>OX327002.1:45362145-46612145 GCA_946800695.1 Geum urbanum | reverse complement strand
TGACTGAAGTTGGTCCCGCTAGACTGTGACTTGTATAAGTACCATTTAAAATGTTAGTTAATGTGTACATTTGTCTACAGTAAATGTTGTAGACGTATCATCTTGTCGTTTGGCCATTTGGGGGATGGCTGCATGTGTGACACATGTCGCTTGATTTTGAATTTTGAAATCCGAAATGGTGGCTGACATCACTCTGATTAGATGGGGTAATAAAGGTGCCGCTTCGTTAATTGAGGCGTCTCTTCTCCTGGTGGATAGTGGGACACGTGTCGTGATCCTATGGCTTGCCTCGGTTGGTGTGAATGGTTCAGATCTGCTGAGGTAAAATCTTCGATGCCTATAAATAGTGAGGTAGTGTGAATCATTTTTCACACTTCTCATTTTTCGCTCTCGAAGCTCTGCTAAATTGCTCTCTCGTTCTTCCGTTCTTTCGCTTTTTCTGACGCACCATCGTTGTTCCTTGTAAGTTCCATTGCTTCGCATTACGTTTATTTTTCTTTGTTTTTCTGCTATCTATTTTTGTTGCTTCATATATGTTTTGTATTGTGAGTGGGTAGCATCAGTCCTCGAGTCCGTTAGGTGTTTGTCGTCTGGGTGGTGGCTCGAGCTGAATGCCTTGGACCTGAAGGATGATTTGTCCTTTTGCAACAGGCATTTCTTTAGAGTTTTACCATGTTAGGCAACCACATAGATGAATACTTCAATCAACCAGATGGTAATTAATGCAAACGGAGATGCTTAATTAAAACGGGTGATGCCTCTGCTAATGTGTTCTCTTCCTATATCACTATGGCTCATCCTCCTCACCTTCGTAAGAGGTTTGCAATGGTAGTTGGAGCTTGTGGGTTATGTCTGATGGAGAGTATGTTGAAGAACCAAAATTGATCATGTCGCCAAGTGAAATAGACATAATGAGGATGAACTTTAGCATTCCTCCCTGCATTAAGTTATATCCTTCCCCCCCCCCCCCCAGATGGAGATATCTGCATTTATGAGGTGCAGCTGAAAATGGGGATTCGTTTGCCATTGCATCCCTTTTTTCAACATGTTCTGTCCTGTTTGGGAATTACGCTTGGCCAGTGTTCTCCTAGTATGTGCAAAATTTTGGTGGCTATGTACAATATCTTCAACTTGTCGGGGTGTGAGTATCCTACTTTAGGAGTGATCTACCAATTTACCATATAAGCTATGTTTTTCATGAGGGTGACATTGGTACCGTTACTATAAGGGGAAACAAACAGCCTCAGTGGTTGAAGGACATTCCTACATCTAGCATGGACTGGCAGAAGCATGTATTCATAACTGGTGGGTACTGAGAGTTTGGGAGAAGACCCACGAATGAGGATTTGCAGAAGCCACATGTCCCATCTAGATTTTTCCCTATAAGTGTGTTTGCTTGTTATTATGTTGACTCGATGTTTGTCTTGGTTTTCATCTAACACATGTTTGTTGTGTTGCGGAAGAGTTGAAGTTTCCATTAACATGTATCGAAGAAGAACGTCTGAATAGAATATGTTACATCTTTCAAAAGAACAAGTAGCTTCGTGACGTTTGGGTGGCTACTCATTGGGAGGTCATATCTTGTACTGGACTTTTAAAGTTGCCAAGTATGTCTTATGGTCTCGATCCTTTGTTTTAAATTTTTACGTTACTTTTTTCTGACCTAATTTGTATGTTTTGTGTAGTTAAGCTTCCCATCACTAAGACGACCAAGATGGATGCAATGAAGGATGTCATGTACACGTTTTTTCTAAGTGCTCTTGTTGCAAAGACGGTAGTGTCAGTTGAAGCCAGTAATCCAGGTGCTCCTCTTACGAAAGCAAAGGATGCAGTGATTCATAGTCCGCCAACCGATGGTGAGCAATTGCCCCCACAGGGAGCTAGCGCTGAAGTCGCTGCCAAACAGATGGCACAGGATGAGGCTGTGATTAAGAAGGCGGGGTACGGAAATGTAACGCCGGCGAGGCGGGTGTCGATGGTTCCCAGCCTAAACCAAAACGGAACCGTGTTAATTGTAAAAAGCCCCCAGTCAATGTTCTGGTTCATGAGGTTGCTCAAGAGGAGTTTGTGGCCAATCTCCATACCGGCAAGGTCCCCCATACTGGCAGAGTACTAAATGATGATCTCTGCATGAAGCGCAGGCGGAAAGGTAAGGACCATGTCACCGCTGGTGGTGGTTCTGGGGGGAAGACAATTGCTGACCAGCCTCCCATTAGCGTGGTGATCGAGTCTCTGTTAGATGCCATTCCCATGGGTACCTTGGTCATTTCTAAATTCTATAATCATCTTTCTCACACTCTTGACGAGAACACAAAATCTGCCCAGAAAGTCCGTCAGTTGTCCAGCACGGTGCAGGCTAATAAGGAGCGTGTCTTCACTCATGCGGCTGAGCTTCTGCATGAGGTGCACCTTCTGACAAAGCTTGAGGGGTTTGAGACCTAGTAGATGGAGTTGGTTGGGGTAAAACACGAGCTAGCCGTGGTGCAAGGTGAGATAAGGCGCCTCACGTAAGAAAAGAAGACGACCAAAAAATGGTATTTCCGTTGTCAAGAGGAAGTTGTCCAGTTAGTCAGCGTGAATCAAAGAGGTGGAGGACCTAGAGCAAGATAAGGAACTTATCCAACAGGCCCGAGAGGAGGCTCTGCAAGGGAAGAAATCTGCTTAAGTGACGTTGAAGCTGACGGAAGAGCGCAATGACGCGAGCCTGGAGGCCATTGAGACTTTAGATAACCAAATTGGTTAAGCTTCAGGTGGTCGAGTTAGAAGCTAAGGTTGCGTATGGGTCTTCCAAGAAGGATAGTGCTCTTTTAGAGGCTCTGGCGAAGCAGTGAGCCGAGCTGGAATAGGATAAGCAAGTTGCCATTGGCAACTTGATGACGGTTTTGAAGAGTTCCGGTTACTTCCGCCTGAAGAAGTATGCCAAGGATCACAATATTTCGTATGAAGGAGGTGATGAGTCTGATTCGGTGTATAAAAAGAGGTGGGCGGATGTTGTGGATCCAAACTCAGGAGGGTCTTCCAGGGTGCAACAAGAGCAAACTAAGGGAGTGGTAGAGACTACCAGCAGCGACTCCTCGGATGGTGATGACGTGGACGATACCGTTGAGTCCATCAGGGTAGATGAAGCTAAGGACTCCAGCTCAGGCACGTCGGACTCTGAGGCAAAAACGGATGTGGTGTAGTTGGCTTGTTTTTTTCTTCTTATTTATTATTTCTCTAAGTGTAGGAACCTTATGATGTAAAACTAAAGACGAGCATTTTGGTTAAGTGTAGACTTATATTGCATTTGCTTTTGCTACATTATCGTGTTGCGTTTGTCTTGTAACCAATGAATGGTCTGAGGAGAACTTAATCATATGTGTCCAATATGTTGTTTTGAAACGGGTATAACTACTAAACGGAAGTGCGTTTAATGATAGTAACACATGTGATGGTCTGAAAATTTCTCCAATTCATTGACTGTAGTTTACAAAAATAAAGAAAAGTAAGGATGGTGTCCATTACGATCAGAATCCTTAACACAACCCTACCTTACAGTGTAGGTGCAACTGGCTACATAAGGGTAACTACACTATGATGTCAATGATGGTATTTCCTGAGGCTCTCACTGTTTCATGGATGCGACAAGGGCTTCCCATCCATGTCTTCAAGGTAATAGGTGTTTGGCTTCACTACTTTTGTTATTCTATATGGGACTTCCCATTTTGGTTGGAGACCGGTTACCTTGTGGGTGTCTATCTCCAAAACCCAATCTCCTAGATTTAGGGGTTTGACCTTGACGAGTCTGTTTTAGAGATATGTTGTCCTCTTCTTGTTTTCAACATTATAGAGGTGTGTTGTGTCACGACAGTCCTCTAGGAGCGCCGCGTCTATGGAAAGGCCTTCTCCATTTGTTGATATATCAAAGTTCTCAATCCTTTGGCTGAGGTGGGTCAATTCTAAAAGAAGGACTGCCTCAGTTCCAAACGTGAGACAAAACGATGTTTCGCCAGTGACCTTTTATGCGGTAGTTTTGATAGACCAGAGCACTTTTGGTAGCCATTCTGCCTATTGTCCCTCCTTGAGGTTGGCCAACTTCTTCTTCAGTCCCTTCTTTATAATTTTGTTAACTGCTTCCACTTGTCTATTTATCTTTGGGTGTGGGAGTGAACAGAAGAGCATTGTAGTTCCTTTCAGCTTACACGAGCTAACTAGTGCATCATTTTTGAACTGGGCACCATTGTTCGTTATGATTGTTAACGGAGCACCATAGTGGAAAAATAGGTTCTTCCACAGAAAATTCTTCACCTTCTTGATTATTACCATAACTAATGACTCTGCCTCGACGTATTTGGTGTGGTAGTTCACAATGACAATAATAAAGTTGAATTGGCCCTTAGAACTTGGGATTTTTCCAATCAGGTCAAGTCTCCATTATGCAAATGGGATCGGGCTGACGATGATGGATAGTGGTATTGCAAGAGCTTGGTTCTTGTATGCAAATAGCTGGCATTCGTGGCATTTTTTTTCCAGTTCTGATGCGTTAGCTTTGAGTGTTGGCCACCATAAGCCATATCTCATGACTTTATAAACTAGTTTTCTCGCACTAGCATGATGGCCACAAGCTCCAAAGTGTACTTCCTCCAAGATGGTATGCCCTTCTTCTGCCGTAATGCACTTTAAGTTGGGCCAATTTTGGACTTGCATGTACAGTTGCCCGTTGCGGAGGCTGAAATTTGCTACCTTCGTCATAATTGCTCGAGCCTTCAGTTTGTCTAACGGGAGTTTACATGTAGAATTATATTTTATGAGCTTGGTTATCCAACTGTGCTCTTGTACTGATAATGCAAAGACAAGGTTTTGTTGTCTGGCTTGGAGTATGGGCTACATGTGCCATAGCCAAACGAGCGAGTGCATCTACTTTGGTGTTATGCTCTCTTGGAATGTGTGGGATGGAATGGATTTGGAACTTGCCTAATAATGTTTTGACGTAACCCAAGTATGTGGCAATGTGGTCCTCCTTGGCTGCAAATTCACCGTTGACCAGGTTGACGACCAATTGTGAGTCACTGAATATGTTGATGTCAGGTGCCCCTGATTCTTTTGCTAATTGGAGTCTGGCAATGAGTGCTTCATACTCTGCCTCATTGTTTGAAGCTTTGAAATCAAACTTTAGTGCGTACTCTACTGAGATTCCCTCAGGTCCTGTCAGTATGGCTCCTACCCCACTCGTCTTAGAGTTCCAGGATCCGTCAACATATAGGTTCCATAGGGAAGTTGGCTTGCTCTTTGTTTTCTATGGTTTTGCTTCTGTCAGAAGCTGTTTGTATTTTGCCTACTCTCCATCAGTAGGGGTGAGTTTGCAATGAAGCCTGCTACTGCTTGACCCTTCATTGCTACTCGTGGTTTGTAGTGGATGTCAAATTCACTGAGTTCCACAACCCATTTGTTGAGTCGACCATTGTGCTCTGGGACTGCAAAACTTGATGGAGAGGCAAATGTGTCATTACTTGGATCGTATGAGCTTGGAAGTAAGGGCGTAGCCTTCTGGCGGAAGTGACCGGGGCTAACGTAAGGAGCTCTAACATTAGATACCTTGTTTCTGGTGGTGTCAATCCCATTGCTACATAGAATACAGGTAATTCCCCATTGTCTTCATCTTGCTTGACGGGGGCCGAGCTGACTGCCGTCAGTAAGACGACGATATATAGATACAGAGTTTCTCCCTTTAACGGTCTAGAAAGTAAGAGTACAGACGTCTGGTACCCTTTAATGGTCTTTCTCGCTGATTGGCTTGACGAAACATGTATTTTCTCGAGGGTTATCTGGTGCATTGGCCTTGGGAGTAGTAGCTGCTAAGACTTCCTTGACTGCCAATATCTCGTGACATCTACCTCCGTCAAAGTTGGATGGAATGTTCTGGGTGTCATATCCTCTAGTGTGCCCTACTCCATGATCCGTTGGAAATTCTAGGAGGAGGATATGATTGGCAATGATGATTTTCAACTATTTGATTGCTGGGCGCCCAAGGATGGAGTTATAAGCAGATGAATAATCACAGACAATGAACTCCGTCCTTATCTCCTTCTGTGGTGTGCCAGGTGTACCCAGCCTAAACATCATTGTGTCGCTTCTTAATGGGCGCAAGGTTTCGCTCGAGAAGCCCGTTAGGGGTTC
The DNA here is from genome assembly GCA_946800695.1 of Geum urbanum. NCBI lineage: Eukaryota > Viridiplantae > Streptophyta > Magnoliopsida > Rosales > Rosaceae > Geum > Geum urbanum. The sequence goes on along the minus strand of OX327002.1, from coordinate 46,605,989 downwards.
ATGATCTTGGACCAATCTTTTGGCAGACCTTTCCAGAAGCTTGTAAGCGGGCAAGTAGATGATATTTATGGCTGATCCGCTATCGACGAGAATTCGTTCCATGTTCCATCTGTCTACCATTACGGTAATTACAAACGGAGTATTAAGGTCAACCATTTTCCTACTATTCTCCTCCTTTGCCGAGAAGCTGATGGTACCCTAGTTTTTGCATCTGACCTTAGGGGTGGTGTCTTGGATGACTTTGCAGACTTCTCTTCCGCTTGGGGCAACCTCCCTCTATCGTTTTAACTGCCCCTCAAACATTATGTTGATTGTCCCCTTGGTTTTTATGTCTGCCACCTAACGTGGTTTGTCCGCTCTCCAGGGTTGTCTCTCTTTCTCAGTATCTGGGATCTTCCCATCCTTGCGCAAGTTATGCATTATGTCCTTTAACACACCACAATTGTCAATAGTGTGTGAGCACGATTCATGGTATTGCAACCAATCACCCTTGGCGGGTCACGTTTACATTTTCTTGGGGTACTTGGGGAGAGGGCCAGGTATAATATCCCTGTGCTTTGCCAAAGTTGTCTCAATTGTGGTGTTAGTAATGGCGAATACTTCTACTTGCAGAGGGTTCTGTCGGAAGTTTTGGCAGTTGTGTGGCTTATAGTGGTGTTGACGGCCCACATTCTGATAGTGGTTGTCATTTTTGTAAAATGACCGTTTGGGTTGGGGTTCATTTTGTGGTGGTTGCTCCCTTGGGTGTTTGTCTTTTTGTTGGTGGTGGATTGGTTTTGGTGGTGGTGCAACTTCCTCATCACGCCCGTGGCTGAGTTGGGAGGGTGAGTTTTTTTTTTGTGGTGGATTTTCTCTTGATGGTTATTTTGGTGGTTGATGAATTTTTCCCAATAAACGGTCTTTTCGATTGCTGCTTTTTCTACCGCCAGGTTCATCACTTCATCATAACTGAGCCAGTTCTTTTTTACTAGCTTTTTAAAAAAAGGAGATGGTAGGATTCCCTCCCTAAATGCTGATAGGGCCACATCCTTGTTCAGGTTTCTGCATGCTTGTGTAGCTACTCTCCATCTATTCACAAAGTTATAGAGTCTCTATATTTCTCCTTGCTTTAGTTGAGTTGTTGGCTCTGGCGGTTTGGTTAACTTTCTCCTTAAGCTTTCGTCTGTTCTCCTTAAGATTTCGTCTTTCCTGGACTGCGTCATTATGACGTTTGCCTTTTGGTCAGATAGCTCATCTCTGTTCTCTGATAGTTCTGGCGAGTAATAGTCTTCCTTCATGGCGCGCCTAACCTCCAATTCTTCTTCCACTCTGATCCTGGCCTAACACCCATGGTCCCTCTCTTTCCTCCCCAGTTCCAGCTGCTTTAGTAAATGAGCCTTTATGGCGGACTCATCGAAGTTAGAGAATAAGTTTGTCATTGTCAATGCCTGGGTAGCAGAGGTTTCGACCATGCGTTGTTTCTCTTTTTGTAGGTGTGATGAAGAGGTTCGCGTCTAGCTCTATCATAGTGCATGCTGCTTTTGTGTTGATGTGGTAACATGGTTTACAATTGATGCACTTCCCACAGACGGCGCCAACTGTTTTAACCGGTTTCCGTTAGAGAATATGGTAATAGACAGTGAGAAGAATATGTGAATCGCTCCCGACGAATCTCCCTTTCCTCTGCACTGCACCTATCAAACTGCAATTCACAAAATGTGTTAGAAGTCGAGACAGGATGGCCCACAGTCGATACTCCGATGCTTAAGTCAGTGAATCAGAAGTGTAATAGCATTAGCAAAGTACTAGAGTGAGATGCATTACCCTCTTCCTTCCATAAATGAGGTCTTTAATAGGCGGTTGGAGGTTGGTTGAGCATTTACTGTTCGATGTGGGATTAGTCTTTATTACGCTGTCTATAATGCTTGCCTAATCCTCTAGGTTTGACAGGCGTATATTCCGTCAAGAAGTGATCGGTTCCAGCAAGTGTTTTCAGCAAAGTTCTTCCTTTCCGGGCGATCCTTCCGTAGGATTATGAGGTGTTAATAGCATTTAGCGTTAAGCATGTTTAATTAGATATGTATAGTGTGACTAACATATGGATCACCTTGATCCTCTCAAGTCTCAATGGCTTGGCTGGTGCCCAGGACGCTACTTCCCGCTCTTACTGGTGTTGCTATCATGTCTTTTTGAGTTTCAGGGGTGAATATATGACCAGGATAACAATGATGGCCTTACAACTCAGCATAAAGCCCCATATTAGAGCTACAATATTGTTAATGGAAATGGATCAATGTAGATTTGCAATTATATGCACAACATACATCAATTTCATATCTGGATTTTTCTTATGAACCGAAGGATCGTTTGAGCGGATTATGCTCCTGGGCCTTAAGGTGAGTTTTGATTTCTAACTAAAGTTACATTTGGTATCCATTCTCTATTGGAAACCTTCGATGTCGAAAAGATTTTTCAGCAAACTATATTTAAGGATAATATGAAGGTGTGACATACACCTAAGGATAATGAGACATTATTTAGACATTCTAGGACAAAATTTTATACACAAGGACAGTAAATCTTACATACTGCCATGTAGCAAGTGTCATTTTACTATTTTATCTTCTTTGTTTTCTTATGTATTTGATGCTTTTAAAAAAATCATATATATTTTTGTTTCTATTCAATTTATTTTCCGTTCATTTGTTTTTTCTAGATCAATTTTTTTGTTCTTTCAATTTTTTTTTAAATGCATTAATCTTAGTTCAATCTCGTAAAAAATTTTGTACCAATTTCTAATGAAATTTTATCATTTTTTAGTGCATTCAATAGAATTTTGACTCTTCATTTTTAATAACAGTGATAAAAATTCAATAACACATACAAACAAAATTATCACAAATGTAGTTCCATAAAAATGCAATAGTAGTTCCCAAAAATGCAGTAGCAGTCTTCGAACCGAAAATGTCGTAGTAGTCCCTGAAAAAGCAGTAGAAGTCTTACAAAATTTTGATGACGACTTAGTAGAACCTTGAAATGCATTCATTGGCATCTCGACTAAACTTCAATTGCACTTCGAGGACAATTCAGTGGCAACTTTCGATGAACAATTCAGTATCACTTTGAGAATGAATCAATATTGGTTGGATGAAACTTCAGTAGCAACTAAATGAACGATCAGTAGCACTTGAAGAACAATTCAGTAGCAGTTGGACAAATCTTTAGTAGCACTACAAAAGATCTAGTATCAACTTCCAACAATGGTTTCTTGACGGATGTACTATAAACCCACTTCTCTAACACTTTCCAATATTTATCAGTAGTAATCCCCACCCAACATAATAGAAAGTTCTGAAATTAATAGTCCCGAAAATAGAGTAGCAGTCACAAGTAATGCCAGTACTAAAAATTCAAAACATAGAATTCATAATGTGGATATGCAATATGTATACAAAATTTTTATAGTAACAAATTCAGAACATTGTAACAAAAAAGTTCAAAAAAACTAAGATGATAAAAAAAACTAAGACATCGTCTGAACGGCCCCCTACTGAAGAAAAGCAAGGATTGTTATTGTAAGACATCTTCTGAATGACTCCTGCTACTGAAGAAAAAGTAGAGAACTGCTACTAGAGCCATGAATTGGTCTACGAATTTCAGATCATCACGATCAGATTTGAATGCGGAAACTCAAATGCATAGAATCAAGCATATCACATTTTTACTAAGCGCAATCCATACATAACCAACACGGCTAAAACTTTTATGATTCATTCAAACACAATTAGTATGACTAACTAAAACCAAACCTAACAAAATTGAAATTTTCAAAATCAAATGATGTTGATTGCTCGATTCACAAACTATAACTCGCGGATCCAAATATATATATATATATATATAGAGAGAGAGAGAGAGAGAGAGAGAGAGAGAGAGAGATAAACACGAAAGATGACCTAGGTTGTTGGAGGCAGAGCTAGCCTAATCGTCAACGAGCTGAAACGACTTTTTGAGTCTAGTCTACTACTACACTTTTTTGCTCGCGACGCGAGGTGGCTGAAGGAGCAATGGGGAAAGGAGGAGTAAAGATGATTTGCTACTACGCACTTCTACTAAGTGTTCTTTTTTTCTATTTGGAGAGAGAGAGAGAGAGAGAGAGAGAGAGAGAGAGAGAGAGAGAATTTTAGTTAGGATTTTACAAATATATATAGAGGGGTATAAACGACATTTTAATCGGTTTGATGGGTTGGGTTCACTGTTACTATGTTATGGGTTTTGTGTGCAGTCCTTTATTATCTAAATATTAGGTTGGTTGATTTATTAGCAATATTTGAATGTTCCATGCCCTTATATGTTTTTTTTGTAATGATTTTTCTTTATGTGTACATATACCTTCACTTATCACTCGTATTATGTATGTACGTACTTAACCTATCAACGAGATCTAAGATAATCTCACCTATGACAAGAGAGCATTGACCGCCCAGAAACCAGCAAGATTGATGACCAAAGTCCAACGTGATTTAGAATCTATCACGCCTACGCTCCCGTCTAAGAAGACATTAGAGAACATGCATTAAAATGGTAAAAGAATTGATCCTACATCGAAGGAGTTATGAAGGTACCTATCTCAACCGCCTTTAAAACTCGAGACGTTCAGCATTAATGGTATGCATTCATTACCTTTTACATCGTTACTCTATTGATTTCATGTCATGTTACTGACTTAGGCATTGGAGGGTAGAAGGTCGGCACACCCGATCTCTCCTTAACAGTTACTTATCTTAGCAACGTGATCAATTGATAGCAAGCGGAAAAGAGTAGCAGAAGCAAGAGAGTGATATCAACTTAATTATCACACCGTGACTATCAGAAACCCCTCGTGATTTTGGATACGAACATTAGTGTTGTCTGTGGGAAACCATACAAATTTATTTTGTAAACCACGAAACTACCAGCGAGAGCAAATCAACGAATCATGGATACCTTACTCACTCTCGGACTCATACTAAATATGCGTCAGGCAAACCACCCTGATATCATCACTTTAACCCTGGGAGCAGGCGGGACCCAAGAGGAACCGCTGACCGAGCGTCGACCCAGAAAGGAAACCGCCACGGAGGGAGCACGTATAAAGGAGCGAACACGGGAGTAAAAAGACAAATACGCCGCAGAATTGGAGCGAAAGTATGATATAGTAATGGATAAATGCCTGGAATTCTAGTAGGCGAGAGAATTCGAGCACCAGCGGTAACTACAGACGGAAGCAAGGTTAAAGGCAATAGAGGAAAGGCAGGAATACTCGAAATCCACAACCGAATCAGTCGGCGATCCAGCCCAGCGAGCCTGGTCGGCGAGGAGAGAAGTATTCATCAATGCGTCATTCCATCTTAAGTAACTTTGCAACTAGGGTCCAGCACCATGTCCGGTACTAATTTAGCGCAACCATGGACCAGAAATGCGAGAGGCCGCCCGAGAACCATTCGAGCAATTTCGAGAGGAGTGAAATCACATAGCGCATGAACATGCTAACGCCGAGGAAGATGTGGCAGTGAGACTAGCAGGGATGGAAGAATGGTCTGCCAGTTGGCCCAGCCAAGGAAGAGCTACATCAACCGGACGCTACCAGTGGTACATGTTGAATCATTTTCGGCGAAAATGAAGGCTATGGGTCGACACCTTATGGTTAAAGTCAAGATAGAGCAATACAAGGGTAAGACAGACCCATCCCTACACACTGATGTTTTTGTCTCGGCAACCACAGGGAGGGGTTACGATAACGCAACGTACTGTTACTTATTTATGGAAACCTTCGCGGGAGACTCACTGAGTTGGTTTTTTAGCCTCCCGCCATGATCCATCAACTCGTTCCCGGAACTTATAAAAGCATTCCTCATGCGGTTCATCACAACAGCAAGCCACTCCCTGACCTACAACCAGTTGCAAACAATCAAGCAAGAGCCGACGGAAGGACTTTCAACCTTCATCACTCGATGGAACATAGCGATAGCCAACTGTCGTGAGCTAACCAATGAATCAGCATTCTGCCTCCTCAGAGCTGCGTTGCAGCCTTGGTTGCTAACTTGGAATGTCAACTAAAGCCCCATATACAATTACAAAGAGTTGCTCGATAGGGTCACACCCCATGCACAGTTGAAACTATAAACTTTTGGTGTATACCCATCGCCAACACAATAGGTAAATTTGTTCTTTAACGCCACAGCTGCTAACATGCAGCCTCCCACGCCGGCAGTGTCTGCAAAGACGACCTAGTTGCAAGCCTCTGCACCTCAAGAGCCTAAGCCACCCAGACAATCCCACAATGGTGGATATCAAGAGGACAAAAACAGCGTCAGCCGTAGCAGAGGTAGCAGCGGTAGAAGCAACTACAACAAAAATGACAAATGACCACGGGAGGAACAAGTAGGTCAGCAACGAAACAAGGTAACTCAGCCCTATCACACGCAACAGGTTTTCACCTACCTCAATGAAAAATACATCGATATCATGGCAGAAAAATCCATATTTGTTGACATACCTAAAAGGCATGAACACACAACACCAATCTGTAACACGGGTAAATGGTGCAAGTACTATGGCAACGAGTCTTACGATACGGAACAATGCAGCAACGTAAAAGTAATAGTTGAAACACATATCAAGAATTGCAAGTTGGCCAGGTATAAAACCAAAGTGGAACCGCAGCAGGCAGTGGGAATCGTGAATCAATGCCATCTGGGGCAGGGGCATCAAACCCAACCAGAAAGCAGAACGTACAGTGTTCAGTCTCCAACAAGGACCAACAAAGGTAGCTAAGCCCATATCGGAATCGATCACGCTCTACGAGTCAGTAGAGCAGTAAAGACCATCAGTAACGGAAGACTACCAGTTCCTCATTTATGTAGTAGTGGATCAATGTAATCTGGGCCGAGTATTGGTGGACACAGGATCCATTGTCAACGTAATTTTTCTACAAACATACAAATATCTTGGGCGATCTGAGAGGAATCTAGCGAAGGACCATGAACCACTCCTAAGCTTTTTGGGCGACGGCGTGCAGCCATTGGGAAGGGATGTGCTACATCTAGCCATTGGCCAAGATGGTTGCTACCTGGAAACATACTTGGAGTTCTTGGTCATTTAATTGCCCACGTACTACAATGCTATCATTGGTTGCAATGCACTCAGCCGACTCCAAGTTATCCTCTCACAACATATGCTCCTTATGAAGTTTCCTACACTATGGAGAATAGGGGTGGTACGAGGAGTGATGCTAATACTTTTGGGGGTAAGCATCCCCCACCCGTACCCACATAGGGAAATCTATTCGCTTGTGGCGAACCCATCTTCTGCCGTGCCTGAAGACCCTTGAGAATGACCTCTAACAGCCAAACCAGTGAACAAAGATTCACTTAAGGTTATTCAAATCTCGGAGGAACACCCAGAAAAGATGGTCCAGATAAGCGCAAAACTAGAACTAGACATAGAGTCAGCATTAATCAATGTCCTAAAGCAGTGTAGCAGCGTTTTCGCATGGTCATACGCTGATATGCCTGTTATATCAATAAACATCATCTCGCACCAGCTAGGGATATCCCCGAATGTAGCGCCGAGAAAGTAAAAATGAAGGGCATATAGTGAGGAGCAGTACATGGTAATCCGAGAAGAGGTCACGAAGTTGCTAGACATCGGCTTCATCCATGAGGTACAATACCCATAAGGGTGTCTAACGTAGTAATGGTGAAGAAGAGCAACAGAAAGTAATGAATGTGCGCCGATTACACCAACGCAAACAAAGCTTGCCCTAATGATTCTTTTCCGCTGCCATGAATAGACTAGTTGGTAGATGCAACCAGTGGCCACGAACTACTATCTACCATTGATTGTTGTTTCGGGTATAACCAGATGAAGATGGATTTGGTGGATGCAGAAGCTACATGTTTTTCTATAGACAAGGGACTTTACTGCTACACCATAATGCCCTTAGGGATGAAAAATGTTGGTGCAACATACAAGCGGTTTATGACACAAACGCTGGGCCCATTAATAGGCGTTTCGGTAAAGGTTTCGTAAATGATCTCGTTCTCAAGAGAAAACATAAGGAGGATCATGTCCGCGACTTAAAGGCAGCCCTAGACATCCTCATTCGGAGCGGAAATAGATTAAACCCAAAAAAATGTATTTTTGGAGTCAAGGTTGCCAAATTTCTTGGGTATATTGTCAACCAAAGAGGCATAGAGGTCAACCTGATAAAAATCCAGGCGATCCTCAACACCAAGGCCCCAACAACGAAGAAGGAGCTTCAAGCCCTAACTGGGAAACTCGCATCTCTTTCATGGTTCATATCCAGATACACGGATAAGTGGCACCCATTCTTCAAGACTATTCGCACCGCAAACAAAAAACCTATCAAGTGGACCGAGGAGTGCGAAGCAGCCTTCACTGGAATCAAACAATACCTTAGCCACATACCCTTCTTATTCACCTCAATGCCAAGTGAGGTGTTATACATTTACTTAGCAGTATCACTAACGATTGCTAGTTCCGCCCTGGTAAGGTGGGAGGTGGATATAGAACTGCCAGTATTTTATGCAGGAAAAGGTTTGGACAAACCCGAAACAAGGTACCCAACTTTGGAGCAACTTGTGCTAGTGCTTATAGTCTCGGCGCGTCGACTCAGACCCTACTTTCAATCACACACAATACATGTCCTGATGAATCAGCCACTACGCCAAGTGCTAGAAATCCCCTACCACTCGGGGAGGCTTACTAAATGGGTGATCGAGCTCAGCGAGTTCGATATAAAGTATCATTCATAAACCCCTACCAAGGGTCAAGTGGTGGCAGACTTTATAGCGGAATGTACACCGACAATAGAGGCAGAACCCGTCATAACAACACAAGCAGCTCAGCTGTCAACGGAAGTGACTCCAACAACCGAGCCAGAAGCCAAAATGTCACGATGGTCCCTTTACATAGACGGATCAAGGGCAGTAGAAGCGGCAGGAGTCGGGCTCATCCGATCCTAACAGAACAAGGAAACATCAATGTTGAATATGCACTCCAATTTTCCTTCCATGCATCTAACAACGAAGTGGAATATGAAGCCTTGATTGTGGGGCTATAACTAGCATCTGAATCCAATGCCAGAGATATAGACATATTCAGTGATTGCCAATTGGTTGTGAGCCAAGTAACCATAGACTTCGAGGCCAAGGGCACGTAAATGTCAGCATATCTCGGGTACGTAAAAGAACTCCTAAATAAATTTTCTTTTTTAACGTAACTCACATCCCCAGGGAGCAGAACGCGAAAGCGGATGCACTGGCGAGACTAGCAACTGCCCCAACCCACACTGCACGTGAGAAAACCATGGTGCAAACTTTGAAAAATCCAAGCATTTCAAAAAAATCCATGGAAGTGATTTCGCACGTGCTCAACGCATCACCACTAACCAAGGACTAGAGAGCAGAACTCATCGAGTACAAGTTGCGCGTAACACTACCAACAGATAAGATCAAGGTGAGAAAGCTCATCAGAAGAGCAGTGTATTACAGTATGCACGAAGGAAAGCTTTATATGAGAAAGAGGGGATTCACAAAGCTCAAGTGTGTCTCATGCGAGGATGGACGAAAGATCATGGAGGATATGTATGGAAGAAACTACGGAAATCATGTCGGACAAGAACCATTATCCATAAGTTTCTATGCTACAGGTTCTAATACAAGAAGATGTAGACAAACGCAAGGAAGATAGTGGACGGATGTGAAATGTGTGCCCAATATGCATTCATGATTCACGCACCGGCGACACCAATGTTAATCATTGTCAGCCCCATTTCATTCGCTCAATGGGGACTGGACCTCATTGGCCCGCTCAAGGCATTCGTGTGCCAGTTCAAGTATATAGTGGTATGCATCAATTACCATACCAAGTACATCGAAGTGGGACCACTAGTGCTCATCACAACTCAGAAGATCATCAACTTCCTTTGGAGGAACATTTACTGCCGCTACGAAGCACCACTCATAATCATCACAGATAACGGAACGTAATTCAACAACAACGAGATGAAAAAAATCACAATTGACCTAGGAACTCGCTTGCTTTGCGCATCAGTGGCACATCCTCAAACCAACGATCAAGTAGAAGCAGTGAATAAGAAGATCAAGGATGAACTCAAGATGCGAATGGAAGATTATAAGCACAAGTGGGAGGAATGGCCTTACGAAGTTCTCTTGTCAATACGAACAAATCCAATGGAAGTGACAAGTTCAACACCATTTTCGCTAGTGTTCAGAGTGGAAGCCGTGTTGTCCTTGAAAATCATGCATCGCAGCCCCAGATTTGAAGGATTCGACGAGGAATGATTAGAAATGGAAAACGTGTTACGGGAAGAGCAAGATGATGAAACCCGAGTTGAACTCCTAACAAACAAGTAATTGGTTGTGCCACACTACAACTATCGAGTCAAAGCACAGAAACTCTTGGTAGGCGACTTGATCTGGAAGGAAGTCATTCCAAAGCCAAATGGTCTTGATCCAAAATGGGAGGGCCCATACGAGACAGTAGAGAGCGTAAGACCAACAACATTTTACATCAAGGACCGAGCAGGCAAAACGCCACCGTGAACATGGAACGTATAACATCTCAAATATTGCCACCGGTAAATAGGTTCTACGTTATGCACTTACTTTACGCTATCAATTTACAACAAAACATAACCATGTACGATGGGCTTACCCCCAGACATTTTGTACCACTACCTTCAGCGCAATCAATGAAATAAGAATTCTTCCCACTTTTGCTTATCATAACACAGTTACTTTACTTTACGTTCACCTTTTTGTTTGCTCGACTTGAAAGCTTCGGCAGCAAGCACAAGCGAGATAAACAAATGAATTTCTTTCACACTTTTCATTAACAATGGAAAAAGGCTAACAGAATTTTACTTGTTCTTTCCCATTCAACAAGGTTTGGAAGTACTATGCCGGGTCAGGGCCCCGACTGACGGTTGCGCCACTGACCAGGTTACAAAATGTCCCAAACATATAAAGTGTAAATTAGCAAGCGAAAAGTAAAAACAGCTAGTTCAACGAAAAACAAAGATAGATGCACTACTTAAAGTGCGCAATAAATTCTGGACAGCCCGTTCAAGCTTCCTCTTCTTCACCCGCCGCATCCTCTCCATGCTCCTTCTAGCCTTGAGCATGCCCAGACATTGCCTCCCGTCGCTCCCCCAAAGTAAAGTATAACCCAGAAGCAGTCTGGGTCAGAGTCCAAGAATGATTCCCATTGGGAGACAATCCGTTACACATATTTTCGCATCTCCGCTCCTCCTCCTCCTTTTTCTTAAGAGCGAGACGCAACTCCGCTTCCTTCCTTGCTTTCTCTTCCTACATTCGGAGGGTATCCGCATTGAACTTTTCGCTCAACCACTCGATATGTCTGTACTTGATAAGGAGTTCATGGGATTCTTACCGATACGCCTCATTTAGAAGTTGCTTAAACACTGCACCAGAATTATAATCCTCCACGGTATCCATCATCTCCTGCTCGCGCTTCTTTTCCAGGTTCGCCAGCTGGTTTCAGAGCGAGGTCACTACTACCTTGGCCCGGTTACGCTCATCTGTTATAGCAGCTAACTAAGAGTTTACCATCACAAGAAAACCCTCAACCTCTGAAACCTTGTTCCGAGAAGACTCGAGTTGGGTAGATGTTAAGGCGAGCTCCTTCTTCAAGTATATGCACTTCTGAGAAAGAGTGAGCTATGTCTCGTTGGCTTTAACCATGTCTTTCCCTTTCTGGAGAAGCTCTTCCTTCAGCTTCCGCACCTCAGCCCTAGATGCATTAAGTTTCTTCCTTTTGTGGCAAAGAAGTTAGAGAGAAGCAGCCACCGACCGAATGCATTCATTGGCCCCCACCTCGATGTCAGCTATGGTCAAAATCTCGACCAAAAACAACGAAACAATTTTTGCATAATATGGCGAGGGAGGCGTCCAAGAGCTAGATGCTAGGGCATCGAGCGGGTGAATCTCAGTACCCTCGCCTTTTTCCACCTAGCAATCTGCTATGTTGCTATCATTAGAGCTTGAACCATCAGAGTGCACTGACACCACTAGAGATACAGGAACCATCGCCCTTCTTTCTCGGTGCATTTGACCAGCAACAGTCACGGTCTCGGGACTCAGCTGCCCAACTGTATCAGAGGCTAAGAAAACGCCCAAGGCCCTGGCCATCTTGGTTGGCCAGGAGCCCTTGAACACTCCCTATTTCTTTGAGCCTCCGCCATAGAAGATGAGCTCTTTTGTTTACGGGAGCCACTGTCATACTCATCGCCCTCCTTATCTAACATCTTCGAAGAAGGTTGAGGGATAATAGATGGTTCTGAAAGCAAGACCTATTTTTCGCCCTCAACTTTGTAGTTAATGAGCTGGGAGGAGATCCCAACGTTAGCAAACTCCATCAATATCTCGTCCAAGTCCCCGTAAGTAGACATCTTCTTGGACTGACGAGTATTACCTATATCAACTAAAAACAAAACATAGCAAGTCAGCGCGGAAAGCAAAACCAAGACATAAAAAATGGGAGGAGAGAGAAAAGGGAAAGAAGACGCTTACGAGGAGCTTTTGTAAGACCTACACGCTCGAGTAAGGCATAATCGTTCAGGAGATATACGTGCTAAAACCTTTCCGGAAAATTGTGCTCAACCAGTAACAACGTCAAATTTCAATCAGACAGAGACGGTAATGGCGACTAATTGCAGCATCACAAAAAAAAAGTAAGTAGCAAAAACAACGACCATAAAACAATAAACAACTTAAAAAAAAACAAGCGAAAGCACGAAACCCTAACCCACCTCTAGATAAGAATCTAAGAGGAACACTGGGCTTAGGGACCGGCTCTAACAAACTCTCACATTTGTCACCGGCAAAAAAGGCAGTGTCATGCCAGGTAGTGTTGGTCGTCGGTAAAGTCTTAAAAAGCTGAGATCAGCTATTTCCTTGCCTAGCCACTAACTGTAACGTGCCCCCGCAAACTTTCTTTTCCGAGGACTTCACGTCAAAATAGTGAAGTATCTCATTCCGTGTGGGCATCCCAAGCCCAGCGGAATGCCACAAAACATACATGACATTTAAAATTTGCAACATAATGGCCGTAACTTGACCAATAGAACAGTTCAACACCACAAAAATGTATTGATGATACGGGTGAAGCAGAAGCTTTAACCCAAGCTTCATATGTGTCTCACTCCCAGCAATCAAACCAGGAGGAGGTGTAAAAAATATGTTGCCTTTCACTAACTGCTTCAGCTCAACCGACTCCGAAATACTGAAGTTCTTCCTTATTGCTACCATGGCCGTAAATGACATTGATCTTAAAGGCTCTTGTACTTCCTCGCCATCGACAAGTTCCCAATTAATAGGGATAGTTTGTCGAGCGGGGACGTTAACCTTAGTTTTGGAGACAAACGCTAAAGTGAAAGTTGAAGGTGCCTTGTTGTCTTTTCCAGAAAATTCATTTTGCGGGGTCGTCGTAACACCTGCAAGGGCACATACAAGATTAACCTAGTTTCTACCCCTTTCCATTTCCCAGTTCATAAACGACTTCCCAAAAAAACAACCAGATGACGAAGAGGGAAGAACAAGCATTTTAGCGTTCGCGACCCTAAAACTAGACGACGCACAACCCTTAAGTTCCATACCCAGCCGATTAAGCTTTTCAGGATTTAACGAATCGCTCAAATTACTATCGGAACTAACAGAAATGCTACTATCTGAAGAAATAGCTATGGGCTCTATGGTTAACCTATATAGACTCATAACGGTTTATCAGTTCAAACAGGTCTGTTATGCAAGGCATCGCACCCTAGCGTAACCAACCTACGCACAGACAAAAACATATGTGAGAATAAACTTAAAACGTAACGTTAACATACTCAAGATCCAAATATCCAATTTAAGCCTAAAGGATTTCAAAACCAAGGACCAAATCTAGATCTTACACCAAGGCCCAAATCCAGATCTTACTAAAGGTGAGACCTTTAAACTCAGACGACGATGCTGGGGACTGTGACCACCGACAACTGTCGTACTAACTAAAAGCACACCACAATGTTAGTAAAAGAAAGGGAACCAACAAGCATGAACATCACCACTAAATCTACCATATGCAATCCTGAAACAGAAAGAAATCGACACGAACAGCAAAAACACGAAACCAAAAAAGAAAAACACACAGGAGGTCGGAGCTTACCAAGTCAAAGATGACGGTTGGTGAAAATATGACCGAAAGTGAGGGATGAACACAGGTGAGCAGTCACAGAAAGTAGAGGAGGAATTTTGGGTTTTTCTCGAAATTCTGATGAAAATGCAAAGTGAAGGAAGTTGAAAGTTCAAGTGAAGTTTAAATACCAAAATGCAGCGAAAAATTGCAACCGTTCAAAATGACATGATTCCTCACTTGATCATGCCATATGTCCCAGACAAGTCACCCATATTCAAAAGAGTCTAGAACACGAAACGTAACGTATCACCTCGTTTCGTGTGAGCAGCCTTCATAGCGCCATAATCACGCTAAAACCTACAACATGATGTTTGGGAAACCCAAGACACCTTACTACACCACGTGGCACAAATATTCCTGGCAAAATTTGATGTTTAAATGGCCATGTCACATCTTGCAAGGTGACCTAACACCAAGGCCAGTTAAGCAATTACGGGGTCAGTCACGTAAAAGAAAAATGAGAGAAATGAAAAGTAAACAAAGAGCACGAGTAGATTCTCAGGGACTAGCAAACAATATAGCGGAACTGACACGAACCGAGTCATTCGGCAGAACACTCAGGGACATGCCAGCCCCCAGATTATGCATGCCCCGAAAACTACCAACACTATATGTGTGAGTTCTGCAGCTATCACAAGTCACGCTTGGGCTAGGGACTTGAGGACTTGAGGGTTGCCGTTAACAAGTTCCCATCACAAGTTGTGCCATTATCGATGCAGCGAACACCGGCCAATAGGTAGGATTAGGCGGAAGATATGATTAAGTACACCGCTCAGATCAATGCAAGTGATGCAACAACTTGCGTTTCCCTTATCAGAAGATATGAAGGAGTACGTCGATAATAGGAAGTGGCTCCAGTGATAGTGGACCTAATTGGTTTTGCTACCTGGAAAAACCAAGAATGATGTCATTACTCATTCAAAATATATTATTACCCACTGCGATGGGAAATTCTGTACGCCGGCGAAGCGTTGATGACAAGTAAAACATGCATTAAATATTAACACATAGTAGATACTTAACACATGCTTCACATATATGCAATTTAACATCCTTTTTGTGTAGATGTAGCATTGGTAAATATGGCTCGTTCTAGCCGGGATAGAAGGGTGCATGCAAAATTTGTGTGAAAGAAAACGGGGGTTGTAAAAGTTGATTTTAATTTCCTAAGTCACTACCTAAAAATGTCACAAGCACAAACCAAAATTCCTAGGATTCTAACTTGCATAAAATCATAGACAAGTAATACACAAAAGAAGACTCCTAAGAACTCTAAACCATGCTTAAGACAAAAATAAACCTAACTAATTATATACATGTGATCGACTTATTCTACACTTAGCACATTTATTAACACATGTAAATATCAACACTTATCGAAATCCTACAATCCTAATTTTTGATTAAACATGCATATTGTCATATTTTGTGCTCGTGATCCCCTATATCAAAAATCAAAGCATTAAGAACCAAATACACATGCATATCAAAAATTAGAATATTAGAACACATGGATAGTCATTGAAATTCATATATGTAATAAAACCAAAAAAAACATATTGTCTTTACAAACAAAGTAATACAAATACAAGGGGAACTACAGAGTAAAGGCTCCATGTTTACACTTTTTAATTCCTGATAAGCCCTGCAAAAACTCGAGTGGATGGATCTTTAGGTGGAAGCTACACACCTTCTAAAGGGACATAGCGTATTTAGAAGTGGTGAGATGAAGCATTAGAGAGGTGGTGGTGGTGTAGTTTTCTAGCACTTGGAGAACTTTGTTGTGGAAAGCTTTATGAATATTTTGGCAACAAGAGAGTGTAGAGAATAAGTGATGCATGGATCGGCTTGTAAGCTTCCTTTTATAGGCTTCTCACATTGTTCTTCCATCATGATTTCTTGCCGACTACTACCATACTTCTACTCAATTGATCAAGCCATCATGTTTAGTCTTCCTCTGTCATGCTTTTCTTCTTTTCTTCCTTCTTTTCTGCCAACCACCATCACTCTTTCAAATAACTAGTGCTCACTATGCATACAAGCAACCATCACTTCACTTCTTTTCCTTCCTTCTCTACTTTTTTTCATTTATTGTTACCTTGCATTGCCGAATGAATTTTTCTCCATTACTCTTCTTCCTTCTCTTGCCAACTTGCATCAAGCCATCACTTTTTGGTCTCCTTACTTCTCCTAACCTTACTGCTCTTCATGTATGCAAGCAACCTTCACATCACTTCTTTTTCTTCTCTTTGCCGGCCTTTCTTTGCTTTTTCTTTTCTTTCCATCACTGTCTTGCGAACATGGTACACTAGTTAGTGTAATTAGTATCATTTACTCCGTCTCTTTTGGTCAACACCTGAAAATAACAAAATAGGTAAAAACTAAAAATACTATGTAAATAACATAGTAAAATGTGGAGAGAAATACATTAATTAATACGTCTAAAATGCATAGATCAAATTCTCCCACACTTATACTTTGCTGGTCACTTAGCAAATACTAAACTAAGAAATAAAATCTTAAAAGAAGAAAATTGCTCCAACGTTTCCACAAGGTGTCCTCAACGTTGGGAACTCAAAAACACACTAAAATAACTACGAAGCCCTTAACTTATATGTCTCAGAAAATCTTCAAATATCATGGCAATCACAAAGTTTAAGCACAAGGAATTCAAGAGTTAATAAAAACATTCTCATGCATGAACAAGTAAGACTTAGATAAAAACAATGATGATTTAATAACTGTGCATACACTAGAAAAGTTCAAAAATCACCTCATATGGATACACTCATCATCTTTTCGCTCATTAAGAAATGGTTTTCACTCAAGATAAATAAGAATAAATGAAATACTTCATGAATGAAATTAATTACTTGCACAAATGAACCCAAACCATATGTTTACTCATGTGATTAACTCCACAGATCAAAGGCTACTCATCTTTAAGGATCATAAATGACATGAAAGGGTTCTAATGGGGTTAAGGCTAAGGTATTTAAAAATTTAGGAAAGTGGTGATCAATCACGTTCCAAAAACTTAGTCTGAGCTCCATAACTTCATCAACTTCGTGCATCACCTTCATTTCCAATGCCAAAATTTTATAACTTTAAAAGTAATTCAAGAGCCAGATATCATCATATTGGGCCCCGAACTTCATTCTAAACTCCCTTTGAGCTTTTCAAACAGGACAAAGACCATATTTCTTTGCTGTTAGACATACACTTTATAGTAATCTCCAAATCCACAAATATGGGGGACATTAATCCAAATTTTAACACTAAGAACTCATTGCCGGAGAGCTTCACAATTTTATTATTATTATTATTGTAGCTCTTGAATCTCTTTTCTTTTCTATTCTCGGCAATTCACATTTTTCACACTATTTGGACAAGTCTATCCACATATACACTATCATAGCAATTAAGGGACATCACAACAAAATGTCATCTTCTCCTCTTGTCGACATTACTTCACACTAAGTCTACAGAACATAGGGTAAAGAAGTCATACACTAGGCTAAGTGTTTAGACATTAAGGGTGATGAAAGAAAAGCTTAATGTGGACTCAAAAGGGCTATCTAGGGGTGTCGTAACTCGTGCGCATAAAAGAGACATATGAATTTTTGACAAAGTGGTGGTATATCTTGAGTGTCTTTAATCATATCCAAAATTAGAGTATATATTGACTATAATCTTTCAAAATTAATCATGAGTAGTTCTAGCAATCTCTAGTTCATTGAAAACTATGACAAGTAATCATATGAGACATATAACCTATAAGCTACGAAAATATGATGGAAGATCACTTAAGAAATTGAAAGGACCCAACCCCGATTTAGTTGCCTAAACCGGAATCGAACCCCCTCAAAAATACGAACCAACAAAAATCATAGAAATTTTGGCAGAGTTTCGCTACTAACGTAGAATTACCATTACCTGCACGCGGAAAATACACTTCATCCTATGCCACAAAAAGCAAACCGTGGGCACCAATCCCATCCGGATTTCTCAATATATCAACAGTAAAGTAACACAATACATATAATAGTACTTTACTGAAATCCGGAGAAAATCGTATAACATATTCAACAGAAAACTCAGAGCGACTTCTAATACATAATCATATACGTATACCACAGTAGGTAGAACAATAAACCTACTGGACGAAACAAGGTAGCTCGAGCACTATGCCTCCGACCACGACGTGCGACACCAGAGTCCGAACTGCAAACTGGGCACGGAAACCGAAAAGCCCAGGGGAAAGGCAAATAAAAACGTTAGAGTGAGTGGACGAAAATAAACATATGCCTTTCACCAGTTATATACATAATCATTATAAAACAGTGCGAGTTCGGAAAACATATACATATGGAGGTTGTCGGGCGACCTCTCAAACCCGATGTCAGGTGAATCGCTCAAACCTGACGGTGATAGGCCAGGGGACCTCTCAACCCTGGCGGCATACAGGGGACCACTCAACCCTGCCCAGAGGACCTCTCAACTCTGGTGGACTACCGGTGATCAGCCGAGTAGTCGAAGCATCGATGCAGTAATGTCATCACCAATAAATATAAAACAATACCTCCGAAAACAATACATATCACAATATCGTATAAAGTAAATACGAAAATCATAAAATCCACGAACTCACAAATCAACTGTGAAAATATAAACTTGTCCACTCACAGACTAGCGTAACGCGTATCGCGTTAACCCGTGATCCGACGGAAAGTCTCTCGCCAAACAAACGATCACGAACCCCTAAATATTCACAAAGTCCATTATTCAAAGTCATAATTCGACAATACAAATCAAATCACGAGAAACCACCGTTCTCGGAAACACATAATCCGATCACGACGAATCGTCGAAAATCCATATATAACACCTCAATACCTCGCTTAACTTTCGGACGCTCAATTCGAAAAACAAACCTCCCCACTGCGATCGGGGCGCGATTTCGAGTGAAATGACATGCAACTCGTCGAAAATCCCAAAAAGTCAAACTTTAACCGCCGTTGACCGTTGACCGCCGCCCACGGCGGCGCTGCCACCAAACGGAGAATTTTCCAGCCGAGCAACCACCATTCCATGCAAAATCACCCACTGAGCAACTTTGTCAACTACAACAAAGGCCAATTCTCACTCTAACTCATCCAATTTCAAGCAAAACCGAATTGTTCCCAAAATTTCAAATCCAAAATTCTCCAAACACAAATCGAATTAGAACTCCATACTTACATGGTTAGAATTATGGAGAGGAGAGCTACAAAACCCAGTCCTTGTTTGAGCTCAACACGGCCCGAATCGAAAATCACCATTAACCCAAAATTTTGCAAACTTTAACCCAAGTTTTCTCTCTCCACCGTGAGCCACGCCGTGCGTGGTGGCCGGCATCCACACGGGGCAGCCAAGCCGAGCAGAATTAGCCCTAGGCCGAGGCCTAGGGTGGCCGGAAGCCATAGCCACCGTGGAGCACCGCCGAGTACATCACCATCTCTTCCTCCACCGAGTTGACTCAGTCAACTCGGTCAAACACATTTATTTCCTATTTTGACTTTCCCTTTATGGCAAGTTACTATTTATAGCTTTCCCGTTTAGGAAACTTCGTAATTATCCATTTCGACGAACTTTAAACACGCGTAACTTTCACGTCGTAACTCCGATTCCGATAATTCTCACGGCCACAAACTCGTCTCGACATATTCTTCACTAATCACCCGAAGTCAAACACATCGGCCAATCGGATAAAAATTCAACCATTCAACCAAGCCCATATTTAATCGACTAACTATCCACAATCGGAAATAATCACAACTAAATCTTCGTAACTCAAAATAATGCTCCAGAAGTTCCCACAAGCTCGAAATTAAATTCTGAACAAATTCCGTGAAGAAACCGAAACCAAATTCTCGTCCGGTAATTTAGTCGCTAACAAACCTGCCATTTAAATCCGTTTCCGTCGAAACTTCAAATATTCATAATTAATTCCTCGGTCGTCCAAATAACGATCCGGAACAGTCCACGAACTCGAAATCACACGTAGAACGACTCTCGAGAAGAGACCCAGCTCCAATTCTCGGCCAATAATTAAGTCGTTAACAAGTTTCGACGATTAAAACAACTGTCGCAACTCTGCGACTACGTGCAAGCTCATCGATCAAGCTGATCATACTGCTGATTCTGGTCCGGGTCGTCACAGAAATAAAGCACATGTAACTCAAAACTCACATAGGTTCATATGATTTAAACTTTTTCTGGCATGCAAATTTTGTACCAAGTTTTACAATCTCTATCTATTACATGTCATTGCAATCAAAACATGTCAATTAACAAAAGAATTCCATTATTTCGTGATCAAAATGCCATGTATATTCTTCGTTTTGGTCCAAAATCATCATAGACTAGTTAAGAGCATCCTAAGACTCTGTAAAACACTAAATTAGACTCAAAATACTTCAAACTAATAAAAGCCACAAAAATTAAACAAAACAAAAAATATATATTTTTTTATTGCAAAAGAAAGTTGTAAACCTCTCTCCCACACTTAAATCCTACATTGTCCTCAATGTACCAAAGTAAAAGCATAGAATCAAGTATGGAGATATGATTTTACTAAAAAGAACTAACTAATTATCAAACAAACAAACAAATTAATTAATTAAGAGAAAGGGAAAACAAAGCAAATTTGATTGTCGATCCGTCATTGGGTTGTCTCAAAACAAGTGATTGTTATTTAACGTCTTTTCAGCCAAGACGTGATGCAACGTTTAAGCACTAGGAATGATCGGATCTTGGAGGCACATCTCCTCCACATTTTTCTCCTTGGAAACATCGTAATATGGCTTCAACTGATGAACGTTCACTTTGAATTCCTTCTCTGATGTGTTGGAACGAATATGGATTGCACTATGATTGAAAATCTGCATGATAATGAAAGGTCCAACCCATTGTGATCTCAACTTCCCAGGAAATAGCTTAAGTCGAGAATAAAAAAGTAGCACTTTTTGTCCAACTTCAAACGACTTGTTCTTGATCATCTTGTCATGGAATGCTTTAGTCTTTTCTTTGTATAGCCAAGAACTCTCATAAGTTTCATTCTGGATTTCTTCAAGTTTATCAAGCTGTAATTTTCGATGTATGTCAGCTTCGTCATAGGCGACGTTGAACTCTTTCCCTGCCCAATAAGCTTTATGCTCTAGCACTACCGAAAGATGACATGATTTTCCATAAACTAACCTGTAAGGTGACATTCTGATAGGCATTTTCTAAGCAGTTCTATAGGCCCATAATACGTCTTCTAGACGATGGCTCCAATCTTTTCTATTAGGCGCCATAGTTCTCTCCAGAATCTTCTTGATTTCACGGTTGGAAACTTTAGTTAAGCCTTAAGTCTGAGGATGATATGGCATTGAGACTTTATGAATGACACCATATTTATTCATGAAAGCATCCACTGTTTTGTTGCAAAAGTGACTCCCTCCATCACTAATTAATACACGAGGCATTCCAAACCTGGAAAAGATGTTAGAACGAAGGAAATCTGCAACAACTTTGGAATTATTGGTGCGTATAGCCTTAGCTTCAACCCATTTTGAGACATAGTCCATTGCGAGCAAGATGTAGATGAAACTGTTAGAGTTGGGAAAGGGTCCCCATGAAGTCGATCCCCCAAATATCAAATATTTTGACGTTGAGCACATAAGTTATTGGCATTTGATCTCGAGGTCCCAAGTTACCGTTACGTTGGCATCTATCACAGGTGGCACAGTATATAGCACCATCCTTGAATAACGTTTTCCAAAAGAAACCTAATTCTAACACTTTCAAAGCTGTCTTCTTTGAACCAAAGTGACATCCACATGCTTCATTGTGACAAAATTCAAGGATCGATCTGTGCTCGCTGTCTGGAACACATCTTCTAATCAATGCATCAGCATAATGTTTCCACAGATAAGACTCGTCTCGCACATATTACCGCACCATATGTTTGAGGTCATCTCATTTTTCTTTAGGCATGTCGGCCGGAAACTCCCTTGTAACAAGATAGTTGACAATGTATGCATACCATGGAGTTGACAAGTGTGACGCCCCAGAACAGAATTGTGACGACCCAGAATGGAATCAGCTGTGGAATCAGCTTGATCTACGAGCTTGCATGTAGTCGCAGATTTACGACAGTTGTTGGAATCGCCAGATTTGTTAACGACTAAATCATTGGCCGAGAATTAGAGTTGGGTCTCTTCTCGAGAGTCGTTGTACGTGTGATTTCGAGTTCGTGGGAGGTTTCGGATCGTTATTTGGACGACCGAGGAATAAGTTATGAATATTTGAAGTTTCGGCATAATCGGTTTATAATTGTGGCCTTCTTAACGACTAAATTACCGGATGAGAATTTGGTTTCGGCTTCTTCACGGAAGTTGTTGAGAATTTAATTTCGAGTTCGTGGGAATTTCCGGAGCAATATTCTGAGTTACGAAGATTAAGTGGTGAATATTTCCGATTGTTGATTATTTAGTCGGTTTAAATATGGGTTGGTTTGAGCAGTTGACTTTTTATCCGTTTGGTCGATGTGTTTGACTTCGAGTGATAATTGAAGAGCATGTCGAGTCAAGTTTGTTGCCGCGAGAATTATCGGAATCGGAATTACGACGAGGAAGTTACGGGTATTTGAAGTTTGCCGAAAAGTGAATTATGTAGTTTCCATTTTGGGAAGGCCTATAAATAGAAGTTTCCTATTTGGGGAAGTCAACTTTCCATTTTAGTTGTGTTGACTGTGTTGACTGGTCAACACGGTGGAGGAGGGAGGCGACGGGAAGCCACGGCCTCCACGGCGGCGTGGTGCTTCCGGCCACCCCACGGTGCGGTACCGGTCCCGTTCGACTCGCCTTGGAGTCCTCGACCTCGTCCCGGCCACCTTCCATGGTGTGGCTCGCCGGAAGTGCATGAATTTTCCGGCCAAAGTTCAAGGTATTTTGGTGAATTCGGGTTCTATGAATTCGGCCGAATTGAGCTACAATTTTGAGTGGGCTTTGTAGCTCTCATCACCATGAAGCTACCATGTAAGTTTGGTGTTTCAATTCGATGTGTACTTGCAGAATTTTGGATTTGAAAATTTGGTACCAATTCGGTTTTGCATGAAATTGACCTAGTTAGAGTAAGAATTGGCCTTCGATGCAGTTGACAAAGTTGCTCAGTGGGTGATTTGGAGTGGAATAGGGGTTGCTCCGCCAAAAAATTTCACGGTTGGTGGCGGCGCCGCCGTTGGCGGTGGTCAACGGCGGTCAAAGTTTGACTTTTTGGGGTTTTCAACAAGTTGCATGTCATTTCACTCGAAATCGCACCCTGATCGCAGTGGGGATGTTCGTTTTTCGAATTGAGCATCCGAACTTACAGCGAGGTATTGAGGTGTGATTTCCGGATTTCCGACAGTTTGTCGTAATCGGATTTCGTGTTTCCGAGAACGGTGGTTTCTCGTGATTTGTTTTGAATTGTCAAGTTATGACTTTGAGTAATGGACTTTGTGAATATTCAGGGGTTCGTGATCATTCGTTTGGCGAGGAACTTTCCGCCGGATCACGGGTTAACGCGAACTGCGTTACGCTAGTCTGTGAGTGGACAATTTTTTTTCACGGATTGTTTGCGACTCTTTATATACGTTTTATGAACTTGAGCATGCGTATGAGATTTCGGATTACATGAGCATGTGTTTTACGATTATATATATACGGATATACGTATACGAGTATACATACACTTATATGTTGTTTCATGCATTTGCATCGAACTGTTTATAATTTGGTTTTCACAGAGTACAGTCTCAGTTACGTTGTTGTATCAATACACTTGCCTCTCAGCTGATCCCCGATGGTAGGCCTTCCAGGAGGGGCGTCGTTACCCCGACCTGACCGGCGATGGGCGTTTCCCCGGAACCGAGGTCTTTCTGGCTTAGAATCACGTGGACTAAGGACCCCATGATTCGGACTGTACTAGCACGGGTGTATCCGTGAGTGACCCCGTGGGATTTTTACTTGCATGCTCAGTACGCTGGAGGAGAATGGTTTCACCTCGTGTACTTTGTTATTTTATTTATCGGGACTCGCATATGTTATTTTAAGTATATATACCAACTGGTGAAAGACATTTATTTTCGTCCACTCACTCTAACAGTTTTCATGTCTTTCCCTTGGGCTTTTCGGTTTCCGTGCCCAGTTTGCAGTTCGGACTCTGGTGTCGCACGTCGTGGTCGGAGGCATAGTGCTCGAGCTACCTTGTTTCTTCCGGTAGGTTTATTGTTCTACCTACTGTGGTTTACGTATATGGTTATACATTAGAGGTCGCTCTGAGTATTGTGTTGTATATACTATATGATTTTACACCGGATTTCAGTAAAGTACAGATATATTTATTGTTTTACTTTACTGTTGATATATTGAGAAATCCGGATGGGATTGGTGCCCACGGTTTGATTTTTGTGGCATAGGATGAAGTGTATTTTCCGCGTGCAGGTAATGGTAATTCTACGTTAGTAACGAAATTCTGCCAAAATTTCTACGGTTTTTGTTGGTTCGTGTTTTCGAAGGGGTTTGATTTCGGTTTAGGCAACTAAACCGGGGTTGGGTCCTTTCAGCTTGGTATCAGAGCATTAGGTTATAGGTTCTGTAGTCGTGTTTACTAAGGATATTTGAGAATGTACAGCATGTCTGGAATGGTGACCCGACCGGCCGGCGGATACTCATCAATATTCCGGGGGTTGTATACTTTCAAATATTTAAAGTTCCATGATTACGTTCCACTTGTTGTGAACGATGTTTTTATTCATTAGGATGCCTCCTTGACGTGTTTTCCGTGTCGATACGGTTGTGGATCCTATTGAGGATCAATCGACGCGTGATTTGCCAGTGAATTGTGTATTTGGATGAGTATACTGAGTTCAGAGATTTGTGTGGCACGGTTTGCCTGGTTGTGTGTGTATGAGCATCTACATGTTGCCTCAGAGCTGAGAATTGTGGCAGTTGATATTTGCCTGAGTCAGATCATTGCATTTGGTGGGCTGGTATTGTGTGAGTTCCTGTTGCGACTCCATGGCCTACATTCAGGGTGTTGTTTATATGGTAATGGTTTTATCAGGCTACCCAGCATTAGCATGTGGAGTGTTTACCCACCTGAGGCAGAGATGCATTGTCCACATGTTTGTTTCCGTTTGCATGTGTTATGTGGCTTCAGAGGAAGCAGTGCACAAGGTTCGAGATGAGTTTGAACCTGAGCATCAGAGAGAGTCTGATTGTTGTGCCTCGAGATAGCCATGAGGAGCTTAGTGTGTTGCACTCAGTGGCGAGGCTATTGAGAAGGAAAGATGTACGCGGTTTCCGATGTGATGGTTTGAGGAAAGTGGACTTAGTTGAGATTTTGATGAGGTTGAGTTCCGACACTTCGGGATCAGTGACTTCATCAGGCTGTAGCCTTTTCGATTATGTTGAGGGTCATCAGATCAAGCAGAGGATCCGTTTGGTGATGGCGGAGATCACAGAGTAGCAGATTTGCTCCTGTGGCATGAGTTTGGGCGATCGTTGGTGATCCTATCACGCAGCAGGTGTTGCGGTGACTTGTGTTCGTGAAGCACTCTCAGTTACTATTGTGGTGGCCAGGAGGGTCACGTTGCGAGGGAGCGCCCTCAATCAGCTGTTTTAGCAGTTCGACAGCTCAGAGTTCAGGAGGAGTTCATGATGCTGTTTCTGGAGTGACCAACGCAGCATTTTGGATGAGTTATTCAGCAAGTCGCATGTGAGGTGGGCGGCTAGTTGGGCATGTTGGAGTTCGTGCCATGACCTTGTTTGAGGACAGACTTTTCTCCGAGGTTACTGTTGTTTGATATCCATGGCTGATC
Source organism: Geum urbanum (assembly GCA_946800695.1). Lineage (NCBI taxonomy): Eukaryota > Viridiplantae > Streptophyta > Magnoliopsida > Rosales > Rosaceae > Geum > Geum urbanum. The sequence continues at coordinate 46,579,837 of OX327002.1, read as the reverse complement.
CCCGATGGTAGGCCTTCTAGGAGGGGCGTCGTTACCCCGACCTAACCGGCGATGGGCGTTTCCCAGGAACCAAGGCCTTTCTGGCTTAGAATCACGTGGACTAAGGACCCCGTGATTCGGACTGTACTAGCACGGGTGTGTCCGTGCGTGACCCCGTGAGATTTTTACTTGCATGCTCAGTACGCTGGAGGAGAATGGTTTTACCTCGTGTACTTTGTTATTTTATTTACCGGGACTCGCATATGTTATTTTAAGTATATATACCAACTGGTGAAAGACATTTATTTTCGTCCACTCACTCTAACAGTTTTCATGTCTTTCCCCTGGGCTTTTCGGTTTCCGTGCCCAGTTTGCAGTTTGGACTCTGGTGTCGCACGTCGTGATCGGAGGCATAGTGCTCGAGCTACCTTGTTTCTTCCGGTAGGTTTATTGTTCTACCTACTGTGGTTTACGTATATGATTATACATTAGAGGTCGCTCTGAGTATTCTGTTGTATATACTATACGATTTTACACCGGATTTCAGTAAAGTACATATATATTTATTGTTTTACTTTACTGTTGATATATTGAGAAATCCGGATGGGATTGGTGCCCACGGTTTGATTTTTGTGGCATAGGATGAAATGTATTTTCCGCGTGCAGGTAATGGTAATTCTACGTTAATAACGAAATTCTGCAAAAATTTCTACGGTTTTTGTTGGTTCGTGTTTTCGAAGGGGTTTGATTCCAGTTTAGGAAACTAAACCGGGGTTGGGTCCTTTCAAGAATTAGCAGTGTAATCAGCTTTAGCCATGAGGTTATGCGTAATCGCAGATTTCCGACAGATAATTGAATCGCCAGACTTGAACACGACTTAATTATTGGCCGAGAATTTGAGCTGAGTCTATTCTCGAGAGTTTTTGTACACGTGATTTCGAGTTCGTGGACGGTTCCGAATCATTATTTAGACGACCGAAGAATATTGTATGAATATTTGAAATTTTGACATAATCGGTTTAAAATGACAGCTTCGTTAGCGACTAAATTACCGGGCGTGAATTTGATTTCGGATTCTTCGTGAAAGTTGTTGAGAATTTAATTTCGAACTTGTGGGAACTTCTGGAGGATTTTTCCGAGTTACGAGGATTATGTTATGAATATTTCGACTGTCAATTATTTAATCGGGTAAGTTTGTGATGGTTTGAACCGTTGACTTTTTATCGGATTGGTCGAAGTGTTTGACTTCGGGTGGTAATTGAAGAACATGTCGAGATGAGTTTGTTGCCGCGAGAATTATTGAAATCGGATTTACGAAGCGAAAGATACGGATATTCGAAGTTTGTCGTAAAATGTATTTTAGAAGTTTCCAAATCGGGAAAGTATAAATGGAGGTTTCCTGTTTGGGTAAGTCAAAGTTTGGCATTTATGAGGTTTGACCGGTCAACTCGGCTTGGAGGGAAAGGTGCGACGGTGGAGGAACTCGCCAGCAGCGAGCTGCCGTCCAACCACGTCCGGCCTCGCCCTAGGGCCCAAACTGTTCGCCTCGGCCTCCCCGTGGCATTGCCGGCCACCACTCACGGCGGGGACGCCGGTGGTGAGTGAAAATTCCGGTTGAAATTGTAGATTTTTGGGGTTTTAAAGTGGTTCCAATTCCGGCCAATTTGAGCTACAAAATGTAGTAGGCTTTGAAGCTCTCCTCTCCACGAATCTACCTATATAAGTATGGAGTTCTAATTTTGCTTGTACATGGAGAATCGTTGGATTGAAATTTGTGTGATAATTCAGTTTTGCTTGAAATTGGACTAGTTAGAGTGAGAATTAGACTTCGGTGTAGTTATGGAAGTTGCTTGTTGGATGATTTTGAGTGGAATAGGTGTTGCTCCGACGGGAAATTTCATGTTTGGGTGGCGCCGCCGCCGGCGGCGGTGGTCAACGGCGGTCAACGGTGGTCAAAGTTGACCTTTCGTGGTTTTCGACAAGTTCCATGTCATTTCGCTCAGAATCGCGCCCCGATCGCAGTGGTGAGGTTTTTTTTTCGATTTGAGCATCGGAAATTATAGCGAGGTTTTGAGGTGTGATTATTGGATTTTCGACAATTCGTCGTTATTGAATTATGTGTTTCCGAGAACGGTTGTTTCTCGTGATTTGATTTGAGGTGTTGAGTTATGATTTTGAGAAATGGTTTTTATGATTATTCAGGGGTTCGTGATCCTTTGTTTGGCGAGGGATTTTCCGCCGGATCACGGGATTAACGCGAACTGCGTTACGCTAGTCTGTGAGTGGACATTTCTTTTCACGGATTGATTGCGAGTCTTTTATATACGTTTTACGAACTTGAGCATGCATACGAGATTATGTTTTATATGAGCATGTGTTATTCGATTATGCCTATACCAGTATATATTACGTATAAGCATTTATTTATTTCATTAAACATTTGCATGGAACTATTTATGATTTGGTTTACACATAGTACAGTCTCAGTATATGTTGTTGTATCTACACTTGCATCTCGGCTGATCCCCGATGGATGCCTACCAGGAGGGGCAGTACCCCGACCTGACCGGCGAGGGGCAGTACCCCGGAACCGAGGCCTTTCTGGCTAGAATCACGTGTGGGTCTGGGATCCCGTGATTCGGACTGTACTAGCACGGATGTGTCTACGAGCGACCCCGTGAGATTTTCCATGCATGCTCTGTACGTGTGAGGAGTTAGAGTCTCCCTCGTGTACCATTTGAATTTTTATACATTTGACTCGCATATGTTTTTATAACATATATTAATTGGCGAAAGACATTTATTTTTGTTCACTCACTCTAACAATTTTCATGTCTTTCCCCTGGGCTTTTGGGTTTCGAGCAATGTTTGTATTCGAGCAATGTTTCTTTTATGGTAGGTTCTTAGTTTGGCCTACTATTTGTATATGTATACTAGAAGTCGCTCTGAGTATTCTGATGTATATTCTTATACGATTTTCTATGGATTTCTGTTAAGTATAGCTATATTTATTACCTTACATTATTGTTATGATATTGAGAAATCCGGATGGGATTGGTGCCCACGGTTTGATTTTTTGTGGCATAGGATGAAGTGTATTTTCCGGGTGCAGGTAATGGTAATTCCGCGTTAGTAATGAAACTGCCAAAATTTTGATGGTTTTTGTTGGTTCGTGTTTTCAGAAGGGGTTTGATTCCGGTTTAGGAAACTAAATCGGGGTTGGGTCCTTTCAGCTTGGTATCAGAGCATTAGGTTATAGGTTTTGTAGACTTCTGTAGTCGTGTTTACTAAGGATATTTGAGAATGTACAGCATGTCTGGAGTGGTGACCCGACCGGCCGGCGGATACTCATCAATACTCCGGGTGTTGTATGCTCTCAAATATTTAAAGTTCCATGATTACGTTCTACTTGTTGCGAACGATGTTTTATTCATTAGGATGCCTCCTTGACGTGCTTTCCGTGTCAGTACGGTTGTGGATCCTATTGAGGATCAATCGATGCACGATTTGCCAGTGAATTGTGGGTTTAGATGAGCATTCTGGGTTCAGTGTTTATGCGGCATGGTTTGCCTGGTTGTGTGTGTATGAGTGTCTACATGTTGCCTCAGAGCAGAGAATTGTGGCAGTTGATGTTTTTGCCTGAGTCAGATTATTGCATTTGGTGGGCTAGTATTGTGTGAGTTCCTGTTGCGACTCCATGGCCTACATTCAGTGTATTGTTTATACGGTAATGGTTTAATCAGGCTACCCAGTAATCGAATGTGGAGTGTTTACCCACCTGAGGCAGAGATGTATTTTTCACATGCTTGTCCCTGTTTGCACGTGTTATGCGGCTTTAGTGGAAGCAGTGCACGAGGTTCGAGATGAGTTTGAACCTGAGCATCAGAGGGATTTTGACTGTTATGCCTTGAGATAACTGTGAGGAGCTTGATATGCTGCACTTAGAGGCGTGGATATTGAGAAGGAAAGGCGTACGCGGTTTTCGATGTGTTGGTTAGAGGAAAGTGGACTTAGTCGAGATATTTTGATGAGGTTGAGTTCAGGTACCTTGGGATCAGTGACTTCATCAGGCGGTGGCCTTTTTGATTATGTTGAGGGTCATCAGATCAAGCAGAGGATCCGGTTGGTGATGGTGGAGATCACAGAGTAGCGGACTAGTGTTCGTGGAGCACTCTCAGTTGCTATTGTGGTGGCCAGGAGGGTCACGTTGCGAGGGAGCGTCCTCAGCCAGCTGTTTTAGCAATTCAGCAGCTCAGAGTTCAGGAGGAGGTCATGATGCTGTTTCTGGAGTGACCAATGCAGCCTTCTGAACGAGTTAATCAGCAAGTCACAATTGTCGTGGGCGGCTAGTTGGGCATGTTGGAGTTCGTGCCATGACCTTGTATGAGGACAGAATTTTCTCCGAGGTTACTGTTGTTTTGCATCCATGGCTATTGTACCTGTATCTCCACTTCCGAGGTTTTGGAGAGTGTTGCATCTATCGGGTGGTTGTGGGATATTTGTTGGAGGTTTTGGGTTAGCCGCGGATCTGTTATAGCTGGACATCGTGGTTTTGATGTGATTATGGGTATAGACTTCTTGACGACGCATTGGGCTATGTTCGATGGTCACAAGAAGGTGGTTGTGTTCGACTACCAGACTTTTCCCCGAGGTACTGTTTCGCGGTGATGGTCGAGCGGATGGTGGAAACGGGTTGTGTTGTTGCTTAGCTCATGTTGTGGATACTACGGTTGCTGTGCCCGACATTGGCAACATTGAGGTGATTCCCGAGTTTCCAGGTGTGTTCCGGAGGAGTTACCAGGTATTCCTCCAGTTCGGGAGACCGACTACACCATTGAGCTTTTACCGGGCGCTGGACTCATATCACCGGTATCTTGATGTTCAATATCAGTGGAGCTGATGGAGCTACAGGTTCGACTTCAGGAATTGCTGGAGGAGATTTCATACGACCCAGCGTACCTGCGTGGTGTGCTCTTGTATTATTTGTGTGTGAATGTTGGATGGATCGATGAGGTGGTGCATTGACTACGGGAAGCTGAATCAGGCTTCAGAGGAGAGCAAGTATCCTCCGCTTTGGATTGATGATTGGTTTGATCAGCTCGCGGGAGCTTCAGTCTTTTCGAAGATTGATTTCGGGTCCGGATACCATTAGTTGAGGATCGTTGAGTCAGATGTGGTTTGAACAGCTTTTGGATCACGGTGCGGGCATTACAAGTTCTTGGTCACGCCGTTTGGATTGACCAATGCCCCCATAGTTCTTATGAACTTGATAGACCAGGTGTTCAGACGATTCTGGACAAGGTTGCGGTCGTGTTTGTTGGCAACATCCTGATTTACTCCAGGAGTGTGGGCTAGCACCTGAAGTAATTGTGAGCGGTTTTGCGGACTTCGCAAGATGATTAGTTGTTTGTGAAGTTCAGTCAGTGTGAATTTTGGTTGATTAGCTTGAAGATTTTGGGCCGTGTGATGTCAGCCGAGGGGGTTGGCGTGGATTCTGACCAGATAGAAGCCGTGTTGATTTGGAGTTTACTTATCATTGTACCAGAGATCGGGAGTCTCTTGAGTTTACCAGGGTATTATTGGTGCTTTGAGTTTACAGGATTTTCTCGGATTGCCACTCCACTTTCCGGATACACGAAGAAGGCTTCAAGTTTGAGTGGTTTGATGCACGCGAGGAGAGTTACTTACTCTTGAAGGATGGTTGACTGTTGCTTCGGTTTTGACTCTACCTGACGATCGTGGTGAGTTCGTGGGTTGTGACGAGGTATCGAGTTTTGGATTTGATTATGCTTTGATGCAGCATAATAGAGGGGTGGCTCATGATTTCAGGCAGTGGAAACTTTATGTAGTTGCGTGTCCTGTGTATGATCTGGGTGTAGCTGTCCTTATCTTAGCATCGGAGAGTTGGAGACACTACTACTACGGCGTGCAACGCAGTGTAGGATGTACACTGATCATTTGAGTTTCATCTACTTGCATTTTCGGCCAGATTTAAGCTTGAGGCAGTGTAGATGGATGGGGTCAACTAACGACTATGGCTACACATTTGAGTTTATACGAGAGAGGCTATTGTTGTTGCTGATGCATTCAGTCGGAAGTCGGGAGCTTCAGTGTTTCATGTGTGTGTGGCTCGAGTTTTCGTGTTAGCCGAGTTGCGAGCTACGGGAGCTGAGTTCGAGTGTGATGATGTTGAAGCTCATTGTTTTGCGTGCATTTGGCACTAGAGATGCGGAGATATATCAGATACTTCGAGTTTACTACTCATGACGCAATCCATAGAAGAACGTAACAGCTTGTGTGAGCAGATGCCACATTTGTCGGCAAGCGATGGCTAGGAGGCAGAGACTTGTCGAGGAGTATCAGCTATTGGAGATTTCCGATTAGAAGTTGGAGTTTGTCGCTGTGGTTTTGTGTGCCAGTACGCACTTCGATTTGTGGTACCAGTTGTTGGATCTTTGTGGACCATTCGATGAACTCAGTTCTTTTCCTTGTACTTTCGAAAAAGATTTCGATGGCAGGCTGACATAGTTGTATTTGACGGAGGTTGTCCATTTACGTGGTGTGCCTGTGTTCCAGTTCGCTGATCGAGATATTCAATTACAACAGAGTGTTGGCAAATGTTGCAGCGAGCATTGGGGACCAGATTACAAGTTAGTACTGGTTCTTATCCTCAGATTGGTGGGCGATCTTTGAGGACTATTCAGTATTTGGAGGGCATGTCGTGGTCTTTTGTAGTTCCGAGGAATTTGGGACCAGCGATTTTAACTGTTCGAGATTACATGCAGTACCAGTTTGTTGACCACTATGATTTTGACGTTGCTTGATGTCGTTTTGAGGAACGATGTTGTACTCCATTGTGCTGGAGCGAGTTGGTGTGAGCTGACGTTTGATTATGATTTTGTGGAATGTGCTACCACAGACTTTCGGATTAGCGGGAACAGATTAATAATTGTCCGAGTTCGATGTTTCAGTTATGTTGGTGTGAGTAGGCTGAGTTGTGATTTGCCACGTTATTTTGATCCGTACGTGATCATAGGCGAATTTGTGTTGTGCCGTAAAGTTCGGCATTGCCTATCGCGTTAGCTTTTGTGTGTGTTGTGTTCCGTGTGGTGGAACTACATTTCTGATTTGTTACGTGTTGTGTACCCTATTTGTTCCTTATGCAGGAAGACTTGGCAATTGTGAGGAGCCAGTTTAGATTCGGGATTTGAGGATACAGGGATTACAGTACGGAGATATCTCCTATGGTGAAGTCTGTTGTCAGAGTTGTTCAGTTGACGTAGCCACTAAAGAGTTGAGCTGTATGCAGAAGCAGTGTTACTACTTTTAGTCGGCAGACTTGGAAATTTTGAGGTCGAAATTTTTTTAAGGGGGGTGGATTTGTGACGACTCGGAATAGAATTAGCAGTGTAATCAGCTTTAGCCATGAGGTTATGCGTAATCGCAGATTTCCGACAGATAATTGAATCGCCAGACTTGAACACGACTTAATTATAGGACGAGAATTTGAGCTGAGTCTCTTCTCGAGAGTTGTTGTACGCGTGATTTCGAGTTCGTGGGCGATTCCGGATCATTATTTGGACGACCGAAGAATATTGTATGAATATTTGAAATTTCGACATAATCGGTTTAAAATGACAGCTTCGTTAGCGACTAAATTACTGGGCGTGAATTTGATTTCGGATTCTTCGTGAAAGTTGTTGAGAATTTAATTTCGAGCTTGTGAAAACTTCCGGAGGATTTTTCCGAGTTACGAGGATTATGTTATGAATATTTCGACTGTCGATTATTTAATCGGGTAAGTTTGTGATGGTTTGAACCGTTGACTTTTTATCGGATTGGTCGAAGTGTTTGACTTCTGGTGGTAATTGAAGAACATGTCGAGATGAGTTTGTTGCCGCGAGAATTATTGCAATCGGATTTACGACGCGAAAGTTACGGATATTCAAAGTTTGTCGTAAAATGTATTTTAGAAGTTTCCAAATCGGGAAAGTATAAATGGAGGTTTTCTGTTTGGGTAAGTCAAAGTTTGGCATTTATGAGGTTTGACCGGTCAACTCGGCTTGGGGGGAAAGGTGCGACGGTGGAGGAGCTCGCCGGCGGCGAGCTGCTGTCTGGCCTCGGCCTAGGGCCCAAACTGTTCGCCTCGGCCTCCCCGTGGCGTTGCCGGCCACCACTCACGGCGGGGACGCCGGTGGTGAGTGAAAATTCCGGTTGAAATTGTAGATTTTTGGGGTTTTAAGGTGGTTCCAATTCCGACCAATTTGAGCTACAAAATGTAGTGGGCTTTGAACCTCTCATCTCCACTAATCTACCTATGTAAGTATGGAGTTCTAATTTTGCTTGTACATGGAGAATCGTTGGATTGAAATTTGTGTGATAATTCGGTTTTGCTTGAAATTGGACTAGTTAGAGTGAGAATTGGACTTCGGTGTAGTTATGGAAGTTGCTTGTTGGATGATTTTGAGTGGAATAGGTGTTGCTCCGCCGGGAAATTTCATGTTTGGGTGGCGCCGCCGCCGCCGGCGGTGGTCAACGGTGGTCAAAGTTGACTTTTCGTGGTTTTCGACAAGTTGCATGTCATTTCGCTCGGAATCGCGCCCCGATCGCAGTGGTGAGGTTTGTTTTTCGATTTGAGCATTGGAAATTATAGCGAGGTTTTGAGGTGTGACTATTGGATTTTCGACAATTCGTCGTTATTGAATTATGTGTTTCCGAGAACGGTTGTTTCTCGTGATTTGATTTGAGGTGTCGAGTTATGATTTTGAGAAATAGATTTTATGATTATTCAGGAGTTCGTGATCGTTCGTTTGGCGAGGGATTTTCCGCCGGATCACGGGATTAACGCGAACTGCGTTACGCTAGTCTGTGAGTGGACATTTCTTTTCACGGATTGATTGCGAGTCTTTTATATACGTTTTACGAACTTGAGCATGCATACGAGATTATGTTTTATATGAGCATGTGTTATTCGATTATGCCTATACCAGTATATATTATGTATAAGCATTTATTTATTTCATTAAACATTTGCATCGAACTATTTATGATTTGGTTTACACAGAGTACAGTCTCAGTATATGTTGTTGTATCGATACACTTGCATCTCGGATGATCCCCGATGGATGCCTACCAGGAGGGGCAGTACCCCTACCTAACCGGCAAGGGGCAGTACCCCAGAACCGAGACCTTTCTGGCTAGAATCACGTGTGGGTCTGGGATCCCGTGATTCGGACTGTACTAGCACAGATGTGTCTACGAGCGACCCCGTGAGATTTTCCATGCATGCTCTGTACGCGTGAGGAGTTAGAGTCTCCCTCGTGTACCATTTGAATTTTTATACATTTGACTCGCATATGTTTTTATAACATATATTAATCGGCGAAAGACATTTATTTTCGTTCACTCACTCTAACAGTTTTCATGTCTTTCCCCTGGGCTTTTGGGTTTCCGTGCCCAGTTTGCAGTTCGGATTCTGGTGTCGCACGTCATGGTCGGAGGCATAGTATTCGAGCGATGTTTCTTTTATGGTAGGTTCTTAGTTTGGCCTACTATTTGTATATGTATACTAGAAGTCGCTCTGAGTATTCTGATGTATATTCTTATACGATTTTCTACGGATTTCTGTTAAGTATAGCTATATTTATTACCTTACATTACTGTTATGATATTGAGAAATCCGGATGGGATTGGTGCCCACGGTTTGATTTTTTGTGGCGTAGGATGAAGTGTATTTTCCGGGTGCAGGTAATGGTAATTCCGCGTTAGTAACGAAACTCTGCCGAAATTTTGATGGTTTTTGTTGGTTCGTGTTTTCAGAAGGGGTTTGATTCTGGTTTAGGAAACTAAATCGGGGTTGGGTCCTTTCAACAAGATAGGCGTATTTTTTTCCCATTGAGCACTTAAATGTTGCATGATCTGTGTAAATCGTTACCTTAGTCTGAAGCATATATGATCAAAATTTGTCTAAGGCAAATACCACAGCAAGTAGCTCATTCTTGGTTGTGGTGTAATTGATCGCGATTAGCTTCGTCTTATCTATGGAAACATTGTGTTGATGCATTGATTAGAAGAGCAAGTAGCTCCAGAGTCTGAGAGGCATAGTAAATGGTGTAAGGTTTCTTGTTCTTATGTTTCCCTAAAACAATTCCAATTGCATAATCTGAGGCATCACATATAAGCTCAAAAGGCAAGGACCAATCCGGGGCAGTTGTCAAAAGCTCCTTGAGCTTATCAAAGGCACGTTGACACTCATCATCAAAGGAGAATGGTGTCTCCTTCTATAGTAGGCAGCACATAGGTCGTGTAATATGAGAAAAAACTTTGATGAAACGTCTGTAGAATCCTGCATATCTAAGAACAGAGCGAACCTCCCTCACACTTGTTAGAGATGGTAGGTTTCGAACAAGATCCATTTTGGCTTTATCAACATTAATCCCTCTGGCATATATGATGTGTCCTAGAACAGTGCCTTGTGTAACCATGAATTGACACTCCTTCCCAATTCAACTCTAATTTAGTTTCCACGCATCGTTGCAAAATCAGCTCCAAGTTACTCAAGCATGCATCAAAACTATCTCCAAAGACGCTAAAGTCATCCATGAATACCTCAATGATCTATTCAATGTAATCCAAATATATGGTCAACATATGTCTCTAAAAAGTGCCTGGTGCGTTGCATAATTCGAATGGTATTCTTCTATAAGCAAAGGTACAAAATGGACAGGTAAGCGTGGTCTTCTCTTGGTCCTCTTCGGCTATGCTGATCTGATTTTACTCGAAATAAGCATCAAGGAAGCAGTAATAAGCATGGCCAGCCAACCGTTCAAGCATTTGATCAATGAATGGCAAAGGAAAGTTATTCTTTCTGGTGGTGGTGTTTACTTCCTGTAGTCAATGCAAACTCGATATCCAGTGAAATTTCTCTGAGGCATTAACTCATTGTCTTCATTCTTTACAATAGTAATTCCAGAATTCTTCGGAACAACTTGTACAGGAGACACCCAACGACTATCTGAGATAGGGTAAATCACGCCACAGTCATAGAGCTTAATTACCTCTTTTTTAACAACTTCCATCATAGGAGGATGAAGTCTGTGTTGTGCCTCTCTACTAGGTTTGGTGACATCTTCTAACAAAATCCGGTGAACACAGGTTGTCGAATTGATTTCTTTAATATCAGCAAGCGTCCAACCTATAGCAGTCTTGTTTTTTTTCAAAACCTTTTGTTCCTGATCAGCTTCCAACGTTGCAGATATGATCACTGGCAACGTTTCTTCTTCTCCCAAATAAGCATACTTCAAATGTTCAGGTAAAACTTTTAGTTCTAATTCTGGTGCTTAAACAATTGAAGGCAACATCTTGTTTTCTCCAAAATTAATTGGCAAAGGAGAAGAGTGTCGAAGCTTATACTGTATTATGTCTAATAGGGCCAATACTTCACGAGCTACTAGCTCCATCTCGAGCCAAAGTTCATTAAAATGGGCATCATCCCGAGTCGAGTTTGCCCTGATCCATCTTGAAGAACCAAGTCCAACAGATCATCCTTCTTTTTGTCCAAATGTGCTTGCTCCAATGAGTCAACAATATCCACAGAAAAGCACGAGTTGAAACTAGCTGAAGGATGTCTCATAACATCGAAAATGTTGAACTCGTTGACTTCTCCATCGATTTCCATGCTGAATGTACCACTGAACACATCAATCTTCATTCTTTCTATCCTCATAAATGGACGTCCCAATAGCATTGGCATGGTGTTGACGTCACTATCTTCAATATCCACAGCATAGAAATCATCTTGGAAGATAAGCTGGTTGACTTGGACAAGAACGTCTTCCACATAACCTCGTGGATAAGTCTCAGAACGATCGGCTAACTGAATGCTCACATCATTTTTCTTCAACGTAGGAAGACCAAGAGCTTGATACAGTGAATAAGGCATAATGTTGATGGACGCTTCAAGGTCCAGCATCACATTGCTGAAAGATCTGGCACCAATAACGCAGGGAACAGATAAACTCCCTGGATCCTTCAATTTTGGGGGTAGCTATCGTTGAATGACTGCTAAATTAGTCTCATTCACCTTTACAATCTTCTTCTCTCTCGTTTTTCTCCTCATGGTGCACAACTCTTTGAAAAACTTTGCATATTTTGGCACTTATTTGAGGCACTCGATGAGGGGTAGATTCACTTGCACATTTTTGAAGATTTCCAAGATCTCTTCATTCGTTTCCTGTTTCTTCTTACTAATCAAACGGCTTGAAAATGGTGTTGTGACAAACGGGGATTTAGCATGAGTCGAACTTGAAGGAATTGAGCTCTTACCATGTGGTTGCAGGTCAACTTATGAAGATGAAGGTGCCTTGGTGACAAGTGGAGTCACCATGCTTCTCTTTGACTCAATGGTGGCCGGATCAAGCTCAACGTCATCCAGAGAAATGGGGTGTGACGTTGGCCTTTTCTGATGATATTCATTATGCTGCTTCCCACTTCGAGTAGCTATTGCGTTTGCTGGTTTCAAATCACCTTCTGGATTTGGAATTGACTGAGTTGGCAATTTTTCAGATCCTTCCTTAATCTGGCCCATGAATTCCACAACCTGGCCCATCTGCTTCTTCAACTCGGCTATGTCATTCCCTTGTTGAGTTTGAGTGTTCAGCAAAACCTGTGTAGACGATGAAATCTGTGACAACATCTTGTCATAATCCGGATTAGTGAAAACAGGCTGACATGGTCCATTTTTGACGTTGGGAGCTCTCTGCTAAGTCGATTGTTGTTGCTGATATGGCTAAGACGCAGGAGGGTTAAGGCAGCCATCATTGTTCCTCCACTAAAAACCAAGGTGATTGTGTCAAAAACCCTTGACTGTAATTTCCATAATTGTTGTACCGAGGGGCGCCTTGGTTATTCTGGAAACCACCAAGGGAGTTGACTTCTTCTGCTACTGGAGCTGGTACATTCTGAAGACACTGATCATTATGATGTCCATCAAGTAAGCATATTCCACAAACAGGTAATGCAGATGGCGTTGGCTGAGGTGACTTTGTCTTCGAAAGCTTAGTGATCAACGTTGTAAGCTTGGAAAGCTCGACACTGGTGCTTGAAGAAGACACTTCATGAACTTTCCTACTTTGATGTAACGCCATCCCCTCATACTGTTGAGTGTTGAGAGCATGCTAGTTCAACAAAGCGCGACCTACTATTGCAGGCTTTTCCAGGAAGAACCACCAGCTGCTGCGTCTAAGAACTCTCTCTTTAAGGGTTTTAGTCCTTCATAGATGTAAGTCAAGATGTTGCTTTCTGATATTCCATATGAAGGACAAGATTCGCACAACTCCTTGAATCTTTCATAGTATGCAGCAAAAGACTTATTACTATCTTGCAAGACGACAGTGATCTTCTTCCTCAAGTTGGTGATCTTGGACGTCGGAAAGTACTTGGTGAGAAAATCCTTCACACATATGTCCCATGTCATGATAGATCTAGCATGCAAGTTGAATAGCCAATATTTGGCATTCTCCTCCAGCGAAAACAGAAATGCTCTTAACCTAAAGGCTTCCTTGGACGTTCCAAATGGGCACATGGAATCACACACAAATAGAAATTTAGTCAAGTGTGTGTTTGCATCTTCAGTTGAGTTGTCATGAAAACACAGAAGATGGTGTATGACGCCACTCTTGAGTTTAGGAGCAGTCTGGCATGCTGTTGGTTGTGGATAAACGATCGAAGTTGGGCCAAATTTACCTAAATTCGAACGAGTCTGCTGACGGATGGACTGTTCAATGTTGTTGTTGTTTTTTTGCATCTGCCATGGATTATGCGTCTGATATCTCTATTGATGATGTAGTGATGCAGGTTGACTGTTCTAAAAAATAGGTGGATCATGTTCAACCTCTTCTGCGTTGATCTGATTTGTGTTCTAAATAATAATTGTTCGACTTCTGAGTTCAAGTTGATGAAATAGTGGAGTGGACATTCATTAGTTGCTTAAGTTATCAACATATCAAGTGTTAGTATCATCGGAAGACAAAAGAAATGCAAAAATGTATTAATTAAACTCACAAAATGTGGAAACACACTTACACGTGAATGCAGATGATATATAACAAAAATGCAATGCAAATGATGCACAAAAATAGAAACCAACGAAAATCATATATACATGCATATTGTTTCACACGTTGGAATTCAAATATAGAACATGTTTAGGAACTTTTCATCCAATTCATTATGGATCACACATTTACTTAATCAAAAATTACTAAATGCATCAAACAAGATCAACCTAAATGATAAAATGATGTGAATGCATAAGAGAAAATTGTTAGGACCGGCAGAAAACACTCAAGTTACATGAACAGTCTTGAATAGAATGACTCGTCCTTTGGTCTCATGTCCCTAACTTCACTTAGGTTAGTGTACCTGGTGATGAAATCCAAGCATCACAAAATCGCAGGAGAGTTAATGCAGCTAAAGAATGTAACATTGATTATCCTTTACAAGTTCGAATTTTTTTGACATTTATAGCAAACATTCCCCAAATTAAGTTCGCCTGAGATTTAAAGAGAATACATAGCTTGATCTTTAGGTAAATCTCTTCGGACGTGCGACCCGCGCAATAATGTGTGCTGGCTCTCAATCATCCGGCTTAGGTAACATTGTAATATGGCCAGTAGGGATAGAGATAACGTGAGAGGTTGGACTAATTTCGAGAAACACCTTGAGACTAACCGGGCCAACGGTATATACTCCATTGGTGTTCTCTTTCTTAAATTCAAAATATGTCACCAGTCATAACCCTTCTCGGCACTATATCTGACAATCAGCCAAAATCTTGAGATAACTCACACCTTCAAGTCCTTTGTAAACTCCGCCCTCAACCTCATGTCTATAACTTCACTTAAGTTATGGTGTGCGGTGATGAATTCCACACATCACGAGGGGTTAAGGAGATGAACAAGAAAAAGATGCGTCATCTATTCCAAAAGAGTGAAACTTATTTAACCAAGCATTTGTACTCAATGTAAATCAAAAAAATTTCTTTAACATGCTTAACAAGATATTAGATATATATATATATACATATAGATATAAGCTGATTAATATTTACAAAAATTAAAATGACTAAATATCACATATTCACCAAAAGCAATAAAAATTTACTCAAAGTATGGCACACGTATATATTCTAAGGGAATGAAAACTTTGTAAAATTAGTATGTAAATATGTATAATTTCTAAGTTTAAATCCTGCAATGTAAACGTTAGTCATATGCAAGTATAAACGTCAAATATGAACAGGAATGTGTAAAAAGGTAAGGCACATATTTACACACAAAAATCACAAACAATTCTCAAATCTCCAGCAACGACGCAAAAAATTGATGACGCGTAAAATATGCATTAAATAATAACACAAAGTAGACACTTAACACATGCTTCACACATATGCAATTTAAAACCTTTTTTGTGTAGTTGTAGTATTGATAAATAGGGATCGTTCTAGCCGGGATAGAAGGGTGCATGCAAAATTTGTGTGAAAGAAAACAGGGGTTGTAAAAGTTGATTTTAATTTCCTAAGTTGCTACCTAAAAATGTCACAAGCACAAACCAAAATTCCTAGGATTCTAACTTGCATAAACTCATAGACAAGTAATACACAAAAGAAGACTCCTAAGAACTCTAAATCATGCTTAAGACAAAAATAAACCTAACTAATTATATACATGTGATCGACTTATTCTACACTTAGCTCATTTATTAACACATGCAAATATCAACACTTATCTAATTCCTGTAACTCTAATTTTTTATTAAACATGCATATTGTCATATTTTTTGCTCGCGATCTCCAATACACATTTTGACATAGACTCGGGATCCCCTATATCTACAGTCAAAGCATTAAGAACCCAATACACATGCATATCAAAAATTAGAATATTAGAACACATGGATAGTCATTGAAATTCATATATGTAATAAAACTAAAATAAACATATTGTCTTTACAAACAAAGCAATACAAATACAAGGGGAACTACGGAGTAAAGGCTTCATGTTTGCACTTTTTGATTTCCGGTAAGCCCTGCAAAATCTCGAGTGGATGGATCTTTAGGTAGAAGCTACACACCTTCTAAAGGGACTAAGCGTATTTAGAAGTGGTGAGATGAAGAATTGGAGAGGTGGTGGTGGTGTAGTTTTCCTAGCACTTGGAAAACTTTGTTGTGGAAAGCTTTGTGAATATTTTGGCATAAAGAGAGTGTAGAGAATAAGTGATACATGGATCAGCTTGTACACTTTCTTTTATAGGCTTCTCACATTGTTCTTCCATCATGATTTCTTGCCGACTACTACCATACTTCTACTCAATTGATCAAGCCATCACGTTTGGTCTTCCTCCATCATGTTTTTCTTCTTTTCTTCCTTCTTTTCCGCCAACCACCATCACTCTTTCAAATAACTAGTTACTCACCATGCATGCAATCAACCATCACTTCACTTCTTTTTCTTCCTTCTCTACTTTTTTTCATTCATTGCTCCCTTGCATTGTCGAATGAATTGTTCTCCATTACTCTTCTTCCTTCTCTTGCCAACTTGCATCAAGCCATCACTCTTTGGTCTCCTTACTTCTACTAACCTTCCAACTACTCTTCATGTATGCAAGCAACCTTCACATCACTTCTTTTTCTTCTCTTTGTCGGCCTTTCTTTGCTTTTTCTTTTCTTTCCATCACTGTCTTGCTAACATGGTACACTAGTTAGTGTAATTAGTATCATTTACTCCGTCTCTTTTGGTCAACACCTGAAAATAACAAAATAAATAAAAACTTACAATAATATGTAGATAACATAGTAAAATATGGAGAGAAATACATTAATTAATACGCCTAAAATGCGTAGATCAATCGTAACCATGTGGGAAGAAATACTCAGAGTACACTACAGGTTACTAAATCTAAAGACTATCATGAGATAATTAATCAAACGGGGGGAATGGCAAACTAGCTACTTACTGTTCTCGCCGAAACTGACATCTATTGTATAATTTGTTTTATATAGGGTAGTTGAAAGGATCTGATCTACGCATTTTATGCTTGATTATTAATCACTTTCTCTCTATATTTAGTTTTGTTTTGTGCTTAGTAAATATGTTTTTAACTTACTTTATGTTTGTAGGTAGAAATAAAGGAGGAATCCATAAAGGAGGCAGAAATGAGCTCAAAACCTACTAAGGAGGAAGTTCCTAAAATGAGGAGGAAAGATGAAGAAGAATGGGCCACGATTTATAAAGAATGGATCAAAGATTACTAAGATGGGTCAAGACCATGCTCATGTGTCCAAGAGGGTCCAAGATCATGTCAAGATTCACCCACAAAGAAGCCCAAAAGAAGAAAATGGATCAAAAGCTAGAAATCAGGAAATCTACCTGTGCAGATCAGCCCACTTCAACAGGCCACCAAAATCAATTGAAAACGAATTTGGACACATGTAAGGCATTCTTAGAAAGATATGGAAGTCTAGTTTCCAACCCCACTAGAATCATGCCGTTAAAATGTGTGGATATTCAGAAATCCCGGATTTAGTGGGTACAGGTCATTCTGCCTAACAGCCAACTTTAAATGGGCAGTGAAGGCGCGTCAGGAGAAATTATGGCACAAATAATGCATATATGGAAAGCCCTGGAAGTCTATTTTCTAGTGCCGAAAGAATCATGCCGTTTGAAGTTGTAAAACGTCCGAAACGTAGCTTTTAATACAGAAGGGTCAGATTTGACAGCTTTCAGAAGGTGGGAAGTTTCCTACTCTTCTCCTATATAAAGGGGAGCTCGACTCATTCATTGGGATCACACATCATAGACAGCAAAGATCTGCCCAAAACACCTCCCAAGTCGTCCTAAGCCTAATCCCCTCCAAGGCCGAAGCTCCCTCCTCACGGATCAAGAATAATCGGCGCTCTTCGTCTTGTTCTTGAGAATCCATCCACTCGAGGCGTTGTTAGTGCTCTTCACAGACTCCAAAAGTGTAACCATAAACCTTCTATCTCATATTTTGTCTTGTAAAGAATTCGGTTTACGACTTGTGATTTGTTTAATAAAGGCTATACGTTTTTACTTACTTATGTTATCTTCCATGTGTTCTTAGTTTTGGTCTTTGACTTGTATGCATGCTTGTATGCTTAAAGCTTCTTAATGTGTTGGGTGATACGCTCTTCGTTCCTCCCTAGCATGTTTTGTATGAATCTTAGATAAATTAAGGTGTAGGCGCTCTTCGTCGCACTCTTAAAAGCATGTGTATAAATTGCAGGTTGAAGGTAAGAATTTCGTTGATACTGGGTAAGTGAAGCATGAAAATGGTGGAGGTAGACATGATGTGATGATCACGTGTACATAGTAGAATTAGGTTTAAATTTCGTAGGCCATTAGTTAAACAAACCAAATCTCGCACCCCCATAAACAAACCTAGCATAGTTATGCATGCACCCTCAATCCCCGGTTAAGAACGATCCCTACTCACCAATGCTACATCAACAAAGAAGGGTTTTAATTGCTTTCGTGTTTGATTGAGTGTTTAATTAAGTGCTTGAAAAGACATGAACCAGGACCCAACCACGATTTAGTTTCCTAAACTAGAATCAAACCCCTTCTGAAAACACGAACTTCCAAAAACCATAGAAATTTCGGCAGAGTTTCACTATAGCGAGAAGTTACCATTAACCTGTACCCGAAAACACACTTCATCCTATGCCACAAAAGACAAACCGTGGGCACCAATCACATCCGGATTTCTCAAATACATAACATAATGTAAGTAATAAACAAAACTGTAACTTTACAGAAATCCGGGAAAATTATATGAAAATATAAACATATCCAATATTCAGAGCGACCTCTAGTATGTACATATATACAAATAGTAGGCCAAACTAAGAACCTACCATAAAAAAAATATAGCTCGAATACTAAGCCTTCGACTGTGACATGCGACACCTGAAACCAAACTGCAATCTGGGCATAGAAAACGAAGAGCCCAGGGAAAGACATATAAACTGTTAGAGTGAGTGGACGAAAATAAATGTCTTTCGCCGAATAATATATGTTATAAAAATATATGCGAGTCTAAATGAATGAATATGATATAGTACACGAGAGAGACTCTAACTTCTCACGCGTACAGAGCATGCATCGTAAAATCTCGTGGGGTCACTCATGGACACATCCGCGTTAGTACAGTCCGAATCACGGGATCCCAGACCCACACATGATTCAAGCCAGAAAGGCCTCAGGTCAGAGATCTGCCCCCCCCCCCCTCCCGGTAAAGGCCTCGGGTCAGGGGTCACAGCCTCCCCCGGTAAACATCCTCGGGGATCAGCCAGGATGCAAGTGTATCGATACAACAATATATACTGTGACTGTACTCTGTGTAAACCAAATCATAAATAGTTCTATGCAAGTGTATAAAGCATAATGTAAATGCATATACGTAATATATAATTGTAAAAGCATATTCGTTGATGCGTATTCGCAAATGCATAATCGTAAAACACATGCTCGTATAAATCATAATCTCATACGCATGCTCATGCTCGTAAAACGTGTAATAAGGACTCGCAACTAATCAGTGAAAAGAAATGTCCACTCACAGACTAGCATATCGCAAAACGCGTTAATCCTACGATCCGGCGGAAAATCTCTCGCCAAACAAACGATCACAATCCCCTGAATAATCACAAATACCACTGTTCAAAATCACATTTCAAAATCCTGAACCACATCTCGAGAACCAACCATTCCCGAAAACATATAACCCGAATATCGACGAAATTGTCAAAAATCCAATAAACACACTATAAAACCTCGCTATAATTTCTGATGCTCAATTCAAAATATAAACCTCACCACTGCAATCGGTGCGCGATTCCGAGCAAAACGATATAAAACTTGTCGAAAATCACCTCAGCCGGAAAACCGCCGCTGCCTCCGCCGCCGGAAAATCTCATCGGCCCAAAAAACTGCAACCTATACATGAATTTGAAGATCTCGACATTTCCAACAACTTTCTAGTTCAAAGTTAAGCCTAATTTTGACCGGAAAAGATCCAAATCTCACCTTGAAATCAAAAACCCTCGCCGGAATTCTCCACCTCCGATCTCCTCCGTCCAACCACGGTAAGGCTTGAAACCACTTCTAAAAGCTTCCTCTCCCCAAGGCTAACAAAACCCCTCAACCCTCGAGCTCCATCGCCGCTGGAAACGCCGCCTCCGTCGCCGCCGAAACTCGCCAGAAATTCCTCATCTTTGCCGTGCCGTTTCTCCCTCCTCCGGCCACCATAGAGGGCGATCCACCTACCAAATTGAAGAGGGGCACGAGCCCAATAATTTTCGTCAAGGGACCATGGCCAACCGTGGCCGGAAAATGGCCCAACGACGGCGACGAACTCGGTGACCAAAACGGGTCGCCCTTGACCCGTGGTCAATGCGGGTCAATGGCCCAGTTACCCAATTTGGAAACTTTCTCAATTCGTCACGTATTCGCCCGTATTTATACCGTACACGTATCGGAACCCAAACGGAGAAATACGACAAAATTCACGGCCGAAAATATTCATAACTTATTCCTCGTAACTCGAAATAATCTTCTAGAAGTTCCCACGAGCTCGAAATTAAATTCTCTACAACTTTCGTGAAGGATCTCAAATCAAATTCTTGTCCGATAATTTAGTCGTTAACAAGCCCGCCATATTGTTCAATTACGACAAAATCGCGACTAATCGCGAAACTCGTAAATCAAGTCGATAAACATACCATTTTCAGTTCGGGTTGTCACAGTAACAGATTCGGAGTTTGGAGCGGATCAACCTTGGCCAGAGAGTGGGGGACAATATGGCCCGTAAATGGCAAGTGAAAAAGTAAAATGTTAAGTACGTACGCACCCTCACCGGTATTCCGTTTCGCAACTCCCCAGCCAAGATTGATCCCATTGGTTTGACGAGTTTGGGGACTTGTACATATACCTTCACTTATCACTCATATTACGTACGTACTTAACCTATCAACGGGACCTAAGATAATCTTACCTCCGACACGAGAGCATTGACTGCCTAGAAACCAGCAAGATTGATGACCAAAGCCCAACATAATTCGGAACCTATCACGCCCACGCGCCCGTCTAAGAAGACGTCAGATTTCGAACACGCATTAAAATGGTTAGAAAATTGATCCCACATCGAAGGAGTTATGAAGGTACCTATCTCAACCACATTTATAACTCGGTCCGTTTAACATTAATGGTACGCATTCGTTACCTTTTTACGCCATTACTCTG
The DNA here is from genome assembly GCA_946800695.1 of Geum urbanum. Taxonomy (NCBI): domain Eukaryota; kingdom Viridiplantae; phylum Streptophyta; class Magnoliopsida; order Rosales; family Rosaceae; genus Geum; species Geum urbanum. The sequence goes on along the minus strand of OX327002.1, from coordinate 46,558,538 downwards.
TTGATTTCATATCTCGTTATTGACTTAGACATCGGAGGGTTGAAAGTCGGCACACCCGGTCTCTTCTTAACAGTTACTTATCTTAACAGCGTGATCAATTGATAAAGCGAGCGGAAAAAAATAACGGAAGCAAGAGAGCGAAATCAACTTAATTATCACTCCTTGACTATCGGAGCCTCGTGGTTTCGGATACGAACAAAGTGTTTTCTTTTCTTTAACTAAAGAATAGTGAGGATTCTGTCACTTTCTTTCTCCACTAAACTATGTCTCCCCGTACTAATCTTGACTTAACACTCCAATCGATCAGGGAGTTCCATCTTTAATATTATCGTAATTATGAATCATTGTGTAATCTAATGTTGGTTGATTGCTAGTGTTGAATTTTATATGTTAATTGTCCATTCACATTAATCTATTATACAGTCACAAGCAGCATACCCTGTTTCATCTTTCATTCATTTGCGGAAGAGCTTAATTTTCTCAATGGCTGATGCCCGAGATACTACTTCCTGCTCTTATCGATGTCGGTATCATGTCTTCGTGAGTTTCAGGGGTGAAGATACGCGCAAGGGATTTACTGATCATCTCTATCGAGCTTTGGAGTTGGCGGGAATTCACACTTTTATAGATGGCGAGGAAATCAAGAGAGGAGAAAATATAGCTGATGAGCTACAAAAAGCTATACAAGAGTCACACATAGCCATAATAGTGTTTTCGATTGAGTACGCTTCCTCAAGGTGGTGTTTGGACGAGCTTGCCAAGATCATGAAACGTAAAAGGACTGACGGATATATAGTTGTGCCAGTTTTCTACAAGGTGGATCCATCTACTGTTAGGTTGCAGACTGGGAGTTATGCTGAAGCATTTGTCAAGCACGAGAAGCGGTTCGCGGAGGACATGCACAAGGTGGACGAGTGGAGAAAATCACTTAAAGATGTTGCTGATCTAGGAGGGATGGTGTTAGGAGATCAGTAAGTATCACTACCCAACTCTTTACAGACTTTAATTTCAGATTGTGTACCCTTTTTTATCACAAGCACATGCAATTTCATGATCTTATGTAAAAAGACTGCTAGCTGCATTTCATTATCAGAAGAATACCAGTAAGTACTAATTAAATGGATTGGAGTAGAAGCATTCCGGAATTGTTGGAATATGGTTTTGTTCTTCTTTCAACTTTCATGTATCACACATCAATTACTTGTTGAAAATTAAGTTATTTAATATGATGGTTTATGAATAGCTGATGCATTTTTCGTTAAAGAATTAATAATGTTATATTACTGCGCTCTATATATTATGAAGGTTTCATATCACAATGTGGTAGGTACGAGTCACATCTTATCAATAACATTATTGATGAGATCGGAAACAAACTGGATCCGATCACATTAAATATTGCACCCTTTGCTGTTGGAATAGATGCTCGTGTGGATGACCTAAACTCGTGGTTAAGAGATGGATCTGATGATGTTGGTGTTGCTGGCATTTGGGGGATGGGTGGAATCGGCAAGACCACCATTGCCAAAGTTGCTTATAACATGAACCTGGATAGATTTGAAGGAAGCAGCTTTCTTGCAGACATTAGAGCAACTTCAGAACAACCTAATGGTGTGGTTCACTTACAAAGGAAACTTATTTCAGATATCCAAAAGGGAAAAACAAGGAAAATATACAATGTAGAGGAAGGAATGAGCAAGATCAAGCATATTGTATGTTGCAAAAGAGTTCTTGTTGTTCTTGATGATGTTAATGACCTTGACCAATTGAGTGGAATTCTGGGCATGCCAGAGTGGTTTCATCCCGGAAGTAGGATTATCATAACAACTAGACAGAAACACTTGTTGAAGGCTAGTAGGGTTTCTAAGATGTTCGTCATTCAACAATTAGATGAGCACGAATCTCTTGAGCTTTTCAGTTGGCATGCCTTTAGACAAGCTGAGCCTATCAAAAGTCACATGGAGCTTTCAACACTCGTGGTACAACGCTGCGAAGGGCTTCCGTTGGCTCTTCAAGTTCTGGGATCTTCTTTATTTGGAAATAGTTTTGATGTCTGGCAAAGTGCATTAGAGAAGTTAGCTGTGATTCCTGATGGGAAAATTCAAAAAGTTCTTAGATTAAGCTATGACTATCTACAGGATGACCATGAAAAAAGTTTATTCCTTCATGTAGCATCTTTCTTCATAGGTAAGGAGATTAGCTTTACAGTTACGGTACTAGACAACCTTGGATTTTTTACAAGGATCGGGGTTCAGAGTTTAGTTGATAGATGTCTACTGCAAATTAAGGACGGCAAGTTGGTCATGCATCAATTAATCAGAGACATGGGAAAAGGAATAATACGCGAAGAATCACCTGACCCTGGGAAACGTAGTAAAGTGGTGCATAGAGATGCATATGATATTTTTCAAAGCTTATCTGTAAGATTCACTCTCTTATTCATCATTATATTGTACGTACATGTGTACCAAACTACGTACTTTATATTTACACAAACTTCTGATTTGTAAGCAGGGCAGAGAAACCATAAATGGACTCTTGCTCAACCTTTCTGTGCCAATGGAAGGTATACCTTCCAATGCAATTCTTAGAAGTTGCAAAAGAGGACGGCAAGTGGAGGAATCTGTTGGAAATTGTTCAAGACGGCGTCGGCTTAGTTTCTTCTCATGGAAATCAGTCAATGATTCCTCAAAACAATTAGCATCTATATCAAGTGAGGTGGACTTCAAAACAGAGGCATTCAGAAGAATGGTGCATCTTCAACTTCTCATACTCAGTGATGTAAAACTCAGTGGCGGCTACAGAGATTTCCCGAAGAAGCTAATATGGTTGTCCTGGCAAGGGTTTCCCATGAGATCAGTACCATCTGATTTTTGTTTGGGAAATCTAGTTGCCCTTGAGTTGCAGCATAGCAGCCTGCAATCATTATGGAAAGGAAGCAAGGTATGTTAGTCTTTCTTTCTTTCTCTTGTCACAAACTTGGGGATTATTTAATTCTCCTGTTGATTACTTCTCTTTGAAACAGTTTCTTCCGAGATTAAAAATCCTTGATCTTAGTCATTCTCATGATCTTGTTAGAGCTCCTGAATTTTCCGGATTCCCTAACCTCGAAAGATTGATTCTTAGAGACTGCATAAATATCGTCGAGGTTCATGAATCCATTGGAGTACTTCAGAAACTTGCTTTACTGAATTTGGAAGACTGCAAAAATCTCAAGAAGCTTCCGAGAAGTATTAGCATGTTGAGCTCTCTTCAGGAGCTAATCGTTTCTGGTTGCTCAAACCTTTGTGGCGCTAGTGATTCAAAGAGACTTGGTTTGCACTCGAATAAAGCTTGGCGATCAATCTGTTCATGGTTGTCACCACGAAAAAGTCTTGGAGCAATGGGCAACTTCTCATTGGCAAATTTGCCGCAGTCTTTAGGAAGCTTAAATCTGGTTGGTTGTAATCTACCAGGAATTTCTGATGATTTTCTCATTCTATCCTCGTTGAAGCATTTGGATATAAGTGGCAACCCAATTCTGAGTCTACCGGAGAACATGAAGAGTCTTATTAAGCTTGAGAGTTTTTATTTAAGGGATTGCAAAAAGCTCAAAATGCTTCCGGAGCTCCCACCAAATCTAAGTAGATTGCAGGCAGAACGCTGTACATGGTTGAAAAAAGTAACAAACTTACCAAACGTGTTCAAGTCCCTGATGCCATTCTTTATAGGTTGCAAAGAATTAACTGAATTTCAGAGTTTATTTACTATAACGCCGTTGAGAGCGGTTGACATAGAAATGATCAAGAATATGGGCCTGTACAAGTTGGAATACACTGAAAGCATTGAAGTTGAAATGGACAATTTCTCGACTGAAACAACCAAGAAGGGTCCCCTCCAGGTTCTCTCTAGCTCTCTCTATTTCATATGCATAATTGTTATGACGTCTGTGACATGTACCTACAGGTAGTTAGTTCACTTGGTAATGTTTGAATGTATGATCTTCATGAAACAGGGATTATATGAATGTGGTATATTCAGCATCTTCCTTGAGGGAAGCACAATTCCAGATTGGTACAACATCAGGAGCGCCGGCAACTCTGTGTTGTCCGTTATTGTACCTTCACATCCTAAGCTTAAGATCCGAGGCTTCAACGTATGTGTTGTATATGGACTTGGCGAATACAAGAAATATACTCATTCCCAATACCTCAAAGTCAGTAATGAGACCAAGGGTCTTATGTGGACGTACTGCCCAATCAGTATGGGTGTCCCTAGAAAGGATGGACTGATGTTGTGGCTAAGTCACTGGCTGTTTGAGAACCATGAACTAGAGGGCGGGGATGAAGTGCGTGTCACGGTTCATATCGGATCATTCTTGGAGTTTCCTGATGGTCAAGACGTTCTTCCGACAAAGGAATTTGGAATTCAACTTGTGTATGAGCAGGCAAATAAGGATGACCAATCCAACAGTGAAGATTTCACCGTACAACAACATGAAGTGCCTTATCGGAGCTACGACGACGACGACGCGGTGATCGTAAATAGATCATTGTCAGCATCAGAGTATCAAATGTGGCAGGGCAAATATTTTCTTTGTCATCATTTTCACTATGCGCATCAAATTCATTCCAGGAGGTGCGAGGAGAATCCAGCTCATCTTGATTTCTCATACGAGCCGAAGGATAGTGGCATGAGCGAGTATTACCATAATTTATTCAAGCATGCTATCTTTCCTCATCAAAAACTCGAGTATGTATGACTGTTCTGTGTACAGGATTGGCATATATATCGTTAGATCTCTGATCTGTCTGCCATATATCTGTGTGTCTTTGTCATAATGGAATAATAGAGGTAAAATTTCATTTGTGGTTGATGAAATTGAAATTGGTTGTTTTCTAATGCTTTCTTGGAAAATTACTTTTGTCCAGGTAGTTTTCTTTTCGTTTTTCCAATTTTTGTGCTGGTGCGGATGATCAACACCAACTCACCAAGTTATCCCTCGACACTAATGGTGCGGCAAAACTTGGTATCGTGACTGTAGATCTTCTTCTTTTTTAACAAGAGACTGATAAGTTATAAAAGAGTTTACGGGTAATCAGCACAAAGAAATAACTCTCTAAAAACAACCTACACTATTATATGAGTAATCTGATACCCAACAATTATAGCTAAACAAAAGGTGTAGAATAAGGACTAAACAAATTGGAGGGCTCATACCCTATCTAGCTATGCTACCCCAAAAAAGCTATATCACTACTATTCGGCGCTCCTCAGCTTTGGTTTTCGTGAGTGCGATGTGAATCGCTAATGCGACATGAATCCCTTGCACGAGGTGAAGCTGAAATTGTCCTTGGACAATGTCTGGTTCCCATATCCAACAATAGAAGTATATAGTAGCAGAGGCCCAAAAGCCCAATAGGGTGAGAATAACCCACGAGGAGTGCAGAAGCCCAAAATTCGAGGTGGAGCCCAGCCAAACCTACCCGCCTGCACCAAACACTTCTCATCGGCACTGGGTCGCCGGCTCGTTGGGGATTCGCCCTCCGCCCTCGTCTCTGGGTCGCCGTTGACATATGGCAGCTGACTTGGTGCTCCTGCTGTCGAAACATAGTGTTTCCACCGATTTACGCGCGGGGGCGTAAAGGGGCGGAAGCAACACGAATAAGCTTCCACGAACTCCTCTCTCCCTCCTGGTGCGTCCGAACGGTGGGGCTGTTCGGATGGGCGGGCGCTCTCTCTCTTCGTGCGTGCGGGCTCTCCTTGCGGGTGCTTCCTTCTCTCCTCTCGGGCGTTCGGGTGCAGCTGTTAGAAGAATACAACAATGAAGCAGACGGTCAGGGGTCAAGACGGGGTGGCCCGCCTTCAACGCTCCGATGCCTAAGTCAGAAGATGTATTGGATATAACAGTCAAGCGAACGTGCGAACAAGTAAGCTGGGGTATGAATGAGTGAGATTGAGTCCAACGTGTTGTGTTGAGATTCAATGGAGTGATCTTACCTGTAAATAAATACCTGATATATATAGGTGGTTGAGTTTGGAACCTGGTGGTGTTCTTCGATGTGGGACAACCTACACTCCTGGTGTGTGTTTCGCTCATTCGGGCGCGCCTCCTCTGGGCGCGTGCGCGCTCGGAAGGGGTGGGTCCGGTGAGTGAAGTTGGAGCCTCCTTGGTGGTCTTGCATGTGGTCGAGTAGGTGTTGTTAATCTGCTTAATTGGATAAATATGTTAATCGTACAGCTAATTGATGCAATACTAACAAGTCCCCCAATTCCCCAAGTCAAAGAGCACTTTCTTGACTGGGGAGTTGAAAAAGGGTGTGCGATTAACAGGAATACTTATCCGATTGAGCAGTGGTCATGATCCTGTGACCCCCCAAGTCTCCCAACTCTCCGGTCAAGAAAGGGATCGCATGACGGAGCGGGACCTGGGTGTCCGAGCGTGTACCTGTTCGTGTTCTGGGCCCGGCGTCAAAACTGGTCTTGCTAGTTTAGGGCCCGCGCGCCCGTGGTTTTGTTGCCTCTTCTCCTGGTGGTGCGTTGGTGTACCTATGGGCCCGGCCTCCAAGCACGACTTATATATGCTTGGGAGCCGCGCGCCCAGATGGGGTGGGTTTTTGGAGACATTCATGGTGTAACAGATATACAAACATATGGGCAAATAGGTAGATAGGTAAGTAAATATATAGATATATAGATAAATAGGTATATAGATATATAGATGTATATGTATGGTATGATGCGTGAATGTATGGCATGAGGTGTGTGTATGCAAAAATGCTGTCCGTACGCCAGTTATGGGATACACTGCGCACGCTGTACGTCAACGGGGATGCCGTCGCGCACGCTGTAGCGTCAACGGGTCGATCAGAACCGCGACCTACAAGTGTTGCGGCGCCCACGATCACGTACTCGTGCCGCCCATCGGCCTTGGCGCGCGCAGAGGTCTCTGCCGCCTAACCCGGGAAAATTTCGCGCCCGGAGAGGGCGGACCTCACACCCTGTCTACGCTCATCGGTCTCGGGCCTTTAGGAGGAGAGGACGGACCCCACACCCCCCAGCCGGAACCCGAGTCGGAGAATCGATCGTTAACGTTACGCCCACGGAGGGGAAGAACCCCACACCCGTGCCGCCCATCGAGCTTAGCCCCGCTAATTCGGCTTGTATTTTACGATCGTCGAGGAGGGGCGCACCCCACACCCGTGTCGTGTCCGTGGCCTATAGGGGGGGCGAACCTCACGTCCCTACTAGGGCTTAGGTAGGCGTACGGAGGGGAAGAACCCCACGCCCGTGGTCGCCTGTCGTGTTTAGCACGCAAAGAGGGGACGGACCCCATGCCTGTTGTCGCGTAAACCGATGTTGTTTCGTCAGGAGAGGGGATGTATCCCATGCCTCTGCTAGGAATGAGCCGTCGCACGGAGGGGAAGAACCCCACGCCCGTGGCGCCCATCGAGCTGTGGAACCGCCAGAGAGGGGACGAACCCCATGCCTCTGCGTTGGAATATGGCGGCGTACGGAGGGGAAGAACCCCACGCCCGTGCCACCCATGGCGCGCGCAAGAGAGGGGACGAACCCCATGCCTGTTGCCGCCCATCATTTTTGGGACACCCAGAGAGAGGGCGAGCCTCATGCCTCTGGTGCTTGATCTGACCTGCACTTGTGCGAACGGAGGGGACGTACCCCACACCCGTCGCCCGTTGGTTCCAGGGACTGCAAGGGGAGGACGGGCCCCTTGCCTTTTCGTATAGGCAACCTGTATCTTTGCGTATGGAGGGGACGTACCCCACACCCATCGCCCGTTAGTCTCAGCGCCTGCAACCTGCCAGGGCCGAGCCAGTGTGTACGGGGAGAACCCAACGCCAGTGGCGCCCATCGAATTTTTACGCGCCAGGCCTGTTGCCGCGAAAACCGTGTTGCCCGTTCTTACCGATGGGCGCACGATGGTGTTTTACCTCGTTTGGTCGTGCGCGGGAGGTGTGACTTGCCTTGGATTTGTTGGTGTGCTGATGATGAAACGGTTGAGGTGACAGTCCGTTTGACTTCTCCTTGGGGATCGGTGAAATAAATGCTAGCCGTCATGTTTAATGCCGGCGTGGGCCAGGCATCAAATGCTGCCGTCGTCATGATTGCCTGAAGGGCAGGCGTCGCGCGCGTGGGCGCGTGGGAGTGGTGCATAGGTGCCACGTTGAACCGTTGGAGGCTATGCTAGGGTTGATTTAAGGCGGGAAGATGATGGGTTGGTACGGTTACTGAGAAGGGCAAGTGAACCGGGTTGTGCCACGCGTCCCAATCCGACGGTGGGTGTGATAGGATGGACGGCTGGCGATGGCTGGCTGACGTCGGTCGATTAGTATAAATAGGGGTGTGGTTTGCTTGTTCCAATACTTCCATGATTTACAAGAAACTCTGCCGAAATCACTTGCGATCTGCCTCCTCGAGCTTTACTGTATTTGTATCCTCCGTTGCCGGAAACCGTGCTCGGCGCTTGTATCCCGTTGTACTATTCCAACCATGTAAGGCCCTCGGCCTTGGTGTGGCTGCGTTTCTTCCCCTGCTTGGTTTTCTGTGTTTCTGGGCTGTTTGGGTTTTTCTGGGTTTTTGCTTGTTTTCCTTAAGAGCAGGGCTTGTTTTTGAGGTGGGGTGGGTTTGATCTGTGTTAGGTGGTGTGTGGTGGGTTTCTGGTGTTTCTGGTGTTTCTGGCTGCTGCAAAGTGTTGCGTCCTTCGTTCGTGAGTGTATACGGGCGAAAGTCCCCTAGTCCGTGCGCGCCTGGCACGGGCGAGTGCCCAGCGGGCGCGAGCGTGCCAGTAGTGTAGTGTCCAACAAGAAGTAGGAATAGAAGAATTGTTTGATGTGTTGTATCTGTTCGCTAACCTTTCTGCGCGTGCGTTTGCAGCGAAGAAGATGGATGAAAAGGCCAGGCGTCGAATGCTCAGACTGCGGAGTGCTGGGGTGAAGGCCCTCGGTATGGCGGATGGTGGTGGTGGGCTGCCTGCTGTAGGGGATGAGGCCAAACGTGCGCCGCCAGTGGGCGATGTGGGTGCCCCTTCTCTACCCGCCCAAGTGCCACAAGCGGATGTTCCTCTCTTGCCAGCAGGCGATGTTGCTGGAGCCGAGACGCAGGTCCAGGTACAACGTGAGCAACAGCTGGTCGTGCGCGGTGGTGACGCGGACAAGCGGGAGGTTGTTCTTGCGCTTTCGTCGTCGAGGCGTGTGCCTGCTGTGGTGCCGTCTCCAAGTCGGGTGATTGTTTCAAGTCGACCTCCCAGTCCCCAACAATACTCTTGCTTTCCAGATCCTCCTCCTCTGGGCTTGGGTGCGCCAAAGTCTCCCCCGCACGGGAAAAGTGGGGAACGTGCGCGGAAGAGGGCGCGGACGGGAGACTCCTCTCCCGGCCCTGCTCCTGGGTCGGGTGACGATGTTGTGGATGAGGTGCGCCGATCGCTGGCGGATGATGCTGCTGCGCTCGCGGCCGCGCTGCCTCCGGTAGAGGAGGCCCCTGCTGATGGGCTGGATGGGGTCTTTGGTTCCTGCGCTCGTCTGATGCAGCGGGTCTTCCGCTACCGCTCGCGGGAGATTGCGGAACTTGCACGCCTCAGGGCTGGCGCGCTGGAGCACCGGAGGGTGGTGGAGGGGTTGGTGGCCAGGGCGGATAAGGCCAATGACCTGGCGCGTCGGTACGTGGCTCGTGTGGATGAGGCGAACGTCCGGGCGGAAGAAGCTGCTACCTGTGAAACTCTGGCCAAGGTTGACAGGGACAAGGCCGTGGCCGAGGCGGAGTGTCTGCGCGGTGAGCTAAAGCGCGTGTGTGCTGAAGCAGCCGTCCGGGAGGCGTTCCTGGAGTCTGAAGTTGAGAGGCTGATAGGCGCCGGGGTTCCTGCATACGAGAGGGTGGCGGGGTTTTCCAGGGAACGTGCCGAGGCAGAGCTGGACCCGGTGGTCATGTGGGTGGAGCCGGGCGAGCAAGCGGAAGCTGAGGTGGCGGCGTCATCGGATGAGGGGGAGGAGTTGGATGTAGATACGGGGGCGGAATAGAGTAGCTTTTCCTTGTTGTAATAGAGTAGGTCTTGTAATTTTGGACAACTGAATGGAACTTCCCTTTCTTCTGTTTGTGTGCCTTGATTGATTTTTTTTTTTTTGGCATCTTTTTTTTGAATAGCTCTCACCAACGTGCGCGCGCCCATTCCCTTGCTTTGAATGGCTGTGGGTTTCAACCAAGTGTTACATTTACGCGAGTAGCCTATCCCCAGTCCCCCGAGTGTATGGGCGGGCGGGTCAAGGGCAAACGGGCGTACGAACGTGAACTAACGGAGAGAGTTCAACAAAAGTACAATATAATCAATATAATAAGTAACAAGTACTTCCCCAAATGTTGGACGCTCCATGGGCGGGGTGTCCCCTTCCGTTAGATTGTTTCCCAGTCCCCCCAGTTGGATAGGTTGGGATTTGAATGTGCTGAAGTGTGGTCCTGCGCCGCTCGTGTGTGGATCGCGCTCGTCGATCCGTGGGTCCCAAGGTGAGAACCTCCTGCCTGCCCCGAGTCTCCGTGGCTTCCTCGTGATTGTATCCCCGAACGTGCACGATCCCATGCTCGGTTGGGAATCTTCCCAAGAGCAGGTGCCCCGCGATGATCAACTTTAGTTTGCAGATCCATGGCCTCCCGAGTATGGCGTTGTAGGGGGAGGGGGTGTTCATGACGATGAAGTCCGTCCGGATCTCGCTGTGCGGGGAGTCGAGCGCGCCAATCTCGACCCGAAGATTGTCGCTACCGATGGGATACGACGTCTCGCCCGTGAAGCTGGCGATGCATTCATGGTCCTGCGTCATCCTGCTGGCGGGTCGTCCGAGCGCCATGTATGCGTCGAAGTAGATTATGCTCACGGACGCCCCGCTGTCGACCAGCACCCTCCTCACAAGGAATTGGTCGATGATCGCGTCGATCACGAACGGTAGGGTGCTGTCCTTCGGGTTTTCTTCCTCGTCCTTTGCTGTGAAGCTGATAGTGGGCGCTTCCTTCCTTCCTGCCTTGGGCGTTCTCCCCGCCCCGATCGCCAGCACATCCCTGCTCGGATGATCGGGCGGGGATGCCCTCTTGCGCTTGCCCCCGGATATCGTGTTGATAGTCCCACGGTTCCTGGCACCCGTCTGGCGCTGTTGTCCTCCCGCCCTGGGAGGGGTTGTCCTTTCGTCCTTCATGTCTTCGAGGGCCTTCTTCAGCATAATGCAGCTGTTAGTATGGTGGGTGGCGACGTTGTGGAATTCGCACCATACGTCCGGGAGCTGGCCAGTTGGAACCCCCGCTTTCGTCATGTTGTTTGGTGGCGGTATTCGGTGTCGATGCAGGCGAAGCAGGTGCTCGGGTGACTTCCCGTCGATCGTGAAGACTTCCTGCACCGCCGGCCGGTAACGTGGTGCTTGCCCCCGCGCCTGGTTGTAGTTGCCCTGATGTCCACGGAAGAAAGGCCTCTGGTAGTTCTGCCTGTATGTGTCCCGATTCCTCTTGAAGCCCCCGGTTGGCCTTTCATCGTCCGCCAGCTGTCGCGGCTGAGCGCCTGTTGCCTCAGGTCTGGTGGAGCTAGGTTCGGAGGTGGCTCCGTACACCCGCGTTTCCACCAAAGCCTTCTGCACAACCAGATCCATAATCTCGTCGTAGTCGAGATGCTCATTCCTCACAAGTTTCTCTACGAATGGAGTGGCGAGCAGGTTATCCATCAGGGCGACCTTGGCCACTCGCTTGTCAAGGTCCCTGCATGTGCTTGCGAGCGTCCTCCACCGGTTGATGTAGCTCGACATGCTCTCGTCCATCCCCTGGCGGACCTTGAGGAGGATGCCCGTGGTGTTGTACTTCCCCTGGAGCCGATAACGCTTCTGGAAACTCTCCGCCAGCTCGAGGAACGAGTGGATGGATCCTGGCGGGATCTCGTAGAACCAGCACCGTGCCTCCTCCGCCAGTGTTTCCTGGAACAGGAAACACAAGGTTGGGTCCGAATATCGGGTCCCGTCCGTGGTGGACCGAAACTCGTCCACGTGCGCTCGTGGATCCCCGCTCCCGTCGAACCGAGCAATCTTCGTTATCTTGGCGTGGGGATCCCTTCCCTTCTCCAGTATGCGCGCCGAGAACGGGCTGACCCGGGGGGCGAACGTCCCGCCCTGACCGGCCAGCTTGTCCTTGCGCAAGCGCGAGACTTCTTCCGTCAGCTTCTCCATCCTCTGCAGGATCAGATCGTTGTTCGTCGGGGGTATCGACTCCTCCACAGGTGAGGGCGCTCGGGCGTTGGTCCTGCCGAGCGGGTGTCGCTCCTCGCTGGCGGTCTCCTGGGTTCCCTCATGCTACTCCATCCGCTGGTTAATGAGCGCCTCCAGTCGTTCCTCCAGCCTCTGGTGGATCTGGCGCTCCTCTTCTCTCTCGAGCGCCACCTCCCGCAGTTCCTGGACCATGCCGCTGATGCGCCCGTCGTCGTCGTTCTCGTTGGTCGCCCGTACATTCCGCTCCTGTGAGTCCGGCGGAGTCTCCCCGTCGGGCGTGTTGCTGCCGTTAGTCACCGGGTTGAGCATGTGGACCTTTGGTTTCGGTGGTGTTTATACGAGGTTTGCAATTTGTAAGTTTCCCACAGACGGCGCCAGATGTTTCCACCGATTTACGCGCGGGGGCGTAAAGGGGCGGAAGCAACACGAATAAGCTTCCACGAACTCCTCTCTCCCTCCTGGTGCGTCCGAACGGTGGGGCTGTTCGGATGGGCGGGCGCTCTCTCTCTTCGTGCGTGCGGGCTCTCCTTGCAGGTGCTTCCTTCTCTCCTCTCGGGCGTTCGGGTGCAGCTGTTAGAAGAATACAACAATGAAGCAAGCGGTCAGGGGTCAAGACGGGGTGGCCCGCCTTCAACGCACCGATGCCTAAGTCAGAAGATGTATTGGATATAACAGTCAAGCGAACGTGCGAACAAGTAAGCTGGGGTATGAATGAGTGAGATTGAGTCCAACGTGTTGTGTTGAGATTCAATGGAGTGATCTTACCTGTAAATAAATACCTGATATATATAGGTGGTTGAGTTTGGAACCTGGTGATGTTCTTCGATGTGGGACAACCTGCACTCCTGGTGTGTGTTTCGCTCATTCGGGCGCGCCTCCTCTGGGCGCATGCGCGCTCGGAAGGGGTGGGTCCGGTGAGTGAAGTTGGAGCCTCCTTGGTGGTCTTGCATGTGGTCGAGTAGGTGTTGTTAATCTGCTTAATTGGATAAATATGTTAATCGTACAGCTAATTGATGCAATACTAACACATAGATCTTGCCAGCGGTGGCCACTCAAGAATCAAGAAAGGAAGCACCAACAAATCCATTCGCTCTAACACGGGTTACCCGATGCAGCCGTCTCCTTCTACTTCGCGACCCAAGATCAAGTGGGCTTCATAGCGGCACTGACCAGCTGGCAACTAAATCAGGAGAGTGCCTACGCTGCCTCCATCTAGGTATGTCAGGATCGGAGCCGACTTGCATCCTTGCCTGAGACGTCCCCGTTTCGGTCGCTCCTTGCCTCCATCATCGCGTGATCAGCGTCAACCTCGTCGAACTATACACCTCCTCAGCCTTTGTCCTCCTTCGCCCAAACCAGCAACAAAAAATCATAGAAGCCGCAACCAGAGGTCTCTCTGCCGCAGCCCAATCTCAACAGTATCATCTCTTAACAAAGCAGTCGCCAAAGATTGATGCCGCACAACAACCCTAGCAATGCCAGGGTTTATGGGTGCACTACAAGAAAATGAAACATTACCGGCGAGATTCTGGCCAACAAGGCCGGCGACCGGAAAAGTCGCCGGTAATGTCCATCATTACCGGCGACTTACTCCGTCGCCGGTAATGTCGCCGGAATCTCGCCGGTAATGTTCCAAAACATTACCGGCGACTCCAACCGTCGCCGGCAATGTCAAGCCGAACATTTCCGGCGATTTTCCGGCCGGAATTTCGCCGGAAATGTGTGGCTAGACATTGCCGGCGACGTTGGAGTCGCCGGTAATGTCTTCATTTCCGGCGACTTACTCCGTCGCCGGCAATGTGTCTTATATTAGATGCCGGATGCGGCAGCTCGATCATTCAATCATTTTGATCGAAAAAAATCCAGAGAAATCGAAAGAAGGAAAACGTACGCTCTGAAATCGATCATTCGGTATATTGTCAAAATTAAGGCGCGCGTCGAAAACTCGATCACTCGGGAAGCTATATATATAGGTAGGTGTATATATACGTATATGTGGTATATATATATATATATATATATATATATATGTGTGTGTGTGTTGATCAAATCCAATTCGTGAGATATATATGAAATGTTGTTGATGTACGGTCACCGAAACGAGAAAACAGCTTGTAGTTAATCTTGTGTCTGAATCAATGACTGGTATTATCGTATTGTTATCGGAGCCAGGCTTAACAGAGCCTCTTACCCAGTCAAATATGTTTTGAATTGAAAAAAGGAGAATACTATCATCGAGTACTGAATCGAATTCAGAGATTAGATCGATATATATATATATATATGCATGCCTGTGTTGATTTAATTAGAGTTGAATTGAGATATCACGTCGATTATTAGTAGTGAATGAGTGTATATATATAATTAATACGTAAAATTGTTAGAATTTTCAGGATGGACAAGAGTTGGATGAGCCTCGAAAGATGGGATGTCAGATATCACGAGGGAATTAGGAGTTTTGTGGATTTTGTGAAGGCTAATTGTGGAGACACTACACTTCATTATTGCCCGTGTAAAGAATGTAAGTGTTTCAGCGATCGATTTCGATTTCCCATTGATAAAGTCCAGAGGCACCTGAGTAAATACGGGTTTTGGGATAAGTACACTTGTTGGATTTATCACGGTGAAACATCGGTAGCGGGTCCGCATGATCATGGACAATTTGGTGAGAGGGCCAGTCCACGCTATAATCATGGAGATTTTGCTGAGAGGGGCAGTTCATCCTATGATCCAACATCGATGTTAATCAATGACATGTTTCCTCATGAGAGCGGTGTATTTGCTGATGAAGCACCAAATGTCCCTCCCGTCGTTGAGGGTTTCCCCCATATCGAGCCAGTCGAACCATTACCTGGAGCTCATGTCAACACAAGCGGTATGGACAAGTACAACAACCTGATTGCATTGCAACAGACTCCGTTGTACGACGGTTGTAGTAAGACTGTTCTTGAAAGTGTGATGGGAGTGATGCAGCTCAAAATGGAGAACAAAATGTCTGTCAAAGCTGTTGATTCTTGGTTGAAGTGGACTGCTTCGCTACTGCCACCCGGTCATCGTCTTCCTACCACTCATCATAAGGTGTGACATATCCTGAAAGATCTTGGGCTTTCCTACATCAAAATCCATGCATGCAGATATGATTGTATTCTCTTCTGGGGAAAAGATCTCGAAGACCTTGAAGCCTGCCCGGTATGTTTTACAGAAAGGTATAAGTTGACTCCTGCAGGCAACAAGAAAGTTGTGAAGATACTTCGATATTTCCCGCTTATTGATAGGCTGGAGCGGTTGTTCATGTGTGCTTTCACGGCCGAGGCAATGAGATGGTGGGCTGAGAGGAACTTGCCTGACGATGACACCCTTATACACCCTTCCGACGGAGAGGCTTGGAAGCACATGGTCAGGGAGTTTGATCATTTTGCAGCAGAGGTCCGAAATGTTTGGCTAGGGCTCTCATCTGACGGATTCAACCCTTTTGGCAACATGAGTCTTCAATACAGTATATGGCCAGTTATTTTGGTACCGTACAACCTTCCACCATGGATGTGCATGAAGAAGGAATACAATATGCTGACTCTGTTAATTCCGGGCCCGGGTTATCTAGGAAAGTGTCTCGATGTGTATTTGAGGCCTTTGATTGAGGAGCTTAAGTACCTGAGTGAGTGTGGCCACCCCACTTACGATAGGTTCAAAAAGGAGATGTTCCAGATGCATGCCATGCTTGTTGGCACCATCAGTGATTTTCCTGCCCGCGGTATGTTGTCGGGCAACGTTACCAGGGGTTACAGGGCTTGTTCAGAGTGCATGACGGTTGATTGTTGCAGTCCTCATTGCAGTAAAATTGTTCAGATGCGTCACCGTTGTTGGCTTCCATATGATCACCCATTTAGGCAGGATCCATACGCGTTTGATGGGACTGTGGAAACAGGTGTGGCACCCAGGCGATGGACAGGGGAAGAAATTTTGGAAGTGTTGAATGAATATGATTTTGGCCAGCTGAGCAATCATCCTGACATAGTGGCGTCAATTCCAGACAAGCCCGAAAGGTATAAGTTTTGGACACACAAGAGCATATTCTGGGAAATCCCCTACTGGCCCAGGTTACTTATCAGACATTACCTAGATGTCATGCACATAGAGAAGAATGTGTGTGAAAGTGTGGTGGGCACAGTTCTTAACTTGGAGGAGAAAACAAAAGACATCCCTAAGGCACGTATTGATCTGAAAGCTATGGGACTGCGGAAACATTTGTGGTTACGAGATGGTAAGAGAAAAATGCCGCAAGCTCCTTATACCGTCAAGCCGAAGCATAAGCATGAAATTTTTCGGTGGCTGAGTAATGTCAAGTAAATATTCTTATATATGACTATGCAGTACGGAAATTGGTTTGCCTTTAATTTTTACCGGATTATGGTGATATGCGATAAATATAATTGTTGCCTATGGCTATATATATATATATATATATACATGCAGGTATCCTTATGGCTATGCAGGAAATATAAGCAGGTGTGTTAACTACCGGGACAATAAGATGTACGGATTAAAGAGTCATGACTGCCATGTACTGCTTCAACGCCTTTTCCCTATTTTCATTCGAGGGTACCTGCCCAAGGAGGTGGTGGAGCCGTTGGTGGCCTTGTCAAAATTCTTTCAGAAGTTATGCACCAGGGAAGTTAAAAAATCAGATCTCAGGGAGATGCAAGATGACATCATTTTTATCATGTGCAAGCTTGAGAGGATATTTCCGCCAAATTTTTTCGACATCATGCCTCACCTCACGATCCATCTTCCCGAACAATTGTTGCTTATCGGTCCCGTACACTACACTTGGATGTATCCCATGGAAAGGTACATTTGGTTTGCCTCTGTTTTTATATGTAAAGTCTTAGTTTTACCCCTTTTAACATGCACTTGTTAACTTGTAGACAATTGGGAGCCTACAAGGACTATGTGAAGAATAAATATGCACCTGAAGGGTGTATCGCTGAAGCATATGTTGCGCACGAGTGTGTCACGTACACCAAAGTGTATTTGGGAGCGCTTGAGGACCCCCAACAACAGATGCCGATAGATGAACCTCAGTTCAACCTTTCTATCATCTCCAATGACGTTGTAGTACAGGGAAGCTTGCCAAAGTCGTACAAGTTGGATGAAAATGAGGTAGTCATTGCCCACTGGTCGGTACTGATTAACTGTGAAGAAGTACAATATTGGAAAAACTATCATCTTCATTGCCCTGCTATTGCCGGAAATGTTGATTACCACAACAGGACGTTTGCAAACTACTTTGGTCCATGGGTAAGGGTATATGTGTATATGTCTTTTTTTTATTGCCATTTTCCTTATATAGCATGTGTGTACGTACGTGGTTTTGTGGTTTCTATGTTCATAATGTCTTGTGTGGTTTCTTATCGTTTTCAGATGAACCATGTAGCAGATGATGGTTACCCAGAGTGGTCAAACGAATTGAGGGTCCTTGCGATGAAACCGATAGCTTCAAAAGTTTACTCGATGTGTCAGGTCAATGGCGTGAAATTTATATGTGAAAATAGAGACGACCGACTGAAAACACAAAATTATGGGGTGATGGTCCATGGTGGGCAGGATGGCGTTGACTATTACGGTGTCCTTCATTCAGTTGTTGAACTAATTTATGGGAACCGCATGAAAGTGCACTTGTTCAAGTGTAGATGGTTTGATACTAGCCCGGAGAACACAAGGACCGATCAGCACGTAACATTTTCGGTGAATACTGCTACTACCTGGTATGAAGAAGACCCTTTCGTTCTTGCCTCATCAGTAAAACAAGTGTTTTACCTGGACGATTTTCTTAACAAAGTCCCGTGGAAGGTGGTTAACCATATTGCTCATAGAAACATATACAGTGCTGCCACACTTGGTGATACCGCAGATGATGAGGAAGTTACTGCATACCAAGAGCCGAACGCTTTTGACATTCCGGAATCATCTACGATTCGCCTTAATAATGTGAGATCTGGGAGTGTGGTTCAAATTACTGGAGCAGAACTTCTCGATGTTAATCCATATGAAGTTGACGCTGATTCAGATGACGAGGAGAGGCACATATTGCCAGAGGTTACCTATGAAACTGAGTCAGACTCAAGTGATGACGATGATTACGATTATCATCCTTAGTACGTTAATGATGTAGTCGGAAATTGTTGTCGGAAATATGATGTAGTCGGAAAATGTAGTCGAAAGTGTAGACGAAAATTGTAGTCGTTAATCGTACATAGACGGAAATTGATAATCGAAATTGTAGTCGGAAAATGTAGCCGGAAATCGTAGACGGAAATTGTAGTCATTAATCGTAGACGGAAATTGATAATGAAAATTGTAGTCGGAAAATGTACGTAGCCGGATATCGTAGACGGAAATTGTAGTCGTTAATTATACGTATACGGAAATTGATAATCGAAATTGTAGTCGGAAAATGTAGTCATTAATCGTACGTATACGGAAATTGATAATCGAAATTGTAGTCGAAAAATGTAGCCGGAAATCGTAGACGGAAAATGTTGTCGGATATTCTTCGGGAAATAATGACATTACCAACGAGTTATAAGCAACTCGTTGGTAATGACATTACCAACGAGTTAACTCGTCGTCCGGAAGTCGAGGCTCGAGCCTCAATCTCTAGACGCTCAATCAGCAGACGTCCCTCCGGTGGCAGAGCCTCAGACGAGCGACAGTCAACGGGGGCATCAAAAACTCCCTCAATCCGAATGCCCCATATTCGGATGGTGCCTACTCCCGTTTCACGGGAATCATCTGAGGCACATGGTGGTGCTGGCGCCTCATCGTCCAGGCCTCGTCTATCTCCGTCGTCCGGTCTCTTCCTACCCGACGAGATTCCTGTCATCCCTGAATTCGATGATAGGGGGATGCCTGTTTATGTTGAAGGACGGCCGGAGTTCCTGACCGTGGAGGAAGCGTATAACTTCCTCCCGTTCGACCCCGTGTATCTTTGGAGTGTGAGGTGCACCAACCAACAAACGGACGATGCAGGTAAATTTTATTTAACATCAGATTGATTACTTAATTATTACTTAAGACTTGCGATAGGTTCAATTAATGATATCAATTTGTTGACATTGTATTATTAGGCAATTTCGTTAATGGGACTGGAAAACGGAAAGGGGCTAGAGGCACCTGCACCGGGAAGAGACTTGAGCAGGCCACCGGCGGAAGGAAAACGCCCATAAGGGCCAATGAGGATGGTGAGGTGATCGAGGAATTCGACACCACGCGCAAATATGTCAACATGGCCGGTGCGATCGTGCGGGACAAGGTCCCAATGCTTTGGCCAGATTGGGAATCTGTGCCTATCTACGTGAAGATGCAAATGCATAATGCACTCAGTGTGAGTAAAATCGTATTTTCATTACGTAAATTTTACATTTATTAATTAAGTCCACTTAAATATATAATTTTACCTTTTATATATTCATATTGCAGGTGTGGTTTGACGTGGATGAAGTTCTTATTCACACGTGGGTAGAGCGTCAACTACATATGAGGTGATGTGCTTCGACTTATTTGAATATATATCGAGTTAGATTTTTGTTTATCAAGTGTTTTAATATCTCTAACTTTTTTTCCTTGTTTTAATATAGGTATAAAGAGTGGAAGAACGAGCTTTCTTCCCATTACACTGTTTACAAGGAGCTAGGCCGAGGTTCTACCCCTAGCGAATTCTGGTTTAGGGAGTACGAGTGGCTGTGGCTGATAGCCCACTTCGAGCACCCCAAAGCTCGGGTATGCATCCTTAATATATCATACAAGACTAATGTATCGTATCAGATTGAAATAGTTAGTTACTAATTTTTTTCCATATGTTTATCAAACAAGGCGATTTCGAAGACGAACCGGGCGAATAGATTGAAAAACACCAGGGCCCATCATGCAGGTTCACTCAACTACATGGGTTGGTCGACTAAGGCGCAGCAACAACAAGAAGTGAACCCCTTGGTGTATATTCATCAGAAATTCTATCCGCAGTGCCCTGACGAAGCGGTAAGTCTTTCGCCTCTCCATGTGTTAATAATACAAACGTTTTCGATATTAATAGATTTTGTTAGTTAATACGTTGTTCATTTTCGCTTTTCAATTAGGCGAGAGTGGAGGAGGCGACTGCAGAAGTGACCATGAGTATAGCTCGGACTAACCATCATGACTGCTCCGAGGAAGAAGTCACCCAGTATGCCTCTCAGATCGATCCACTTGATCCCCCGATAGCGGCTCAGATCATGGCAAAAGCGTGCGGGATTGGAAAGAATACCTACTACTATAGGGGAATGGGCTCGACGGGCGAAGGAGTATTGAAAACCACTTCACAATACTCTACCGGGTCAAGAAGTTCAACTTCTAGTCGTAACCTCGCAGCGGAGCTTCATAGGACGCAGAGGGAGTTGGAGGAGCAAAAGAGGCAGATGGCCGAGTACCAAAACATGGTCCAGCAGCAGACACAGATGCAGGCTCAGATGTACACATGGATGCGGACGATGTACGAGGCTCAGACTACCGGACAACCGTTCCCCACACCTCCCCCGGTCCCGGTCCCTCCGTTCCCTAGCTATCCACCACCACCACCGCACCAGTCAACGCCAAAGCAAGACCAAGGAAGCCACCGGAATTCAAATGAGTACATGGATTACTTCGACCCTGACTCGCAAGTTCCTCGACCCTGACCTGTAGTTGTAGTTAATTTTCATATCGTCGTTGCTATTTGTACTGTACGTTGGACATTTATGTGTACTGTTGAACTTGTATGATTGTACGGTTTATGTCTTTCAATGCAGGTTCTGGAATTGGGCCCAATCCAGAACCGCGTTTTTTTTTCAAAATTTTTCCAGACATTGCCGGCGACATGGACCTCAGTCGCCGGCAATGTCTCACATTCCGGCCACGGCGGCGCTACCATTGTCGGCGACGCAAGTCGCCGGTGATGTCTCGGACATTACCGGCGACGCCGTTTCCCGTCGCCGGCAATGTTAACACCGGCGGGGGATTTCCGGCGACGTCATTGCCGGCGACTTGTCACCGGTAATGACAATTCCGGCGAAAAAAATAGACAAGGCCGGCGACGGGAGGTCGCCGGTAATGTCTCCATTTCTGGTAGTGGTGCTCCGGAGAAAACAGAGCTCTCAACTTTTCCCATAAAAGATTAGTGAATTTAGTATGAGACTGAATATCTTTATATATAGGCAGATGTGTCCCACCATCTCTGGTGGGAATCTTAAGGAATGATGATTAATTTTTTTTTAGGTAAAATGGTAGAATATGGAGATTTATAAGTTACATAGGAGTCCACGGGTATCCGACATGATAGAAAGAACTTTTCAAAATTAACTTACACTATTACATGAGCAATCAGGTACCTCACATAGTTAGACAGTTCAAGTTAGAACAAAAACTAAAAACAATCGGGGGTTTCACACCCTATCTAGCTATGCACTCTCAACTATGATAACCACACGCAATTTAGAGCTACTCACATAAATCGATGTCCTACACGGGTTAGAAATAGGACAAAAACTAAAAACTAAACATGACCTCTCAACACTCAAAATCTCAACAAATAATAATCTCAACTGAAAAAATAAAACAAAGAAAGAAAAAACACTTGGACCAAGGGATCCCCAAGCCCAAACTGGGCCCAAGACCTTCAGCAAAAGTGATCCAGCAGCCCCAGTGAAGGGACGCGACCCGATATGTCTTCTCAACAAGACACTAACGCCAAAATAAGCACCTTTCCCACTATCAAACCACCCAACCAGTCCTGAACGGAGCAGCGCAACCTAGGACTCAAGGAGATCGGACAAAAAAAATCTCGCACGTGCCCGAGCAGTGCAGCTCCATGACGGTCGGTAGTCATCCATCCTTCATGAAATGTCTGGAATCATGACCAGCTAGTAGATGCTAACACCGGCAAATGAACGTCGAACTCGATCCAAAACTTCATGTCTAACACACTACACCACTATCGCCCGTAAAGACTCGAAGCTCTTATTCATGACCACACCACCACAATGGAGTGACATCGCCCATCCCGCAGCATCACGACACAGCATTTCAGCCAGAGGTCAGCGCAGTCGAGTCAAGCTGCTGGACAAGCACCTCAAACCCGCTCGAAAATCCTACCTGTGTTTTCTTTTCCCCGTGCGTAGGGCGCGTTTCCTCTTTACTCTTTTTTTAGTTGTGGCTCATTATGTCATACAAATTCTGATCTTATGGTTAATAAATTATGTGGTCAGTTGTGGTCAACTGTCGTTAGATCTACATCTAACGGTAGGTAATTAAAAAACAGTTGGAAGATAATTTATTATCAGTTGTTGGATGGAGATCTAACTATAATTGATCACGACTGACCATGAAATTTATTGACCATCAAATCAAGATTGCATGTCATACATAATCTCGTTATTAATCTTTTTGTTACTTCTCTATCATTTTTCTCCTGCATATAAACGGTTGGAGTATTTCCCAAAAAAAACTATATGATTGTTGAAGGAAAAAAGTAGATACACAAGTAGATAGATCTGAAACTGTATTTTATTCATTGATAGATGGTATTAAATAGGCATTACAATCTGATACAACAAATCTCTGAGTAAATCAGGGATTAAGATAATCTCTACTTCTATTCTAATTAGGACAAGACACATGCGGAGATATCAGGACTATTATTTCCTTAAACACTCCCCCTTGTGTCGCAATCCTAATGTATGGTGCAAAATATGTTGCCTCACTAAAAATCTTGCCAAGCAAACAAAAATCTCTTAGGTAAAAACAAAAGTTTGGTCTAAGGAAAAAAAAAGTACAACGCATCAACTACAAAAGTGACCACTTGTGATGTAGACTCCTTCTGATGTCTACAAAATGAACTCCCCCTAATCAGTAACTCAATCTTGGAGTTCAGACAATCTTCGCATACCAATACATCTCACATGCTTTGCAAATATAGATTTAGATAATGACTTGGTAAACAAGTCTGCAACATTATCAGTTGAACATATCTTCTTCACATGAATATTCAATATCTATTATTATTACTGATTGAAGAAAAAACTTCGGCGATATGTGCTTGATATGATCACCATTAATGTATTACAACTTCATTTGTTCAATGCAAGCCGCTATGTCCTCAAATATATAAGTTGGTGTTGTAGTAGTGGATGGTAATCCACTAGTTCCTCGAATGTGATGTATGATTAACATAAGCCAAACACACTCCTTAAACGCTTCATGTAAAGCAATGATCTCAGAATTATTTGAAGAAGTAGCAACAAGGGTCTGTTGAGTTGATCTCCAAGAAATCGTTGTGTTCCCAATGGTAAATACATAACTTATCTGGGAACGCCCTTTGTGTGGGTCAAAGAGGTACCCAGCATCAGCAAAACCAACCAAGACATCATAAGGTGTCTCTAAGTAGGGGACCGCACTAAATTGAGGAATAGTGCTCGCAACTGGTTCACCGTTCGATGGATCTAACATTCCCTTCAATGGATCAAAACCATGGCTCGGGTTCATCCATGGTGCAACCTTCGATGGATCGAGAATTCCTTTCGATGGATGAAGGATACCTTCGGGTTTATCCCGAGAGCATCCTTCAATGGATCAAGAATTATTGTCAATGGATCGAAGGTTCTGGATCCTGCATGTTGCGATTCAACAATTTCTAATCTGAGAATTTCAAGCTTCTCTCTGTATTCTTTGTAGGGAAAGAACAGGCCTACGCCAATGAATTTCTTTAAGTAACTGAGGTATGTTATACTTCATTCTAATGACTTTGTGTTGGCGCATACCGAGAAGGGAATGTCTGGATGTGCGCACTGAGCTAAATTCAACCAAGCTATAACCGCACTAAGATATGGAATCTCAACTCCAAAAGTTTCTCCTCATCATCTTTTGAGATGAAATTGATCTTTTTGAATTCCAGATTGCAAACAACTATTGGTGTGCTAAAAATGGCGTGTTTTGTTCATTACCTGATTTAAACATAAGTAGACTGGTGAATAAGAATTCAACCAACTCGATATACCATCTCTAAACTGCTAACAGCATATACTTAAACCAAGAGAAAATCGAGTCCTACCAAGGTCTATCATCTCAAACAACTTGTTCATCTACTGAACACGCATGGGCATAACTTTTCGTTTTTGTATCCATTCTCAATCAAGTAGTCACTTAGAGTAGTAAACATCTCAATCTGAACACATGAGCACTCCATGGTTTAGAGTTACTTGAATTTGGTATAACCATGCCAATTGGCACTCTCATGTATATCTCTGAATCAAGATCTCCATAGAGATATGCTATAACCACATCCATCAGTTGCATATTCAGTTCGGACACTACCAAACTGATAAGGTAGAGGGAAGTAATGATGTCTATGACCAGAGAATACATCTCCTCATAATCAATACTAGGGCGTTGAGAAAATTCTTGCGTCATAAGAAATTCTTATTGTGATTTCAAACAAAGACTTGTTTGTGTCTAACCAGCTTACCATTCGGTGGTTATAGCAGTACTATACCAAAAACTTGTCTTTTGTAAGAGAGTCTAGTTCAGCCTAGATTGTAACTTCCCATATCGATCAAATATTCTACGTTAACCGTTGACAATCCGCAATAGAGCAATGTTCCACTTCATTGTCTTCAATTCCTGAGTGACAGAATAAGTAAATGCATCATCAACGAACTGGAAGAACCATCCATAATACCGCTAGCATCTGTTTAACTTGGTGAGATTTCTTTGTTTACTGACATCATCATTGACTATGAGGCGTCCCCAGTGTTTGTCAATGTCGACTTATAGACACAATTGTAGTCAGAATGAATCTCATGTGTTGATGATGAACAGTTGTGCCTTGATGGCTTGCCTTTTCACCGGCAACTCATCAGTGGATTTTGACCGATGTTACACTCCCACTATGGGCAGGAGGAACACTGTCTTGCCCGAGTGTTGCATTATCTTGCCCAATGCTTGGGACATTTAACCTTGCAAGATTTACAGCATATATAACTGATCTTGTCACTCTCATGATATCAATAATGGAGTCAGGCATCAAATCTACTACTTTCTGAAGATCTAGAAATTATTGCATTTCAATCTCACATTGAGATGTGCAGGGATCATGATGAGACATAGTGGGGCCATACCACGTCAATTTTTGACGTTTAACCAGAATGAAACCATTCTTATCTCCCCATAATGGCAGGAAGTATGTCTCATCATAGTGATTATCTGCAAAACTAGCAGTAAAGAGATCTCATGTCAAATGATCTAAATAGTGGACAAGTACTAGAAATTCACAACCAACATATATGTTTAAACGTCGTTGAGAACTCATATGAGTACGCAGTGGAAGCGTAGTAGACACATGTATCGTGCAACTAAAGATGCGTAGATATGAGATATCAGGCTCGTGTCCAGTTACCAATTGGTATGCACTGAATGGTTGACGATTTATGGGTCTCAAAACGAATAAGCATATTTGCATGTAACATTGCATATCCTCAAGAAAACACTGATAAATTTGTATACATTACCAAATCTCTGGCCACAAGCTTTGACCGTTTGATTTGTGCCTCTGCTAAACCGTTTTGTGAATGAATATATGGAACTCCTGCATTATCTAATCTAATAAACATGATTGGATTATCCTGGTGGTAAGCCTAAAGCTTAATAATATGTACTAGGAATTTTGCAAGTGCAGCATACCATGTGGATTGCAAGGACGTATGACCTAAGCATTGATGTAGCAATCAAAAGCATAATATAAGCCGCATACCAGTTTGATTTTCCACAAATATATTATTTGAAATTTGTGGAGGAAGGGAAGTTGTGTCTACAATAAAAGACCGTTATGCATGTAAACAAAATTACATATACAAACAAACTTTGCAAACTGAGCTATGCATTAGATTTTGCCATAAATACATCCAATGGGTAAAATGCACGAGATTGTGTTATGCTTGTCTTGGAATCCGAGGCTAGACCGAGTGAATTTAATCTCACTCCCCCTCATCTAAACCGATGAGTGTAGGTATTCCCATTTTTTGGCTCTTAAAAAAATCAATGACTGTGAGAATTTCTCAATATCTTGATCATCATAATGTAAAAGCTTATGTAAGATAGAGTCACACATAATAATAATAATAATAATAATAATAATAATAATAATAATAATAATAATAAAAGTGACTATATTGGATTCAATAATACGAACCGTAGTAATAAACATCTCCAGATTGCGTCGTTGGCAGCATTATATGGAGACTGTACACAAAACTCTTTTCCATTCTCACAATATTGTTCCAATTGAAAACCGTTGGCACAAAAGTGTTCAAAACTTAACATGGTTCGATTAGAGTGCTGATTATAGTAACATCAAATAACCGATGTATAATGACATCTGATTAGTCAAGATGACCCTTGTAAATTACGTCAATGGCATGACAAAAACTGATGTAAAACCACATATGGTGTAGAATTTCATGTTGGTCGATTTAGACACCGATGTAAAACATATCAAATAAACACAAGAATCTGGGTAGAGTCTTCGATGCATCCAGGACTTTTCTTGATGGATCGAAGATGTTCGGAGTGATTGAACTCGAGGCTTGGCCTCGATGAATCGAGACATTTTCTTCGATGGATCGAAGAAGTATGGCCTGTGGAATCTGAGGGCTTCCTCTAATGCATCGAGTTTTTCTCTTGATTGATTGAAGGTTCTCATATTTTGAACCCAAAGACTTCCTTCAATGGATCAAAGGTAAAATCAGGAATTATTTTTGATGGATCGAAAGATGCCAAAAACCAACCAAAGAGCCCTTCGACGAATCGAAGAGTGTTTATGATCAAACCATCCTCTCTTTTGTCTCATTTATATGATATTTTTGTGTTATAATGCCATAGGATTTTGTAGAATTTGAACCTTGTAAGCAATATGTATGACCATTCTTCACACTTTCAAATACCGAAAGGAAGAAATTTTTATTACTTTGCCAACATCAAAAATTACATTAAGAGACTATTCTTATTCAAAACAAAAAACCGACTATAACAAGTTTCAAACTATGGCTAAGACCAAACCAAAAATAAAGCTAAACTTGATTACATAGCAGGAATAACAACCTAATACATGGACTACTCAAAAACCGTAGTCTCCAGACTTGCTTTTGTGTCATCTGCTACAATAAGATTGACTTCACTGCAATCTTCCATCTTATAATCTTTGGCATAGTTGGTCTCATGTGTCAAGTACTGCTGACACCATTTGTAGGCATCTTGGACATCCTTACGTGCACAAAATTTCTTGTGCATATGCTAGTTAGAACCACACATATAGCAATGTGTCAAGCTAGATGTTGAAAGAGCAGACTTTGAAGAATTTACATTGTTCCTAGAACCAAAACTTGATGGATTCTTATTGGAGTTATTGTGGTTGTTGTCTTGGCAAGTCCAAGTCAAATTTTGACTATGTTCTCCTCTACCACGACCTCTACCACGTCTTCCTCTACCACCACAAGTATGATAAGGTTCCGAACGGCTGTTCCTCTTATCCTTTCGTGTCTTTCCAGTATGATTATGTGATATCCTGATCTTTTTATATTATTTATGAATAATTTGAGTTTGATTTAGTGATTGCGGTAAAAGATTTTTACCGTCGGTAAGTACCGAGGTGTCTCGGTTTGACTTTTTTATTGAATTGTCTAAGTCGGTTGACTTTGGATAAAAATCATAGTATTTATCGATACGAGTTCGTGGACGCGAGAATCATCGAAATTGGAGTTACGACTATTGGAAGTTTATTGTAAAGTAATTACCGATTTACCATATTTGGAAATTTATATAAAGGGGAGGTTTCCCTTTTGGGAAGCAATTCTGGTTGACTTCCGGTCAACCTTCTCTCTCTCGGTGGAGAGAGTTATGAGTCGACCCATTTTGGGTCAAATTTCAGTTGTTGGTGGCACGGCGCCATTCGGCCACCTCCGGCCATGGGATTGGTCGGAATTGGCTCGTCTTTTTCTCCATTTTCTTTTGCTATGCTTGATTTTAGGATTAGAGGTGTATGTGGAGAGATTCGAAGGTAAGAAATTTCTAGGGTTTTCTGGCTATAATCACCGCCGTCGCCGACGAGGTCTCCGGCGACGAGTTTGGTATATTTTGGATTGTTTCGTGTATAGATTGCAAATATGTGTTGATCATCTTGGTTGCAGGTGTATTGGACGGAATTTGAACGAATTCCGTCAAGTTCGTTTCGGGCTCCGCCGGGCACAGAGGTTCCCAGTGGTTTTAACCAATGAGGGGAGAGGGGTTTTGCTCCCCTAACTTCTGCAAGTCGACTGGGTCTAGTCTCGAGCTCCGCCGTGGCTTAATGGCGAAGATCGGAGTTCGAATAGATTTCCAGCCTTAGGTTTTTCGCGGCTGATTCTGACCAAACGTGCCGGAATCTGCCTATGCTCTTTCAATTAAAGTTTTTGTGCTCTTTGAGAGCTTTCTTTTGCTGTATTATGGGTCACCATCGGCGGTGATCGCCAGTGGCGGCGTGTGGGCAGCACGCGCCGCCATCTGCGATGGTGCGTGGCCGAAAATTGTCACTAGAAAATATATTTTTGAAATGTGTCAAGTTATATGTTGTTACATTCGTATCGGCGATACAAACACAATCGTGAGGTCTAAAATGTCATTTAGGCTTCGTCGTCCCAATGGGTGGACGGTGATACGGGGTTGCCACTAGTGACAGTGCGGGCAACTGAGAAATTAGTTATGTTGTTGTTTCTCATTACGAATATTTTGTCGTAACAAGTTATCGTATCTGTTATTCGACTGATTTAGTTGAATTTAGTTTTCTGATCGAGTACCTCCTCGATTTACCAATTATTTTATTATTTTATTCATTTTTGACGATTTTCGACAATGGTCAGTTTGTCACAATAGCCTCATGGACTTTCTTTGTACCGGCTGGCCTAGCATTATTGTGGAGAAGAATCTCCTGGTGCCTTTCTTTCTTGGCCAACACACTCATAAGATCACTAAATGATCAAAGTCTTTTTTGCTCGTAATCAATTCGATACTGGTGAGCAAGGGTGTCCATAGAGGTAGGAAAAGTAGTCAAAGACTTCTCGACCATAGCTTGGTCGGTCTTTACAACACCACAAATGACAAGCACAGACTGTAGGTCTAGCATATCTTGATAGAAATGATTGATTTTAGGATAATCTAATAACCGAATTTGGTCCCATCTTTCTGTGAGTTCAGGAAGTTATGCGTCATGCACATTGCTGAACCATTCTTGCAAAGTTACCTACAAATCCACGGGGTCATCTTTTAGCAAGTATTATTTTCTCAAAGCTGGATGAATGTGTCTCTTAAGAAATATAAGAGCTTGAGCTTTTCAAGCTATGGTGTCATCATTGGCTTCAGTGCCAGGTGGTAGTGGTTTTACCGATGAGAGTATTTCTCACATCTGAGACTCGTCTGTGGTATTCTGCTTCTTAAAAATCAAGGATGTCAAATTCTGGCATTGCTGGCTTGGTCATCTACAAAAGACAAGAGATGAAATTAGTTTCTCAATCGAAAAAACTGCGATCACTAATCAAGTTTAGGGAATAAGAAACATGACCCATGATGTATGGTTCTAATATGAAATGCAATAACCGGTGGTTTCATACCACACCCCATAAAATTGTAACTAACTTAGAGTCATAAAATATCGACTTTCATTTTTTTCATGTATACCGTGACTCCCCCAGAACCGTAACTATTGTTTAAACTTTAAGGAAGAGGATTAAATTCCCTTTCACTCATACCTGCAATAATCCCTAGGAACTAGAGGCAGTATAAAAATTCACGATATTTGAAACCTAAATTTAGACCTAGATTTAGGGTGTTGCAGTAATTAAGTTTTTCAACCTAATTTCTAAATCGAAGAAAGTTAGTTGATTTACCTCGAGGGTCTTATGCTCGGTATGAAAACGTCGCTGGGAAAGAAGTTTGAAGAGAAAAATAGCTAGAATACGGCGACAGGATGGACTTCTGGCGACGATGAAGCTGCTCCGGCGGCGATGATTGGAGTTGGAGGTATTCCGTCAAGGAGGAGGCTGGCAGTGAATGGTTTTTCTGTTTAGGGGTTTGGGTTGGCTATCAATTCAAGAGATGTTGATAACGTCTTGAAGGAGAAAAGTATATACACAAGTAGATAGATCTGAAACTGTACTTTATTCATTGATAGATGTCCTTAAATATGCATTACAATCTGATACAATAAATCTCCCAATAAATTAAGGATCAAGGAAAACTTTATTTCTTTTTTAATTAACACATAAAACACACCGAGATATCAAAAATATTATTTCTTTAAACAATTGTCATATTGCTATAAAAAAATAAAAATAAAAGGCTCGTGTGTTTGGGCCTGGGCGGGTAGACCGACCCAGAACCATGAACCGTTTCTGTATCTCCCGGGAACCAAATACCCTCCCTCAATGTTTCTAAACCGCTTCTGTATCATCCATGGCGGTAGAGCTCCGTCACAATATATAAAACAGTCTAAAGTCGCCAGCTGCAGTAGAAACCATGGCAGACGACGAGGCCGAGATCTACGACGGAATCAGAGCCGAGTTCCCTCTCACTTTCGGTAAACAATCCAAATCTCAAACCTCCCTCGAAACCATTCACAATACGACACGTCGTAAACAAACCCTTTCACAACAACAACCACCCTCCTCCTCCGCTGCCGATCTCCCTTCTCTCTCCTCCTCCTCCAAAACCTGGCTCGATTCTCTCCGTACCGCCAAAACCCCCAACCCTAACCCTAGCGACTCCGCCGCTACCTTAATTGGTCCGCCGCAACCTAATTCCGCCCTCTTCAACAACGACGACGATGATGATGGTGTCCTCATCGGACCGCCTCCGCCGCCGCCGTCCGGTGCGGCCGAGACCGACGACGAGGATGATGTCCCTATTGGGCCACCGCCGCCGCCTCCTGGAGGTTCCGGTATGGACGATTCGGATCCTGACTCCGATGCGGAGCCGGAGAACACCTTTCGGATACCGCTGAGCAATGAGATTGTGCTCAAGGGCCACACCAAGGTCGTTTCGGCACTCGCGATTGATCACACTGGCTCTAGAGTCATCTCCGGCAGCTACGACTATACGGTGAGAATGTTTGATTTCCAAGGAATGAACGCAAAGCTGCAATCTTTCCGGCAGCTGGAGCCATCGGAAGGTCATCAAGTTCGGACTTTAAGCTGGAGCCCCACCGCAGACCGGTTCCTCTGCGTCACCGGCTCGGCTCAGGCCAAGGTGAGCAGTTCTCAGCCAATACTTTGCCTTGTTGATGTGTGCATTGTTATTGTGTATATGGAAGTTGGGGTTATTTGCACTTTTGTTAAACATGGTTTGTGTGCATTTTTCAGATTTATGATCGTGATGGACTCACTCTAGGAGAGTTTGTAAAAGGAGACATGTATATTCGTGATCTCAAGAATACCAAGGGGCATATTACTGGATTGACCTGTGGAGAGTGGCATCCGAGAGAAAAAGATACCATCTTGACATCGTCCGAGGATGGATCTCTGCGTATTTGGGATGTCAATGACTTCAAAAGTCAGAAACAGGTAACATTTCTTTGGGTTTGGGTTGTAGTGCATGTGATTTCTGATGTTGAGTTTGTTTTGCATTTAGGGTTGAGAATGGTTATTAGGGAACATTGAGTGTTCAACTAAGTCATGCAAAATTTTGATGAATCAGGTAATCAAGCCAAAACTTGCTAGGGTGGGGAGAGTTCCAGTCACCACTTGTGCTTGGGATCGCGAAGGAAAACGAATTGCAGGAGGTATAGGAGATGGTTCTATACAGGTACGTATCTTCTGAATATCTCTTACTTTAATAACCTCTTTTGGTTTACATTGATTGCCTAAAGAATACTCTTGTGTGTCGTCGTATACTCACGTGACTTCAATCATTGTCTCAGACTTGGATCAAGAATGGATGGGGAAGCAGACCAGACATTCACGTTCAGAAAGCTCATTCAGATGATATTACTGGGCTTAAGTTTTCTATGGATGGAAGAATCTTACTCTCAAGAAGCTGTGATGGCACTCTGAAGGTAATGAATATTAGGATAATATAATGCTGTCCACTGCTGGACTGAGATTGTGCCTCTTTGGGATGCTCTCTGGTGGCGAATTCACCTTCTAATGTTTATGTTATGTACCAGGTTTGGGATTTACGACAGATGAAAGATCCTCTTAGGGTGTTTGGAGATCTCCCAAACAATTATGCACAAACCAATGTTGCATTAAGTCCTGATGATCAACTTTTTCTGACTGGTACGTCTATTGAAAGGGAGAGCACTACTGGAGGCTTACTATGCTTCTTTGATCGAGCAAAACTTGAACTTGTTTCAAAAGTTGGGATATCCGCTACTTGTAGTGTTGTGCAATGTGCCTGGCACCCAAAACTTAATCAGGTAAGACTCATTGATAGCATGCTTAATCAATCATTTCTGTACTGGTACATATATTATTGGTCTATTGAGAAGTGTTTTTTCTGATCTTTGAAAATACCTAAACCTAACTTGCCTTTCTTTTTGAAGATATTCGCAACAGCTGGAGATAAAAGAGAAGGTGGAACTCATGTATTATATGATCCAACCATTAGTGAAAGAGGAGCTCTTGTTTGTGTTGCACGTGCCCCTAGGAGAAAATCTGTTGATGATTTTGTGGCAAGCCCAGTCATACACAACCCTCATGCTCTACCTCTGTTTAGAGATCAGCCAAGCCGTAAGCGCGAGCGAGAGAAAACATTGAAGGATCCAGTTAAATCCCATAAGCCTGACCTTCCCATGACAGGACCAGGGTTTGGTGGAAGAGTTGGCGTGAGTAAAGGAAGCTTATTGACCCAGTACCTAATGAAGGTAAAAATACATGCCCAATTGAAGTTACCTTTACTTTTTCGAAATTTATATATGGGCAAATTTCCATTTAGTACCCTGTGGCTTGAGTTGTTCTTCATGTCATTATCTAAGGTTTAAATTTTTCAGTTTACTACTTGAGGTTTAGATTTTTCTTTCATGTTACTACCTGAGATTTTAAATTTGTCAGTTTAGTACCTAAGGTTTCATTATCTTTTCATTAAAAAATTATTTAAAGAGGAAGGATATTTTAGTTAATTTATTTATATTTAATAAAAAAAATTATGAAAAAAAATCCCTACCAAAATAAGTTTTATTAATTTTTTTTAAATAGTCAGTTGACGAAATATACTATGCTTACCCTTGACTGTTTAATTAGTGTCGTATGGATATTAAGACATGTTGGCGATATAATTTCTGAGAACTCATAAAGCTGATTCCCTTGGCCGACCCTTTTAAAAAAGAAAATTTAATATTTTTTTCTTAACAGCCATTGAGTCACTATTTGTATTTGACTATAAAAATTTTATGAGCATGGTTCAATTCTTTATTATAATTAACAAGTTTATTAAATCGCTATGAGCATGATTTTAATTTAGAAAATTAGTATCACTTATTTAGTTAAGAATAACAACTTTATATTTTTTTTTATAAAATAATTGAGGGTTAACCAAGCAAGTCAATCTTATGAGTTCTTACAAATTATGTCACCGGCTCATGTGTCTTGATATTTATACGGTGTTATACAATCAAATGTAAACATTACATATTTAGCCAACCGACTATTTTATATAGAAAATTAATATAATTTATTTTAGAAAATAAAAACACTTCTTTTATTGAAGATAAATAAATTGACCAAAATATTCTCCCTCTTTAAATAATTTTTTAATGAAAAGATAAAAAATAATGAGAAAATGAAACCTCAAGTAGTAAACTGACAAATTTAAAATCTCAGGTAATAACATGAAGAAAAATCTAAACCTCAAGTAATAAATTGAAAAATTTAAAATCTCAGGACATGAAGAACAACCCAAATCTTGGGGTACTAAACTGAAATTTGCCCTTTATATATTTAAGAAATTGAGGTACTCACCCTTTTGTCTCATTTCAGCAAGGTGGCATGATCAAGGAGACATGGATGGACGAAGACCCTAGAGAAGCCATACTGAAGTATGCAGATGTGGCAGCAAAAGATCCAAAGTACATTGCTCCAGCTTATGCAGAAACCCAACCTGAGACGGTTTTTGCGAAATCAGACTCTGAGGATGAAGAAAAATGATTGATTATGGTTCCCATAGTAGCCATTACTTGAATGAGACTGTCGATTGACCAATGATGAAATCAAAGGCTACATGCCAAGGGCTTAGCGTCTGCAGGAACAATGTGATGCTTCGGATCCAACTCTTGAAGGAAAATGCTTACTATACTTTGGTAGTTGGTAGATTGTAGTTTGACATAGTGAATATGAGATAACGGTGGATGTAGCAGTCCTTCGAGATTAGACTTACGGTGTAAATGGCGGTGGATGAGAAGGGGGTATTACTGTATTAGGTACTGCCAGATACATTTGTGTAAGCTGTGAAAACTGATACGGAAATCCAGGCCTGTTCAATTTTCATGTCTCCATTAGAGCATCCGCACCGGTGAGCGAAATTTGCTCAAGCAAATGGTGGAGTCCACCACAAATTGTTTACTCAAGCAAAATTTGAGCAAGAGCTCAAGCAAATTTTAGGATACTCCGCACCGGTGAGCAAAATTTGCTCAAGCAAATGGTGGAGTCCATCACAAATTGCTTGCTCAAGCAAAATTTTGCAAGAGCAAATTTTGCTTGAGCTCTTGCTTGAACAAGAGCAAAATTTTGCTTGAGCAAGCAATTTGTGGTGAACTCCACCATTTGCTTGAGCAAATTTTGCTCACCGGTGCGGATGCTCTCAAACAAGACATATATTGTGTCCTAAAATTTGCTTGAGCTCTTGCTTGAGCAAGAGCAAAATTTTGCTTGAGCAAAGCTTTTGTGGTGGAGTCCACCATTTGCTTAAGCAAGATTTGCTCACCGGTGCGGATGCTCTTAAGATCCGTCATTTCCATTAACACTGCAAATCCGGTAGATCTATTGTTATGCAATGCATGTCTAGGAAAATGGCTTCTTTCTAATGACAAAAAGGAACAAGGGTAAAAAAAAAGGGAGAATTATTTAGAAACCTAATTTTACGTTCTCTTTCCTAAAAAAGTCAATAAATTTTCTCTCGTCTAAAAATACCCGACACTTAGAGCAAATGTACCCATTGCTTGAGCAATTGCTCAAGCAATTCCCCAAACTGCTTGAGCAGTTTAAAATCACCAAACTGCTTGAGCAGTTCCAAAACAGAATGCATACTGTTCACAAACTGCTCAAGCAGTTACTATTCAATGACCGAGTAAGGGCGTGACACGTGTCATCTCCGAATTGCGATTTCGATAAAATAAATATGATGTATTTTTTTGGCAAGTAATTTCATAAAGGAATTGTAATTTTATTTCTCGAAAATTTAAATACATAATGGAAAGATAATGAAAACATAAATGACAACATTTATTCTTAATACAATTGATAAAATTACTCTGGAAAGAGTACGCGTGGTTGATAACAATCCGCAAATGTATCATCGGCAGCTTTACCTTCCTTATTTTCTGCTTCCTTAAAGATATCTAGTTTCCTCTTGGTAAAATACATTTTGGAGATCGGGATCATAGCCTCCAAATTCATTGTCATGATCCTTGTTTCTTCCTCTTGTTTCTTGAATTGGAGCTCACTTGCCGCCCTTGCTTCCTTTCTTTGTTGAAGTTGTAAATACTCTTTGTAATAATTGAGCTCACTTTCATTATGCATCTTCCTCGCAGAATGCCACGATGGTTGATCACTTGCCATGGTTTGGAAAACCTCAGTGCGTTGATCAATAGAAGTCTTACCTTGTTTCTTTTGACGTCTTGCTTCCTTTGTCACCTTGTATCCCATTGGTCTAACCGGATTCGACAGACCAGTGCCAACGTAGGCGGGTGATGCTTCATTCACTTCATCGTCACCCAAACTTATGATTGGAGATGATTCGGCAACGGAGGGAGTCTCTTCATATGAGCTTACATACGGAGATGGAGTACTTGGTTCAACATCTCGGTAACTTGGATGGTACTTAAGGACTTCATAACATTCAAAGTGGGTGAACGGTCTTTTCTTAGCAGCATAGTAGTATGTTTGAGCTTGCTTAATCTAAAAAAATGCAGTAAATTAATTAGATGAAAATGACATACAAAAAATTAATTAAAAAATTCACTAAATTAATTACATAGTAGAAATTAAATAAAAATGAGATGATGAGTTACCTCATCCATGTGAGAAGTGCCGCTAGCTCTACGCTTACGTGAGTCTCGCAAACATTGACCCCATTTTGCAATGGTATCTTGAATTTATTGTAGTGAGACGCAAGCGCAATTTGAGACCTAGCCTCCTCTCGAGGTGTTTCTCCTTCCGATGACACCCAATTTTGCATGTAATCGGCATGAATTTTCTCCCACAATTTATCCTTCCTTTGTTTATTGTCGTTGAATTCATCAATACTATGACGTGCGAAAGAGATATACATTTGTAAATCTTTGGAATGAAGCCAATGGGTGGCCATTTTTTCGGAAAAATGCTCAAGAAAATGAGAGTAGAGATGGAGAAGAGATGGATGGAGATGTGAAATTTGTTGTGCACAAATTAGTGTGAGTTGTGAAATAAATGGTGTAGTATTTATAGGGAAATATTATGGGGTGTTATGCAATTTTTGGGAATTTTTTTTGCAATTTTTAGGGTTTTTTTGCAAATATTTTGGGTATTCCCGTTTATATCCGTTCTAAAAAAAAGTGACCGTTCTGTTTGAATATTAGTCGTTGGATCAGATTTTGATTTCAAAATCAACGGCCCAGATCAACTGGCACGTTGAATTTTTTTTTCCGATTCGGTAAGGCCACGTGTCAGCCCATGATTGGTTGGTAACTTTTTTTTTCACCTTTTACTGGGGCAAGTAAAAAAACGACATCACCTGACATCACCCACGTGTCAGTGGATTCGGCCAACTGCTCGATCAGTAGCTCGCCCTAGTTTTGCTCGATCCGGAGCTCGAGCTCGAATCAACGAGCAGCCCTTTGAAAATTTTCGACCCGCTGCATTCCATTTTTCGATTTGCTCGATCGGTTTCTCAGCGGGTCCCGCCCTTGCTCGAGCCGCTCAGCCAAAAACTACTCGCCCCGGGCGCAGTTGCTCTTATGACTTTTTTTAATTTAGAAAAGCCCAAATTTATAAACCAATTCTCAAAAAACTCATTCTTTGCAAAACCGATTTTTTTTCTTCCCATTTTGCCCCCGAGCGCCTCGCTCCATTTTTGTTTCAGAGAACTCTGGTTCTCTCTCTCTCTCTCTCTCTCTCTCTCTCTCTCTGACTGTAATTCTCATCGGTCGAAATCCCGAATGCATCGAAGGAGGAAGGTGAGTCGGAAGAGGAGGGGCGGTAATGGCAGACCCATCGAGCGTAGAGCAAGAAGATGGTGACGAGGAGGACGACGGTGAAGATGATCACAACGATGAAGAGTTTCCGACCATGTACTTGGAACTCTTTATCGTCTAGGACGATGTAGTGGCCGTGAAAGGGTCCAGAAGAGTCTTGAGTCGACATTAATTTTGAGTTTTGTTGTATGGGGAGCTTATAGTTTGTATGTAAACTTTGGTAGCGAATTATAAGTGTTCGTTGTGTGTTTATATAGATAGGGAGTAGTGGCGGCATTAGTAAGGAGAAGAAGTAGCTACTTTGTAGTGGATTGACACAGTTCTTGGATGAGTTTGATATTTTAGAATAGGAATTTCCAAAGGGACTAGTTGGGTTTTAACATTTGAGGATTTGAGGGTCCATAATTTGATTTGAGAAGGGACGAGGTCGTTGGGTGAAAGCATTCTACGCTCACAGGAGCAAAGCTCAGGTGAGTCTAGTAATTAAGCTTGTAGATTTTCGATTCGTGTTTTAATTTAGTTGTCCCTTGCAAAGTTGCAGATGAACTATTCGATTAATTGCCTCTGAAAACTTTGCGGCCACTAAAATTGATGCCAGTGAGTTTTTGGTGTTGAAACTCTCGTTTTGTTGCTGGATTTTATGTTGTTGTAGAAGGAGCTGAAGCACCTGAGGGT
This sequence comes from Geum urbanum, assembly GCA_946800695.1. Taxonomy (NCBI): domain Eukaryota; kingdom Viridiplantae; phylum Streptophyta; class Magnoliopsida; order Rosales; family Rosaceae; genus Geum; species Geum urbanum. Next base: position 46,520,168 of record OX327002.1, on the reverse strand, counting down.
TTCGAGGATGGCTCTGATTTACATCCCGATGTGCGTGCTGAATTTGTATGAGTTTGCAAAGAAGAACTCAGGGACTGTGGGATTGACTGTTTGGGATGTGGAGTGTGCTATCATCAACGTTGTTGGTCCAGTCTACCAGAAATTCAAGGGCGTGCCTGATGATTTCCTTGCTTTTCTCGACACTAAGGTAAACACCTCCCTTCTTATAATGTCAGGAATAGTTGGGACTTGGAAGTTCTAGGATTTATTAGATCGAAACTACGAAAATTTTCTGGATGAATTTAAGTAAGGTATTAGCTTCTCACACTATGCTATGAACAAAACTGAAACCAGCAGTTGATCGTATATTACTAGCATTGATGTGAATGCTGCTATCATTATATACAAATGAGTTGTGCAGTTGTAACTATTTCCTTTGTTATCTTGGAAATATAAAATTAAAGCTGGATTGGAAGTGCTATTGTTGTGTTTGATTGGTATTTAGTACTTCTTTTTAGTGACTGTGATTTGCTTTGCTTATGATGCTGGTCTTACTGTCCGGGTCTTCAGCATCACTCTGCTGCTGATTAGCTCTCTCTTCAGCCTCTTTTCTTTCCCGCTCTTCTTTTTCTTTCTGTAACCATTCCTTCTCCTCAGCCTTTTCTATTTGTTCTTTACGCTCTATACAGCAAGCAAGCCAAAAGGGCACTTATTATATCTAACCATAATAGCACATAATTACATAGATGTTGAATCAACCAACTTTTGTCACCACGGCATCAGAAAGATTGAAAAAAATACTTGATAAATGTGTAGAGAGCTACGAAAAATAGTTTTCTGTGGTTAATTGTAGTTCACTGTGGGTTAACTATAATTCACTGTGCGTAATTCTGAGAATGTGTTGACCGTTTTTCATTAGGGTAAACTATAGTTCACTGTGCGTTGTTCTATGAATGGGTTAACTATAGTTCACTGTGGGTTAACTATACTTCACTTTGGGTAGCTGGAGGTAGATAGTTATGAGTAAATTGTAGTTCACTGTGCGTAATTCTGAAATTGGATTAACTGTATTTCACTGTGGGTTAATTATAATTCACTATGGGTAGTTGGAGGTAGATAGCTATGAGTTGACTGTTTTTCACTGTGGGTTAATTATAAGTCACTGTGGTTAACTGTATTTCACTGTGGACTAACTGTAGTTCACTATGGGTTAACTCTAGTTCACTGTGATTAATTTTAAGAATGTGTTAACTGTTTTTCATTGTGGATAAACTATAGTTCACTGTGCGTAGTTCTAAAAATGGGTTAACTGTATATTACTGTGGATTAATTATAGTTCACTATAGTTAAAATGTAGTTCACTGTGGGTAGCTGGAGGTAGACAGCTATGGGTTAATTGTATTTCACTGTTGGTTAACTGTAGTCACTGTGAGCAACTAGAGATAGATAGCTATGGGTTAACTGTCATTCACTGTGGGTTAACTGTAGTTCACTGTGTGTAATTCAAAGAATGTATTTAACTATTTTTCATTATGGGTTAACTATAATTCACTGTGCATGATTGTGGGTTGTTGTGGGAGTTCACTGTTGGGTTAACCAGCTTTTGAGAAATATGCTGAAAAGCTACGGTTGGCAGAAGTCATTTTGAGAAAGACTTTTTGAGAAGACTTTTCGACGATGAATATAACGCAAATACCTAAAACTCCAAAACATCACATTGTCACTAGTCTAATAGAGCAAAAACTTCCATAGTATTACTAATCCTCATTTTCTTCCACAATCGCAAAGCTGAAAACTCTAAAGTTCAGTAAATACAATGCTCATATAGTTCTCTCGTTGCTATTCAAGCATGCATTCCATACTAAAATCTCACCTAACATAACAAAACCAATCGAGATTCATAACATTCAAAGCCAAACAATGTAGTTAACTATCAGGACCTTTCCTCTAATATATGGAGCAGAGCTAGCTAATCAACATTACCAACAACTTCCCTGCCTTTGCGAAAGGCTTGACTACCTATTGCCAGGATGCGGAAGAAGAAGATCATCATAGCAGTTACTACACCGTTGAGTGACCATCCGAATATTCTGACCCAGCTAAATAGAACATTCTCTGCACCTTCTTGGTACAAGAGTGGGAACTGTTACATTGAAACAAATAGATGATGGGGATCATATGATGTGAAGTCTTTACCAATTAAGCAAATAGTGTCTCTAATTACAAAAGGAGACCTACCTTGAGGCAAAACCTGGCTGAGACATCTTGGTCAAACACTCCCAAGGCAATTACAGGCAGTGACGTGAATAAGACATTGTAAAGTGACAGATACCAGTCATTATATGCAGCTTCACCAGAGAATGAAGCATATATTTAATAGTAAAAGATATTGAAGCCAAAAGTAACGTTCTTGTAAAAGAAATAGCATATCTGTCAATAAAAGAAATATGTCAGTTCCTTTCACTGCATTGGGTTACAGATTTACAGTTAGCAATTTAAAGTAAGGCTGTCAAGCAGTAATATATGAGTTGAATATAAGAAAAGAACTTACCATTGAAGAGATTCTTCTGTAACACCAATGTCCATGTACTAGTAGGAGGCGCTCCAGAAAACGGAACTGAGCAATTGCAATGTCACTTGACATGACTGCCTGCATTACTTCAACACCACTGATGTCAATACCACTATCTGCTTCTTGAAGCCTTCCCACATCATTTGCCCCATCACCAATAGCCAGAGTTGTTTTACCAGTTTTGACTTTTACTAGTCTCGTAACCTGCATTGTTTGGAGCAAAGAAGATTAATACTCCACAAATCACAGAAGTTGCAAATAAATTCAACATAAATTCTGATTTAAATATAGAAAAAGCAAAGTTTGATTACCTGAAATGGCTAGAGAGGATCAGCAGATAGACATGATACTCAAGGATGAGACCTTCACGTAATATATTGATCTCCAAAAGAGAGAGTTGTATTTGCATACCTGACTAGGTATTCCATGATTAGTTCTAAAAGCTTTTACTTTGAGATCCTTATGTAGATTTCTTCTCCTGCAAAGACGAATTGCCTCAGATAAACTGGAAAACCAACCTACAAGAAGGCTTAAGAAACATAAGTGTCCTTGGCGAATGAACGTAATATACAATCAGCAATTACCAACATCCAAGCCAATCAGATGATGCTTCAGCTCTGACTCGTCCAATTTTCTGTGCGCCTCAAAGAGTGCTTCCACACGTTCTTTTATACATTTCGGTACAATGATCGTTGGGGGCTTCATCTTGTACAACTACCGAGTTGCAACATACATGGGAAGTCCTCCCTAAGAAAAAGTGCAGCAACATTCCCAATAATAAGATACTGATCAACAAGAATAAAGGTTAATCTTCACAAATAACAAAGAACAAGTTCATCTTAATACTCAACACTAAACCAAATTCATCTTCTTCTGCCCTGTAGTACACAATGCAGTGAATTCAATATAACCATCAAAAGACTCGAGCTTTTTGCTCACAGCCATACATTGAATCATTATCTAAGACAAGTTTCAACTACCCGATGCTTTTATGTAGAAACTAAGAAGACCAAAGTAATCAGGCATACAATATCACCAAAATCAGCACATATCCATTTTAGAATACCAAACATTATCGGCTCGAAAACCTCCTAATGCTAACATATCTAGCAATCATTGCTCTAAATCTTTATACCAAAACTTAGAGGAGTGTATAGATTTTAAAGAATTGTTTAAAATTCGTAGATTGTTATAGACTTACTTAAATCTATGAATTATTTTAATTCTACATAGATTTGAAAAGATTTTGTTGTATTAATTTTGCTGGGATTTCTAAGAATTGTCCAAATAATTAAAAAACCAACTTACATAACAAAAGATTCAAAGTTTGCCAATAAAAGATCCATCTCAGATCTCCAATAGGAAATGTGCATGCAATCAACCCCCAAGAACACTGTTTTTCCTTTTACAAAACTTGTATACCTCATTCAACGGATGTAATGTGTATCCATCCATCCATCCAAAACAACAACAAAACATGCTTTACTATAATCCAAAAAAAGTATCTGTTATAGTCATCAAACACACCACAAACTACATAAGAGCCTTCTAAAAGTTTTTGTCGGCCATGAAGTCTTTAAAATCATTTTTGACATGCTGCACCATCTCAGTTATGTCTAACCATAAGCCTTTGGTTGGGTCCTCGTTTTCTTTTCTACTACCTTCAACAACAGACTGACTCTAGTTGCGTGGCCAGCTCCCAAACGCAAACATCAATTTCCTGCAACATAAACCAGCACCATGATGTTTGAAAAAGAATAGAGAATGTGGTAGTCCTGTATAAAATTTTCTACTTTGCTCTCCATCAAATCTGTAAGAAACCATGAGATTAATAAGCTTGACCAACCAAAGAAGGGCAGAAGCTAACCTTTTCTACTCCGTTCTCCAATTCGACATGGACATTATGAATCTTTACAAAGTTACATAGAACCTCTAATCCTCCACTACAGAAGCCACAAAAAAAAAAATCAACATCCTTTTTCAATTTTATGCATCTTTTCTGTCGTGTCCAAATAGCAACAGGAGGATGCATAAGCTGATACAGGTTAATTTTGCACATCATAGACAGTATATACATGTATTGGTAGATTCTAGATTGTTCATGTCATGGGAAATCAAGTTTAATTGCATCAGAATACATACCTCAGCATCAGTTCCATACAGAGTGACCCGATAAACAATAGAAACAGATTTGGCAATGATCAAGAATGGGTAATCACGTAAGACAATTGAATTGTGAAAGTAAAACAATACAATACCTAGAGCATGCAAGTTCATAATTCGATGAACAATATGCCTGTAATGTAATACTCCAAACAGTCACCGGAAAAGGCAAAAAGTAAGAAGAAGAAAACGCTGAAGTCAAGTGATTGAATGTAGTAGTAGTACCAGGGTATGTATTTAGATGTGAAGTCATTTTCATGCCGGATTTGACGAGGGAATTGGGGACTTTCTTGTTGATTTGCTTGAGGATTTCAGAGAGGGGTCTGCTGATTCCAGAGCTGACGACACAATCTTCATCTTGTTCAAATTGATCTTGTTTCTCACTCCTCTCTACTGGCGCATAAGAAGAGGCCAACTTAGCATAAGAACGCCGACAACATGAACTTCGGAACACAGCAGCAGCACACAGAGACCTCAATCTACAAGCAGCTGCCATTTCCTTTCAACTCCCACTCTTTCCCTCTCAAATGTTGACAAAACCCTTTCTGACTTATTTACACCATGCAATTGACTTCACTGTTCATACCAATTGACTAGCTGCCCATAGCTTTGAGAAATCTCTGTAATGTTATCAAACAAATAATTTATCTTCCTCAAATAAATATAATGGCTCCTAGCTTAAAGGGTAGTATCACCAACAGATTTTCCCACTTTGTTCAAGCTAACTTTTGTATACCTTATAGGTAGTAGGTGAATAGAGTTAGAGTAAGATCTAATATACCTAAACAAGAACTTAATGACTGATTAGTTTCTACAATGAAATTTATCAGTTTATTGGCAAAATTCAATTCAATCGGTGAACATTCAGCAGCGGATTACGGATTTTGAACTACTGTAAGGAAACATTCTTAACTACAGAATTAAGATTTGAAAAGGAATAATTCCACTTTCAAGTAAGGCCAGGTCCTCATGGATGTCTCCTAATCGTACAGGGGTGCCTTTCACCTATGATTACACTAGAGATGATGTTATCTTAAAAAAAATGATTCTGAGTTCAAAGGAAGAAGAGGAACGGAGGAGAAGAAATTGTCATTAGAACACCGAAGAAAACAGTCTCCCCTTTTTTTTCAAGCCTCTACTTTTCTTTTCATCTGTTCATCTTCACAGCGCAGAAGCAGAATCCGTGAAAATCAGAGGGTAAGAGAGCTGATTTCAGATAGGGTGTGGTATTTATACCTAGGCCCTTGAAATCCAGCAAAATCGGTGATTTGTCAAAATCCTCTAAAATCCGTAGATTGTTTAATACCATCAGATTTAAACGGATTATTTAAAATCCTAATTGAAAACATCAAGATTTTAAAAGATCGTTTAAAATCTTAATTGAATATATCAAGATTTTTAATGATTCCTGGCATACAAAACAATCCAAGGAAATCCCAAATTGAATACACCTCCCTTAGAACTGAGAATCAATGAAATTATAGCGGAGAACAGTGTTGAATAATAATCCATGTTTAACAACAAAATCAAAATTCGACCCTAATCTTTGCATTCAGTTTGCTTACCATGGTTGAGGAACTGTGCGAATGAGTTGCTTGGGGTTAGGCAACAGTTGTATGTTCGAGTTGCAAACTAGCGCCGCTGAGGTGGAGGCGGAGCAAGGCAGAGTGAGATCAATGTTGTGATGTTCCTAGGAGGCTGAGGTTGGCAGAGGCGGCGCGATGAGGTCACGATATGTTGCGCCGTCGACGCCGATGTTCGGAACGGCGCGGCGGCGCGAGATGGAGACTGACTTTTGATGCTACTGAGTTCAATCTCGTCTCGATCGAGAGAAAGAGCTGAACTCATAGAGGGATGTATTTGAAGATTTCAGTGACATTTCGCGTAAATAAAGTTTGAAATTGTGGTTAGTTGTTTAGGACGAAAACTTTCTGGGTTTTTTTAAAAATTGAAAAGGTCTTGGGTTTTCAAGGAGGAGACCCTAAACCCAGAAAATAACCCTTAAACGGTGAACAAAACGGTATCAGTAGACTGGTTTATCTATTCATATTTACAACATCTCGAGGAACTTGGTATAGATCCATCATATCAGGTAACTATGGGATTTTGATACTTTTTCTTCTGTGTGCAAATCAATAGACTGGTGTGGAGATTGCAACAACACTGTTACGGAAGCATTCGCCACAAGCATTCTCAGTAGATGGCACAGTTCATGCCGGCTCCTAAACCATTGGGTCGACCAAATTCCTTCAATAGTCACAACAAGGAGAGAAACCATTACTCGTTCACTCTAAACCACCAGAGTCCCTTATGATTCGCCAACAGTGGCTAGAATCATTTCCCCGTTCAACAGTAATTCGGTTAAACTCGGGCCTCGAGGTTTAATTGCCATTCTCTAAGCTCGACAAACGGGAGTCGGATAAAACTGTGAACATCTGTGTGTCTACCAACAACTGCACAAACCAAAATGGCAAAGCAAATTCAAGACGGTGAAAGAGTGGCTTTATAAACCAATTGAGCAAAGATGATGAATCAGCTACCCTACTTTGGAAAGAATTGCAGGTTACCTTGATAAATGACCGGTCCTTACTAGGAAAGGAATCAATGAAGCTATCTTTCAGAAGTAAGGAAACCTGAAAACACGATAAAAGTTTACATGTCACACACACTGTGAACTTTACATAAGCATAATAAACCATGGTGTGAGTTTCTCTACCCTGTCATTGTTGGACTGTACACTTGTTATAGTGTAGGAGCTTAGCTCTGAACACAGCGACTCAATGTAGTCCTTCATAACTTTCAGAAACTGGACTGCAGCTTCAGCCTGCATATATATTGCACATCAGCATCTTCTGAAATATGCACAGATTGATAAATGACTCCTTCAATCTCAAACACAGAGTTTGATAAATAACTGTCACAAACTCTTTAGCATAATCACAGTTTCCTTACGGGTATGATTCTAAGCACGTACAATATGTCCATCCAATTAAGAATTATAGTTTCCATGTGTAAAATCTGCAGACACGAGTAAATGCAAGTACTGAAGTAAAACCTGCACTTCGTTGCACCTATATACAGGATGCTTTTTAGCAAATGAACCTTCTCGTGACAGCTTAGAGTGGATAGGCGCAAGTGCAAGGGCAAGATCTCTATATCGAGGAAGTATTGGTAAGTGATGAGGGAGTTTCACCTGCATCACCCAAAATGTACAATTTTGCTCAAGTGAATAAGTCCAGGCAATAACAGAACAACTTAACACATATAGCACAGACGAACAAAATAATAATAATTATGTTTCCATCATAGCTCCAAGGAATACCAAGGACTTTTCACTTTATTGCTGTGGACATACCTGTTCTGCTGTTCCATTTGACAAGATGAAAACATGGACGTAAGTAAAGAAAAAGAAAAAAGGTACCTGATCCTTAAGCACGTTAACTAGAACAGGATCTGATGTTTTCTTCTTCAGATCTGCAGGAACTTGTTCTATCCCAGCCTGCATAATGACAAGGACAATATAGTAACATCAAAACAGAGGGACCTTTTCATTACAAGTTTCCTGGAGTGCGCGTGCGCGCGCGCACACACATATATATATATATATGGCAACTGGCAGCACAATAAATACTAAAATTTAACCCCAAAGACTCCTTCCAAGGCTTAACATAGCCACCATCTAAATTCTTGCAAGCATACTCAGCTATTTACACTAAATATACTCAGTAATAGGTCATAGTCATCACATAAGCAATTATAGATAAAACAAACTTCTCGGTATTGAAAAAAAACTCTATTTTCTTTAAAGGGAAAAACTTTACTGCCTCAGGAAGTATTATCAACAGTTCGGACAAAAACGAACATGTTTGAAGCTTTACATTAGCGTGGTTTAGTACCTCCTGGAAGCTAGTGCAACGAATACATTCTATACCATACATACATACCAATTGGAAGTAGAAAAAATACTTACAATAAAAGGAACTGGGGCACCAAGAAATTCCAGCATTTTCCCTGGTAGAACCTAAACAAAATTGAAAAAACTTAGAGAACAGCATTAGAGAGATATATAAGAAGAGTACTAGAAGACGAAACAAGATCAAAGACCAAACTGTGATTTTTTAACCTTTACATGCAAAAGCAAAGGGTAAAAGTGAAATTATTCAAATATGGTTCTCCATCTTATACAAACTGCAAATGTTTATGTTATCAAATTTTGAAGAGATTCCAGACTTAGCAACTTGAACTTAATTGCACCAAGTTTTTAGCTATATATATCAAAAGTTCCAATGAAGAACATGAGTAATGTAACTTGACTAGAAGAAGATAGACAACCTCTCCTTGAACCAATTAAAACACACAGATAGTCTAATAAATTTCAGGATATCAACAACATATGGCTAGCTACCAACAACATATAACCAACAATATGAGGTTAACTTACAGGAAGCATTAAACTCTGCCATTGAAATGGACGAATCATGGGAATGAGAGATAATACTGTCGCCGATAGCACACCCTGCATTGGTTGAAGTGTCAAATGGTCAAAATCTGAAAATTAAACAAAAGAAAAAAAGTATTGCAAGCAAATTACTGATCTCAGAAATCACATTAGTAGATTTGACTTACCAGATTGGGGCACACTAATACCACTTGCTTTTCCAGTAATACTCCCGCTACCAATGCCAAAATCTAGAAAAATCACGATTCCATTAGACTAAAGGCATTAGTAACTAAATTTCCCCCGACGGTTTACTACTTTAGGGTGTGGGGAGGCGAACAAATTATATTATTCCCCATCAAAAGTCTTTGACATACAAGTTACCAACATGATAGTATGCTCTTTTGGAAAACATGAATTAATTGCTACCAAGTTCAAACCTTTTCATTGTTTCACATGATCAGAAAAATGAATAATATAGTTGAATGATTTCAAATAGCAGCATGAAGTTGAACAGTTGAACTTACACTTTCAACTGAGAGAACTCGGCAAATTGTAGCAGTTGTCCACAATGACAGGGAAAGAGCTTCCTCAGCAACAGCCAACTTTGCATCAACCTTTAATGATGTCAAATAATATTGAGCAAATAATTCAATATAAATGAAAAATAACCAGCAACGAAGAGCAATGAAACCATACCCCAGGATCTCCAAATGAATCTAAGCCTTGTTCATCAAAACCAAGGGCAGAAATTGAAGCTCGCCTATACTGGATACCCTGTAGGTGCTCAAGTGGTTGAAAAACTAATTTGCTTCCTCGTTCAGGAAGAGGTAGAGCATGAAAACCACATACAATCTCGAGCAAATCGTTTTTATTCTCCTACAAAAGACGGTAAACAAAACAACCATCAAATGCGAATCAAAATATCACCTACACAGAAACATTAACTTCTGAATTGACAACATTGATAAACTCACCCTAGCCCATGCCATTATTAAATCATCACTAAACTCTTTCTCACAACCTGGGGAAAGGTCATCATCCTCATCCTCTGACATGCTTCTAGCTGGACTGCCACAGAGAACAATAGTTTACTGAAGTCGTACTTGGATGCTAAGCAGGTTGAGAACCGTTTTAAGTCATTTAAGATACTAAAAAAAATACTTAAGAGATACATCAGAGTAGCTAAGACGTTTCAACTACCTTATCTCAATCACAGCATATACACAAAGATTGAACTGAAATATGTGCTACTATATTATTCTTAACATTAAATTGAGAAACAAAAATATAATTTAACCATCTATTTAATACCTGAATAGAGATTCAGAACTCCCAAGACGTTCTAATGTGCGATTTCTAGAGGAAAGGGAAGTTCCAACTTCTGGAGAAGTATGACCAGTTCTAGAAGAAGATGAAAAGTGTATGCATCATACTCTATTAGATAATTTATGTAGCATAAAATTTCATATCAACTAGTAAGATATCCTATATTTACCACCTAAACAGAGATTCAGAACTCCCAAGACTCTCGCGTGAGATATGGCCATTTAAATAGCTTCCATATATTCTATCCGAAGGCTCTGAACGAGTCTCTGATGAAACAAAGTCATCAAAACATTGTGAATCCTTTCTTCCGTCCTTATCTGAATAGGGTGCTTGACTAAACTCCGAAGCCTCGCTAGCACAAGCACTTTCCGGGGACTCAGGTTCCCATATCTTGAGTGAAGAAGTTGGAGTCTCTCCATCAGGTATAGTTTCTGCTGCAACAGCTGTAAGGGCTATTGCACTGTCAACAGGGATTGCAGATTGCATCCAGTTTTCAGTGGAGTTCTCATTAGAACTGATCTCATCATCTACTTTGGCCATTGAAGGGACATATTCATTGAGGTTCATGCTACTTGCAAATTGCGTTATGCGATTCAAGCGCTCCTGTTGAACAATACTGCATTCAAATAAAATATAGTAAATCACGTTCAATATTAATATAATTTTAAGCAAACACGATTTTGACATGTCTCTCAAAGCTACAAGTTACCTGACATGTGAAACTACGTCTTACCTGTTCAACATCTCATAATGTAACTCAAAAAAAGGATATTTGGATAACAAACAGTAACAACGAGGTGCAGAAACCAAAAAACGGAAGAGTCCTCCAGACGAATGAGGAAGATGTGATGAGATGCCTAGGATAGCAGGAGGCCTCTGAACTATTTCCGTCACATGTAAGCAAACACCATACAGTGTTGCATTATCTGCTACCTGATCAAGGGCACAAGAAACCTTTTCAGTAACCACGTCTGCTATAAAATATATGAGTAGAACACTGAAAGCGCGAAGATGGTACAAATCTTCAAAACAGGAAAGATAAATGCATTGTTATACCTTGAGTGAAAAAACAAATGCCAAATCATCTTTTCCTAAATGCTCCTGCCGAGAATACCAAATAAGTGGAGTTAAATTGTGTCACATAAATATGGTACATAACTAATCAGCAACTATTTAGACAAAAGTTAGTCATGAATTGGAAAAACAATTTGTGAGGCTCTTACTGGATATGACTTACAATGATTTTCTTGCAAGCTATATGATTGATATTACCTAGGACCCACTTCAAGGCAAGATCAATTTTTCTCAAGTTAATATAATAATGGCATCAAGGAAATCAACCGCGACACTATTGCGGTCTCACTTTTGGCAAGATAAGATAACTTCAGTAACTTGACAGATTAAGCATTTATAGTTCATGATGTTTAACACTCTAACTGAAGTCACATATTTCTCTTTTCCCAACTTCATTATTTTAAAAGATGCGGGTACGGGCTGCAGCTACATTTCTCTGTTTCAAGTATGTTTGCTGCTCCACATGATGGATGGAGTGCAAGTAAAAAGAGGTGCTAGCTTGTATACATTAGCCGCTAATACCCTAGAATCCAGGCTTTTGACATTGTGTCATCTGCTGGATGCAAAAGAGGTCTCATGTTGATATATGTCAAAAAAGAGGAAGGCAGAGAAGAAACATAACTATTGAAAAGGCTGAACCTCGTCCCTCCTTGGCGTATGTATGCCTATAAATATCATATAATTCTGCTCCTTGATAAAACCTCATACCCTACCTCAATAATGTTACTAATAAACACCATTTACTTCAACATAAAACAAAGAGAACTTGATGAGATATGTACCATACATAGGTTAGTTCATATGTAATACCTGTCCATAAACAACTTGATTAAGGTCACTTAATGATGGTGTCTTCTCCATTAAACGTGCCTGTATCATGAAAATTGACACAGGGGGATCACACAACATTATACAGGTATAACAGATGTGTTGAATGATTTAAAGATTGATGGGAGAATTTAGTATCCCAGTAGAAAAGGCATATCAAACCTTAACACCTCCAGGAAAACAAAAGGAAGCTAAATCTTTCATTCGCGTTGCTAACCGCTTGCCGGGAGGATATTTAAAAAGTATCTGGGGATCCAAAAAATAAAAATTAAAGAAAAGGTGACAAAATATTTAGAATGTGAAAAACTTACAAATAGACAGAAACGGATCGAAGTATCGTTTTATCTTTCATTTTATTTTATTTTCTGATTTGTCCCTTTTCAAGCTAGCTCCAATGTCTTTCCATTGAAAAGAGTAAAACTATATCTACAAACACGAATCATCAGGGAGAGTGCATGGTCCAAGAATTAGAGTTCGGGAAAAACAGTTATATTGACAGCAATATTTGGGAATTTACGGCATATTGACAACTCTATCGTATACACTGCTGAAATTGAACTAGAGTTCGCACGAAATACAAAAACAAAGAGGGATGCTGGAAACTTCTAAAGCATGCATTCAACCTGAGGTTCTAATGTTGGAGTTGGAGGTCCCTTCTGCCGCAGCAATTTCATGTCAGTAATTCCCGAGTTTATCGTGTCCATCTCCCATCTCTTTCTTTTAGCAAATGCATCTTCCGCTGATGCAAGATTTGTATCTGGATGAAGCCCCGCAATAATAAAATGCTCAAAGAGTGAAGTTGCCTCCTTAAAATTTAATTGACCCTAGAATGGCATCATAATAAACTTTAGCTGAGAACTTTAAACATAATAAGACTCTAAGTAATCAAATTTGAGGTAGTGTAGTGGAGGACTGGGAGTTTCGAAGATTAGCTTCATATGCAAAGCTGCATTTAATCAGTTCTTTATATAATGAACACTTTCTGAGGTCTGTATAGCCAAATTATATCAAATATCACTTTGACTAAGAAAAGTAAGAACTTAATATCTGAATATGGCCTGTGGGAAACTGATGTTTCCTCTGAACAAAAGAATAGCTTAAACAATATAACTAGCATAATACGATAGTTATAAACTCTATGGTTGCTATAACTTGACAGCATGAAACCCTCAAATACGTACAGCTCTTCTTTTAGTGTGTAGTTCCTAAATATGTAACACTGTCCTACACAAACCAAGAGACCATACAAGGCACACACAATGATCCCCTTTTGGAAATGAAAAAAAATCCAGATAGACAGTAGAAATTAAGCTAGACAGAGTCAAGAAAATAATAAGAGCACCTTTGGTTTGGAGTGAAGGCGATACCACTGGCGTTTCTGGTTTGCCAAAACCTCAGGATTGAAATTCAACCGGCAATCATCATGTGAATTGTTGCCCCATTTCCAAGCCTCATGCATCTGAGTTTTCAACTTCTGTAAGCTATTATTGCGCCTGTGCCGTGTGGTCACAACTTCACTTTGGGCCCTCCTATGTCCCGGTGCCAATGGCGGCATACTCGGACTAGCCACATTATTGATGGTCTCTCCCACCACTCTCAATGCCTCCTCAGAGACTTGCTGCAAAACCTGAATAGGCGACAACGCCCCCTCCTCGTATTCATCAGCCCCCTCCCTTCCATCCATTTCAGACACTTGACTCATCTATGTAAAAATGCTCAGATCACCCTAAATCAATGCATTGCTTAACACAAACCCAATTAAACTCCCCAAATTTAAAATCACACAAAATTAAAAAATTTGAAATGGGTTTTCTCCTTGAATGTGGTTGAATCAGGAATATACAAAAACCCAAATCACATGAACGTTTACTATAACCGAAACCCTGAAAATTAACACACAATGAGAGAGAATTGAGAAACAGAGCACAAATGTCAATCTTGTACAGCATCAACGTAATGTTGCAGTTTATGATTCGTAACGGCAATAAAACAGATTGAAATAACAGCCGCATGCATAGAAATCTATATCAATATGTCATTTTTACAAATGTTGAAAATGAAACAAGGCAAGGGATTTGAGGATTGTTTTAGTACCTGTTGGTGATTTTTTTCTTGATATGAAAGAAAAGAGGAATGTGCTTGAGAATGAAAGAGAGATATTTAGAGTTGCTAAAAATAAGGAGACTTGGGATTTACAATGACACGAGCATGGTCATGGTTTTGAATGACGGAAGACCATTCTCGGGTGGGAACGACGAGTTTTACATTATTATCAAGGACCTCCTTGAGTTTGTAGATAATATCAATTAAACCCCACGGTTTTCCTCTCTGAAACGACCCCATAATTTTTATTGTGACTTTTGCACACTAGTTCTTAGAAAAACATTCAGAGGCAAATTTATTGAGAAACAGGTTTGCTCACGGATTTAAGAAAATTCTTATTCATTCTTAATTTATAACTTATGTTATTTTTATAATTTACTTGCATATAGTTTTTTTTACAGCAAATATGAGAGGCATCATAGTGATAAAGAAGTGACATACCAGACGTTTATAAGACAAGAGATAATATACTACTGCTAAACTAACCTAAATAATCTAAACTAACTCACGAACAATTGTTCTGGAATTAAAGCACAAAAGTAACCGGGACATGTCACTCGATCAAAAACTAAAACTAACACAGATAGACCGAGGTAATGTTCGCCTAACAAGCAGGTAGAACCTACTACTGAGATGCCGCAGGAACCAGTACCTTTCTACCCGAAACCCAGGCTCCAGAGTCCTAGATCTTGATCCAAATTAGACCAGAAGCTATCACCAAACCCAAAGATAGGCCAAGCCCAACTTTAGAAGAAAAGTTGGACCAGGTCCACGCAGGATTGGTGATGAGGGATGGGGCCCAAGCAAAAACCCGAGGCCCAGTATAGTTCTGGGAGGAGTTGTCTGATACCAGAGTAGTGATGCAATGCTCTGTCAGCACCGAGCTACTAGTCGTCGAAGACGAAGTTGACGACAATCGACGTTCCACCGATGGATCCCACCACCTCCCTTGAAATAACAAATGATGAACTTGGAGTACAACCAAGTCCAAACCAGAAGATGGGTCGTCAACCGGCAGTAGCAAACATGGTCGACTAAGACCAAGGACTTTGCCTAACGCCACCGCGAGATTGAAGTCACCACAGTCCCAAACTATACTCATTGTTAGGGGACGTCTAACTAAAACTTCTCGACCAACAGTAGACCAATGATTCGAGGAGGGATAGACGTCATGCTCGAAAGCGATCTTGAGAGGTCAATTAAGAGAAGGTCGAGCTGCCACGCAAGAGGGCGTTAGAGAGATGTTGGCGGTGAGGAAAGCACACCGACCTCGAGGTATATATTGTTATTACTCATATATAGTTCATTTGACACATATTTTATAAAATGAACAATAAGCTACATTTAATTACAACGAGTCTCAGAACATCAAAAGTAATAAAAACGATTGTATTGAAGTGATAAAGCTAGTACTTATATTTAAAACTTGTGTACGTATTTTTGTTGTTCTTCATTTGTCACCACAGTATGGGATTAGACAATGATTTATAAACCAAATTTGGACCCTGTTTTGTGATCTCGGTATACTCTATGAATTTATTTTTTTCTTAATTTTAAATCAAGAGTTTTTTCTTTCTGATAAGCATGGTTTTAGTAAGTTATAGTCTTAATGTTTTACTCTGTGAATGATGAATGTGTGTCATAGATGATTTAAGTTTAAAGTCTTATGTCTGACCCAAGAGAATAACCAAAGTCACATTTTATAATTAATATTTTAACTATGTACGAGTAAAATGACTCGTGATTCTCTCTTTTTTCACACTCGAGTAATCAAACGTTCATTCAAAACTCACAAGGAACGATTAGGCGACATATGAGAAAGTGGAGGACTGTTCTGATATTTCCTATAAATAAATGACCTCAAGTAACTTCCAATACACGAGAGAGAAAGTGAATTTTGACTTTTTAAACAACACGTGTCGCACGTAGAAACTCCCACAGCAAGGCCTGACCGACAAAGAGTTCAACACTGACACTGTGAAAGCCTTCTTCTTGTGCTGACGCTAATCACTCCGAAAATCCCGACCGTCCATCTGCACTGAACTCAATCAATAACTAGCAGGCAGGTTGTAGGCGGGAAATCCTCCTACGTCGCACGTGCTTGTGTTATAGAACTCTGTGCTTTGTTTTCTGTTTTAATTAAAAATTGATTTTCGCGGGCATGGTGGGGAAGGTAGAGATTCCCATAACTGCAAGTTTAATTAAAGTTTTGATAAAAAAAAAAAAATTTAGAATATTCATTTTGTCATAGTTACTTTTGGTTAAAAAAGTTAAATATAATTAATCTAATTTGATTTTAATTTTAGCGATAAAAATTATAACTAAATTGTTAACATTAAAAAATTATAACTTTTGCTCATTTTTTTCCTTCTTAATTAAATATAGCTATTGAAAATAACTCAAAATTAAATATAGTTTAGTTTTAACTATTTTGTTTAAGTGACTAAAAACTGTAATTTTTAAAAATTATAACTTTTAACTATTCTGTTAGAGATGCTCTTAATTAATTATATTTCACAAAGGAAACTAATTTACTAATTCTAGATTATTATTATTTTTTAAAATAGCAATTTCGGGCAATAAACCTATTACAGTAGACCCAGTAGTACGAATTGAAATATATTTGAGTTTTTTTTTTTTTGAAAGAAAGACGGTGCGACAATATTTAAGTTTTAATTAATGAGTGTGTTAAATACATAAGAGAGGATATAAAACTTAAATTTTATATTACAATAAGCACACATTTTGAATAATAACAAGATCGAACACCTTGAATAATAACAAGACACTCTATGACAATTATGTAAACAAGCACGCACCAAATAACAGAGAACAACTCCTTAACGATCACTTTATCTGTTTTTAAGTAATGACGGCAAATCAGAAAGGTCGAACAACTTCTTCGGTGCAAGCAATGCATCAGTACCCGATCTAAAACAACTTCCTCAATATGATGCCGACATACGTTTATATTTTCTCTCATCTGACCACTAAGTAGAAGCGATTATTTGATCAAAGCACGTCTCCAGCCTAGCGTCGACAAAGCACAAAGAGCGCACATACAGACATATTTCCAAGACCGCCCGACATGCCTTGTTAAACAAGAATTTACTTTTAACATAAAATAAATAGACAAAAAAATAAAAACTAAAAAGCACAAAACTACGTAGACCTAGGTTAACCCCCAAGCTCACTCATGATCTAGCCCAACATCAATAGTAGAGGTGCAATCACATCAGAATTACTTGTGATCCGTCGCCGCCACCGCCATCATCATTCCAATCACCACCAAACCTTCCCTCCCACCCCCGATATCCCATTCCACCATCTTGGGAAACCCGGCCTTACCCCCAAGAGAAGCAGTGCACCATCAAATTTCGTCCAAATTTGTCAAAAACAAAACCAACTAAGCTAGAACGGAGCACACTTAATGATTGTTTGCCACCGACACAAACAACTTGACCCTAACAGATGGCTTGAGCCCCTACTTCACAACCACATGTCTAAGCCCCACCGTACCTCGTTCCATTCTGCTAGAACAACACGCACATTGCACCCCACCACCGCCTGCCATAGCCCGACCATCTACACCCGAACAAACCATCATGTCGGGACAAGCTCGCACGTCTGGTTACACCCGCTTCGTAGCGACTAGAGTTTTTTTTGGGGGGGGGGGGGGGTTGTTTAAATGATGCATGTATGAGTACAATAGTTTTACATATTTTGATCTTGAAGAACAAACCTGTGGTGTTTAGTATCATACATGGTGGTAACAATTTGATATAATTTTCTGTTTCAATAGGATCATGATGTGATGAGGTCCTACCAGTAGAGAAATTTTGATCTTACGAGTAGCATAATGTGAGGTCAATGCAAAATATTTATTTTTATATATATGTAAATCAAATCACGTGACATGTTTATTTATTATAAAAAAATACAATAAACTGGAGATAAAATTTCACCTAGTGATAAGAACCTCACATCTCACTCAACTAATTACTTAGAGCATCCGCACCGGTGAGCAAATCTTGCTCAAGCAAATAGTGGACTCCACCACAAAAGTTTTGCTCAAGCAAAATTTTGGTCTTGCTCAAGCAAGAGCAAGAGCAAAATTTTGCTCTTGAAATTTTGCTTGAGCTCTTGCTTGAACAAGAGCAAAATTTTGCTTGAGCAAGCAATTTGTGGTGGACTCCACCATTTGCTTGAGCAAATTTTGCTCACCGGTGCGGATGCTCTCAAACAAGACATATATTGTGTCCTAAACTTTGCTTGAGCTCTTGCTTGAGCAAGACCAAAATTTTGCTTGAGCAAGCAATTTGTGGTGGACTCCACCATTTGCTTGAGCAAATTTTGCTCACCGATGCGGATGCTCTTAGAACAACAAAACCAAAACACAATCTTGCTCTGTGATCTGTCCTATTACTCGCCCCGATTAAAAGTTGGAACCGGTTCCTTGTTCAGTATGCATAGCTAAGTCTAGTTCCTCGTTTTCATCTAAGAAAGCCCATATGTAGGCCCATATGTAGACGACTTCCCCAACCCGAAACTGCTCAGCTTGTACAACACTTGACCAGTCATCTGTCAAAAGCTAGTACTCTCCAAATTTGTTGCAACACCTCAACAAATGCATTTGAGTCCTAGGAAAATGGCTTGATAAGAACCACACATCTTGCAGTTGATATTAAGGAAAATTTAGTTCTATGCCACATATCGACTTGCGACACCAATTGTTGAGCCTGAACCTAAAGCGATCGGTCACGTCTTCTTTAGATAACCGTTTTATAGTAATCAAATCGAGACGTTCAGTAGGATAAAGGCACCACTTGTCGACTCTTCTTTTTAATTCAACATGCATATTCTCCTCCCCCATCATAAAAAATCTGGATGTATAGCTACTGTTCTTCTTCAGTGACTTCTTTTTTAGTTGTGAAATACATTGCGAAACTCTTGATTTGTGTGATGTATAAAGTATAATTTGAATGTATAAATCTGGAAATATTGACTGGTTAGGTACTTTGTAAGATCTATACATTCCTAGCCTGATTCTTACATTTAAAGACCAGTAATTTATGTTGACCAATTAAGTTGTTTCTCGATCGTGTATGTCGACTTGTCGAGTACTTGGATTCTCTGCTTGGCATTCCCATGCTAGGTTGAAGTTGTTTCTCTTTTTCAAATATTATAGCTCAGACCGAAATATCGACCGAATAAAGGAACTAAAAGTTCATACGGGAAATAGGAATACGATAATTTTGATATCATTAGGGCATCTCCAATGGAGAGTCCTAAACCCTAGTAATATAGCTTTGGTTGAAAAAATTGCTCTCTAATGGTTGTATTGTGGGATCCAAACTCTATAAATTATAGCTTAGAGTGTTGTTAGATGGAGTCCTAGTATAGATCTTGGTTTAGCACCGATCTAAAAATTTTGCTGCCACCGAGTTGCTGACGTAAGAGAGAGGAGGGAGCAGCCGTCACACGCCGGAAGGGAAGAGAGAGAGACACGCGAGCGCTGGAGGAGAGAGGATGAGGGAGAGACGCGCCACGCGCTGGACCAGCCGGGAGAGTAGCAGACAGCTACTGATGGAGCGGGACCCGTCCACGTGCAGAAGTAGCTTAGCCGTTGCTCACAACGGTCCCAAAATGGACAGCCCGATTTGAATTTCATTTGAAATCAACGGCCAGATTTCAATCTCAGTTAATTTTAGTTTTTTTTTTTTTGAATTTCTGATTTTGATCAAACGGCTACAAATATATTCCGAAATCGATCCAACGATTATTATTCAATCAAACTCTCATTTTCCATACAATCAGAAACAAATAGATTTTTTATTTTTTAGGAATATTAATTAGTCCGTTGGAACAGTAACTTCTAATTTTTTCTATAAATACTAACTCAAAATTCCATTCATTTCACACCATTTCTTACACTCTCTCACATAATTTCTTACACCCTCTCAAACTTTTCCTCTTTCTCTCTTTTCTTATAGCAATTTCAGTTTTTTTGTTCAACACCATGGGTCCAAAGAGAGCTTCACCAACCACAAGGGCACCACATTTAGAAAATTGGAAAGAAGCAGAAGATAGAGCTCTGTGCATTACCGTGTTGAGTATTGGTGGAGATGCCGCCGTCGGTACTAATCAATCCGGGGGAACTTTGTGGGATCGTATATATGAGTATTTCGAAAGTATCAAGTCAACCAATGCACCTAAGCGAACCCAAACAAGCGTCGAATCTCGATGGAAGAAGATCAATCCAGCAAGTATGAGATGGGCTCACGCCATGAACAAAGCCATCAAAAATCATGCGAGTGGCGAAAATGATCAAGATGATGTAAGTATTTTCCATATAGTAATTATTCATGTAGTTAGAATAATTAAGTCGTATAATAATTTATTTGTTCCGATTGTTTGTAGTTAAGGAATGCAAAGAGGTTCTATTTCAATGAATCTCATGGAGAGCATTTCGCATATATGCATTGTTGGGATATCTTGAAGGAGTCACCAAAATTCTCCCTTCCACCATCAATGGATGCAAATATTGGTAATTATGAGATGCCTACCAACTTGGATGATATCAATTCATCCGGAGATCAAGCAACTCCAAGTATGACATCAAAAGATAGGCGAGAGCGTCCAACGGGACAAAAAGCGGCCAAGGCGGCGAAGAAAAAAGGTAACCAAGAGTTAACTTTAAGTATTCATGCTCAAATGAAAAGGCTTGCCGATCAAAACGATAGAGAGTTTGAACGAAGGGAAAAACTCTATGAAGAGGCTATGGTGGCTCAACAAAGGGAGGAAGATGCTCGCACAATGACAGTGGATCCTAATATATATTCACCTTGTAAAAGAGGGTATTGGGAGAGGAAGCAAAAAAAGATAATTGAGCGAGAGGAAATGGAGGCACAAAATGTAACATCATTCCATACCCCTACCCCTCGTGGTGGATCAACTTCTTCTCCCTATCTTCAGCTCAATCAAACGGAGTGGATGCGTAATGATGGTGAAGAGTGATTAAGTTGTACTATTTGTTAGTTTTAAGTCTTTAATTTCCTACGTATTAAGTGTATTTTTCATTACTATTTTTAATCATTTGTACTATTTTTCATTACTATTTTTAAGTCTTTAATTTCCTACGTATTAAGTTGTACTTTTTATGGCCTTTGATTAAGTTGTACTATTTTTAATCATTTGAATTAACAACGTATTAAGTGTATTTTTCTAAATTTTAATGGTAATTCGAAATTTCTTATTCATTACGGTAATAAATTTATAACAAAACACAAAATGTTTAAATGCATAAATACACTCAAGTACATATAACCACACAACGGATTAAAGACACACAAATTTAAAGACATACAACCACACTAAATTAAAGACATACAACAACATGATGACAAAGTAATGTCATTTATTGACACATGAAAACAAAACTAATTAACCATTGTTGCGTTCTCGGTACTTCTTCAAAGCCCAACCGTGTTGAACAAAATCCGATTTTAGTTCCGCACATATCACCGGACATCGGATCCTCTTGTAACGAGCTCGCACAAATTCGTGTATTAGTCGAGGATTACGATGGACCTCATCATCATAACTCGGTTTATCATAGATCTCAGCTTTTCTTGGACGAGTCAGGATTTCATCCGTGTCAAACTCGCATTGCTCATCTTCATCGCGCTCATCTTCTACAATCATATTGTGCAAAATAATGCACGTCATCATGATGTATTGAAGGATTTCCCTACTCCATAAACGAGCTGGACCCCTCACAATTGCGAAACGCGCTTGGAGAATTCCAAATGCTTCTTTGACGTCTTTTCTGAACGCCTCTTGCATCATTGTAAAGTGTCTTGTCTCGGGAGTAGTAGGATTTTTTATTGCCTTCACAAGAGTCGCCCAATTGGGATATATATCATTCACCAAATAATAACCTTGATGGTATGTACTGTTTGCCACTTTGAAATTCACTTGAGGAGCTTCACCTCTGCATACCTCATCAAATAATGGTGACATTCCCAAGACGTTGATATCGTTGAGAGAACCTGGAAGACCAAAATATGCATGTCAAATCCAAATCCATTAGGGATGCCCTTACACATTTGTGCATACGTTTAACGTACTAAATGCGTCACTTCCATCTACAGTACAAAATAAACAACTAACAAGTATATACTGTACATTATATCACCATCCTCGAGTTTCCAACTTTCCGGTTCACCTGATCATACAGAACATCATCTCACTCCAGTTATGTATATCACACCTAACCTGAACTCGCAGGAATCCTGAATTGCAATTTGCAAGCAACAAATCTAGCAAAAAGCTTAGAACACCAACCGAATACAAAATCCTAAATTTTCGATTTTCAAAACGTCAACTGCGTTTACTCAATGCCACTGCCACATAGTTAGGTAATTAAGCTTTAGGGAGTGTTATAAGGTCTTCAATTTTATGTTGAAGAGAAAAACACCATGGAAATAAGGTGTTCGCAAACCTCAGGGATCGGTTCA
Organism: Geum urbanum; assembly: GCA_946800695.1. NCBI lineage: Eukaryota > Viridiplantae > Streptophyta > Magnoliopsida > Rosales > Rosaceae > Geum > Geum urbanum. Next base: position 46,497,163 of record OX327002.1, on the reverse strand, counting down.
TCAAGTGAATCGATGGATGCAACTGAGACTCCCCCAGATGAGAATTGACAGCAGATGTTCTTTGGTAAGTAGGAAAAGATAAGGACTAACGAGGTGTGCTCACCTTGTATATAACCTAAACCGACTGACTATACATCATTGTGTACATAAATAACATAATGCTCTACCATAACTCCATAAGACATTCAACAATTGATGAAGAACCCAAACAAGTCTCCACAACTAGAGCTTTCCCCTCCCAACTTAACCATTCTCCAATTCAAACCACGATTTGAGTTTGGAAATCTCAAAAATCTAAAGCATAGCGAAACCAGAAATATCTCCATTGCAATTAGGACAGCTAAATAATGAAGAGTTGTTTTTTATTTCTTCAACAGCATAATACAAAGGCAAATAGCACACAGCCGAATTATTACCTAAGCAGTCAGAGTTGGAATCATCCCAGCTTCTCTAGCATAAGCAAATATCCCTCCAGCTCTGATCACCGGCCCAGCATCCCCAATCGGCTTCAGCACATACTCCTTCCCAGTCGTGTGATTAATCAGACGGCTCTCGCTTAGCTCAATACTCACAACATCGCCGGTACTGCACTCCTCGCAAAGCCTCGTCTCCGATTCCAGCGGGTACACTTCGCCGGTGGCGACAGAGTTCCTGAAGAAGATGCGCGCGTATGACTCCGCCACCACCGCCGCCACGCCCGCGGCGCCGAGAGCCACCGGCGCGTGCTCGCGGGAGGAGCCGCAGCCGAAGTTGGCGCCGCCGATGATTATGGAGAATTTGGACTTGGTTTCGTTGGGGTTGACGAAGCGCGTGGAGTAAGACGCCGGGAGGCCGCAAAGCGCGTAGGAGCCGAGCTTCTCGTACTCCGAGGGGTTGGAAGGGACGAGGGTTAAGTACTCGGCGGGGATGATCTGGTCGGTGTCGATGTTGTCGCCGACGACGTAGCAGAGGCCGTGGAATGTCGCGGCGGGAGTGGTGGTGGTGGCGGCGGCGGCGGAGGAAGCGCGTGTGGAGAATTTGGCGCGTGAGTGAAGGTTTTGAGTACGGGATTGAGCGATTAGCGATTTGGCAGGGACGGGAGAGGTGGTGGTCGGGAATTTGAGGAAGGTTGGGGAAGAGAGAGAAGGGGAGTAGGGTTTGAGAGAGGCGGAGGTAGCGGTGGCGGTGAAGCTAGGGTTTTGGGAGACGGAGAGTGAAGCCGCCATCGAGGATTTCAGTAGTGGAAGGAAAATGGAGGCGGCTGCTCGAGCAAGTCAAAGGAGAGCAAAAATTGTACTGTCTGATGGCAGAGGTTTTTTTTTTTGATGATAAAAGAACAAACAAAACAAAAAACTAGAAGGGAAAAATCCCGAACACAATCGCCACCATCAGATCAAGGCCCGATTGGTAGAGGGTGGGATACTGGAACGCCGAAGCATCATCGACGAATGAGAATGTTCGAATTTTGTGAGACCATAAAAAAAGAAATTTGTTTCTCGATAAATATGATTAAATATAATATAATAATACAACATATATAAGTATTCGTATATACGATGTAAAAGACACTAATTTTGTCCAAGATGAGAGGTAAGAGCATCTGCACCGGCGAGCAGCCGGGCAGATTGTGATCGAGCAGGTGGTGGAGCACCGGAGGTTTGCTCAAGCAAACCCGTTTTCGACCTTGCACCAGTGCAGTGGTGCTCGCTCAGTCAACGGCGAGCTGCTGCTCGTCCAAACGCTTGAGCAAAACTTGCTCCGGTGTCTGCTCGACCGCCTGGCAGACCCACGCCACGTGGGTGACGTCAGGTGCGTTAGCTTTTTTTTTTCTGGCTGGTGCGTGTAATACACGCGCCAGTAAAAAATTAAAGAAAAAATAACTAACGAATCAGCTCGCGCCACGTGGCTTACCGAGCTGTAAAATCAAAACCCAATGGCTAACTTAATCCAGGCCATCCATTTTGAATATCAAGCCTCATCCAATGGTCAGAATTCGAACACAACGACTACTGTATAGGTACTGTAGCAGCAGACTGTCACCAACGGGAATAAACTCCAAAAAATACCTAAAAAAATTCCAAAAAATCTCAAACTCTCCCAAATATTTGCCTATAAATACTACTTCAATTTTTGCTCAACTCACACCAATTTGTGCACAACAAATTACACTTCTCCTTCCATCTCCTCTCTCATTTCGTTAAGCTTTTCTTCCTAAACAATGGGCACACATTGGCTTCCTTCCGAAGATTTACAAATGTGTATTTCTTTTGTGCGTCATAGTGTTGATGAATACGACGGCAACAAACAAAAGAGGGAGAAATTGTGGGAGACAATTCATGCGGATTATGTGAAAAATTGGAATCTAACACAAGGTGATCCTCCGAAAGAGCCGAGGACCCGAATCGCGCTTGCGTCTCACTACAACAAATTCAAGCTACTCTTGCAAAAATTGGGCGTATGTTTGTACGCGGCACGGTAACGTATAGCTAGCGGCACTTCGCTAATGGATGAAATAAGTTTATTTATTTGTAGCATAATGATGAATTATATTATAATTTAAATTATGTAGCATACATTATATAAATTTGTATGCGTAGCAAGTTTAATGTATACAAATTTATATAATGTATACAATTTATATAATGTATACAAACTATAAATTTTCGTAGCATATATTATATGATTTTATTGTAGCATAATGATCTAAATAAATTATGTAGCATATATTATTAATTTTGTAGCATAATTTATATATGTACTTTGAATTAAATATGTAGCATGGTGAAATAGCTAATATAATTATTTTATTAGGTCAAGCAAGCTCAATCATGTTACTATAAGGATAAGAAGAAAGTGTTTACACACTTTGAATGTTGGGAAGTGGTTAAGAATCATCCTTCTTTCATTTCGGTGCTACCAAGTACTCCATCTCCATATGCAAGTAGTGACCAACCTACTCCTTCCGCCGCCGAATCATCTCCAACCATTAACTTGGATGAGGAAGAAGTGAATGAGACACCTCAAAGTCATGTGCCCACTCCCGCTCCCTCTAGTCCGCCTAGACCAATGGGAACGAAGGCGGCAAAGGAAGCGAGGCGACAAAAGAAACAAGGTAAGACTCCTATTGAGCAACGAGTTGAGGTTTTGCATACTATTGCTAGTGACCAAGCTTCGTGGCAATCCAAGAGGATAGCGCATAATGAGAGTGAACTTAATTATTACGCGGAGTACATAGAAATTCAAAGGCGGAATGAAGCAAGGGCGGATGAAGAGTTACGATTGAAGAAACTTGCGGAGGAAACGAGAATCATGACAATGGATTTGGAGGCAATGACCCCAATCTCAAAAAGATATTTTACAAAGAGGAAATTAGCCATCCTTAATGAAGGAGAACCTAGTCAAGATCAACCTACCGATGAAACATATTCTGATTGTTATCACCCAAGTCGCGTGCTCTTTCCATAGAAGTTATAGTATTGTACTAAGAATAAATCTGGGCTTGGCTCGTCATTTTGTGTAATTTAAATTTTATGTAATTTAAATTTTCAAGAAATAAAGATGCAATTTATTTATTAAGATAAAATTAAAATACACTTGAAATAAAAACGGAAGCTTAATAATTAAACAGACATACAAAAATTAAACACACATACAAAAATTAAACACACACAAATATTTAGAGTATCTCGCCGGTTTCCAACCTCCAATTGTGCTTCACAAAGTCCTTTTGAAGCTCTCTATGGATGTAACCAGATTCAAGATTGGCAACACGGTCGTGAAACCGTTGTATATTGCTCCATCTCTACTAATTGGCTCAAAAAGAATTCGATTCCCTTGTTCATCCACCGACCCATCATAAACCCGGAAAGCCCTCGATGGATTTTGCACGTCTTCTTCTTCCTCATCCTCATCCTCATCCTCCACGTACTCTTCCTCAACAATCATGTTAGGTAATATGATGCAAGCTAACATGATGGTAGTCATTACCGATTTGTGGTGCAATGTACAACTATGACGAATAATTGCCCATCGAGATTGTAAGATGCCAAAGGCCCTCTCCACATCTTTCCGGTATGCCTCTTGTTTCTTTGCGAAGATTTTATCTTGCAGCGTCTGGGGATTAGAAATAGTTTTGAAGAATGTAGAGTACCTTGGATATATTCCGTCAGCCAAATAATAAGCGTGGTTGTACCTCTCTCCATAGACTTCATAGACGGCAGTTGGGCCTCTTCTTGAAAGGACCTCTGAAAACACATCCGATAGGTGGAGCACGTTAATGTCATTTTTTGGCTCCAGGACACCCGAAGATGTTGTGCCATATCCGCGTATCATATGAGGCCACTGCCTCCAAAATAATAGTTGGGCGACCATTTCGACCTGAGTACGCCCCTTGATAGGCGGTTGGGCAGTTCTTCCACTCCCAGTGTATGCAGTCGATACTTCCGATCATGCCAGGAAAGCATCGACATTGGCCTTTAGCTAGGAGTCACGTGAGGTCTGCCGATGTTGGACTGCGGAGGTATTTTGGACCATAGATTTCATACACTTGGCTGCAAAAATCCTTCATGCATGCCAGAGTAGTCGATTCCCCCATCCTTGTAATTTCTGTGCATTGATCCGCGACCGCCCCGTACGCTAACATTCGCAGAGCACCGGTCAGCTTTTGTTTAGGAAGAAGCCCTAGCAATCCAGTCGTGTCTGGTCTTTGATGCCAAGATTGGTCGTGGTTGCAGAGATCCGTCATGATAATGTTGAATCGGTTTCTGCTTATCCTATACCGCCGACGAAATTCTGCCGCCTCGAAGTTGGGACGTTCGATGAAGTAATCAACCATGAGATTGTGTCCCCTAGATAGCCTCTGTCATGGACGATTCGGTCTTTTACCGCGACTTGAACCGCTCGGTCGTGAGGGTTCATCGTCGTCTTGTGCTTCCGCCATGACCACCTGATTGATGAATGATTGCTCCATATAGTCATCCTCTTCTTGTTGACGTTGTCTCCTCCTGAAAAAATTGGGGAAGCTGAAAGGATCCATCAGAGTGATGAACAAGGAAAGCCTCGCTAAGTGTTGAGAGAGATGAGTTATCTACTCGGATTCTTGTAGATGGTGTGAGGCAACTATGAGTGAAAGATGAATGTTTTATAGGCAATTGTAGATAATCCGATCGTCAAAGATGAACACACGTGTCACATCGTAATTGGTCAAAAATCTTACCAGAAATCTGGTTCAATTATTTTGTTGACGATGCTATCTCGCAGTGACACGTGTCACATCGGAATTGGTCGAAAATCTTACCGGATATCTAGTCCAATTATTTTACCGACAATGACACATGGCGGTGACACGTGTCAATTTTTAATTAATCGGAAATCTTTTCGAAAATCTTGTATAATTATTACCGATCAAGACACGTGTCACATTATTATTGGTGGTAAATCTATCCGGTAATTCATTTTTAAACATTTCACTACATGACAAAGCTGATTTGCTTGAAACAAATAGTGAATGGGTGTGTGCAAAACCTGATTTACTTGAGCAAATCTTGGATACATTTTGCTTGAAGCAAGATTTGCTCTTGCTCTACTCATGGGTGCGGAAACTCTAAGACAGAAACCAACGTCTATTACCAGGTGTGATACCTAAAACCAACACAGAGTAGGAACATCATTGGCTTCATAAGACAACTACATCTAGATACAGTTGATCATGCAACCAGAAAACAATGACAGAACTTGATATCCAACAAAGGGCCAAAATTTCATGGTGACTCAGATTTATACAATTTGACACAGAACATTAAAATTATAAAGTGATAATTTTGGTCTATGAACTATAAAACACTAAGACCGTATCTCAAATTGGTTACTTCCTCCATCAGTTGAACTAAAATATTATAGTTTGTTTAAGTGATAAGAGCAACATTATTTAGTATGTTATAGGTCATGGTTTCGACTTTCAAGTCACGAAGAAAAGTAGAAGTAAAATTCTTTGATCTCTTAAAAAATGATGAAGTCACCGAAAGATAATTTTTTTTGAAAATATGCTTTCTTATTAAAAAGTTCACTCGAAGTAATACATACGTTCAAACAAAATTATAATAATAATTTTCGACCACTAAAACCCTAAAGAATAAGTACTACTCTTTAAAATATTGAATTCAACATACATGTTGAGCTCATCCTTGAGAGACCTAGACATCCAAACGAACTAAAACATCTTAACAAAGCACCTAAGTATGCAATTATGGTGTAGTAAGCTAAGAGCTCGAAAAAATATCAAAGGAAACCAAAAAATGAGCTCAACCTAGCCACTAGGGACTAGGCATCATGCTTCTTCTTCTAGGAAGAAGCATTGTTACCTGATTCTTTCACAGGATATGTCAAACGAAGTGGTGCAACTAGCTTGTCAACTACCTTCACCTTCCTAAGAACCTTGTCATGAGCTCCAAATGGCCCGCCTAGCTTCTTCTTCTCCTTCCCAACAGTCTTTTCTGGTTGAACCATGGTTCCTTATGGCGTTTCCACCAAACCAAAGGAGGATGCCCTAACTCTATCCGAAAAAGAGGGAACCATTGTACGCTTCCATTGATGAGATGACGCCACAACTATGGTTTGAGCATTGTTGTCCTTCAACTTTTTTAGAGAGGTTGTATTTAGTTCATCACGAACTCTCTTCCCCAGGATCTCTACTTCATCCTCCTTAGCATCTTTGAGTTCTGAATTTGCGCGAATCATAAACAGATGTGTCTGACCTATCCAAACGAATCAAAATCAGACCACTGCGAGTCTTTTTTGCAGTCACTCACTGTATCTCCTCCAACCTGGTCCATTCTCTAGTCATCGTCGGCTTGCTTCCAAAAATGAAATCTCGTTGATCCTTACCAATCCCTAATACCTCCGCAAAGCCAGTTTGTAGTGAGATATAAGGATTTTGGGGCGTCAAAACCACTGCACGATAAAAGTAGTGGTGTCTGCCTCCTTCGCCGCTTCAGAACAAACGTTGCCCACACTTCCTCTTGAGGAACCCGGGAGAGACTGCTTCTCTAAACAACAACCAGTCCGGTGCCAAACCAAGCCACACAACACACATCTGCCCTTCAAGTTTTCATTGAAGTAGGATATATTTTATGTAATGCCAAGCGCGATATTCATCTCCTTTTCAAAGACAAAAGCAATATCAATGCGGTGAGAAACCCAAACCCTAATATTTCCACGTTGGAATGTAGTTGGATCATACTCCAAGAAGGTTCTTGCCACCGCCGCAAGCTATCCAAGGTTTTCCTTTGCAACAAAAATTGACGGGACATTAGTGATGATAACCCAAAACCTCTGCGACTTGAAGCCATACCTGGATAAGCCTCCAATGCTATTGTAGTCCTCAATAACCAAAGGAGCTTTTTGATAGTGCTGTGGGCCTCCCCTAAGCACCATCTTGTTGTCATGAATGGAATCGAAAGTGAAGACCATGAGCTTGGATTGTTCTTCCACCTTGAAATCATTTTCCAAATTCCAAATACGCCGAAACTGAGATTGAAAATATTGAAGATCCATTCGCTTGGCGACAAGTGATTTGCCTAGCATAAAAAAATTGAGAGTTACACTAAATGACATTAGAGTTGTTCTTGGTGACGTTCAACGATGGAGCTCCGAGGGCTAGTGAGGATGAGAAGGAAGCAGTAATAACATCAATCGACTTTGGATCAGAGGAGGTCATAATCTTGGCAAGGAGAAGATTTAGGTTTTCTATGCAAGAAAACTTTGGGGCGGCTAGAGTTTTCTCTACTTAGGAGAAACTTGATTGCGTTATGGAATAATTAGTCGAATAGTAACCTAAAGATAGTGCTATAGTTTAGTGAATAACAGTTATATTTTTCAAACAATAATAACCAAAGCGTAGAATCGCTGAAACTTGGATAATTATTTATGATATTTTGCATATAAAAAAATAACAAAGATTTTGATATAAAATAGGCAAAATATTTGAAATGGTCACTGAAGTTTGACGCATTCTAAACTTTAGCCACTAAAGTTTGCATAATATCATAATAATCACTGAACTTTGACACCAAATATCACATTAGTCACTACTAAAATTTGAAACAGTAAATCATGTTAACACTGTTAATTATTAAGGGTATTTTTGTTCATAAAGTATTTTTTGCTTCTCTTTTCAATCTCAATTTTTTAGGAGCTTTCCCTCCAATTTTGAGATCTCTCTCTTTAACCTACCCACCAATTTTGAGAATTTTTCCTCCCATTTTCCACTATTCAATCAAAAATTTCAAAGATGTTTCATGACATGTCAGAATAAAGCATCGTGTTTTAAAAGTCAACATGGAGTACTTAGTTTGATCAAATTATATTGTCTTCAATAAATAACATTACAACAACACCAAAATGCCTATCAAAATATAGTTTAATGTGCTCAAAAGAGAGGACATGTCAATATGATTACATCTTTATTGACAAAAATACCCTTAATAATTAATGGTGTTAACAATATTTAATGTTCAAATTTTATTAGTGATTAATGTGATATTTGGTATCAAAGTTCAGTGACTATTGTGATATTATACAAATTTCAGTGACTAAAATTTAGAATGCGTCAAATTTCAGTGACTATTTCAGATTTTTTGCTTACAAAATAATACAAATCGTTTGGACCTTTTGGGCTGGTGTAACTTAAAATGATCCTTGAAGACCTATTAGTCTCAGTCCATATTTCCTTTTGCGGGCTGAACGGTTGTCCGCATGACTCGCACGGTGGGGCACACGATTCCAAATAATATTATAATAACCCCTTCTTCTCTCTCTTCTCACTTTCTCTCTCCTCTGGCGTCATCAAAGAAAAAAGAAGAAGAAGCTAAAAACTTTGGTAAAGTGGTGACTCCGACTCCAACTCCCCCTTCACACACTCAGACTTCTCCGTCAAAAATTTATAAAATCCTAACCGAATTCCTCTTTCTTCATCATCGTTTTCACCTTCATCAACCGCTACCAAACCCTAATCGAACTCCCGTTCTTCCAAGAACCGCCATGGCGACTCTCTGAAACCCTAACTTATTCCAATTTTCGTTTCCTCTTTCGGCGATGCAGTCGGGTCCCATCGACATCAGCTCCGACGAGGAGGCGGCTCACAACACCGACGTCGAGGACGACAGCGTCGACTGGCTCTCCAACCTCATCGACTGCGCCGAGAAAGGCTCCGCCGGCGGCGACGACGACGACGACGATCTTGTGGTCATCGGCGAGGTCAACAGCGGTGGGATGATGAAGTCAACGAAACCGACGGTTAAGGTTGTCGATGACGACGACGATTGTGTGGTGCTGGATGGTGATCCGGATAAGGCAGTGTCGGTTGTGGACGAGTCGGCCGAGTCTGACGAGTTGACTGTAGTTGGTGAGAAGGGTCAGGTATGTTAAGTTAGAAACTCTCTTCTCTTTTTTGAATTGTTGACTATTCTATTTGTGATTTTTTTGGGTACTATCTAGTAGAGGTTAGAGATACAAAATTTAATGCTTGGTGGGAGTTTATATATATTTTTAATATGAATAACTGTTTGGAAATAAGGAATTGATCACATTTTTCAGGAAAGTTGAGTTTCAAGTTTTTGACATGAAGTATTTTCCAAATTTAGGATTTTGGGATTGTTGGCATATGAAGGAACACTATTAGTGTAATGATCATTTCCCCTTTCTGGGTTTACTCTTTATTTTTATTAAAGTGAAGCTGTTACCGTACCCAACGATACGAGTAGCCAGTATAACGTCTCATAATCATGGTGATATGCTGATATGATAGTGTCACTGTCTTTTAACAAGTCGGTGAAGATTGGGTTGGTTGTTATAATCATAGCAAGCGAAACGGCTCATAATGTTACCCCGAATCAGGTTGTTAGTTGGAAATGCATAGTTCTGCCTCATGCTAAATTCTTGCAGGATTTCAGCTCCAATGTTTGAGATGGCAAAAAACATTGCATGGACCTTGGGCTAGCTACTTCAGCTGCCGGGTTACAGATAACTCCTGTTTTACATGGAGTGACAAGTAGCAACCTGATCTGGGGTCCATGGGAGGTATCATCAAATGAGTTGTTTTCTTATTTCTGATATCAGTTCTTATAGTAATTTTTTTTATTCTACTTTTAGAAAGGCATTGTGCAACATATTTAGCTTGCTCCAATTGTCTTACAAACAACATAGATGTCTCTGAAATTGAAATTTCTCAGTTGGGCATTTGATTGTCTATAGATTATGGGATTTATTGGCTTAAGTTGGCTCTATGTCATTTGTTTGTTTGGCGACTTATTCTCTTGATACGCATAATCTTAGTACCATACTGTCGAACTTTTTAGTTTTGAATTGCTTTGAAAGAAGTTGTATCATTTTATTTCTTTGGGCTGTCTTTTATTCATTTAAATTTGTTGTTACAGATAGCTTGCAGAGACTACCCTCATTCACGACATCTCTGTGCTAAATTCCCTTTCAGTTCTACTCCACATGAGAGGCACTGTGAACTGGTAAGTTAACTCTTATTAGCCATTAGTTTGTTGAATATTTCATCATATGCTATGTAATTTGTGAAGGATAACAACTAACTACTCTTCAATTTTTTTTTTCTTTGCTGAATTGCAGTGTCACTGTTATGTCTGTGATTCTTTGGCACCATGTGTACATTGGGGTATTGGTGGCTCCCAAATTGGCCATTGTCATGCCACGGAGAAGGAAGAGATGTGGAAAATCATGAGGAGAAATTTTAAGATGGGGAGAAGTGCTTCTATGCCAGCTATAAAAGTATCTTTGGCGTTGCCTCAACTTAGTCAAGCTCCACCTCTTGATATAATCAGACTGGCACCTAATTCTATTCCGCAGACTCAGGTGACTGGGCCAACACTGACCCGTACGTACTCTTCAGTCAACCATACTATGCCAGGACCTACCTCTGTGTCACTGAATCAGGTTCCCAGGTCAACTCTGGTCCGTGCTGTATCCTCAGCGAACCTTACACATGCTAGTGTTAGAAATCCAGGAAGAAGTCACCAGTCAGTGCCTTTGTTCAACAATGGAATCCGACCCTCTTCTGTTCAACTATTGCCAGCTTCACAGCAGTTCCCTAGTCACCAGTCACCAGTCAGTAATGTTGTTAGAAGTAGCAGAGCTCAGAATATTGGTAATGCAGGCCTCCGTTGTACCTCTTCACCGACAGTGTTCAAAAGAGTTGGGCCTGTGCGGGGTCCCTTTCCGAAGAACCAAACTGGATATGGCCGGCCATATAACAGTAGTTGTGTTAATCCTTATCAGTATGGCTTGATTAATAACAGCGGTAGTGCCAATTCATCACAATATGGCAGATATCCCACCCCTATGGCTCCATTAAATGACGGCATTCCCTACAGTTGGCAGGACATTCATTCCAGCTTGAATCAGATCCCTCCCCAACCCGTGGGCAGTACCATTGTTGGAAGTGCATTGCCATCCCAGGCCCCAACATACAATCAGCCTATCACTCAGTTGGCTCATAGCCAAAATGTCTATCAGCAAGGAAATCAAAGTCAAAATGATGGCCCAAATTTCTGTCAGTATGGGATTCAAAGTCAATGTGCAAGCCCAGATGTCTCCCTGCATGGCGTAGGTGCAAGTGCTGTGGATTTGGGGTTTGCAGATTGCAGTCATGGTTGGATGAACAATTCCAGTCAAACCATTCAGCAACCTCCGATTGAAAATTCTCAAGTTCAGAGCACAGATTCTTTAAATGGGCCACCTCTGGTCAAGGAACCTGATTTTCAGTCCAACGGCTACCCTAATCTCAAGGGTTTGGAGAGTGAATTTGATAACTGGCTACTGGACAATCAGCCAGTTCTACCAGCACCGAATGATTCTATGGCAGCTCAATTGGATCTGTTGTCTCCTGGGCCTCTACAGGCAGACGCCGGGATGCTTCTGTTTGACTTTGAAACCTCCTTCAACAGTCTCACTCAGGTGTAAGCCGTCAGTCAGTCACTCCTTTGTGCTTTTCTAGGCATATGAAGCTTGCAGAGCTTTAGCAAATCTTACCTTTTTGTGGTTTAGAATAGAAGGAAGCAAGTTTAACCCAATTGAAGGTCAAGTGAAATAGTAGAGGGAGTAAGGAGATGCAATGTATAGTTCTTTTGAAGAGTCAGTGTACAAAGTATCCCTAGGTTTGGAGATGCAATGCTGTATAGGGAGCCTTGTTGTCTATTATCCAATTTTATTTATTAGTATTCTTCTCTTTCTGAATCTCTTTATGTTTTGACTGGAATGGCTGCAACTCAAGTCATTGCAGCTGCTCAAGCAGCGCCGTACTTCGTTACTTTCGTATACAGGGGGATTGTTGTGTTACAGAAGTTCTCAATTCAAAGAGCAAAATGATTTAGCACTTTCTCAGTACTCAAAGCGGTTCCAATATCCCCAAAACTTCACGAGTATCCATTACAGTGCTCTCAAAATTGTTCTCCTTGGGCACAAGATGTATAAATTCTGGTTTGACAGGAGTGCTTATGCAGTGCTCATTTTACGATACTGGAGCTCAAGCGCTCAACGGTTGATGGCTTATCTTAACAAGGATTGGATGGCTTGTTAGAGCACGTTTACTTGCGTGGAATCAGAATCAACTAGAATCGGCATTACAAAGAATCAGAATGAGATTATTTTATTTCTATTGAGGTGTTTACTTACAATTTGTATTCATAACAAGAATCAGAATCAAAATTAGTTTGATTACTGAAATATCCATACAAAACAATAGCTATATTTTCATATTCAATAATATATTTTTTTAATCTTTTTATGAATTTGAGCAAAATTTATTAGAAAAATGATTAAAATTATACCGACATAAGAACAAATTACATGAGATAACAAAAAACGAAAACCAAACGTCAAATATAGCAAACTATATAGCTAGACAAAGTTTCAAATTCAACAAAATAATAATCATAATACACTTAGAAAAATTTGAAATATAATTATTCATAGTAACAATTTAGAAATAAATATCACGTCTAAAAAAATAAGAGTCATTTAATAATAATACATAAGGTTTTTAAAAAAGATATATATGTAAGGGTATTATTGATACAAAAGTTGATTCCGGGAGAAATGATTCTCAAACCTACCTCCCCCCCTTGGGAATTCAATTCCGGGGTTATTTGGAAATGATTCCTGATAAGGAGGTGAGACACATCTCCATTCCGATTCCCAAATGTACAAGTAAACGCTGAAACTCTCTTATCCCAAAATCATTCTCAGAAATTTGATTCTCATTCCCAATAAATAAACATGGCCTTAGAATTTTGTTTATAGGGATATAAATTAAAAAATATTGTCACAAATTCAGAATACTATTTTTGGTGTGAAGCTGGCGAAGAAACAAAGCTAAAGCCATGATGACCTCCGACCTCATGCATCTGCCCTTGAAACCTCTCGGGCCATCAGAGACGCATGACATTTCTTTTTGCATGCTCGAGTTATCGCCTTATTGGTGCTGGAAGTCTATGTTCCTTAATTGTTTTGTTTCTGTTTACTTGAAACGAACGAATCAAAATTGTTTAATACGAAAAAAAATTAGTGATGATTTCAACGTTGGACGTATAATATTATATAGTTTATGACGTTATAGTGTTATACAATCAATGTTTAGGTCATTAAGTTTCTCAATTATCGATGTTTTAAACTTTTAAGTGTCAAATATGTCACCCAGTGACGGAGCCAGAAAAATATTTCGGGCGATGTCGAAATATGTCCATATAAATATATATAACTACTTAATATAAAAATGAACAAAAGTTTCTAAAATAATAACATGATATCAAAAGCATAACAAACTATACTTTGTAGACTAAAATTTCTAAATGTTACTCGTATTTCTCGATCAAATGTCTTAATTTATAATTATTTTGTGCTAAACTTTCAATAATTTTTTCTACTTTATATATGTGTACGTGTTAAATGGTCATCTTTTATTTTTCGCGAAACCTAATTTTGATGCATTGACTATTTTTTCATCTCCTTGAAACTAAAAAGATTCTCACACTATGCTTTTGAATTTTGATTGATGTTGATAGTATGTATATACAAAATTATTTATAGAGATTTATACATCCTAGCCTAATCAACTAATTAATTAAGAATTATGATTTAAATAATACATGCTGTAATTGAGTTTAGGAATTGAAATCTTGAACGGGAAAACTAAAACTGAAACTATTTACGATAAAAATAAAATTGATTGTAAGAGAAATATAAAGATAATTAAATAATATAATAAATTTTAAGAGAAACATGTGGTTATATATAATTTGTTATAGAATAAGGGAGACCATTTTATAGTTGACTCTTCAACTCTTCATAATCAAAACATGATTATATATATATAGTTCATGGTTTGATGAAAGCTGTGAGGGTGCCATGGCCCCCCATTTGCCTCTATGTATCTCCGCCGTTAATGTCACTCAAATAGAGTGTCGGTGTTGTATAAGTTATACGTTTAGATTGTTGAATCTAATTATTTCTACGACCTTATTTAATAAAAAATTTAGGGACATATTCCTATTTCTTTACATTGTAGGATTTACACAAAATTAAAAAACAAGGGAGAAAAAAGACAATAATCATTTCCAAAAAATTAAAGAAAAAAAGTGATGTATATGTTCATCTAGACATCCTCAGAAGCCTTGTGTCTCTGTAATAAGTTTTGAGTGCTTTGTCATCAGAAGTAGAAAGTAGAAGAGAAGAAGGAGAACAATGGCACTATGGATGGAGAAAGGCTCCGAGCCCCAAACCGAAAGCGAAAGAGCCGACCTTGACGCCATCGCAGCTCTCAAAGAATCTACTGTTATTGAACTCAAGGTTCTCTCTATCAGTGACTAAACTTGTTCATGGGCTATGTTCTTTGCTCTTAAAAGATGTTAAAACTTTACTGGGTTTTGTTGGAGAAAGGCAACGAGTATGTGAGGAAGGGTAAGAAGCACTACAATGATGCCATAGATTGCTACACACGGGCCATCAATAACCAAGCTTTGGCCGACTCCGAGAGTTCTATACTGTTTTCTAATAGGGCCCATGTTAATTTTCTGCTCGGGAATTACAGACGTGCTCTGACGGATGCTGAGGAAGCAATTCGGCTCAGTTCCACAGATATCAAGGTAGTACTTTGTGCTCGTAAAGATTGAATTTTTATGTTACTTGGTGTGTTGAGAAAATTGGCTGGTAATTACTTGGTTTGATTAGGCATTGTACCGAGCTGCGAAAGCTTTGTTGTCATTAAATTTGTTGGATGAGTCGATTGCACATTGCAAAACTGGGCTTAGACATGACCCGAGTAATAAGGAGCTAAAGAAGCTAGTAGGGCAGGTTGAGTTGAAGAAGAAGGAACTTGAAGAGCGTGAGGCTCAGGTCTCCAAGGCTCTTTCGGAGGCTAAGGTGTGATTTTATACTGGTGGGAATGATACAGTTCAGTGTGTGTTTGTTGTTTGAGCTGTTTTTTGTTGTTTCTTTGTTGAGTAGGACATTGTTTCTGCGATGGAAAAGAGGGGCTTGAAGTTTGGAAAGCCAATGTACCAAGAACTTACTGGGTCCAGGAAGCCGGTATTGGACAAGAATAGTATTCTCCATTGGCCGGTTCTTTTTTTGTATCCAGAGGTTATGTCCAGTGACTTCATTGAGGATTTCTGCGAGACTGAAATGTTTTCGGCTCATCTTGACATGATATCCTTCTTTTAAATCATGTTCCTGTATTATAAATTTGTAATTTTCAGTGATTTTTCTATGTAGTATGCAATGTCTTTGAAATAGATGCACATTTTGTTGTTTCCTGAACTCCCAAATATGTTCTCAGAAAGCTCCCTGCCTTTGCCATGGGATAACGAACACAATTATGATCGTGATGCTGTAGAGCTATACTATGAAGTAAGTCATTTTAGTTTTATGTGATTTTGTTTCTATACTCTTTCCTTAGATATAACTTTATGTTTACTCAAATTAGAAGGAAGTAGATTCTTCAATAATGATAATTTTGTTGCAAATGAATAATATTGAGTTCTACAGCAGATGGCATTTTTTGTTAGCAATGTTCTTCCTTTTCCAGATTTTTTTAAGAATAATTATCTATTTCAACTCAACAGCTTGACGAAATCAACTGCATAAAATGATGATACCCTAGTTAACCAACACTAGGGTGGTGCCTTCTCTTTATTGCATGTTCTTCAGTGGACTGTGGTATGCATGTTGGGTATGATATTGTGATTAGCATATAGGTTTCTCTTTCCAACGGTCAGGACACGAGTTCACAGCTCACTTGTTGAAATACATCAGTTCTTGAAGTAGGATACATCTCTTTTGTATTTCACTGTGATGAGTTAAGTGCAAATTCTAATACTAGGTCTTTGTGGGGATTCCTGTGGAGTATGTGTATTAGAAAACTTGTATAGACTAGTTCTCTCATTTTCCTATTCTTTGGAGCTCTGTTTGGGTGCATCTCCAAGTACGCCAATTACTGGTTTTCTGTATCTATAAAGGGGCTGTAGTTGTGCATTGTTTGTAATTCTTCCGCCCTTGGATAACCAGGCTAAATCAGGAGTTCCGCTGTCAAAGAGAAAGATTCTTCATTGCCTCTTAGAGGGGACTGCAGCATCCAATCTTGAAAGCACTGTTGATGAAGAAAAGGATGCTCCTGAAAATTCTAACTATGGGAAGTCAGCAGGTAGGCTGCCTTCAAACTACTCTCTCTCTCTCTGTCTCTCTCTCATCTTCAAGTGACATATTGATATATGTTTTTTTCTTTCTTTTTTATATCTCTGTTACCTTTAATGAGTAATATATTGATATGCATTTGAGCATTGAGATGCGCTAGAAATACTTCCTGGTGCACTAAAGTGAAACAAAATATACCCATAGGATTATATTGTATGCACGGTTAAGCAATGAAAGCCTATAGGCCTGGAGGATAGAGCTTGTCCTATTTTACATGATCACTGCTGCAGAGTTCTTACAGTATATAGCTTTTGTATGGCTTATTATATACATTTCACATCTATCATTCAACTTTAGTCTTTGCCCTATCTCTGGGGCATGATGGATATGGTCTTTTGGGTTTTGATTGTATGTATACATGCTAAGGTCAGAGAACAAACACTAGGTTGTTCATTTTGGGGAGGGTCCTTGAGCTTTTTTAACATAGATACCAAATGAACTAGGTTGTGATCATTTTACAACATGGAAATGATACTGCGATACCTAATTGAGTATGGGCTCTATACAATGTCAAATTACTCATCCCATTACAGAGAGCTGACAGTTATCTCTTACTTTGTGTGGGCATCTTCATTTGTTCTGTTACCAACTAAATTATGTATGTGACTTATCAATTTGTTAACTGTAACTTATAAACATTCAAGGTGTTTTGTTTAGCTTTATATGCGCTGATTAGAAATAAAATGATCCTCCCTAGCTTTGACTTTGCTCTAAAAGGTTGGGCTAACTTTCTTGTTTTCTGATATACCTCAGGGAAAGGTTCCTCTAAATGGGTCAAAGTGAATGAGAAAAGAACACTATGATATCCTGATCGACGTCAACATTGTTATTCCAGGGATCCCAGGTGTGTATTTTTCGGTTACTTTCATGGTAAAAAACACTACGATAATTCGTTCATTTCCTCACCACAATTTTTTGCCTTGTGTGCAGTATTTTCTGTGGTTTCGAAAAGATCCAGCTTCTATAAAGATTTCAAAGCTGGGAACTGGGCTCTTCCAGAGTAGGTGCGTTTTTAAAGTCGCTGAGTTGCTGGTTTAGTTGTCTCCCAAATGAATTAAAATGCAAAATGGGCTCTGTATTGGTAGGAGTTTCATAGTTCTTGTTACACAAGACTACCTTTTAGACCACTCGTCTCAAAATGAAGACAAGGGTAGTAACAAATGTTTGTTCTAGTAGAGTAGTAGTTAACTTAGTTCTTATACCTACAAGAAATACCTAATTCTACACCAACTTTTTGTTAAGCCAAGTCTGTTACCATTGTTACCAATCTGTATTGTTACCAAACCTGGTGTGTTTTTGGCATTCACCACCTGTGTATCAAAATTAGTGATTCATCCATGTCCCAAGATAAGAAATTCGAAGCAAAAAGAGAAATAGATTTCCAATTAAAATCATTCACTTCATTTGGCCAAGAATATGAATAGTTGAATACTAAACGCATCTTCAAGTTCCAAAAGAGGAATGAAAGTTCAGAATTGTACAGCCTATAGCTAACCTGCTAAGTTGTAAACTGAATCCCTAAAATTATGGTAACCAGGTCATATTGTCCTAGTTAAACGCTATTAAGAATCTCATATTCATAACCAAATTCCAAGATTCCTCTTACGTCTCACTATATATACGTTTCTAGCTCACTACATATAAAATCATCGTTTCCAGTGATCTCAGATTCTCGACACCTCCCTTCTACACACGTACAATAATAATACATACATGGCGGCCATCACTTGCTCCGCCTCCGATCTCCAGCCCCTTCTGGGCTACAACGCCACCGCTGCCGCAGAATACATCTGCGGCCGCTTTGGTGACGTGTCCAACAAGTTTGTGGACACTGGTTATGCTATTGACAACACGTACCTATTGTTTTCGGCTTACCTCGTCTTTGCCATGCAGCTAGGGTTTGCCATGCTCTGTGCCGGCTCCGTTCGCGCCAAAAACACCATGAACATAATGCTCACCAACGTCCTAGACGCCGCCACCGGCGGCATCTTCTACTACCTTTTTGGGTTCGCTTTCGCCTTTGGCACTCCCTCCAATGGCTTCATTGGCAAGCAATTCTTTGGTCTCAGCGACTTTCCTTCTTCCTCTTTCGACTACGGCTTCTTCCTTTACCAATGGGCCTTTGCGATCGCCGCCGCCGGAATCACCAGCGGCTCGATCGCCGAACGGACACAGTTCGTGGCCTATTTGTTGTATTCGTCTTTCTTGACTGGATTTGTGTATCCTATAGTGTCACATTGGTTTTGGTCTTCCGATGGATGGGCCAGTCCTGCACGTGCTGAAGATCTCTTGTTTGGATCCGGTGTGATTGACTTTGCCGGTTCCGGAGTTGTTCACTTGGTCGGAGGCATTGCCGGATTTTGGGGTGCCCTGATCGAAGGCCCGAGAATCGGTAGGTTTGATCATGAAGGCAGGCCCGTGACACTGCGTGGACATAGTGGCACATTGGTTGTGTTGGGCACATTTTTGTTGTGGTTTGGTTGGTATGGTTTCAATGCAGGATCATTCCTCAACATCTTGAAGGTGTATGGTGAGAGTGGATCTTCCTATGGACAATGGAGTGCTGTGGGCCGCACTGCCGTGACAACCACCTTGGCCGGATGCACGGCGGCACTGACTACTTTATTCGGAAAGCGGTTTCTCTCGGGGCACTGGAATGTCACTGATGTGTGCAATGGCTTGCTTGGTGGGTTTGCTGCCATAACATCTGGCTGCTCGGTTGTTGATCCTTGGGCAGCAATCATCTGTGGCTTTGTGGCAGCTTGGGTGTTGATAGGGTGCAACATGCTAGCCAATAAGTTGAAGTTTGATGATCCTTTGGAGGCGGCGCAACTTCACGGAGGATGTGGCACTTGGGGGATCATATTCACTGCATTGTTTGCAAACAAGGTTTATGTGAATGAGGTCTATCCGGGGCACCCCAATAGGCCATTCGGGTTGTTCATGGGAGGCGGCGGCAAACTGTTGGCTGCTCATTTGGTGCAGATTGTGACGGTGGCTGGGTTTGTGAGTGTGACGATGGGGACATTGTTCTTCTTGTTGCACAAGTTGAAGCTGTTGCGAATTTCTTCAGACGAGGAAATGACAGGAATGGATGTGACAAGTCATGGACAATTAGCTTATGATTATACTGGTGACAATGACCAGAAATCTGGATTTATGGTGTCACGGAGTACCGGTCCTCCTGCTGTTTGATTTGATATTCCTAGAATGATTACCTTTAAGTTCTACATGTATAGTTTGGTTGGTTCTCAAGTCTCAACTATTGTAGTAGCTAAACCATGTTTAGATTTCATGGGCACTGCTTCTTCATTTAGCTTAGTTTATGTTATATCAAGTAAAAGGCCCTTAAGAAAAGTTGGTGAGGTTATTTTTACTCCAATTTTTTTTTTGAATAAAATGGGCGATGTGTAGCCCTCAAACCTTCATAAATGAAATTGTCGAATACATATCCAGGGGAGACATAAGACCTAAACCCTGTATTATAATAAGCACATCAGAGCATCTCGGATAATTACAAGACCACATATACTTCATATGCATTCAAACAAGCACTAATTAGCAAAGAGTGATATCGGCTACTCTATCCGCTTTAACATTGTGGCGACACAGTAAATAGAAGATAACGCGACAATAGCAATGCATCATTACAAGTAAAATAGTTTCCCAACTATGTCGTCGAACGGCGAATATGTTGTCGGCATTACATTCCATCCTACCACTAGGAGGATGTGACCATTTTAGCATGACACACTCAACCTAGGACAGACAAGGCACATTGAGTGCGCATACAGGCAGATCGCCTAGACCGCTCGACATACCCCACTAAAAGGGATTTTATTCTAAACATGGAATAAATAAACAAAAACAAAAACCAAAACCAACAAAACACAAAATAAATTGGACCTACGGTAAACATCCAGGCCCACCAACGACAAGGCCTAACAACAGATGAAGCAAATGAATCCCAGCGAAGCATTCATCGGTCAAGTGCCGTCAACCACTCTGAATGTCGCCAAATTCATCCCGGCCGCCGCTGACAACCTACCAGCCCTCGTCGATCGCAACCCTTCAACTTGTCCACCATCAATCTCCCATTTCACCGCCTTAATCCAAGAAAGGAGCAACAAATTCCAGCAACAACAAGATCCAACAACAACAGATTTGTTGGAGGCAGAAATTCGCACCCCAAACCGCAGTTGCCCGCCGACCCAATCCCAATAGCTTCGAAGAGAAGATCCATGACCCTGCACGCCGCCCGCAACCGCCAAAATGTGACCGTTCACCAGAAAACATTGAAAGACCATTGAACCCAATGGATCCACGCCAAGAATCCATACTACATCTGCCATAGAAAACTAGTCATTGATACCCAAACACATAACCGTGTTGGGACTACGTTCGTCTGGCCGTACTCGCACCACGACGACATGACCAACGGCCAACGACGAGGCGGCAAGCCGCCAGACGAACATGCACAATCACCTTGAGCGACAAAGTTTTTTCAACGCGCGTGGGACGCGTTCTACTTAGGGGGTTTTTCTACGTTCATTCTATGAATAAGCTCTTTTGTTAGTCAAAAAGTATTTCTACTCCTATTTTTATTTATGTTTGCTGCGAGCATCCTTATCTCTTCCATTTAAGAGGATCCTAACAATTTCTCTATAATTTCTCTATTATAAATAAGCAAAGAACACAATTTACGACATATTTTCAGCTCCAACTTCAACCGATTCCTCATTTTGTAGATTTTATCATTCTTCCCAATTTTCTTCCCTAAAAATATAGAGATTGTCATAAATATAGAGAACATTATTTTCTATCTCGTCACATTCCCTATCTTAGGGAATGTGTTTAGAAAATCTGTTGGAGCAAAACAACCAAAATATTCCCTAAAATGGAGAAAAACTCATATATGGGTGTTGGAGTCACTACCAGAAAAATGAACTTACACGACGAAACCATTAAGGATTCGTCATCTAAGTACCACTTAGAATATGAAAACATACTTCATCGCTTAAAATCAAAATTTTGTCATCTAAGTAACACTTAACACTTAGACGACGAAATATAAAGCGTCGCCTAAGAGAAAAAACATTCGTCGTCTAAGAAAGACGACGAAACTAGAAATCGTTGCCTAAAAGAACAAATTTTGTCGTCTAAAAAAAACTTGGACGAAGAAATTCAAAAGTGTCGCCTAAGTAAATAATTTTGTCGTCTAAGCTGAACTTAAAATGACGAAATTTTTTGTCATCGTAGTAATTGTACGTAGACGACGAATTGGTACCCATTTCGTCATCTAAGATCATACTCTAACACTAAACCCTAAACCCTAACCCATAAACACGTAGACAACGAATGGTTCACCATTCGTCGTCTAAGATGAATTTCATTGCCTCCGATCAAAGAACACGACCATATATACCATCTTAAAATGCATATTTTTTCCGTCAAGGGCAGAGACTAATCAATTTTGAGACTAAGAGTGTTAACGGTTCAAAAAAGGAGTTACGAAGATTCATTTATGAACGTTTCTGTTTCATTGAATTTTCAGTTTTATGGTTAACTACGCCGATCAAACTTTTACCAAACTTCGTATTGATCAAAGTTTCGTCCACTTACATATTATGTTGTGATGAATATATCTAACAGTCGTTTTGTCCAAATTCAATTTCATTAATATTAATGTGGAGTGAATATAGACATATGAACACTTAAGTTATACAACATTAGTAGATATATAACAAGTTTTTAGTCTTACATCAACTTTTTATGTCAAATTTCAATTAATTTCTTTCTAGTTGATAAATTAAGTTTTTACGACAAAACGAACACCCGTAACTTCGAAAACAGGTTTACGAATGATATTTTATGATCATTTCCGCCTTTTGACTATTTTTCGATAATCGCTAAATTCAATCGATCGAATCCTACACTAATCCAAATTAGGTTGAATTTTTTCTATAACACTGTATAAATGTATTGATTACATCTGACGGTTGATTTTTGATGATTTTTAAGTAACTACCCAAAATTCATTTTCATATATTTAATAAAAAATAAAGAAAAATACCTTAGATGACAAAACCATTTAGGCGACGAAATCTAAATAGTTTCGTCGCCTAAGTCATAAAAGTTGGTGAGGATTTTTTTTCCGCCAAAATTTTGAAAAAAATTCAAAATACTTAGACGACGAATCTTTCAGATTTAGTCGTCTAAGTCATAAAATTTGGCAGAGTTTTTGAAAATTTAAAACACTTAGACGACGAATCTATTAAGTTTCGTCGTCTAAGTCATAAAATTTTGCGGGAGTTTTTTCTCGCCAAAATTTTTGGCAAAAATTCAAATCACTTAGACGAAAATTCTATTAGGTTTCGTCATTTTAAAACCCAGATAGATCGATCAATTTCTCTCTCTCTCAATCAAACCAGCCACCAGCCACCACCACCACACTCCACCACCACGCCACACGTCCACATCAGCACGCCGCCACCGACCTTGACACCACCACGCCACAACAGTCCGGCCACCACAGTACGTATGGTAATTATTATTATTATTTTTTTTATTTTTTTGTTAATCTAGGTTAGCTTGTTTAGGTTAATTAGTTTCATTTAGGTTAGCTTAATTTGGTTAGGTTAAGGTTTTTTTTTGTTAATTGAGGTTAGCTAAATTAGGTTAGGTTATTTACATTAATTTGATTTATGTTAGGTTATTTTAGGTTAGGTTAGGTTAATTTAGATTATGTTAATTTTTATTTAGGTTAGGTAAATTTAGTTTTTTAGGTTTATTTAGGTTAGTTTAGGTTTATTAATTGATAATTTTTGGTGAATTTGATGTGATAATTGATGTGATAATTTTATGATAAGTGGTGTGATAATTAATATTTTTGGTGAATTTTAAGATAATTGGTGTGATTTTTACATTATTTTTGTTGAGGCATCCCTTTGATTGCTTTATATTGCCAGGTCTCTTCGGGGCAAGAGAAAACCAAACATGTTATCCTTCATACTCTTCTTCCATAATCTGCAATAGGTTTATCTTTTCTTTCTCGGCATGACAAGAAAGAAGAAAAAACGACCTACATTACTAATGACAGTGCTCGAAAAGCAACATTTAAAAAAAGAAAAAAGGGTTTTATGAAAAAGGTTAGTGAACTCACAACTCTTTGTGATATTGATGCATGTGTTGTTATCTACAATCCCTATGATTCCCGGCCAGAAGACTGGCCTTGTCCCTTGGGAGTCCAATGCATGCTTTCATAGTTCAAGACCATGCCTGAAAGGAGCAGAGCAAGAAGATGGTGAATCAAGAGACTTTTCTGAGGCAAAGAATCTCCAAGACTCAAAAACAGCTCAAGAAACAAAAGAAGGATAATCGCGAGAAGGAGATGAGTCGTGTGATGTTTCAAGCCTGACTAGAAAGTCCCTCCAAGACTTGACAATAACTGACTCAAATGATCTCGGCATGGCATGGTCATTGATCATCACCCGAAAGAGATACATCTAAGGATGAGAGGTCTCAAGGAGAAGGTTGTGAAGAGCCAGAAACAATTGGAAGATGCTCAGGTGGTACCGGCTGCAGTGGATCACAAAATGGCGATAGTGAAATACGGTAGAGGAGAAAACAACATGGCCATGAAAAGTGATGAATAGGACAGTAGAATGCAACATGTAGCTTTTGGTCATATGCAAAACATGAGGCAATGCAGCTTCAAATGATGCAAATCGCAACACAAAATTAGCAGAACTTGTGGTTCATGGATACGCTGAATGCGCCACTGCAACCACAATAGCACCCGGATCATAATGAGCCTATGGGGTTTACTAGAGAGGATCTGATGCTTTCATATAGGGATCATAACCGCACTACGAAGTGGTATAATCCTCCTCTACTGGCAACTTTAACTTTCCTTGAACAATCTACTTACTGTGTTCCAAATTATTTTGTTATATCTGTGAAATTGCTTAGGTTATTTATGCTCTTATCCTAATTTGTGTTTGTAGTGAATATCCTTACTGTTAGCAAACATAATTAGTTTCTTATTCCATTTTGAGTGTAGCACAACAAGGTCTCGGACTCTCAACTACTCAAAACACGTAGAGATCGAAAGCAACTACGTCTCCTAATAACCATTGTCAACAACTTTGATCATAATTGGCTCAATAAGACATATGTTTTGTCTTACACGTTATTGTCGGATCAGGATTATCTCCTAACGGAGAAGTCCTTACCATTACCTAACAAGATTATCTTAACCGTCCGATTTAATAGAGGGCCAAGATTTGTTTTGTTTTTATTTTTCTCTCATATCATCTCTTCTCTTCTTCTCTTCTCTTCTCTTCTTCTCTTCTCTTCTTCTCTTCTCTTCCCAACTTTTTCCCTACGTACGTCTCTGGAACAGGATTCTCTCCTTCTCTTTCCATCTCTTCTATTCTTCTCTTCCCAACCTTTTCTTCTTTCATAATTGTTCGATCAGCATCACCCATCTCCATCTCTTTCCATCTCTTCTATTTTTCTATTCTTCTCTTCTATCAGCATCACCCATCACCCATCAGCATCGGCATCACCATCACCATCACCATCAGCCATCACCATCACCATCACCATCAGCCATCACCCATCTCACTTTCTCTCCAAATTCGTACAGGTAAGCAACTTAACTCTTTAATAACTATTTTACTTCAAATTTAAAGATCAGACTTTGTTTATATCCTCCGAATTATTTTTTGGTTTTACATCTTCTTAATTCTTCATATCTACGTTTTAGGGTTTTTTTTCCTTGAATTAATATTTTAGGATTTTTAGTATCAAACCAAAAGTTTCGTGCAAAGGCAATTCACGAAAGTAAGGCCCTGAGTGTCAAAGCATAGACTGTCATATTTGGTGACTACATATATTTGTAGGATTGTAGGAATAAAACTTGATTCCAACTCAAGTTAGCTAACAATATATAGCTAGCTAGATGACCTCCGTTGGTTCCTTTTGTCAAATGATTGGTAGAAAACAAGCAACTCTTACATCAGAACTCAACTAGCTGACTTTCTAGAGTTTAGGGAGTTTAGGCTTAAGAACTAATTCTCTGAACGTACGTACGCTGGTAAAATCCTCCGACGACTGTGCGTTCCCGAACTCAACTATTTCGCATGTAGACATCCATCTACATCTTATATATATAGCAGTTATATGTACGTCTAAAATATGTCTTCGAGTTCACACAGATTGTCAATGGATACTATTTGCACCTTCCAACTACTCGATCGGACAGTGGACGACACATCCAGTCTAGTTATATTTGTCAACACGTCCTTTTTTTTCAAATTCTTTCAATAATTAGTGTAAAACGTCTGAATATATAGCTGGCATGCTAGTTATATGCAAAACTGTTTGTTACGCCAGTACTGATCGATTGGGACATATATAGGAATTAATCAGGATCGGATTTCATGAAGTGAAGTCTCATTTGATTGCTTAGTTCGATCTGCGGCGATATGGGATGGAAGATTTATACATTAACAAATTACATGATCATATGGCTGCCTCAACGTAGCTGATTAGTGCTGAAGCAATGTTTAACTAACTTCAATCTAATAATGCGAATTCAGATAGATACTACAGTAATATAGCTAAAAGATTTTGAATCCCAGGTCGACAAAGAATGAATTTGGTCAAATTAGGACTGCATGAGGTCCTCAGTTGTTTAAGTTTAGGTGCAGTATTTTAGGATTTTTTTCCTTGAATTAATATTTTAGGATTTTTAGTATCAAACCAAAAGTTTCATGCAATATCCAAGAACTTTACTTCAATAGATATTTCTACAACCCTGTATTCATTGCGGCAACAAACGATAACAACTTTAAAATCTAAAATAGTTATTTGTTTAAGTGAATACCATACAATGTATTTTTTTTCTTCCTATTTTAGTTCTGATCATGTGATAATCTTTGTTTTCTAATAAAGGATTTGAGAATGGCAACCGTAGTGGAAGAAATTGAGAATACTGTGGAAGAAATCGAGAATAGTGTGGAAGATTCTGGCAATATTGTAGAGGGATCAAAACAGGACCTGATAAATAAACCTAGCTTTGACATGAACTTTGATTCAGAGCAAGATGCTTATGACTTCTATAACGAGTATGGTGGGAGAGAAGGCTTTAGTATAAGAAGAGAAACTTGCCGCAAAGATAAAGATGGTGTGCTTACTTCAAGAGTGTTTGTTTGTTGTAAAGAAGGTCTACGAAAAAATGATAAAAGAGATGATTT
Source organism: Geum urbanum (assembly GCA_946800695.1). NCBI lineage: Eukaryota > Viridiplantae > Streptophyta > Magnoliopsida > Rosales > Rosaceae > Geum > Geum urbanum. Next base: position 46,470,155 of record OX327002.1, on the reverse strand, counting down.
GACCAAAAATCCAAGAGCACAAACAAGAACGGGATGTGGAGCGCATATGGCCATAAAACTGCTTAGGAAGACAGGTAGGTATCATGTTTATCGTTTCTCTGAAGAGCATAATCATCCTCTTGTTAAGCAAGACTATGTGCATATGTTACCATCTCAAAGGAAAGTCACAACTTCACAGGGTGTATTCATAGAGTTGACCAAAGATTCGGGAGTTCCGCTTAAGGCTACATTTGAATTAATGGGAAAGGAAGCTGGTGGAAGGGGTTTAGTGGGATTTACAAGAGATGATCACAAGAATTATCTAAAAACTGTTCGACAAAGAAAAATGAAATATGGAGAAGCTGGTTATCTGTTCGAATATTTTTCAAAACAAATGTTAGAGAATCAATCTTTTTTCTATGAGATGCAGTTAGACAATGAAGAACAAATCACTAATATTTTCTGGGCCGATGCTAAGATGATAATGGACTATGGTATATTTGGAGATGTTGTAAGTTTTGATACAACCTACAAGATTAATGAAGCAAATCGACCTTTTGCAGTGTTTGTTGGGCTTAATCACCACAGGGAAACAATCGTATTTGGAGCTGCTTTGATGTATGATGAGACTGCCGCCTCATTTATTTGGTTGTTTAACACGTTTTTGAAGGCAATGTGTGGGAAGCCTCCAAAAATAGTTTTCACCGATCAAGATGCTGCAATAGCTAAGGGTATTTTACATGTGATGCCTGATTCATATCACCGACTTTGCATATGGCATTTGATGCAAAATGCTGTGAGGAATGTAGGCTTCTTATTTAAAAACTCTAATGGCGATGACAAGAGGAATGTGTTCAACAAATTTCTTTATCAGATTGAGGAAGAAAATGAGTTCTTAAGTGCTTGGGAGTCTATGCTTGACGAGTACAATGCACATGAGAATAGTTGGTTGGCTACGACATTTGCAATAAGAAAAAAATGGGCGCATGCATATGTCAAGTGGGCATGGTCAGCAGGGATGCAAAGTACCCAACTCAGTGAAAGCTTTAATGCTACTTTGAAGGGCTATTTGAAATCAGACCTCCAATTACCTGACTTCTTTACTCACTTTGAAATAATGGTTGTTGATAAGAGGTACAAGGAATCTGAAGCCGAATATGATTTGTTGTTTCGGATAATTCATTGCAAAATAGAGATTCCGATTTTGAAGCAAGCCAGAGAAGTTTATACTAAAGCAATATATAAAGAGTTTCAAGCACAGTATGAAGTCTCTTTAAAGTCGTCTATAAGAAATTGTGTTTCTGATGGTGGAAATCATATCTTCACTGTTGTTAGGGATGGATTTGCAAAAGAGCGGTTAGTAAAAAGAGAAGGAGATGATGTTGTATCTTGCAACTGTCGGTTGTTTGAAATGGTAGGTGTCTTGTGTAGGCATGCTATCAAAGTTATGATGGAAGGTAGAGAAACTAACCTCATAAAACTAATTCCTACTCGATATGTCTTAGAGAGGTGGACAAAAAATGCAAGAGTTGATAATGTGGTGCAAGACATGCATGGTCATGAAATTGTGGAGAATCCGAGACTCAAACAAAGTTCTAGAAATAGAGTCTTGTGTTCTAAACTCATTCGAGTAGCATCAAGAGCATCAGAGAGTGAGAAGGCATATGAGCTAGTTGTTTTGGAAGCTGAAAAACTGGCAAAAATGATTGAAGATGTGTTGCGTTTGGAAATAAATGGTGATAAAGATCTGGAAGACCAAAGCCAAAAGGTATCAGTCGATGATGTTAATAATAATGATGTGACAAATGCAAAGGGATTCAAAAAAAGAGAAGCTACTCATCCTGGAAAGCGTAGATGTAAATGCCGCGTTGAACAAGAATTAAACAAAAATAAGAAGAGGCCTGCAAAGGTAAGATGTTTAACCTACTGTTGACTTTGTTGTGTATTTTGTTCGAATATAAGTATATAACTTTAATTTGTAATTTTGACAATGATAGGTAACTGGATTTTCAAACTATAGTGCAAGAACATACGAATCTCCAACACCTTCTTCACAACAATCCCAGGTATATATAATCTGGAGTGAATCGCTTTATCAAATATTTGTAGATGAAGATGATTCAAATTGGTGCTTCAGAGTTTTTACCCTCTTTTTTTTTCACTTTTTATTTACAGGTCTCAATTCAGTCTCCTATGATAGTTGGTAATTCTCCATATATGCCATTGATCTATCACCCATACAATGTGAGTATGTGTAAAGTATCTTATTGTAAGCCGTATCATATGTAAATGTATGAGTTTCTCATTGAGTGATAAATTTTTTGTTATTACTACAGATGCACCAAATATCGAATCAAATGTCGAACCAAATGTCTTGGATGGCTTATCAAGACTCCTCTAACACAAGTGCACAAGCATTATTACAAAATATCATGAGATTTCCAGTTGCATTGTCAGGCCCTAGAACTTCAGATAATGAGCCAGACCTTAGAACTTCAGATAACGCGAAAGATTAGATGCAATAACATGTGATTCCAGAATGTCATACTATATAGCATTTTATTTGTTTTTGAAATAAAGCATATTCTGACTAACATAATCACACTGGTAGTTTGCCTTTGCCATGTCAATTTTGCTCTTTGCCATATATCATCATTACAAAGGGGGTTTGTGATATTCATGCTTGAGGCTGCAGTAGCCTACAGATGGACCTATAACTCTTAGATGAACCAGTGTTGAGGAATCAGACACGGATAGTCGTTCAAGAACTGGACAGTTAGACAAGACGTACTCGAGAGTAAATCCATTAACATTAACCGATTTGAAATCAAGAACTTTAAGGGATTTAAACCCAACATATTCACAAGGGTGTTGACTTGGAGTACCAGAGCACAAGGGACTCAAAGAAGAACCTACTACAACATTTTGGTGAAGTGCATAGCGCACTGGTGTACACGATGGAGATAGAATAGGATATTCTGAAAAGTCCAACTCAAGCACTTCAACTCCTTTTTTCATTGCAAATTGAAACCATTCACCTATAGAGCTTATAGGACCAATGTCATAAGAAACCCTGAAATGCACAATTTTCAAGGCTCTGTGCAGTTTCAACACACTGTCTACCCACTCGACATAGCGACGCTTCTTCAGCTCTGCTGCTTCTGGAAAGATTCTACTCAGCTCATACATTCTGCACCAAATCTTCTCAGCGTCAAAGTTGAGAGTGGTACTGTAAGTCCACATATACCGCCATCTCCTAGAAAGGATACTAGTAGCTTGTGCATCCTTTATAGGCAATCCAGACAGTATCATAATCAGAATTTCATCAGGCAACACACTAATCCTGTCTACCGAGTCCTTTTGTTTCTTTCGTTTTCTCAAGTTGGAACCATCCTATGAAATAGCCAGAATGAACAATGTTATAAAAGCCAGAAAAGTAGCACTATCTTCCCTCTCTCTCTCTCATGATTCCATATGATCAATTAAGTCAATTCATTTATCTGACAAGCCATATATAACATCAAAACAGCACCAGACCCAATACAAGAAATTGAACAAGATGAGACTTTAATATTATCTTAGATCCTAAAGAAACAAAAATCAAATTAAACTAAAATACCAATGCAATATGATAGTACTCAAATACTCACAAAAGAAAATAGTAAGCAGTATTTAGATAAAGGTAGTACCTTGGTACTTGGTTGGACCATTGGTACTGAAATAGGTGAAGACGAACCAAAGCCCAGAAGCAGACTAGCAAGATCAGATAGCCCTTCAATAACAAACCGAAAAAAAGAGAAAAAAACATATGCAATTAGAACATAACAAATGTATTGAGAATACCCAGTTGAATTGCACATAGCAAAATCGAAAAGCAATTTGCTTATCATACTTCCTCGTATTGGGACTGAGATGAACAGTGCCCAAAGACAGCACAGTTGTTTCTTTTATCATACTTCTCCCGCCGCATTGCAACGACGCCGTTTCCTCCGTCCCCTGCCTTCACAAAAATCTTGGCTCTGTCGAAACACCTCATCACCGCCGGCACTCCCTTCTCCTTCAAAATCGTAAATGAGACAACGTTGAAAGTCTACGAAGCTTTTCTCGACGGTGCCCTGGCTCAACGACACGCTCTCGACCATGGAAGTCGACGACAAATTAAAATGGTTGAACACATACCTCGACAACCAAAACACAAGAAACGCTTCGTGCTCGAGCTCACTCCCACTCTTCATGAACTGTTTCAACCAAAGCTTCGTGCAACCAATCCTCAACGCCCCAGCCGCACTGCTGAAAAGCCCACGTCTCTCCTCGTTTAGCTTCTCCTCAATTTGCCTCTCATCTTTAATCTGAAGTGAACTGAAAACAGAGTCCCCAACAACAGAAAAGCCTCCCAAAACCATGACATCTTCCAATGTGATTGTCGCTTCTCCCCATGGGAAAACAAACGTGCTGGTCTCGCAGCACCATTTCTCTGTAAACCCACAAACAAAGTCCTTTTTGTTTCTGGTGATTTCGTACGTTGAGCTCATGATGGCTTCGTAAATGCCGGCTTTCCTCCAAGTAGATTGGTGAGTAGGAGCCAAGAGGGTGACCCAGGCCTATAGTTCTCCGTGGTCGAAACGCCATGCCCGGAAATCGAGCTTCAACGGCAACTTCTTTGGTTCGAACCGAGTTGGGAGAGAGGAGAAATCGCGAGGGACCTTGAAACGAGGTTAATGCTCGTCAATGGAAGAAGTGGGTCTGAGAAAGTAGGCCGTTTTGCGAAATGGGTGTCCGCCGGTTGAGGAGACAACGGCCGAGTCGTGTCTCTCTTCGACCACCGTGTGCGGCGGAGCTTCTCTGAAGAGGGAAGAAGAAGAAGAAAGTTTGGGCCTTTTGGAGTGAGAAGATTGCTGTAACATTTTCGCCTGAGAAACCAAAACTCTCTCTGGCTTAGCTAGATGGATTTCAAGTTTTCAACTTTCAAGGAGAATCCTGATCCGACTGAGGGAGTGTGAGACTCAGAGTGATTGTCTTTTTCGGAGAAGAAGAGAAGAAGAGAAGAGAAGATACGAGAGAAAAATAAAAACAAAAAAAATCTTGGCCCTCTATTAAATCGGATGGTCAAGATAATCTTGTTAGGTAGTGGTAAGGACTTCTCCGTTAGGAGGTAATCCATGTTCGTTATTGTCATCCTTTGGAAATACAGATTGACCGAAATCCACAATGGGATTGGCGGTTGTTATTTCTCATCGAGGCCTTGAAGAATTAGATTCAGAAGATACATTTATTGATCTGCTAGTTACAAGAGAAACCATATATATAGGGTGGTGAGTAGAAGAAATAAGTTTGATATACACCTAGGTGTTGGCTCCAGGGGCGTATCTAAGATTCTGACATTTGATAGGTTGTATCGTGCAATGCACAATTTTTCTTCTTCATGGTTGTAACATTTTGGGAAGCTCATCATCACACCCATATTATTATATAAGAAAACACACATCGAGGAGGACATAATACCAATCTCGTGAATAAGAAAATAAATATTCATAATAATTAATTAAATTGTACCCTCCGATAACAACTTATTCCATACCTAATAATAATTGAATCATCATTAACACTCTCGCATGCTCTCTTTCAATATAGAGAACCACTGAATCATCAATGAACTCATTATTGTTCTTATTTTGAAGAGTATTTTGTTTTAAAATCTTCATAGATGAAAATGCGCTCTCTGTTGTTTCCGTAGATACAAGAAAAAACATGCTAATCTATAAATCATCTGAAAAAAAATCCAGAATATAGATTTTCTTGTTTCAATCAACCGTTGACACAAGTTAAAAAATGTTATTGCCATATTGAATCTTCTATCCCTTTAAATAATTGCTGAAATGAACCGTTATAACTTAAGTCGAGAGGGTGAATACCCAAACGAATTTTATTGTCCATATAGGTATTATCTATAAAAATATATATAAGTATATATATATTTTTTTTCTTTGAATTGACCCAAAATTTTGGGTGGACTATAGCCCAAGGTGCAATGCACTTGGCTCATGTTAAAATAACTAGGAAGATTTGAATTCCTAGACAAGGAATGGTTGATCACCTAATACGTGATTTAGAAAGATACAAACAATAATTCTCATCTAATGATGAAATATGATATATAAATTTTATGTTTTAAAGTAGAAATAAAGGAATGAAAATCCACAGTTAATTAGTGATAGTTGCATATTTATGCGTCTATTCGGTATTTAATGTGTTCCCTATGTTTAGTTTATTATTATTATTGAGTGAATTAATTATGTTTATTTGTTTTTATGTATTTTAGAGATTAATAAAGAAAATTAGATTAAATATTATATTTTGGAAGCTTGGCGAGCAGTTAAGAGGAGAGATATATGTACTAAAAATAAAGAAAGAGATGGCTTGGCGGGTGGACTTTGGAAAGAAGGTTGGGATTTGATTTAGCTGGCACGTGAGCTGCAGCTAGGAATTACCTAGCTTAATGGATTTATATATTTATATATATAATTTATCCTTGGCGAGGAGCAATTGTGGGAGTGAAGTTGGACTTAATTGTTGCACATAGGAGTCAATATCCATTTAGGATACTACATATTGTTGACTAGCACGGGGCTGCTAGGTCAATTGCTCTTGCTTACATACATATATATATATATATAGCTAGTGGAGTTGTTTAAGAGAGGAAGGCTGGACGTGATTAAGAGAATAAAAGAAGAAAACAGAGGAAGAAAGAGGAAGTTGAATTGAAGAGAGGAACCGAACTGCAAGCTTATGATCCCAAGGGGGATCAAGAGTTTATTTCTTTTCCTTCTTAGTTCATCTTCCATGAATTCTTTGTTATTATTATTAAGACTATGAGTAGCTAAATTTCTTTTGTTAGGGGCTGATTGAAGCCCTGGATACGCTTACGATTTTGAACCCATTTTTGATTCTATTAAATATTTGGATGAGTTTTGTTTCACTGTTTTCTCACCGTATGATTTCTATGATCATGTTTCTTTGAGTGCACGCCTAGATACATGGTTTAGGGTCTATAGTCTTGATTGTGTACATGACCACCTTATCATTGCATATTCTTTAGAGATAAACATGAATTTGTGTGAAACAAGTCTTAGTGATGTAAGGGTGACCACCTTATCAACCCTTGAAACTTTGTTATTATTCAAACATTCTTAGAACATAATGACTTCAGTTTTCTAGGCTTACATCACCATATGTATAAGTCGGTTAATTGAGGATCAAGATTGAGCGGATTGTCCCTCCCTCTTTCATGCCAAGTAAGAGAGTGTAATACACAAGATGACTTAACCAAAGCTCTTGTGTGGAGAGTATTCATCCATGGTTATTTCAGTTATATTGGGAAGGTCGTAAGTATGTCTAGGGTGGAGAGAAGTTCTTAACATTCATATCTCATTGATTTCCTCCAACAATTTACTTTCTGTAATTTACTGATTTCTGCATTAGCTGTAGCTTAGCCGATTTATTTCGGTAGCCAAATCAACTCAGAACACGCTCAAATTTTGTGTGATAGTCCACCACTGTGTCTAGTTCATTGTATCCAAATTTTGTCTCATTTGAATCTGTCTAGCCTAGGTTTGTAGTGTCATTAGTGTACTGTAGTCGAGTCTGTCAGCATTTCTGTTTCGTGTTAGGATTTAGTTTCACCAATTCCTCGTGTTTGATAACCCCTATTTATTTTACTACATTGATATATCCAGGTTGAGAATAGGGTATCTTTGCAAGGTGTTTACCCGTCTTGTCAATTAGTTAGTCATGTAAACCAAGTACTAAATTTTACCTCAAAATGTATGTTTGAGAACCTGTCGACCTTCTCTTTTGCTAAGAATCCTTGCCCCAGATTTTGCATTAACTTGTTTTTCATCACATATCTTCTAAATTCCTCATTTATTCGGCACATAATGACAAAAAATCTAGATTCATTACCACTTTTAATGCCCTCCTTTCACTACCAAAACAAACACTATAGGTGACGAATTTAAAAAAATAGGCCAACATTTTTTTTTCGTCAGCTATATTATACTTTAGTTGACGAAGAAAAAAAATCATCGGCTAAAGTATTTAAGCTGACGAGGAAAAAAAAATCATCGGCTTTAGCTGGAAAAATCATCGGCTAAAATTACGTCTTTAGTTGGAAATAATGCACATTATTTCGTCGGCTATACTTTAGCCGACGACTTTATACATTGTCGGCTTAATTCATCGGGTTTATATCGCCAGACCGCCGCTCCTTTCTCAAAAATCCTAATTCCCCCCCCCCCCCCCCCCTCTCTCTCTCTCAGACCTCCGCCACCTCGCCCTCGCCCTCGCCTCTCTATCCTGGTAAACCTTATTATTTGGGTTTTTTTAATTTTAAATTTAGGGTTTAAGGTTTAATTTGTGTGTAATTTTATCTCTCTCCGTCCAGCCCGCCGCCGCCGAGCTCTTTTATTGAATTTAGGTTGTAATTTTAGTTTGGTTTGGTGAAATAAAATTGTGATTATGGTTTGGTGAAATAAAATTGTGATTATGATTTGGTGAATTTAGCTCTTTTGTGATTATGGTTTGGTGAAATAAAATTGTGGAATCGACAGATCTGGATTTCGATTCCCAGAAGGATCTAGGAATAGTTATCTTATTTCATAGTGTACTTCATTATGCATTGAAAGAAAAGAAAAAATTGTTTATCATAATTGATTGAATATCTTATTATGGGATGAAATTAAAATTTTGTGATTTTAATTTATAGTGTATGTATTTCCTTATGTATTTAAAAATTCAGTGCCCTAATAACATTGGGTCTTAGGCCATTGCCTCACCGGCCACCTATTAGGTACGGGCTTGTCTTTGTGATATTGATGCATGTGCTTTTATCTAAAGTTCATATGATTCCCAGCCGAAACTTTGGCCTTCTCCCTTGAGAGTCCAGCGAGTGCTATCGTAGTTCAAGACCATGTCTCAAATGGAGCAGAGCAAAAAGTTGGTGAATCATAAGACTTTCTTGAGGAAAAGCTCAGGAAAAACTCAAGAAACAAAAGAAGGGCAACTGTGACAAGGAGACTCTTTTGAGATGTTCCGAAGCCTGACTAAAGAGTCTTACTAAGGCTTGACAATGGCTAACATGAATGATCTCATGAGCACCTGAAGAAGACACATATGAGAACATGAGATCTTAAGGAGGGGGCTTTGAAGAGTTGGAACCAGGTACAAGGAGCTCAAGTGCTACTAACTCCAACAGAATGCAAAATGGCCACATTGAAATGTGGTGGGGTAGCAACAACAACATGGCCATGAAGAGTGATTTCGTGATGGAGAGGACAACATGCATTATGTAACTTAATATGTATCACATGCAGAACACAGAGGCAATGCAGCTTCAAATGATGCAGATCACATCACACAAGCAGCATACATCGTGGTTCATGGGCATGTTGAACACACCGCTACCACCCCCACCACATCTTGGTTTATTGAGGATTTGATGCTCCCATATGGGGATCATAACCACAATACTAAGTGGCTTAATCCTTAAGTCATTATGACTTCCAGTTTCCTTGAACAATCTATTTATGGTGTCCGAGTTTTTTTACAATTTTCTTTTAGGCGTCCTTGGTTTGATCATGTATTTTTTACTTTAATTTTTGAGCTTATGCATTCTAAAAAATAAGTAAAAAATGAAAAAAAAAACTTTATGATGTATGATAGTAGAATTGGAGAAAAATAAGAAGCTTGAATGGTTCTGTAATAAGTAACGAGATTGGAATATGACTAACTAAAGAAAATGTAAGAATAGTCAAAGAGAACACAAGAGATGGATAATTTTTTGATATATTGATCACTTCCGAATTGGGATATATCTAATTTTTGCACACCAGCCCGTTAAGCTCAATTGTCAAAAGAGAAGATTAAATTGTGCCTTAGGACATCGGTCTTTTAGATATTTTGGCCGATGAACAAGTAAAAAAGGTTTGGTCATTATTGATGATATTTGCTAAATCTCGATAATTATCTTGTTATTATTATGAGATTTATCAAGTATTAAAATCAATTAGAGACCTAATTGAATTAGGATATGAAAATATTCCTTCAAGGATTGCTACCAAAATGGAAACGTATCTAGACCTCTTTATGGGCATGCACATAATATTGTGATTTAATGTAAATCAAAGAGATATTCTCTCTGTTAATGCCGATTACTTTTGTTTAGGAATTTTACTTCTCTACCAAGACTCCTACTTGTATAAATAAGACTACTCCACAACATTGTAAAAGGACCTATACCAACCCAATACATCAATACAGTTTAACTTTTCTTCAAATGCCATGCATTATTTCTTAGTCAAATTTATCTTCATTTATCACTTTCTTTTCCTTTTTGCACTTATTTTTTATAGCTTTCGTTCTTTAGTTCTTATTTACATGCTCTTTACATTCCAAAATTTATTTTTTGCTTTTATTTTTTTGCATCTTTTATTATTTTTTCTAGCAACTGTAGACTAGAAAAACACAAAAAGAAGTGCTGAAAGTCCTTATTTACTAGGGCAAGAGAATCCTGAGGTCAAGAAGGTTCCTTCCTCGACCCACAATTATTTGAAGAAGTCAGATTCTCGGGCTAATCTATCAAAACCTCGCTTAACCAACACGCCACGAGTTGGCATGCCCGCACATCCAAAAAGGACTCTGTGAGCCAAAAATCTATTGGCCGTTAACAAAGGTCGTGACGATTTTTGTGCAAACAAACATATATACAATACTAACTACTTACAGTCTTACAAGGAAACTATTTATACATACTTAATTACAGAATATACAATGGCCTCCTAATATTTCTAGGAGTATGACTCAGTCAAACACTCCTCCTCAAGTTGGTGCATACAAATCTCGAATGCCTAACTTGTTAAGTGAGTCACTGAAGGTCTTGGATGAAATAACTTTGGTAAGGATGTCAGCTAATTACTCCTCTGAATGATCAAATAAGAATGATATAGTACGAGCATCTAGCTTCTCCTTGATGAAGTGTCTGTCAATCTCCACATGTTTCGTCTGATCATACTGAATAAGATTATATGCAATCTCAATTGCAACCTTGTTATCATAATATAAAGGCATTGGTTGTTTCAACTTGAACCCAAAATATTTTAGCAAATACTTTAACCACAACAACTCACAAGCACCTTAAGCCATACCACTGTACTCAGCTTATGCACAAGACCGAGTCACTACATTCTACTTCTTGCTCCTCTAAGTAATTAAATTTCCACCAATAAATGTAAAGTAGCCATAAGTAGAACATCTGTCAGTAATGTTACCTGCACAGTCTACATCAGTGTACGATGTACTCGCTAGCACCTAGACCTCTATGCTTACGAAACACCAAACCATTACCAGGAGTAGACTTCAAGTACCTCAAGATTCTTATCATAGCATCCATGTGAGCTTCACTAGGATTTTGCATATATTGGCTCACAACACTAATAACATAAATAAGATCAGGTCTAGTGTAAGACAAGATAGATTAATTTTCCAACTAACATCAAATACTGAGATTTGTCTGTAGGAACTTGATCAGCACACTTTGCAATACGATGATTCTATTAAATAGTTGTATCAACTAGTTTACTGTTGTACGTGATTTTTCCACGTCGGCCTGTTAAGCCCAATTGTCAGAGGAGCGGGCTATATTAAGCCTTATTTTTAGCACATCGGCTTTCAGATATTTTGGCCGATGAATGAGGAAAAAAGCTGGCTCATTATTGATGATATTTGATAAATCCCGATAATTATCTTATTATTATTATTATTATTATTATTATTATTATGGGATTTATCAAGTATTAATTAGAGATCTAATTCAATTGTGATATGAAGAATATTTCCTCATGGATTGCTACCAAAATGGGAACGTATCTAGACCTCTTTATGGGCATGCACAAGATATTTTGATTTAATGTAAGTCAAATAGATAATCTTGGTATTAATGCCGATTAGCTTTGTTTAGGAATTTTACTTCTCCACCAAGTTTTTTACTTGTATAAATAAGACTGCTTAGCACATTGAAAAGGGTCATCGACCAACACAACACATTAATACAATTTATCTCTTCTCCAAATGCCTTTCATTTTCTTCTTAGTCAAAATTCATCTTTGTTTATCGCTTTCTTTTTCTTTCTGCACTTAGTTGTAGATTTTGTTCTTCAACTTTTATTTACATGCACTTTACATTTTAGTATTACTTTTGCTATTTAGTTTAGATAAATTTAATTTTTCTAGCAACTGTATACCAGAAAAACACAAAAAGAAACCCTGGAAGTCCTTATTTACTAAGGCAAGAGAACCCTGAGATCGAGAAGGTTCCTTCCTTGGACAATTGTTTGAAGAAGTCATATTAGGCACAAGTCTATCAAAACCTCGCTTGGCCAATATGCCACGAGTTGGCATGCCCGCGCATCCAAGAATGACACTGTGAGCCAAAATCCATCGGTCGTTGACAAATGCAGTGATAATTTTTGTGCAAACATTTACAGTCAAGCATATCAGTCTCTACTATAGATCTAGAACATACTTCCTTTTGACTCAACATAATCCATTTATTTTTTTGGGCTACCTCAATGCCTAAGAAATACTTCAAGTTTCCAAGGTCCATCATTTCAAATTCAGAAGATAAATGAACTTGTAACTTATTATTCTCACCAAAATCATCACTTGTCACAATCATGTCATCCATATAAATGATCAAAGCAGTCATCATACACTGCCGATGTTTCAGAAATAGAGTATGATTTGAATTGCTTTGTCGATAGACAATCTTCTTCATGAAAGCTGTGAATCTTTGAAACCAAGCTCTTGGGGAATGTTTCAATCCATACAATGACTTCTTCAATTTTCACACCACCTTCTCACTAATAGAGTACCATATCTTGGGAGAAGATTCATGTAGATTTCTTCATTCAAATGAAGAAAGACATTCTTCACATCAAACTATTGTAATGGCTAATCAAGGTTCGCTGCTAAAGATATGAGAACCCGAATGGTTTCGATCTTCGTCACTGGTGCAAAAGTCTCATCATAATCTACTTCATATTTCTAAGTATACTCTTTTGCAACCAACATCACCTTATACCTGTCGGCTGAACCATCTGCATTATGCTTCACTATATAGACTCATCTACACCCAAATGTCTTCTATTCTTCTTTCCAGGTGGTAAATGTACCAAGTCCTAGGTACCATTCCTGTTGAGAGTATCCATCGCCTTGACCAACTTCTCCTCCTTTATTGCATCCTGCCCTTTACTAGGAAGAGATACAACAGATAACTGATTCACAAATGCTATATAGGGTTTAGACAATTCATAGCCAGGTTGACAGATAATTAGCTACAAGGTACTTGGATTTAGCTGACAAGGTAGGCTCATACTTATTTGAAGGTTGACCACGAGTTGACTTGTCAGGTAAAGCTTTTCTAGGCTCATTCACAGAAACATTAAGATTAAAAAGAGGATGATGACTACTAGACACAGGAAAACTAGGATCAGATGACAAATGAAGACTAGGATCAGTGCTTACCTTAGACAATGACGGGAAAGGAGAGGTTACTGATGGGGAGGGAGAAACTGGAGTTGCATGTACATTCTGTGAACTCACAACTTCTCTAAACTTAGTAAGGTTCTGTTTGACTAGTCAAAAAAATGTATTCGACTAGTCGAAGAGTTATCTCGACTAGTCGAAGGTGCTCATGTCTTCTCTGATGATTCTATTCGACTAGTCAAAGGAGGTTTGACTAGTCGAATGGTTGCCCCACTAGTTCAAATTAATCTTGAAAAAACACATGTTTCTCCTCTACACTTTGAGTTTCCATAGGAGAGAAATAACACAAGTCTTCATTGAAAGTGACATCTATAGTGACATTGAGTCATACACTGAGATGGAGGATGCTAGCACTTGTATTATTTCTGATGGGATCCATAACCAACAAACACACACCTGAGAGAACGAGCATCCAAATTCGATATCTAATTCTTGTGTAGATGAAAATATGCCACACAACCAAAAACACGAGCAAGAAGTTTTTTAAGAGATGAAATGATAACATGTTGAGATAATACCTCAAATAGAACACGATTCTAAAGAGATGAAGATGGTAGGCGGTTGATGAGATGAGATGCACATAGTACAACTTTTCCTCAAAGGTACTTTAGCATGTTGGCGCTTAGTAAGAGAACTTTTCCCATGTCCAAGAGATAGCGGTTCTTTCTTTCAGATACTCTAATCTGCTCCGGTGTCTGAGGACAAGTTATTTGATGAACAATACCTCAAATGCAATCCGATTTTGAAGAGCTGCAGATCGTAGGCGATTGATGAGTTAAGAGACACATAATATAGCTTCTCTCCACAAATATTTTGGCATTTTGGCACTAAGTAAGAGAGTTTTTCCTATGTCTAAGAGATGACGATTCTTCCTTTTAGAAACTCCATTCTGCTCTGGTGTCTGACGACATGTAGTCCGATGAACAATTCCATGCTGCTAAAAATAGTTTTAAAAAGAGTGATCAACAAACTCTTTTTCCATTATCAGATCGAAACGTGTTCACATAATCATCATACGGAGTTTGAATAAGGCTATGAAACGTAGTAAATGTGAAAAATACCGCATCCTTCTTTTTAATCAACACAACCCATGCCAATCTTGTAATAAAGTTATCAATGAACAAACAAAGTATCTCATTCCAGTCAAGGTAGGATTTTTTAAAGGCCCACATATATCTTAGGGGTCACCATTTAGCCCATAGGCCCAAAAAACCTGTGTGCGGCCCGAGGCTCGAAAAACCCAAGCTCCTGACCCGAATTTAAGTCTGAAAAAACTTGGCATTATAGGCATAAGCCCAGGATCAGGCCGATGTCCCAAAACCCTTGGGCCCAAAAATCTCGGTGGACCAAACCGGTCTACCCCATCAATTGTATATATTATAGATTATTTTATCAACATAAACATCTAAACTCTCTAATTTACCTTAATATCATTCATTTATATACTAATTATCAATTTTTTTAGGCTTATATATTATTAGCGTATATAATTGTTGATATATTTGATAGTTAAACACTTTTAATTTCTAAATAAAAGCCAGATAAGGGCCGGGGTCGAAAAACCCTGTGGGCGGCCCAGATTTTGGAGATGTTATGCTAAACCCCGATCTGGTCCATTGCTAAACACTAATTAGAATGAATCAACTCAAATGGTCCAGAACTAAAATGAGAATTAGGAAAGTAGCTGGACTTATGACTTTTAGCAAAAAGACATATTTCACAATGGAGGCTAGACTTTTTTATTCCCAAAAACAGAGATGGCTTCATAACACCAAATGATGGATGACCCAACCAGCGATGCCATAACCAAATTTCTCTCACTTGATCAAAATTCGAAGTCAAGGCAACATGTCTTGATGGTGTTTGTGTCTCCCTATTGTACATGCAATTCAAATGAAATAGTCTTCCTCTCTGATCTCCCAGGCCTATTATTGTCTGAGTACATAGATCCTGAAACACCACATACATAGGATAAAATGTAACATAGAATTTGTTTTGGAAATTCAATTTAGATACCGAAAATAGATGATGAGACAGAGAGGGATCGAACATAAAGAACATTATGTAACACGACAGACAGAGTAACTTAGATTGACCAAATACTTAAGACCGAAAAAACATACTATTTGCATTAGATACTTAAAATATAAGTATGTAGATAGAGTCGAAAACATAGATTTATCAAAGGTCATATGATCAGGCGCACCAGAATCAATTATCCATGTATCACTACTAGTAAAGTTTGAAACTTTCAAAGCAATACTAATTTTACCTTAACTTTACAATATAATAGAAAACATGTTCTTCAAACAACGAAATATCCAAAGCCATAAATTTTTTTTCACAAGTGAACAAGACAAGAAACAATGAGCAGATCAAGGAATCAGTCTGTCAGAATAGATTTCGATGAGTCGAGAGATTTTTTTTTGATGCGTCCAACAAAATAGGACATAGCAATTCTGACAAGGAGCAAGAACAAATTCACAACGGAAACAAAGTCAAGTCTTCAAAATTTCCAGGATCAAACCTAGACTCTGATGCCAAGTCAAAGAGAACACAAGATATGAGAAATTTTCTGATATATTAATCATTCCCGAATTGGGATATATACAAGGCTACTTACTTAATCCTCTTAATATCCCTGGGAGTATAACTCACTCCAACAAGAATTATTTAGAGATGCCCGAGTCTTAAACAAGCGAAAGCTCTGTCAATATAAAGCAAACTAAGGTAAGTATAAAGCAACAAGTCAACAACATCTACTTTTTTTTAACATCAGTTTGAATCACAAATAGAAAGTGTCATTCAATGTGAAGCTTTGAGTAGACCCTTCTATGCACATACTGGGGAACAGTTCTTAAGTAGGTCTGACTTACATGGGTTTCATTTGACCCAGCCAATAAAAGAGGCAATAAAGGGTATTTTTAGATTTTTGCAAGGCATTAGTAGAGATAATTAGGGTAGTGTTTAAGAGAATTATCTTCCTAGTATCTTGATGTGTGTCTTGTCCTAATTAGAGTAGATATAAATATTCTCTCAATCCCTGATATATCGGGAGATTTATTGTATCATTGTAATGCCTATTTAAAGGTCATCTATCAATGAATAAAGTACAGTTTCAGATATATCTACTTGCGTATCTATATTCTCCTTCAACATGTTATCACCAGCTCTTGAGTTGATAGCCAACCCAAACCCGAAAAAAAAATCCTAACCCCTAAACACTACAAGCTCCATCGTCGGCCTCTTCCCTTACACAACGTCATCACCGTCGTCGATTATCTTCAAGTCGCCGGACCACCTCATCGTCGCCAGAATTCTTTTCGTCGCCAGATTTTGCTTCTTACTTCAAACTTCAATCCCAGTGAAGTTTTCATACTGAGCATAATACCCTCAAGGTAAAATTTCAAAGTTATTCGATTTAGAATTAGGCTGGAAAACTTAATTTCCGTAACACCCTAGATCTACATCTAGATTTAGGTTTAAATACCGTGAATTTTATATATGCCTCTAGTTCCTATGGATTATTATAGGTATGCGTGAGTGAATGATTAAATTCTCCTCAGAGTTTAAACAATAGTGACGATCATGGGGGAGTCACAATATGCATGAAAAAAAATGGAAGTCGATAATTTGTGATTGTGAGTAAGTCACGATTTTATGGGATGTGGTATGAAACCATCGGTTATTGCATCGATATTTGTGACTATGCATCAATAGATTATGTTTTCTTATTCTCTAAACTTAATAAGTGATCGTGATTTTTCGATCAGTAAACCAATTTCATCTCTTGTCTTTTGTAGATGATTGAACCAACGAGGCCAGAATTTGACATCCTTGATCTTCAAGGAGTAGAGTACCATAGGTGGGTCTCAGATGTGAGAAACACTCTCATCTGTAAAAGACTCACCAACACCATCAAACAACTACCATCAAGCACTCAAGCCGATGACGATACTATAACCTGAAAGGCTCAAGCTCTCATATTTCTTCGGAGACATATCCATCCTGCTTTAAAGAAGCAGTACTTGTTAAAGGACGACCCCGCGGATTTGTAGGCGACTTTGCAAGAACGGTTCAATAATATGCATGATGTACAGATTCTTGACTTGCTCGAAAAATGGGGTCAAATCCGGTTATTGGATTATCCAAAAATAAGTAATTTTTATCAGGATATGCTAGAGCTATAATCTGAGCTAGCCATTTGTGGTGTTGAAAAGAATGACAAGGCTATGATAGAAAATTCATTGACTACCTTTCCCACCTCCATAGACACACTTGCTCACCAATATCGGATTGATTATGAGCAAGGGAGATTGAGATCATTCAATAATCTTATGAGTTTGCTGGCCAAGAAAGAGCGGCATCAAGAGATTCTTCTCCGCAACAATGCTCGGCCATGCAGTACAAAGAAAGTCTATGGGGCACATCATACAGGAAAGACACGAAAATATAAGTAGAACAATCGTTCGGAACCTTATCAAACCTGTAGTGGTAGAGGTGGACGTGGTAGAGGACGAAACGGTCAAAATTTGACTTGGACTCGCTAAGACAACTCAAACAACAAGAATCCATCAAGTTGTGGTTCCAGGAACAATGAGAATTCTTCAATGTCTACTCCTACAAAGTTTAGCTCAGCACATTGCTATATGTGTGGTTTAAGCAAGCATATGCAGAAACAATGTCGTGCACCTAAGGATATACAAAATTCCAACAAAAAATGTAAGCAGTACCTGGCTCATGAGACAAACTACACTGCGGATGAAGAGATGGAAGATGGCGGAGAAGCCAATCTAGTTATAGACGATATCCCAAATATAAACATAGCGACTACAGATTTCACTTAGATTGATATCTCTACCATGTAATCAAGTTTTAGCATTGCATTTGACTCTATTTTTAGTCATGGTTATTTGAATAAGAACAATATCTTGATGAAATTTTTGATGTTGGGAAAGCAATAAAAGTTCTATTTTTTTGGTATTTGAAAGTATTAAGAATGGTTATGTTCATACATATTGCTTATAAGGTTCAAATTCTACAAAATCCTATGACATTATGACACCAAAGTTCCATAAAAATGAGACAAAAGAAATGATGATTTGATTCTAGAGATTTTTGACCCGTAGGGAATTTCCTCGACCCATCGATGGTGGAACGGTTTTACATTTTTCAACTCGTTGAAGTTTTCCTTCGACCCATCGAATGCACGCTTCAGTCTCCTCTTGTCACAAAACTCGACCCGTTGAAAATCATCCTCGACCCATCGAGATAGATATCAGATATCAGATTTTAGGTTTTATTCAACCAGTTGAGGTATCCCTTCGATCGGTCAAATGTTTGTCTCTGTGACAAATTTTTCCAAAACATGACCCGTCAAAAATCTTCATCGACTCGTCGAGGCAATAGTTATCGCAAAATCAAGTTTTATTTTTGGTTTCTTCGACCCGTCTAGTGGCTTTCTCGACCCATCGAAGATGGTACCCGGGAATGGTGTTCTTGATGTATTTTACATCGGTTTGCTTATGTCATATCAACACTCTTTACGGGTCACAACTCTTTGGTAAAGCTTTAAGTCTTTACTTAAAGTGGTTAACAAGTCTTGAAGACTAATTAAATTCAAATTCTTTTGTAGATGTTTGAGGGCGAGATCGAGTATCTAGCAGATAGTGGTACTACCCATACTATCCTACAGAATAGGCAATTATTTATTGATATTGTGCCATATACATCGTTAGTGACAACCATTGATTCCACGCCGGTTATACAAGGGCGTGGTTCAGATCAATTCTTGATGACACATGGTACTAAAATTCATATCACTGATGCATTGTATGCGCTTAAGACCAACGGAACCTTGCTAAGTTTTAAGGACATAAGAGCCAATGGTTTACATTTGGAAACTCATAGTGAGAATGGAAAAGAATTTTTATGCATAACTTCAGAGGAGTGCGGTAGAAAGCACACCTTGGAGAAGCTAGGGGCAATATGTAGTGGATTATATCTTACTATAGTTTAGATCATTGAATCCAATGTTGTCACACTGGCTACTGTGTGTGACACGACCTCATACAAGCTTTGACATTTTTTGACTAAGACACCCAGGTTGTGACATGATCATCAAAATATTCAAAAACTCTCATGGTCATCCATTTTTCAAAGGCAAGAAGCATGTGAAAATCCCCAAAACCATCAGATTTAATGGAATGGATGAGACTAACGATCCCTATCCGATTTCAACACCTAGTGTTATTCCACAAGATTCCTTTATGGCAATCTCTGATGCTCATCGCTCTGTTTGCAAAGCTTGCTCATTGACAAAGTTACAGCTAGACTCTGTTTTACGGTTGATAACATTGAAAATATTCAATTCTTACATAGAATCCATGGAGATATTTGTGGACCTATCAAATCGGAATGCAGACCAATTAAATATCTTATGATTTTGGTAGATGCATCAATGCGATGGTGACACGTTGCTTTTCTATCCACAAGGAATGCTACATTTGTAAAACTCCTTGCATAAATTATTAAGCTTTGGAATCACCACCCGAACAATCTAATCAAGTCAATTCGATTGGATAATGTAGGAGAGCTCATATCAAAGATTTTTGATGAATACTGTTGAAAGGATCTAACCCTGATTTAGTTTCCTAAACCGGAATCAAACCCCTTCTGAAAACACGAACTTGCAAAAATCACAAAAATTTCGGCAGAGTTTCGTTACTAACGTGGAATTGCCATTAACCTGCACCCGGAAAATACACTTCATCCTATGCCACAAAAGGCAAACTGTGGGCACCAACCCCATCCAGATTTCTCAATATCATAACAATAAAGTAAAGCAGTAAACAAAACTGTACTTTATAGAAAATCCGGGAAAATCATACGAAAAACATATCAGTAGCGTATCAGAGCGACCTCTAGTATATATATATACAAAAATATACAACAGTAGGCAAAACAAGAACCTACTGGAAAAGAAAGGTAGCTCGAACGCTAAGCCTCTAACCGCGACGTGAGACACCAGAATCCGAACTGCAAATTGGGCACGAAAACCGAAAAGCCCAGGGGAAAGGCAATAAAATCGTTAGAGTGAGTGGACAAAAATAAACATATGCCTTTCACCATTTACATATATCATAAAATTAAGCAAAGCGAGTTCGGAAAATATATGGAGGTGCCAGGCGAATCTCTCAAGCCCGACGGTGATAGGCTAGGCGAATCTCTCAAGCCTAGCGGGCACATCAGGGGAATCTCTCAACCCTGGATCTGACTACCAGTGATCAGCCGAGTAGCCAATGCATCGATGCTAAATAAATGCCATCACCATATAAAATATAAAACAATACCTCCAAAAGCAATAAATAATCTCAACATCGTATATAAATAAATACGGAAATCACGAACTCGCGACAATAGTGAAAATAGAAAAGTTTATTCACAGATGAGCACAGCGCGCACACGCGCTAAACACGAGATCTGGCGAAATATCCCTCGCCCAATGTACGATCTCGATCCTTTGAATAATCACAAAATATAACTGATCAAAATCATAGTTCATCACACTGTACCACACCTCGGAAACCAACCATTTCCGGAAACATATAACGCGGTACAAAATAATCGACGAAATTCTTGAAATCTTCACACAAACTCTCGACTAAAAATCCGGCTTCCAA
Organism: Geum urbanum; assembly: GCA_946800695.1. NCBI lineage: Eukaryota > Viridiplantae > Streptophyta > Magnoliopsida > Rosales > Rosaceae > Geum > Geum urbanum. The sequence goes on along the minus strand of OX327002.1, from coordinate 46,448,899 downwards.
ATTAACTCGAAAACCTCACGACTGCGTTCGGAGCGCGAAAACGAGTCGAAAACACATAAAAATCACAAAAATCCGAACCTCGCCGGAGCACCGCCGGCGGCGGCGGCGCGGTGGCAACGACGACCAAATCAAATGAAACTTTCCAGAAATGATCTTCCTTCCAAACCCAACAACTTCTCTCAAAGGACCACCACCATCCAACCACCACAGTGGCCGGAAAAAGCCTCGAAAGTCACGGAATCCATGGATTCCGGTGACTTTCCGGCAAGCTCCAAAACGGTAACCAACCTGAAATTCCTTCTACCCAAAGCAACTAGAGATTGAGGGGAACCTTTCCCCCCAAACACCCGACCCCAAAAGTGGTCGGAGCCGGCCACCCGAATCCGGCGAAAATCCCAATTTCCCTTAAGTTCGTTCTACCTCTAATCAACATCAATTCAAGCCAAACCAAGTTCTAACCTGTTGCAAATGAAGAGAGGATTCTATTCATACCGGTTTCAAGGCCAGAAGTGGCTGAAATCATGAAACCCGACGGTGGTAGCCCATTCGCACGGTGGAGCTCCGGTCAACCCAAAAAGTCAACGGTCAACACTTGGTCAACGACGGTCAAACTTCCTGAAACAGTGTTTTCGACAATTTTTTGAATATTTCGATATTTATACTCGCGGCTCGATACGATCAACGGTCCAAAACGGATCACATCCACGTTTCGGTTAACTCAAATACGAACGGAGAAACACGACGAAATTCAGTAATTTCAAATATTCATAACATATTCCTCGGTCGTCGAAATAATTATCTGGAACCGCCACGAACTTGAAATCACACGAACTACAACCATCGAGAAGAGACTTAACTCAAATTCTAGCCCGATAATTAAGTCGTGATCAAAACCGGTAAATCAATTAACTTACGGAAAACTGCGATTATGCATAAACTCGTGGATTAAGCCTATTACTCTACTGATCCTGTTTCGGGTCGTCACAACTGTATGTCGATTGGGATAGATGTTGAACATCCCGTTTCTCATGTTCACTCCCAGAATGGTTTAGCAGAGGCTCAAATCAAGCGGTTATAGCTTGTGTCCAGAGCAATTTTTATGCACACTAGTTTGCCGGTATCTGCCTGGGGATATGCAGTATTACATGTAGCAATGCTTCTTTGCTTGAGACTTGTAGCACGTCAACCATTCAGTGCGCACTATTTGGTAGCTGGATATGAGCCTGACTTTTCTTTTCTAAGCATATTTGGTTGTGCAGTGTATCTGCTAATTGCACCACCACAGTGCACTAAAGTAGGTCTTCAATGTCGATTAGGCATATATATTAGTTATGAATCTCCAAAAAATTGTTTGTTACTTAGAACCTTCACTGAGATCTCTTTACTGCAAGATTTTCAGATTGTCATTTTGACGAAACATACTTCTCGACGTTAGGGGGAGATAGGAATGCCTCCATTCCGGTTAAACGTCCGGAATTGACGTGGAAAGCTCCTCCAACTATGTTTCAAGAAGATCCACGCATATCTCAAAGTGAGATTGAAGTGCGATGAATATTGGATCTTCAAAAGGTAGCAGATTCAATGCCTGACTCCTTCACTGATATTGCTAAAGTGACAAGATCACACATTCCTACTGCAAGTGTTCCTACAAGGTTGGAAGTCCCCAAGGAGCTGTTTAAAGCAACTCCAGGGCAAAGTAGCATGCCTCTTGCCCATTAGATGGAGTAGCATCAACCTCATCTCCCACGAGGAAGAGGGGGAGACCAAAAAAATCCATGGATGAGCTGTAGGTGAAAAGGCAGGCCATCTAGGTACAAAACAATCATTTCATCATCAACATTGTGAATCCCACACATGAGATTGTTTCTGACTACAGTTATGTCTTAAGATCATAAATGACATCTCTGGAGGACGCTTCAGATCCATATGTGATGTCACTAAATGGTGAAATCTCACTAAAATACAATGATGCGCGTATTGTAATGGATAGAACATCCAAGATAGTTGATGATGTTTTTGCTTATTCTGTCGCTCAGGATATCATTGAAGATGATAAAGTGGAACCTTGCTAGATTGCTGAATTTCATCAGAGAGTGGATTGGCCGAAATGGAAAGAACCAATGCAGGCCGAACTATACTCTCTAAAGAAAAGGCAGGTATTTGGTCCGGTAATTCTATGCCCACCGAATATGAAGCCGGTTGAAGCGTAATGAGATAAATGAAGTCATTCGGCATACAGCTAGATTTGTGGCGCAAGAATTCTCTCAATGCCATGACATTGATTATGAGGAGACATACTCTCCGGTCATGGACATCATTAGTTTTCGCTACCTTGGCAGTTTGGTAGTGTCCGAAAAACTGAACATGCAGCTGATACATGTGGTGACCGCATATCTCTATGGGAACCTTGATTCCGAGATATACTTGAAAGTGCCAGAAGACGTGGTCTTAATTAATTTAAGTAACTCTATACCGCGGAGTGCTCATGTGATTAGATTGAAGCGTTCACTGTATAGATTGAAACAATCCGGTAGGATGTGGTACACACGTCTCAGTGACTACTTGATTGGGAAGGGATACAAGAACGATGATTTATGCCAATGTATGTTCAGTAAGAGAACAAGTTCAGGATTTACAATTATAGCGATCTATGTTGAAGATATGAATATTATCGGGTCTCTTGATGAAACCAATGAGACAGTTAGCTACTAGAAATCCAAGTTTGAGATGAAAGACCTTGGTAGGACTCGATTTTGTCTTGATTTGGAATTAGAACATCTATTCACCAGTCTGGTTATGTCCAAAAGATGCTCATGCGATTTAACATGGACAAAGCACACCCTCTTAGCATACCAAGGGTCGTACGCAGTCTGGAACCTAATATGGATCCGTACCATCCGAAAGATGATGATGAGGAACTATTGAGAGCTGAGGTACCATACCTTAGTGTCATTGAAGCTTTGTTGTATTTAGCTCAATGCACAAGACAAGACATTGCATTCTCTTTGAACTTGTTAGCTCGGTTTAGTTTTGTGCCTACACAACGTCTTTGAAATGGTATAAAACACATCTTCAGGTACTTGAAGGGTTCTATAGACTTGGGCTTGTTCTTCTCTTACAAAGAATACAGAGAGAAGCATGAACTTCCAAAAAAATGGATGGTTCAATCGCAGCATGCTAATTTCTGGGCTTTCGACGTGTCGAATGTTGCACCCTGGACGGACCAGAGCTATACCTTCGACCCGTTGAAGGAACTACTCAACCCGCCTAGTAATGGTCAGGCTGCGAGCACTGTTACTCCATTTAGTGCAGTCCCTTATTTAGAGACATCTTGTGATGTCTTGGTTAGTTTTGCTAATGTTGGGTATCTCTCTGACCTACGCAAAAGACGTTTCCAAATCGGTTATGTGTTTACTATGGGGAATGCAGTGATTTCTTGGAGATCAACAAACCAGACCCTGGTTGCTACTTCGTCGAATCATTATGAGATCATTGTTTTACATGGAGCGGTTAAAGAGTGTGTTTGGCTTAGGTCAATCATACATCATATTCAAAGAACTAGTGGATTACCTTCCACTACTATAACACCAACTTGTATCTTTGAGGACAATGCAGTTTGCATTGAACAAATGAAGTTGGGATACATAAAGGGTGATCATACCAAGCCTATATTGTCAAAGTTCTTCTACAATAAGCAACAACAGAAGTTATTGAATAATTATGTGAATCAGGTTTGTTCTGCAAACAATGCTGCAGACTTACTTATCAAGTCACTGTCCAAATCTACATTTGCTAAGCTTGTGAGACACATTGGTATGCGAAGAATGTCTGAACTCCAAGATTGAGATATTGATTAGGGGGCATTCATTTCATGGACATCAGGGGGAGTCTACATCACATGTGGTCGCTTTTATAGTTGATGCGTTGTACACTTTTTCCCTTCGACCAAGCTTTTTTTTTTATCCAAAATTTTTTTGTTTGCTTGACAAGGTTTTTAGTGAAGCAACAAGTTATGCATCATACATTAGGATCGCGACATTAGGGGGAGTGTTTAAAGGAATTATCTTCCTGGTATCTTGGTGTGTGTGTCTTGTCCTAATTAGAGTAGATATAGATATTCTCTCAATTCCTGACTTACCGGGAAATTTATTGTATCAGATTGTAATGCCTATTTAAAAGTCATCTATCAATAAATAAATTACAGTTTCAGATCTATCTACTTACGTATCTATTTTCTCCTTCAACAAGAAGAAGATTTTGGATATTTGACTTGTGGTCTTATGCCCTTGCCACATCATCTTCCCTCCCCAATAACGCACTCCCTTCATACATCAAATCAACTTTCAATTCCTGCAACAAGAGAGCAAAGAGTATAAATTACATGTCACATAGTAGTGAACTAGAGATATATTTTGAATACAAGTTGTCCTTCCCTTTGTTGCACCCTGCTTTAATTTCTGCACTAATAGTGAGGTGACTGAAGTCTCTAATTTGAATAAATCTGCTTTTCCTGTAATCATTTTTCAAATTTCTCTAGGCATTTATAAATGACAAATGATAAGGCGGCTTTCATAGAAAAAAAACGTAAATATTAGAGAAGGGTCATCCGATCATGTACTAAAAAAATTGAAAAGTATGGGTTTATGCATACAGATGCATACTTATGAAAAGTATCAGAAATCAGATAGTAAAAGATCATATAGAAAAGTAAAAAAAAATTTGAACATCCTCGCAGCATGCGCATGTAATCGAATTTTATGGAACATGCCTAAAAAATGTGCCCTCTAAATCTCCAAGTTATTACATATGTACTATGGATATGTGATGCCTAATGAAGTAATGATGTAATCTCTCTCGAAGCTCGAAACCAACTGATAAATGTTTTCCTTATGCAAAGCACTTTCCTTGCTGAATATTTGTCACGATGCCATTGCTGATGTACGTATGTGTCTGTATGTGTATGCATTATATATGCTGATATGCAATTTGGTTAGTTCAGATGCATCTGAAGCATGAATACATTTAGCTTTTGCTTGTTTATCATCTATCTGTCAGATTTACAAGTATATTGATCGATATGTTAGTTAGAAGAGAAACAATCAGGATGGTGATCAGAAGCAACGATTTTTTTATATATATGCACCTACGTTATTGTTTCATGTTTATGTTAAACAGATCAAGGAAGATTTGAATTCCAAGACAAGGGATCGCGGCATTATCTTATATATGATTTTCAAAGATACAAAAGTTTGAAGTAATGAAATAAAATCCACAGATAATCGACTAATTCAGTGAAACCACCATAATTCACCTTGAAATGCATATCTAATAACTTGTCAAATCTTCTTTTTAGCCAAGTATCCCCTGCCCCAAATTTTGTATTAACTTACTTTTCATTACGATTCATCTAAACTCACCATTTCTGCTACACATAACGATAAAAATCCGGACGCAATACTACCTCTAGAACCCTCCTTTATTTCATGAAATTGTATTTGCAACAGGTTAGAATCAAATTGGATTGTCTCATGAACATGTAGCACAATTGGCAATTCTTAAATTTTTGCATAATACTAGAAACGTCAAAGAAAAATCTGTAGCATTTGAAGCAACATTGAATTTTCCATTAAAAAGAAAGATATGCACTGAATTGATGAGACATCCCTTTGCTTGCTTTATATTGAGCATCTTCAGGGCTAGAACAAACCAAAAAGGTTATTCTTTCATACTCTCTTCCCTAGTGTGCAATAGTTTCATCTTTTCTTTCTCGCCATGACGAGAAAGAAGGTAAAATTGGCATACATTACTAATGATAGTGCTCGAAAAGCAACTTTCAAGAAAAGGAAGAAGGGTCTTATGAAGAAGGTTAGTGAACTCACTACTCTTTGTGATATTGATGCATGTGCTATTGTCTACAGCCCCTATGATTCCCAGCCAGAACTCTGGCCTTCTCCCTTGGGAGTCCAACGAGTGCTCTCGCAGTTCAAGATCATGCCTGAAATGGAGCAGAGCAAGAAGATGGTGAATCAGGAGACTTTCCTGAGGCAAAGAATCTCCAAGGCTCAGGAACAGCTCAAGAAACAAAAGAAGGATAACCGCGAGAAGGAGATGACTCGCGTGATGTTTCAAAGCCTTTCTGGAAAGTCCCTCCAAGGCTTGACAATGACCGACCTAAATGACCTTGGCCTGGTCATCAATCAGCATCTGAAGGAGATACATCTGAGGATGAGAGGTCTCAAGGAGCAGGCTGTGAAGAGCCAGAAACAGGTGGAGGAAGCTCATGTGGTACCAGCTGAAGTGGATCACAGAATGGCTGCAATGATATATGGTGGGGAGGGCAATACCAGCAACATGGCCATGAAAAGTGATGAAGAGGACAGCAGCATGCAACATGTAGCTTTTGGTGACATGCACAACATGGAGGCAATGCAGCTGCAGCTGATGCAAATCGAAGCGCAAAAACAGCATAACCTGTGGTTCATGGAGATGCTAAATACGCCGTTGCAACCACTGCCACATCCGGATCATAATCAGCATATGGAGTTTACTGGAGAGGATGTGATGCTTTCATATGGAGATCATAACCGCAGAATTATTTGGCCTAACCCTCCTCATGCTGGGAACTTGAACTTTCCTTGAACAATCTACTTAATCTACTTGGTCCAAATTCTGCAGTTGTCTTGTGTCCTTGCTTTGATGGTGTTTTTTACTTTGTTGAACTTATGTATTCTCTGAAAATAAAAATATTATGATGTGTAATTTGAAAAATGGAAAGAAAAAAATTAGGCCGCGTAACTCGATGATACTGTGTCCCTCTTTTTCTTTTTTTCTTTTTTTTCAGTCTCTTATCCGAAGGTTGTAGCTATGTAAGAAGCTTCTCGGATCCTTTAAAAAAAAAAAGAAAAAAAAAAGCTTCTCGGACTGGTAAGTGGTAACGAGATATTGAACTGCGACCAACTAGAAAGCACATATAAGAATCATTTACTGTAAAGATGCAAAAGCCTCTTTCAATATCAATATGAAGCAAACCAGTCTGTAGTCGTACTTGTAAAAAGCAACATCTCAAGTTATTTTTGAACATCAGTTTAAAATAAAAGGCAAGGAAGTCCAAAGCTTGGAGCAGGCACTCTTATGCTTCTGTAGAAAGCACACATCGAAGGCATCCCCCTTCATGCATCAAATCAAAGGCCTTGTTAATCTCCCCAAGGGTCAAAGTGTGGGTGATGTACTCATCAACTTTGATTTCCTACAACAAGAGAGAGCATAGTGTCATAAACTATATGCTAGTCACAAAAGAACTCACAATGTGGAATAATTGTTGAAAGCAGATTTACCTTCTTCAAGTACTTCTTGACAAGCCAAGGCACCTGTGAGCGGCTCTTGAAACCACCAAAGGCTGTTCCCTTCCATGAACGACCAGTCACTAGCTGGAAAGGACGAGTAGATATCTCCTGCCCTGATGCTGCAACACCCACAATAACTGATGTCCCCCAGCCCTGCAAATTTTTTAGAGTGAACTATTACATGTGTTTTATAGACAATAATTCAAGCCACCATCCAAAACAGCACTGACCTTGTGGCAGCACTCCAGGGCAGCCCTCATCACAGAGACATTTCCAATGCACTCAAAACTATAATCAACACCACCATCAGTGAGATCAACTAGAACCTGTTGAATTGGCTTCTCATGGTCCTTTGGATTGACAAATTCAGTAACTCCGAAGTTCTTCGCTGCAAACGATACATGTAAACTTCAAAACTTTCACCAAACCATTACCAAATGAACTTCAGAAACTTGAAGTGGGACGAGACATTAATAACACAAGCTGAAGAACCATTGATAAGGAATTTTTCTGCCCTTTGGACCTTAGTCCCTTCAAATTAGTAGACGCCAACCAGTTCCTTTATACCAACTTTGCTGAAAAGTTGGTATACACGAATCACCATATACTGTACAGTGTTTGTATGTGAAAGAACTTCGGATTTACCTACATCAAACTTCTTGCTATCTATGTCTATACCAATTATGCGTGATGCACCAGCTGTTTTGGCACCCTCGGCAACCTGTCAAGTCGTGACAACCAGTCACCCCTTAAAATTCAGAACTCAGCATAACATTACCAAATTTAAGGTTGCATCGAAACTTACAGCAAGACCAACAGTTCCAAGGCCAAAGATAGCAACAATTGAGCCTGCTTCTACTTTTGCTGTGTTCCAAACAGCTCCAAGACCTGTAATTACATATATAGGAGCAATCACAATAGAAGAAAAAGAGATATTTTGCATATGTTGTTCATAGAAGGCCAAAATGTCAAAACATATATCGTATCAAGCCAAATCAGGTTCGATTAGTGGAGAAAAGCATAACACTGTATGAATATACAGTGATAGAGAATTTAGACACAAATTGAATTCATACGTACGATTTTATACTTGAAAAGTTTTATTATCTGTACCAGTAGGAACACCACATCCCAGTAGGCAGACTTTCTCCAAAGGAGCTTTTGGATCAATCTTTGCAACGCTAACATCATGAACAACGGTGTACTGGCTAAATGTTGAGGTTCCCATAAAATGGTAGATAGGCTTCCCATTGATAGAGAAACGGCTCTTACGATCACTCATCATGACTCCAACTCCAGTGGCAGCACGTACTTTTCCACAGAGATTCGTCTTCCCTGATTTGCAGAACTTGCATTCTCCACATTCTGCCTGGTAACAAGGGATGACATGGTCTCCCGGCTGAACTTCCGTAACACCTTCACCCACACTCTCAACAATGCTGCATCAAGTTGAAGGGACCCCATTTTAAAATCAATAATAACAATGAAAACAAGTAATATGTGATATAGTTACACATAAAAAAATTTACCCTGCAGCCTCGTGACCAAGAATACAAGGGAATAGACCTTCGGGGTCCTACAAAGCAAACAAGGTGTACTCAGTGTATATTTCCCTTTACATAAAGTTGGAAATCAATCAGAATACTTCTCACTCTCAAGCTAGGCTCATGCAACAACACCATTACTTTCGCAAATGCAGAACGGAACGTATCAGCGACAATGCTGCCTTACAGATTGTTTTGATTTTGACTCTCATTCGTGATAGAATATAACCTGAATTTCTTTAGTAGAATATAACATAAGTTCCCTTGATTCATATTAGCAAACACACATTTTCATTTTTATTTGCTTCTGCAAATCAAGATCACTTGCTGTTGTCTTATACATGCAATATAGAGTAAAATTCTGCTGAACCTGTTAATATATTTTACCAATTAAGGCGGTAAAAATTCACAGAGATGATTGATTTTTACCTTGCCGCCCCAGGTGTAAGCATCAGTGTGGCAGAGAGCGGTGAAGAGAATCTTGACGCGGACCTCGCCGGCCTGCGGCGGAGCGACTTGAACGTCTTCGATCACCAAGGGCTTGTTGGGTTCCCAGGCCACCGCCGCTGAGAGACCAACACCAATTTCAATCAGAGATATTCACAACCTATCAACGAACTCAAAACACAGAGAGAGAGAGAGAGAGAGAGAGAGAGAGAGAGAGAGAGAGAGAGAGAGAGAGAGAGAGAGAGTACCTTTGCAGGTGATGATTTGACCTTGAGTAGCCATGGATTTGACTCGAAACTGAAACCCCAGAGAGAGCAGCTGCTGAAAACGAGAGAGAGAAGACAGAAAAGTGAGGTGATCGGAGAAGAGCGACTGTGGACTGACTGTGGACTGAAGATGGACAAAAACAATTCCTTAGTTCTTAGCCGGCCCCGACCCGTTTTGGGTCGGGTCATGGGCCCAGAGACTTATTAGTAATTATTCTAAGATGGCAACATTAGGCCTATATCAGCATAACCAAAAGGTCCAGATGGCTACGGGCTACCAATCCAAGTTATCTGACCAAACAAAGACATTGATGCGTTCTGAGCTGCTTAAAGTTGCTTTTGCACAAGCTAGCATTTGGTACACATGCAAAATAAGCAGTTTGCAGGTTTCGTTCATGAAGGAGGAAGTGGGAGCTTGAACTACGAACATTCCAACAATCTAGTTGGCCACTGTTCATCTTGTTTGAGCTCTAAATATCTCTTAACGAGAGATTCTTTCGAAAATCGTCTCTTTTATTGATTTCGGATAGTTTGACCGCAGATGTCGGTTTATCCTGTATGTGCTTCGTGTGCTGACGTGCCACCGTCTCTCAACGGAATGTGGAATGTAAAGCTATTTGACTTCTTGATAAGCGATTAAGACAAGGAGAGCACCAACATTGCCTGAATGGGTCATTCTCGCCTAGTAGCCTAGGACTTGGGGTTTTTGTGTCTCTAGCAGAGCCCAGAAATTGATACCTCACACTACCATTTACGAGTGCAAAGCAGAGCAACTTCTTTGATGATGTGTTGAGAACACTGCTTCCTTGGATATTCGAACTCTCACTCGATATGTGACAAGCTCTTCAACCTTCCAGTCGCGTTGCTTCCTTTGATCGCGATACTCTCACTCGATTGGTGACAAGCACTTTGATCGTCTGGTTGCAAAGATAGAATCTCGTGACGAGATGTCTAGGTGTACTTGCATATAGCAAATATTTTGTATTTGATCGGGGACCCTTTCTCAAATGCTTTTACTCTCCTTATATAATGCTCAGTAGTCATCTTTCAATTCTTTTGAACCTCTTTGCTCTTTGAATCTCAATATAACTCTAACACCTTCCAGCATACGGGTCTTTTCTTTATATAGTTCTAATGCTATCACAACCCCTTCAATGAAGAAACTCTAACTGAAGTAGGAAAAGCATGGTAAACATCAAGCCGCATGAATCAGCTATCCTAATTCCACAGTCCTAAACTGATATGGAAACGGACTCTATTATTCCACTTGATCGCTCGCTAAGCTTCATTCCAACTGGGCCGCTTGCCAAGACATCGGCTCTCTTCGGGCCGCTCGCCAAGACTTCAGCCTTTCAAGCCCAATATGAAATATTTATTTCAGACCCAAACATTGCCCCTCAAGCCTTGAGATTAAATTACCTATGCAAGCGAAAATACATGAATATTACCCGAATGACGCGCTGTTAATCCCAACGGTAACATCATACGCAAGCGCCACGTTACACAACTCTTTTAAAAGGTTTGTCACTCAAATGATGTAATATAAAAGCACAAGTCCACATCAACAAAATTTCACTTCTCAACGAGACTCTTTCACTTGCCTTGATTCCAATCTTCTAGCCTTCTCAGCCAAAAGCTAAACCTTTCATTCTCGCCGCCGTCCATCTATTCCGATCAGAAATCATGCCTCCACGCAAAGACATCAACATCTCATACTCAGAACGAAACGTCGAGAAATTCTCTAGACACCTCAAAGCCGTCGCTAGTCGACAAAACTCAGTGGCCATCATATCTCTGAATGTCGACCCAAATGAAGGCACTGACCTACTTGGTCCCTTTCTGGAAACTCCAATCAATCCAGAACTTTTTCCTCTTCTCCGCCATCCCCTCTGCAATTTAGCCTTGATATTCTAAGAACATCCAAAGGCAGAACCCAAAGAATGGAGAAACACAGATACCATTTGTTTAATTGGAAAATGGCCGCACCCAAACGCAGAAGACCTCGCTTGGTACCGGCACCGTCGTGGACAAGACATTGATCGATGGGAAGCGGCTGGCATCACCCAACTCATCGATTTGTGATTTTCACTTCCTGCTGGTGGCAAAAGAGCACCGTTCACCACATCCATGTGCTTTTGGAATTGCACTGCCAACTGCTTCCATCTCCCCTGTGGTGATGTGAGCATTACTATTCTTGATCTTTACTCTCTATTTGGAGTTCCTGCCTTTGAAAACATCTGGCTACAGAACCACACAATTGGGACACCAGTCCAGGCCTCTGTCAATCGAACTCCCTCTTATTCTTCTTGGGTTGAACATTTTGCACAAGAGGAGAAAGACACCGATCAAGGAGGCATAGCCTTTTTGGAGTACTGGTTATCTAAGTACATCTTCTGTCATACTTCTGCCAAGGTCAACAAATGCTAGACCAACCTTGCCGAATACCTCTTCAATCGTGAACAACTAGGTTTGGTTGAATCCATTCTCGCCTACATCTACTACGGCCTGAGACGAGTCGTTCTTTCAAAGCTTGACCTTAATTAATCAACCAGAACCACTCTGGATGGTAGAGTTCTTGTTGCAGATGTACTTTCCATTATTTCGCCTTTCAACAATCTCCTTCTTTGAAGAGAACAAGCTTCTGAGCCAGACCTTGATGTCTGCACCATCTAGGACCAGAGCATGGTCCTATCTAGCCTGCTTCAACTATCTCTACTCGCATAAGGATTTTTCAACTACAGCAGTTAAAGTAATTTTGAATCGTCGTCATCCTGACAGCCTTGCGAGTGGATTTATGCCCTCGCCAGAACAAGATGACTTTGCGAGGAAACTCTTCCTTCAAAGTCACACGTGCAAGAACCTGCCAGTCCCTGATTCTTCGAGCCCCGGATATGAGTTCTATGCTCCAAATCATTTCTCAAGATAGCTCGGGCTTACCCAAGATGCCCCCATGCCCCTCGCTTGTTCTTTGAACAGATATACTCTTTGGCAACATCTTTTGTGATTTTGGCAAAAGGTTTACAAATGAAAAAGATTTGGCGGCCGCTGGGAAGTTGTACAAGAACATAAGTAAAACTCCCTGGCTATACTCCTTACATTTAACCTTGCCACAGACGTTAGCAATTTCTTCATATTGTGTTTGACCAAGTTCTTCTTTCTTATAATCAACAACACGTCTAAGAAACAGATGTGACTATTGCCTTGCAAGTCCTTAAGAAGAAAATGTCCAATCCTTCTGGGTAAACAGTAAGTGTTCTTTACCCAGATTAATTGTATCTTATGCATTCTCACTTAATCGTAACTAACCCAGCTTTTTCTTTATTAGTCTCAAAAGCACAGGAGGACTGCCTCCAAGCTCCCTTTAGCTTTGGAAGTGCCCCCAACTGGTATCTGGACAGCTACGGAGATCAAAAGCAGGGATGGACAGACCAAGCTTCAAGCCAATGTCTTCCATGCTTCTTTTGATCAAAGGAATGAGAAAGCCTCAAGGGCAAGCGCCTGCTCAGCATTGGTTTTCACCATTGCTCATTGGCTATGTGCAAATCCGAACGCTATGCCCACGGTCTCTGAGTTTGACGACCTCATAATCCAAGGTTCCTCGGAGTGGTAGAAACTATGCAAGGATGAAGCCCTCGTCAACAAGATCAACATTTTGATCTTGAAGTTATTTTGAAGGCAAACATCAGACCCTTGGAGATTTCTTTTGATGACTCATTCATTGGGTATTTTAACCCAGAAAAGTTTGCAAACCTAAGTGATCTTGCATCGTTTGATGAACTATGGGAAAATATCAGCAAGAGCACCAAGCCTCAGGTGTACCTAGTGAGTTAGAACGATCACTTCTTCGTCCTCAAAGTTGAAGATGAAGCCTACTATATTATCGACTCACTGGGAGAAAGGCTTTTCGAAGGATGTTGCAAAGCCTACATTTTGAAGTTTGATGATTCCAGCATCATATTTGGAGCTGAAGCTCGTGAAACAGGGCTAGAAGTCATAAACAACGGTAAAGAGTGTTGTAAAGACTTCATAACGAGGTTTCTCACCGGAATCATACTAAGGGAACTTGAGGAAGAAGAAAAGAAAAAGACTGTTGATATCGTTATTCTATTTTGGCGCCTTCAGATTAAATTTCAATCTTGCTTCCTTCCCTCCTCCTCTGGCGAGGACACCAATTCCCAGAATGACCAAGTCATTCCAGAGCAAGAGGCTCAAATTCCTTCCTCGCCAGAGCTCCAAGTCGTGGTTGAGGAACCACAACAATTGGTTGAGGTTATCTCAGAATTAGAGGACCAAGCCCCCTCCTCGCCAGAGCCTCAAGTCCAAGCAACTGAAGAACCACAACAGTTGGTCCTACTCCCACACTTGTCCCCTATCCAGGTAAGACTTTAGTTTGTTTACTTCATTTTGTATACTAGTTTCTCTTGATTGGACCTTGACATCTTGTATTTTCTTTTAGTCCAAACCTACTCCTCTGAATAGCAACCAAATGATTCTTGATCCACAAGAAAATTCAGAGGAAGAGGCAAGCTCGCAAGGCCAACTTCATTCTTTTGAGCTCTCCACAATGGCTACTGTGGTCCAGCCTTCAAGCTCACTACATGTTATCGATGAAGAACGTGAAACCTCTCTTGAAGAAACTGCTGCTCCGTCTTCATCAAAGGGACCTTCTTCTCAAACACCCAACCCACAAGAGGAAATGTTACTCTTGCAAGAGATTTTGATTAAGTTGAGTGCATTGAGTTCCCCTTCTGCCATTGATATTGCCCTTCAGAAAATTCTTTCTAGCAACTTGGATTCCCCCAAGACATCAAACAAATTCAAGAACAAGTCAGAAATTTAAAGGTCACTGCCCCTACTGAAGTCCTCCAAACTAAACCTGATCTTAAGGAAAAACTTCATCAACTCCTACGTCAAAGCGAAGCCCATCATAGTCTAAAACTTGAGGCAGAATGCAAGAAAGAGGTGGTGGAAACATTGGCTCGCCAGACGTAGTAAGAGAACAAACAAATCCAGGCCATTCTGAAGGATACGTCCATCCATCAAGAAACTCTAGCAGCAAAAGAAGCTAAATTAGCTACCCTCCGAGCTAAAGTAGCTCCTTTCAAGTTGAAGTAGACGGTTTGCATACAAACACTTATTCAAATCAAGCCTCCGTTCGCCAACTCATGATTGAAGGAGAGAGCCAAGCTCAACTGTTGCAGGATGCAAAAGAAGAAGCCACAGACACTCTACAAATATATAAACAATCTTGGCTAGACCTTGAAATTGCAAAAGCGTCATTGAGGGATTATAATCGTTGGGCCACAGAGATTAGGCCATTTTTTGTATTACGATGATATTCCAAAGCCTCTTAACTATATATATTTTTTTTAATTCAAATTTTGGAATCAGTATGTTAACTGGTCCCTGGACATCCTATTGGGCCTCAGACTTAGGCCTTCCAAGAATTAAACGAACCAAGCTAGTCCCACTTACAGAACCTAACCGCTCGCCTGCCCTGATAATCTGGATTAAATGAACTTTAATTCCAAGCTTGGAATCCATATCATGTTAACCATCAAATCTTCAAAATACTTTTTACCTGCCCAAATTTTTTTTCATTCATCACGCCTTCTTCTAGGGGTAGATAAACCATATCATGGCCCAATTTCCATCAAACACGTGTCCTCTATTAATGGGTGCATTTAGTCTTGCAAAACCTTACCGTTACGACTCATTTCTATAAAAGGTCTCTTTCTTCATTGCTTTGTGATCATACCTTCCAAACTTCTTCGCGAGATGAGCTCCCCTTCTTCATGTTTGCTCTGGTTTTCCTATCTGGAAAAACCTCAAGATAAAACCTCTCATATTATAGATTTTAGATAGTAATATCTATGTCCAGGTGTTGCCTTGGCTGACTCACCTGAATTACCTACAGGGTGACGAAGCCACAATCCTGAGGGAAATCTCACCTCGTCTTTCTCGCAGTCACCCACTCAGTTTCCAAATGCATAGAGGCTGCAAGCCCCGTGGACGCGGCTGCACTGGAAAGGAAGAACATGGAGTTTAACTGGGGAAAGGCAACAAACGCCAAGCCTACTTCAAATGGTCTTCTGATCTACTGAACTAGCTTCCTTGACGTTTCAAATCCTCTCTTTTTTGTCTCTTGAGGTTCCTTTTTTCAATGTGTTCATATTTGATATGTGAACCCAAGAACCGGTTATCAACTGTTTGAGGATTTGGAAAAATAAACTGTATTTATCTTTCTGTTCTGTTGCTGATTGTAGTTTGTTTTCATATGGTATCAGAGCTTAAGGCCACAAAGCTTTTGTATTCTTCTGATTAATGTAATCTATTTCTATTTAAAGCAAAGAGTTCGCTCATGTAAACAATAAATTTATATTGATAAACTCAGATGTAGTTTGTACATAACCTTGGCCACAGTGGTTGGCAAGCGTGAACTCTTTAACCAGAAGAATAAAAATAAAAATTTAGCCTCAAGTATAGGCTATCTATATGTAACTAATCCCTATGTATTGTCCCTTCAGTTCAGCATGCAAGCGTTAACGATGAGCATGAATGAACTGGATTAAGCCACTATTGGAGGGTCTTCATACTCCAAGACTGGTTGCATATACTTTTTAAGGAAACGACCATTGATAGGATTAACATGAATTATTTCATCTCGATCTCGTAAATGAACAGCTCCTTTGCCTAAGAGTCGATCGACAATGTATGGTCCTTCCCACTTTTCTGACCACTTTTCTTGGCCTTTAGTCTTCTTGCCAATAGGCAATATTACTCGCCAGACCAATTCTCCTTTTGCAAAACTTATGCCCCTAGTACATCGGTCATAGGCACAAGCAACTTTTCGTTTCTCAGCACATAGATTGTCGTAAGTCTATATTCTTTTTTCATCTAAGTCTTCATGCTCCTGCCACATAGCCTGCACGTAATCTTCACCGATCAAAGCATTTTGCTCTAGTACTCTTAAAGATTGGACATTAATTTCCAAAGGTAGGACTGCATCATGGCCGAACATTAATGCATAAGGAGTGGTGCCTGTGGGGGTTCTTTTGCTTGTTCGATAAGCCCACAAGGTGTTAAATAACTCTTCATGCCACAATCTGGCATTGCTCGCAAGCATTCATTTAAGGATGTGTATAATGATCTTGTTGCTTACTTTAGCTTGACCATTTGATTGGGCATAATATGGAGAAGAATGTAGAAAATGTATTCCAAAATCCTTCATAAGCTCAGCTACATCTCCAGACATGAATGATGTCCCTCGGTCTGAAACAAAACTCTCAGGAATACCAAACCTGCAAATAATATCTTCAAATAAAAATTGGCGGATGGCCTTTGCTGATGATACTCTAAGAGGTCGAACATCAACCCATTTTGTGAAGAAATCAGTAGCCACTATGATGTATTTGTGCTCGTTTGATAAATGAGGATGAATCATTCCAATTAAGTCTAAAGCCCATCCTCGAGCTGGCCAAGGCTTAATTATAGGCTGTATGGTATTCTGGGCATGTGGCTGATTGGATCATGTTTTTGACATTCTTCACAATCTTTAGCGAACGTGATGTAATCTTTGAGCATTCCTGGCTAATAATAGCCATGTCGCCGTATCAACCATCTCATATTTGAACCGACCTGGTGTGCCCCTGCTATTCCAAGATGAACTTCCCTCATTAATCGCTTAGCGTCACGTCGAAAGACACATCTCAAGAATATGTCTTCCTCTCCTCTTCTATACAACTCATCATCCTGGAGTATATAATTAAGAGCTAAAAAACGAATCCGCTTATCTACCGGATCATTAGGATTCTGGAGATAAGAAATAATAGCCTGTCACTAATCCATATCAATGTGATCGAGGGTAGCAACGTACCACTCATTGTTCTCTTTTTGGCGGGCAAAGAAAGATGGCAGAGTCCTGCATTCAACCTTTAATATACGTTCACGTACTCCATCTTGCAAGCTCACCCTCATTGCTAGTTGGGCCAACTCATTTGCTGCATAATTTATCTCGCGAGGAACATGGCTCAACTCAACCTCGGTAAACAACTTGAGTAATTCACAGGCTCGCTTAGCATATGGTTCTAAAACCGGTCCAGCCTTATACTTGGTTTCAAGTTGTCGGATCACTAATTGGGAATCTCCGTAAACATGCACATCTATGATTTCCATATCTAGTAAGAGTTCCAAGCCAATGATAAATGCCTCGTACTCCGCTTGGTTATTTGTGCATGGGAAATCCAACCTGATAGAACAAGAAAAATGTTTGGCCGCGTGGAGAAATCAATGCTCCTCCTGCCCCAGCCATAGTACTCGTGCTTGATCCATCAAAGTATAAACACCATGGTGCCAGATCAATACGAGTGAGTTCTACTTCTGGCCCCTCACGAACATCCTTCATTGGATGATGAGCCAGAAAATTGGCCTTTGATTGCTTTTTGGGGAACGTATAGCAAGGAGAACTCTGACAAAGCCAGAATTCACTTCCCAATCCGTCCCCTGAGTATGGGTCTCGAAAGCATATATTTCACCAAGTCGGTTTGTGCTATTACACATGTGGTGAAAGATAACATGTAATGCCTCAACTTGTATCCTGAAAAATACAAGGCCAGTCACAGTTTTTCCATTGATGAGTATCTCGTTTCACACTCGTTTAAGGTTCGACTGAGATAGAAAATAGCACGTTCTGTGCCGGATGTGTCGTCTTGAGCTAACAAACTCCCAATGGAAAGGTCAGTAGCTGAGATGTATAGCTTAAGAGAAACCCCTGGCCTTGGTGGTACCAAGATGGTGGGTTTGTTAAATACGCTTTGATGGTCTCAAAAGCCTCTCGATGGATATGCTCCCATATAAATTCTTTTTGATTCTGAAGCTTGAGCAAGGTGGAAAATGGTTGTGTCTTTCCGGCAGCATTTGCAATGAACCGTCGTAAGAAATTGATTTTTCCCAATAAGCATTGTAATTCGTTCTTACTCTTTGGAGGGACTGCATTAAGAACCACTTCTTTCTTATCATCCGGTATCTCAATCCCATACTGATGAATCAAGAATCCCAGGAAATCTCCTGCTTAAACACCAAATACACATTTAGCTGGATTCATCTTCAATTGATGTTGCCTCATCCGGATAAACACCTGCAACAAGTCTTCAATGTGATTATTTCTACACTTTGTTTTAACTACCACATCATCGATATAGATTTCCATGGTTTTGCCAATAAGGTCATCGAAAATTAAGTTCATTGCTCGTTGGTAGGTTGCCCCTGCATTCTTGAGTCCAAACGGCATGTCTACGTACTCAAGTACTCTTGCAAATTCTGGGTACCGAAATGCGGTCTTGTATCTGTCTGCTTTTGCCACTAAGATTTGATGATAACCAACCGTCCCATCCATGAATGATAATATTTCATGACGAGCCACTGAGTCCACCAACAAGTCCGCTACTGGCATTGGGTATACATCTTTTGGAGTTGCATTATTCAAGTCTCTATAGTTAACGCAAACTAGCATTTTACCATTCTTTTTCTTGACCGGGACTACGTTGGATAGCCACTCATTATATTTGGCTATTCGTATGATCCCTGACTTGAGCATCTTCTCCACTTCTTCTTTGACTAGAATTGCTGTTTCTGTATTCATCTGACGCATCTCTTGTTTTACCGGCTTCTTTCCTTCCATGATAGGTAAGTTGTGACAAACCAATTCTGGTAATAGTCCTGGCATGTCGTCGTATTTTTCTGCAAAAAAATCAGCGTACTCTTATAGCAATTCAATGAGCCTCAGTCGTTCTTCAGGCTCTAAGAAGGTACTAATAGCCACAGAGATTGGCTCTTCCTTATTCCCAAGATTAACTTTTTCAATGGGATCTTTGACTTTATGAGGTATATCATCTAAGGCTGATGGTGCTAATTTGATCTCTTCCTCCTTATCCATGTCGTTCAATACATCCTCGTCCATATATTCCAATGCTGCAATCATTGGAACCCTCTCATAGGCTTGACACTCCATCAAAAAATTATGGAAGCGTTCGTATAAGGAGTAATAAGCATCGGTCTATATACTTGATAAAGACCCAATCATTGAGGTTGTTTGGATGGTAGCTCAATGGTGTAGGGTCTGCTAGTATCACGATCTGCTTGAATGATACCACATTGAGCTAGTTCAGAGGCCGTGACACCAACTGGGCGGCATTTGTTATCGGCGCCACATACTTCCAGTGGCCTGAGGTCACTGTTGTAATAAGTAGCTTCTAAAGAATTAGCAGGCATGAAATATGGACGAGGATCGGCATCAACAATTTCTGTCTCACTAGACTCCATATTCCAAAGTAACATCTGTTGATGAAGGGATGAAGGTACAAAATATCTCTTGTGGATCCAGTCACGCCCAAGAATTGTACTATATGGAGTCGTGCACTCTGATACAAAGAACGTGTATGTGCCGATGGCTGGACCAATGTGTACCTGTAGAAAGACAATGCCCAAAGTCTTAGAAATACTACCTTGGAAGTTTTTGACATTAAGGGTAGTCTCTTGGATAGAAGACATGGGAACGCCTAATAAGGCCATTGCTTTGATTGTGATGATATTTATCGCTGCCCCAGAATCCACTAAGAGTTTGTTGTTTTGGATCCCCTGGATATCCCTTGTCACATATAATGGCCGCATATGCACGGCCATGTTTAAGGTAGGCTTTGCGAACATCATTTTTTCCCTTGGTTGATGGTGGATCAGTTTCTAACGGTTTGGCGAGCGGTGTTTGTTCTGTCGATATTAGTTCATTTCCTGACGCTACCAAATTATTAACGTCTCTACTCGAGACTGACTCAACCACTGCTGGTTTGTGGGAAGGAAGGGCATATTTTGAAGATAAGATGAACACCATGTTTATATTAGTGTCCACCTCCTCTGTATATTCTTATATTTCTTTTTCTTCATCTTCACCGTAGTCCAACAACTCTTCATCGTCTTCATTATTGTCATTTTCAGGTTTTTCCTCTTCAAGGTCCATGGTTGTAGTGACCTCAAGAGAAGCAACCTGCTGCATCTGATCCTCAGGTATAGGATCCATAATTGTTGGCATGAATGTCCCAGAACTTTGTTTCTTAGGTGGGGGAAAAGTCTTGTCAAGACTGGCCTTCTTTTGTTCTTCTATAATTAAAGGCTTCGGTCTCCACCGTAGAACCTTAGTCTCGCTTGTAGTGACATGCCCTTTGACATGTTCTCTTTCCTTTTGTGGAGTATGGAGCCCCACTATTTCTATCGCTTCATCGTCAAAACTAAGACGTCGTCTTGCTGGTTTACGCTTTGTGACTTCACGATGAACCTCATGAATAGGTTCTGATGTCTTGTCTCTGGACCATAGTTCTGGGTTACGGTCAAAGACACTTGGTCGTTGTGCTAGCACTTTAGGCTCGTGAGACTTCTTCCCAAAAACCACTAAAGGGTTTACTGCAAGAGTGTTCAATCGTCTTTGCAGCGTTTCTGGGGAACATACCAACTCTTGTTCTTTGAGTAGGCCCATTTCATTAGTCTCTAATGCTCTCTTGTCTTCTCCAAATCGTCGTTGAAGGTTGCATCTTCTACTTGGAGTTACCTTGATTGTCTTTCCCTTTTCCTTTACGTACCATAAGTTCTCCTTAGTGATGTTTCTTGAAACTCGTGGAACATATGGCCTGGCGAGCGTGTCAGCTATCTCTGATTTGGAGTTATTTGCTTCACTGACCTTTTCTGTCACTCACGAACGCGTAGGTGCTGGGGAATCCCTTTGTCTTGCTCTTCGTGGGCTACGTGGCTGATGATGATCTGAATGGGAAAATAATTTCGGGAAAACCTTGGCTGCTTCAGCCAATTCTTCATAGGAAATCTTCAGCCCGCCCCTAAGCTTACAATGAGCACAAAGGGCTACTGGCGACTTTGCTTTTGGATCCACCTTTTCTTTTCCTTTATCTGATCGTGTTGGTTGTTTTCTTGATGGACTCTCGCCAATAGTGTAAAGATCGACGGTCTGCTTGAGTGTACTTGGGTTGCCCCTTGTTAACTCTAACATCCCAACTGTCAATGATACTTCGGTCGCCAAGCTTGGCGAGGGCTCTTCTTCTATCACTATTTCTCCCTCGTCAATCCATTGCTGAATCTTGAACATTAGATCATTACAGGCATTCGTGGAATGGTGACCCCATTGATGATGATATCGACAGTAACGTAGACCCCTTACATCTTCAGGATGTGGGTCTGGTGTTCCCCAATTATCAGGAACCACTATTATCCCTACCTGGAGTAGCTCTTCAAATATCTCATCTCGTCTGGATGCATCATAAGTGATCTCAGCTCACCTAGGTCTAACAAATGCAATATTGTGTTTAGGCCTCCGCCTTGATCTTTTCCTTCTGTGTATGGGCTCAGGTGCATCGCAAGACAAGGATGTTGCTGGGGAAGTAAAGGATATAGAAGGAGGTGGTGGTGCATGAGGATTTTGTGGGTGCCATTCTACCAACTCTTCTTGGCCAACTATAATCACTTCCCAGTTAATTAAACCTTGAATTTTATCTTTCAAGGTCGAACATGTTGTTGTTCGATGATCAAACTTATTGTGGAATCTACAGAAATGTTAGGCAAGCCGTTCATACCATAAATGTCTCAGTTTAAATACTGGGTAATAAACAATAAGCCCCATTTCAAGCAAACGATCCAAGATCTCTTCCACATTATCCTATTGGAAAGAATAAGCTAGAAAGACCAGTAGATTTTCTTCCTCCATAGCTCCAACATAGCTATTGGTTGGCGACCAACAGATGTCTATCATATTAACCTGAGGTAGTGGGAAGGGTTTTGAATCTACCAATGCTACTGCCTTGGTCGCTCCCTCTAGTTCTAGTCTTCCTTTATTGATCCACTTTTGGATTTGATCTTTCAGTTTGATGCATTCCTTTGTAATGTGATTCCATGCTCTATGGAACTTGCAATACTTTTTACCTTTTAAC
This sequence comes from Geum urbanum, assembly GCA_946800695.1. NCBI lineage: Eukaryota > Viridiplantae > Streptophyta > Magnoliopsida > Rosales > Rosaceae > Geum > Geum urbanum. The sequence goes on along the minus strand of OX327002.1, from coordinate 46,426,316 downwards.
TACTCGGCCGTAGGGAGAGGTCCGAAATCAGCTTTGATAGCTCGCATGTTGTAGAGTTCATTCAGGATCTCATGGGCCATATTAGCATCGTATGCGTATGTTTCGAACTCTGGCTTAGTGAAAGCCACTGTCGAAAGTTTAATGAGGCCCTTACTCTTCTGAAGCTTGCGAGGTTTTAAAACTTTATTTGTCGATAAATCCACAGCTCCCACTTGCTCTCCATAAGAGTCTGAATCCTGATTATCTATGTCTTCTATATAAGCCACAGTTTTAGCTTTGGTCTGTCGTAAGACCTAGCAGTATACGTTCCCTTGGACATATTCCTTCTATTGTCTCGTTCTTGCATGGTGTTGTAAGTTTTAGTTATAGCTGTGATAAGCTCGTTCAGGGAAAAGTACTTACTATTCAAGAACAATTGGTGGTACGTATCTTCCAAACCATTCTTAGCCATCTCTACTACCTCTTCCTTACGTAATGGAGTCTTGCATAGATTATATTCTGACCGGAAACGGTGTAAGAAGGTGACTGGAATTTTTGTCGCCGATTGGCTCAAGGAAGCCAGATTTCCAACATTGGTTTCGGGTCTTGCTATTCCGAAGTGATCTATAAACAAAGCCTCCATATCCTTCCACTCATTGATCGAACCCTTTTCCAACCTCGTATACCATACAAGGGCTGAACCTGACAAAGATGATCCAAAGACTCTCAACTTGAGTCCATCATTATTGGCAAACTGCCCTGATTGCAGTGTGAAGTATGCTAAATGAGTTGCCGCATTAGAATCATCATCGCCAGAGAAAGTCTGGATGGTTTGATGGCGGTAGTACCTTGGCCATTGCCAAGCATCTAGGTCATCTTTCTGCATGGGAGAGAATGATGTCTCGTATGATTCATACATCTTGGCAAGATGTATGTCGTAGTCGTTCATGAACTTGTTTAACTTTTGTTCTCATGCAGGTGGAAAAGACTCTGCTTGTCTAGTCTTTCTTGCGAGATCAGAAATGGATTTTGTTAGAGACGTTATGTCCTTGTCTGTCCTTTGAGACAGTGTCGCCGTATGTCAGCGGTATTCATCCAAACTTGCTCCCAAGGTTTGCATGATGTCTATCCGTAATTTGTCTTGACCCTCCGCAAGACTCGCTACCTGGGCTTCAATTGCCTCCCTCTCCTCTTGATCTCTATGGAGTTCTACCCTTAACGATTGGATTTAGGCTAACGCCGAGTCAATTTTGTCTCCTTGAGTAGTGAAAAGAGTTACTTGTTGTTCAATCCTTTCACCGAGAGCCATGTAGTAGTTAGTCTGATGTTCGTCGCGCCTAGCCGCGTAAGCTAGGTAGTCCGGGAACATAAGTTCCCTGATCTCCGCTTCACTTAAAGGTTTAAATGACATGGTCGAGTGATATTCGTTAGCAAAGATGATGTCAACCGCTTGATTACTTAGTGAATGACACCGAGTAAATGTATGTCCACGGTATACCGGTTGTGGATGTTTGCGACACCAAGGGTAATTCCTTCGATAATAATCCCCTATGGTCACTTAAAGACATGAAAGACAGACCCACTAGGCGTGCCAAAATGTTTAAGCTCAAAAGATCTCTTGACGAGAGATCCTTTCGTAAACCGTCTCTTTTACTGATTTCGGATAGTTTCACCGCATATGTTGGTTTATTCGGTATGTGCTTCATGTGCTGGCGTGCCACCGTCTCTCAACGAAATGTGGAATGTAAAGCTGCCTGACTTCTTGATAAGAGATTAAGACAAGGAGAGCACCAACCTTGCCTGAATGGGTCCTTCTCGCCTAGTAACCTAGGACTTGGGGTTTTTGTGTCTCTAGCAAAGCCCAGAAATCGATACCTCACACTACCCTTTACGAGTGCAAAGCAGAGCAACTTCTTTGACGATGTGTTGAGAACACTGCTTCCTTGGATATCCGAACTCTCACTCGATATGTGACAAGCCCTTCAACCATCCAGTCGCATTGCTTCCTTTGATCGCGATACTCTCACTCAATTGGTAACAAGCACTTTGATCGTCTGGTTGCAAAGATAGAATCTCTTGACGAGATGTCTAGGTGTACTTGCGTATAGCAAATGTTTTGTATTTGATTGGGGACCCTTTCTCAAATGCTCTTACTCTCCTTATATAATGCTTAATAGTCGTCTTTCAATTATTTTGAACCTCTTTGCTCTTTGAATCTCAATATAACTCTAACACCTTCCAGCACACGGGTCTTTTCTTTATATAGTTCTAATGCTATCACAACTCCTTCAATGAAGGAACTCTAACTGAAGTAGAAAAAACATGGTAAACATCAAGCTGCATGAATCAGCTATCCTAATTCCACAGTCCTAAACTGATCTGGAAACGGACTCTATTATTCCACTTGACTGTTTGCCAACCTTTATTTCCAACTGGGTCGCTCGCCAAGACATCAGTTCTCTTCGGGCCGCTCGCCAAGACTTCAGCCTTTCAAGACCAATGTGAAATATTTATTTCAGACCCAAACACATCTGTTTGTTTCTTTTTCTTTTTCTTTCTTTTTCTCTAAATATTCAATTACAATTATATCCCTATAAATTAATCATTCAGTATTACTACTGAATCTTTCAGAGGGAATTTTTGTCCAATTTTGATGTTTTGGGGAAATAAAATGGGTTCTTTTAATAATAGCATAGATTACGTCCTTAAGTAATTAACTAACACCTATGATATAGGCTATGTTTAAATGTTAAAACTGTAAATAAAAAAAATATATGGTTGACAAAGAGTTTTGTATCCTTATACAAGATTAAGGTGCACACATTACGTGTGTATAGTTTTCAAAAAATATATATAACAAACTATTCTTAAGGAAATTTTGGAGGAGTCAAATATACTTAAGGACAAAGTTCTTTATTTTAAATAATAAATGACAAATTCTTACAAATAAAGACAAGTTACTTGTAAGCTATCATGTGGTAGGTACAAATTTACATTTATACTCTGTCTTGTCTTTTTTGAGTATTTAATTAATATTTATTTTATATGAAAATACTTTTTTTTTCTTTTTAATACTTTTTTTTGTTCATATTCAATTTCTTTTTTTCAAAAAATTCATTTTCATTTAGTTGAAATTCCTTCATATTTATTCAACTTTTTTAGTTCAACGTTTTTATTCAAAGACATTACTTCAGTATCAGTCTCAATATAACTTTAGTAACGGTTCCAAATTCGTAGAATTTTTAATATCAATACAATAACTTCGCTTCAGTATCAGTGCTTTTGATATATTCAATAGCACTTTCAATACAACTTTAGTAACAGTTCCAATACACTTGTCATAACACATTTGATAAAACATCAATAGCAGCTTTAAAGAACAGTAGCAGACACTTGAAGAACACAGTAGCATACACTTATTTTTTTAGTAGCAGTGTTATAGAAAGATTAATTAGTTTTGAGACAAATACAATAAAATTTTAAAAAACACAGTAGTAGCTAGAAAAATATAATATCATCCATTTAAAAACATAGTGGCAGCTTAAAAAACACAATATTAGTCACTTATTTTTCCAGTAGCAGTGTTATAGAAATATTAGTTCTGATACAAATACAATACAATTTCGAAAAACACAGTAACAGCTTGAAAAGCTCAATAGCAGCTTGAAAAATATAATATCAGCCACTTGAAAATATAGTAGCAACTTGAAAAACACAGTCTTAGCCACTTGAAAACATAATAGCAACTTGAAAAATACAGCATCAACCACTTGAAAACACAGTAACAACAATTAAAAAAGTGCAGCAATTTAAATAGTGTAGTAACAATCTGAAAAATGTAGTTCATAAAAAAAAAAGTAGTAATCCCCAAAAAATACAAGACCAAACTAAAACTACAATAAATTCTAAAAATTCAACAAATATATAAGCAATTTGAGAAAGAAAAAAAACAGCAGCAGAAAGGTATGTATATTTGCCTTCACCGATGCTTGTATTCCATGCATAATTTAACTGTTTCTAGTGATTTTCTTTTGATTCCATATGCTTGACAACAAACAAAGAATGGAGGATATACCACATATAATTCAATTACATGCCCAAACCTATATGAGAATTGCCATCACATGCAATGCCAACAACATCATTATAAAAAATTGTTTAGTAGCAGCAATTGCAAACAACAATCAACTAATTCAAAAAAATCGCAGTAGTATCAATACTCAATCTAGATATGAGATCCCTTGTTCTAGATAGTCAATTCACACAAATGGTCGGTGATTCCTCGAGCGAGCAGTTCGACGACTGTGCTGAGGAGATCTCAAGGCCGAGCATGACAATGGAGATCCAGGCGAGCCAAACCCATTCACGGCGATTCTCGATCTGTTGTGACGCGATCCATGGAGCTGACAACGATACGCTATAGGTGGGTGGAGTTACTGCTGAACCGATGTCGTTGTGCCAAACTGTGGTGATCGATGACGCGGCAGTGCAAAGCTAAGAGCGCGGCGGAAGAAAACCCAGATTGATGGAGGTCTTGCGACAAGTCAGATCAGAAATCTTTGATTGTTGCCTGCTGAGACTAAGTGAAGCTCCACGGCATCGATCTAGATCGGTGTCAGCTCGACGAGAACGGCTAGTTAGGGCATAGATATGATGACGTCGACTCAAGACCGCAAATGGAGGCGGTGGCCGGAGGCACGGCTAGTCGACAAGCAATGGCCCGAGGCAGCACGAAGCCGAGAAGAAGTCGAGCTCGGGTATATATGTGGCGCGAGGCTAGCAAGGAGATGCGGCGACAGTGTTCGGTCAGAGGAGAAGTTCTACTGCTACTATATATGGAGATATATATATATATATATATATTAACTAAGGTTTTATGAATATATAGGAGAGTAGATTTGTCATTTCGTCAAGTTTAATGGGTTGGATATTTATTAATTTGTTTTGAGTCTTTAACCCATATTTTTGGTTGTCTAAATATAGTGATGGTCGAGTTATTTTTATTTTTGATATTCACCTTGTCTTGGTGTCAGTTTTCTAAAATATATAAATATAATTCATACATGAAACAATTATTTTTTGATAGAAATAGTCGGTTAATAGAAAATTAGTCGGAAGAAGTTGAGAAGTGGAAGAAAAAGAAATGGTTTTTACTGTACATTTATGTAAGTAATTTGCTAATTACAATTACATACAGTAATCACCTTAAGTTATTTAACTTTACCTAATACAAAAAGTTAAAATCAGAACATTTGGACAAATTGGAAAAACAAACCCCCTTTCTTTAAATAATAGTATAAATAACAATTTGTTGCAATACAATTTGTTTCAAGGTCTTAATGAGTTAATGGCTTCCCTAGAGAGTTTTCTTGAAAAAGAAGTTATATTTAACTTTATCTATTTTTTTTATTTTTTTATATCCTATTTTTTTAGAAAATTTCTATTACAACCTCTAAATTTGTTTATTTCACCTCCATTTCAATTTATACCACTAAACTTCCTTTCTTACCCCAAAACATAATTAGATTAATAACTACAGTAGAAACGGAAAGGAGCACTAAAGTTGAGCAAGATAACGAAAGTTGTGTTCAAGGAAATAATATTTCTAATATATTTGTCTGTGTTTTGTCTTAATTAAAGTGGATATGGAGATTCTCTCAAACCTTGATTTACCAAGATATTTATTCTATTAGATTGTAATGTCTATTTAAGGTCATCTATCAATGAATAAAGTACATTTTCAATCTATGATGTATAATCTTTAAGTTTCTCTTTCAACACGTTATCAACAGCTCTTTAGTTGATAGCCACCAACCAAAACCCCAAAAGAGAAAAATACCCTAAACCACTGTCGGCCTCCTCCTTGATGGATTCTCACCGCCGTTTGACGCTAGATTTCAAGGATTTTTCGCTTCAAACTTCTTTTCAGTGAATTTTTCATTCCGAGCATAATACGCTCAAGGTAAATTTTTGAAAGTTCTTCGATTTATAATTAGGTTGCAAAACTTAATTACCGCAACACCCTAAATTTAGTTCTAGATTAGGTTTAAATACCATGAATTTTCTTTTGCCTTTAGTTTCTATGGATTATTGCAGGTATGAGTGCAAGGGGACTTAAACACCTCTTCCTCAAATTTTAAACAATAGTGACGGTCCTGGGGAAGTCACAGTATACATGAAAAAAAAGTCGATATTTTTATGATTGTGAGTCAGTTACGATTTTATAGGGTGTGGTTTGAAACCACCGGTTATTGCATTGATTTTTGTGACCATACATCATGGATCATATTTTTTATTCTCTAAACGTGATTAGTGATCGTGATTTTTTGATCAGTAAACTAATTTTATCTGTTGTCTTTTGTAGATGATTGAGCAAGTCCCCCACACTTAGACTTTATTAGTCCCTAGCAAAAACTAAATAAAAGAAAGACTAAAAATAAGAAAACACACAAAAATCCAACGTTGGAGCTAATCTTCTTATTGGGAAGATTCTAAGGAATTTTAAATAATACAAACACTTCTAAGTCCTTAACTAAAATGTCTCAGAAATTTCTTTAAGTGTATGGCGATGGAATCACAAGAATTTAGAATTTAAAGCTCAATAATTTCGAGAGATAATAGAGATATGATCATGCCATGAACAAGTAAGACTTTGAAGAAAACAATGGTGAAGTTAAAGCTGTGCATGTTTCGAACAAGTTTAAATCAATCTCACATGGATGCACTCATCATATTTTCACTTATGAAAAAGGGTTCACTCAAAGTGTATATGAATTGAATCAAAACCTCATGAATATGATGAATTACTTGCACAAATGAACCTAAACCATATCCTTACTCATGCCATTTACTCAACCAATCGAAGGCTACTCATCTTAAGGATCATAAAGGACTTTAGAAAGGTTGTAATGGGGCTAAGGCTAAGACATTCGAAATTTAGGTATGTGGTGATAAAAACATTCAAAAGACTTAGTCAACTCTTAGGCAATTCGAGCTCCATCCTTTCTCATGTGTCAAACTTCAAAATGGGGCCAATTTTCATCTTTTTGGGCCCTAAAATTATTTTTTCTTGAGCTTTACGAACAAGACAAAGGCCATATTTCTTCATTTTTAGGCCTTCAATTTGTGGTACACTCCAAATTCACAAATATGGGGGACATTAATCCAAACTTTGACATCTAAAACACTTTGCTGGAGATATATATTGAAGCTCTCGAATTTAAACGCATTCGTGGTACACATTAGGCCTTCTTTTTTCTTCTTCTTATTTTTTTTTAGCTCTCGAATTTTTTTCTATCTTTTCTTTTCTATTCTCAGCAATTTACACACACATTTAAGCTATTTGAACAAGTCTATCCCCATACAAACATCATAGCAATTAAGGAACATCACCAAAAATGCCATCTTCTCCTCTTGTCGACATTACTTCACACTAAGTCTGCAGAACATAGGGTAAAGAAGTCTTATACTAGGCTAAGTTGTTTAGATATATATGGCAATGAAAGAAAGGCTTAATGTGGGCTCAAATGGGCTATCTATGAGTGTCGCATCTCGTGCGCATATATAGGACACATGCCTGTTTGATTTAGTGGTGGAAAACCTAAATGCCTTTAATCATATCCAAAATCAGAGCATTTATCAACTTAAAAGCTTTGCAAATCTACATGAGTAAGTTATAGTATTCTCTAGTTCATTGAAACCTATGACAAATAATTGGATGAGGCATGTTTTGTTTTTGAAACTATTATGCACGAAATTCACTCTCAAAAGAATAATGTAGGCTCAAAAACTCACTTTTATGGTTTGTATGATTTAAAACTCATTTTAGCATATGAAATATGTACCATGTTTATGCAAACCATATCTACTACATGTCATGACAATCAAAACATCTCAATTACCACTAGAAATCCCCTGCAACGCCATATGCTTATTCTTTTCGGTCTAATTCTCATTAGAGACTAATTAAGGGCATCCTAAAGACTCTTTAAAATACTAAGTTAAATAAAAAGACTAAAAAAAATAAAAAATTTAGGGCATCATCCGCCGGAAAGTTCCATTATCTGCCTGGTTTTTACAATTTATGACTCAAATAAGTTGTAAACCCCTCCCCCACACTTAAACTCTACATTGTCCTCAATGTACTAAAGTAAAACATAGAATCAAGCATGAATTATAGGATTTACAAAAATTTAACTAATAAAAGTAAAAGCTATGAAAATTAAAAAGAGAAAAAGGGAAGAGAAAGAAAATCTGGTGTGTAGACTCCTCCATTGGGTTGTCTCCCAACAAACGCTTATTTTTTAACGTCTTATAGCCTAGACGTGTTGCTTTGCTCCTTCTTCACTTGGGACTTCCAACATTCTCAACGTTTTCTTTGCATATGGACTTGCATGTACATGTTGGTGTCATCTCCTCTAACTCCTTTAGCTCGGCCTTCTTCTTATTCTTTACGAGCTTGTTAGGGTTCATGATCCAGTCAAAGATACATTAGTTAGTGATCAATTAACTCATTAATTATAAACGTAGCTCAAATAGCATTTACAACAAGTAGGTTTATCTTTCGTTACAAATTCATTACAACATTGTCCCAATTGATTTTACGCCAAAGATATATGATTATCACATGCATCTAGAATTTAAATTAAGACTTAGATGATTAAATTGTGTAATGGCTCGAAATCCGTTCCACTCCTTTGGGCAAGTTCGGAAATGGCCAGTTGGGATAGATGTAACGCGAGAGGTAGGACTAATTTTGAGAATATTCTCTTTCTTAGATCCAAATCCCGTCACGAGTCATAACCCTTCTAGTCACCATAACCGAAAATTTCTTACTAAGAGCAAAATTTAAAAACGATATTACATCAACTCTTTTCATCAAAATCAAAAACTAGCTAAGACTTATCATTTAACATTTTACAAAATCGGAGAAACTGAATATAGCTATTTGTGCAATTTATGCAGAATTAATAACACGTAGGAATTTCACGAAAATTTACGAGATGATACTAGACACATATATACATAACTCTGTAAATTTTCATAATTTTCTAATATATGAAACCATGTCAGATAAATCTCACAAAATAGCACATACCACAGTCCAGAATTGAAATTAATACTAAAACTAAAACAATTATAATCACATTATACAACAAAAATTAAGAATCTATTTACAACAATATGACTTTTTGACCTTATATAATTGACTCTTTGACTTGCAAAAACAAAAACAAAGTTACAACATGCTTGGAACTCAAGAACACAAGAAATTTTTCAGATTCGCACAAAATTGAACATAGCAGATTGTCATATTTGTCCAGAATTTTTGGCTTATCTGAATACAATAAAATTTTACAGACATAGACACAACACAAGACGCAACACTTCTGAAATTTTCAGATTTTTCCAATATCTGTAGCTATGTCAAAAAAAATTGCACAAAACAGGTCAGTGCACAGTTCAGAAAACAGAAAGAAAGAAAAATTATGCACAAGTATAATATTTACATGATATGAACATATTTACACAAACGAAATCACACAATAGATTTTTCAATCCCCTGCAACGGCGCCAAAAATTAATATGCGTAAAACATGCATCAAATATTAACACAAAGTAGACACTCAACACATATCTCACACGTATGCAATTTAAAACCCTTCTTTGTAGATGTAGCATTGATAAGTAGGGATCGTTCTTAACCGGGAATTGAGGGTACTAATGCATGACAACGTTTATAAACACAAAAGTAAATGTATGGGGGGTTTATAAGTTGGTTTTTAATTACCTAATTTATTTACTAAAAACGTCTCAAACATAGCACATAATCCTAGGACTTTAACATGCATTGACTCATAGACAAGCAAACACATGGAAGACCCTAAAACACATACCATGTTTTGAAACAAAAAGAAAACCTAATTAATTATATACAAGTGATCATCTTACTCCTTACCTTCACTCAAACATGGCATATATACATCTCTCAACAACCTACGAAATTCTATCACTCAAATTCTCAAAACACATGCATATTTCATATTTTGTGCTCGGAATCCCCTATACACCATTGATTTAGACTCGAAATCCCCTATATCTAAAATCAAAGAATTAAGAACCAAATACACATGCAAGTTTCGAATAAAAGTAATAAAACACATGGAAGATTTATTGAAAGACATATAATTCGTGAAACCAAATAAAATCATCCAAAACACACAACCAAGTTTGATACACAAAAGAGACTACGGAGTAAAGAGATCATGTTTACACTTTTATAGCTTCGAAATCCCTTAAGGCTACTCAAGATCACTAGATTTCTTTGGTAGAAGACGCTCGGAATCCCCTATACGTCGGTGGAAGAAGAGATGCGGCGGTTTGATGGCGTAGTCGGCTTCTTGAGGATGTCGGCTTAATTTGTGGGGAGGAGGAGAGTATTTGGCAGAGAATAGGATATAGAATAAGTGATACTTTTATTCTGGCCGAAGCTCCCTTTATATAGGCCAAGCAAAGCCTAGTTCGACTCCTTCTAGGACTCTAACTACTCCACCGGGTAACCTGACCCTTCTCCACATAAACAGAAATTTCTCTCGTTCTAGGACTCCAAATTGTGTGATTTCAGTTGCGTTAGAAACTAGACTTCTATATCTTTCCAACCATATGCTAACCGCATCTAGATTCATCCGGATCTGTTCACAGTAGTCTTTCAAAGTGGGCTGATGTACAATGGCCGATTTCTGATAATTCATTTTAATCCATCTTCTTTCTTTGGGCCTCGTTGGACATGTTCTTGGTCTTTGACCCATCTTCATTAATCTTGGTCCATTTTTGAATAATTTGGGCTCCCATTTAGCAATAGGGTCGATATTTTTCATATATAAGCACGCCCGTGACAAATCCTTCTTCTAAGTGGACTAGGATTTCAATTCTTCTTCAATCACAATTAGGAAAGGTTTCCTTCATCAATTAGGAAAGATCCGAACACTTCCTCTTCACTTTAGGAAATATTTTACACATGTGTTCCGAATTCACTTTCTTATTCTCCCAAGGACTTCTACTCCAACAAGGATTCCTAGTCGAAATAGGATTCTTCATTTTGCTGTGCTTTTGCTCCATTTTGCCTCCTTTATTGTTCCTCCTTTATTTTCAACCTAAAAACATAAAGTAAGTTAGAAACAGATTTATTAAGGTCAAAACAAAGCTAAATGTAAAGAGAAAGACGTTAAGAATCAAGCATAAAATGCGTAGATCAGAAAGCAAGACCAAAATTTGACATCCTTGATCTTCAAGGAGCAGAATACCATAGATGAGTCTCAGATGTGAGGAATACTCTCATTGATAAAATACTCAAGGATACGATCCAACCACTACCACCTGAGACTAAAGTTGATAATGATACTATAGCTCACAAAGTTCAAGCTCTTATGTTTCTCAGGAGACACATTCATCCTGCTCTAAGGAAGCAGTACTTGCTAAAGGACAAGCCCGCGGATTTGTGGGTGACTTTGCAAGAACGGTTTAACAATGTGCATAATGCACAACTTCCTTAACTTACAGAAAATGGAATCAAATCCGGTTATTAGATTATCCTAAAATCAATGATTTTTACCAGGATATGCTAGAGCTACAGTCTGAACTTGCCATTTGTGGTGTTGTCAAGAATGACAAAGCTACGGTTGAGAAGTCTTTGACTACCTTTCCTACATCCATGGACACTCTTGCTTACTAGTATCGAATTGATTTACGAGCAAGGAAGACTCAGATCATTTAGTGATCTTATGAATGTGCTAGCAAAGAAAAATATGCACTAGGGGATTCTTCCCCGCAACAATGCTAGGCCAGCCAATACAAACAAAGTCTATAGGACTCATCATACTAGAAAGGCTGGAAAGGATAAGCAGAACAAACTTTCGGAACCTTATCAAATTCGTGATGGTAGAGGTCATGGCAGAGGAGGAAATAGTAGAAATATGACTTGGACTCGCCAAGATAACAACCACTCCAACAAGACTCCATCAAGTTTTGGTTCTAGGAACAATGAAAATTCTTCAAAGTCGGCCCCTTCAAAGCCTAGCTTAGCATTTTTCTATTCGTGTGGTTCTACCAAGCATACGCATAAGAAATAACGTGCACCTAAGGATGTCTAGAATGCCTACAAAAGATGAAAGCAGTACCTGACTCATGAGACCAACTACACTGTGGATGAAGAGATGGAAGATGGTCATGAAGCCAATCTAATTGTATCATATATCCCAATTGTAAACTTAGTGACTATGGATTTCACTTAGTCTATATATTAAACCGATATCTCTACTATGTAATCAAATTTAGCTTTGTATTTGACTTCAGTTTTAGTCATGGTTCTTGAATAAGAATAATATTTTGATGTTGGCAAAGCAATAAAGTTTCTTTTTTTCGATAAATGAAAGCATTAAGAATGGTTATGTTCATACATATTGCTTAACCCAGGTTCAAATTCTACAAATATCTATGGCACAATGACACCAAAATACCATGAAACTAGACAAAAATGAGAGGATGGTTATTGATTCTGGGGAACTTCCACTCGTTGGGATTATTTCTCGATCCGTTGAATGTCTCACTCCGGAATGATTTTGGGATTTTTCGACCCGTCAAAATTTTGTCAGGTTTTTATTCGACCGGTCGAACATAGTCTTCTGGTACAATAATTGGCATTTTTTGACCCGCGAACATACCTAAACCCGTCGAATGCACACTTCTATCTCCAAATTGTCACATATTCAACCCGTCAAAAATTTTCTTCAACCTGTTGAGAAAGATTTCGTAAAATTGATATCGGTTTTAGGATTTCTTCGATCCATCAATTTTTTACCTCGACTCATCGATTCTCATCCACTGTGACAGAATTTTTCAATTTTTGACTCATCGAAAATAGTTATAGAAAAATCAAAGTTTATTTTGGGTTTCTTCGACCAGTCAAAGATGTCACCCGAGAATAATGTCTTTGATGTATTTTACAATGGTTTGCTTATGTCATATCAGTACTCTTTAAGGGTCACAACCTTTTGGTAAATCTTTAAGTCTTTACTTAAAGTGGTCAACAAGTCTTAAGGACTGATTCATTGAAATTTTTTTGTAGGTATTTGAAGGCAAGATCGAGTGTCTAGTAGATAGTGGTACTACTCATACAATACTGTAGAATAGGCAATTGTTTATTGATCTTGTGCCATATACTGTGACGACCCGAGTCAGAATTATCACGTTAATCGGCTTAATCCGCGAGTTTAGGAGTAATCACAGTTTATCGTAAAATAATCGAATTGGCGGTTCGGTTCACGACTTAATTATCAGGCAAGAATTTGAGTTGAGTCTCTTCATGAGAATTGTAGTGGGCCTGATTTCGAGTTCGTAGGCGGTTTCGGATGATTGTTTAGATAACCGGAGAATATGTTATGAATATTTGAAATCGCGTAATTTCGTCGTGTTTATCCGTTTGAGTTTTTCGAAACATGGATGTGATTCGATTTGGACCATCGATCATATCGAGCCGCGAGTATAAATATCGGAATAGTCGAAAAATACTGTTTTGGGAAGTTTGACCGTCGTTGACCAGAAAAAGGACCGTTGATCGCGTTGACCGAGTTCTAAACGAACCGTCGTTGACTCGCCATCAGACTTCACGTTTCCGGCCACCTCCGGCCTTATTTTGGTATGTTTAGCTTCCTCTCTTGATTTCCTATGGTTTAGAACTTGATTTGAGTTGAATTGATCACGATTTGGAGGAGAACGAGTTCGAGAAAATCTAGGGATTTCGCCGGAATTGGGTGTGGTGCTCCGGCGACTTTTGAGGTCGGGGTGGTGGGGGGAAAGGTTCCCCTCATCCTTGTGAAGCTTTTGGGTGAAGGTATTTTGTATTGGTTGAGGTTTGAAGTTTGCCGGAATCTCACCGGAATCAATGGATTCCGTGAGTTTCGGGCTCAATTTCGGCCGGTGGGCTTGGAATTAGGTCTCGGTGTAGAAGAGAAAGTTGTTGGGCTTAAAGAATACTTGTGATCAGGAAATTTTGGCCGAAATCCGTCACTGGTGACGTCGCGCCGCCGGCGGCGGCGGCGGTCAACAGCGGAGCTCCGGCGGAGGCATTGAATTTTTGGAATTTGACAAGTTTTATGTCGTTTTGCTCGTAATCGCGCCCCGATCATCGCCTTGAGGTTTTCGAGTTGATTTGGAGACCGGATTTTAAGTCGAGGGTTTATGTGGAGAATTTGGGGGTTTTCAAAGATTATTTTGTATTCGAGTTTATGCTTCTGGAAATGGTTGGTTTCCGAGGTGTGGTACAGAGTAATGAATTGTGATTTTGATCAGTTATATTTTGTGATTATTCAGGGGATCGAGATCGTACGTTGGGCGAGGGATCTTCTGCCGGATCTCGTGATCAGCGCGTTTGCGCGCTGTGCTATCTGTGAGTGGACTTTTATATACACTGTCATAGCGAGTTCTTGAATTCAGTATTTATTTCCAGTACAATATTGAGATTATTTATTATTTTTTGGAGGTATTTTTTTATATTTTATATGGTGATGGCATTTACTTAGCATCGATGCATTGGCTACTCGGCTGATCACCGGTAGTCCAGACCCAGGGTTGAGAGATTCCCCTGATGTGCCCACTAGGTTTGAGAGATTCGCCTAGTCTATCACCGTCGGGCTTGAGAGATTCGCCTGACACCTCCAATCATTTTAAGAACTCGCATTGTTTTTATATTATATAAATGGTGAAAGGCATTTGATTATTTTCGTCTACTCACTCTAACGATTTTATATGCCTTTCCCCTGGGATTTTCAGTTTCCGTGCCCAATTTGCAGTTCGGATTCTGATGTCACACGTCGCAGTCAGAGGCTTAGTGTTCGAGCTACCTTTCTTTTCCAATAGGTTTCTTGTTTTGCCTACTGTTGTATATGTATGTATATATACACTAGAGGTCGCTCTGATTACTCTACTATTATACTTTCATATGTTTTTCCCCGGATTTCTGTAAAGTACAGTTTTGCTTATTACTTTACATTAATGTTATGATATTGAGAAATCCGGATGGGATTGGTGCCCACGGTTTGGCTTTTGTGGCATAGGATGAAGTGTGTTTTACGGGTGCAGGTTAATGGTAATTCCACGTTATAGTGAAACTCTGCCGAAATTTCTATGTTTTTTGCAAGTTCGTGTTTTCAGAATGGGTTTGATTCCGGTTTAGGAAACTAAATCGGGGTTGGGTCCTTTCATATACATCATCAATAACCACCATGATTGGTTTTGTGCCAATTATATAAGGGCCTGGTTCAACACAATTTTTGCTACCACATGGAACAAGAATCACATCACTAATGCATTGTACACGCTTAAGGCTAACCAAACCTTGCTAAGTTTTAAGGACATTAGAGCCAACGTTTTATACGTGAAAACGCATAATGAGAATGGAAAATAATTCTTATGCATAACTTCAGAGGAGTGCGGTAGAAAGCACACATTGGAGAAGTTAGGGGCAATTCGTAGTGGATTATATCTTACTACGGTTCAGATTATTGAATTCAATGTTGTCACATTTGCGATTGTGTGTGACACGACCATATACAAGCTTTGACATTTTGGACTGGGACACCCAGGTTGTGATATGATGATCAAAACATTGAAAAACTCTCATGGTCATCCATATTTCAAAGGCAAGAAGCATGTGAAAATCCCTAAAATTATCAGATTTGATGGAGTGGATGAGATTAACAATCTTCAATCGGTCTCAACACCTAGTGTTATTCCACAAGATTTCTTTTTGGTAATCTCTCATGCTCATCGCTCTTCTTGCATAGCTTGCTCATTGACAAAGTTGTAGGCTAGACCCTCCTTTGCGATTGACAACAATGACAACATACCATTCTTACAGAGAAACTATGGAGATATTTTTCGACTTATCAAACTGAAAAGCGGACCATTCAAATATTTTATGGTTTTGATAAATGCCTCAACGCGATGGTCACACATTGCCTTGCTATCCATAAGGAATGTTGCATTTGAAAAACTCCTAGCATAAATTATTAAGCTTCAGACTCACCACCCGGACAACCCAATCAAGTCAACTAGATTAGATAATGCAAGAGAATTCACATCAAAGACTTTTGATGACTACTATATGTCGATTGAGATTGAAGTTAAACATCATGTCCCTCTTGTTCATTCATAGAACAGTTTAGCAAAGGCAACAAATCAAGCGATTACAGCTTGTGGCCAGAGCAATGGTTATGCTTACCAATTTTCTAGTATGCTTGGGGATATGTAGCATGCCAACCATTTACTGCATACTAGTTGGTAATTGGGTATGAGCCTGACATTTTATATCTATGCATCTTTAGTTCTACATTGTATGTGCAAATTGTGCCACTGCAATGCACTAAAATGGGTCATCAACGTAGATTAGGCATAAACGTTGGTTATGAATCTCCAAAAATTGTCCGTTACTTAGAACGTTTGACAGGAGATCTCTTTACTACAAGATTTTCTGATTGTCACTTTGATGAAACATACTCTCCAATGTTAGGGGGAAATAGGAATGCTTCATTTCCAGTTGAACGTCAAGAATTAACATGGAAAGCTTTTTCCACTATGTTTTAAGAAGATCCATGCACATCTCAAAGTGAGACGTATACTTGATCTTCATAAGGTAGCAGAGTTTATGCCTGACTCCTTCACTAATATCGCAAAAGTGACGAGATCACACATTCCTGTTGCAAATGTTCCTGTAATATTGGAAGTCCCTAAGGGGTATTTTAAAGGAACTCTAGGGTAGACTAACGTGTCTCTTTCCCATGTGGACGAGTAGCATCGACCTCAGCTCCCACCAGGAAGAGGGGGAGACCGAGAAAATCCACAGATGAGCTGCCAGAGAAAAGGCAAGCCATCCAGGCATAAAATGATCTTTTCATTATAAACGTTGTGAATCCCACACATTAGATCATTTTTTACCACAATTATATCCTAGAATCACAAGGGGCTTCTTTGGAGGACGCTTCAGATCCATATGTAATGTCAGAGAACGGTGAAATCTAACTAAATAACAATGATGCGCGCATTTTTATGGATAGATCATCCAATGTAGTTGATGATGCTTTTGCTTATTCCATTGTTCAAGAGATCATTAACGACGATGAAGTAGAACCTCGCTCGGTTGCTGAATGTCAGCGGACAGCGGGTTGGCCGAAATGGAAAGAAGCAATGTAGGCTGAACTAGACTTTCTAAAGAAAAGGCTATTTTTTTGGGTCCGGTAGTGCTATGGCCACCAAATGTAAAGCCGGTTGGACATAAATGAGTCTTTGTTCAAAAATATAATAAGAAGAATGAAATCATGTTGTATAAATCTAGACTTGTAGCACAAGGTTTATCTCAATGCTCTGAAATTTATTATGAGGAGACATACTCTCCGATTATAGTCGTCATTACTTTTTGCTACCTTGTCAGTTTGGTAGTGTCCAAAAAACTAAACATGCAGCTGATGGATGTGGTGACCACATATCTCTATAGAAATGTTGATTCAGAGATATACATGAAGTGCCAGAAAGAGTGATCATACCCAATTCAAGTAATTCTACATCACAGAGTACTCATATGATTAGATTGAAGCGTTCACTATTTGGATTGAAACAATGCAGTAGGATGTGGTACACATATCTCAGTGACTACTTGATTGGAAAGAGATACAAGAACGATGATTTATGCCTATGCGTGTTTATTAAGAGAACAAGTATAGGAATTGTCATTGTAGAGGTTTATGTTGATGATATGAATATCATTTGGTCTCTTTATGAAATCAATAAGACGGTTAGTTACTTGAAATCCGAGTGTGAGATAAAAGACCTTGATAGGACTCAATTTTGTCTTGGTTTGGAATTAGAATATCGAGTTGGTGGAATACTTTTTCACCAGTCTACTTATGTCCAAAAGATACTCAGGCGATTTAAAATGGACAAAGCATACCCTCTTAGCACATGCACCAATTGTCATACGCAGTCTGGAACCCAATAAGGATTCGTACCATTCAGAAGATCATGAAGAGGAATTATTAGGAGCATAGGTACCATACCTTAGTGATATTGAAGTTTTGTTGTATTTAGCCTAATGTACAAGACTAGATATTGCATTCTTTCTGAACTTTTTAGCTCGATTTAGTTTTGTGCCTATACAACGTCATTTGAATAGTGTAAATCACATCTTCAGGTATTTGAAAGGTTCCATATGTGTGTGCTTGTTCTTTCCCTACAAAGAATACATAGAGAAGCATGAAATTTCCCAGAAAGGGATGGTTGAATTGCAGCATGCTAGTTCCAAGGTCTTCGACTCGTCGAATGTTGCATCTTGGATGGACCAGAGCCATACCTTTGACCCGTCGAAGGAACTGTTCGACACGTCGAACTGTGGCTCGACTGCAAGCACTGTTCCTCAATTTAGTATGGCCATCTACTCAGTGACACCTTGTGATGTCTTGGCTGATTTTGTTGATGTTAGGTACCTCTATGACCCATACAAAGGACATTTCTAGATATGTTATGTATTTACCATTGGAAACAGAGCAATTTATTGGCGATCAACTAAGTAGACCTTGGTTGCTACTTCCTCGAATCATTATGAGATCATTAATTTACATGAAGTGATTAAGGAGTGTGTTTGACTTAGGTCAATCATATCTCACATTCGAGGTACTAGTAGATTATCTTTCACTACTATAACACCAAGTTGTATCTTTGAGGACAATGCAGCTTGCATTGAACAAATAAAGTTGGGATACATCAAGGGTGATCATACCAAGCACATATGGCTGAAGTTTTTCTTCAATCAACAACAATAGCAGCTATTGAACATTCATGTGAATCAGGTTTGTTCGGCAGATAATGATGCAGACTTGTTTACCAAGTCATTGCCCAAATTTACATTTGCAAAGCATGTGAGATGCATTGGTATGCGAAGATTGTGTGAACTCCAAGATTGAGTAACTGATTAGGGGGAGTTCATTCGTAGACATCAGGGGAAGTCTACATCACATGTGGTCGCTTTTGTAGTTGATACGTTGTACTCTTTTTCCCTTCGACAAGCTTTTGTTTTACCCAAGAAGTTTTTGTTTGCTTGGCAAGGTTTTTAATGAGATAATATGTTATGCATCATACATTAGGATCGCCACACAAGGGGGAGTGTTAAAGGAAATAATATTTATGATATATTTGTATGTGTCTTATCCTAATTAGAGTAGATTTCAAGATTTATTGTATCATATTATAATGCATATTTAAGACCATCTATCAATGAATAAAGTACAGTTTTAGTCTATGGTGTTTTTCTTTATGTTTCTCCTTCAACAAGTTAATCTTTCTTCTTCAGCTAAAAAAATCATCATGATTGAATTATATCTTTAAGACGTTGTAGGAAAAATTGGAATTGGCCAGCCAGTAACTCGATCATTGCTTACAAATGAGCGAGTAAATATTGGATGGATCGAGCATTGGTGTTTACAGTGGCCGAGCCAAGTTTGGGGGGGGTGATGGGGAACCAAAAATTCAGGAGGGGACAAGACCTGGGAGAAACAATTCCCTCTAACCGTCAATCATCTCATCAATCTGACATCCCTATAATTTGTTGACACTTGGAACTGCACTACCTAGTCATCTAACTAGTTCTTGCTGTCTATTTTTTCTTCTTCCGCCGTTTATATATTTCGTCTCCCTCAAGTCCCCAATCCAGGATCAACGAAAGTTTACCCTGCAAATATGCTTAATTTTGTTATGTAATCCAATCAGTGATCTCTTAAATCAAGACCATTGTGAGCGGCTTGATTTCCGAGTTTCACGATTAGTCGCGGTTTTGTCGTAATTGGTTGATATGGCAGCTTGTTAACGACTAAATTATTGGGCAAGAATTTGATTTGAGTTCCTTCACGAAAGTTGTAGAGAATTTAATTTCGAGTTCGTAGGAATTTCCGGAGGTTGATTTCGAGTTACGTGGAATAAGTTATGAATATTTTCGGCCATTGAATTTAGTCGTGTTTATCCGTTTGGTTTCGATACGATTTGGACGATACATGTACGGTATAAATACGGCATGAATACATGATGATTTTGGAAACTTTCCATTTTGGGAAATCTGGGTTTGACCACGTTGACCCACGGGTCAAAACTAACCCTCGATGTGCCTTATTCCGACGTCTTTTGGCCATTTTTCCTTCATGAAATTTGTTGGGCTTGAGCTCCTCTTTCTTTTGATAGGTGGATCACTCATTTTAGCTACCGGATGAAGAAGTTATGACGTTTTGAAGTTTGTGGTTTTCCGGCGAGATTCGGCGGCGGCGATGGCGGCCGAGTTGGAGGTCGACCCTATAAGAGTTTTGAAGCCCATGGAGAGGTGAGTTGAACCCAAGTGGTCTTGCACCTTGCCGTGGCCGGTGGTGGCCGATCGGAGTTAATGAATTCCAGCGAGAGTTTTCGACTTCAAGGTGAGTTTTGGAGGTTTTCTGGACAAAATTGGGTTTAGCATTGAACTACAAAGTTGTTGGAAATGTCGAGATCTTCAAATCCATGTGTAGGTTGAAATTTTCTGAGCCGATGAAATTTTCCGGCGGTGGCGGCGGCATGGCGCACCACCGTGCGCGGCAGTTTTCCGGCCGAGGTGATTTTCGACAAGTTTTATGTCGTTTTACTCAGAATCGCGCACCGATCGCAGTGGTGAGGTTTATATTTTGAATTGAGCATCAAAATTTGTGGCGAGGTTTTATAGTGTGTTTATTGGATTTTTGACGATTTCGTCGATATTCGAGTTATATGTTTTCGGGAATGGTTGGTTCTCGAGATGTGGTTCAGGGTTTTGAAATGTGATTTTGAACAGTGGTATTTATGATTATTCAGGAGATCGTGATTGTTCGTTTGGCGAGAGATTTTCTGCCGGATCTCAGGATTAACGCGTTTTGCGTCGTGCTTGTCTGTGAGTGGACATTTCTTTTCACAGATTGGTTGCGAGTCTTTATTATACGTTTTACGAGTATGAGCATGCATATGCGATTATGATTTATACAAGCATGGGGTTTATGATTATGCGTTTACGAATATGCTCTTATAATTATGTATTACGAATATGCATTTACATTATGCTTTATACATTTGCATGGAAAACTATTTATGATTTGGTTTACACAGAGTACAGTCTCTGTATATAGTTGTATCGATACACTTAGCATCCCGGCTGATCCCCGAGGATGTTTACCGGGGGGGACTATTACCCTGTGCTGATGTATTTTCCGGGTGGGAACAGATACCCTGACCTGTGGCCTTTCTGGCTAGAATCACGTGTGTGTGTCTGGGATTCTGTGATTCGGACTGTACTAGCGTGGATATGTCCATGAGTGACCCCGCAGGATTTTTGATGTATGCTCTGTACGCGTGAGGAGTTAAAGTCTCCCTCGTGTACCATTTTATTTTCATGCATTTAGACTCGCATATGTTTTTATAACATATATTATTCGGTGAAAGACATTTATTTTCTTCCACTCACTCTAACAGTTTATATGTCTTTCCCTGGGCTCTTTATTTTCAATGCCCAGTTTGCAGTTTGGATTCAGGTGTCGCACGTCGAGGTTGGAGGCATAGTATTCGAGCCACTTTTCCTTTCTCAATAGGTTTATAGTTTGGCCTACTATTGTGTATATATGTATATACTAGAGGTCGCTTTGAGTACTGTTTATGTTTATATTTTTAAATGATTTTTCCCGGATTTCTATAAAGCTATAGTTTTGTTTTGTTTGCCTTACATTTTGATATGTTTTTGAGAAATCCGGATGAGATTAGTTGGTTTGGCTTTTGTGGCATATGATGAAGTGTATTTTCAGGTGCAAGTTAATGGCAACAGCGCGTTATAGAGGAAACTCTGTCAAAATTTTTGGTTTTTGAAAGTTCACGTTTTTTAGAAAGGGTTTGATTCCGGTTTAGGAAACTAAATTGGGGTTGAGTCCTTTCACCATTGTTAGCAACTCCATTTATAGAACAGATAAATATAACAATTTCATTTTAAGTCGCATTCCAGAAAAAGGCCCAATCTTGATATCATGGTGTTCAATTCCAGCAAGCTCTATCCAATTGCTAAAGACATAGTAAAAAGTTGCAATCAGACCCATTATAGTTAGAGCCCTGAGTTCTTGATTGCAAATTTGCAATTTCAATTTCGTCTTACTCCATTTCTTCCAAAAGGATACGACGTGATCCAAAGATCTCGATTTCAATTTCAAGGGATTTTCATGATCGATGAGAAAAACAAAATGATAAAAAGCTAGAAAAAGAGCACACAACAGAATTAAAACCAATATTATGAAAACCTAAATCTTCTTGTATAACACGAAGAATAATGAAAACCCCACAAATTAAAAGCAAATGGTCAACAGGTCTGATGGTCTTCGAATTCAAAAGCGATATTGGATCCCAAAATCTATATTGTTTGAAGATCTTTGTGATATATAGTTCTATATTTATGCGTTTATTCGGTGTTTAATTCATTCTCTATACTTAGTTTATTGTTATATAATTGAATAATTTAATTATATTCATTGTTTTATAGGTTTTTTGGAGAAATAAAGAAAAATAAAATAAAAGAGGGATTCCTAGCTCAATATGAATTAAAGAATGAGTTTTCTGCAATTAAAGAAGTTTATTCCAATGTGGACTCTAGGAGATCAATTGGGAGACATATATAAACCTATTTTAGGTTTTTGGGAAGGCTAATCAGAAATTAAGGAGAAAAACTCGAGCAGAGAAGAGAGCAGCCGAAAAGGAGCCAGAGTCGAATTCAATCCATCGAAGCACTCCTCTTTGACCCATCGAAGCTAGACGACAGCTTCAGTTCTTCATCTATTTTTGATCTGTAAACTCTATTCTTGTTTTTGATTAATTTTTATTATGACTTTTAGTAGCTAAACATCTTGTTAAGGGGTTGCTTGAAACCCCGTACATGAAGTTTTTCTAATTCATACACTTCAATCTAGTTTTGTATATTCAATTTGAATGAGGTTTCTTTTTATATGTTACTCACCGTATGAAATCTTGTTTGTTTGCTTTGGTGGCCAACTTAGTATGCATGCTAGGATTCTATTGTCATGAGATACGAGCGACTGAAGATAATTTCTTCCACCGGATTCTCTATAATGATATGCCAATTTTTCCGTCGGGTGATTGAAACCCTAGGTCTAGCAGGATATGCCCATAGTGTACCTGTGAACCCTTGTAGATTCTCAAACCTTTTCTAGAACTTAATGTTTTCTTCTTTGTAAACCTTGGGGTCCAGTGACTATGGGTTCAATAAAAAGATAGATGTGGGGGAGGTCCATGGCAAACTCACGTAGGAATAAGGATTATGTAATAGGATGTGTCATGTCTATCAACCTTCATGGGAGCTTTCATTCATTATATATGTGCATTAGATTAAGTATGTGTTAGAGATATGGAATGGCGGTGCTGGATTGCATTCCTCTTAACACTTTCGTCATATAGTTTAAACTCAATTGCATTCATAATCATATTTACTCTCAGCATTAGCTGTAGCTTAGCCGATTTAGTGTGGTACCCAAATCAACTCCGAATACCCTAATATTTTGTGTGGTAGTCCGCCACTGTGTCTAATTTACTGTGTACAGATTTTGTGTCATTTGAGTCTGTCTAGAGTATGGTCGTAGTGTCGTTAGTGTACTGTAGTCGAATCTATCAGCATTGTAGTCTAGTGTTAGGATTTAGTATCACCAATTCCTTGTGTTCGATAACCCCTATTTATCATACTACATTGATATATCTAAGTTGAGAATAGGGTATCTTTGCATAGGTGTTTACCCACCTATCACTTTGATCGATGAAAGATTGGAAGGTATGTCTTTCTTGTTGGAACTGATGCCGGAAGCATAGCAATGGTAATGAGTGATTCTGGAAAAGAAAGAAAACAATGTTTAGGCAGACTATGGACCTTAAATGACTGAGAAGTGCAATTCCAGGTGTCAACATATTATAGGGGCGTCAAATTGATGAGATGGACTCACGGTCAGAGGAAAATTTTTCTCCCTAAATAGCTCTGCCCCTGGGTGTTTAGGTTTAGATGTTTAGGTCATAGGATTTTCCCTTCATTTGTTGTTCGTGAAAACAGTTTAGGGGTAAACTTGGATTTAAAAGAAAATAAATGTTTAAGGAGGTCAAATGAGCAAAAGTGGAGGTGCCAATAGAAATATTTTTTTTTATTTTAACGATAGCAGTGAGGGTGGGACCACGAGACATTGTAACCGAAAATCGAAAAGAAAAGAAAAACTGGGCCGAAACAGATACGCAGCCGAAAAAAAATTGAAACAAAAAAAAACCAAAACAATTTGTTCAGTTTCAATTTTTAATTTCAAAAAACAACCAAACCGGAAACCAAAGTATGCAAAAATTATGTCTATCGATTTGGATATTTTGTAATATATTATATATATAAAAATATTAGTTTCTTTATGCACAATCCTCGTCAAGTTCTCTCATATAGACGAGTCAGAGTGTTAGGCAACTTGAAAAATTGTCTTTTCAAATAACTTTTTAGTTTTTTTTTTAAATTATTTTTAATGCATTATGTATAAAACCGAAAAAATCTGGAAAAAAATATGAACTGAACCGATTAATTACAATTTTTCTTTAAAAATAAAAAATTGAACCAAACCGAACTAAAAAATATTTCGATTTTAGTTTTGAGTTTAACCAAAACTAAATCGCTCAGACCAACTCCCACCCTTAGATAGCAGGTTTAGGGGCAGAGAAAATTTGAACTTGGATAGTAAATGGGAAGACATTACCTTGCCTCAGCCACTTTAACTAATCACAAATGCTCAATTTAATTTTACTTTGAATCGCAAGACTATTATTAGGATGCTTTAAGAGTTAAAAAGAACCCTTTCATTTTGGCTCTAGTTTTAACTATGTTAGCACAAGTGGCGAAGATGTATCGGCTTTGCTAGTGATTTCTTTTTTGGCGATGAAATGAATTTTGGTCAAGAAACTATGTTACAAGCAAAAGAATAAAAACGGGTCCAAAGAAATAAAACCAACAAACATTCCTACAAGTTTCATCCACGATGCAAATCTACATGGACATGGATGGCACAAAAACGTCACTAGATCGGCCAGCAAAAACTTGAAGTCCAACCATAACGATCTCGTGCAAGAAGAGCAAAACATAACCCAATCAAAGATCTCCATATCAGCTTTGCTAGTGAATTTGAATGTACAATGATAATGATGTATACTTAAATAGTTCTTCGGTACTTGTAACGTTTCATGACTAGAAACAAACTAAGTCTAGATCAACTCCTGTTGTGATGAGTCCAATAATTCATACACCGTGAGATGGTGTTGATCCGATCAAGATGCTTCTGGACTTGGAATTACGCATGATCTACACCTTATATTTCTTAAAACCAATCAAAACGTGCATTAACGATCAAGTGTTAAGACAAGGTATAAAATGTGAAGCTTACCCATGAGTCAAACTAAAGCGATATATATCTGTATGAATGAGACAAGTTCTGGAATTTTATTTTGAACTTTAGCTCGGAGCCAACAACCTTACATGATTTTGATGAGTGTTGGTCTTATATTTACTATCTAACAAAGCTTAGTAGGATTTTTACTGTTCATTGAGGAATATGCTTCTTTTTTTGTTCACACACTAAGCTTACTAATGTTCTACTGTTTTCGTTGTGTTCACACACTGTGTTCGCACAGTTCTGGCGTTGTGTTCACACATTGTTTGACTTCTCTCATTTTTTCTCCGTTTTTCTCATTTGCGCTTCATTTTTGTTTCTCTCTATCTTCTCTCTTCCGCTTTTTCTTCTCTCTCTCCTACAGTTTCGGCATGGATCTCGATATCGATCTCGATCTCAATTTGTGATTTGCTATAGGTTCTTGACATCACATCCCTGGATCGCAATGATGATTTCAGTATGCGGTCTTAATTTATTTTCTTCTCTTTCCTGCAGTTCCGGTCTGGATTTCAATATCAATCTCGATCTCAAGTTTTGATTTGTCGTGGGTTATCGACATGGCATCCCTAGATTCCGATGATCATTTCAACCTATGATCTTAATTTTTCTTATGATGGAGTTTGATTTGTTGTTGTTATTGTTGTTAGGGTTTGTAATCTAACTGGGTAATCTTTCGATTTTAATGTGTTATTTTTTTTTGCTACTATGTCGTTGTTTGATTAGATTTTCTCCTTTTTGATTGGATATGGTTCCTCTTTTGGCTAACGGAGTTTCATATGCTGTTGTTATGGTTTTTGGATTTGGTAAGCTTCCATTTTACGATCTTGCTGAGCAATGTTCTCTTTTGTTGTTTTGGTTTTCTATTTTGTGGATGTCGCTGTGATTTGATTGATAATGTCATTTTTCAAGTGGCTTTTATTCTATTCGTGTACCTTGGTGTTGTCCATTTGAGCTGCATTACAAACTCCTCTCTCTCTCTCTCTCTCTCTCTCTCTCTCTCTCTCTCTCTCTCTCTCTCTCTCTCTCTCTCTCTCTCTCTCTCTCTCTCTCTCTCTCTCTCTCTCTCTCTCTCAGTTGATTATAAGTGGTGAGTTTGGTTTTACTTATTGCTTCTATCTGTTGTTATTGTTGGATGATGTACACAAACTTTCGTCTTCTACTGTTAGGGTTCTGAGTTTTGTAGCTCACGTAGTAATCTTGGATGTTACAATC
Organism: Geum urbanum; assembly: GCA_946800695.1. Lineage (NCBI taxonomy): Eukaryota > Viridiplantae > Streptophyta > Magnoliopsida > Rosales > Rosaceae > Geum > Geum urbanum. Next base: position 46,399,584 of record OX327002.1, on the reverse strand, counting down.
TGCTGGGCAGTCTTTTGTTTTGTTTTCCTATTTTTTTCTGTTGATTCATTGGATGTCTCTTTTCTTTGTTTGTATCATGTGCTTTTTCAAGTGGTTTTGTTCTATTGATATACCTTGGTGTTATCTCATTTCAACTACATTACGAACGCTTTCCTCTCTTTCAGTTGATTATAAGTGGTGAGTCTGGTTTAAGCTATAGTTTTATCATTCTTATTAATGGGTGATGCAGTTGTTATGATTAAGATCTGATTTTATCGTCTGCATTTTATTGTTTGGGTTCTGAGGTGTATTGAACGATGGGATGCTAATTTTTTATATGGTTTTCTATTTTGAAGTTCTTATGGTTTATGCTTTCTGTCTTATTGCTAATTATAAGTAGTGAGTTTGGTTTAAGCGATTACTTTTATCGTTCTTATTGTTGGATGATGCAGTTGTTATGAGTAGGATCTGATTTTATCGTCTGCATATCATTGTTTGGGTTCTGAGGTGTTTTGAATGGGGTGCTAATTTATTATACGGTTTTCTGTTTTGCAGTTCTTATGGCTTATGGTTTATGTTTTTGCTCTTTTGTGCAGGCAAGGATTGTGTTTTCATTGAGGTAAGTTGTACTTTGCTCTGTTTTTATGTTAATGATTAATGTAATACTTGATATGCGTTTTTTTATGTTTATTCATCTTCTGTTTTATGTTTGTTTCAAGTTTTGTTTGACTTTGCTTAGGGGTTAATAAAGTTTGTCTATTTGTCAAGATAATTTGGATTTTTAATCAGGATAGTAAATATGTGTAACATGTCAGTAAGCTCAACCAGATGCTAAATTGTACATGTTTTGGACATTTTGACATCTGTTTGAGCTCATTGATGTGTTAGGAATATAGAACTACATTAGGGCTGAATTCGAATGTGTTCTTATTTTTTAACGCATGCATTGAATTATTCTATCTAATGTTTCATATATATATGTATATATATATTGTTCAGGTTTACATTGGTCTTTATTTCTAAGGAGATTGCATGACACTGGTAAGAGAGTTGTTTTTTTTCCAGGTTATCTCATGTTATGAAATAGAAGTTGATGTTTGTCTTAATATGTATCTAACTAATTTTTCTTATTATTCATTTTTAACTATTAATGTAATTTGCAGAAATGCCGCCAAAACAACGTTCATTAAAGAGATACAGATTTTTGGGAAATCCTCATAATTTCTTTCAAACACCTCCCCCAAACAATTGTGATCTTGGTATTAGTGGTGCACTCATAGATGATGATATTAGTAGTCAAGGTGTTTCTCCTGTCTTTCGTGTAGTTATGGCAATATTATTTTTCATGTTTTCACTATTCTTCGGTGCATTTGGTTTGATTAAAAATGAATCGTACTTTTGCATTGATTACTATTACTTTAATCTCAGTATGGTTTAATTTTTTTTTTGGTTGTGTTATAGTTTATGATTGTACTTTATGTTTGTCGTGTGACATTGTGTTTTTATATTTTTAATAGTTTGTTCATGTCTTTTGTTTGTAATTGTCAGAAAATTCATAGCTTTTTTTTTCTTTATCACTTTACATTTGTTGTGATGAAAGAATTGAGTTGTTTGCACTACCTTGTTAGGGATAGCTGATTCCACAGGAAATATGTTATTTGAGAGTTAAAAATCGAAATTAGTATTATTCCAAATTTATAGTCTGTACTAAAACAAATCAAATATTTGCCTCCTACTTATAAATAGGTGTCTTTTCCCCCTATTTTATCCAATATTGTCACAAATAATAGTACTGTGATTTATACTCATCTTCCTCCTTCTGAAATACAAAGAATACTATCGATTTTTCTTCATTGTTGTTTGTCCATTATAATGTACTACATTTGTTATATTTTATAATTATGCTATTATTTCCCGTAATATCATTTTTTTTTTGTTTACTCAGGATAAACTCTCTTCTTTTGTTCTATAGTTCCTACATGGATCAGATGTATTATGGTAGGAATCTCAACATTAATGTATGATTTGTGACAATCAATACAATTTGTTTTTTAGTGATCTATTTTGTTTAGTATCTTTAATTACATTAGATCTTTACCATGTATGATGTGTTTTTGATGATTTGTATAATTTTCTAATGGGAAAATTTCAGTTTAATACCCTATAGTTTAGGTTGTTCTTCATGTCACTACCTGAGGTTTTAAATTTTTCAGTATACTACTTGAGGTTTAGATTTTTCTTCATGTTACTACCTGAGATTTTAAATTTATCAGTTTAGTACCTGAGGTTTCATTTTCTCTTCACTTTTTATCTTTTCATTAAAAAGTATTTAAAGAGGGGGGATATTTTGGTCAATTTATTTATATTTAATAAAAAATAATTTTTTTTATTCCTACCAAATAAGTTTTATTTTTATTTTTTAATTAATCGGTTGGCAAAATATACCATGTTTACCCTTGTCTGTTTAATTAGTGTCATATGGATATCAAGATATATAGACTGGCAACATAATTTGTGAGAACTCATAAGGCCGGGCTGATTCACTAGGCCGACCCTTACTTTTTTTAAAAAAAAAAAAAAATTCTTAACAGCCATTAAGTCACAATTTGTATTTGACTATAAATATTTTGTGAGCATGGTTCAGTTCTTTAGTATAATTAACAAGTTTATCAAATTGCTATGAGCATGATTTTAATTTAGAAAATGAGTATCACTTATTTAGTTAAGAATAACAACTTTATATTTTTATCTATAAAATAATTTAGGGTTAGCCAAGTGAGTCAATTTTATGAGTTCCTACAAATTATGTCACCAGCTCATGTGTCTTGATATCTATACGGCGTTATACAATCAAGGCTAAGCATGACATATTTAGCCAACCAACCATTTTATATAGAAAATTAATATAACTTATTTTGCTAGAAATAACAATTTTAGAAAATAAAAACACTTCTTTTATTGAAGATAAATAAATTGACCAAAATACCCTCCATCTTTAAATAATTTTTTAATGAAAAGATAAAAAATGATGAGAAAATGAAACCTCAAATAGTAAACTGACAAATTTAAAACCTCAAGTAGTAACATGAAAAAAAATCCAAACCTCAAGTAATAAACTGAAAAATTTAAAACCTTAGATAGTAACATAAAGAACAATCCAAACATTGGGAACTAAACTGAAATTTGCCTTTTTTTAATATATGAATATAGGCTTAATTGATACTATTGGTATAGTTAATGTGTGCTATGGTAGTTTTTTTTAATAGTTCGCTATAACTTTTAAACGATTAGATTACAAGGATAAAGGATGAACTGTTAAAAGGAAATATAAGTACAGGTAATGTGTGTAGATTTGGTATGTATGATTATGGCCAAAGTGAGGCAATTGATGTATTTTGTTTCTCTCTAGGTATTCAGCGATGTCCAAAGAGGGCCAATCATTTTGAAAATTTAGCTTATCTGCAGTTCTTAGTTCATGTGATACCCCGACCTTTTTAATATTATCGATATCATTTATGGATAATTTGAGTTCCATTTAGTGGTTGCGGTAAATAATTTTTACCGTCGGTAAAAGTTGAGAGGTCAAAGGTTGACCTTTTATCAAATTGTCGAAGTTAGTTGACTTCGGGTGAAATCGTAGAATTTGTCGAGATGAGATTGTACACGCAAGAAATGTCAAAATCAGAATTACGACGAGAAAATTATGGTCACCAAAAGTTTGACAAACTATCGGAAATTGTATTACCATAAATGTGCAGGTATAAAAAAGAGTTTCCATTTTCGGAAACAATATTCTTTCCATTTTGGGTAATTTGGGTTTGACCCGCATTTGACCTTCTCCCTATGCGAAAGACGAAGCCAAGAAGCTCGTCGGCTGCACGGTGCCGTCCGACCACAGTTTTGGTCGAAATCGACTGAGTTTTATTTCGATGATTGATGGTTGTGGGGAGAGAATTAAAGGTAAGAATTTCTAGGTTTTTCAGGTGTGGTTTGCCGCCATCACCGACAAGGTCTTTAGCTACAAAATGAGTATGGTTCAAATCCCCTTGGTTTATAGGTTGTGGATATATACGTGTTGAAATTCTTGGTTGCAGGTTCGAATTAAGGAATTGAATCATTTTTCTCCGATTCTATTTGGGCTCCACTGTGAGTGGCGGTTGCCTGTGAATTGGACGGTGGGTTTAGAGGAATTTTGTTCTCCTCTCCTTCCTAAGTCTATTGGTATATGTCTCGAGCTCCAAAATGGCTCGACGGTGTTGCTAGGTCGTCGGGAAGAAGTTCGGCCATATTTTTTTCGAGCTCGTTTCCGGCCAAACGAGCTAGAATCTGTTTATGATCCTTTGAGACAAGTTAATGGGCTCTTCGAGAGCTTTTGATTGGTGTGTTAATCACCTCCATCGGCACAGGTCATGATCCAAAAAACGTCAATAGTGGCACTCTTTGAATGAGACCACCAGTATGTCTCATGTTTTTTAATGCAATTTTTTTTATAAATGACACTCTTTTTCTCTTTATTTGCTGGCCTATAAATTTTTTATCGAGTAATGAGTATTGATATATATTTGCAGTTAGTTCTTATACTTTATAAGTTATTGGAACGATGAAATCCCTTTGTAGGTCTTAGGGTTTGTTCGAAGAGGGTCAATCTTATTGAAAATATAGCTAATTTGCAGTCCATAACTCTTGAACCAGAAACATCAACAGTGGCGAACTATTGAATGAAGCCATCGGTGTGTCCCATATTGTTTTTCATACAATTTTGTTTTCCTTCTTCTTCTTTTTTGATGGAAATGGCATTTCTTTCTCTTTATTTGATGGCCTATCACAAATTTGATTGGGTAATGAGTATTGACATATATTTGTAGTTAGTTCTTATAGTTTTAAGTTATTGAAATGATTAAATCCTTTGTAGGCAGGGTTCATTTGAATAGGGCCATATTTTTTGAAAATCCAGCTAATTTGCAGTCCATACCTCTTGATCCAGAAACATGAATAGTGGCAGATTCTTTGAATGAACCCACCAGTATGTCCCATATTTTTTCATATAATCTCTTTTGTTTTTTTGGAAATGGCACTTCTTTCTCTATATTTGGTGGCCTATAACAACTTTATTGATGATGAATATTGATATATATTTGCAGTTAGTTCTAATAGGCTTTAAGTTATTGAAATGATTAAATTCTTTTGTAGATTTTAGGTGACATTCGAAGAGACCAGATGTTCTGAAAATTCAGCTAATTTGCAGTCCAAACCTCATGATCTGGAGAAATCAACAGTGGCAGACTCTTTGAATGAGGCCACCAGTATGTCTCATGTAGCTTTTAATACAATTCGAGATCAGCAAAAAGACAACTCTAGTGTGAATAGAGATGTTATGTTGACGGATAATCTGAAAGAACTCAACTCCGATTTAGTTGTCTAAACCGAAATTAGGCCCTAACGACACCATAACTTATAAAAAATATGCCAGAGTTTACTTTATAAAACGTACAAACCAAAAGATTACACTTCATAGATTAATTCTCAGACACACCGTGTACCACCATTGTCCATCCGGATTTCTCAAAATCCATATATATAATCAAACTCAGGGTTTACAAGAAATCCAGAAAGTATCAAGAGTATAACTCAAACTGAACAACACTACACAAGTATTCAGAGCGACTTCTAATTACAAAATATACAAGACTAGCAGGTTACATCAGGAACTTACTAGAAGGAAAGTGTGATTTGAACTCTAAGCCTCCTGCGATGACGTGTAACCACGGGAAAGATACTACAATCTGGGCGGCGAAAACCGAAAAGCCCAGAGAAAAGCATATAGATAATAAAACCGTTAGAGTGAGTGGACGTAAATCATAATATGCCGCATAAATAAATCCTACATGCTTTTCACAATAAATGCACATAAAATCATGCAAGTCAAAACAAACAATCCCAGTTCAAGTGCTCATAAAGACGTAACTCTCCTGGGTACTGTGTGTGTGGAGGCAGTAACTTGAGTATGTTTTCCTCAAGTTACGAGACACCCGGGTCAAGTGCTCATAAATACGTAACTCTCCTGGGTACTGTGAATCACGGGTTAGGTGCTCATATAGACGTAACCCTCCCGGAACATCTCGGGAATCAGCCGAGAGGCTATAGCATCGATGCATCGTATATTCATACTCAGTGTAAAAATAAATCACATATGCCTCCAAATCAATGTATGCTCATAAAATGCATAATCATAAATGCATACTCGTAAATGCATAATCGCAAAGCATACTCATAGACTCGCAAATTCACTGTGAAAATCAAAGTATAAAAATCAACGTGGGATAAAATGTCCACTCACAGATAACAGCTAGCCCTGAGGCCCGGCAGAAGATCCCTCACTACAAACTCGATCACGATCACCTGAATAACAGGGATACGATCAATACATATTCGATTTCAACATACGGACCAAATATGTCAAGAACCTCGCGTTCTCGAAAAGCATATCGCTCAAAATATCGACGAGGATAACAAAATTTCCAAAATACACCCAAACAACCCTTGTTCCAAGTTAACACACTCAAATCAACTTGAAAACCTCACGACTACGATCGGGGCGCGATTACGAGCAAAACAATATAAAAATCTCCAAAAACCACAAAAGTCAACCCCTTGCCGGAGCTCTGCCGATGACCGCCGCCGCCGCCGCGTCAATGGTGACATTCCCCGGTGAGTCATACACCAAAATCTTCCTCTCCTCAAGCCCAACTAAACCCCCAAAACCATATCTCCATCAACCACCACTGTGGCCAGAATTCCCCTCAGAAATCTCGCCGGTTTCTCCCTCTCCGGTCACCACCACGGCACCCCTAAAACTTCCTCCTTAACCAAAATTAAACACCCAGAAATCTTTAAGGGGTTGAGGGGAACCTAGCCCCCAACCAACCCAACACCAAAACTCGCCGGAAACCGCCACCCGATTCCGGCGAAATCCATGAATTTCAACGAGTTCGAACTCCCTCAAATTTCAACCAAATCACACAAATGAATACATGAATCAATAGAAAATCAAGAGAGCTTTCTAACCATACCAAGAACACGGCCGGAGGTGGCCGGAATCGACGGGTCCGACGGCGGAAACAAACCGGGTCGGTGGAGGAAAACGGGTCAATTCCGTCCAAACTCGGTCAACTCGATCCAAATGTGTGATTTTCCAATTTTTACGATGATTCGATATTTATACGTCGCGAATCGACCAAACCCACGACTCGGATAACTCCAATACAATCGGATAAGTACGACTAACTCGACGACAATTTTAAATATTCATTTTATATTCTTTGATTATGCGAAAAATCCTCTGAAACCTCCTACGAGCTCGAAATCAAATCCTCTACAATTTCTGCGAAGGAACTCAAACCAAATTCTTGCCCGATAATTTATTCCTTAACAAACCACATATACACAATTAACTCGCGATAATCACATGTCGTGCCGATAATCACATTACTCAATGTTTGGGTTGTTACATAATCGTTGTATATATGCATCATGTATTAGTAAAGCTGGTAGTTATCCTGATGTTCATTAATAATTGTTATTTTTAGGCTTTGTTCTTCTCTTATGTTACGAGCAGTAAGCTGCCCATTTTTCTTATTTACTCAGTGTGATGTATTTGTTTATGAATTGATGTTTTAGATCAAATTATGGGCTAGAATGACATTTTGTTCTTTCACTCAAGTTTTGATGAGCATTTATCAGTGGAGTTGAGATTTATTGTTAGGTTAATTATCAGTGATGGTGTTGTTAGGGTGAGTAGTTACTCATTTTCAATGTTTTTTGTTTTTTATGTTTTGTCCAGGTTGAGATGTATGGCGGTTAATTAGTGTTTGTTATGCAATTGTATAAATTTTAAGTTAATTTTGTGTTTTAACCTAAGTTTGTTGACGTATTATAGGATGTATGTCATGTCATTAGGTAATTGGCAAAGTCCCATTTTTAATGTGCAAAGTCAGAGTTTGTGTTATACTGATAATGTATTAGGAATGAGGGAGTAGTAAGATGAACATTCGTATGAATACATTAGTCATAAATACTATGTTTTGTAATTGGCAGACATGCTAAATCGAACTTCTCTCTACTTACTGCCATAAATTCAATGGTTTTTTCAAGACCAAGTTCGTCTATTTGTGAAGATAATTTGGATTTTCATTTTTTTCTAATGAGAAGTAAATATATTGATTTTAAGCAAGTTCATTTAGGATAGTAAATATGTTTGACATGTCAGTGAATTCAAGTAGATGTTCAGTTGTGCATGTGTTGGACATTTTGACATGTGATGCCAAATGACATTATGGTTGAAACCTGAATGTGTTTTTTATATTTGCATTTGTATTTGTATGGGTTTTATGCTTTTATTGTTATTAGATAATATTATGATTATCTTATGATATGTATTTATTCTCAAGAGATGTTGTTCTTTTAGATATTTTCGGTCAGGCATCATATCAAAAAAATTGTCAAGGTAAATAAGGGTCTGAAGGAGTTTGTTACTGAATATTTTTGACATGGGATTTATTGATTATTTATCAGGCATGTTTGTTCTTTCAAGTGTTGTTGTTAGCTATATGTATTTAGGTGATGACTCCTACACTTGCAAGTATTGCAATACTTCTTTTTGGTCAAAAGAGGCTTTGAATCAAATGGTCAGAGGTGAATTGGTATATACGAGGTGTTGTCATCAAGGAAAAGTGAGGTTTCTAGGTCTAATCCAACTCCTACTATTTTGGAAGAATTATGGAATCCGATGAATGGACTGCAAATTAGAGTTTTTCATGATAATATTCGGGTTTATAATTCAATGTTTGCTTTTACTTCTATGGGTGCAAAAGTTGATTACAAGATAAACAATGGGTATGGTCTTTATATATTTAGAATATGTGGTCAAAATTGTCATCTAATGGGATCAGTATTACCTACTAAAACTGAATTCCCAAAGTATGCACAGTTATATGTTTATGATACAGGTAATGAAATATTGAATCACATGAATGTTGTGGATCCAAATAATGCGAATAAAAAAGTTGATGCTAATATTGTCGCAAAATTAACAAACATGCTCGATGAAGTAAATATTTTGGCAAATATGTTCAAACCAGTTGGGGACTAATATGAGAGAGATGGATTTCCTAATTACAGTTTAACTCTTCTTGATCGACTCCCAAAAGATGGGAAACAATATGAATTACCATGTTCTGACGAAATTGGTGGATTGATTGTTGGTGATATTGGCTAGTTCAATTCTAACAGAGATATCATTATTTAAACTATTGATGGTCAAATGAAGTAAATATCTAAGATACATCTAAAATTAATATCTTTGTAATATTCGTTGCTTTTCCCTTATGTTGAGGATGAATTTAGTGTAGATATGTTATTAGCAATAACTAATAGAGATCAGAAAAGGAAAAGAACAAAATTAACAATGATCAAATATATTTGTTATCATATCCATGATAGATCGAATGGCTTGGAAACTTTATTGAAAGATGGGAGATTATTCCAACAATATTTGGTTGATTCGTATGCGACTGTTGAAGAAAATCATTTTGAATATATAAGGAATCATCAGTCATTATTGAAGTGCGAACAATGACATCAATTATCTAAATTTACGTTAGATGGTATCACATGATGCTCAGATGTGGGAAATACAATTTTCCTTCCAGGTAGTCACACTAGCAATCCTAGAGATATGTTAAATACTTATCAGGATGCCATGACAATTTGTATACAGTATGGTAATCTAGATTTGTTTATTACTGTCACGTGCAATGTTAAATGGCCATAAATTGTGTGATATTTTGAAAGAAAAAAAAAACCAGAATATAAACCATAAGATAGACTAGATATTGCTTGTCGAATTTTTAAAACTAAAGTGAAGGATATGGTTGAATTCCTTAAAACCAAAGAACCATTTGGTGTAATTGATACATATGTTTGTACAATTGAATTTCAAAAATGTAGATTGCCTCATGCTCATATACTTTTTTGGCTGAAAAAAACATATAAATGTTACACATCTACATATATAGATTCTACGATTTGTGTTGAATTGCCAAATAAGATGTTTGTTTAGAATTGTATGAAATAGTTAGTCAATTTATGATACACGGTCCTAGCGAGACATTTAATTCAAATTCTCCGTGTATGAGAGATGGTAAATGTATCAAATCATTTCCTAAACCATATATTCCTGATACTATATTTGTAACAACCCGAACAAAAAATTACACACAAATCGGCACAAATTAGATTTATCACGAATCAGTCGTATCGCGTGGTTTGTTAACGATTTTTGTACCAAGCAAAAATTAGACTCTCACAAAAAATGGTCGAGTATTTGATTTCGAGCTCGTAGAAATTTTTGGAGAATTTTTGGGATAAGTGGGCTTTTTTTTTTTTTTGGAAGTTTGTGTGAAAAAAAAAATTGTTATGATGGTATATGATTCATTAATGTTTTTGTGTGTTATGCATCAGTTGTGTTTAATATTGTGAACAAATATGTGCATTTTTCGTTTATTTTTTTGTCAAGGAATACCATTTTGATATTACTTAGATGAAAATAATAAGCATTGTCATGAAGCTGTACTACATAAAGAGGTAGTGAAAGGACCCAATCCCGATTTAATTTCCTAAACCGGAATCAAACCCTTTCTGAAAACACGAACTAACAAAAATCATCAAAATTTCGGCAGAGTAATGCTACTAACGCGGAATTGCCATTAACCTGCACCCGAAAAATACACTTCATCCTATGCCACAAAAGCCAAACCGTGGGCACCAATCTCATCCGGATTTCTCAATATCATATCAATAACATAAAGTAGTAAACATAACTGTACTTTATAGAAACTCCGAGGAAAAGCACATAAAAACATATATCAATATCGTATCAGAGCGACCTCTAGTGTATATATACAAAAATATACAACAGTAGACAAAACAATAAACCTACTGGAAAAGAAAGGTAGCTCGAATGACTAGCTTCCGACCGCGACGTGAGACACCAGAATCCGAACTGCAAACTGGGTACGGAAACCAAAAAGCCTAGGGGAAAGGTAATAAAACGTTAGAGTGAGTGGACGAAAATAAACATATGACTTTCACCAATTTCATATACATAAACAATGTAAAGCAATGCGAGTTCGGAAAATATATATGGAGGTGCCAGGCGAATCTCTCTAGCCCGACGGTCAGGCGAATCTCTCAAGCCCGACGGTGATAGGCTAGGGGAATCTCTCAACCCCAGCGGCATAACAGGGGAATCTCTCAACCCTGCCCAGAGGAATCTCTCAACCCTGCCCAGAGGAATCTCTCAACTCTGGTCCAGAGGAATCTCTCAACTCTGGTCAGACTACCGGTGATCAGCCGAGTAGCCTAAGCATCGATGCAAGTAATGTCATCACCATAAAAATATAAAATAATACCTCCAAAAGTAATAAATAATCTCAACATCGTATATAAATAAATACGAAAAATCATGAACTCGCAACGACAGTGAACATAGAAAAGTCCACTCACAGGTGAGCAAAGCGCGCATTCGCGCTAATCACGTGGTCCGGCGGAAGATCCTTCCCCCGAAGCACGATCTCGATCCCTTGAATAATCACAAAATATATCTGATCAAAATCACAATTCACAACACTGTACCACACCTCAGAAACCAACCATTCCCGGAAATATATAACGCGGTACAAAATAATCAACGAAATTCCCGAAATCTCCACTCAAACCCTCGACTGAAAATCCAGTACCCAAATCAACTCGAAAAACCTCAAGGCGATGATCGGGGCTCGAATACGAGCAAAACGACATTAAAATTATCAAATTCTAAAAAGTCAACGGGTCGCCGAAGCTCCGCCGTTGACCGCCGCCGCCGCCAACGGCGCGCCGTCAATTGGAGAGATTTTCTGGCGGCCAAGCTCCCACAAGGTTCTCATCCTCAAGCCAAGCAACTTTCCCAACTGAGGCCAAGTCCAATTCCGGCCACACACGCCGGAAATCAGCTCGAAAGCTCAAAACCCCAAACCGGCCGGAACACTTCCCGAACCGATTCCGGCGCCGTCGCGCCACCTCAACCCTCCAAACCAAAGGGAAAATGATCTCCAACCAAAACCCAACAAAACCCACCATAAATTCACACCAGAAAGTCGCCGGAGCGCCGTCCTCAAGCAAGGCCGATTCTGGCGAAAAAATCTCAAACTTCAACCTCACCGTTCTACCTCAAATAGAAACCAAATCAAGCAATTCCATGTTCTAATCAACTAGAAATCGAGAGAGGAATCGAAATATGCCAATATCTTGGCCGGAGGTGGCCGGAATCACGAAGTCCGACGGCGGTAGCGCGTTTCGCGCGGTGGAGGTTCCGGTCAACGGAAAGTCAACGGTCTAAGGCTGGTCAACGCCTGTCAAACTTCCCGAACAGTGTTTTCGACAATTTTTCGACTATTTCCGATATTTATACTCGTGGCTCGGGACGATCGACGGTCCAAAACGGATAACAATCACGATTCAGATAAACTCGACACGAACGGATATACTCGACGAAATTCCGCGATTTCAAATATTCATATTATATTCCTCAGTCGTCGAAATAATAATCCGGAACCACCCACGAACTCAAAATCACACATACAACAACTCTCGAGAAGAGACTCTATTCAAATTCTCGGTCGATAATTAAGTCGTGATCGAAACCGACAAATTAATCAATTTACTGAAAACTGCGATTACGCGCTAACTCGTGATTTAAGCCAATTACTCTACTGATTCCGTTCCGGGTCGTCACAGGTAGCCTCTTCTATTTTAAAAGAGCTCCACCTCTCTTTCTTCATTAGTCTAATCATGTTGTTAGTTGCTTAGATTAACAAACTTTGTGTCAGAATTGAAGATTACTTAGTTTAAGGTTGAAAACGTCTATGTTACAAGATGATGATAGATATAATTACGCTTTGTGTTGCCATTGGCTTTAGTTGGATACATGGCACAACAACTAACACAATCAAAACTACATATATATGTACATATAAATCTGGTTGTAGATAGGTGATCACTTAAACCTGTATAATTATACAGCAATACACAATTAGTATAATTTAGATATACATAGATCTTAATCTTGCAAAATATATTATGATGTGCATATAAGTTATCTATGGTTGTAGCACTTTGAAGCTGTTTTTAGTCTATGATGGATTATTGTAGGACATAATAAAACTTCATGTCACACATGTAGCAATGTACAAGTAGTACTCGTTATCTGTCCCTATCTCTCTCTCTTTTCTTTATGGCAATTGATGGAACTCTTTTATACTTGCTTTTTATGATCTTACGTGAATAAAATGTTCATTTGCATAATATCCACTATAACAACTGGTGATAACTGACAATCATTCACTGATGACCTTTGTTTCCTCCACTGAGGTATCTGTTTTCCAATGCATATCAAGAAATGATATGGCTTAGCTAAAACTTTTTGTTTTGTTTGTTGCAGGACCTGCCTTATTGCTAGTATTATTTCCTGAAACGTAGAGCTATGAATAGTAGCATTATCCATATAGCATCCTCTGAAAACAGTTTAACAAATTGGCATATTGATGGTGATGTGTTCCATATCCAGCTCTAAGTTGGAAGTCTTATACACCCAAATACAACATCGATGAAGGTCGACTAGATTAAAGCTGCACAAAAATTATATAGAGATGCCCTACGGCAGATGGTTTCGTTATGAGTTTTTGCTTTCAACTTATTTCCTAAACCTATGCATTTGCAGAATTTTTAGAATGAACTATATCATATCATGCAACACTTATCACCATTCTACTTATTTCTTACCTTGATATTGTGTCAACCCAGAAAACATATCATAAATTGTCATTTCAAGTGATCGATTCACATGAACAATGTCAATGAAACTCTTGCTCAAATATTTCAGGAGAATATTTAGCAACACCGCCCCTGGGGGCAAGCATCAACCTAAAAGATGAATATGTCTTGTAATCAACTTGCTTGGTTTTAATTAAGTGAGGGTTGTCGTATCTTACCTTGCTTTGATGTTCATATGGATATTTTGATACATGAATATGTCTTCACCAATCTAGAAGATGATGTATTTTGTTGCTGCAATTGAAGGCATGTAGTTGAATGTCTTGAGACAATGAGATCTGTTAATCTCGGAAGTGTATTCTCAGGTAGTACTAAAGACATGAGGATGGCTTGGAGTGGTTTTCCTTCTTTATTTGTGCACTTTCTGTATTATCAGCTGTGTAATACATCTATGTTCAATTTAAAAGAAGAGTGGATTATAGTGATTTTATCGTGTGCAATTTAAAAAGTTGTTCTTGTGACTTTTCATAAGGAAGAGAGTAGATTGTGTTGGAGAAATCTGATAACTATGTAAACTCATTGTTTTCGGGAAACAAAGGGGGTAATTGACATGCTTGATTTTATGATTGACTATTGGAGGGATATCAATTAAGTTGGTATTCAAGTAACTGCAAACTCAATTAAATATAAAAGTAATCAGAAACTCCGATAGGAAATTGGCATATGACTCAAATGGAGATTGGCATGTGACTCAAGAGTGTAAATATACAGTAGCACTTTCGAAAAAGAAAAAAGAAGAAGGAAAAATAGTAATAGCATGTTTATAATTACAATTTACTATTTGAATGAATGACACTTAAATTAGTAAGTTAGTACTCTGATAACTCGACTAAACATACAAGATTTTCCATTTTCGAAATATTGACTCAAAAATTGTAAAATAGGTCAAAACATATCAACCATACCCTTACAAAACTGGAACTAACAATCACCTATTACTAAAAGCTATAACACTTGATAATAATATATGGCTACCCAAAACTTCATCAAGAATAACCCACATGTGGCACCAATTGTTTGCGGGGAAAATGAAAAATGGGTGAGAAAAGGGTGAGAGTTTGTGGTGATAAGACAATACATTTAATTTTAGTGATGTTTTTCACATACGGTGTCAATTGTTTTTGTCAAACCGCCAAGGTGTTGGCAAGAGGTATTATAGTTTGATCTAAGGGATCAGTGACTTGGATAGATGGGCAGAGGTAGTAGAAAGAAGGGATAGTAGAGCGAGTGTATATGCAACATGAATAAGGAATTAGAGGAGAGATAAGGTCGGCCGTCTGCTCCAATGCCTAAGTCAATTTGAAATATTTGAGTTAGGAGTCAGTGGTGTAGCCACGAAAGTAGTTCAGCTGTGTCAAAATAAATATTTAAAGTCAACATAACTTTTTCTCTAAAAGAGTGTAAATAAAATAGTTAAATTTATTACATATTAAATCTCTCAAAAATATTTATAATTGTCATCGACGAGTCTTTATATTTTGAAATATTCTCATAATCGTTTTATTATCAATACTATCAAATATATCATTTTCGATATATGTTATCATGTTGTTATTCATCTACATGTCACTCATTTGACGTCACAAGTCACTTTTGATGATCCTCATTGTAGAAAATGCTCGTTCTACTGTTGCAGTAGATATTGATAGGATTAATGCTAATTTATTAGAAAATAAATTAATGGATATACTTTATTATCTCTTTGTGTCTCTACCATTCTTTTCCAAGGTCATTAATCCATATATAATTGATAATTCGGCAATCAAGCAAATTGAGTTGATTCCAACTATGATAAGGAATAAATATAAGGAAACTTCCATAGAAAAGAAAAAAACTATAATAAAGAATAAAGAAAGAATTTTTTAACTTATAAAAATTAAATACAATTAAACAATTAACTATAAACTATAAAGTTCAACAGTGTCAATCCCTTTATAAACTATATTTGAAGTTACAAAAAGTCAAACTTTGTTACTACAATCAAGAACTGAGCCGTTTCAATTGACATTGCTCATTCTATACTAGCCACGCATCTGCTAAGAGTGCTATAAGTTATGCGTTGAATGTATTGGGTCGTCAACAAATCCTCTCCAAATCGCAAACAAACTAACCCGCCTCCACATTGTCTTTCTTTACAAATGTCACCCATAACGAGCATAAAATCGGTCAGGTTGCACTCACATTGCCCCAACGAGCCAGAGGCCGCGTCAATGCTCAGGGTAGTCGGAAAAGGTTACAAGGGGCAGCCAAGGTTGAACAGAACCCTTCTCTTGATCATGGCTGATTCCATATAAACAAGGCCCGACAAATGTGGATTCATTATTCACATGCATTGTTGTTAGGATGGTATGGTTTTTAAACGACTTCTACATGCAAGAGTTCTAATTTATATGAAAATTTTGAAACCCTATTCTTTTTTACTACAGAAGATGATGAATACTTCTTCTAAATTGTCTCGTCAACTGGTGGTACATTCTCGTCACAAGTTAAATGTATATAATCAAAAGAAAAAAAAACGAAATTGCTTGACATCTCTTGGATTACGATGATATTAGTCAAATATAAAATATTGTCAACTCAGAATTCAAATTTGAATTCGAGTTTTGACAAATGTGATTCGACATAATTAGTAAATTTGTTCTTAGTTTATTTATTAAGAAAATGATATGATATTTATCCAAAGAACATAATATTATGTTTTTTTTTTTGAGATGTTAAGGGTAACCCAAATTTTTTCTAGGCTCATGACAAATCTTTCGGCTCATATGAAATTATCCAACTGTGCATTGTAGCACAGTGCTTGGCCACGTTTATAATTCAACAAGCATATTGTGATGTCATCAGCGTTCGTGGAGGTTCCATATCAAATGTTTCTGTGGCAGGATCCAATATTTTACTGAACCTTGTCGTAGTTCTAGTATTATGTTATTGAATGCATGTTGCCCTTATAATTGATCAAACATACCAATTTGTACAAAACAAAAAAAATTGAAAATATAAAGAATAAAAAGGATTACACATTTACACTTTTTGGTGAAATTTCAATCCAAGTACATTTGTGATAGAATTTGTAGTATTTTAGAGCATCCGCAGCGCTTCGAGGAATTCAGAGGAATTCCTCAATTCTTTGGTGGGCCCCATGGCTGGGAGAGGAATTCTGGAGGAAAAGCTTGTGCAGCGGGGGAGAGGAGGGAGGAAGACCGGACGGCGATCGAGAGGAATTCCTCTCGGAATTCCGATTTCAGGAACCCAGAGAGGATTTCCTGTCTGATGTCACCACTCACGTGGCTGACGTCAGGCAGGAAATCTTTTTTTAAAATCCGGCGTGTGTACTGTAAAAAAATAATAATAATAACTGATTTACTCAGCCAATGACAGCCGCCACGTGGCAAGCTGTCTGCTGGCTTAATCCATCAACGGTAGGCTTGATCTGAACGGCCCAAATTCAAACCAAAGTTGATCGGACGGCTCCAATTCAATCCCAACGGCTACTGATTTTTCTGAAAATTTCAGAACGGAAACTACCCAAAAAAATTCCTAAAAAATCCCAAAAAATTTCTTAAAACCCCCTACTATTTTTCTATAAATATTACATATTTTTTCTAAACACTTCACACAACAAATTATCCTCCTCCTCCTCCCTCTCTTCCCTTTCTCTCTCTCTCTCTCTCACAATATCTTTAATTTTTTGCAAAGAGATGTCCACAAATTGGCTCATTTCCGAAGATGTACAATTGTGCATATCATATTGTCGCTATAGTGTGTGCCCTATCTCCGGCAACAAGCAAAAAATCGACAAATTGTGGGAAAAAATCGATGCCGATTACCAACAAAATTGGGTGATAGGTCAAGGTGAAGTGAGGGCGGAACCGAGGACCCAAAAGGCACTTATCTCTCGTTTTGCTAAGTTGAAGCCAAACTTATCACAATAGAAAGCGGCGCTTGCATACGCAAGAAGGAATACGGAATCCGGCGGAAATTTGCATGATGAGGTAAGGATTTATTTATGTTGCTCCTCTTAATTTGAATTAATTTAGTGAAATAAAAAATGTGACCTATATTAATTTTTATTTTTGTAGTTAAGGAAAGCTCAAACGTGGTATGTGGGGAAACAAAAAAAAGAGTTTACGCACTTTGCGTGTTGCGAAATGGTGAAGGATCATCCTACTTTTAGAGTCGTTGAAACTAGCACTCCACATTCTTACAATTCCTATGTCGAAGTTACGCCTACCTCAAATGTAGTGTCTCATATGGTCAACTTGGATGAAGATGAAGTGATTCCAACATCACAAAGCAACGTTGGAGGTACCTCGAGTCCGCCTAGACCTCAAGGAGTGAAGGCGGCGAATGAGGCAAAAAGAAAGGGAAAGAAGGCCATGACACCTACGAATGAGCTTCGAGATGAGACTTTGAAGAACATCGCGGCTAATCAAAAGATGTTCGCCGTATGGCAAAAGGCAACCGAAGAATCTCAGAGAATGCTTGATGAGAAAAACTACAAATTGAGGGAACGAGAAGAAGAAACAAGGATCATGACAATGAATTTCGAGGCCATGACCCCAAATTCAAAGAAGTACTTCATGAAGCGGAAATCAGAGATCCTTCAGCAAGTAGATGACGATGAAGGAGAAGTCGGGGATGCTAGCTTTACCGATTGTTATCGTCCGCGCAACCTTGATTTTAGTGATTAATTTAGTAATTTCAATTCATGTAATTTCAATTTCAAGAAATAAAAACGCACTTTATTTATTTAGATCGAGCTTCAAATTTAAATTCATTGATTATTAAGGGAAACACACATACAAAAGGGTAACACACAAATTGCAAACACACATATCTCGCACACATCATTTAGAGATGTTCACCGGTTTCAAGAAACCAGTTGTGCTTCACTAAGTCCTTTTGAAGTTCACCATGGAGATAAACTGATTGTAAATCGATGAGCCGGTCGCTAAACCGTTGATGATGCTGATGCTGATCTCTTTCCACTGGCTCAAATGGAATTCAGTGACCATTTTCATCCACCGGCCCATCATATAGTGTGGAAGCAGTCACTGGGTTTTGTAAATCTTCTTCCTCATTCTCCTCAAAATCGTCTTCCACAAATTCTTCCTCGACAATCATGTTATGCATTATGATGCAAGCCAACATGATCATTTTTAATGTCGATTTGTGATGACACATGGCTGAGTGACGAATGATAGCCCAACGAGATTGTAAGATGCCAAAGCACCTCTCCACATCTTTACGATATGCCTCTTGTTTCCTTGCGAATAGCTTCTGTGGTTGATCTTGCGAATAGCTTCTGTGGTTGATCTTGCGAATTGGATATTGTCTTGACGAACGAGGAATACCTGGGATATATTCCATCAGCTAGATAATAAGTATGGTGGTAAGTCATACCATGGACTTTATACATCGATGGCGGGCTTCTTCCGGCAAGGAGTTCATCGAAGACATCAGAGGTGTTGAGCACATTAATATCATTTTGTGCTCCAAGCGTCCCAAATAAGCTGTGCCATATCCACGTGTCATATGAGGCCACCGCATCTAAGATTATTGTCGGACGAGCCTTCCGCCCCGAGTATGACCCTTGCCAAGCTATTGGGCAATTCTTCTATTCCCAGTGCATGCAGTCGATGCTTCTGATCATACCAGGAAATCCCCGTTGTCTCGCCCTTTTTAGAAGTCGAGTTATGTCAGCCGCATTCGGAGCGCGGAGGTAACGGTCATGGTAAAGCAATACCACCTGTGTGCACCACTTCTTCATGCATTCGAGTGTTGTTGACTCCCTCATCCTTGTGTATTCAGTACACTGATCTGCGGCTGCGCCGTACGCCAACATTCGTAGAGCACCTGTCATCTTTTGCTCTGGGAGGAGTCCTTGCAATCTAATGGCATCTTCTCTTTGATGCCAAAACGGGTCGTGGTTATAGAGATCTGTCTTGAGCCGGTTGAACAAGTGCGTGCTCATTCGAAACCTCCGGCGAAAATCTTGCTCGTGGAAAACAGGGAGTTCCACGAAGTAATCTTCCAGCAGATTCTGACCCCTTGGTTCCCTTTGCCTTTGTACGTTTGGACGGCGGCGGCGAGGTGGCTCATCATCAAACGAGGCAACTACCATGGCGGCATCAACGACGAAGGAATTTATCATTGCGGTAGCTTGCCGACGTTGTTGACGCCTCCTCCTCCTTGACTCCTCGTAATCGTTAGAATCCATCTTCTGTATGAGAGAAAGTGAAGAAGTGTGTTTACGGGTGTTGTGAGGTTTCAAGGCAAGGAGGCATGGTTACAAATTTTATAGCAAAATTGGCTAATCTGATGTTGAAAGACGGGTACACGTGTCACATCCTCAGTGGTCGCAAATCTTACCAGAAATCTTCAATGGATAACTTAGCCGATAACGACATGTGGACGTGACACGTGGCGCATTATCACCGGTTTGAAATCTTACCGGAAATTTACTTCAATAATTGAACCGACAATGACACCTGGACGTGACACGTGTCACATTATGAGTCGTCAAAAATCTTATCGAAAATTTGGTTCGATAATGTACACGATAATGACACGTGTCGGGTAGTCATTTGATAAACATTTTGCTAATAATGAAATAAAGTCAATTTTTATATTCTATGAATAGTAATAAGAATTCTTATTTGTTGCACTGCTGTGCAAAAATGCTTAATAAAAAATCTTATTTGCTGAATAATAACAAAAATTCCTGAAATAGGAATTTCTGGCTGAAATAGGAATTTATGGTGCGGATGCTCTTGGTTGCGTCCTGATCCTCGTGTAAGAAAGAGGATGCAGATATTAGATGATGATGTGGCAATGTGGCGTGGTGGCCAAGCGAAAGGGATCTGACAAGAGCTATGTCGGTATTTATGATTCCCGGTCAAACTGCGATAAGAAGCATCCACTCATCAATTGCCACGTATCCCCTCCCCTGTCTGTTAACTGATCTTTATATCTTATTGTCACATGCTATGCATTTGAGTCGAGAGCTAACCTATAAAATAAGAGAAGTTTTTGGTAGTTTTTTTATTTTTTCATTTAACCTCCTCAAGGAGTAAGGAAGGGCACCATTTAACTATATTTTAAGGCATATTTATTAAATAATCCATAAAATAAGATATTTGTTATGTACAATTTTAGGAATATTAAATGGATAACTGTAAAAGGCTCTGTCTTTTTTAATATATTGAGATTTTACCTTTAAATGCATACTTAAAAAACGCGACACCAGTATTTTTTTTCGCCATTTATCCTTCTTTTATTAATTTTTGATCAATAGTAGAATAGTGAATTGGAATTAATCGTTTAAGTGATTTATAGTATTTTATTATTTTTATTTTTATAGAAAATTTACAACTCCCCTTATGTACACTTGCTTAACATGATTAACAGACTTAACATGATTAACAGTGTGTTTAGATGAATGATTCTTAATTCTTAATTCTTATAGGAATTGACAAATGAAGGAAATTAGAATTTTAGTATTTTAAATTACATTATTTATTCTTGCGTTTGAATTTCTTTATTAAAAAAGTTAAATTATAAACTTTTAAAAAGAATACAAGGGAATTGTAAAATGACACCTTTTTTTAGGGAATTTGAAGGAATAATTTAAGTCTTCAATTCCCTTAATTTTTAAGATGAAAGAATTGTTAAATTCTTAAAGAAGTTATTTAAACACAAAAAATTAAATGATAAAATTCTAAATTCTTATAATTTAATTAAATTCCTCTCATTTTAACTATCCAAATACTGTAAGTTCCTTCCATACAAATTAACATAACAAGTGACATACCACCTGAAAATTTTATGCTATATTTATTATGTCACTTAAGTAACTAACTAATACTACTATTTAAAAAAAATTATGATTGAAACAGAAATTATCAAAAATAAGATTAATTTAACACGAAAAGATAACGTTAAATTGCGTGAATATAAGTACTTTTTCGGTCAATACTTATAATATCACAATACATCGAAAATTACAAAATAGTGATTTTAACAAATGCAAAGATGCATGTGAGTTTTATCACAAAGAGGTAAATACCTGACGAGGAGTAGTGAGAGTGAGGGATACAAAGAGAGCCATAGGGTAAGCTAGCTGTTCTTCTCTTCCTTGAGCTTTTGCTCTATATATTAAGCTTCCTTGTACTCCCTCCACCTTCTCTTTCTCTGTATAAAGATTCCACTTTGATCTCCTTCTCCCAACATCGATCCCACACATCTCTTGTAGCCAAAGACATAAGCATAAACATATAACCAAGGCACTTACTATTCCCATACAACTTTTTGTTGTTAGTAAACATGGCTGCAGAATATGCCTGCTCATCATCATCATCATCATCATCATCATCATCATCATCTTCCTCAAACCTAAAAATCACAGTTGAAAGAAACCCTTCAGAGTCTCGCTTATCTGAATTGGAGATCAAGTGCTGGCCCAAGTGAGTCTCTCTCTCTCTCTCTCTCTCTCTCTCTCTCTCTCTCTCTCTCTCTCTCTCTCTCTCTCTCTCTCTCTTCATGAGTTGGTTATATTAATTTACTGGTTTTAATTTATATGACGACGGATCATGCATCACAATCAGATGGGGTTGTTCTCCGGGTAAGTACCAGCTCAAGTTCGATGCGGAGGAGACGTGTTATTTACTAAAAGGAAGAGTGAAGGTCTACCCGAAAGGGTCATCATCGGAGGAGTACGTCGAGTTCGGAGCCGGCGACCTAGTTACCATTCCAAAGGGACTCAGTTGCACTTGGGATGTATCTATTGCTGTTGATAAACATTATAAATTCGAATCCTCATAATCCCTTCTTCAATTTGTGTAAAGATATACATCATCTTCATCATCATCCATTATTCTTCCATCTCGCTCTATCTCATTTAGTTTCACTTATTCGATTTTCTCTTTTTAGTGAAATCGATCTCTCGATCTGTTGTTTCTTGGTACTGGTCAAAGAAAGGGCACTTTGGCCGGTCAATGCATGTCCCATTTCCAACTAATTCTCTGATGTTAAGCTTTCAATGCACCTTTGACTGGTCAATCTGGATTTTTTTTTTCTTTCTAATTTCGCAAAATTCCGATAGGAAAATTCTTATTTTTTGTGTAAACCAATGTTTAGGACACATTTGCACATTAAATTATCCTTCAATTTTGGAATGAGCTAGCTAGCTAGTAGATACTTAATATTACCATAGCACGCAGAGTAACAGTACGCATTCAGTTACAGAGTTTGAAACTTCGACAATTCTACTGTTAGACTAATCAATGTAATTATCGTAATATACCAGTTCTCTTTGACGATAGCTCTGAACTATTTTTTTTGAAGGTATAGAAACTATGACTAAAAAAAGTGCAATATTTAGAGTAAATTTCAAATGTAACTACATTGCTCTCCACCATCAAACTTTGACAACTATTGTTAGGAAAACGAAACAAGACTTTAACTAAATTATTTATCAAGTTCAAGTACTAAATTGAGGATCAAACCATTCAGCCGGGCTTGGTCAATTTATTTTATTTTAATTATCACATACTAAATATTGTTTTGAGATGAAAGGAATATTTGTACCCATGACAACATGTCACACGTGTGTGATTTTGGTTTGGAAGTATAAGGTAGAGGATTTCTTATTTGGGTGAAAGGAGGAAAGTACCATTTCAAAGGACCAAATGTTTGTCCGGATAAAATTGGAACCTGGGGCTTTGGATGTATGCCCATCCTCATCTTTTGTCTTGTTAGCTGGAATATGCTATTTCCACTGTGCGCCACAAATCACAGATTCATTTCAATCCAGCTGACGCAGCCAACGACCTAATTACGCGCCCAACTACCCAGCCCTACCTCCCAACCATTTTCTGCTCACATCGATCGATTCTATAATTCCATTGTTCCAGAAGAAAAAGAAAAAGAATCTGAATTCTGTACTACATACAGGATATATGTATTAAGATCTGGACTTCAGAACTCATTATGTTCAAAATGAACGGTGAACTGGAGACACGAGCACAGCAAAGATTAAAAGAAATTCCTACTGTACATATGTATCCCCGAAACCGAACATTTTTCTACATGAAGAAAGAGATAAACGGTGTTTATTCAAATGTTATGAACATATATGATCCCATTTTTTCCTTCTTTTCATTTTGCAACCAAACATCGTTTTAACTTATATGTACATGAATCGAACATGTCCCTTGTCGTCAGCCATACATAAACACCGATGGAGATGTTGATTCACCTTTATAGGATCCCCAGTCTTATACAAGCATCAGGATCCTCTTCGCCTCATCATGCTTACACTTCCACTTGCATGTTCTTTTTCATATGTGCAGATATAACTGCAGAAGCTCTTTAGAATGTGCTTTCCAATATCTACATTGCACTGGATTCTTCAAGCACCATTTCTCCATAAGTTCCAACACTGAAACAGAAACAATACTTAGACATGAATTGAATTATCACAGCATAAAAGATGTACATTGCTCCATGAAATAGAGATTGCACCAAATTATTACAAACAAAATCACGGTTGGTAAATTGTAGTTCATACCTAGTGAAAGTATCATGAGCATTTAAGTCGGAGAGCTGAAAAAGAAATGGACGCTTACAAGCCACACACCCTCAACTTTTCCCCAATTACTAAATGTTCCAATAATTACAAATTTATCCAAGTGCATGACAACTTTTCCCAATCCTGCCATTGGCCCCATCTCAATCAAAATAATAGACTTGCATCCAACATATTTACTAAATGTCCTCAACAGCTATGGGCCCGAGGATATTCTCATCTCTCGGCCTTTTTTACACCAACTGTGGATGAGTATGCGGTAGAAAAAGGAAATAGACTATTAAGTTGACAACGATGGGGACACTGGCAAAATTAGAAAAAGTTGGTGTGATTAGGTACAACTGATAAGATAGAGTCTGCAATTTGACAAATGGGGGAACCTATGGGTTATTATGGCCATCAAGCAATCAGATAAGTATGCAAATGTTTGAGACAGAAGTATATATACATGTCACTAAGAAATAAGTAGGGACTTGAAGTTTCAACAAATACTCATACACCAAGTTCTGACTCAGAAATCTCACCAAGAACCATGTAACGGAAGAATGTAGAGAACCCTTGCTCACTATACCAGGTCAGCTACGTTGTCCTCCGTAAAGCAACTTCCACCATGAACATTATCAAACTGGAGGACTCTAAGCTTCCCTTCCTGCAATTTATAGCATTTTAGCATTGCAAATCAAAGGGGGAGAAGGAAAGATGAAACCTTTATATAGGAACCATGGAAGATAGTAGGCTTATAATTGCAACATTTATGGGGAACCAAAAGCACACCTTGGTTCCATAAGCCAGACCACCACCAGGAAACGGATGAAAGCAAGCAACATTAACCTCATCCTCTGCACTAGGAAGTACTCTAACAAGTTCCATATCTGAGACTCTGTAGACCTATATTAAGAAAGAAATTATGAAAAGCGACATTATAAAGGTCTTATACAGGTAGTATAAATGGCTGCATTTGTACTTTCTAGGATCTTGCTGAAAAATGACTAGGATATGCTGAAACATTACTAAGTCAACAAAAGAGGCGTGAGCTGTTTTTATATTTTCTACAAAGTCTGCCAGAGTTACAACCTTGAAAGTTTCCACGAGATATCTACTGATATTGATATTAATTCTTCGGTTTAAACAAAGTTCTATAAAAACTATCTTCAAAAAGTATTAGCTAATGTCCTATTAAGAAATAATTTGTCAACACAGAGCAACTTTTGTAAACTGAACCTACTCATGTACAAAATACTGTGTTTATAATTAATCAGCGCAAATAAAAAGAATGAAGGAACCAGTCAGTTTTAGAGCATGGAAAGATTATGGAAGTACCTCAAGGACAGTGTAAATAGGTACAGTCGTCTCGCCATCAATGACAATACTTTTAAGCAGAGAACCATGGCGTCGACCATAGGCAATTAATATATGCTCAGATGTGGGCGAAAACTGCAGGAACAACATCAAATATAGAGGCTTGGTTCAAAACAAAAGGAATCTTCTCAGCATATTGAGAACGAAAGTAATTGTAGTTACAAAATTAGTTCCATGATGTTAAATTTTCATTCAAACTAACTATATGTAATTGACATGAATACTGACAAATTGTGCGCTAACTGCATCAACAAATGATTAGACAAGAAAAAATAGACACCCAACTTAAAACCAGCAGATTGATCATAAATGATTACCATAATGAGGTCTTTATTGAAGGACGAAAAAAATCTTAGTCGACAATGAATCTAAAGCAATAGTACAACGACCATATATACAAACATGATTGAAACCCGTTTCAAGAAAACTAACCTGTATCGAAGTCAAACAATGAGCAGCTCTAATAGCCCGGGACGCAAGTATTGAACCAAACCTGCATCAGAAAATGAACATATAAAGAAACTATAGAATATCGATAACAGGTTCCAAAAGATAAGAAAAAGTTGAAAACAACGAGATGAGGGAATGGAGCTTTACGTTGCCTTCTCAAGCGAGTATACGCGCAGCTCATACATGATTTGATGTGCTGAGATTGGATGCCGAGTTGGGGATGTTGCAATTCCAGAATCTTGATGGAATACACTTTGTAGTCCATATTCGATTTCCATATCAGGAAGCACGCATGCAACACATGTAGCTAAGAATCTCCCACAAGGAGAGAAATGAGTACCCATTTCACTGCAACAACAACAAAAAAAAATTTAAAGGAGTTGTAGCATAAACATTATAGTAAAATGTCATGCATGTCCAATTACCTGCACAAAACAGCATGGGGAATGATTAAACGGCATCGCTCATCATTCAGTGGAGCAGACGGATATTTTATGTCGTGTGCCCATATTCTCAGCTTCACAGTACAGTGTAACTCTTGAGCTGCTGTAGCAGCCAGTGATGTAGTAATTTCAGACTGCATTCTACTAATATTTGGCTGCGCTACATTCCCATCATGCAGGGAATTTAAGGGAGCAGCACTATACCCCAATTCAGGGACTGAGGAACGAAAATAACCAGCTCTTCCAGAAATCCCAGTGAGGTTTCCACGCATTGCCAAAGGTGCTGTTGGAGGTGGCACTAAATTTGGAGCATTATGTTGTGCTAAAGTGTCGGCCCCACCATCACTAAAAGGATTACTGGCTTGGCCGGTTAACCATCCTTGGAGAAAAGGAAGCTCCCAAAATGCTGCATCTCTATAAGGAAATATATTACGAAGTTGCCGAGGTTCAGCAAAATGAAGAGGATCCGTAATTGCTTCGGGCAGTCTACTAATATCCATATCTACACTCGTAGAGTTTTCATGCTGGCTTACCCCTCTGGCTGGTATCTCATCGTCCTCTATAGCATCGCTGAGTTGAGGAACAGTTGTAAATGCCGGAAAAGCATCCATTTGAGAAGCAGTGTTATCACTCAACTCTGCTGCATTTGCACCTGCTATGAATTGCGGTAAGGCAGAAGTGACTTGCATGTTACTTGAACCAACATGCCTTTCACGATGCCTTTCCATTCTCGGATTTACAAATGGTGAAAATGAAGGCAGGGATATTTGTGGCAATTCAGCAGCCAAACTAAGGCGTCTACTAGATTGAACAAATACAGCAGGAGAAGGATATTGCATGTAGCCAGAAGATGTTGCTGGTGTCATCAAGGTATCTGAAGAGTCAAGATCATTGACCTGCATATCAGTTTAATAATGTAACCTATATGATACATGACTTTGAATAATTGATTATCACAGTTTAAAATATTCACCTCAGCTGTTAGAAGAAATGGAGCGGCTTGGGGGTGAAAATGCACTGCTCTAAGTGAACGCGATGTTTTCAATACAACGTCTGGAGATGAATGCTCCTTTTTGTAGTTCCATATATGTACCTGAGAGAGAAGAATAAATAAAAATGTTATTAAGTAAAACAAGCTCATAACTCATTTTAGAGAGTTATATAATATACTAGAGCTCCATGATAAAAAGAACTAGTACCTTGTGTCCTGATGCAACAACTAGGAGTTCCCCTGTGGCATGGAAGGCCATGGATGCAATAGGTCGATCTGGGATCAAAATTAACAAAATAAGGAAATTTTAAATTTCAAGGAAGGGTTGCAAAGTGCCCCCAAAAAATGCGGCTATTGATTGAAAGAGATATTAAGGTTTGAAATTACAGAAATCACGTGATCCTATACACTCTGATGTATTCAGATTCCATAAGCGAACTTCGTGATCTAAACCCCCACTAGCAATTATTTCCGGTTGTGAAGGGTGGAACCTCACCTGGAAAGAGTTATTAGTTAGCTACAAAATTTTACTACAAAATGATAATCGGAATAATATATGATATCTGTAGTTATCACAAAAACATGAAAGACTCATTATAAAGACAAGCAGAACTTAGACATGTGTGTCACTATTGATAGAGTTCATACTCATCAAGCCCTAAACAGGAATTACCATGCTACAGCTAGTAATAAACTCTTAGTAAATTTTTTGACCCGTCAAGTCATATGTCAAATGCTTATAAACCCGAATATAAGTTTACTCTGTATCTGAATTTTCAGGTGCGTTGATTTTCTTTTGAATTTATAACAATACTGTAAGAAACCTTAACTTGTGACAAAGGACTAAAGTGAACTGATGCATGTAGAAAAATACGGCTAATAGCATAACTGTAATAAGCAATAAATATTTGTCTGCAACCATATTAGTCAAGCTTACCACCCAGGGTGTCCTCCTATGGCCACTCAAAACCTTTAAGCACCTTCCAGTTTGGCACTCAAGTATTTTAACTGTGTGGTCACCACTGCAAGCATAATAAGATAAGAAAGAGCATATTCAGGTATAAGCTATTGTTTGACATTTCCAAATTGAAAGAACTTTTAAACAGGTATTACTGTATTAGTAAACTCACTGTGTAGACGCGACTGTTCTTCCATCGGGACTAAATGCAGCTGCAATGGTTGATCTTGGAGGTGGCACTAAATTACAATACTTGGCTGATAAATGACGTAGTGACTCTGCTTCAACCCTGAAAGATCAAGATATATATATATATATATATATTCAGTTCATAAATTAGCATCTTTCACAGCCTATATGGCACATAGATAGCATGTCACTCCTAAACCTTACAGCTCCTTAAGAAATATAAAGGTCTATCAATCAAAAGCTAGAAAGAACTGTTGGTACCATGAATGAAGTCCACGCTTAGAATCTCTTGTTGCTTGTACCTTAGGACCAGTGGAAGAGGAACCGCCTATCATTTTAGGAGTTTCTCCCCACCGTTTTTTAGAGACCTGTTTTGTTCGAGGAGAAATTTCTCTTTGTACGATCAAGCCAACCACATTTCTGCCACAGAATATAAAAGATACATTGAGAAATTCACACAACAAAAACGTTTCTAATACTAAAAGCTATACACATTCCAATAGATCTAAAGAATTGATCTTTTATGTGTATGATCCGAACGTCGGAGTTTTCTAAGTACTTAGTATGGAACATTTCTAATAAACAAACAGTAACTCGAAACTACATCATGATAGTAGTATGGAAACTCATAAATGCTCGGGATCCAAATCCACGAAGCTCATATGCAGTCATAAACACCAAACTTAAGCTAATAAAAAGCTCATGAACTGAAGCTTTCTTAACCCACATAGCTCAAATTAAAACATTACAATGAAATCGAGCCTAGTTATATAAAAAATCAAACTGATTATAGCTGGAGCAAACTAAAGTAAGGTGCAGCAGAAGCATCAACCTAAGCTCCTCAGATTCCAAAATCGAATGAAATCTAGCCAACTCAAGAATCACATAGATCGAAGTAGAAGCAAAAAATCTAAAGATAAAGAGAATTCCGGAAGTCTGACCTGCGGTGGTGATTAACACACTGATCGGAAGGTCCCGTCATCATAAGATCGGACTTCATCGAGTTTTTGTTTTTGCCGGAAGTGAGAGAATTCGAGAGAGGAGAGAGCTGTAGTATAAGGCTAACCGTGGAGACTCCATATTTCGGCGGCTTCCGAATGCCTTTTTTTTACCAAATTGCCCCTTCCTTTTCTTTTACTTTTCTATCTTCCGCCGTCCATCACAGTTTTTGGACGGCTGAGGATATTACACGTCGGTAAATAACTAATTATATTTCATCAAACAAGGTCGACGCTTAACGACCAAAGCTCTTGCTATATAACCTTGTTGCTTTGTTATTTGCATTTAGATCGAATATTGTTCCCCAAGTTTCCATGGGATCCATGGTTTAACCATGAAGAATTTGATCCCGAATTTTCACGCTTTTATCTTTAATGTCTATGTGTTTTTGGTGAAACATATTTCATACTTCTTTTCTACTATCGTAAACTTTCTATTAATAGAAAACGGGGCGAAATGCGCAAAAGAACCTCAAGTTTACCTTCTTAACAAAGAGTTTTGAATCGCAATTACAACCCTAGATGAAACCATTTGTGCCACTGTGGTCACTTTGATCCTATACTCATCATTTTCAGAAGTAAATTGAACTAGTTCCATAGGTGTTGAGACTAGGACTCACAGTGTATGACTGACTTTGAACAAGAGATAGACTGTATCAGCAGATCACTTTCAACAAGTAAACAAACAACATGACCAAACAAGTCGCACACACCGCGAAA
The DNA here is from genome assembly GCA_946800695.1 of Geum urbanum. Lineage (NCBI taxonomy): Eukaryota > Viridiplantae > Streptophyta > Magnoliopsida > Rosales > Rosaceae > Geum > Geum urbanum. Next base: position 46,368,983 of record OX327002.1, on the reverse strand, counting down.
CACGTACACTACAAATTTGCAACCTAACCTTCACCACAGTTAAAATGTCCCAACTGACTTTGGTGTTTAAAGAGTCGCTCACAACAAGATGAGAATAGGTAAAGACTAAAGAGTAAGAGATATTTCTCGAATCAAGAGCTCACAAAGTACTGAGATTCAACCCATCCAATTCACATCCAACTTACTAGCACATGCTATAGACAGCTAAAGCCAAGAAGGAATAAGTGATCTGGAATGGCACTCTGTCAATTTTCAAAACACAGATTTACAAACTCATTAATGAATATGTAACTGAAGAAAACAAAAGCTATATACAGACTCTGAAGCTGGGAGGTGACCATTCAACTAGGTATCCCCGGTTGAGTCTTTTTGGATCGACTAGATCCCCATATACGGATAGTATGATCATCACTAGCTGATGCCAGCATCTGAGGTCTCCGAAGATTCCAACTCACACAGTTCACAGTCATTGCATGCCCGCATAAAATCTCGATTGGCCTAGACTTACGCGGGTTCCAAATGTAGACCTATATCAGATGATAGATTTAACTTGAATGAGGGCCGATTTGATTGACTGGAACAATAATGATGGGAAATACACAAGCAGAGAAAAGTTTTATCAAGATTGAGAAACTAGCATACCTGTGAGTTCTCACTACCACTGGCAATAAATGTACTATTCACTCCACCGAAGCAGGAGCGTATTACGTACTTGCTCTGCTTGTGTCCCATATACTTCAGCGGCTTTTCCAGTTTCCCAGCAATATCCCACATATGAATCTCCTGGCTGTTTAGGTTGATGATAAAGAACTTACTATCTCTAGAAATTGAAAGGGATGTGATAGAATGGTCTTCAGATATAACTCGCTCAGCATTTGTTCCCACATTCAAAATCCGAATTTCTTTATCAGAGAAAATGCTGATAAGGTTTTCCCCATCTGGTGTCACAGCAAGATCTAAAATCTTGGGCATCCTCATACCTCTCCATGCTTTTAACTCATTCCCATCACAGTCCCACATGTAGATGCCTTTCTCAGGATCAGAACTGCCACACACAAGTCGCTTTGAGTCGGGAAACCAAGCACAAGAGCTGACAATGAAGCCATGATCCCCAAATGTATGCTTGCATGTACCTGTTTCCACATCCCACAGCTTGAGGACCTCTCCATTTCCACACGTAAGCAATTTTGTGTCATCAGGGCTCCATGCTACAAAAGACACTGGATTAGCGTGGCTCTGTAGCGAATGTTTAAATATAACCATATCATCTTCCAGCACCTGGCACAGAAAGGTAGAATTACTGTCAGAAACGCTTGCACCTTAGCTTCTTCAACCAACTGAACATTATGATTAGATTCCACAAGTTAGGTTTTACAGCTAAAAACTTTATGTTTTATAGAGATATAATAAATAATATCCATGCATCAGGATCCTATTCCTATATGACGTGTATCTTGTGTGCATTGGTACGTGAAATAACAAAGGAATTATGTCTTTTAGCAACAACACAGTTTGAGTATCCTAGTCCTATATGACATGTATCTTCTAACGCATATCCCTGACCTAAATAGGACAATTTATTTATTTCCTCGCACTTTTGGTGGATTCTAGAATCAGAAATTACGAATGAATTTAAAAGATTTGCTGATCTTCTTTTCTAAATGTGCAATAGTTCTCAACCAACAGATATATACATATATATTTAATTCTGTATTGTGAGTTAAACATTCTTCAATAGAAATTTCTATAACATTAATTGTAGGCTAGATCCATAATTTCTTATTCCTACAGAGTGCAGACTAGTATTCCACTAAATAAGTACAGTCCTAGCTATATAGGTTAACATAGTATCAAAATTGCACTATATTGGTAACTGGAATAAGCTTCTAATACAAATCCCACCATACAATGCAATTCTACCTTCCATATGATGGCTGTGCAGTCGCTTGAGGAAGAAGCTAAGTACTCCCCATTATATGAAAATTGTACAAACCAAACTTCGTTCTTATGTTCAGTCAAAATCTGCAGCAGTAACAAAAGTGTGTTTCATTTGTATCTCTCCAATAAAGATACAAGTGAGCAAGTAAATGAAGATTAATGTTCTTTCGAAGACGGAAGAACAGCCAGCATTTCACACCTGTACAGTCTCAGTAGGGATCTGATCCCTACCGCACAAATGGTCTGCATAAAGTGAAACTGCATCCGAAAAATTATGATACATACATGAGTCGATCTGGGTCAGAACAGTAGTTTCAACCAGATGTTCCAATCTACGTGCTGGAATTGTAATTGGTGGAGGAAGCAATTTTTCCAATTCTTGCAATAGTTTCATTCGCAATTCGTAAACCTCTTTGTTGTCTGTCTTACCCTGCTCCATATCCTTGGAGAAAAGAATACTTTGAGCTAGGTTGTGAACCTTATCTCTGCCGACCTGTAATGCTGAAACCTGTTTCTGCAGGATGTCTAAAGCCAATATGTCATCCCCTCCGTTCAAATACTCTAAAAGGGACTGTTTGAGTACTAAAAACAAAGCAGCAGCTCTTGTGTCATCAGCCAAGTCCTTAATGGCATTAACTATATCAATACAAGCATTCCAATTCCCACTTAATATCTTTGATTCCACCATTTGAAATTCGTCCGATTGATACGCAATCCCAGATTCCAACTCCAAGCACGAAGCAGACTTCCCATATCCCATCGAATATAGGCACTGAATTATTATTCTCACAAACTCATGCTTCTTGATTAGGCCTTTTGCCTCAAGCCTAAGTGAATCCTCCATCAACATTAAATTTGGCTACACTGTCATGAGCTTCCTAGCCTTAAAAAGAAAAACTCAAATTTGCAAATCTCTTCCACCAGCTATGAGACACCAATTACAAATAAGTTTTCTGCCAAATGTAGAATAGTATTTCCAGTTAAAATCGTATTCCAAAGATAAAGAAACAAATAACAAAATAATTCAACTTTACAGCTATGACACCTCAATACCTAATAAAAATGAATACTTTGCATAAAAAGCCAAAGTTCCCCAAAACCCTAAACCTCAAATCCTCAATTCAAGCCAGAAAATCAGTCAAAACTCCAACTCCATACGAATACACACCAATACAACACAAGATTCAAAAACACAATGCCCAGAAGTACTCGTGTGAAAAATGAAGCGACCATGCAAACACATAGCCCTCAGTAAACAAATAAGAAATAGGGACCCAATGTCGCACGCATCATTCAAGTGCAAGTAACCAGTAACCTGCTCAGTACTTAAAATCTCCAAATGGAATTGAAACAAGATTCAGAGCAATAAGATAAGACAATACGAGACGACACCCCACAAGAGCTCAAAACCAAAGTTTCTAGCTTTTATAGCAACAAAAAAAAAATGAATGTTGAGAAGGAAATGAACGAACCCAGAAAAGCTTGGAGTTCAATAAGCAATAAACAGCAGACTTTTATAATAACACCCCAATAAACAGAGAGATAAGAGAAAGAGCGAAATGACTGACCAGATTATGTAGAGACGATGATCAATTGGTTGTTGGAGATTGGAGATTTTATTGATGGATGAGAGAAGAAGAGTAGTGATGAACTCGAAATAACCTAGTAAAGTAACAGTCAATGAGAATCACAGATGAAGAACAGAGTTAGATCTAATGCGAGTTATGTGACACATACGCCGCCGTTTTAAGAAAAACAAGCCATCTTCTTATCCAAATCCAATTACGGTGCACGACGTCGTTTCCGTAATCACACAAATTCATATTCAAAAGCTGTTGAAAATGTCTAAATTTATAAAATAACCTCGTGTCACGTTACACACGACGTTACGAGCCTGTTTGAAATTACTTTCTAAAGTTCTAGAAATACTTTTGAAGCACATGATAGGTGTTTCAGAAATATTTCAAAGTGTTTCCAGAACTTCACCAAATTAATTTCTTATTTTTCTTATTTTTTTTATTTTTAATTAATTAATTTTAATAATCCAAAAGCGTTTTTAACCATTCTAAAAGCAATTACAAACACACCTTACGTTACGTTGTTCTCTCTTTTTGCTTTTTTTCTTCCAATTATGCCCTTTTTCTAATAAAATATTTTAAAATTAATAATGTAATTAGAAGAAAAAAAAACTTTTATTTATTTCTGCTCAAAAACAATTTTTTCTCCTCCCATATGTTAGATATAGTTATAATTGTACGTCTATGCCCATTATTTCCTAGAAAAAAAACTGTCATAACTTCCATGATAAAGAAAAACTACCATAACTTCTGCAAATAATTTGTTGGGGAAATGAAAAAAACTCAAATTTTATCACTCTCTTTCTTTTAAAACCCACCATAAGTTTTCAATTAAAAAAACTCATTTTATTTTTTAAGTACGTAACAAACCAACGTTTTCATCATATTTACGTTATTTGCCACACTCTCTCCAACTACTACCTTACGTGTTTGTTGACTTTGTTCCATATCTCCGTTTTCTCGTTCACCCGTTCAAAATCTCCGTTTTCGCTCTGTGTTACAAAATCTTTGTTGTCGTGTTCGATGTCGCTGCCGTCGCGTTCACGTTCTCGCCGTTGATTTCTCTTTGTTGTCTTTTCGGTGTTTGTCGTCATCTCATTTTGTTGTTATCGTTGTGCGTAAGTAATTTCTGTTCGAAAACCCTCGGTTCTTCATTTTCATTTTTTCTAAGCAGTTTAGATGTTCGTCTTCGTAATTCGTATCTATGTTTTTTGTATTTTGAAATGTTGTTGTTGTTGTTGACATTTTTCTAGGGTTTTCAGTTTGAGTTTCAATGAGTTTTTTTGCATATGTTATGTGATGTAGTTTGTTCGAAAGGCTTTTTGGTTGTTGTTGTTGTTGTGTTCGAAGGCTTTTTTTTATATTTGTTTAAGTATCTATCTCGATATCTGTTTAACTATATGTCTGGATATCTGTATAAGTATCTGTCTGGATATTTATTTAACTATCTGTCTAAATATCTGTTTAACTATCCGTCTGGATATCTGTTTAGTTATATGTCTGGATATCTGTCCAACTATATGTCTGTATATCCGACTAAATATCTGTCTAAATATCTGTTTGTTGATCATTTACAATTATTCTATATTAATGGCTAAACATAAGAGAGCAATCTCAAATTGAGATAGTGAAGCTGAGAGAAGCCATAAAAGACCAGCTAGAAAGAGAGTAAAGCATGTCGAAAGAGAGTAAATCATGTCTTCTGATTCTGATTCTGATTCTGATTCTGATTCTGATTCTGATTCTGATTCTGATTCTGATTCTGAGGAGGAGGAGGAGGAGGATGAGGAGGAGGAGGATGAGGAGGAGGAGGTGGAGGAGGATGAGGATGACCAGCTTATTTCAAGAAAAACAAACAAGGGAAGAATAGTGGTAAAAAGACTCAACCCTGATTTAGCTGCCTAAACTGGAATTAAGCTCAACGACTCTACTAACCTTAGTTACTACTTACTAATTGACAGCCAATATGGAGATTCAAAATTCGAAAGCCACGAAATAAAGAAATTTCTCACATATAGGTTCATTACTAAAATTAACAATATTTACAACTATTTTTGACATCAGAGCAGCTAGACAAATTAAACTGAGTATAGAAATTAAATTCTAACTCGCAGGATCAACCTTGCATCATACGGTAGATACTGCTATGCCATGAACTGCGTGCGCGCTCGACCCCAAACAAACTCTGCAAACTGGGCAATTAAACTGAAAAGCCTAGAAAAAGACACATAAATTAATAAAACTGTTAGAGTGAGTGGACGAAAATAAAGTTTCACTTTAAGCTGAAAACTATAAATAATATGTCTTTCACTATAAATGTACATAAAAAATAATACGAGTCTAAAAATATGATCATCCAAGTACTCTTGTGTACTATAAAATATGTGGAGGCTACGACTCGGGTCATCCGACCTCAAGTCCTAATACTGCCCAGGTCAGGTTCCTATCCCTCTTGGGTGCTCTATAAATCCTTGGGTCAAGTCTCTAACCCTCCCAGAGCGTCTCGGGAATCAGCCGAGAAGCAGTGCATCGATGCAACAACTGTGACTATGCTCTGTGTAAAACAATATGTTGTATGCCTCCAAGCTAATGCATAACTGTAAATGCATAACTATAGACTCACAAAACAACAGTGAAAATAAAGTGTCCACTCACAGTACTGTGTCGTGATTTCACCATGTCGACCACTAGCTGCTAATACATCATCCTAAAACAACAATTCATATTTAATAACTAATCATCGAGAATAATATTGAATAACTAAAGCTCGCTCACCTAACGAGCAATATCATCAAGAACATCGCATTCTTGAATTACATGATTCCTGAACTCCCAACGAGGTAATAATCTGAACATAATTAAAATGTCCGTAAATCATTCCTAAATCGCAACACGACTCGTGTTGAATCAATGCCCGTATCGAAAATCGTAAAACGTATAATTAAATCCAATTAAATCAAATCCCAACAATAAACTAAATCCGATTGATTCAAAAATCTCAACATTAAACTCAGTGCGTTATTACGATCAAAATGACATATAATTTTTGCCCAAAAACACCACCGTCGGCGGCGCTACCCTATTTTTTCGATGACCTAAGGCTCATCCTGTACACAAACAACTCAACAACAACTTTCATAACTACATCAAAGTCCAATTCTCAATATAACTTGCCAAATTTTGGTTTGAAACCAAGAACATAAAAAATTTCACAAATCTTCAAATCGTCGATTTGGGCTCCTCCGATTCAATTGGGAAGCAACCAAGGTATACAAAGCTCAGAGGGTCTCATTGATCGATTGAAGCTCGAACATAAACACCCCCAATTTCTAGGGTTCTTAAGAATCTGTTCGGTTTTTGTCAATTTCTGGGCTCAATCGATAAGAATTAGCTTCGTTGGTGTATTGGAGGTTGTAAAGGGGACCAAGACAAAACTTTTGACACCTCACTTGCTTCGATTGGTGGCCGGCCGACCCACCACCGCCAATAACAGTGAGAGGGTCGCGGGAGAGGATAGAGAGTGCGTGAGGGAGAGAGGAAAACCTTCCATAAATGGTAAATTGCCTCTTTCCAAAATTGGAAACTCTATTTGTACTTGTATAATTACCGTAACGTATATTTTCCGATAAACTTCCTCTTAACAGAACTTCTTCGTTGTAAGTCCGATTTTATCACTTGACGTGGCCACAAACTCATATCGACAAACTGTACAACTTAATCCAAAGAAATTTCTTGAAATAACTTAGCCAATAAAATTTTGATGAAACACCCATAAAAGTTATCGATGGTAAAACTATTTATCACTGACGATTAACGTAATTCATTAGCGACTAACCGCACAAGTTTCGGTTATTGCGATATATTATTCCGGGTCGTCACAATATACCTCCCTTACATAAAAATTTCCCTCGAAATTTACGCACATACTAGTAAAACACCAACGGATACTACTCAATAAAATCCTGATACATGAGAGCATCCTGATCTAAACTCTGTAACATAAATACCGGGAAACATCAAGTACCCATGCCACTCCCTAATGGCAAATTATACTAATGTAAGTGAGCCTATCCGGTTAGTCCAGTTTGGCATCCCCCAAGCTACGATCCTAATAAGATACTGTATGGATGGTGGTGCAACTTAAACTAATGGATCCCTGATCAACTCTAAAATCCTGCACCAAAAACTTAACTGAGGTGTCCCTCCGCAGACATGCAAATAAAATGACCCTCTAAGCCATAAAATTCTCAAGCTAAGGACCCAGACTAACCATTCCAAGGTCAAAACATAAGTGAGCATTTGACTGATCTTAGGGAACACTCAGACCCTACTCAATTTCCTTATACTGAAAAATTCTACTAAAATTTGGGCATAGTTTCCCTAGAAATTTAAGAAACCAAAAACCTTCACAAAGAGAACACTTCCAACAACAAATCCTACAAACAAACTATGGGCACCATATCCCATCCGGATTTCACATAATCAAAATGAACAACACTATGGACATAAATCACTAATACTCATCCGAATTTGTGCAATACAATGTTCACAATACAAAATATCTTCTCAATTCACATACTCTTGTTCGATACACTATTAGAACTAACTCAAAAATCAATACTATAATGTACAAAGGCACATAAGAATTTACGTGAAATTTGCCTCTAATACGCCCAAAACTACGGGTAGACTCCACAGAGTTATATGAACTCAGTATTCCATCTCAAGTCTGAGTAATGCTGATAAGCTATGCATATATCTGCAATGAGTAAGTTCAGTCCCAAAACTCACAGTCCAGTAATGATAACCATAATGTGACGAGGCTCATAAGGGATCAGTTGACCTTTGCTTCCGCTACACCCGAAAATATGGGCGGACTCTAACGAGTCTAACGATACTCTCCAATTACACTCAAACATTTAAATCTGTAAACCAAATCGCACTGAAAGCCGAGCATCACTAGATCAAAACAAGACTCACATATAGCATAAGGACTATTATCCAATGTCAAAAAAATCGTTGGAAATAGATACGCCTTTACTTAAAATATTTGTCTACTCGAGGTGGTAAAACAAAGAGGCACTAATTTACATACCTAGACCCACTCTCGAATTAAATAGTTGAATTGATGCCCCTATACTCATTATACACTTACCGAAATTTTGTGATTTCCTGGACACTGGATGCTTAGCCAATAAAACTAATTAGAGGACAAAAATGCTATGAAGTTTAAGAAACGTGACAACTCTTTTGTAGAAATTAATGATAAGACTTTTATCCCAACAAACTGATAAACCACATCTTCATTGAACACCAATTTAAAACTAGTGGAAAGTTTGGGTTTTCGTGTAAAATTCTCATATATGCTCTAGTGAGTGCTGAACGCATGGTCACTTGCATGATGCTCCTCTAACCAGTTTAGCGTGAATCCGACAATCGAGCAACAAATAACAAATCAAGTCCTACTCATATTTTTCTAATTTCAGCACGCACTTATGATATACACAATTCCTTGTTCATTATCAAACTTAGTATTTCCTAGGTATACAAGCATAAAACACACAACTCTGATCCGCAATGTTAATATCAACATCTTTGTCCTCGCGAACCTTCTTGATTCAAAATAAGGAAAATTCTTTTTGACTTGGCTACACATCATAAAAAATATCTTTATAGAGGGAAATGTGTTCACGACATAAAATGAACATGACATGATCATGAAGAGATTGGTATAAAGAAACTTAAGGTTAATCCCGACTAACCAGACTAAATTAGTAAAATCACAAGATAGTGAATAAATCTCAAATGCTAATGTTGACAAGAAACTCTTCACACGTAGAAGTAATCAGTGGTGATTTAATCAAATTTCACATAGTCTGAGGTAACAGTCTACCTCAAGCACTACAAATTCTCTCCATGAAAAAGCGTTAAACAAGAAAATCAAACGTCTGAAATGAAATATGTATGCACTCCAGCAATAATGTCTGCTGAAATCATTGCAGATTGCGATGTAAATGTAAAGTTACAGGACGGTAACGTAATCCACAAGCACTTTTCCACGTACCCAGCTGGCTAAGGCATAATATAGTTACTTCTTACCTCCAACGTCAACCACGATACGAAGTGCATCACCGAACTCAATGATAAAGTTACATGGAGAGAAAACTATTTGATTCTCAAATATTAGTACTCGTAGGCATCAAACCCAATGAAAATCAAATCAAGAGAAGGAAGCCTCAGAACAATAGCTGAAACACAGATAGAGGTTGACTGAAAAAGATGACGAAGGATCTGATACTTAAGTCGGTTCATGTTAGAGTGTAAGAAAATAGGGTTAGATAAAACTTACTCTCAATAAAACACATTTTCCCCAAAAATATCAGAGGATCAACTTGAACTCTACGATAAATTTCATCTTCAATTTCTCGATTACACCATATCCTTGCAACTCAATTCACATCAACCACAACTATGGTACTGCATATTTTTCCGATGGAACAGAAAACACATTAACCCAAAGAACTTCATGTTAGAGCTACAGAAATTACTAAAATCTCTAAAATCACCAACTCGAAGGTTTATGACTCCGAAGTCTGAAGTATGTCCATTGAGGCAATCCGATCGCTAAATCCATTCCTAAGGAAACCTCACTTCTCGTAGTTATCATTTCAAATACCTTGTTTACTACAGTAATAATGCCCATGACTCACATAGCCCAACAAATCTGGAATGAGGGAAAAGACGAAACGAGCAAAGGAAAGAGGATTGTTAATACCACATAATTGAGGGAAAACGATCATAAACCTACTCAATATTGTATTTTCCCCATAGAGCAACCTCATATCTCGACTGACATTCGAGTCGATGCTACGGTCGATAACTAGATACATTATAACCACTGAATTCTCATAGTGCCGCACAATAGACCAAATATAAAATGTGTTGTACCACTCCAGTTGTCATCGTAAAACTGAGAAACAACACAGATGATCAATATCTTCTTGTTCTCTATGCATGCGTGGAAATAGAAAACTGAAACCTGAATGAAGACACATGGTATACAACCATGGTGGTGAAGTATCCGGTTGGTACCATCGCATAATGGACACAAGCAAGAGGTAGGCAGTAAATACAAAAAGTTCACCATACTACACAAAACAACTTGAGGAAACCGGTCCAATACTTGACCCCTTACTGAACTTACATTTCCAAGGAACTCAATTATTTCTAATCGTTTCATCATTTTCTGTTTAACGTGGAGACATGCTTGAACACTTCACAAATCTGAACGAGGTTGGCGCACGCAAGGCATAGCAACAATGGCACACTGACTCACAGGGTGAAGTTCGTACTTTGTTACATTCATCACATATTCGACGATATTCAATACCGTGAGTATTCAATGGGATCCACTGCGGTAGGGTCATCACTCTGGAAGTGTTGAGTATTCAATGAGGATCCGCTGCGGTCGGGCCATCACTCCGGAAGTGTTGAGCATAATCGAACATGACAACGAAAGAAACCAAGTACAGTCTACAAAATGTATAACCTAATGCTCTGATACCAACTAAAAAGACTCAACCCCGATTTAGCGGCCTAAACTGGAATTAAGCCCTAACGACTCCACAAACCTTAGTTACTACTCACTAATTGACAACCAATGTGGAGATTCAAAATTCGAAAGTCACGAAATAAAGAAATTTCCCACATATAGGTTCACTACTAAAATTAACAATATTTACAACTGTCGAATCTTCTAAATCTGATGATGATGAGGAGAAGGAGGAGAAGGAGGAGGAGGAGGAGGATGACCAGTTTATTTCAAGAAAAAAGAACAAGGGAAGAATAGTGGTAAAAAGACCTAACCCCGATTTAGCTGCATAAACTATAATTAAGCTCTAATGACTCTGTTAACCTTAGTTACTACTCACTAATTGACAGCTAATGTGGAGATTCAAAATTTGAAAGTCACGAAATAAAGAAATTTCCCGCATATAGGTTCATTACTAAAATTAACAATATTTACAACTGTTTTCGACATCAGAGCAGCTAGACAAATTAAACTGAGTATATAAAGTAAAATACTAACTCGCAGGATCAACCTTGGATCCTATCGTAGATACTGTTATGTCATGAACTACGGTTGACCCAAAACAAACTCTGCAAACTGGGCAATTAAACCGCAAAACCCAGGGAAAGACACATAAATTAATAAAACTGTTAGAGTGAGTGGACGAAAATAAAGTTTCACTTTAAACTGAAAACTATAAATAATATGCATTTCACTATAAATGTACATAAAAATAATGTGAGTCTAAAAATATGATCATCCAGGTACTCCTGAATACTATAAAATATGTGGAGGCTACGACTCAGGTAATCCGACTTCAAGTCCTAATACTACCCAGGTCAAGTTCCTAGCCCTCCTGGGTACTCTATAAATCCTCTGGTCAGGTCCCTAACCCTTTTGGAGCGTCTCGAGGATCAGCCGAGAAGCAGTGCATCAATACAACAATTGTGACTATGCTTTGTGTAAAACAATATGTTGTATGCCTCTAAGCTAATGTATAATTATAAATGCATAACTGTAAATGCATAACTATAGACTCGCAAAATAATAGTGAAAATAAAGTGTCCACTCACAGTACTGTGCAGTGATTTCCACCAAGTCGAACTCTGCATGTCGGCGTTTCTATACATCTGCTACTATTTGCTAATACATCGTCCTGAAATAACGATTCATATTTGATAACTAATCGTCGAGAATAATATTGAATAACTAAGTTCGTTCACCTAACGAGCAATATCGTCTAGAACATCGCATTCTTGAATTGCGTGATTCCTAAACTCCCGACGAGTTAATAATCTGAACATAATGAAAATGTTTGTAACTCATTCCTAAATCGCAGCACGACTCGTGTTGAATCAATGCCCGTCTCGAAAATCGTAAAATGTATAATTAAATCCAATTAAATCAAATCCCAACAATAAACTAAATCCGATTGATTCAAAAACCTCAACATTAAACTCAGTGCGTTATTATGATCAAAACAACATATAATTTTTGCCCAAAAACACCACTGCCGCCGCCGTCAGCGGCGGCGCCACCCTCTTTTTCCGGCGACTTGAGGCTCATCGTGTGCACAAACAACCCTACAACAACTTTCATAACTACATCAAAGTCCAATTCTCAATATAACTCACCGAATTTTGGTTTAAAACCAAGAACATCAAAAATTCCACAAATCTTCAAATCGTCGATTCGGGCTCCTCCGATTGAATTAGGGACTTGCCTCTTTCCAAAATTGGAAACTCTATTTATACTTGTATAATTACCGTAACGTAAATTTTCCGACAAACTTCATCTTAACATAACTTATTCGTCGTAACTCCGATTTTATCACTTGATATGGCCACAAACTCGTATCGACAAACTGTACGACTTAATCCAAAGAAATTTCTTGAAATAACTAAGCCAATAAAATCTTGACGAAACACCCACGAAAGTTATCGATGGTAAAAACTATTTAACACTGACGATTAACGCAATTCATTAACGACTAATCGCACAAGTTTTGATTATTTTGATATATTGTTCCGGGTCGTCACAAGTGGCTTCCTCTTCATCTGGTCCTTCTCTTTCTGAAAGTCATATTCTGAAGATTATTAAAGAAACTCTAAAGAAGAAGAAGAAGAAGAAGAAGAAGAAGAAGAAGAAGAAGAAGAAGAAGAAGAAGCAGAAGAAGCAGATCTAAGGCAAGGTCAAGAAGAAACTGGAGTCTTCTGAATGAACGTCGAATAGTGAGTTAGAGACTAAGACTGGTGAGGATGTAGTTGCAAAATAGCAGCGACGAGAGAAGAAGTTAGCGGAACAACGAATTGTTTCGGCGGAACGGACGTGGAAGTGTCAGTTCCGTTGCTCTTTATATTACTTCCAGAAGTTAATTATGAGTATCTAGAAGAAAATCAGCAAGGATGTCAAGAATAGGCTGAAGGATACACCGTTTAATGATCTGATTTGAGAATTCATCAACATTGATATTGATCAACGGGACTTCCTGAAGTCGGATGATGCCATAACTATGATGGTTGACGCATACAGGAAGGACAATAGGGAATTTCAGTTCCATCTAACGTGTGTTCACCATATCTCTCCTGGTTTTGTTGGATCTTTGTTGTGTCTCAGCTACTCTGGAAGACCAATTCCATTGAGCGATAAGAGTGTCAAGTTGTCCGACTAGCTGACTAAGTTGTTTGGTGGTAAGACAATCAACAAGACCAATATTAGCAAGTTGTTGGAGAAAATAATCAGTGACAAAGAGAAGGTTGACGACTATGTTCGTGCTTTTGTTTTGCTTCTTATGGCCTATGTTCTGCTGGCAAATTCCAATGGTTCTTTGGCGACTAGTTTTTCAAACTATGTGTCCATCATTGAAAAAATGAATGATTATGCTTGGGAAACTTTTGTATATGGCAATATGTTCAGTGCATTGAACATTTACGCAAAGAACTTTGATCCTGAAGTTGTCAAGAAGAGAGTGGAAGCAAAAAAGCATAAGATACAGAAGGTAGAGAAGATGAAGGAGAATAATGATGAGGAGGAGGAGGAGAAAAAGGCTGATAGAGCCAATGCGAAGAATGTTGAAGGTTGCACGATTATTATTCCGGTAAATTTCCTTAAGTTTTTTAGTTTTTACTTTGAATATCTGTTTGACTATTTGCATCTTGAATTTTTGTCACTTTGGTCCCTTTGTATATCCCTTTGTCTATCTGTTTGACTATCTGTATCTTGAGTTATTTTCACTTTGATCCCTTTGTCTATTTGTTTGACTACCTGCATGACTATCTGTTTGACTATCTGTTTGGCTATATATATCTTGAGTTATTTTCACTTTGATCCCTTTGTCTATTTGTTTGACTATTTGTTTGGCTATCTGTTTTCTGTATGTATCACTTATTGTTTCATTATTGTTGTTTATATCAGTTTTACCTTGCTTCTATCGATAACATTTCCAAACCAAGAGCTGGCAATGAGGATTCAACGCTGGACATGGTCAAGTACAACCTTAGTGATATTATAGACTTCTTCTGAAACATCAAAAGCTTGGATATGCTGAGGGTGAATATCTAATTGTGTGTTGTTGTTAATAGTTGTCTGGATATCTGTGTAAATAGCCGTTTATTTATATCATTGATCTCTTTTTCACAGAGCAAGTATTATTTGTCATGGAGGATGAAGAAAAGTCAAGATGATGCTGGTAGAAGTCCTATCTTGGGATTTGTTAACGATATGGCCCAAGACGATGACTATGAAAAGCTTCAAGGGGAGTTGACTGCCAAAGAAGATAATTTGAAGGAGAGTGAAGAATATGTTGTGAAGTTGCAAGACATAATTATGCAGAAGGATGATGAGATGTCTATTATGAATGATGAAATGCAGGAAATGCGCAATAACAATGTAATCCTCAGTAATATAATTGGTGTGTTGAGAATAGATCTAAAGTCTTTGAAGCATGAAAATACGGAGTTGAAAGCAAAGTCATCTACTCCCAACCATCAACTGGTTGAATTGCGGAAGCAGGTTGATGATCTTCAGAGACAGAATAAACATTACCATATTAGAATGGAGAATCTTGTGACGACCCGAACCAGAATCAGATGTGTGTTTAGCACGATTCTCGAGATTTGAGATTAGTCGCAGTTTTACGATAACGTGTGATTTGCCGATTCGATTCGCGACTATATTTTCGGTCGAGAATTTGGGTTGAGTGTCTTCACGGAAAGTGTAGAGTACGTGATTTTGAGTTCGTGGGTGGTTTCGGAAGATTTTTCCGATCACCGAGGAATATTTTATGATTATTTGAAGTTTCGGGTTTCGACGAGTTTATCCGTTTGTTTCGAGCTTATCCGAATCATTTCGTATTTTCATTTTGGACCGTCGATCGACCCGAGGGACGAGTATAAATATCGAAAAGTCGAAAAATAGTCGAGAATAGTCGTAAAAATTCAGTTTTGCATTGTCTAGTCTTTGACTTTCCAAAACTGGAAAGTTGACCAGCTTGACCAAGGGGAGAGTTTCCCGTTTCGGCCTTCACCTCCGGCGACCGGATTCCGGCCACCATCCACCTCGGGACAGGTACTAATCGTTTCCCCTTGAGATTTCGAACATGATGGTGTGTGGTTTGAGATGAATTGATGTGCCATGGGTTGAACCCGATTCGGGTTAGGATCGCCGGAATCGGCTTTAATGGCGACGGTGGTTCCGGCGATGGTTGGAGGCCAAGAGCTTGGGGGTTTTTGCTCCCCACCTCGTGGTGGAGCTACCTAGTTGGTTAGTTTGGGACGAGGATGAGGGATTTGGTGAACCCGAATAGGGATTTGGGTTTGGATTTCCGTTTTGGTTTTGAAAAATTGACATGGTTCCTTTGTGAATTGGCTCTTATGGTAGAAGGAAATGTTGCTCGAAATGGTGAGACCTTGTGATCTGGAAATTTTGGCCTTGTAATTCCTCCGTTGACGGCGCGCCGCCGCCGGCGGCGGCGGTCAACGGCGGTCAACGGCGGCCCAAAAGTCAAATTTCAGATTTCGACGTTTTTAGTGTCATTTTTCTCGTAATCACGCCCCGATTATCGTACGGAGGTTTTCGGGTTGATTTGGTTAGCCGATTTTCAGTCGAGATTTCGAGTTGGGATTTCGGGATTTCCGTAATTCATTTTGCACTGCATTTTGTATTTCCGGGAACGGTTGGTTTCCGTGCATCGGTACAGTGTTGTGGATCACGATATTGATCAGTTGTGTGTATATATGTATTCAGGAGATCGAGATCGAGATTTGGATCGTGATCGTGCTTCGGGCGAGGGTACTTCCGCCGGACCACGTGTTTAGCGCGAGTTGCGCTAGCTGATCTGTGAGTGGACAATTTCTTTTCACGGAAACGATTGCGAGTCTTTTATATGATATATGAACTTGAGCATGCGTTTGAGTTTTCGGATTAAATGAGCATGTGTTTTACGATTATACGATTATATTTTTACGGATATACGTATACGAGTATACATACATAAATATGCTGTTTCATGCATTTGCATCGAAATGTTTATGATTTGGTTTACACAGAGTACAGTCTTGGTTATGTTGTTGTTGTATCGATACACCTTGCCTCGTCGGCTGATCCCCGACGGAGGGCCGCCTGGAGGGGCGATTCCCCAACCAGACCGGTGAGGGGCGTATTCCCCGGAACCGAGGCCATTTCTGGCTTAGAATCACGTGGAAGTCAGAGAGACTCCGTGGTTCAGACTGTACTAGCACGGAGGAGTCCATGAGTGACCCCGTGAGATTTTACTTGCATGCTCAGTACACTGGAGGAGTATGAGTTTTACCTCGTGTACTTGTTATTTTATTTACCCGGACTCGCATATGTGATTTATACATATATATAAACTGGTGAAAGACATTTATTTTCGTCCACTCACTCTAACGTGTTTATTGTCTTTCCCCTGGGCTTTTCGGTTTCCGTGCCCAGTTGCAGTTCAGGTTTGGTGTTTTCACGTCGCGGTTGGAGGCTAGTGATCAGAGTCACCTGTGTTTTTCCAGTAGGTTTCAGTTCCACCTACTGATGTACATGTTGTATATATTTTATACTAGAGGTCGCTCTGATACGTTCTGATACTTGTTTATACGGATTTTCTCGGATATACATATATATGGTACAGTATGTTTACTGTTTGTTGATTATATTGATGTTGAGAAATCCGGATGGGATTGGTGCCCACGGTTTGCTTTTTGTGGCATAGGATGAAGTGTATTTTCCGCGTGCAGGTTAAGGTAATTCCACGCTAGTAACGAAACTCTGCCCAAATTTCGGAAAATTTTTGTTGGTTCGTATTTTCGAAGGGGTTCGATTCCGGTTTAGGGTGTTAAATCGGGGTTGGGTCCTTTCAGCTTGGTATCAGAGCATTAGGTTGTCAGATTCTGTAGACTCTTGTAGTTGTGACGCTTTGGGTATTTGAGTTGATACAGCATGACTGGAGTGATGACCCGACTGGCCAGCGGTACTCATCAATACTTCGGGTGTTGTATGTCCTCAAATATCTGCGGTTTCATGATTACGTTCTTTCTGCTTGTGCCTAATGCTTGTCTTGTATCAGTAGGATGCCTCCTCGACGTGGTCCCCGTGTTGATCGGGATGATGATCCTGATGAGGATCGCCGAACGCGCGACTTGCTTATGCGAGTGCTGCGTTTGGAGGAGCGTTTTGACCCTGTGGTCAAGGCTCGTACTGCGGGTGCTACTGTGTTTTCGGGTTCAGTTGATCCAGAGAGATGCGAGGCATGGTTGGTTCAGATTGAGCGTGTTTGTGAGCGTCTGCAGTTTACACCTGAGCAGATGTCAGTAGCCGCAGTTGGTTTACTTGAGGGTGATGCATACTTTTGGTGGGTCAGTACTGACAGAGTTCCTGTGGATACTCCGTGGACATTGTTTCGTGATCTGTTTATGCGGAGGTACTTCAATCAGGCTACCCAGCAGCGCAAGTACGAGGAGTTTACGAACTTGAGGCAGGGCAGTTTGTCTGTACTTGAGTATCGGGATCGATTTACCCGTTTGTCTCGTTTTGCGCGGGATATGGTGGCTACTGAGGAAGCCAAGTGTCGTAGATTTGAGCTGGGGTTGAATCTGAGCATCAAGGCGACGCTGACTACGATGCCTCGGAACAACTTTGATGAGTTTGTCAGTGCAGCTCTCCGAGGCGAGGATATTGAGCAGGAGAGACAGCAGAGGTATCAGCCGAGGCGATTCGAGGAAGGTGGACCGAGTCAGGGGCCTTCGAAGAGGCAGAGTTCTGATACTTCCGGTTCAGCTTCATCTTCAGGTGGTGGATCATATCGACCACCAGCTAGTACATCGAGACGGAGACCGTTTTGGAGGAGAGACAGACCACAGCGACCGCAGGCTAGTGCAGGTTCTAGCGGTTCTAGTTATCCTCGGCGTACTGGTGGCACATTTGCTGTACCAAGGGAGTACCCGTTGTGTAGTCTCTGCAGTCGACATCATGTGGGTCCCTGTCAGCGAGGTCCTGTTACTTGTTTCCGCTGTGGCCAGGTGGGTCACTATGCGAAGGAGTGTCCCCAGTTGTATGATGCTGGTGATCAGGCAGCTCAGGGTTCCGGAGGAGAGCGAGGTGCCACTTCGGGAGCGCGACCAGCACAGTTTGCAGGCCAGGGCAGGCAACGGGGTCAGGCTCAGCGAGGACGACCGGCCGGACAGGCGAGGGTTCATGCTATGACTCTACGTGAGGGCAGAGCATCACCGGAGGTCGTTATCGGTACGTTACATGTTTTTGGTATTCCTGTAGTTGCATTGCTAGATCCAGGTGCCACACATTCATTCATATCATTTAGACTGTCATCATTGGCTACGGTACCTGCATCTCCACTTCTGGGGTTGTGGAGAGTGTTGTATCCGTCAGGTGAGGTTGTGAGCATCGGATGGGTTTACCGGGATTGTGAGGTGTTTGTTGATGGTCATGGGTTAGCCGCAGATCTGTTACTGCTGGATATTGTAGATTTTGATTTGATCTTGGGTATGGACTTCCTAGAGTCGCATTGGGCCATGTTCGACTGCCACAGGAAGGAGGTCGCGTTTCGACGACCAGGGTTACCCGAGATATTGTTTCGCGGCGAGAAGAACACTTCCCTACCTTGTTTGATTTCCGCGATGAGGGCGGATCGGTTGATGAAGAAGGGTTGTGTTGCTTATTTAGCCCATGTTGTGGATACTACAGCTGTAGTGCCAGACCTTGGTAGTATCGAGGTTGTATCGGAGTTTCCGGATGTGTTTCCAGCAGAGTTACCTGGTATACCCCCTGTGCGGGAGATTGACTTTACTATTGAGTTGTTACCAGGTACTGGACCGATATCCCAGACACCGTACCGGATGGCGCCTGCGGAGTTGAAGGAGTTACAGATTCAGCTCCAGGAGTTATTGGAGAAGGGATTTATTCGACCGAGTGTTTCTCCGTGGGGTGCTCCAGTGTTATTCGTGCGGAAGAAGGATGGGTCCATGCGTTTGTGCATCGACTACCGGAAGCTGAATCAGGTTACGGTGAGGAACAAGTATCCGTTGCCGCGGATTAACGACTTGTTCGATCAGCTGAAGGGAGCATCAGTCTTTTCGAAGATTGACCTTCGATCCGGATATCATCAGTTGAGGATCCGAGATTCAGATGTAGCCAGGACAGCTTTCAGGACGCGGTATAGGCATTATGAGTTCTTGGTTATGCCGTTTGGGTTGACCAACGCCCCCGCAGCTTTCATGGACTTGATGAATCGGGTGTTTCGTCGATTCCTGGACAAGTTCGTGATTGTGTTTATTGATGACATTTTGATCTATTCGAGGAGTGTGGGCCAGCACAAGAAGCACTTGCGAGCGGTGTTGCGAACTTTGCGGGACCATCAGTTATTCGCGAAGTTTAGCAAGTGTGAGTTCTGGTTGGATAGTGTGAAGTTTCTGGGCCACGTGATTTCGGCCGAGGGAGTTAGTGTGGATCCTGACAAGATCGAGGCCGTGCTGAATTGGAGTAGACCCACTACTGTGCCAGAGATTCGGAGTTTCTTGGGTTTAGCGGGCTACTACCGACGATTTGTGCAGGATTTCTCCCGGATAGCTACACCACTGACCAGATTGACGAAGAAGGGCGTCAAGTTTGAGTGGTCGGATGCATGCGAGGAGAGTTATTTGCTCTTGAAGGAGAGATTGACTACCGCACCGGTTCTGACGCTGCCAGATGACAGTGGTGAGTATGTTGTGTACAGCGACGCGTCGAAGTTGGGCCTTGGCTGTGTGTTGATGCAGCATGGTAGAGTTGTGGCGTACGGTTCCAGACAACTGAAACCGCACGAGGTCAACTATCCGACGCATGATTTGGAGTTGGCTGCTATTGTGTTAGCGCTGAAGAGTTGGAGACATTATCTGTATGGTGCTCAGTGTAAGATTTTCACTGACCACAAGAGTCTCACCTACTTGCGGACGCAGCCGGATCTGAACATGAGGCAGCGTCGATGGATGGAGTTGATCAACGATTACGATTGCACTTTTGAGTACCATCCGGGAAAGGCTAATGTTGTGGCAGATGCACTTAGCCGGAAATCGGGAGCCTCGTTGTTCCACATGTGTGTAGCACGAGTATCGATGTTAGCCGAGCTGCGGGCTACGGGTGCTGTGTTTGATTATGATGATGATGGAGCCTTGTTGGCTAGTTTTCAGGTACGACCACTGTTGGTTGATCAGGTGCGAGAGGCACAGGATTCAGATCCCTACCTGTTAGGCAAGAAGACCTTGATACGGAATGGTGTGCCTACAGAGTTCCGATTGAACGACGACGGTACGTTGTTGTTCAGAGGTAGGCTGTGTGTGCCCCGGGACGAGGATTTGAAGAAGGAGATTCTGGACGAGGCCCACAGTTCAGCGTATGCGATGCATCCCGGGGGTACGAAGATGTTTCGTACACTTCGAGTGTACTACTGGTGGCGCAATATGAAGAGGGAGATTGCCGCGTACGTGAGTCGATGTTTGATTTGTCAGCAGGTGAAGGCGGAGAGGCAGAGACCTGCAGGGAAATTACAGCCACTTGAGATTCCGGTTTGGAAGTGGGAACACATTACGATGGATTTCGTTTATCTGTTGCCGCGTACTTCGGCGGGCAACACTGGTATTTGGGTTATTGTTGATCGACTAACGAAATCCGCACACTTTCTTGCACTTCCAGGGAAGGTATCAGTGGGTAGATTGGCCAAGTTGTACTTATCGGAGATTGTTCGCTTGCATGGAGTGCCTGTGTCCATTGTTTCTGACCGTGATAGTCAGTTCACATCTGAGTTTTGGCGGGCGTTGCAGCGAGCTTTGGGCACGAAGTTGCGATTTAGTACAGCTTTTCATCCTCAGACTGACGGGCAGTCCGAGCGGACCATTCAGACTCTTGAGGATATGCTGAGATCATGTGTGTTGCAGTTTCGCGGAAACTGGGATCAGCAGTTGCACTTGATCGAGTTCGCCTACAACAACAGCTATCAGGCCAGTATTGAGATGGCACCGTACGAGGCTCTGTACGGGAAGCAGTGTCGCACTCCATTGTTTTGGAGTGAGGTGGGCGAGCGTTGGCTTATTGGTCCGGATTTGGTGATTGGGTCTTCCTGAAACTATCTCCGTGGAGGGGAGTTGTGCGTTTCGGGAAGCGTGGCAAGCTTCGACCGCGGTACATTGGTCCGTATGAGATTACGGAGAGAGTTGGAGCTGTTGCTTACAGACTCGAGTTACCGGCTGAGATGGCTCGCGTACATGATGTATTCCATGTTTCGATGTTGCGGAAGTACATCTCAGATCCTTCACATGTGATAGCCCCACAGCAGTTGCCGATCAGGGAGGATTTATCGTATGTTGAGGAGCCTGTGCAGATTCTCGATCGTCGTGAGCAGGAGTTGAGGCACCGCGTGATTCCGCTGGTAAAGGTCTTGTGGCAGAACCACTCGGTTGAGGAGGCCACCTGGGAGACCGAGCAGCGTATGCGGGAGCAGTATCCTCATCTGTTCACATGACAGGTACGTAAATTTCGAGGTCGAAATTTCTTTAAGGGGGGTAGGTTTGTGACGACCCGAACCAGAATCAGATGTGTGTTTAGCACGATTCTCGAGATTTGAGATTAGTCGCAGTTTTACGATAACGTGTGATTTGCCGATTCGATTCGCGACTATATTTTCGGTCGAGAATTTGGGTTGAGTGTCTTCACGGAAAGTGTAGAGTACGTGATTTTGAGTTCGTGGGTGGTTTCGGAAGATTTTTCCGATCACCGAGGAATATTTTATGATTATTTGAAGTTTCGGGTTTCGACGAGTTTATCCGTTTGTTTCGAGCTTATCCGAATCATTTCGTATTTTCATTTTGGACCGTCGATCGACCCGAGGGACGAGTATAAATATCGAAAAGTCGAAAAATAGTCGAGAATAGTCGTAAAAATTCAGTTTTGCATTGTCTAGTCTTTGACTTTCCAAAACTGGAAAGTTGACCAGCTTGACCAAGGGGAGAGTTTCCCGTTTCGGCCTTCACCTCCGGCGACCGGATTCCGGCCACCATCCACCTCGGGACAGGTACTAATCGTTTCCCCTTGAGATTTCGAACATGATGGTGTGTGGTTTGAGATGAATTGATGTGCCATGGGTTGAACCCGATTCGGGTTAGGATCGCCGGAATCGGCTTTAATGGCGACGGTGGTTCCGGCGATGGTTGGAGGCCAAGAGCTTGGGGGTTTTTGCTCCCCACCTCGTGGTGGAGCTACCTAGTTGGTTAGTTTGGGACGAGGATGAGGGATTTGGTGAACCCGAATAGGGATTTGGGTTTGGATTTCCGTTTTGGTTTTGAAAAATTGACATGGTTCCTTTGTGAATTGGCTCTTATGGTAGAAGGAAATGTTGCTCGAAATGGTGAGACCTTGTGATCTGGAAATTTTGGCCTTGTAATTCCTCCGTTGACGGCGCGCCGCCGCCGGCGGCGGCGGTCAACGGCGGTCAACGGCGGCCCAAAAGTCAAATTTCAGATTTCGACGTTTTTAGTGTCATTTTTCTCGTAATCACGCCCCGATTATCGTACGGAGGTTTTCGGGTTGATTTGGTTAGCCGATTTTCAGTCGAGATTTCGAGTTGGGATTTCGGGATTTCCGTAATTCATTTTGCACTGCATTTTGTATTTCCGGGAACGGTTGGTTTCCGTGCATCGGTACAGTGTTGTGGATCACGATATTGATCAGTTGTGTGTATATATGTATTCAGGAGATCGAGATCGAGATTTGGATCGTGATCGTGCTTCGGGCGAGGGTACTTCCGCCGGACCACGTGTTTAGCGCGAGTTGCGCTAGCTGATCTGTGAGTGGACAATTTCTTTTCACGGAAACGATTGCGAGTCTTTTATATGATATATGAACTTGAGCATGCGTTTGAGTTTTCGGATTAAATGAGCATGTGTTTTACGATTATACGATTATATTTTTACGGATATACGTATACGAGTATACATACATAAATATGCTGTTTCATGCATTTGCATCGAAATGTTTATGATTTGGTTTACACAGAGTACAGTCTTGGTTATGTTGTTGTTGTATCGATACACCTTGCCTCGTCGGCTGATCCCCGACGGAGGGCCGCCTGGAGGGGCGATTCCCCAACCAGACCGGTGAGGGGCGTATTCCCCGGAACCGAGGCCATTTCTGGCTTAGAATCACGTGGAAGTCAGAGAGACTCCGTGGTTCAGACTGTACTAGCACGGAGGAGTCCATGAGTGACCCCGTGAGATTTTACTTGCATGCTCAGTACACTGGAGGAGTATGAGTTTTACCTCGTGTACTTGTTATTTTATTTACCCGGACTCGCATATGTGATTTATACATATATATAAACTGGTGAAAGACATTTATTTTCGTCCACTCACTCTAACGTGTTTATTGTCTTTCCCCTGGGCTTTTCGGTTTCCGTGCCCAGTTGCAGTTCAGGTTTGGTGTTTTCACGTCGCGGTTGGAGGCTAGTGATCAGAGTCACCTGTGTTTTTCCAGTAGGTTTCAGTTCCACCTACTGATGTACATGTTGTATATATTTTATACTAGAGGTCGCTCTGATACGTTCTGATACTTGTTTATACGGATTTTCTCGGATATACATATATATGGTACAGTATGTTTACTGTTTGTTGATTATATTGATGTTGAGAAATCCGGATGGGATTGGTGCCCACGGTTTGCTTTTTATGGCATAGGATGAAGTGTATTTTCCGCGTGCAGGTTAAGGTAATTCCACGCTAGTAACGAAACTCTGCCCAAATTTCGGAAAATTTTTGTTGGTTCGTATTTTCGAAGGGGTTCGATTCCGGTTTAGGGTGTTAAATCGGGGTTGGGTCCTTTCAAATCTGTAGCATGAGAATGCAGTTCTTCATAACCTATTAGCAACTTTTGTAGATGCTACAGATGAGCTTGTAACATTGAGGGAATAAAATGTTATTACCGAGGATAAACTACTGGAAGCAAAGAGAGAACTTGTTGCAATTATCCAAGAGAAGTGTGTGCTTAAGGCAAGGTTAAGGGATGGAAAGTATGCTGCTGAAGTTGCTGCCGGAGTTGCTGCTGGAGAGATTATGATTTTGAAGAAGCAACTCAAGGAAGCACAAGTTGCTGCTCAAGCGAAGGCACAAGTTATTGCTCAAGGGAAGAGTAAGCTACAGAAGCAAGTTGAAGATGGTGCTGCTAAAGTAGTTAAATCATCTCAAGAAGCAAATGAGGAGATTTAGAGGAGATTAGATGCTTTGCAACTTGAAAAGGAGGAGCTTGAGAAGCAAAAGAAAGATGTTAAAGTTGTAAAGCAGAAATTGGAGCTTACCAATTAGTAGCTTGTTGTAGACAATCAGAAGATGAAAAATGTTGATGTAGTTAGCAAGGGAGGGGGGGGGGGGGGGTACTGATTATGACATTTCAAAAGAATAGATCTTAGTCATTTCATTTTGTATAGTTCCTCTAATTTTAAGTAACTGAACACAAGTACTTTTATGGGTGATTTTCCTTAGAAAACTCAAAAATCGGTCTATCTGTATGAGTATATGTCTGTGTATCTGTGTCAACATCGTCTATCTGTTTAGATATCTGTTTGAATACCTGTTTGTGCTCTGGATATGTAGTGTATCTATTTTTTTACCTTGTTTTTTCATTGAATTTTTTTTTTGTATTTCTGTTAGGGAGTTTGTCGGAGACCAAGAAGAGTTCCCAATGAGGAGAGTATACATTGTCTTTCCATCTATTTACCCCCATTCCTAGTCCCGTGCAAATTCCAATAGTATTGCCTACTGCTACGGTTATCTCTCCAGAGGTAGTGTAAAACCTTGTAAGTCCTCCTCCTCCTACAGGTTCTTCTCCTCCGAGAGTCCGAACAGATTTGATTCCAAAGAATATTCATGGGCCTGGTGAGAGACTCAGTAGAGAAAATATTTATCTATACTCGTATGTTAAGAGGTTAAAGGATAAGGCCAGAAGATCATTAAAGAAGGATGAGATCTACTTGTATCCTGGCTATACTGATGTTGTAGATGATGATATAAACAAAAATCGCCAGAGTAGAAGAGGGAAGAAAAATATTGATATGGCGGAGGTAGTACCTATTGGAAAGTTTGTAATTGTCAAAGTAGCTTCACATTTGACAGTGAAAGCGTTCAATAAGAATAGGGGTGAGCCGAGAAAAATCCGGGTGAATTTGACTGATGATGAGAACCTGTCTATACCTTTTCTTGAGTGTGACATTTTTCAGTACAGGGGAGAGCGCTACCAGAGTGAGTTGGTGAGGTTCTGGATGAAAACTTCCAAAACTGAGTAAGTCTCTTAAATTTTCAAAGTTTTTTAGTTTAAAGGGTTGTTTAATTATGTTTTAGTTTTTTAAAAACTTTTTTTGTGTTATGTTTTTATTTTGGACAAAGATTTCTTCTTGAATGGCATTGCTTCCTTTGAGTTCTTAAACCGAGAAGACTTGCATGCTATTATTAATGGGGATAAGATCTCGAACTCTGTTTTAGATTGTTATTCCATTATCCTTAGTGAAGAGATGAATGACATGAGATCCGAAATTTGTTATGTTTTTCACATGTTGGCTCATGTAATCCTTATTTTTTATGTCTGTTCTTGGTCCCCTTTTGTTTAGCAGATGGTTTTCTTTAATTTGTGTGTGCTGTTTTTGACAGGTTTCTGGGTTAGAGTTGAAGTTAAAGATGATGCATGAACGCATTTTTGAGAGGTTGTTCAAGGTTTTGGGCAATAGTGGCAAGCTGTTTGATAAAAATGTGTTATGTTAGTCTCATTTTGACTCACTTAGAAGGAATTCAAAGTCCACAAACAACCAGCACTTTCAGGAGGCACTAAAAATGGTAATGTTTATTCTCTCTTCCTACTTTTATTTTCTTTTTATATTTCGAATTTTTAGTATTTACAGTTTACAGATAGGTTGACAGATAGTTTACCGTATTGATGCAGGTTCTTTTGGTGTTTATATGGTTGAATTTTGTCAGAGATGTAAGTGATCATATGCTATCACTCAATGTTTGCATGCTGGTAGACGACTTTCAGAGCACCGACAAGCAACTGATGATGAGGGAGATCCCAATATACGAAACTAAATGCAAAAATATTCAGTGGGTGAAATATCATAAGCTAGTTTTTGACAACATTCATGTGCAGTGCATCATCGACAATCCTCAACAACCTCTTTGCCTTGATTGTGGAACTTTTGTTTGCTACATCATGTATCACCTAGCTCTCAGCAAGAAAATAAAGCAAAGTCTGAATCGTGAGGATGTGGCTCGGTTCAACGCCAAGTTGTTGGAATCATTTATGGACCATGATCTACCATGGGTATCATAGAACAAGTTGAATGAATGAATCATCTCATGAACTAGTGTATGACAGTAATCAATGTTTATAGTTTGTTGTAGTGATCATTCTGTGAACATTTTGTAAGTTGTAAGGGTCTGTCTTGTAAGTATTATGTTTTGGTGTGAATTATGAATGGAATCGTATGAGTATCTGTCTGTGTAATACTATTTGTGCTGCTCTAAAATTTTGAATGAATGAATCAATGTATTAAGCCTATGAAATAAAACTCTGATGCATTTTATAACACAAAACAACTCAAACTTGGTACTTAAACGCAGTTCATAAACCGAAGAAAGCTATCCATGATACTATTTGTGTTGCTCTGGAATTTTGAATGAATGAATCAAGGTGTTAAGCCTATGAAACCCCTAAAATGTTTTTTTTTCACTCTCATGTATTTTACAACACAAAAGTAACTCAAAGTTGGGTGTACAGTTGGTACTTAGACAGCCATCCAGGCACCTATTCATGATAGTTAAGAAACGACATATCGTTTTATGTCGCATCTATTCCTTTTAAGGTTACTGAACCTTCATTCCCCTTATATATACTTTGACGAACCTAGCCTTCATTTTAGTGTTCTCTTCGTCTCTTTGGTTATCTCTTTCCAGATCTGTAAGATGGTGGGTAAGAAGAAGGAGATTGCAGTGATCGCACCTGTGAGGCGATCTGCCCGATTGAACCCCGCATCCCCCCCCCCTCCCCAATTTTGACTCAAGAACAGGTTTCAACCTCTAGTTTCCCAAACCCTCATCCAGGCTTCACATAACATTTTGTTCATTACCGTCTAGGCCAGATGGAGAATCATTTCATGGAGCGAATCCTTTTCCTGGAGGCGAACTTGAATAATCGTATTTATTCGATGGAGCAAAATGGATCCCAATCACTCAACATAAACCCTAAATTCGCGCCATTTCGTTTAACAACAGTTGAGCACAGTGAAACATTAAAAACTTGTATAAAAGCTCATCTATCCTCACACCTCCATCAGTTGCATCCTCAAATCTTTATCAAAACCCTAAAACAACTCATCTCCCATAAATTTGGGGCTCTCACTACTCGCAGATCATCCAGGCTCAACAGAGGAGCTTTATCCTCGACTGCTCCTCCATCTCCAGCCATCGAATCATCAATGGATGCTCTTCCTCATCTAATTGTCGCTGAGTTCAGAGGTACGAGGAATGCAATTTAAGTAAATCACCTTGCAAACTTTAAATTGTTGGGGATGATGGAATTTGCTTTTCAGAAGATTGACAAGACCACAGTGAAGATTGACAAGGTCACTAAGAAGATTAATAAATTGGAAGAAACTGTGGAAGATTTGAAAGATGTTGTTAAGGAGTACCCTATGTAATCAGAGTTTTGTGATGATTGATAGTTCTGGTTTCTAGTGTTGTTCTGGTTAGAGTACATATGGTTAATCAACAAAACATTTTTTTGCCCATGTTCATTTTTTTTTTTGGATTGCATGACAGTGAATTACCAGTTACAACATAATAGATACACAGAAACTCAAAAAAATCTAATTCATGAACAGAAATACCTACACTAAAATATGTAGGAATCAGTGAAACACAGCTGGGCCTTTAATTTCTAAAACCCATCTAGGAGTTTAGTAGAGCTTCTGATCAAGTCTTTTGAACAGAGCACACATTTGAGTAGCAATAAATGAACAGATACTTGAACAGATAGATAGGCAGATACTTGAACAGATAGATAAGTAGACACTTCAATAGATAGATACTGAAACAGATAGTATGCAGATACTTGAATAGATAGATAAGCAGATAGCTAGGCAGATAGACTTTGAAAATGATAGAATTGATGGACAGAATTGAAACAACGTCATTCATTCTTTAAATTAAGATAGATTCATCGATAGTAGAAAACAAAATATAATAATAGAAAGGTGATAAAATTGAAATGAACATAATAAACTACAAAATCAATGCTTCCTCTTATTGCTACTGTTTGCTCCCTTGGATCCTGGCGGTGGAAGAGGCAGCATCTCAAAAATTTGGCAAAGCAGTTGAAGGATTGTCTCATCATTCTTCTGGATGAGTTTCTGCTTCTTATTGAAGTTCTTCAGGTCATCCTCAAGGTTATTTATCGTTGTGGATAACTGTTGGAGCATAGGTAGAGGTGGAGAAGTTTTTTGTTGACAACGATGGCGATGGAGTTCATTTTCCTTGCATTCTTGAACCATTTCTTCAATAGAGTTCTCTGGTTCATGCTTAGATTTTTTGTGGGGTGGAGATGCCTGAGATGAGTTGTTATAGGAGTTGGCCATTTCATCTTATAAGCAGAATCAAAGGAGGGTTAAGAAGAATGTTTTTATTTTTTGAAGAAGTTATGTTCTCTGTGTTTTATTTATAGAGAGTGAAAGGTTGCATCTTTTTTTTTGTTGGTTGCGTATTAGGGAATTCTGAAAGACAACTTTAGAGGAATTCCCTAATGATGAGCTGAAAACAGTATCCATGCTCATCATTAGGGAATTCCCCTAGAAGAGAACTCATAATTCCATTATGACAATCTGAGAGGAATGTTATTTTCCTTCAGGTATTAGTTTCCTAGTTGATGTTGTGTCTATCTATATCATCTCTTAAGTTCATCAAGAACCATCTCCAGTTGCTGTCATTTTCGACATCAACTATCGCAAATGCAATTGGATACAATCCTGGAAAGAATAAAAAAGGTAAGGATCCTAACTGTATAGTAAGTATTGAAATGAAATTTATAAACCAAAAATAGATATTCAGACAGCTACCCAGACAACTATCCATTTTGAAATACAATGTACAAACTAGAAACAGATATCCAGACAGTTACCCAGACAACTATCCAGGATATCCAGACAGCTATCGAGACAACTATCCATGAAGTCTTATCTTTAGATGTCTACATTACCTTGATCTACATATTTTGCAGAGGCCTACAAGATCTGTCCTTTATATTTATTTTTTAGGAAACTTGCATCAACAAATATCATGGGTCTGCAGTATTAGAATCCTTGCATACAAGCACCAAATGACACGAAAAGGCGCTGAGACCTTTGTGTTTTCGAATGAATATCGACAACAACTTTTGAGCCAGGATTTGTTTTCATTAATTCTTCTCGGAACTAGAGAAGGTTTGTGTATGATTCGGCTTCGTTTTTATGAAGTGAATTCATTGCTAATTCTTTGCCGTACCACACCATCTTGTAAGGGAGTTTCAGGCTAAGACTCTCTCTAATTTCTATCTGTAAGGCCTTGACTCCCTTATTAGGATCAACACGCAGTTTGTCCTTAACAATTGAGCTGAGTATTGAAGAAGTGATAAGTTTCAATTATAGAAAATAATTGGCAGAAAGGAAGAACTCTTTAGATAGATGTTTCAACAGCTACTTAAGTTGGGAAGGTCTCATACCTGTTAATAGAAGATCTCATCATCTCACTGGTTTGTTTTCGAACCTTCTCTTTGCATGTATTCTTATTGTTAATTTCAATGATGTAAAATGATTCATTTGCGCAATATAGTCTGGCCTTCATAGACCATTTGCATTTATCGCGTCCTTTGTATTTGCAATGTACATTTACACGTGTCGACTCATTCTTCACATATGTGAACTTGAATCCACTGTCAATTGAGTACTTTCTAAGTTTCAGCCTGAATTCAGTCACACCACCTAAGAATTTCTGCCCATTTTCTTTTATCAATTTTGCCCATGATTTTGTCAAGTAAGAATTTGTCTCCTCTTCTCGAAAGCATCCAAACCAACGTCAGCAACATTACTAATTTCCGTATAGCCGAATTTCTACACATCCTGCTCTTATTTTTTATTCTGCGTGCTACAAACTGACTGGTTGGAACTCACATTTGCAGTTTGTTGGAAAGAGGAATAGTATACAGATTTAGCTTGACAAAATATGCAAACAGATATTCAAGCAGATATGCAAATAGATGCTCGAATGAGTTTTGAATGTTCTACCTCATTCAAGTTAGTGATTCTGATCTCAATATATTTTGAATCGAGCCTTTGGAGAGAAAGCATCATCAAAAACATGTCACGATCAGTTTCCAGAAAAATGTGTTCATCCTCTGGCAGGATACAGTACTTGTACGTCAAGTTTGAGTTGTTGAATGATTTGAATCGTCGACGGAAAGTATCCACAATGTCATTAAGTGTGATATCATCTCTTAAAATATCCATCATACCTTCTCCAACGTGAATATATTTCACAATGATTGGAGATGGTATTGTTGCCATTGAATATACTGCAAAGGAAACATTAAAAAGTTGTTAAAGATTTGAAGAAATACATTATAACTGCTTTTGTTAACTAACAATTAGGTTTGATACTTCTAACAGAAGAAGTAGACAAACAGATAGTCAGACATATACTTTAACAGATATCCAAACAGATACTCTAACATATATCTAAATAGATTTTCAGAATCAAAATCAGATCCAGACCTAATTGACACTACTAGAAATACACACTTAGGCAATGAAATCTTAATGGTTTCGTCGCCTAAGTGAGACTTAGCCTACGAAATTTTATTTCGTCCCCCAAAAATAAATTTTTTCGGCTAAGTACAACTTAGGCGACAAAACCTGATTTTCGTCGCCTAAGAAATTCCTTGGATGACGGTTCACATAAGTTGTAGCCTAAGTGTGTACTTAGACGACGATAACTACATTTTTTTGCCTAAGATGCATACTAAGACGATGTAAATTTGTTTTTTTCGGCTAAGTTTGACACACTTAGACGACAACATTATTTTCGTCGTCTAAGTGATCACTAAGACAAAGAACTACGTAAACCTTCAACTTAGATTTAATAACCCAGACGGAAAAAATAGAAGTCGTCACCTAGGTATACAGTTAGACGATGACATATGGTTTATGTCGGCTAAGTGAGCACTTAGGCGACGAAAATTGAAACTTAGGCTACAAAAAATTTCGTCGCCTAAGATAACTCAATTATTAGATCAGATTTATTTTCCTCTTGGGCTATCTCATCCCCTCCTCTCAACTTCTCTCCCTCTCTCTCTCTCTCTCTCTCTCTCTCTCTCCTCGCTCAACTGCACCTCTGATCCCGACCGGCAAAAAATTCACGAAATATCGATTTTTCAACTCCTAGAGTTCTAGTTTACCCACTTATCTCCTTATCGATGAAGGTATTAACTCGTTTCTCTAGAATAATTTTTTTGAATTTAATACCGTACGTGTGTAAGTACGTACAGTGATATAATTGATTTTTTTGGCGAAATATTCCGACGAATATATAGTTTCCAGCGACTTTAGCTTAATTACTTGTTTGATTGCATTGTTAATCTAATTATAAGCAAATTGGTTAGTTAAAATTGATTAATTAGTTAAAAACATGTTAGATTAAGCTAGCTAATTGGTTCTTTAATTCGTTGTTAAGCTAATTATTGGTTTAGCTAGGTAGTAGGTTAAGCTTAATTGCATGTATATATGTTTAATATATTGTTAATTAAGCTAATTTTTTAATTATGGAAATTGTATGTTTTAATTAATTGGTTAAGCTAGTTACCTGTTTAATAATTAGTAGAAACATATATATACATATAATTAAAGACAGCTGGTAACAGCTCGCAGAAAAAACCCTAGACAGAGAAAACTCTTTAGCGTTGTGTGAGTCCTACTTTCCTCAGTCTTCACTCGTCTGGCGGCCCCTGTCAGCAGTGGCCTCTGGCCTCATCGGCGTGTGTTCGGGGATGCAGCTGGACGGGTTGTTGTTTCCCAACCCGGTGATGGGTAACGGTGAATATCGGAGTCCAAGATGTGGTGGAGGGAGTTTTCTGGGCTCTTCGGGTTGCAATGATGCTCGTGGCGAGGAAAGGTAGAGGGCTAGTGGCAAGCGGAGACGGCTTGACTCGTCGTTATTATCTCAAATCCAATTGGGTCGCGCGTCGTGGCAGAAGGTCTGGTCGCCAGTGAGGCTTGGAGTGCGTCAAAGTTTTGGCATGGTTGCCTTGGATCTTGGTGTTCCAGAGGAGGGCAGTGCAGATGGCGATGTGTGGGAAAAAAGGTTGTGGCTGTGGACTGGTGTGGGCTGGAAGCATCCAATTCTGCTTGTCAATGTGGGTTTGGGTAATAACCCTAGGCCTGGTCTATTTTTATTTTGCCTTTTTAAAGTTTAGTTACTTTTATATGTTGTCTTTATTTGTTTTGTCAAAAATAAGCCAATATTCGTTTGAGATTGGCAGAAGTGGGATTTGTCCTGATATGTGTACCTTTGATGGCTTGTCTATCCTAGGTAGATTTTAGTTCGTCGAGTGTGCGCAACCCCTAGTGGCAGGATGAGATGTAGTGTCGATGAAAGTTTCGTTCGATAGCATAGTTGGAGAGCTGTTTGGAGTGAATTGATGCGTTGTCATAATCGCATTATCTTCTGTTACTGTGTCGCCTCAAATGTAAAGCAAATGGAGTAGCCAATGTCGCACTATTTGCTAAATGGTGCAGTTTAGGATACAATATTTTAGTCGAATCGTCTGATAGTATTTCGAGTGTATCTCTTTTTATGGGGTATAAGCTTTATTTCCCCCCTTGTATTCTACCGTTTCATCAATCAAAGCTTGAGGGTTGCCACAAGCTCTTACTTCAAAATATATATATATATATATATAAATGCATTCATATAATATTAACTTATGTTAATTAATTGTAGTATAAGATTGCTTATAGCATATATATATATAGTATATTAGATTAATTAATTATTGGTTAAAAAATTATATAATTAATAGAATTATTATCCTTAAGAAAAAATATGGACAAGAGTTGAATACAGTTGGCGAATATAAGTGATGTGCAGTATATGGACAACATCAGAGAGTTTGTGTATTTTGCGCTGAAACATGCTTAGAGAAAGAAGCGTTTCAGGTGTCCGTGCAGAAAATATCTCAACCATCAGTTTGTGGAGTCTAATGTTATGGCTCAACACATGTATGAGCACTGTATGATATGGAGTTACATAATGCGGAGCGAGCATGGTGAAGTAGTAGACTTCAGTTCAAGACTATATTTCAGCTCAGGGTACAGTTACCATGGTACCTCATCCAGCAGTAGTGGAGCCCCTTCTTGAAACCCAACTGTGAATTTGGTCCATGATGCTTTTTCAAGATTTAGTCATGGTGGACACCAATACCAAGAGGGAGCTAGGTTACGATACCACTCATGATGACACATTCTCCGCTGCCAACTTGGCCAAATGACACTACTGAGATGGATAAGTACAACAAGATGTTACTCGAAGCCCAGACCCCGGTGTACCCTCGATGTCCAGAGAATGTGTTGCAATATATAATGGAGGAAGTTCAGATAAAAGTGAAGAACAAAATTTCAGAGCGTGCTTTTGACAGAATGCATGAGCATATATATAAGTTGCTTCCTGATCATCACAAACTACCGAAAACTCATTATAAGGTTAGAAAGATCTTGAGCAGCCTCATCCTAAAGTACAAGAATATTCACGCATTCATAAATGATTGTGTACAATTTTACAAAGAGCATGCATATTTAGATTGTTGTCCCGTATGCAACCAGTGCAGATATGTGAACCAGAATATGAGAAGTTCGAAGAAGCAAATTCCTGTGAAGGTGCTTTGTTATTTTCCATTGATTCCCAGATTGCAGCGTCTGTACAGATCTCTATACACAACAGATGCGATGAGATAGTACGTGGAACAACGAATAGGTAACGATGTGCTCAGACACGCAGCAGATATAGAGGCTTTTAAACATTTCGACAGGGAATTTCAAGACTTTGTAGTGGAGGTTCAAAATGTTAGACTCAGACTTCCTACATATGGATTCAATCTTTAGGGTAGTAAAAGCGTTGTCGTCAGCACTTAGCCAGTTATTCTCATGTTGTACAACCTGCCTCCGTGGATGTGCATGAACAAGAAATTTAGTTTCCTTACTCTGCAAATTCCAGGTCCTAAATCTCCAGGAAAGTGTTTAGATGTGTACCTCAAACCTTTGACCGACGAGCTGAAACTGTTGCGAAAAAATGGAGTCCTAACTTATGACAAGTTCATTGACACGATGAGAGCAACTGTAATGTAGACAATCAGCGATTTTTCTGCGTATGGGATGTTGGCATCTTGCACGACCAGAGGATCAAATGATTGTCCTATCTGTTTGGATGACGTGAACTTCAGTTGGCATGAGGGGAGTGTGTGTTACCTGGGTCACCGTATATGGCTTTAAGACCACCTATGGTGACAGGATGAGCCTTATCTCGACAGGATGTTAGAGAATAATCCTAAACCCTGACAGTGGTCTGGCGAAGAGATTTTAGAGAGGTTAAACAACTTCTATTTCGGTATGTTAACAAACGACAAAGATGTGAAGAAACTCAATCCACACCCTCCACACGATCTCAGCTATTAGCATCATAAGAGTATTTTCTTTAAACTACATTACAGGGCCAAGTTGAAACTCAAGAACAACCTTGATGTCATGCACATTGATCTTTTCTCCATCAATCTCCATGGAAAACGTTCCCTCAAACACATCTATCTTCGTTCTTGCAGTCCTCATGAAAGGACGTCCAAGAAGCAATGGCGTGGTATTCAAAGGACTCTCCTCCATGTCAACAATGTAAAAATCCGCTGGAAAAATCAGGTTGTTGACTTGCACAAGAACATCTTCAAAGTATCCCCTAGGATACTTATGCGAACGGTCGGCTAGCTGAATGATGACGTTGTCTTGTTTGAGCTCGCCTAAATCCATGGATGCAAATAAGTAATAAGGCATTACGTTAATGGATGCACCAAGGTCTAGCATAACATCTTCGAATTTGTTGTCACCAATCACGCAAGGAACAGAAAAGCTCCTCGGATCCTTCAATTTGGGGGGTAACCGACGCTGTAAAACCGCTGAGACGGTTGCATTCACCTTCACAACCTCCTTCGCTCTCGTTTGCCTCCTTTGGGTGCATAAATCTTTGAGAAATTTTGCATAGATAGGCACTTGCTTTATGCACTCGATCAAGGGAAGATTTACTTGCACCTTCCGAAAGATGTCCAAAATGTCTTCGTATTGATCATCTTTCTTAGATTTTGTCAACCTATGTGGGAATGGTGCACGAGCAAACGAAGCATTAGTATTAACCAAACTTGAAGGGATAGAGTTAATACCTTTGTTTGGGGCAGATTGTGATGATGAGGGTTGTGCCTTAGTGGCGTGAGGAGCCACATTCTTCTCGGCTTCTTTAGTAGCCGGATCTTCTTCTAAGTCTTCCTCCTCAAAATAGTGTTAGTATCAAAATAATATACAAGTAATGCAAGACACTAACCAAAAACGTTGAAAATTAAAAGAAAGCAATAAAAACACACAAAATCACACCAAAACAAATCACACGAAGAAAAACAAACCAAAAACACACCAAAAACACACGAAAGCTGTAAAACACTAAGTTAAGACACTTCAAGAATTGTAAACGTGAATGCAAGGCTTTAGACTCCCTAAAATGAATGCAAAGTTGATAGAATAAGTTAAGACTCAATTTACACGTTTTCTGCAAAATTAGGCATATTTACAATACAAAGATTTAGAAATATATATATATACACAAGTAGAGTAATGCAAGCACACCACGTTTCATTCAAATTCATGCTCAAAACAATTAAATCGTCATTCAAATGCATCAAACAAGAACCTAAGTGAAATATGAAGTGAATGCATAAGAGAAAATGTTAGAACCTGCAGAAAACACACAAAGTTACGTGCTAAATACATGATGCAAACGTGACCTTACGTTTGGCCTCATGTCCCTAACTTCACTTAGGTTAGGGTACCCGGTGGTGAAATCCGAGCATCACAAGGCCGCCAGAAGGTTATGCAAGCTAAAAATGCAATGTGGTTAATCCTTTTACATGTTAATATGCACAAACACACAATTTCGACATAGTATTATGTCCAAGCATGTCCAAATTGAGTGCGCCTACAATTTAAAGAGAGTACACGAATCTGGTTTTTAGGTCTTTCAATGGACGTGCGACCCGCGCGATAAAGTATGCATTCTCAATCAATCGGCCTTGGATCAATCGAAAAACATGGCCAGTAGGGATAGAGATAACGCGAGAGGTAGGACTAATTTCGAGAAACAACCCGAGGCTACCGTGATCAAGGGATGTACTCCAATGATGTTTCTCTTTCTTAGATCTAAAACCTGTCACCAGTCATATCCCATCTAGACACCATGTCCGACATTCAGCCAATATTTCGAGAATAACACACTCCCTCAAGTTCTTAGTAGACTCCGCCCACAACCTTGTATTTCGAATGAAACACAAAGGGTTAAGGAGATAAACCAGAAAAAGAGGCGCCATCTATTCCAAAGAGTGAGACTTAATCAACCAATTTCATGTACTCAATGTAAATTGAAGACTTCCTTTAACGTGTTAGATGGCTGCAAAACAAAGGTTAGTATGAACAAAAATTAAAATTATAAATATGTATGTATTATTTACAAATTTCAGAACAACTACACAATCCAGAATCGCACAGTTTGAACACAGCTGCATGTCAGAATTTTCCAGAATTATTGGTTAGTCCGATTTCAATGAAATTTTACATCCAGAAACTAGACACACCAATGAACAACTCTGTAAATTTTCATAATTTTCTAAGACCTCTAGCTACGTCAAATAAATTGCACAAAAACGGAACAGTAGGTGTTCCGAAAACTGAAAACCAAAATAAACTTATTTACACAATTTCACATATGCACAAACGAAAACACACAAATAAAACTTAACAATCCCCGGCAACGGCGCCAAAAATTGATAACGCCTAAAGTGACTACTAAATTAACACTCAATAATCAATCTAGACGAAATGCAATTTAAAACCCTTTTGTGTAGATGTAGCATTGGTAAATAGGGTATCGTTCTTAACCGGGGATTGTAGGGTGTTCACCTGCATGAAAACGTTAGAAAGTATGGGGGGAGTTTGAATTGGTGTTCTAATGACCTACGAAATTAAAGACAAAAAAAATGGCAAGTAAAACACACTTAGAAATCCTAGGACTCTATCATGCTTTATACTCATAGACAAGCAAAACAAACAAGAATCAAAGAACCTAAACATGTTTACTAAACCGAAAATAAAACCTATCTAATATATACATGTGATCATCTCATCTTTTTCTCTAACTCTTTATAACCTAACCAATTTCATGCAACCTAAAAGTGCCTACGTCCTCAACTATATAACTCATGTTAATTTCGTGATTAAGTGCTTCGGGACTCCCCTAACACATCAATAATCTAAACCGGGACTCCCCTGCATTCAGATTAAGTATTAAGCATAGAATAAACATGTATAGCAAAAACGTAAGAACTAGAAGATGGCAGAAAATTAACTAGAATTATATAACCAAAATCCTTTACAACTTCACTCCAAAGAATGCCAAAAATACAAAGAAATAAGAGAAGAGTTATGGTTACACTTTTTGTTGTCGGGACTCCCCTAGACTACTTGGTGTAAGCTGCTCTTCAATGGAGATGGCGAAATACTTCGGGACTCCCCTAATATTTCGGTGGAGGATGGTGTTTATGGCGTTGGAGGGATGGCTTCTTCAGATTTGGTGCAAGGGAGGAGAGGTAGTGTTTTGGGCAGAGCTTTGAGTACTAGAATTAGAGATGATGATGAATGAGCCGAAGTCTTCAATTTATAGGCACAAGGATGAGCTTGGTGCACAAGGAAAATCTCTTCTTTCTCTTTCCGGACAGATCTGACCCTTTTTGGTAAAACGGACATTCCGGGAGCTGTAGATCTCCAAAAATTGCGATCTTGGTGTCGTTGGAAAGATAATTCAAAGATCTTTCCAACGAGGTATCATATGCATTAATCAGAGGTCTGGGCTGTTCGCAATCGTCTGAAGAAGTTGACGGATTATTTTCCTGATTTCTGATTTGAGATATCTTGCCAGATTTTGTTCTTCTTGATTCCCAAGGAATATCTAGTCCGAATTTGGGCATAATATCTTGGATATTTTGGTCTCAAATATGGTAGTGAAGATACACATGATTCGGCAATGAATTAGGCAAGCAAGATATGCAATATTCGGCCAGAATATACTCCATGCGCACCATCTTCTTTTCCTGGTTTGACCGGGACAAATGACACCATTTTTCATTTCATTTGGGTTACTAATTCTGGAAACCATTTGGTCACACTTTTTAGAAACCATTTGGAACCCAAAATTAGTAACTTTCGCACATGATCCCGTCATCATTTTTCTGCTCTTCCGGAAATTCCTAGTGAGATTAGGAAACTTCGTTTCTTCTTCGTTTTAGCTTCAATGGTTCCTTTCATGATGTAGACGTTAATTTCATGGCTGACATTCATTCCTAATTCGGGCAGGGAAAGATCATTTTCCTAACCAAATTAGGAAAATCTCCGCTTAGTGCATTTTAAGCTCAATTCTGCCTCCTTTATTGATTCCTCTTTATTTTGTACCTAAAACGTTAAAGTAAGTTAGAAATGAAATACTTAGAGCCCTAACGAAGCTAAATGAAGGGAAAAACATATTATGAATCACGTAGAAAACGTGTAGATCACACATAGAAAAGAATGTGTGCGACAGCATGGAGGAAACAATTCTGGGTATTAAGTTGAAGACTAAAGATACTCTGAAAGCGCAAAAAAATCTGGAATCTATGAATTTATGCTGTCCCTTGTAGTTGAAGAGTGATAGAAGAGGAGTCTACAACAAAATTCCAGATTCACCTTATACGATGAAGCCGACAAAGAGGGGTTCTGTATTCAGCTGGTTTAAGAGAGTTCATTATCTGTCTACTTATACAACGAATATATTTGGAGCAGTCGACGAGGTGCAACACAAGTTCATTGGTCTAAAGACTCATGATTATCACGTTATGCTGCAACGTTTGACTCAGTGGTAATTCGACCTTATTTGCCTAAAGAAATTATCGAACCAATAGTAGCATTGTGTAGATAGTGGCAGAGGTTATGCTTCAGAGAGTTGAAGAAGTCAGATGTGGTGAAACTATAATACGAAATTGTGCACATCATTTGCAAACTAAAAATGATTTTTCCCCTTACTTTCTTTGGCATTATGATTCACCTCATAATCCACCTATCTGAACATGTGCTCCTTTCTGGTCTGGTCCACTACACTTGGGTTGGATGTATCCTTAAGAAAGGTAGGTATACAATTATTTATAATCATTTTTGTCGTCTAAAGTGTAAACTGAGACTACAAACATTGATTTTCGTCGTCTAAGTGATTAAACCTAGACGATGAAGAACAAACTGTCATGTAAGTGGATCACTTAGACGACGATCACTAGTCATTGTCTAAGTGGTGACACTTAGACGACAAAAATAAGTCATCGTCTAAGTCGTAATACTTAGACAACGATTATAGGTAGTTGTCACCTAAAATAATTCTTAGATGATGAACACTAACGTGGTTTAGAGGAAGATTATTTCGAAGTCTAAGTACTTAGGTGATGAAACAAAACAATTTTGTCGCCTAAGTACTTAGGCTACGATTGTTAGGCAATGAAAGTTTCGTCGCCTAAGTACCTAGGCGACGAAAAATACCCCTTAGGCGATGAAAATGGTTCGTCGTCTAAGTGTATTTTTCTAGTAGTGTGAGGGGAAAATTGATTAAGCTAATCAATACTTTCATGAAATTGAGTAATAGAACTATGAACGGAAAAAGTTTCATGCAAGATCAATTCATGGGTGACGAGGAAGTGAATGAGACAACACAAAGCACATATTAAAGTAAAACACATACTAAAATTGAAACACACATACATTAAATGAAAACACATAATAAAATTAAAACACATATATGTAGACACATATTTAGATATTTCACTGATTTCAATCCTTCAGTTGTGGTTTACCAACTCCTTTTGAAGCTCTGTATAGATATAAATGGATTCAAGATCGGCAACATGGTAGTGAAACCATTGTATATTACGTCTATCTCTTCTCATTGGCTCAAAAGGAATTTGATTCCCTTGTGCATCCACTAGCCCATCATAAACTTAGAAAGCTCTTGATGGGTTTTGCATATATTCTTCTCCATTCTCTTTAAACTCTTCCTCCATAAACTCAACCTCAACAATCATGTAATGCAATATGATGCAAGCTAACATGATAGATGTGATTACCGATTTCTTGTGCAATGTACAACTATGACGAATAATTTCCCAACGAGATTATGAGATGCCAAAGGCCTTCTCTATATCTTTTTGGTATGCCTCTTATTTCTTTGCGAAGTGTTTATTTTGCGACGACTGGGGATTGAAAATTATTTTGACAAATGTAGAGTATCTTGAGTATATTCCATCAGGTAGATAATAAGCGTTGGCGTACCTCTCTCCATGGACTTCATAGATGGTAGTTGGGCTTCTTCCAGCAACAACATGGTCGAAGACATTAAAATAGTGGAGCACGTTAATGTCATTTTGAACTCCAGGCACCCCAAAGAAACTATGTCATATCCATGTATCATACAAGGTCACCTCCTCTAGGATAATAGTGGGGCAACCACTTAGCACTGAGTAAGCCCATTGATGTGCGGTTGTGTAGTTCTTCCATTCCCAGTGCATGCAGTCAATACTTCCAATCATACTTGAAAACCCTCGACGTTGGTCTTTATTTAGGAGCCGAGTGAGGTCTTCCGGTGTTGGAGCGCGGAGGTATTTTGGACCATGAAAATTAAACACTTTGTGGTAAAACTCTTTCAGACATTCTAGTGTAGTCGATTCCCCCATCCTTGTAATTTCAGTACACTGGTATGTAGCTGTGTCGTATGCCATCATTCGTAGAGCACCAATCATCTTTTTTGGGGGTAGAAACTCTAGCATTCCAGTGGCATATGCTCTTTGATATTAATATTGGTCGTGGTTGCAGAGATTCGTCGTGATGGTGTTGAATAAGTCTCTGCTCATTTGGTACCTCCGTCAAAATTCCTACACGTTGAAGATTGTGTTTCCTAGTACCGGGCACTTGATGAAGTAATCTTTCATGAGATTATGTCCCATCAACTCCCTCTATCTTGGTCGATTCTATTTTCGATCACGACGTGAACCATGACTTTGTAATTCATCGTCATATTGTGCTTCCTCCATGACCACCTGATTGATGAATAATTACTCCATATCTATGTTAGTAATTTTGCGAATAATTTGCGAATTGACGAATTTTTGAAGAAAAAAACGTCGAATTTCCGAATTATTGGCAAAGATTCAGAAAAAAAAACGCGTTTTTTTACCCTGGCCGAATTATTCGCGAATTTTACATTTTTTTCAATAAAAAAATGTGAATTAAAAAAATATATTTTTCTATTGGACTTCCCTGTAACTCTTCTTTTAAATAAATTTTTTTTTAAAAATAAAAATTTATGGCCGAAGTTTTACAAATTTTATTCATATAAAACTACCGAATTATACACGTACGTATTTTTGACATATAATTCACGTATTTTTTTTACTAACTAGGCTTCATATCATCATCCTCTTGTTGTTGTTGCTTCCGCCTGAAAAAATTGTGGAAGCTAAAAGGATTCATCAGAGTGATGTAGGAAATTTTGAGAAGTGTTTAGAGAGATGTGTTGTAGTCTCAGATTGGAAGAGACTTGTAGATGGCGCGAGTATAGAATGAGTATAAGGTGAAAGTTTTATAGCCAATTGTAGAAAATCTTATCTTTGAAGATGAGCACACGTGTCGCATCATCATTGGTAAAAAAATCTTACCGAAAATTTGGTCCCAATTATTTTGTCGCTATCTAGAAGTGACACATGCCGCATAATCATTAGTCGAAAATCTAGTCCAATTATTTTGCCGATAACGACACGTGGCAATGACACGTGACATGTTTTTATTAGTCCAAATCTTATATATTTATTTAGTCGATAGTGACACGTGTCATATTGTTATTGGTCAAAAATCTATCAGGAAAATAATATATTAACATTTTACAACATGATGAATAGTAATTGCTCTTGCACTTTGTGTATTGCTGTATTCAAAAACTGATTTTCTCTTGCTACTTGTGGAATAGTGTTTGCTCTTACTCTTTGGATGAGATGCAAGAGCAATTGCTCAAGTAACCGGTGTAGATGCTCTTGTATGAAATGAATGATACGAATATAAAATTA
Source organism: Geum urbanum (assembly GCA_946800695.1). Taxonomy (NCBI): domain Eukaryota; kingdom Viridiplantae; phylum Streptophyta; class Magnoliopsida; order Rosales; family Rosaceae; genus Geum; species Geum urbanum. Next base: position 46,325,855 of record OX327002.1, on the reverse strand, counting down.
AAAAACCCCAAATTTTCTTAAAATCTCTCTATTAAAACGAAAAATTAAATATTAAATAGGCTTTATTCCAGAATATGTTCTTGAAACACTATTCTAAGATCATATAATACAATACAAGACGTGGAGGAATTGAACCAGGTAATATGAATCTTTCAAAGGTACTCGAGGCATCAATTATTAGTCCTAATCAATGGATGAACCTAATTTAACACTATTGGTGATGATTAATTATACATCCGATGACAGGTATTTTAAAAAAAAATAAATGATGGCAATGGTATCAGAGCCGGAACTTTATCACACGGCATCTAAATCGCCTTGAAGCCCCAACTGCGCAAAAAAAGTATTACAAGGTAAGTCTTCGTAAGTGGTTGACAGCCGTATAAAGCTACGTATTTTATACTTTCTTAATAGTTGTTCTTGCTCATTATAAATATTATTTTTTAGTAAAAATGCTATCAAAATTATCAAGAACATCTTCTAAAACTTCGTTTTCATCAAGGAATTATATTCCTCAAACTATTATTAATCATATCAAAAATGAGGAGGATATTGAATTCTCTAATATTGAGAATCAGCTTCATAGTTGGAGCCTCCCGAAGGTTAAACCTTCAATGATATATTCAATGAATATGTTCAATTTAAATATGGCTATGACCATCAAAACAATTGAACAAACTATTCCTATTAGAAAAGAACATGAAACTATTCAGTTGTTTCAGCCTGAAGAAATCAGGAAATATAAAGATAAATACAGATATTTTCATATAGGTATGGTTCAAGTGGCTATTCGACCACTTTCCAGAGAAGGCTTAAATGCCTCATTATTGGTTGCCTTAAGAGATTGCAGGCACCTAAATTTTAATGACTCCTTATTAGGAATCATTCAAACAAGCCTATGCAACGGCCCAGTTTATTTTAACTGATTTCCTAATTTCTGTGTCTCTTTGACAGACAGAAATATTCTTGATATTTTAACATTAAATGTTAAAACCAGTGGCTATAACCTAAAAGAAGGATCTGAGCCACTAAATAATACATATAGGGTATATTATAAAGCAATGAATACCCTAAACCGAAAGGCAAAAAATTATGATACAAAGGGAAAGACAGTCTTAATTGAGACTAATCTGTTAAAATCAGATGTGTCTATTCCCCAGACTATTCAATGGCAGGATATTAAGACTCCTGATGAATGGATGCTTGAATCCGCTACTCCACCCAAACCTATAGAGAATAAAAAGGTAGAAGAAATTCTACAGTATGATGATGGAGATGTTATTATCAAATTTGATAACAGTAGAAGATCAACTAGATTATCATTCTCGGATGATAGTCTCTCTTCTATTTCATCAAAAAGAAGTGAGAATATTCAATCTCAAAGGTTTTATACTCCAAACCAAACTATGAAAGCCTCTTCATCAGGCACAAAAACTCCTAATTTAGTCTTTGATGGAGTTTGTACAAACTCTCAACATATTCCTCAAGGGATATACCATGAGGAACCTGAAACGTTATCATAATTTAATGACATTACGTCAATAAATGTCATTTCTATTCCATTTACTTATGATCGTCAAGCTTGCAGTAAATATTTTATGCAAGAAAAATATAAACAATTTAGAAAATGGTTCTTCTCTACTTTCAAGAAAGAAGAACAACAAAATTATAAAAATCTTTATTATGGCACTATTGAGGATTGGACTATAGCAAAAGGTAATATTGTTACCTCTATTTATCCACCTTCAGAGCATCTGAAGATAAAAGCAGGTGAAGCCATTATTGAGTCAGTTGCTTTCAGTCATGAAAGACAACATAATTATACAAATCTGACTCTACAAACTATGTGCTCCCTACTTGGGAGAATGGAAGAGAGATTAGAAAAAATTACACCACTTCCAGTATTAAAGGATACTAAACCCATATTATCTTCATCCACTATTAATTCTACTCCTAAGGTAGTAGAACCTTCTATTTTGAAACCAAGTATCAATATCACTATGCCTAACAAAAAGGATATTGATATTGTTTCCATTCTAACCCAGCAGTTAGAATCTTTACAACTTGGTAATCATAAATCTAATGAGAAGAAAGCTCAAATAGTTATTATCTCAGAAAAATTCTCTGATTCCGATAATGAATCAAATATTAATGAATTTGAAAAGCAAATTCTTGCACTAGGAGATGACCTTAAAAAACATTAGACACCTAGTATAAATCAAAATGTTTTCGGAAGAAGCACTGCTTTTGGCAGAAAATCAATTCCTACTGCTTCAACCAGACATTATTATACTTGTCCTACTCCTCAGGACTTATTATTCGAAGAAGAAAATTCGAATATTACAGCCAGCTTCAGTGCTAGGACTATCTATGAATGGAATATTGACGGACTATCTGAATACCAGATACTCACGTTACTTCACAGAATGACTATGTATTCAACTGTTTGCATATCTACTCATAATACAGATAAGCAGATTGCGGAATACATCGTTGCAGGATTTGCTAGCCAACTTCGTGGTTGGTGGGATAATATTATTTCCCCAGAACAACAGCAACAAATTTTAAATGCAACAAAAATTATTCAAACTCCAATGACCATGAAAGATGAACAAGGTCATGACAGTATTATATATACTGAAACCCCTATTCCTAATGCAGTTTATACACTGCTTACTTCCATTCTATTAGCTTTCGTTGGATCTAACCCAGTATCCTTTGAAAGAAACAAGGACTTATTAGTCAACCTAAAATGTCCTATCTTAACACAGTTTAGGTGGTATAAGGATGTATTCTTGTCCAAAGTTATGATCAGGACATATGCCAATTCTGATTTCTGGAAAGAGAAGTTCATAGCAGGCCTTCCTACTCTCTTTGCCCAGAAGGTCAAAGACCGTATTTTAAGAAAACATGGAGGAAACTCCATTCCTTATTATGAGTATACCTATGGTCAACTCATCAGTGAGTGCGTTGCTAAAGGGTTATCCCTTTGCAATGATATTAAATTAAAAGCTCAATTAAAATACCAATATTTAACAGGCAAAAAAGAAATTGGTGAATTCTGTGACCAATTTGGTTTTGATCTCCAAATCCTGAATAAACATAAGCATAAGGGATCAGACTCAAAATCTTATTTTAAGAAAAAGAAACGCCTTATCAAGAAATCTTCTCCTCCTCAGGAAAAGAAAAAGCGAAATTCAAAACCATATTATAAGAAGAATTATTCTCAGAATTCTTCCAATATTATTGTTTGCAGAAAATGTGGAAAAACAGGCCACTATGCTAATAGATGCTGAACCAAGAAGAAGATTAATGAAATTTCTGATGAAGGTCTAAAAAAGCAACTGTTAGCAATTCTTGTAAACCCTTCTGACAGTGAGTCAGAAGATCAGGTCAATATTATTGATCAAAATTCTGACAGTTTTGATTCTGAGTCTGAATCTTCATCATCAGACTGTGGTTGTAATGCAAACCATTACAAAGCTATTCTTGAGATGAATGGGTTAAGCATAAACGTGCTTACATCCCAAGAAAAATCTATTCTTGACTTGATCAATAGGATCCAAGATCCTGAAACCAAGAAAAATATGATCGAACATTTTAGAAACAATTAAAAGGGAGAATAAACCTAGAGATTCTCCTTATATTCCAAATGAATCATACTCCTTCAAAGAAGTTTTTGATGGGTTAAAAACTCATTCCTCTAAGAAATTATCTATTTCTGACTTACACGAAGAAATTAACTCCATAAGAATGGAGGTAAATATTATCAAAGAAAGAGAAACTTCTATTTCTGATTTAAGAGCAGAAATAAATAATTTAAAAATAGAAACCAAGTTTCTTAGAGAAATTATTAGCAAGATTATTCCTGACCAAGGAGAATCATCTATTCCGGATGAAGAGAAATTCTTCAACATCATTAACCAAGTAACATACCAGAAATTGTATTCTAATGTTACTATTGTCATAGATAAAGACTATGTCTAAAAAGGGATCGATCTCATCGACAATGGAACAGATCTAAATTGTATCAGTGAAGGGGTGATCCCCACGCGTTATTATGATAAATCATCACAGTCGTTAAACACTGCTGACGGTTCAAAACTAAAAATCAGGTATAAATTATCCAATGCTTCTGTTTGTAATTCAGGCATGTGTTTCAAAAACCCCTTTGTTATGGTCAAATGCCTAACACAACAAATTATATTGGGGACTCATTTCTTTAGTCTTTTGGAACCCTTTACAAAGACAAGTGAAGGTATAATTTGTGAGATTGAAGGTCAAAAGATAGTTTTTGGCTTTATTACTCAGCCTTAAACTCGTCAAAATGATATGATCAAAAACACTCTTATTTTCAAAGAGAATCAGATAAATTTTATCCAATCCGATCTAAAAGTTATGAGTATTATGACTCAAATTAACTCTCGACAAAATCAGATTAAATCTTTATCTGATATTATCAAAAGAGAAATATGCAGTGATCTTCCTAGTGCTTTCTGGGAAAGGAAAAAGCATATTATCACCCTCCCTTATGAACCTGACTTTAAGGAACAAAATATTCCTACCAAAGCCAGGCCAGCCCAAATGAATGTTGGGCTAATTGAATATTGTAAAGAAGAAATTAATTATCTTCTAGAAAGAAAACTTATCAGGAAATCCTACTCCCCTTGGAGTTGTACAGCCTTTTATGTTAATAAAAATGTTGAATTAGAAAGAGGAACTCCTAGACTAGTAATCAATTATAAATCTTTAAATAAGGTTCTAAAATGGATTAGGTACCCATTACCTAATAAAAAAGATTTATTATCTAGGCTCCAGTCAGCCTCTATCTTTTCAAAATTCGATTTAAAATCTGGTTACTGGCAAATCCAGATTGCAGAAAGTGACAGGTATAAGACAGCTTTTACTGTCCCTTTCGGACATTATGAATGGAACGTAATGCCTTTTGGGCTTAAAAACGCTCCTTCAGAATTCCAAAATATTATGAATGATATTTTCACACCTTATTCTTCTTTCTCTATTGTTTACATAGATGATATTCTTATCTTCTCCCAATCGCTTGACCAACACTTCAAGCATCTGAATATATTTATCAATTTTATTAAAAAAGCAGGTCTAGTAGTATCTGCTAAAAAGATGTCTATTTTTCAGACAAAAATCCGATTCCTTGGACAAGAAATAGAACAAGGAAGAATTATCCCCATTGAGCGAGCCATTCAATTCGCAGAAAAATTTTCAGATGAACTCAGGGATAAAACTCAGCTTCAACGTTTTCTAGGAAGCTTGAATTATATTGCAGAATATTATCAAAATCTGTCTACTGACAGCTCTCCTCTTTATGAAAGACTGAGGAAGAATCATCCTCCATGGGGAGAGATCCATACCAAAGCAGTTAGACTTATTAAGTCGAAAGTAAAAAGCCTCCCATGTCTAGCTCTTGTCTCACCAACCAGTTTTAAAATTGTTGAGATAGACGCTTCAGACATAGGTTATGGAGGAATTCTAAAACAAAAGTTTCCTAATTCAGAAAAGGAAACATTGTCCAGATATACTTCTGGAAAGTGGAATGATGCCCAGAAAAACTACTCCACTATAAAAAAGGAAATTCAAGCTATTATCAATTGTATTTCAAAATTCCAAGATGATTTATTAAATCAAGAATTCTTATTAAGAGTGGACTGTAAAGCAGCTAAAGATGTTCTTGAAAAAGACGTTAAAAATTTAGCTTCTAAGCAGGTATTTGCAAGATGGCAGTCTATATTATCTATATTTGATTTTAAAATTGAGTTTATTAAAGGAGAAATTAACTCTCTCCCTGATTTTTTGACCATGGAATTTATTATAGGTACCAAATGAGCCAGTTCAGTCGAGGCTCTAGAGGAGGAAGATATTCTTCCGCCGGCAGAGGCAGAGGCAAAGGCAAAGGAGAAAGCAGCAGCGGTTTCCCTGGCAACCTTGCCAATCAGAGTTATTCAAACTCTCCTCCTCCTTCTCAATCTAGAAGGAGTGAGCCTGCTGATACAGCGGATTATTTATCCTCTGGTAAATCCCAATAGAGCTTTTCAGCAGCTCTTAAGGAACCTGTTCTTCCAGGATTAAAGAAATCTTTAGAAGAACAAATTATTATTATTCTCCAGAAAGGATATGAGAGATATTTTAACTCTCATAATACTCTGGCACGAAGATATTTTGAGCCAGAAGCCAATTTTCCTATGTTAGGGAAGAAAAATAGAAGATATTATGAATGTATTCTTATGGAGACTGGTTCAGTAAAAATCCATCATATGAACCAGAACAAGCACATTGAAGATATTTCCTTCAGCAAGGCGTTTATTCAACGCATTATTCATATATCAGAGTGGGGTCTAAATCCTAATAAATCAATAGATTTAAAATTTATTCAGGACAATTATAATTACTGGAATTATATTGAAGCTTGGAGCAAGGCTTTTTATTATCAAAATAAAGCTGAAAAGCACACATGGTTTATAAGAATTGAACCATTCATTATTAAGCAGGAGCTTCCTTTTTGGTTCTACAACTGGTTCCATACTATGGGTCTAGGAGAAGACTTCCTTCCCAAAGGGGTCTCAACAGCTTATGAAGAATATATTATGAAGAACCCTAAGAATAGTGGAATCAGGGTTATCAGTGGAAGTAACCTTCTCCACTTTATTGCAAGATTCAGCCTCCCTTGGATTTGGCAATGGACTTATTCAGTTTATCGTATAGAAATTGGGGTTTTATCCCTTAATCGCCAATTCCATTATAAATGGTGGTCAAGATTCGATTATAATCCTTCCTTAATCAAAATCAAGGAATGTATTGCTGCCTTTGAAAAGGTAGAAAAAGAATATTCTCCTCAAGAAAACACCAGAAGGGATTTTGTAATTCCCTCCTTGGCAGATTTAAAAGCCGCATTTCCTTTGGCTTCTCCTACTGAGCTTAAGGAAAAATTATTGCAGCAACTGTCGTCCCAAATTGATGACAACGTAGCAGTTTTATTCAAAGAAACTTCTTCCAAAGCCTCCTTAACTCCAGCATCTTTGATGGATGAAGATTAAGCAAAAGAAGACGTTGCTGAAGAAGAAGAAGGAAATTTCACCCAAGAAAATGGAGATATGGAAGATTATTTAGGCCAAGTCCCCTTTGCAGACCCTTCCAAAGATTTTTTGAACTCTCTAAAAAAAGAGACGCCTCAAAGCTCTAGGAAAAAGAAGAGCAAAGCCAAGGTGGATAACAAGTGAAAGTTCACGCCACCTTCCTTAGAGATATTTTCCCTTAATCCTACTGTAATAATTGTAAGATCCTTTTTCTTTTGTGTTTCCATGTGTTCGATGTGGCCCAATGAGCACCCGGCATTGCACCAGAAAATGGGTTCTTTCCTTTTTTGTTTTTGTCGGCCACATTGTTTAGGCTCTTTCCTTTTTTGTCCTTGTCGGCCACGTTGTTTTGGTCTTTTGTTTGTTTTTTGAAAGTTGAAGCCTCTAGTATCCGGTTGCAAAACTTTTAGAGTCTTTTTAAGGAGACCTCTCTCCCGGAGTCTCATAAGTTTTTATTTTCCCCTTAGAAGATGGCTCTACCTTCTCTTTATCCTTTGTTGTAATCCTTTATAACCCCTCCTTTTTACTATCAATCATCAATCAATAAAATTACTATTATTGTTTATGAGCAAGGTCCTGGTATAAGTTGATTGATTATACATCCGATGATAGATATTTTTATAAAAATAAACGATGATAGATGATAGAGTCATGAGATTTGGGAATCCAACATGCATATGTTGATTTGCACATGTTCAAGGAATATGAGAATAGCTTAGAGACAAGGGACAATGAGACGTCTACTGTAAATTACGAATGAAATACGTCCTGAAGAAATTTAAGATCGTTTCTATTGATCAATATTGATGAAAAACTTAGATTAGTTTTACCGAATTTTTTTTAATCTGAGAAAAAAATGGGAGGTAGAGTGAGAAATAAGAGGTGTAGTGGGTAGTTGAAGGTTTCACATATATATTACAAGGTTAAAATAGAAATTGTAATCAAAATAAAAGTGGAGGTGTGGAGAGTATGAAAATTTAAATGTCCCAATAGAAATTCTCTTTCTTAATTCCAAAACTTAGACCATCCCCAACAACTTCTCTATAATTTTTCTACTATAGGGAAAACAAATAGCACAATTTACGATATATTTTCTCTCCAACTCCAACAAATTTTTTATTTTGCAAATTTTATCATTTATCCTCATTTTCTTTCCTAAAAATATAGAGATTGCTGTAAATATAGGAAATATTTTTTTTTCTCTCATCACATCCCCTATTTTAAATAATGTGTTTAGGGAATCTGTTAGAGCAAAACAATCAAAATATTCCTTAAAATGAATGAAAACTCATATATGGGGAAATTGTTGGAGTTACTCTTACTCCAGCTGAAACTAATACAAGTTATGCTTCTTTCGCATTTTTTTCACAATCACAAGAATGTAATAATTTTGATTAATTTTTCAATGTTACTTACATCATAAACGAGGATATTCCATACAATTTCATGTGTTTGAACTAACTAACAATGACCAGTCATAAACTCATAAAATCATTTATAATAGAATAAATAGCTGAAATAGTCACTCAAATCTGATAAGTTTTACATTTTGATCATTTAAGTATGACATATATGGAGCAAGGAAACAGTTGTGTGAGAGGCGGGCAACCTTGCTAACACAAGAGGCATTGTATTGGAGACAGGGGACTAAAGATAAGCATATGAATTATGATGATGAGAACTTGAAGTACTTCAATCAAAAGGCCACAAGTTAGAAGAGGAAGAACCATATATCGGGTTTGTTTGACAGTCATGATGTTTGGCAAGAAAGCCCGGATGGCATTGAATCGGTCGTGATTGACTACTACTCGGGTTTGTTCATCTCGACATGAGCTTCAAGAAGCAATTAGAGGTTGTGAAAATGTTTATCAAGCTGGTCATGACTGAGGAGATGGGGCAAATACTTTTGCTCCCCTATAGTGTCGAGGTGATTCAGGTGGCTTTGTTCCAGATGCATCCCTTGAAGGCACTCGGGCTGGACGATATGCCTCCTTTATTCTTTCAAAAATATTGGGAGACTGTGAATGCAGATGTGGTTGAGGTAGTGCTGGATGCTTTGCAATCGGGATAGATTTTATCTTCGGTGAACTTCACCAACATTCATCTTATACCAAAGAATCTGAACTCGGGTAAGATCATTGACTACAGATCGGTTGCTTTGTGTAATGTGGTGTACAAAATTGCTGCTAAGGTATTGTTAAATAAACTGAAATTGTTGCTCCAATACATCATTGATCTGTGCCAAAGTGCTTTCATCCCGAGCCGTTTGATCACGGATAACAAACTGGTGGCAAATGATGTGGCTCATTACTTGTGGACCAAGAAGAGTGGACAGAATTACCAAACGGTTTGAAGTTGGATGTGAGTAAGGCGTATGACCGGATGGAGTAGAGGTATTTGGAGACGGTTATGAGGAAGCTAGGATTCCCTTCAGTGTGGGTGACTAACATCATGGCTTATATGAACTCGGTCATGTATGCTTTTTTGATTAATGGTTACCCGAGGGGGTATGTCACCCATACTCGAGGTTTGCGGCAGGATGATCCACTGTCTCCATATTTGTTTCTGCTATGTACAAAGGGTTTGTCTGCACTACTATATAGGGCTCAGCAGAACAAGATTATAAAGGGTATTCGGGTTTGCCCTAGAGCTCCTAGGTTGTCTCATCTGTTGTTCGCTTATGGCAGATTGATATTTTCTCAAGCTAATATGCAGGCTTGCCACAATGTAAAGGAGATTTTACGGGTTTATGAATTGGCATCAGGCCAATCTATTAATTACTCCAAAAATAGTGTGTGCTTTAGCCAGAATCTAGCACATGAATTTCAGGGTGAGTTTGCAGAGGCCTTGGGGATGAAGTTGGTGCATTATCATGAGCAATACCTTGGGTTGCTGACACATATTGGAGCAAAGAAGAAGGAGACCTATCCTTACATCAAAGACAGGCTGCGGGATAGGCTTAGAGGATGGAAATGATCCTTGTTGAGTGGGGCAAGTAGGGAACTGTTGATCAAAGTGGTGGCACAAGCTTTACCAAGTTATACTATGAGATGTTTTTTGATGCCGAATACTATGTGTGAGGAGTTACAACAAATATGTGCAAACTTCTTCTGGGGGGATATAGCGGAGAAGAGGAGGATCCATTGATGTACTTGGGATGCCATGTGTAAGCCGAAGAAGAAGGGTGGTCTAGGGTTCTGAAATATTTATGCTTTTAACCTTTCTTTGTTGGCTAAGCAGGTTTAGAGAATTATTCAGCAACCTAATTTAGTGGTAGCCAAGGCTCTTAAATCCTAATATTTCCTGAAGGTGTCCATATGGAAAGCTCATGTTAGAGGTTCATCGTCCTTTACATGTCGTAGATTTATGCATGCGCGAAAGATCTTGGAGATAGGGTCAAGCTGGCAGGTGAGGGATGGAAGGAAGATTCAGATATTGCGAGATCGGTGGGTGCTGAGGCCTCCATTCACTGTGCTCGAGCTTCGGTTTCCTGCGACAATTGATCAGATTTCTTAGTTTATCACACCACAGAGGACCTAGAATCAAGAGGCCCTACATAGGTACTTGCCACAAGATGATATATCTGTTGTTCTTTCTATGTCGTTGAGTCACGGACCTTGCATGGATTGATTAGTATAGCATTACACTTTGAAAGGAGAGTATACTATGAGTAGTGCATATTGGGTAGCCAGGGACCAGATTTTCCTCCCTCACTTAATTGTGCAGCATCAGTGGGTGAATTTATGGAAGTGTTTGTGGCGGACTAGGGCAGCACCGATGGCTAGGATGTGTTTGTGGAGGGCTTGCCATGGATACTTACCTACTGGTCCACGTCTACAAGGTCGACATATGGATGTTGATGGTATATGTCTTCTCTGTGAGGAGGAGGTGGAGACTAAGCTACACCTTTTCGGTATTGCAGTGCAGTACAGACCATTATCCAACCCATTACTATGGGTATAGGGGGGACAATGGACACTTTCAGGGAATGGATTATGGCATGCTCGGTGGGCCTGTCGATGGATGTGTTTGCCAAGTTAGTGGTTATGATCTGGTTCATATGGAAGGGACAGAATGACAAATTGTGGAACCAGAAGTTGTTTGATGGACATACTATGAGGGTATTAGCAGGAGCTTGGCAGGAGCTTGGCATGATAGATATGTGCTTATGCATAAGACTCCGGACCGCCCAGCCAAAGTTCTTCAGACGTGGACTAGACCATCTGGGGGTCACAACTACGTCTGTATTGATGGAGCCTTCGATTCCTTTAGACAGAGAGGTGGTATATGCATGATTGTTCAAGATTGAGAGGGTAAATTTGTGTTTGCAGCTGTAAGCAGGATTAATGGGGTGTATTCGGCATTGGCAGTAGAGATTGAGGCAGCTTGGCGGGCTATACACATAGCTCATCAGATAGGGCACAACCCTGTTCGGATTAGCTATGATTGCTTATCAGTGGTCAAGGAAGTTGCGGATCCTAGTACTATCTCTAGTTTGTTCCAGGAATTCTGTGAAGACCTTTATCTGGACTATCGACTTCTACATGGGTCTAGCTTTGTTCACTTAGGCCGTGAGCCTAATGTAGTTATGGATAAGCTTGTTAAATAGTCATTTCGGATTGCGAGGGTCCCATATAGGTTCCATGTCATACCCGATTTTATGCGGGAATGGTTTACTTAATTGTAACGGCATCTATTATTAATAAATTTCTAATGTTTCACCTCAAAAAAAATATGACATATATGAAATTGTGAGGTAAACTTTAGTGACCAAAATGAAATCGTGAGGTAAAATTAGGTGAAATGATGTATGTCATACTTGAATGACCAAAATGTACAACATGTCATATTTGAGCGAGTATTTCAACCATTTTCTCTATATCATGATAAGCTTGAGCTATCCAATAATGACTAGTTCTAATCGAGAGCACTTCAGTCCATCGATTGTGAGACTTCACAAACTCGCATGAATCTCACGCTTGGATTGAAGCCATTGATCTAATCATGTTATTGGCATAGTTGTTGTAGCAAATTACAACTTGTTTTGAAAAGCTGATGTGGGAGTGAGAGAGGGAACATATTCATCTTAATTAATCTGGGCAACACACCTATCTTCTGCTTCTCTGCAAATCAACTTCGACTGTCGCCACCCACCATCGTCCTCCTATTTTCAATATCTCATTCAAATCAATTAATCAAACCAGATTCAAATAAATTAAATCACCCCAAACAAGATTCAAATCATTCAAATCAATTAATAAAAACAACACTAGAGGAGTTGTGGAAGAGAGCCAAGATCGAGCTTCTTAGAAGAAGCGGCGACATAAGATCATATGTGAAAGGTTTTGAATAAGATCATATGCCTAGTGGTCATCCTTTACTTTCTTACATATACTTGTTGGCCAGTTAAAGATAAGTTACTGTTTTTTTTTTTTTGCTCAAAGTAGATGAGTTACTGTCCAAACTTGAGCAATACTTGGTGATGGATAAGACTAGTTAGAGATAAAGATAGACGAGCTCAGAAGAAGTCTCAGACCATCGATCACTACCACTCTGCCTCCGCCAAATTCTCCGGCGCGGCCTCCAAACATGCCGACAAGACTTCAAGCTGCAAGTCGAGCCTCTTTCCCTCTTTCCCACATCCAGCTTTTTAAAACAAGCTGTAATCTGCCACAACAACCATGCCAATAACATGATTAGATCAATAGCTTCAATTCATGTGTGAGATCACGCGCGATTGTGAAGTCTCACAACCAGTGAACATAAGTGTCTCTGAATTCTAATATCATAACTAAACGAGTCGTTTGAGCTACTATATCACCTCCGTACAGTTTATGAGCAATATTTAAATAGCTTTCAGAACCAAATATACTTTTAACATCCAATAAGTCATTTATAGAAGCTTGAATTGCTTGAACTGCTTGTACATAATTGTTGAAGATGCGGACCGGAATGAGAAAAAGAGTAGTTGCAACTAAACATTAAAATATATGTGTATCTATTAAAATCTTGAAGAAAAAAAGAGATAACAAGAATATGTATTTATTTTTAAATGGCGCTAGTAATTATTTTCTAAATATTAAATTTAATATTTAAATAGATACTTTCACCTAGAATTCTACATCTATAGAAAAAAAAACACTCTAGATGAAACGATGCACGTTGGTCAACTAAAGTACACTACTCATACTGTTTTTCCTATAAGAAGATAGTAAAGAAGAATCCAACCGGATGACTGATCATGTACTTATATAGTTATGTTGAGTTCTGTTTTGGTAGTCAGTGAGTTATGTGATCAGTTGTGGTCAACTACCGTTAGATATGCATCAAATAATAGATAAATAAAAAATAGTTAGAAGATAATTTAATATAATTTGTTGGATGCAAATGATGATTGATGTTATATATCTACATTTATATCCATAAGCAATTTAATCATGTATGCCTGAACTGATAGAATCTAGATTGTTTTATTCAATCATACATATTAGGGTCAATTTGATGATCAATTTAAGTCGATGGGTTCATCTACTATTAGGAATGTGAATCCTTAGTCCTCACCTAAATATCTCTCGAGACTATCAATTATCATTCGAACATTCTTTCAAGGGAATACTCTTTCTTTTTTTGAGGTGAAAGATGGAAATATATTATATTTGATAAGTTACAAAAGAAAACACTGATTGCCTGCATGAAATAAAGAACTCCCTATAGCAACCTATACTACATCGCTCACAACAATCATATCACAAGACATAACTAAACGTGCTAAACGTAGGACAATTATTGAAAAAAATATGGGTCACACATCCTATCCAGCTATGCACCCCAAATAAAGACAGCTTTTGTTGCTCCTCGGCCATCTTCTCAGCGACTGGATTGATTGATATCTCCTTCTGTGGAGACTCATATTTGGAAACCTCCGACACCTGAATCCCAGTTGTCTTGCTATTTTTGGCTCCCGGTGATGGGGTCTCCTCCCGCGTCCCTCTTTTTTTTTCACCAAGCGGAGAGGGGATGGTCAATTACAATCTTCCGGGCCTAAGCAGTAATTCCCCATATGAGCATCGTCATCTACCTTCAGCAAGCGGCAATGCCCCATTTGGGTGCACCGCGGCAATATTTCGCGAAGATGATCCAACTGTCTGTAACGCCACTCCTTTCTTGCGTCATGTAGTCATGATAATGGGTTTATGGCCTTTAGAAGTGGGCCCAACATCCTTTTGGGCCACGGAGCTCTCACCAGATGGGTCTGACACTGGTACACCATCTGTACTTATAACCTGAAAAAAGATAAAAGAGATCAATGGTTCCCCCTCGAAAAGAGGGTTCACCTGCATCTTGGATATGTGTCCCTGGTTAGGGTCTCTCTTCTCCTGCATGTGTGCCACATGGCCTATATGCACTAGTTCTTGGGGCGGAGGTCCACTAACCGGGGTCATCACCACATCTGACGTCAGCTCCGCCATAGTGGGTTGCGCTGCCACCACCGTGGTCTCCGCCTGGCCCGATTCAAATCATGGCAGCGGTTGTGTAGCTCATGCCGCATCTTTCGCCCCCCGTCATTCTGCCCGAGCTCTCTCCACAACACAACCTACTCGGCCATACACGAACAACCTACAAATAGGGCAAATGCCCCCTCGCATTTGGGTAATCAAAACTTACCGGTAGCACACAATTTGGGGCAAAACGGATTTTGCGACAAATGACCACCCTATGGTTGAGGTCGATCTTTACTTGACCTTCATCAAGCTATCGGCCAGCAGGGCCAGGTCGTGCTATTGATATTGACCCACATAATTTTCGAGCTACTCTACCCACTCTCGAGTCAGGGTGGGCTTCAGAACGTTGCAGACCTACACTCAGGTCTGTGTCACCGTTGCCGGGACCGCCCCCGGATTTGATAATCCATCAAACTCCTGCACCACCACCATGCATCCCTTGAAGAACCATGGCCCACGTGTGGCCTACCGGAGGGCTATCTGATCCATAAACCTGCAGAAAAATCTATCGGCATCATGTCGATAGATGACAATATGGTTCGGACCCAGCGGCCCGTGCCACAATCAGATCGATCATGGCAGCCTTAAACGATGGGTCCAGGACCTCCGGCAAAGCCATCGGCCCAAAAACACTCGCGACTCCATACCTTGTGACCACAGTCACTGCTGTCTCCTGGTCATTTGCCACCGCCTCGACCAGTGGGGCCAAATCAACGACGCCGGACGTATCGTCATCCTCATCCGAAAGGACCAGCCCCTCTTGGAACTGGTCGACAACATCATCCTCCTCCTCGGAAACCATCAATAGAGGACGGTTTGGATGTTAGGGGAGAAAGTGGGGAAAAGAGGCCTTGGAAATCAGTCTAGAGGAAAAGGGGTCGAGGGAAGATAGTTACTGTTTGAAGAAGGTGGGAAGAGGCAAGATCGATCAGAGAAAATGGCAAGGCGGGCGGCGAGGCCGCTAGGTTTTTTTCTACTCAAGAAGAGAAAGCAACGCAACAACACAACAATAGATGTAACTGTTTAATACTTTTACTCATTTACTTTCTTTCTTTTTTAACGAAAAGAAGATATTATTAAAGACCTTCCAGGTCAAAATAGTACAAAAAGACTCTGACTTGCACTCTACTCTATCAAGAGATAGAATGAACAAACACAAAGCTAGTACTACTCACTTAAAACACTAAGCTCAACAAAGGTCAAGCTTACTTGCATCTTTCCCAAATCACGAAAGACATAAAGTTAATAGAGATGAACATACCTTTGAGCACGCAATTGTGGTAGGTATGTCACCACCATGAATTTCATAATCCAAAGAAAGATGCAAATAAGCCCGGCACCAACAATGCCTTAAACCATCTTCTTCTTGCCCAACTTAGATAGGCAAGAAGTCCTCGTCCACAACAGGTGAAGCAAATGACAACTCCAAATAGGATCAAAGCTTGATATTGAAGCTACCAACCAGCGGCCCTAACCAACAAGCCAGATGGTCAGGCTCGTAAGCCAAAAAACCAAGCCCATAGGTCTAGAAAAGTCTGAACCCATAGGCCCAGAAAAGCCTAATTCCTCATTCAACCTGTAACTCGCCTGCAACGCCGGCGTCGCCACAATCCAGCCACGCCGCACACCATCAGCCCACACCTTCCTCGCCAGCAGCTGACCAGTACGCACCCTCTGATCAAAACTACCCAATAGATCCAAGGTCACAAAAGTGGCCTTCGTCTCGCACCTCGATCCATAGGCCGCCACCCCAACAATGAGAAAACTCGTCTCCATGAGGAGACGCTTGAACTGTGCACCAAGAGCCATAACGCTCTTCTCGATAGACACAATCGCCTCTATCCACTTTAAAGCTTGAGACCAGAGACCATAATCATCTTGGATCTCAAAATCAAAATTCTGGGAATAGGCCTGAGAGGTGACGCCAACATGTGGTATCCTGGGGACAACGGCAGAGAACACTCGCCGTGCATGGAGGGTAGGCCAAGGTTTTGAAATCGCCGCATACGCTGGAGACCTAGGGTTTTGCAAGAGAAGCTAGTCGCACTCATTCAATTTTTACTCATTTACTTATTCCTTGGATAGCCATCAAAATTTGTCAAATTTTACAAAAAAATCGTTAAAATATTGAAGATGTATATGAAATATTCTAAATATCACAATATCAGGGATACTTGACGATTGAAAGAAATATTGCATATACAGGAAAAAATAAGAAACACATTGAAGAATATATCGAATATATAGCAAAATTTTCAATTTAAGAGATTTCATAAACCACTTTCACCATTTACTTATTGAATAATTAAATGATGTGAATGCTTCACCAAAACAGTTCACTGGCCTATTTTGAAATTCAAAATTAAATGCTTAATTCCGCAAAGATATTTTTTCCAAACTAAATTTAGATAAGATGATTTAGCCGCTTATGCTTATGCCCTTGACCACATCAGTTTTTCTATATTCAAAACTATTCTCTATCCCCCCTGAAAACCCGAAAACGCCAATTCAAAATTAACGTTTAGCATGTAACCAAAAACAGAAGAAAAAAAGAAAAAAATTAACGTTTAGCACAACCGGAATAAAATAAAATATACACGTGGTATACAGAGTGGGTCCCCTGTCTATTCCCACGCGACGACCCTGAGCGCCTGGATCACAAACCCACCACCATCATCAATTACCTAAAACCCAGTAGAGCAGTCTCGCTGGAGTTGCTCATCTAGACTAGGCTAGTCTCTCTACTACTACTAGTACGACTCCAACACTCACAGCACAGACAAGCAGCAATAAAGTCCCTTCACCTCACTCACTCCTCTCTCTCTCCATCTCTCATTCTTCTTCTTCCTCATTTTTTACCTTGCTCAAGATCTCTCGTTCTCTTTCTCTCTCTAGAAACAGCGGCATTTTCTCTCTCTAGAACCGAAACGCGTGTAGATCTTCCGCCGCGTTTCATGGATCTGTAATGTCCGCGGCTTTCTTCTTCTTCACTCTCTCTCTCTGCTTCTTCTGAAGCTTTTCAAAAACACACAATGAGAGGCGGAAAAGCGACGGAGAGGCTCGCCGCCGGCCGCTGAGTCACCGACACTGTAGGAGTTTCCGGCCAGTTTCCGTCCGCGTTCTCCGGTTCTGAGAATGATTGTTGTGGATTTCGGTTTTGGTGAGAGAGACAATGCGGACTCCGATTCTGCTGCTTCTTCCTCTTCTTCTTCTTCTTCTTCTCCAGCTCAACTTGGTTCTCTACTGCTCAGGTATATTTTTTTTCTATTTTTTTAGCGACTTAATTCCAATTCAATTTTATTATTTCATTCGATTTAGGTTGAGTATTTTAGTTTGAATGTTTGGCTGGTAGTATATGAAGGTTAAGAAATTTGTGAATTTTATATTGCACAGTGACTGTAGTTCGGTTAGCTCATAACGTCTCTGAAGAAGACTAATTTACCTTTTATCTTTCATATATAATTTCAGGCCAATTGTCACCAACTCACTTTCAAGTTTGGAATCAACCTTTATCTTTGACAGATTTCTCACTTGAACACGGTAAGTTCACTTGCCAGGCTCTCCATTAATTTAATCAATTTTTCGGTTAACAGTTAAACACATTGTCATTGAGATGTAAACAAACTGGTTCAGCTGAGTTGGAAATGCAACTAATACACTAGAACTTTCTGTGTTAAAAATCAATAGTGCGAATCGTATCCAGAGATGTTCAGCTATGCTTCTTCATTCGGCTACAGTCTACCTCTTTTTATAGCTCAGGGTTATAATCCTGGCATTTTTTTGACATATATGTTTGTATATTTGTATTACGATTTGCAGCAAGGTCAATCTTGAGGAGATTGTCATTTGCTTCTTCAAGACCATTTAAAAGACGAAGGACCAAGCCTTCTTCAGTTCCCCTTGCACCTGCACCTGCACCTTCTCCAGTTAATCTAGGTACACATTTATGGATCCTCTTTGAAATTATTTTATGCAGATATTCCAGTTTTGTGGTCTCACAGTTACGATAACATCTTCGTCTCAGGTCCCAGCATTGCTCCTGCACCACGGCTACATCATCGTCGTCGTCGTGGAAAAGGAAGACCCCATGCTGTTGCCCCAGCCCCTGCAAAGGACCCAGGTAATAATATAGGGTTTGAGATTTGACTACATCTACTACATCAGGGACTCAATCAGTAGATCACAAGTTGAGATGAATTTTAAACCAAATTGTTTGATTTATGTTTTGCCTTGGATGGACGAGCGCTATTGGTTTGACCAGTTAAATACCTGGTTGCTATTCTTTGCAATATAAAAGATCACTGAAAAGTTACAACCACTCTTCTGCTGATACAATTGTTTAATCTGCTCTAATTTGTTTTTCACAATAAAATAGTGAAAAAGGGATAACGGTATGTAATATTACTCGGGTCATGATGGCTTTGAGACTTGGCTTGACCTTCCCTCACCATGGGTTGGATGAGCCGCTAGTCCAACTACTGCTAAAAAGTGGAACTCAGATTCTTTTATATCTAAAGATACTTATTGGTTAACTTGTGCGAAAAAAGCCTTTAATCTCAGTTATTGTTTCTCTTGGGAGTGGCTTGTTAGTTTACTTTTTGTGCTGGTAATTTTGGCAGGTTGTGATCAAATGTGCGTGGATCCATTTACTGCTTCTCCATTTGGTTCACCTTGTGGTTGTGTATTTCCTATGAAAGTCAAGCTTTTACTGGACATAGCGCCTTATTCTATTTTTCCAGTAACAAGTGAGCTAGAGATTGAGATTTCTGAAGGCACGTATATGACACAAAGTCAAGTTATAATAATGGGTGCAAGTGCTGATAGTCAAAATCAAGGAAAGACAGTGGTGGATATCAACTTGGTTCCTTTAGGGGAGAAGTTTGATAATACCACAGCGAAAATAACATATGACAGATTCAAGCAAAAGAAAGTGCCTCTCAACATGACTCTTTTCGGCAATTATGAAGTGTTGTCCATTAGTTACCCAGGTACTAACCTCCACTCTCCTATGCTTTGGCTTACCATTTCACTATTTATTGTTGTTGAGACCAAGATTTTTATTGTCAGGAATACCTTTGTCACCACCATATGATGGGAATGGTCCAACCGTAAGTCCTTCAGATTTTCCTATCTCTGCTGATATGCCCAGAAAGAACCAGAAGATGAATATCAGAACCATTGCAATTATTGCCCTATCTGCCTTTGTTCTTCTATTGGTTATCCTTGGAGCAATCTCGATATTTATAAAATGGAGAAAAGTAGGAAGGCCATCTATTGCTGTTGGTCCTGCACGTGAATCGTCTATGCACAAAAAATCTGGTAATTATGTCTTTTTTTTTCAGTGTTCAGATCAGAGCTACCGGGATCTTGGTCACTCTTTAACATCATCATTATGTTTGGATTTACTTTGTGGGTAAGGGGGACCAATACTTTCCTCTGCATTTGTAAGCAGTTCATTAGGAGTATGCTTAGTAGAGTTTTTTGTTGAGAATGTTGTTTTCGTTGTTTTACTGCTCACTTGCATTGCATGTACATCAATTAAATTACAGATGTACATGCATATAAATGTGCACAGAACCATTTGTCGATTATACTGTTGTACGTCATTAAACTATTGATGTCTGGGCATGTTTGAATCGATATAGTTCTAATGTACCTGTACTTACAGAAGCTTGAAGCACAGAAATTAATAACATTTATCTCTAGCTTTTGCCAATCTTAAATTCTGAATCTTTCTCATTTCTCTTCCCGATAAGTCAAAGTATCTTGGCAAAACCATTGAAAAACTTGATTACCAAAATACGTTGACTTGACACATGCAAACTATACCAGTTATCCAGCTCAGGATCTGGTTCTCTTGTCCAGATTTGTAGAATGTGTTTGAAGAAAATGCTATTCCAATCCATGATTATCCCCATTGTGCTTGCTGTAAATTTGGTACTCTTGTATAAAACAATAACTCGGTTCTGTATCAAGTGTATCGTATACTGATTGATTGTTCTGTGTCTTATGCAGGCATTGGGTCTATGTTATCAAGTAGCATTGCAAGCTCGACTTCAGTGTCCCTAATGTCGACCATGGCCACCAGTATTCTCTCTGTTAAAACATTCCCACGTTCTGAGCTTGAGAAAGCGACAAATAAGTTCAGCTCTCAAAGGGTATTAGGAGAAGGAGGATTTGGACGTGTTTACCTTGGAATTATGGAAGATGGAACGGAAGTTGCAGTCAAAGTGCTCACAAGGGATAATAACCAAAATGGAGACCGTGAATTCATTGCAGAAGTTGAGATGCTAAGCCGATTACACCACCGTAATCTTGTGAAACTGATTGGTATATGTATTGAAGGGCATGTGCGCAGCTTGGTATATGAGCTTATTCGCAATGGCAGCGTTGAATCCCACTTGCATGGTATGGTATTTGTCAGCTTTGGTCTGTTTCGTGGCTCGAATTTTTATTTTTTTTGCTGAATTGTGAAGACTCATTTAACTCTTAATATTTATCTAAAGCAACTGAACAAACTATTCGATTTCCCACTCTTCAAGAACTTTAAGTTTTTTTGTTTGCTTTGTTGGCAATGATATAGCTGAAACTTACATGTTTGTATATTATGATTGTTTTTTCAGGCATTGACAAGAAAAATGGACCCCTTGACTGGGACGCCAGGATGAAGATTGCCCTGGGGGCAGCAAGAGGATTAGCTTATCTTCATGAAGATTCTAATCCCCGTGTCATTCACCGAGATTTCAAGGCTAGTAATGTTTTGCTGGAAGATGACTTCACTCCCAAGGTCTCTGATTTTGGATTGGCTAGGGAAGCTACTGAAGGAAGTCATCACATCTCTACTAGGGTCATGGGAACTTTTGGGTAATCGCATGTCTACTACTACTATAACAAAATTTAACAAATCATTTTGAACATCAGTTACCAATATTTTGGTCAGTTGCAGACCCCTTGTTTGCTAAACTATGCCACACAGTTAATGAATTGGGAATATTAATAACTGATAAATGATTTATAATCTAGTATTTGTCTTTTTGAGTACCTACCACATGTGACCAAATGATGGATTAGCTTTTGCTTCAGTAGTTTTTTTGCAAGAGCAACATTTTTATTCTTCTCTTGACCAAAGTTAATGGATTTACAGGTACGTTGCCCCAGAATATGCCATGACAGGCCACTTACTAGTCAAAAGTGATGTTTATAGTTATGGAGTTGTGCTGCTGGAACTTCTGTCCGGAAGAAAACCGGTTGACATGTCCCACCCTCAAGGCCAAGAGAATTTGGTAACTTGGGCAAGACCGCTGCTAACCAGCAGAGAAGGTCTGCAGCAGTTGGTGGATCCTGCCTTGGCTGGAACCTATGACTTTGATGACATGGCTAAAGTGGCAGCCATTGCTTCCATGTGCGTTCACCCTGAAGTGACTCACAGGCCTTTTATGGGTGAAGTTGTGCAGGCTCTAAAGCTGATATATAATGATAATGATGAGACTGGTGGGGACTGCCATAGTCAAAAGGAGTCTTCTGTTCCGGACTCCTTTAAATGCGATCTTGCCCCTTCTGATAGCAGTTGGTGGAATGCCGGTGGACTCACTCCCCGATTAAACTACGGGCAAGCTTCTTCCTTCATTACAATGGAGTATAGCTCTGGGACGCTTGAAGACATGGAAAACAGAGCGTTTTCAACTTCAAGTTTTGTCAGGAATGAGGTTTCTTTACCAATTAGACACGGTAATAGGTCAGGCCCTTTAAAAACCATCCGAAGCAAGCCGTCCTTCTACAGAGCAAGAGGAAGTATGAGTGACCATGGAGGGCTGCTCGGAAAGCGTGCTTGGAATGATGGGTTCTGGGTTTGAAGTTTGTTAATTTTTATTTTTTCTTTTTTGAATTTGTACAGCTCAAAAAGGACTGCAGCTTTTCGAGTATAGCCCTGGCCGGGTGTAGTTTAGATGTTGAAACTCGTGACTGCCTGAGTCCCATGTTGAAGGATGAGTAAGAAATAGGGGAGAGGACTATGGCTTCTAATTTTTGAGGAAGTTGATTCATTTACATACGATTTGGGATGGAAGATAGAAGTTGTAAGTTGAATACATGTGTATTATGTCCCCTAAGGGTTCAATGCCTACATGTGTATTACCTTTACTAAACTTGTGAGTGTGGAAGTCTTCTTTTTGTTTGCTTATCATATCCCCGAGTATGAATGAGTATACAAATCAGACGGACCATGTCAGGAATTGTCAACATTCAGCCCTTGATGATGATGCCGTTTGATAAATCGGGTTTGCCTTCGTCTATAACGCATTACGCATGGATGAATTGGATTTATTTTTTAAGTAAATTAGGTCACTTAGAGATCCTATTTCACACATAAGGTTATTTAAACTTTTTATCATAATTAATGTCATTTTCTTTAATTCATATTTTCTGTCTTTTCAATTTTGTCCTTTTATATTTACTTTAAAGATCATTTATATTTGTATCTTAATTAAGGTCATTTTTTTATTTATATTTTCTGTCTTTCAAATTTTACCTCTTTATATTAACTTTTTTATCATAATTAATGTCACTTTTTTATCCATATTTTTTATGCATAAAGTTCCAGTAAAGTAGTACTATCCAACAACTAGAGTAGTATTTTCTGAAAACAACAGTAGTACTTTCAACAAAGTTTTAATTAGAATGCATAAAGTCCCAGTGGAGTAGTACTATCCAACAACTAGAGTAGTACTTTCTGAAAACTACAGTAGTACTTTCAACAAAGTTTTAGTTAGAATGCATAAGTTCCAGTAGAGTAGTACTATCCAACAACTAGAGTAGTGTTTTCTGAAAACTACAGTAGTACTTTCAACAAATTGTTGTAGTGCTTTTCATGAAACTGCCAAATGGTGTGTTTTGCAACGTCCTCACTGTTTTTGGTGGCAATTTTTTATGAAGTTCACCCATGACTTTACAAAAGCCTCTTAATGTCGATCTTATTTGGACTTTGGATTTCTTAGGGTCTTCCATTTGTGCCTTTTCTGCAAAACAATAAAATAAACCATCAAAATACTACATACTACTCACATAAATTCTATATACTACTTGCATCAATTATACATACTACTACATAGCACACTACATACTACGCACAGCCAACACTGCAAACTACTACAAAGGACACTAGATACTACTCATAGACAACACTGCAAACCACTACATAGGACACTACATACTACTACAAAATGCACTACATACTACTCACAGACAACATTACAAACTACTACAAACAACATTACAAACTACTACAGACAACACTACAAACTACTACATACTACTACAGAGCACACTACATACTACTCACAAACAACACTACAACCTACTACAGAGCACACTACAAACTACTACAAAACACACTGCAAACTACTACAGAGCGGACTACATACTACTCACATACACCACTGCAAACTACTACATAGCACACTAGAGTCTGTACATACTACTACAGCGCACACTACAGTCTGTACATACTACTACAGAGTAACATATGTACTACCACACATTATTATAGACACTACTACGTACGTAACAACCAAAACACAACAATCTGCCTAACAATCAAAGCACACTTCTGCATACAAATAGATCTCCAACGCTCAGAGAGAGGGAGAGGGAGAGAGAGAGAGAGAGAGAGAGATATTTTGCGGCTGTGGTGTCGGCATCGAGGTGTGGCGAAGAGAGATACGGCTTAAAGGAGGCGTGATAGTGGTGAGGGATTGAGAGAGGGAGATGAGGCTGCAACTGAGATGAGAGAGGAGGCGGTCAGGCAACCGAGAGATGGGAGAGAGAGGAAACCAAACGGAGAGAGAGATAATACCAGGCAGAGGGAGAGAGAAAACTGAGATATGGAGAGAGTGATAGGAGAGAGAGAGGTGTTAAATTGAATTTTTATGATGGTATATTTGTAAATAAATCAAATATACCTTGAAGTTAGGTGACCTTATATGTAACTAATCTTACGTAATTGACCTTAGGTAAAATTTACCCTTTATTTTTATGTCTTTGATGAATTCAGGTTGTCTTTGATGTCTTTCATAATTCGTTTTGCCTTGGATGATTTGCGTAACTTTCGATGCCTTTCTCTTTTTTTTTTTAAAGGACACTAATTTTATATTCACTCTGAAACTTGTGATAAGAATACATAACTATACTGGATTACCCAACCCGACAAAAGAAATCTTATAGTACGCTTATACTAGATAACAAAATGACACATAACATAACTTATACTAACAAACCAGAGTAGCACGAGAGTGCTGTCAAACTTAGGGTGCACCACTCTTTAGTTAGCTAAAGGACCTTTCTACATGGCTACTGGATCCCCTGGGTCGACATCCTGCACCTTGTCCCCAACAATAGATTCTTCCACATCCTCAACCTCCTAATAAAACCAGTTGTGAAATGCCAGCTGTTGCCGAGTAGTAATGCTTTGTCGTGGCCTCGGACGCCTGGCCATCTTACGTTGTTTGCTCGCTCGTTCTTGGGACTCCTTTGTTATATCACTTTCCCAAGTATCCATTACCACCTTCTGCCTCCGTTTGGTCTAGAATATACCGGGATCTCATCCCTCAACCGCCACAACCTCTCTCATGCCCGATATTGGCCTTCTACCTCCAGCTCCGCTTCCAGCTTGGCACATTGAATCGGGCAACTCTACATGAAATGATCATAAGTTTCACATCTCATACAAATACCCTTCAGTGTCAAGTACTCTACTCGACATTCAAGTCAAGCCTTAGCCCCCACCGACATCATGAAGTGAGTGACCAGTGGCTTACTCATATCGACTTCCACTAGCAATCGGATCACATCATCGTTATCCAGACGCGCCCGATCATAATCCAAGTAAGTACCAAGGTGACTGCCTAAGGTTTCCAACCAGTCAAAAGTCGGCTTCTCGCCATGCAAGGCTCCTCCTTTGAAATCAAAATTGGCCCA
Source organism: Geum urbanum (assembly GCA_946800695.1). Classification (NCBI taxonomy): domain Eukaryota; kingdom Viridiplantae; phylum Streptophyta; class Magnoliopsida; order Rosales; family Rosaceae; genus Geum; species Geum urbanum. The sequence goes on along the minus strand of OX327002.1, from coordinate 46,300,279 downwards.
CACTTTGACCTTGTCGATCATGATCGACTCTACCGGTTGAAAGCCATCAAATTCCTTAACCACTACCATAGTGTCCTCGAAGAATCAGGGACTATGGTGCACTGCCCTCTTGAACGCTCCTTTATCACGAAACTTCACCAAAAAATGATCCTCGGATTCGCTCTAGATGGAGATTGCGCATGAACCATTGGACCCTTTCCATACCCGAATCATCAAGTACTTGATCGAATCGGCTCTCTGGGCCGAAATGACAATCGGTGAGAATATCTTCATGACAACAAATTGATATTCATTGTCTTCCTCCTTTGCCCCTATAGATAGATCAAATGAGAAAGGAGACCGATGTAGAGTATTAGGTGCCATGAACTCTGATCCAAAACCACACGAAAAGAAAAGAAATTTTAGGGTTCGGTGAAAGGAAAGAGAACTAGGGTTTAGGGGAAAAGTAAGATCCGAAAAGGATCAGAAGATGAATTGACGGGGATGTGAATCGAAAAGGAGGAGCGTCGGTGCCAGAAATAGGTCTGGCAACCGACAATCTCCTAAATACGGTGAGAGGTGGCTAGGGTTTACAAAGAGACAAGGAAGTCGTAGAAAATTTACTCTTGGTAACACCTCATAATTTTTCCGTTGATATATATTGACTTTTTTGCCTTTTATAACTCTCAGTTCTTTGAAATATTTACCAAATTTCATGCAAAGCATCAGACCTGAAAATATCATAATAAATAGTGATTTTAATTTAGAAGTACGAAAACATACAAAATAAATAGAAGTCCGGACGACACATGAGAGGGAGACGCAAATAGTCCATCGGCGAATTAGCTGCTGCTCTCCACGCGCCCCCATTATTGATATAATAAAAGATGCTCTCTTTCTCTAGTACCAAATTCCACCGCTATCTTCGTCAGGTCGAAAATGTCGTCGTCCTCCAATTCGCTTCCGCCTCTCCCCGAAAACTGCCTAGTGGTGCCTCCTTCTTCTTCTCTCTGATTCAGACCAGTCTCGAATTAGTTGTAATTCGTTTGTATGTATGATGAAGACTAAATAAGTGTAAATATGTTGCAGCTGGGTTTGGGCGGCTTGGGCGTTGATTTCTTGGCCGCAGTCTCGTCTTATCCCAAGCCCGACGATAAGATCAGAACCACTAGCCTAAAGGTACTTCACATATGTTGACTTTCTTTTTAAAAGGCGTTGACTTGGGCACTCGTACTGCAAACGTGACCGGTAACTTTTCCAGGTTCAAGGAGGTGGAAATGCCAGTAATGCTTTAGCTTGTGCTGCTCGTTTGGGGTTGAATCCCAGGGTTATTTCCAAGGTCACTCTTCTTCTACTGCATAGTGCACATACTCATACTCTTTTTTAAAGTGTCGTGCCTCTGTGTGTGTTTTGGGAAATTGCAGGTTGCTGACGATACACAAGGTAGGGGCCTACTGGAAGAGCTACAATCCGATGGTGTAGATACTTCTTTTGTTGTGGTGAGCACTGTCTCTCAGTGTGTGTGTGTGTTTTGGTTTTGGCTGCTGTTGTGTTGTATTTGAGACATAGCAAGTACAACTTGATCAATTATCTGGAAATCTGAATGTATGCCGTTTGTTTGTTTTGGATCAAATTTTTTCAGGTTTCCGAGGAGGGTACTTCACCGTTTTCCTTCATTATTGTTGACAACGAAACGTGAGGACCTTGGCTTACTACTCTCTCCTCTCACTGTATCCCACATATTGTCATTGCTGCTATTATTGAGTCCGGTCTATTACTGATATCAGTGTAGCATCTCATAAGGTTGCATTGGCGTCATTTAACATTTTTTAGGAATACTCGTACTTGTATTTTTACTCCGGGATATCCTCCTATGATACCCGAGGACCTATCATTTTCAAGTTTATCATCTGCATTGGATGGAACAAGACTTGCTTATTTTGATGGACGCTTTACTGAAACTGCTATACTTGTTGCACAGGAGGTAACTGTAATGTTCATGTTTTTACCATCTAGCTTCTTGCCATCTGGCTTATTGTTAGAGATTTTATGAGATTGCTAGAGAATAAAAAGTCTTACAGGCTTCTCACCGGAACATACCTATATTAATTGATGCTGAAAGAGTAAGAGAAGGGTTGGATGATCTTCTAAACTTGGTTGACTATGCCATATGCTCAGCAAAATTTCCAAAGGCAAGTCTATCGTTCTTCCAGTATATACTTTTCCTTTTTTTACTTTGTCAAACAGATTTCATCATTTCAACCACCAAAGGTTTTTTTCTTTTTTTTTTGGAAATTCTTATGTGATATTCTAGAGCATTTCTTTCCTATATCATCTGCTTTCATTATCTGATGTAACCATCGCAGTGGATATATTGCACTTAATACCCTATACTTGATTTTACATTTCGCTTGATCCTCTTTAACCCTTCATCATGTTGTGGATTACAGAAATGGACAGAAGCAGAAACTTTTCCAAGTGCTCTTGTTTCAATGCTTTTGAGATTGCCAAAGATAAAATTTGCAATTGTAACCTTGGGCGAGGATGGATGCATAATGCTTGAGAGAAGTTTAGAAGGTATTTATGTGAATGCCCATGCTTCTCTGAAATGGAAAACAGTTTGAAACGCAGGGTGATAAACTTTGACCTGGAATGCTGTGGATATAGTCTTTTTATTTTGATTATAAAAGTTAACAGGAATTCATTGAATTTCTGTGTCGGCAGAGGCTTCTCAGACGGAAGAAATGGACGTGGACAGCTTATTTGAAGTGCTGAAACAGAGAAAGGATGACAGCATAACTATCCCTACATATGTTTCATCAGTAAGCCACTTTCTAATGCTCTTAAAGTAGACTATTTATGGCTTTGGGGAACTTAAATCAAAGCAGCCTGGGAAAGGCATTGTTCTGCAGTCACCATAAGAACAAGTTACAGCTCAACAGAATGAGATCATAAGTTAATTGCTTCAATAATTGAAATAAGTTATGATATAGGAAATTAAGCCTCTGGCACCACATTATTGAAGAATTCTGAACTTGTCTTGTACAGTTCTGTTACATTTGTACATGCAAGTGTCTGACTGCAAACCAAAAGAAAAATAGGAGCTGATGAATTGTATATGAATTTTTCTCTTATAATTTTATAGACTAGCTGGGGAATTTGTGAATAAGAAAAATGTGGACACAGAAATGTACTAGATCATTACTTGCATCTTCCAGGTCCACAGGCATACTTGACACTGAACAAAATATGATTATGTGTAGTATACATATAAAAAATATATGCTGTCCTTTTATATCCTCAGCCAGTGACAAAATTGAGAGCCAGTGGAATAGGGAGTGTGTGTGGAAGGTTGTTCCTGGGAACAGCTGAGAAAATACCACCATCAGAACTTGTCGATACAACGGGTGCTGGAGATAGTTTTATTGGAGCAGTGATTTATGGTATGTTTGTTGTTATTTAGCATTGATTAAACTGATTGTTAAATACTTGTTGATACAGCGTATGCGTGTTTTTCTTATATATGTACTATTCAAAAGAATTTTTGTTATGCTGTTATTTTGGTTGAAGATGGATCACTCAAATTAAATCTTGCTTCTGTAGAATATGCTTGTGGTTAAGCATGACTGAGTCACTAGATAAAGCTGATCGTAGTCTTGGTGTAATTCGTGTGGGTTTGGGATAAATCAAGTCTCTGGATGTAATCCTTTCATAAAAATGTTAAAGTCCTCTTTGATTTTATAAAGTTGAAATTTGCAGCAAATCTATTGTTTCACCATTGTTTTCACTATTATTAGTTCAGATTGGTTTTGATTCATATTTCGTTAAATATCATTGCTGCTATCTCTCGTGTCTTTTACACTGATTTATTAATTTGTTTGTTGCAGCTGTTTGCACCGACATGCCACCAGAAAAAATGCTCCCTTTCGCTGCTCAAGTGGTAAGTAGACATTTTCCTGCAAGTGACCAGCAGTAGAGCCAAAGGCATAGTTGTATGTGGTATGATTTTGTAGCAACATTATTCCTGACCACTATACGATGTCAATTGCAGGCGGCAGCCTGCTGTAGAGGTTTGGGAGCACGAACTAGTCTTCCACAGCGTACAGATCCGCGGTTGGCATCATTTCTTTCTTAAGGTTTCCAAGTGGTAGAACTGGAGGTAAAGCACTGGCAACTCTAATTCGGAAACCGTTGGCCTAGAACTTGTGATCTTTCCTCCCATGAGTTACAAATTTGTATACTATGTGTCTCCGCACAACCCTTGTGTCTAAACAGAAGGTTTGATAATGCAGTTTGTAATTTTGTGTAGTCACGTTCTGAGATTTTGAGCTTATTGGACTCGAGGTCTTTTTATGTGGAAAAGCAATCGAAGAAATTTTTGTCATAAAAAAAGGGAGTATCGATAGAACTGTAAATTACTGAATTTTGTTTAAATTCTCGGTACTTTTCCTCCATCCAAACCGTCAAGTTATTCGGAATTGTCACTTATCATAAATATGGGACCAATTTAGTAATTTGAAATTTGATAATGCAGTTTGTAATTTTGTGTAGTCACCCGACTTCAGTAAATTCCTTTCTAGGTTTTTTATTTTGAGATTTGCTGGACTGGAGTTCTTTTACGTGGAAAAAGGGATCGAAGAAATTGTGGTCATAAAAAAAGAGTAAGCATCGATCGATTCTCGTAGATTTTAAATCCGAAAATCAAACCCTGATAATTTAGATTAGTGTGCATTCCCATAGATTATGTGACCACTGAAGGAGCACCGTTGGATTGAGATTCAATGGTCAAAGCAATTAAACATACCCGTTTGTTTGTTGGTTATTCGGGCCCAGGCCAGTTATATGGTTTAAATAGGAAAAGTAGATGGGTAGCACCCGACCCACATCGGTTGTGGGTTATTTCTAGTATGGTTTAAATAGAAAATAGTAGAGGAGAATAATTGCTGGACTTGGTTAGCGCAAGTCTGTAACCCAAGCGAAAACTCCCCGACCTTCCAAATCAAACCACCCCACTCACCCACAAATCTTTTTTCTCTCCTTTAACCCTCCACCGAACCATTGTATCTTATGCTCCTCTGCCAATTCATCAAACTCGGCTCATCTTCCTCAGAGTGACTACTGTAAGCACTGTGAACATTGCTTGAGCAAGAATCCCACTCTAGAACAGTTTCACAAAAATGACTGCAGTCATTCAGATATGCAGGAATTAATTTTGCCGATGGAAATAAGAATTACCAATGTTAAATAAAAGGAAGGATACTACTTTTTTACATTAGCCCTTGAACCACCATCCTCTAATATACTAAAACCTACATCTGAATTAAATACCTAATAAACCTCTTACATAGTTGACACTTCATAGACATAACATACCAAATAGCTAAACGACTAAAACAGGAAGCCAATAATATCCTACCTGCCAAACACAGGACTTCCCACTGTGTCCAAAAGTTCTAGGTTAACACTGCTAAATATGATGGTCATGAGAAGCTCTTCAGTCTAAAACCCTAATGTGACGGTCAAGCAGAAGATGATTCAACGGTCTACAACAAGCTATCGGCCCTAGAAGGCAGCCTCCTGAAGAAGCTCAAAGGCAGTGGAGGCAGCTTGCTCCTGAATCTCGGCGGCCTCAGAGCATATAACCCCACCAAAACCACCACCACCCTAATCGGCACAGCATAGAACACAACAGCAGCTATCAGGCAGAAAATCACAAACAAGAATGTGGCCCTGGGGTCTCTCCAGCCTAGCAATGCTTGAAATCTTTCACCTTGAGTAGCCAAATCACCAACAACAGTCTGAATCCTCCCGGCCACGCTCCTGAGCCGGTCATACCTCATCCTAACTAGCTCTGCACTCCTACTGCTTGGGAATGTATCGAACTCCTCATCCAACTCATCAGCAAAAGCACTATCTGCATGGGAAAGATTAGTGTCCATGAAACATGGGTGGCGAGGGCGGCACCTAAACCGCCACATTCCCACCAAAGCCATATGCAACAAGAGCATAGGAATTATGAGCTCTGGATATGCAATCAATAAGAGGAAAGTTGCAACAAACAAGCCAGAGCAGATAGGCTTCTGCCAACTGCGCATCAACTCCACAAACCTTCCAAAAGCAACAACCCCTGATAGAACATTCACTAGCCTAAAGAAGTTGGCTTTGCTCCTTCTCATGCTCCACATGTTTGAGTCATGATCAAGCATGTACTCCACAACCTCTCTCCCCAATGGTGGCTCTGTCCTGCTAAGCCTTGATGCCACCACATTCATAGCCTGGTATCTGAGATTGTCCAGTTGATTGACAGTCAAAGGCTGCACAAAATGCATCTTGGGAAGCAGTGGCATAGTGTACATGTTCAACATGTTAGCCATATTGGCACAAGAAAACCTGACCGCCAAATGAAGCTCACCCATCTTTTTAACACCAGAAGGGTGCAACATCAACAGTGGATACGAGTGAGTGTAAACTCGATCAGACTCAAGTGTAGACAAACGAATTCTAACCTTCCCAATGCGCACATCACGAACTCCAGCATTCGTAGCAGTGTTCTTGTCAATTCGGGAATTATCAAACACCCCAATGGTAACAACTGTGCATGGATCAAACACTTCCCAAGTGTACTGCTCATTCCACTTAGGCGACAAGCTGTCCACAACTGTTCGAGTTCGGACCCATTTCTGTCCATACTTTGCAACACAATAAGCATCGCTGCACCCTCCTTTCCCTTCCTTGATCTTCACTGGCATAAGCCCCGTGGCTCCCAAAATACCAATTTCAAGCACACCAATGTGAGGCTTCCAAAGCCTCTTGTCAGTCGGCTTAAGATCACTGCTATACATTGTGGCCTCATCAAGCACATGATAGCCTCCGTCAAGTGAAACCCTCAAATGAATTCTAGACCCAAACCTTGTCATCACTTTGGACTCGCCAGCTGCATTGGTGAAATGGCTACTGTTGTCAAGGTTGAACCACCTCGAAATAACCGGCTTGTCATCCGTCCGCCTCTCAATAGCTCCCACTGGAATCACCACCCTCCCGGCCACCTCATCACGTCCCGGCCCAACCCTGTCCTCCACACAAAGCATCAAGTAATCCTCCAAAGGCTCAGCCACCACAAACATCATCTCCTCATTCCACAAAGGATTAGACAAGCTCCTCACACTGCTAGGCTGAGCAATCCTGGTCCTCAACACCTGATTCCCCACCTGTAGCTTCGCGGAAAGCTCCGGAAACCGCATCATTCCAGACCCTTTCTCCCCAGGAACAATGTCCTGAGCCTCAATCACATTAACCCTCAAATACCACAGCCTCGGTGTTAAGTACACCTTGGACTTAATCGAACCAAGGCCATCGAAATTCACATTGGCAGCCTTGGAATGCCAAGCCTCGGCAAATGCCTCATCCGCCTGAGTCCCAAACCAAATCGAAATCATCACCTCCCCGGATTTCGACTTGTCACCCTTCTTATCCTCCATCCTATACCACTGTGGCGCCAACTGACTATCCGGCGGAACCCTCCTCGGAACCTCATTCAAATCAAACCAAACCCTTCCCAAGTAGTCATCTTTATTCCCCTCTTTCACAAAAACCTCCACCATTGAAGACTGTATGCAATCTTTAGAGAAAGCAAACACCTGACCCCACTCCACATTGTTCAAACTCACCCTCTTTGTTATCCCCCTGTAGTTTCCCAACTTCACTTCCGCCACAACCTCACCTCCACCAAACACAGAAATCTCTTTGGCTTTCACCACTTTCACATATAAATACTGCATTTGCTCAACAAGGTCATAAGTAGAGCTAGTCTTGTCTTTTTTAAACGACTCACCTCCGAGCTGCGGCCGCGTCTCCTTCAGCGAAAACTCCGTCGACCCACCACCACCGGAATACACTCCTCCACCGCGGGAAGAAGCAGAAACCGGGCCGGTATTGATCAAAATGGGCTTCATCATCACGCCTTGGTTATTCTCCGCCGGTGGCTTTGAGTGGTTGTTGTTGCTCTGCTGAGTCGGCTTGCTCTCTTGAACGTGCTGAGTGTTGTGCGACGACGACGACGACGACATGACCGAGTTTTGACCCGGAAGCTTCTTGGTCTTCTGGGCCTTCTGGCTTTGAGTCGTTGTTGTCGTTGTTGTTACATTAGCTCCATTAGTATTCTTGACCTCTTGTCGAGAAGAGAGATAAAGCTTCAAGCTGACCTCCCCTCTGATGTGAGAGAACAAGCTTCTCTTGTCAAGTGTGTAGAGCTGAGGAATCTCCTCGCCTTCTTTGACAATGTTGGAGCCGGAGACTCTGACTTTTCCTAGGAAGTTGCGGCTGCTGCCGGAGCGACGCTCGTTGAAGATGTTGACCTCGATGGCTCTGTAAGGAAGGTCGGCGACGTCCTTGACGTGGAAAACGAGCTTCTCGTTCCAGACAGGGTTGAGGTCTTTGTATTTGACTTGGGTACGGAGGCGTTGGTTTTCGAACTCGATTTCGACGAATGGGGAAGACGAGCCTTCTCCGTCTTTTGGCATGAGGTTGTGGGCCGCCACCACCTCCACCACCAGGCGTTGTTCTTTGCCGCTGACGTTGCTAACGGTCATGGCTTCTTAAGCTTCTTTGTTGTTGAAGAACAGAGTAGAGAGAAGATGAAAGATGAAAGACGAAGGAGAGAGAGAGAGTTGTGGGGAACAGAATGGGGACAAATACGGATTAAAGGCGGAAGATATGACTTGTGCGAATCAGAAGAGCGTGCAGCCTAGCTCAGTCGTTTTTTGTAATTCCAACACACAACCAGAGAGAGAGAAGAGAGAGATAAGAGCAACGCACAGAGAGTAGCTAGCTCACTGAGCTCAGTTGGTAGTACTAGTAGAATGAAGACAGTCAAACACACCCACTCTGGTATCTCAACGCGTCACTTCCACGGCCCAATGACATATTGGATATAGTGGGACCCACGATCGTCCGTATTAAGGGTGACGTGGATTTTGAATATTACTGTGCCATAATCATCATCATCGTAATTAAATGGATTCAGCGGCTAAAATGCTTCGGTAGGTGAATTTCTTTATAGTAATTACCACAATTGGGAAATTTATTAATGACTACTGGTTCAGAAAATGGAGTGGTGGATCCGAATTAATCCGATGACCCGATGAAATTTGAAATGAGAAGCGGGTCGGGTTGAGGCGAAATGTTGTGTCAGAAAAGGCTGAGGTAAACAAGGAAGAGCGTGCTTGAGAGTTGTCCGACACTATTTTAATAATGATTTAAAAATAGAGGGAAGTTGTGCCACAACCCTAAAATCGGTCTCGAAGTCCGAGGTTTCTCAACCTATTAGTTACTTTTGTCCTTTCGTTTTCATCCAAAAAATAATAATATTTATTTTATTGAGAATTTTGTGTTGGCTGGCGCGTCTTCGAGGCGCGTGTGACACGGTCCCCCGTGGCGGTGTTGTGAACTGATCGGTGGGTGCGAGCTTAGCTCCATAGCTGTTTTTGGGGTGGGTCCCAGGTTTTCACGGCGTTTCAGGCGCGTGGATATTCACAGACGTGCTTTTGTTTTGTTAGATTTTTTATATAGTGTTTTGGTCTTGGTTCTGGTCCAGTCTGGTCCTTGTCTGGTCTGGTCAAGGGAAGAAAAGCATCCCCAAAAATGGGATTTTGGTTAGGGCTAAATCGTTCGTTAATCTCCAAGGTTAGTGAGGGAGTGTGTGATACGTGGTGCGCATGCACTGCAAAAATGTTTTTTTGATTTGGGGCCTTGATTTGGATTATGGCGTAGTGTTGATGATTCATATCATTTTGGATTTTGTCTTGTATCACTTACCGTCAGAAATCGGTTATGTACTTTGCAGCAGCTGAGCTATCATGATTCATGACGAAAATTCTAGTGACATATTAATTGAAGAGGTTTTAAGGTTTCGGTTATATGAATATTGAAGAGCTTTTAGGTACGTTTGTTACCTGGGTTTGGATTGGACTGGACTACCTTACACACAAAAATAAGCCGAAACTCACGTTTGGCGAAAACACGGGATTTCAATTAATGAGCTTACGCAGTCCCCGCGTCCCCCATATTTCGGCTTACGGAGCGGCCCCAAAATTGGGGGGACTCCATAAGCTTTCGCTGCAGAAGAAAAACATAGGATTCCAGAAGACTTCGTCTCACTCTCGCGCCTTTCTCACTCAGCTCTGGTGCTCTCTCACTCATCGACTCTCTCACACACCCCCATTCCAGGTTCTGCCTCTCTCTCTCTCTCTCCCTCTCGTCTTCAACCTTGCTCTATCTTGAATTTTTTTTCTCGATCTGGTATGGGTTAAAATAGATCGATTTACTTGACAATTGTTTATGGGTTGTGTTTATTTGATTGATTGATGAATGATTCTTGGTCTGGGTAGCTTGATTTGATATGAATTTATGAGTTTCATAGGTAGGTCGTCTTCTTGATCTGGGTTGCTTGATCTGATTTCAATTAAGAAACTTCATAGCTTTGGAAGTAAAATTAAATGCAAAAGCTTCATATCTGTTTATAGAGGACTCTCCTGTTTAGTTTTTGTTCAATTATATGGGTATGCAGAAGGGATATGACTATGCAGGTGAAGCAGAAGCTCAGTGCAGACCTTCAGGCTTTGCCTTCTGAGAAACTAGCTAACGTTGTTCAGATTGTTAAAAAGAGGAGTCAAGGAATTCTTCAACAAGATGATGAGATTGAATTGGACATTGGCAGTGTTGATCCTGAAACGCTTTGGGAACTGGATAGGTTTGTGACTAATTACAAGAAGAGCTTGACCAAAAATAAAATAAAAGCTGAACTGGCTTCTCAATCAGTAGCAGAACCAGACTATGATATTCAGGAGGTAATACAGTGAATTTTATTATCCAAGTCATATGCTTATCATCTCCTTTTTACGTTCTTTTGGCTAATACTTGACTTATTCTTTTGAACTTGCAGAATGAGGCATTAGGTGCCACAGAAGCACAATATGAAGCCAGAGAAGGTAATCAAAGTATACTGATAAAGAACTGGTGGACTTTGGCTTATGCTAACTGTTGGATTTTGATGCCGGTATACATATTTTGGACAGTTCGGGCTAACTTGTTGCCTTTCTTAACAGTTGAATACAATGACAATGCACACTGCCCACTTCAAAGAGAAGAAGGTGGTGAGCATTTAAGTGGATCTAGTAGTTCTAGCAGTGAATCTGGATCCTCTTCAAGTGGTAAATACCATTATTCTCTTTCTTACTTATGTTAGATCATGGTGCTGTTTATGAGAGTAAATCATTAATATTTCATGCTATATTGTACAGATTCGGACAATGATAGTTTATCTGGTAGTGGATCCTGTTCAAATCGCTCACCTAGGACTTGAATTGATGTAGTTGAGGTATGTAGTTCTACCTTGGTTAACGATTTTTCATTTCTAGTTAGTATGCATGTGAAATCAGCCTGTCAACTTTTGAATTTTCTTTGAATTATGATATGCACTTATGTTGCTTCCATGTATATGCTTATAATTGAGCCTCTCCGAAAACCCAAGAAAGGAAAATGGAAAATCCTGATCTTCATATTAATCGGGTGAATTTGTAACCTGCCAGCTGTCATTGGCACATTTGTTTTTATTCTTTTGTCTATCAGCCCTGTATATGGAAACCAAACAATTTAGAATAGTTTGAAATTGCTGTGTTTCCCATACTAGGAGATAATTAGGATTGGTGCCTAAATATCTAATTGGGAGGTTGCAGATTTTTATTGTTACTATCTTTGAAACTCACCGCTTTTTCTTCTCCACATTTCTCTGATTTATGTGGGTTGTCATACATCTTTTTGCTCTACTTGCTTGTTCTGTATTTATATCATTTTATTTTTAGTAGTGATTCATTCACCTAGCAGTAGTGATACATTCACCTTTTACTCTTGTCTCGTAGAGTGACCCCAAGTCCCTAACACAACACTCTATAACTTTCGTTAAAATGGCAATTGCCTTCTCTTTTTGGAATCACCAACATATCTTCTTTTGTTGTCGATGCTGACTTGGGTTTGGATTTGGCAAAAAGTTCTGCATGATTCTTATTGTATTTCACAAATAAAGATGGAGAAATGTCAAACTTAGGTATACACTTTGTATTTGGAGTGATGATATGCATTTTAAAAATTAAGTTGAAATCCATGTAGTATCTTTAGTTTCATATAGTTCAATCTAGTTATGGACTATAGTAGTTTGGTTGAACCATATTAATGATATCCTGTATTATATTGGTTGTGATTTGCAGCTTTGGGATCAAGATGGTTTGTATACTTTTCCCCTCTTTGATTGCATTTGTGAAAACAATACTCGATGAAATGATATAAAACCATATTTTTAATATTATCCACATGTATTAGCAAATTGAGTTTGCAACAGGAAAAAATCTCATGGGTAACCCAATAAGATGATCACGTACATGCATAGTCATCTGCTAAATGTATCAGAAATTGTAATTTATTTTGCACACTTACGCAGATATGATGAACATTTTTCTTTAACTTCTTGACAGCTCAGCTATCGAGTTTTTGTTCAGCTGGTTGTAGTGGAAACATTCACTATGGAGTGGCGGGTGCCTTGTAATCAAAGTTCTCCGTATCTGACGCATGTTTATCATATACTTGACAGCTCAGAGCCATTGAGGTACTTTTGCTCAGCTTGGCAGCTGCCCTTTAATCAGAGCTCCCCAGTGGTGAGGGTAGGGTGGGCATATATGGGCTAGGTCTTAGAATTAGGATAGAATGGATAAATTAAGGGCTCATCCCTTCCGATGTAAACTGAAAACAATGTTATGGTGACGGATAACTTTCTCTATAATAATGGCTCATTGCTTCAAGCAAACCACAGCTCACTTTTGCCCCATTGACTCTAACTGTGGTTGGAGGGAACCCTGGGGGCTCTTTCATGAAGGAATTTTGAAGCCAAATTATGAGTTTTAACTCCTAAGTTTCCTTATGATCTGGTGTCCTATTCTTGTCAATGCTGTCAATAGTTTATGATTTGAACACTTTTAGAATTTGAACACTTTTAGAATTGCGGCGGTGGAGAATGAGTTACAAAATTTAGTCCGGTGCATCATCAAACATAGGATTGGACTATTCTGATTGTTCTGTTCTTTAGTCCGAAGCAGTACCAAACCTGGGTTAGGGCTTACTGCAGTACAGTCCGAAGCTTGTATAGTCCGGGACTGTTATAAGAAATAGTCCTGACTTAGACAGTCCTGGGTAACAAACGTGCCCTTTAGGGTTTCCTCAGTCGGGTTCGGATGAAGGCAATTTTGATCGTTTTCTTTGAAAGGAGGAAATTGATCTTTTGGGCGAAGGAGTTTCTTTCTTATTCAAAACGACTTTGTTACATAAGATATAGATCTAATGACAATTGTGGTTTGTAATTTTTCTCCTTATGTTTGTAATTTCGATACACAAAAATGAAACATATGTGGTTTACAAAAAAATATGGCGCAACATTCAATTTTTTGTTGTTTATATGTTGAATTTTTTCCTCATAGATACATAGATTTATAATATCTTATTGGTGCTGGCATTCAGTGGCGGAGCCACCTGAATACCGGGGGAAGGGCAAGGTTTTCTACTAAGTAATTTACAGAAAGTAAGTAACTTATACTCTTAGTGTCACAAAAGTTTCATAATCAAATCCAGTAAAATCTAAATTTTTCGAATCTGGGCAATAGCTCATTCTTTCGGAAAAAAAAAGAAGAAGGAGAAAAACACAAAACATTCTCAAATCGTTGAGTATTTTAGGAAGCTGTCCAAAATGAGTTCGTGAAGCTATATCCCGCTAAATATATAGGTACGTATATATGTGTGTGTTGATTGTTGATTTTGAGTTGAATTATTATATAGATTAATTGTTGATTTTGAGTTTATTTCGATGAAAATATATCAATATATATAATTATATGTTAATTGTTGATATTATGCACATATATTGTTAGAATATGCCTTGAATCTGGTATGACGTCGGCGTACGCATGTCTCGCTAAGACAGATGTCTTTGACGAGAAGGTCGCAAGGAAGAATCTTTGGCGAGGTGAGTTAGAGTCTCTGGCGAGCAGGACTGCTACTCAGGTTTCCGTAAGGAATATGGATTCCTCAGTCATTCTGGTTTAGGTTTCCTCAGACGTTTGAGTTTGGGATTCCTCTGGTATTCACGACTCTGTTAGGCTATATATATACAAGGTTATTAGCCAATAGAGAAGGTGAATAAAATCTGGTTCTATTCTGTAGATTAGGCTTAATTTAATGTGGTAGAGATATTCTGTATTCTGTAATCCTAGGTTGGCTAACCTAGTGTGATACTCTGTAATCTGATATCCTCAAGATAATAAATCTGTTCTCCTTCTGCCGTGGATGTAGCTAACTCACGTTAGTGAACCACGTAAATCTGTGTTTGTTCTTACGTTCAATTGCTTCCGCTATAACATATATAGTATGTGTTCATTTGTATTAAGTAGTAAAAGAATTAATGTAATTTGTAGTTTAAAGATATATATAAATATAATGATGAATTTTTAATTAGTGCATGTGTGTATATATATATATTCATGATGGACAAAAGTTGGATTTGTCTTCCAAAATCGGATCGAAGATATGTCATTGGAATGTGGAGTTTTGTGGAATATGTGAAGGCTAATGCTAACGGGAATACAATTCATTATTGCTCGTGTACGAAATGTCAGTGTCGCAGCGATTTGTATCGTTTTTCCATTGATATAGTATGTGAGCACCTGAAGAATAACGGGTTTTGGGATAACTATACATGTTGGATTTATCACGGTGAAACATTATCAGCAGGTTAGCATGATTATGGGCAATATCCTGAGAGGGTCAGTACATCCAATGATCCAACAACGAGGTTAATCAATGATCTGTTTTCTTACGAGAGTGGTGTATTTACTCAAGTAAGAGATATCCCTATAGCTGTCAACATTGTTGCTATTGACAAGTACAACAAGGTGATTGCCTTCCAATAGACCTCGTTGTACAACGGGTGTAATAAGACTGTTCTTGAAATGGTCATGGGAATAATGAAAGTCAAAGTGGAGAACAAATTGAGTGTCAAAGCTGTTGATGATTATCTGGAGTTGACTGCTTTGATGATGCCCTCCGTTCATCGCCTTCCTACCACTCATCGTAAGGTGAGACATATCCTGAAAGATCTTGACCTTACCTACATAAAAATCCATGCATGCATATATTATTGTGTTCTCTTCTGAGGTAAAGATTCTGAAGGGAATGCTCTTGAAAACCTTGATGCATGTCTGGTATGTCACAAGGATAGGTATAAGTTGACTCCTGCAGGGAATAAGAAAGTTGTGAAGATACTTCGGTATTTCCTGTGGAGGGATAGGCTGGACGGTTGTACATGTCTTCATACACAGTCAAAGCTATAAGATGGCACGCTGAGAGGGATTTGCCTGACGATGATACCCTTATACGCCCTGCTGACGGAGAGGCTTGGAAGCACGTCATTATGGCGTATCCTGATTTTGCATCAGAGGTTTGAATTCTTTGGCTCAGGCTCTCATCTGACGGATTCAACTCTTTTGGCAACATGAGTCTTCAATATAGTATATGACCAATTATTTTGGTACCGTAAAACATTCCTCCATGGATTGCATAAAGAAATAATACAATATGCCAACTATGTTAATTCCAGAGCCGGGTTATCCAGGAAAGTGTATGAATGTGTATTCGAGACCTTTGATTGACGACCTTAAGTTTTTGTAGACCATTGGTCATCCCACTTATGACAAGTACAATCACGAGATGTTCCAGATGTTGCCAAGGTTGTTAGCACCATTAGTGATTTTTCTGCCAGCGGGATGTTGTCGGGCAACGTTGTTAGGGGATACAAGGCTTGTCTAGAGTGCCTGACTGGTGAGTGCGCCAGACTTTATTGCAGGAAGATTTTTCAGATGCGTCACCGTTGTTGGCTTGGACTTGATCACCCATAACGAGAGGATGACAGGGCACTTGATGAGACTGTAGAAAAGAATATGCAACCCATGAGATGGACGGGTGATGAAATTTTAGAAATGCTGAATAAATAAGATTTTGGGCAGCTCAGCAATCATCCTAATATAGTGGCGGCAATATCTGACAAAACTGACAAGTATAAATTCTGGACACACAAAGCATATTTTGGAAACTTCCATACTATAGTAAGTTGTTGATCAGACACTACCTAGATGTCATGCACATAGAAAAAAATGTGTGCGAAAGTGTGGTGGGCACAATATTGAATTGGGAGGGGAACACTAAAGACGGCTTTAGGGCACACATTGATCTGAAAAGAATGGGTTTACGAAAATATTTGTGGCTGAAAGAAGGGAAGAAAAAAATGCCTCAAGCTCCTTACACCATCAAGCCTGAACAGAAGAATGAAATTTTTAAGTAGATGGGTAATATTAGGTATCATTCAGGCTATGCAACACATATAGGTCGGTGTGTTAACTTCCAAGACAATAAGATGTACAGATTAAAGAGTCATAAATGTCATATACTGCTTTAACGTCTCTTCCTTATTTTCATTCGATTATACCTCCCCCGTCAGGTGGTGAAACCATTAGTAGCATTGTCAAGATTTTTTCAAAAGTTACGCACTAGAGAAGTGAAAAAAATCACACATGAGGGAAATGCAAGAGGACATCCTTTTTATCATGTGCAAATTTGAAAGGATATTTCTCCCCAAAAAAATTGACATCATGCCTCACCTGATGATCCATCTTTCCGAACAATTGTTGCTTACTAGTCCAGTACACTACACTTGGACATATCCCATGGAAAGATACGATTCAACATCTGAAGATCAATCTGTTTTTATATAAAATTATTTTTCAATAATCATAACATGCACTTTGCAACTTGATAGACAACTGGAGGACTACAAAAACTATGTGGCTAATAGATCTGCACATGAAGGATGTATAGCTAAACCATATCTTGCGTTCGAGTGTGTAACGTACACCAAGTTATATTTGGGAGCATTGGAAGACCCTCCACGACATATGCCAGTAGATGAACCACAGTTCAATCTTTCTATCCTTTCATACGATGTTGAAGTTTATGGACGGTTGCCAAACTCGTACCAGTTGGAACAATACGAGCTAGTCATTGCCCATTGATGGGTATTGATTAACAGTCCAGAAGTTCAATACTGGAAAAATATGCATCTTTACTGTCCAGAACATGTCAGTGATCTTAAGTACCACAATAGGGAGTTTGCAAACTATTTTGGCGGCTGGGTATGTCTATATATAAATTTACTAATATATATATAATTCACTATGTTCATATTTAAAGTTAATGGTTGCGATAATTTTGCAGATGAACCATATACAATTTGATGGTCACCCATAGTGCTCACACGAATTTATAACTTCAAGAGTTTATCCGATGTGTAAGGTCAATGACATGCAATTTATATGTGAACATAGAGTCGGCATATAGAGAACACAGAATTCTGGGGTAATGGTGCATGGTGGGCTTAATGGCATTGACTATTACAGTGTTCTTCATTCAGTAATTGAACTAATTTACGGGGAAGGCATGACAGTGCACTTGTTTAAGTGTAGATGTTTTGGTACTAACCCTCAGAACACAAGGACCAATTAGTACAGAATATTTTTGGTGAATACTGCTACAAGCTAGTATGAAGATGACCACAACGGCTAAACAAGTGTTTTATCTTGATGATCTTGTGCACAAGGATACGTGGAAAGTAGTCAACCATGTTGTTCCTAGAAACATATACAGTGCTGCAACAGTTAGAGAGGCTGCAAATAATGAAAAAGATACTGCATACCAAGAGCCAAACGCAATTGGTATTCCTGAATCCTCTACAATTCGCGTTAACAATGTGAGGCTGGGTCGTGTGATTCGAATTCGTGAGTAATATGTAAGGCTTATTGACGTTAACAATGTGAGACTGGGTCGTGTGATTCGAATTCGTGAGTAATATGTAAGGCTTATTGACGTTAATCCAAATGAAGACAATGAAGACTCCAGTGATGAGGAGCGGGCACATATTACCAGAAATTAACTCGGACATTCAAGAAGACTCAAGCGATAATTCTGAATATGCGCCTTAGTTAAACAAAATTTTGTGTTAAACTTGTTTTCACATGAGAAGTATTTTTTAAAGTAATTTCATACTTCACATGATTGTTATGATTCTGATTATGAGCACCTTTTTATAAACAGAAATTTGTATGAAACGTGTTTTCACATGAGTCTAATTTTTTCAAGTATTTTTAGATTTTATCCAACGAAATAGACCAAAGTTGTCGGCTAAATCTACTTTAGCCGACAAGTTTCATACTTTAGCCGACGAGTTTCATATAATAAGCATTTTTGTCGACTAAAGTATAGCCGACGAGTTTCACACTTTAGCTGACGACTTTTTTAAGTCGTCGGCTAAAAGGTCATCAGGTTTGTATCCAATTCGCCCAGAATAGAGGCCTCCTCTCGACAGAAAACCCTAAAACCCTTATCTCTTTTTTTTTCCATTGCTCACCACCCATCCCGTCGTCAAGACGATCCAACCCACCCCAACCCGACCGCCGCCTCTCTCTCCTCTGCAAATTTCAGGTTCTCTCTCTCTCTCTCACTTGCAATTTCAATTTTAGATTATGGTATATGATGTTTTTTTGGTAATTGTTTATATGTAATTATTTTGGTAATGTTTATTGTTTATGTGTTGTAGATTATATGTATTTTGGGATTGATTGCTATTGCGAATATGGTAATGATTCGGTGAAATTGCATGATTGTGAATAAGGTGAAATTGCATATATGTGTGTGTTTTAATTACTGTTGGGAATTTCAGATTATGTTGTGATTTCCGATTGTTGGGAATGATTATTGTTGATTAATGGTTATTGGTAATAGAGTGTTGGGATGGTTTAGCTTATGTTTATGTTGAATGATACATGGTAATTGTTTATGTTTATGTTGAATGGTTATGGTAATCAATTGGTATAGATTAGATTTTGGTTATGGAATGAATGTTTATAATTTGTTAGGGTGGTTTTTATAGTAGGCATCATGCCTCTCTTGAAGAAAAAAATGGGATCTAAGGGACAGGGGTCTAACGCCGACAGTTGTGAGGCCACCTCTATCAACAACATCCTTCGCACCGCATACCAAGGCCCTTTGAACTCTCGACGATCTCAACTACTTGATCAGCCACCACCGCAAACTATTGTGGCCCGCCAACGCATACTGCAGAGCACGAGGCAGCTTTTCAGAGAAGACGGCTCCCCTTTGCCCTCACCGGCCGACTCTACGGCTCCGGGTCCTTCGGGTGTCATATGCCTCCCATTAACCGGATAACTCCTTCTCCCTCTCCAGCCCCAGCTCTTTCAACCTTTCCGGTTGGTGTTTCAGGTAGCTCATCATCAGGGGTAGCAATGTCACCACCTCACATCTTCATGCCCCCGAGAGTACCTGCCATACCTCCTGTCGATGAGTGGGGAGTGCCTTTTCCAGGACAGCTTAGTTACATTACTCCGCAACAAGCATATGTATATGCTGTTTGATACACCTCTTTATAGTGCGAGGGTAACAAACACTTCGACATCAGAATCTGGTAAATATTAAGTACCTTGGTTATTTAATTTATAACTTATTAATAATTTTTATATGAAATTGGGGACTAATATTTTAATCTTTTTACTTTGTCTTATGTGACAGACATTGGAGGCAACAAAAAAAAGACTAGATGCCCCGTCACCGGCAAGGGTCTTGATAGTCTTGTCAAGACCAACGGGCCAGTGGTCATATATACCGAGGCGGATGGATCGATGAAGTTGGGGGATAATGCACGGAAGTACTCCGGCCAAGTAGGAAGTATCATACGGGACAGAGTCCTTGTTATGTGGGGATAGTGGTCCTCTGTGTCACAGTGTGTGAACGACATGGTGAACATGCTATGTCGGTGAGTTAGTTATATATTCATTATGTATGTCTACTCTTATTAATTATGTACTAATATATATATATATATATTACCATAAATGGGTACAGTGTATGTGTGGTTCAATGTACCAGAGCAGTTTAAATGAACGTGGGAAAATGACGTGCAAGGAAAAAGGTGGTGTAAGTAATATTTTATATATTGAGTTATATTTTGTTGATCATGTATTGTTACTTTATAACATTTGTGTTGTATATATAGGTACAAGGAGTGAAAAAATGAGCTTCGTAAGCACTGGCAGAAGCACGGCAACAAGCGTTCGGGTACCCCTATCGAGTTTATGTATAGGGAGTACGAGTGGAAGTGGCTTCAAGTTCACTTCAACAACCCAGAATTTGAGGTATGCAACATCATTTTTGTATTTAATTGTATCATATTTGGCGAAACCAGTTTCATAATAATTTTGTAATATATGTTTATCCAACAAAGCCATTTCTAAAATAAACGCGGCGAACCGGGAAAAAAACACGAGTAACCATCATGTCAGTTCTAGACTCTTTGTGAGTTATATGGAGGAGGCGGCCCAACACCCTGAACTCAATATGTACGTGTATACGTATAAGAAAGCGTATCCTCAGTCGCCCAAAGATATTGTAAGTCTTATGCCATTATAACTTAATTACCATAATTGCTTATATATGTATTTTCTCTAAAAAAATTATATATATGTTTACTAATATGTTATTTTGTTTTCCTTGTCAATTAGGCAAGAGTAAGGGAAGGGATTGATGAGGTATTGACTCAGATGGTGAGGGAGTAATGATCTGAGATGCAGGATAAGGACCTCCCCCAGGCCATCTCTTAGATTGATCAATCTGATGTGATGGTATGGGCAATGATCTTGGGTCACGTTTCCCACCACGAGGGAACAATTTCTACTGCTAGGGTCTAGGCCGCAAGGGCGATGAGGTCTTGAAGAACACTCTCTGTTTCTCATGCAAGTCGGCATCTTTCAAGGCTGTTAAGCTACAGGAGCAACTTCAGAGGCAGACAATGGAGCATCAAAGATAGATGGAGCATGCGAGAAGGGAGCAAGAGGCTCAGACCAGTGCTTTGGCCGCCCAGCATGCTTAGATGTCTTCCTGGTTTCAAGCGTGGTTTACACAACTTCAGGTGCAAGGAGTCTAGGTTCCGGCTCTACCTCTGTTTCCATCTGTCCAGCTCCCTTTCGATGCTCCACATCAGCAGAAGGATCCGCAAGAAGATGGTAGTAATGCTGCATCTATTTTCCAGAACATAGATTTGGATAACCATTAGTTTATGTGTTATGTTAGTGAATATTTGTGTCATTAATAAACACTTAAGTTTCATTAATCTGTGTTTGTTGGTGAATATGTGTTTTGTTTTCATTTTATGTATTGTTGGCAATTGTGGAAATAAAATTGTGAAATTGCAGGTTCTAGAAATAGAAATCTAGAATCTGCAATTTTTTTTCTTTAGAAATCAGCAACATTAGCCGACGACATTAGCCAAAGTCGTAGGCTAGAGTCCCCACATAAACCAACAAGCTTCATACTATCACCGACGAGTTGAATACTCTAGCCGACGATATTCAAAAACTATAGTCGACGGCAATCTTTCATAGTCGTCGGCTATAGTTCAATCCGGGTCAACCATTTTGACCACCAGGGAAGGTTAGACTGATGACTTTATCATCAGCAAAAGTGTACAAAGTCGTCGGCTAAAGCTTAAACTTTATGCCGATGATTTGTTTTGTCATTGGTTAAAGTATGGACTTTAACCGATGACTGTCGTTTTTGTCATCGGCTAAAGTATGGCCGACAATCTTTTGCCGACAACACTTTAGCCGACAAAAATGTCTAATAGGCCGACGAATTTTTTTCGTCGGCTAAAGTGTTTATTCTGGTAGTGAGTGTTTTCGGTCATTTTTAGAATTTTATTTATTTTGGATCTTATTTTATTTTGACCCATAGACTTGAGTAGGTCTTTGTTAGCGCCTTATTTTTTTGCTTTAATATTTAAGCGCCTCTTCATGGTCGCTAGACTCTCTCTTTTTTCATCATATTATTAATAAAAAAACAAGAGTTTTTCTCAAATTATAGTGGAGTTTTTATCTCTACTCTCTCCGTATTCCTTTACATGACATGTCTTTATTAAGAATGATGCTTAGTGTCTAATCAAGTCGTGTTCGCATATGGTAGGCTTAATGTTATACATGTTGTGATGCTCTTTACTTTGAACTCAATGCATTCATAAGTTGTCTGATTATTCCATGCTAGGGTGTTCAAGTTCTAAGTGTGAGGTCCCCTCGTACTACATGTTAAACTACATTGTCGTTTTCCTATGAAATGTGATTCGTATGCATGCCCCCATCGTGCTTGATAGGACTTTACTAGCTTCATTAATTCTTAGAGACTATATAACCCTTTAAGTGTGAATGCATGCTAATTACTATGCCTAGGAAAACATGTGCCAGGTGAATAATTTTGTGAAATGATGATGCCTTACTATCTTGTCTACACTTTCGGTTATTATGTGGTTTTATGCAAATTGAGGACAATTTGATTCTAAAGTGTGAGGTAGGCGGCTAAGTCATGTTCACTCCTTATCCGAAAAACCATAAAAAAAAAATTGAAAAAAATTGAGAAAATGTAACACAAAAATTTGTGTGCTTTGTGTGTGTTTTGTGTCCCAGTGATCATTCCCAATGATGATACTTGAACTAATGACAAGTAGATTGCATAATTTTTAGCATGTTTAAAAAGAGAAAATGATGCATGTTTAATCGGTTGAAAAGTGCATATGACATTCGAAATGAGTTCACAATGAGAAAAAGAAGGATTGATTTGTTTTCGAAACTACCTATGCCCATGTGAGATTTTTGAGCCTTATTATGCATGTATAGCTACTTTGTGCACCTATTCTTCATGTGTGATTTCTATCAATTATTGTGTAATCTAGAAATCGCTTTAAACTGTATAAAAAAAATTTCAAATCATAAGTTGTTTTAAAAATGATAGAGGTATTAGGATTATCACCATAGCCAAATTACTTATTAAACCTATGATGCATGTATCCTTAGTAAGCCAATTTGGGCCTTATATTACTTAGCCTTTCATTTCTTGAACACCATAAAACCCTACCTAGCTTAAATATTTATCTTACCCCTAACCCGACAATTTAGCAAGCAATGATGAATTCCTAGGAGGAAGTGCTTTTGAAAAGAATGTCAAAAAGATAAGTGTGTGGTGGAGGAGATTGTTGTGATGTTCAAATTTTAGTGTTTCTCGCTCAAAAAGAAAAAGAAAAATAAAAAGAGAGAAAAAGAATACCAAAGAAAAGAAAAGAGAAAAGTAGAAAATAGAAAAGAGTTCCACACAAAAAAACGGTAGTTGTACATAAGGAATAAGTGTTTTTGGAAAAGAGTTGTTTGAAAAAAAAAGTTAGTAGCACCTAGAGTATGTAGGAAATTCAACATGTTAGTTGCTTGCTAGGTTGCTTGGTTCTCGAACTCCTATACCTTTCTTTCATATGACCCCTTTCCTTAAGCCCCGTTACAACCCGAATAAAAGTTCTCTTGATTTGAAATACTTATGATTTTTGGATTGTTTGAGAATTGGTTTAAAATCGAGCCTATGGAGAACATGTGATTGATGCTATTTATGAGTGCAAACACTAACCCTCAAACACTTGTATGCATTGAGTGATATCTAGTGAGTTGGATGGTTAGGAAACATATCAATTTGGATACATCTCATTGTGATGCATTTGGCCTAGCATATCTCATGTCGGCTTATTACATATGCATTAATTTCATGTTTTAAAAGTGTTGCTCAAAAGTAGTTCAATCCATCTAGTCATGATTCTTTGAAGGAAAACAATCTACCATTTGTGACACTTACATACTTGTGTGTTTTAATGCTTCGAGTCTAGTTTAGCTTAATTATTTTCTTTTTAATTTGCTTGAGGACAAGCAATGTTTAAGTGTGAAGTAGTTTGTTAAGACCATAATTGTGTTCCAATTATGTACCTAACCTTATGCTTAAAGCTTGCCTTCTTGGAATAAAACATCGTTTTTAATACGTTTCTTTGTTATGCTAGGAAATTGAGAGTTTGCGAGGAAACGAGCTAATAGATGGAGATTGATCACTTTTTGAAGAAGCCACGCAAGTTTCCTAAGCATTTGAAGAAGAATGAGCAAAATCGAGAAAAAGACGAAAAGTCAATCGCCGGTCAACGGTCAACTCTGGCATGTCAACGGTCAATTCTGGCGAATCCTTGCCGGAAGGTATCAAGGCCCAAGACTTCGAGTCCAAGCCCACAAGCCCAATTGGAGAAGATATTTTGAAGAGTCATTTGCCACTCACATGTTGGGTGAGTCATCTTTGGACCATCAACATGCCCCTAAAATTGTGGATCATGTCTTAAGTTATTTGTAAATTATTTCAAAGCCAAAATACCTCTCCAAAACCCCTAGGGTCGAGCTTCCTTGGACACCATAACATAACTCACTTAAATTTTCAGATTCTTATAGTCTCTCTCTCTCTCTCTCTCTCTCTCTCTCTCTCTCTCTCTCTCTCTCTCTCTCTCTCTCTCTCTCTCTCTCTCTCTCTCTCTCTCCCGCCTCCATCCATTCCCCATTCAAAAAGCCATATTCTCTACCTCTCAAACACCTATAGCACCACCAAAATGCTTCAAAACCTCCATTACCACCACCATAGTTTCATCTACATCACCATTTCTCTAGCTTTTGGTGGGTGACTCAACTCTTGAAGCTTTGGAGCAAGAAGGAGAGAAGAGGTAGAAGACCTTGGAGCTTTTTGGGACTCTTGGTTATTTCTCATCCTACTTTGTATTTTAATCATTTATCTAGACTATATGCTTGTTATGGGTAGTGAGTAGTAGATTTTGGGAGGCTAGGGTTAGAACCCTAGCCATGTGATGTGATGAACATGTCTTGGATTGTGTATGTTTCATGGTTTTAGTGTATGTTATGAAAACTTGAGTTGTGAATGAGTTCATTGTGTAATTATGGTATGTTTATATGCTTGAGCTTGTTATGTAGTTCTCATATGCATGTGTTGACTCTAGCTAGGTTGATGTATATGTTAAAGGACTTAAAAATGACCCTTGAATGAATTAGCTATCACTTAAGGAAAGATGAGCATGAAAACATGATTAGGGTATTATCTTTGAGATTTATCTTAAGATTTGATTCCCTAGCACTTAGCATGAACTAGAGCTTCTTTGAGTCTCTATAGACTTGAAGGATTCTAGTTAGGCACACATTAAACCCAAAAGGTTATTGTGGCAAATAGTAGACTCACTTGACTCGTAACTCACTAGATACGAGTTGAGGGAATCACATAGACTTTCTCTCAGATTCTCCAATAGAGATTCGAGAGGGGAACCTTTTCACACATTTCACACGATATGCTTGTTGACTTCACAATGTGACATACAATCGAGACGCAAGCTCCAAAATGACTTGGGTCTTAGTTCCGATTCACGAAATACTTCAATGTTGGGCTTAAGCCTTCTAGCGTCCGAGATGACCTAAGAACTTGGGTTCAAAACCGAATGTGACCCAAAAGGTCATGATTTGGACATTAATTAGTGTGAACGGACTTTAATCTATTACTTACACTGGGACATTGTTTGATGCATCATATTGTTAGCGAGATTTCCCTAGCCGACCTACTTTCCTTATCTTGCATTTGTGTTATTTAATTTCATCATTCTAGTGTAATAACCAACCAATCAAACTTCGTTAATCACTAATCTTAATCTCACGATTCCTCGCAATGCTAAGTCTCCAAAGGACTTAGTGGTGTGAGATTCACTTTCATATTTTATTTCTTTTTAGTGACAAGCATTGTCTAGTAAGTCGTAGTCCTTGTGCTTTTCCCCGAGCTAAGGAATCTAAGTGTTTACTCCTCGTGGGTTCGACACTCAATTTTATTTTGTATACTATTACTTGTCCCTGTATACTTGTTGGTGAAGATCATTCTTGCACTTATGGACAGCCACCTAAATGGACGGTCTTGGTGTCAAAATGACCACCAAGACCTCCTCTACCTTTTCCCCAACATCTTCAACCATAATTCGAGACGTGGCGGTGGTGGGAAGGACAAAACCGAACCGGAAACTTAGGTTTTGGGTCGATACTTTTCCTGCCAAATCGATCGGTGAAACCTATTGGGCTTTAAAGCTCTCCTCACCACGAAGCTAAGAACACCAAGAACACGTTTTAATTCGACCGGAGCATGGAGAATCGAAGGATTGAAGTTTTTGGAGAATTTCAGTTTCAAGAAAGATGTATTAGCAGCCAGTGGAAAATGTATAGAAACACCGACTGACAGGCTTTGGCTTGGTGGAAGTCACAGCACGGAACTGTGAGTAGACACTTTTATTTTCACAGTTGATTAGTGAGTTTATTTATTATTTATATTCAGCTCAATTTTCAGTTTTAGTTTTAGTTTTAGTTTCATTTTTGGAGGCTAGATATATACATACATTCAATATTGCATCAATGCATTGGTTACTCGACTGATCCCCTAGTGGCTCTAGGGAAGGATTATCACTTTCCCCCTGGCATTCACGTCGTCTTTGTGTCAAAAGTCACCAGACGACTTTAGGTGACTAGAGGGTTTGAGATTCTGGTCACCGCCTCCACTAGCGCATAATACTGGATAAGGGTCAGGTATCCCTCTTGACGTATCTTTTATACTATTTTTACAATATTCTTGACTCACTATAAGTTTTAGTAATTTTATTCACGGAAAGGCACATTGTAGATTTTATATTACATATCTTGGATTTATTTTCGCTTACTCACTCTAACCGTTTTATTATTTAATGTGCATTTTCCTGGACTTTTCGGTTTAAATTGCCCAGTTTGCAGAGTTCGTTTGAAGTTGAACGTGCACACATATCAAGGTATAGTGGTGGTATCTACCGTAGGATCTAAGGTAGATCCTACAAGATATTATTCTCATCATTATAATTAGTTTAGAATGTCTAGCTGCTCTGATGTCATAAACAGTTTATAATTATTATTTATTATTTATAGCTTTCAGTTGATATAAAAGAAAATAATTAATTCATTTATGACTTTTAAGTTTTGGATCTCCAGCTGGATTCTTATGTAATTTGAGTACATTTGGATTAATAAAGTCGTTAGGGTTTAACTCTGATTTAAACAACTAAATCGGGATCGGGTTATTTCAAAATTATTCCGCACACATGCTTGGTTCTGTGGTCCCACCAACGCGCTGCCCACGCGCACCAACGTTATCAATCCAGCCTTTTGTTTTACTGCTTTAGCCAGTTTTTCGGTTGTATTAGATCCATGAGAGTTTAACTTTCAGGGTTTTACTATTTACCAAAGACTCAAGGAGTAATATAGGTCAAGGATGGTGATAAGGTGAAAGAAGGCTAAATGAACGGTGATGATGAGTGTCTGGGTAAATCTCCCCTTAACAATCACCAAGTCTCGATCCCCGCCGTTGTTTGCAAAGCCCAGCTATTTTAATCTCAGTTTCATTTCCGAAATCATAATCAAAGCATGACCTAGTTCGTTGCGATATCCGACGATTTCGAATTGTTGAAATTTGAAGACTCCAATCGTTGGAGGATAGTAATTCACACCCAAAACGCCGGAGGATTTGGTCCACGTGGTTTTCCTCGTCGCGAACAAGATTACTTCGGGCCGGCTCACAAAGGCTTGGCGTTTGGCATTGGGAACCCACGATTGCAGAGTACTGAAGCCATTGTTCTAGATTGCATGTTCTATTTCTATTTGTGGAATGATATGAGTTCATGCTGAACAGTTTGGCTAATCTAACCTTGATTTCAAGTTTCAAGTGAAGGAATTGAAGGGTTAAGAAGCTATATATGGTTTTGCAATGCTGAGATTAAGCTAGACACATATGCTTGTTAATTCGGCATAATAATTGAATTTTTATTAGTTATGAACGAGTTTCATTCCTTTTACAAGTCGATTCGGCACTGTTTCTGGGTATGGCGTATGGCGCCTCTTTCGATGAGAGAGTGAGAAATTGAGATTGGAAGTTTCAAAGGTTTTCGGTTCAAAGTAGTGTTCTAGTAGTCAATTGAATTCGTGGTCAGTTGTGGTCAATTATCGTTGAATTTGTATATAATGATAGTTAATCATGAGTGTGTTAAAGTATAATTTATTCTCATCCGTTAGATACAAATTCAACGGTGATTGACCACAACTGACCACGAATTCAATTGACCACCAGAACTTGACTGTGAATAGCACATTGACTTTTGATTTCCGCCAAAAAGTCAGAAACATGTATTTCTAATTTCATTTTCAACTTTTTATTCCATTTTTGACATTTCCTTTTTTCTCTATTTGTTAATTTTAGATGAGTGAAATTTGGTCTCAAATTTTTTTATTAATCAATAAGATATTCGAGTTTTAATCCAATCAATTTTTTTATAAAATAACTAGAATTTTTTTGACATTGGTCCATACATCTATCTGTTATAATTAAGCGCCTTTAGAACATGAATATCTAATAAATAATTTGAGAACAAGTTTCACATACACATTCGGTTATGATCATATCTATCTCACACAATCAAACAAATTTGACAAACAAATTTGATTCAGCCACTTCATCCGCAGAAAATTAAATATTTATCTAAGTCTTTCCATAAAAATTGTTTAATCTTATTGATCGGGGTCTAAACGAACACTAATGAGGCTAATTTTTTTATTTTTTTTATAGTTCCTATTACTACAAAGTAAACACTTGTCTATGAGCTAATTTCTCATAACAATTTCGATATCTCATGTTGCTTAAATTCCTCATATGGTTGCTAATTGTTCACTTTGATTGTTGGTTATATGAAATTGTAATATTCGTAAAACTAAATCACAAATTTGACGGTTATATGCGACGATTAAAATAATATAGGCATCCAGTAAAAATATTTGAATTTTTTACTTAACTTTGTCCTACATCCAAATGTTGTGATCAAACCTAGTACCTTTATAATTATAAGGCAAGTTTGCACTCCGTAAAATATGACATAAGATGAAATTTTCACAAACAATATTTTCGTGGGTTCTATCTCACCATATATAAAAAAAATTGACAAAAGAATTTGTTTTAGCTACTCCCTTCATAGAAAAATGCATGATTAAAATTCATACAAGTCTATATATAAGTAATTTCGAAAATAATGTAATGAACTCTTGAAAAAAATAAAAATTATTTGGTGCAATCTGATCATTGAGAAAATATCTAATATTATCATCTTTGCGGTTTATCTTTTGGTAAAAAGAGGAAGATAATTTATTCTACATATTTATTCTAAATCATTAAGTAAAATATTTTTATTGAGTTTTGGGTAAGAGTCCCTAAACCCCATATTCTAAATTCGAACTGCTTTGCGACGTCATTTTTGTTTGTGTTGTCGTCTCTCTTCATATCTCACCAAAATAGTCAGTTGTGGTAGTCAATTAAATTTGTGGCAATTGTGGTCAATCACCATTGGATCTGTATCTAACGGATGAGAGTAAAATATACTTTAACACACTCATGATTAATTACCGTTAGATACAAATTCAACGATAATTGATCACAACTGACCACGAATTTAATTGACCACCAAAACACTATTCGTGCTGTGCATTTGAGTTTTCACCGTAAAATTTATAATAAATGGATCATTTCTGATTTTAGTCCTCTTTTGGCCATTAGTCAAACTGCCCAACAACAAATATTGACTTTCCCTTTCCCAAAAAAAAATTATTGACTTCCCACCAAACTGCGCAGCCCGTCACCCAGTTAATTTAGTTCAAGAGCTGAGATCAAATACAAACAATCCAATGGCTAAACAAAGCGGAGCATCGCTCCTCGGACCACTAAAGAATTTTCCCTTTTTCCCTTGTAACAACTCCCTCTCTTGTCTTTCTAGCTGGAAAAGAATGTTGAAGAAGCAAATACGTATCGTAACCAGTCACTGGTGTGCACAATGTTTCCTTCGGCCCCACCAGAATCTCAGAGAATAAAAGAGATAGGAAACCTCTTTTGTCCCAAGAAGCACGAAAGTTTCAAATTGGTAATGTTTTACGCTTCAAAAGCGGAAGTGTTTCGGAAGCGTCCAAAAGTGCGATTCCAAATTTTTTTATTTTGGAAGCTTGTCGGAAGCTCAAGATTTCATTTTTGGAAGCGTGATTCCAAAAATATATTTTTCTGGAAGTATTTTGGAAGCGCAAAATTTAAAATAAAGAGTAATCTGGAGGGAAATGAAACATTTTGTTTAGTTATGTATTAAATTTTCTCTATATTTTTTAACATTTATGAACGTTTGTGTTCATAAACAATCAAACCGGAACTAGAATATTGTATTTTAGATACTTAATTTTTTATATATTATATATTTATATATAATTAATTTTTATTATTTTATTACATTCTTCTCCGCGTACCGCTTTTCATAATTTTTTGAAAAAATTTCACGGTTCTTTATGTTTCGTGTTTCAGCGTACCTGCACTCGTTTCCTGGCAGCCTAGCTTTTGACATGGAATACTAAATTAATGTATGTAGTATGTACAGGCAGCTGGCTAGCTAGCAAGCAATAATTCAAGAGAACAGACAAAGCTAGTTGTGTATATTAGAGGGCACCATACGTACGCAGAGAGAGAGGGGGACAGGGAGAGAGAGAGAAGAAAACAACTGAAATCTTGAAGCGAGTAAGCAATCTCATGACCCGTCTCTGTCTGCTCGGCCAGAAAGCCGAAAGATGAACCAAGAATTGCTGTGTACAACAAGTTTTCGGCCTTTTGAATTGAAGCTAGCTAGCTAACGTACTGTAGAAGTACTTGTACAGAATTGATATGTCACTGCACCGCTAGCTAGCTTTTCGACCTAAAAGTTAAAAACGCTTTCTCCCTTTTCATGCTAAGCACGCGTGGCCATTTCAAAAACTCGAATTTGTTTTCTTTATTTTATATCGGTACGGCTCGACTCAACCCGGTCAACCACGGTCAAAAACTATGGTTTTTATGGTAAAAGTGACCTGAAAAAGCTAAAATATATTTATAACTATTTACATAGAATTCGACTTTATTTCGACGAAGGATCGTTGTCTTCCACAATTCCTCTCTCCTTTTCTTCTTTCTCTTTGATTCTATCTATCGATCAGCTTCTTTTCTATCTTCTTCTTCTCCTACTCTTCTTTGTTTTCTTCTTTTGCCGATTAACTTCTTCTTCTTTATCTTCTCTATTTCTGATTCTTGTTTTGCTCTTTTGTTTTTGGGTCTCTTGCTTATCTAATGTTTTTCTGCTTCGTCTATCTATTTTTGCTCTTATCACAAATTTACTTTATCTTTGCATCATGATTCCATCGTATTGTCAAAGTTATAATCTTCTACGTGAATCATTCTATCAAAGAGTAAATCAATTTGTGCTTGTCTGCTTCTGCTTGGTCTGCTTCTCTAGCGGCTGCTTCCCAATATTCTCTCTCCATTCTTTTTGTTGATTTTTGCTTTTCTCTTTTTAGTTCATTATATGTTTCACTGGTGATTTCACTCATGGTGGTTTTATATTTGTCACCAAGTCTAGAAAATCTTTCATATATCTCTATGGAATACATGTTTATTATGGTTGTTTGGTAGACTAAGTGTAATCACTATCATTCTAATATTCTTCTGTTATTGATTGTGTTGTTCTAAACTTATGAATATCCTCTAAATTTGGTACTGTTGAAGAGGTTTCTAATAATGTTGGAAGTTCTTTATAAATTTGACGAGATATAAGGATAAGATGTTTTACTCTATCCGAATACATACTAGTAAGACTTGGTGTTGAAGGAATACTAATAAATTCTAACTATATAGTGTCTCTTCTTGCTTCTTCTATTCCCCATATTTCTATGTAATGTTCTATGCCAAACCGAAGTTGGCGAGACAAAGAACTAACATGATTTTTTTTCTTTTAACGGAAAGATGAACAAGAAAACTATAGTCTATTAACAAACCAGGGGTAACTAAAATTCTGTTGCTATCATGCTCAATGTACATTTCTTCAAATTCTTCCATGTTTATGCTAGCTAGTAGAATATGATATTTGTTTTTTTTTTCATTTTCAAGATGAAGTCTAGAAAAATAAACGGCTCTTATGCCTGATTTTGGAGTAGAAATAAGATCAAATAAAAACTTTTGAATGACTATTTGTAAAGAAAGATGTTTATCATGCTGTAACTTTAATGTATTATCTTTTACATCATCGGGAAGATGAACAAATCTTTCTTTTGCTAAAGCTTGTAAAAAGTATGGATTTTGAGTTTGTGCTTCTAGCAAAGATGCAGAGAAATCTTTATTTAT
Organism: Geum urbanum; assembly: GCA_946800695.1. Taxonomy (NCBI): domain Eukaryota; kingdom Viridiplantae; phylum Streptophyta; class Magnoliopsida; order Rosales; family Rosaceae; genus Geum; species Geum urbanum. The sequence goes on along the minus strand of OX327002.1, from coordinate 46,267,960 downwards.
ATAATGTAAATACTACTCGATCATTTTTTCATGATTAACGTTTAATCTACTAAAATACTTGGTAACTATATTATGCTCTTTGTGTAAACTACCATATTGTGTTCTACCAATATTGTGATGTTCACGAAGATTATCTAGCTGGGAATGGATTCTAGCATAATGTGCTTGGAGTTTGTGATATTCTTCTATTGCTATTTCTTTGTCTACTCTATCACTAAAAAATTCTTGCTCTAAAGCTCTTACTAATTTTTCTTCTTCTCTCCTCATGTCAGGGTTTTGTATTCTAATGTTCCAAAGGTTATCTAACAAGACTTTTTTCTTTGTGGATAATAAGGGTGAGCTAATAAACCTTAGATGCGGTTCACAGATTTCTTGAATATGAATTCCATTGTAGGAATGAATGATTGTTATTATTCTTCCTTCCATTGGTGGTAAACTACTAAATGCTTGATTATTACTCGAAGAAGGTCGAAAGGGTTGCATACCTGTTTACAAAATAAGTTTGGATAAGATATCCGCTAATGTATTATCAGCTCCTTTTTATGTGCTCAAAGTGTGGCTTAAAGCCATTTCCTACAATAGAATCAATAAAATTGACACGTCTACGGGTTGTTTGTCTGTTAGTTGTAATTTTGTTATAATGAGATACTATATTTTGACAATCTGTTCTAATTGTAAAGACTTCATCGTGCAAAAATAATAAAAATGTTTCAAGGGAATTAATGATTTCTAATATTTCTAAATCTGTTGCTAGTAATCTAGATTGTATATCATTAAACTTACCAGAAGCGTATCGACATATTTGTTTTTCTGATTTTGCTAAATCTTTACTCTTTTTTTGATAGAGAATTTATACGCATCCTAATGATGATGCATCTGTTTCGACTATTTTATAAACATTGTTTAACGGTAATACTAAAGGCTTTAACTGTTGAATTTCTTGCTTGATTTGTTGTACTAACTTTATATCATCTGAATGGAAGTATTTTTGACCTGTCTTGCTGGTTTTGCTGCTTATTAATCTCCTAAATTTTTTGCTTTTCATGATTGAAAGAAATTAAATACCATGTCATCTAAAGTATTTTCAAAGTAATCTAACATATCATTTGTATTACTAAAATTTAACATTATTGCTGCATGCACACATTCTTTTTCCCATCTTTCTATTTTTTTTCTCAATCCTGAGGGTCTACTCGATCTATATTTAGTATATTTCCTACTATACTTACATGTTCAATTCTCGAATAAGGGATCATATTTTTTCTAGGTCTAGCTGCTTCATAATTGCTATGGGATGCATCTTTTTCGCTATAAGACTCATAAGTTGGTCTAATGTATTGTTGTTCAGATCTTCCTATTGAAGATTTTACATGAACACCAGAAGTTCCTGTTGAACTTTGTTGTTCTTCTACAGGTAAACACTCTTTTTCGATTAACATATTATTGTATTCTTTTTCTCCAAAGATTTTTTCTAATCCCATTTCTAATATTAATTTCTTCATTTCATCGTCACTCAAACGATGTAGTCCTAATTCATAGATTTTATATCTTTTTATATATTGTTCTTTATCTAAGTTATCTATGTCTTCTATTAGCTTATCAACTATAGTATCGAAATTGCTTTATATCATATTTATTTCTAAGTTATCAAAGGCCATATGTATTTATGCTTCACTTTCTTAATCATCACAGATATTTTCTATTTGTCTATAATTAGCAAATCTAACTGATGCTTCTCCTAAGTGATTTTAAAAAATTTGTGCATTATCAGGCTGCCTATTTTTTGATCCTTGTAGGTTAGTGAATAACCATTGTGTTCCTTCTAGGAAACTACTGTCTACTGGTTGTGCTTCTATCATGTTTATATATTTACTGCCAAAAGTTTGTACTAAATTTTGAAATTCTACATTAAACTTGTAATTAAACTTATCGGACACTTTTTCGACATACATTAAGCTGACACTTAAATTTTTAAAATTTCATTTCATGTTATAATTTTTTGTTCTAATGCTTACTTTAATATATTTACTAAACTCTTTGGTTGTCATTACAAAATTCAGAATGCAACCTATTATTGCTAAGTTTGTAATAAGGTATACTTCAACTGTTGCTATTGCTGCTTGTTGATGGTTATTCCATCTCTCATCATAGATGTACACTAAGGCTTTTGTTCCTACATGTGCTATAGTTAATCCTGATATGCCAATTACTATAGTTCCTATATGAATTTGACAATAATTTAATTTCTTAAGTTGTTCTATTGCTTGACTACTAAGTAAATTTTAAGTAACTTCTTTATCAATACAACTAATTTCATGTTGACTGATGTTGTTTACTATACTATTTCGATTTTCAAATCTTCCTAATTGATACAAAGTATGTTTATTTCTTTGTGATCTTAAGAAACCATTTCTAAGAAATTCTTGTGCTTATTCTTCATTATGATAAATATCTTCAGTTCTAATTATTTCTTTTTCTTTTCATTTAAAAAGTTTCATTTTGTATTATCAAAAGAGTTTATTCTAACTTTTCTTGTGTAATTATTTATACTAAGTTGTTCTAACTTCTTGATTAAAGCTGGTGGTTTGGATGTAGGTGAATTATTTAAAATATTATTAATTTATGCTATTTGTTCTTCAATTCTATCTAATTTTTCAGCTAAGTTTACTATTAACTGGATAATTATATTATTTTGTCTAATGGGAATATTATTACTTGGTACACTAGTTGTGATGTCTGGAAATCCTATCGGTTCTTCGTCTATTTTACTTACTTCTTTTAGTGCTTCTAAATATTTATTACTATCAGTCATTAAACTAATAATCTATCGATCTTGCTGTGTAATTTTTTTAATTGCTCTATTAATTCTTTTTGTACTAACTGGATTTTTTGTACTTCTATTTTTAGGTTTTCTTCTATTTATAGGGATTGCAAGTCTACTTGCTTTGGCTTGCAATCGATTATGTCTACGAGTTCTTTAATTTGTTTTCTGCTAGGAAATCTTTGTATATATTTATTATTATTTTCTAATTGAGATGAAATAAAGCTTAAATTCTGTCTAATTATTTGTAGTAAATTTTTTCTTAAAATACTCTAATATTTGCTGTATGTTGCTACTATGTTTATTTTGTTCTACTTTTTTATTTTACGTTTTGCCTAATTAAAATGTCTATCACACTATTTACTAATGGATTATCCTCACTATGTAAAATATGCTTATGATTTTTTTGTGAAAAATAACAAATTAAACTATTTTGGTCTAAGGTGATTTTTTTTTGATGTTTAGTAATTTCTAGGTTGAGATAGTCGATCATACAAATTAAAACTTGGTTTTCCTTCACTGGTTGTAAATAAGGCTTCTATTTTCAAAGTACTTTACTACTATAACTATACTATTATAAAGCTAAACTAAGCTCTGATATTATAATCGAGGGAGTGAGGTGCTATGGTTGAACCGGCCAACTTAATCACTAAAGATTAAGTCTTGAACATTGACAAAAACTTAAAACTGCTAAGAAAGACTACTCAAGGGCCTATAAGGAGCAGAGACAACTGTTTTAGACTCAGAGGTCCCCTGACTAATTTTTAGCAATCAACCTGACAATATTCGAGTATAACAACAGTTCTTCAAGAATAATATGATTGTCAGTTTAGCTGTATAACAATATAATTATGCTTAGTGTTTCCCCATATTAGACTAGAAGCCTACTTAAAGAAACTAGAAAACGTAAAGTTGGAAGACCAACATTTATGTGGTTGTACAATGTGTACAGTCTTCTCTTCAGAACTTCGTTTGAAAATCTGGTGTAAGGTTTGATGCTGGAAAACTCTACGTACGTAAACTAGTTGCTGAGATTATGCTTGTGATTGAGTTGATAGTGATGTTTGCATATGGATTGATCTTGCATATGGATTGATCAAGGTATATGAACGAAGGGAAAATTTATTTGAAGCGAAGGTTTTTGTATATAACACAGGAGATGTTCTTTCTTGCTCTGTATTTATCGTTCTTCCCAACTTCTAGTTATACATGCAAGCATGCTTAGTTTACAGACAATAGCCATGCACATGCATACCGTACAACAACAAGACTGACCTAAGGGCATCTGCACCGGCGAGCAGCCGGGCAGTTCGTGATCGAGCAGGTGGTGGGGCACCGACGACTTGCTCGAGCAAACGGGATGAACGCCTCGCACCGGTGAGCTGCTGCTCGCCCAGTCAACGGCCAACTGTTTCTCGACCAAACGCTCGAGCGCGTTTTGCTCCGGCGCCTGCTCGACCGCCTGGCGGACCCCACGCCACGTGGGTGACGTCAGGCGCGTTGAGGAAAAAAAATAACGGACCAATCACGATCTGCCACGTGGCTTACCGAGCTTCTGCATCAGCAACCAACGACTAAATCAATCCCAGCCCTCCATTTTGAATTTAAAGCCTCATCCAATGGCCAGAATTTAAACCCAACGGCTACTGTAGTTTACTGTTCAGTCAGTCTGTATTTCAACGGAAATAAATACAAAAAATAGTAAAAAAATTCCAAAAAATCTCAAACTCTCCCAAATCTTTGCCTATAAATACTACTTCAAGTTTTGCTCAATTCACACCAATTTGAGCATACCATTACACTTCTCCTTCCATCTCCTCTATCCTTTCGTTAAGCTTTTTTTCCTAAACAATGGGCACACATTGGCTTCCTTCCGAAGATTTACAAATGTGTATTTCTTTTGTGCGTCATAGCGTTGATGAATACGACGGCAACAAACAAAAGAGGGAGAAATTGTGGGAGACAATTCATGTGGATTATGTGAAAAATTGGGAGCCAAGACCCGGTGATCCTCCGAAAGAGCCGAGGACCCGAATCGCTCTTTCGTCTCACTACAACAAATTCAAGCGACTCTTGCAAAAATGGGGCGAATGTTTGTACGCGGCACGACAACGTATAGCTAGCGGCACTTCGCTAATGGATGAGGTAAGTTTATTTATTTGTAACATAATGATGAATTATATTATAATTTAAATTATGTAGCATACATTATATAAATTTGTATGCGTAGGAAATTTAATGTATAAAAATTTAAATAATGTATACAATTTATATATACAATATTGTGCTTCAATTTAAATATATACAATATTGTGCTTGAATTTATATATACAATTTAAATAATGTATACAATTTATATATACAATTTAAATAATGTATACAATTTAAATTATGTAGCATATATTATTAATTTTGTAGCATAATTTTGTAGCATAATTTATATATGTACTTTATTTTTGTAGCATAATTTTGTAACTAATATAATTATTTTATTAGGTAAAGCAAGCTCAATCATGTTACTATAAGGATATGAAGAAAGTGTTTACACACTTTGAATGTTGGGAAGTGATTAAGAATCATCCTTCTTTCACTTCGGTGCTACCAAGTACTCCATCTCCATATACAAGTAGTGACCAACCTACTCCTTCCGCCGCCGAATCATCTCCAACCATTAATTTGGATGACGAAGAAGTGAATGAGACACCTCAAAGTCACGTGCCCGCTCCCGCTCCCTCTAGTCCGCCTAGACCAGTGGGAACGAAGGCGGCAAAGGAAGTGAGGCGACAAAAGAAACAAGGTAAGACTCCTATTGAACAACGAGTTGAGGTTTTGCATACTATTGCTAGTGACCAAGCTTCGTGACAATCCAAGAGGATAGCGCATAATGAGAGTGAGCTTAATTATTACGCGGAGTACATAGAAATACAAAGGCGGAATGAAGCAAGGGCGGATGAAGAGTTACGATTGAAGAAACTTGCGGAGGAAACGAGGATCATGACAATGGATTTGGAGGCAATGACCCCAATCTCAAAAAGATATTTTACAAAGAGGAAATTAGCCATCCTTAATGAAGGAGAACATAGTCAAGATCAACATACCGATGAAACATACTCTGATTGTTATCACCCAAGTCGCGTGCTCTTTTCGTAGAAGTTATAGTATTGTACTAAGAATAAATCTGGGCTTGACTCGTCATTTTGTGTAATTTAAATTTTATGTAATTTAAATTTTCAAGAAATAAAGATGCAATTTATTTATTAAGATGAAATTAAAATACACTTGAAATAAAAACGGAAGCTTCATAATTAAACACACATACCGAAATTAAACACACATACATAAATTAAACACAGCTTAAATATTTAGAGTATCTCGCCGGTTTCCAACCTCCAATTGTGCTTCACCAAGTCCTTCTGAAGCTCTGTACGGATGTAACCAGATTCAAGATCGGCAACACGGTCGTGAAACCTATGTATATTTGCTCCATCTCTACTAATTGGCTCAAAAGGAATTCGATTCCCTTGTTGATCCACCGGCCCATCGTAAACCCGGAAAGCCCTCGATGGATTTTGCACATCTTCTTCTTCCTCATTCTCATCCTCATCCTCCACGTACTCTTCTTCAACAATCATGTTATGTAATATGATGCAAGCTAACATGATGGTAGTCATTACCGATTTTTGGTGCAATGTACAACTATGACGAATAATTGCCCATCGAGATTGCAAGATACCAAAGGCCCTCTCCACATCTTTCCGGTATGCCTCTTGTTTCTTTGCGAATAGTTTATCTTGCGGCGTCTGCGGATTAGAAATAGTCTTGACGAATGTAGAGTACCTTGGATATATTCCGTCAGCCAAATAATAAGCGTGGTTGTACCTCTCTCCATGGACTTCATAGACGGCAGTTGGGCCTCTTCCTGAAAGGACCTCTGAAAACACATCCGATAGGTGGAGCACATTAATGTCATTTTTAGCTCCAGGACACCCGAAGAAGCTATGTCATATCCACGTATCATACGAGGCCACTGCCTCCAAAATAACCGTTGGGCGACCCTTTCGACCTGAGTACGCCCCTTGATAGGCGGTTGGGCAGTTCTTCCACTCCCAGTGCATGCAGTCGATACTTCCGATCATGCCAGGAAAGCCTCGGCGTTGGCCTTTAGCTAGGTGTCGCGTGAGGTCTGTCGATGTTGGACTGCGGAGGTACCTTGGACCATAGATTTCATACACTTGGATGCAAAAAGCCTTCATGCATGCCAAAGTAGTCGATTCCCCCATCCTTGTAATTTCTGTGCACTGATCCGCGGCCGCCCCATACGCTAACATTCGCAGAGCACCGTCAGCTTTTGTTCAGGAAGAAGCCCTAGCAATCCAATCGCATCTGGTCTTTGATGCCAAGATTGGTCGTGGTTGCAGAGATCCGTCATGATAATGTTGAATCGGTTTCTGCTCATCCTATACTGCCGACGAAATTCTGCCGCCTCGAAGTTGGGACATTCGATGAAGTAATCAGCCATGAGATTGCGTCCCCTAGATAGCCTCTGTCGATCACGATTCGGTTTTTTACCGCGACGTGAACCGCTCGGTCGTGAGGGTTCATCGTCGTCTTGTGCTTCCGCCATGACCGCCTGATTGATGAATGATTGCTCCATATAATCATCCTCTTCTTGTTGACGTTGTCTCCTCCTGAAAAAATGGGGGAAGCTGAAAGGATCCATCAGAGTGATGAACAAGGAAATGTTGCTAAGTGTTGAGAGATATGAGTTATGTACTCGGATTCTTGTACATGGTGTGAGGCAACTATGAGTGAAAGATGAGCGTTTTATAGGCAATTGTAGATAATCCGATCGTCAAATATGAACACACGTGTCGCATCGTAGTTGGTCGAAAATCTCACCGGAAATCTGGTTCAATTATTTGGTCGACGACGCTATCTCGCAGTGACACGTGTCGCATCGTAATTGGCCGAAAATCTTACCGGAAATCTGGATCAATTATTTTGTCGACGACGCTATCTCGCAATGACACGTGTCACATCGGAATTGGCCAAAAATCTTACCGGATATCTAGTCCAATTATTTTACCGACAATGACACATGGCGGTGACACGTGTCAATTTTTAATTAGTTGGAAATCTTACCGGAAATCTGGTATAATTATTACCGATTAAGACACGTGTCACATTATTATTGGTGGTAAATCTATCCGGTAATTCATTTTTAAACATTTCACTACATGACAAAACTGATTTGCTTGAAGCAAATAGTGAATGGGTGTGTGCAAAATTTGATTTGCTTGAGCAAATCTTGGATAGCTCTTGCTTGAAGCAAGATTTGCTCTTGCTCTGCTTCTTGCTCTGATCATGGATGCGGATGCTCTAATACAAGCTAAAATTGAAAAAGTATATGACTTGTCCATTTCTTGCAACTTTTATTTTATTTTAATCAAAAAAAATAATAATAATTTTACTACCATATTTATCCGAGTTCAGCCTCAACCAAATTCATACAAGACTCTTCAATTTTATGTGCACGACTTCTCGTTCTCCATACCTAGCAGCAACGACAACACTAGATATATTTTTACACACTAAACTTTTGTGTAGCATTGCACGATTGTTTACCATGTAAAATCTAATCTATTATTTTTCTATATAGCCTTTCTGTGCGGAGGTTCTCTGGCTGTCACAAAATGAGACTTGGTGACACTTTTTTATTTTATTTTTGTGTGAATCTCCTTTAACTAAAACGAAATAAAAAATAATAAACTACACAGATACGAGCAACCACTTACATATTAGGATAAAACACATTCATTTAGACAATCAAAACAAATTCTTACGAATAAAGACATACATTATAAATTACACGAATTAATTAACATTTTTACCCTGTTATTGATTTACAACCCTACGCACCATTCCCTGTCACACATTCATCTCTCTCTCTCAAAAACAAAATGCCGTAGCAGCGGCTCTGATCAGACCTCGCCGCCGACTTCCTCCTCGCCGTCGACGACTCTTGGTCGTGATCTCGCCGGGCTTCAGCCTCTCTGTCTCGGCACGAGCTCACCTCTACTCGGACTCGCAACGTCCGCCTCTGTGACCAGCCGCCGCCGCTGCCTCGAGGCCTTCAACCTCCCGCCGTGACCCGCCCTCCACACCTTCTCGGTCGTGCGTGTCATTCGAGCTCTGCCAAGAGCTCATCCTCGAGCTCCCGCACCTTGAGTTCTAGCCTCAAGCACCGTCGGCTCCAGAAGCACAACTCATGCGCGACTTCAAGATGTAAAAGTAGCGGTCAGTAACAGATCTGCTTATCATGCTCGCGTCTGCTTGTTGTTAGACCACAGAATAACTCATATTTGTTTACTGAAAGATTCACTTTTATGCTTGCGTCTAAAAGTAGTATCGCTCATTTTTGTTTATCGAAAGATTCTGAGATGATTGGTTTTGAAATTGTGTGATGCTTATTTTGGATTTGATTTTCGATCTCCTTGGTTCGATTGAGCGTCTGCTACTGGAAGCTTAAACACACTTGAAGTAGTGTGTATTTATCTATTTTTTTAATGCAATAAAATTCTATTTGGATTGTGCTTAAACACACAGTAGCAGTAATCGTTATGAGGATGCAAATTTGAGTTTGTTTGTGTAATTTTTTTTAAAAAAAATAGAGGGAAAAAGCACAGTAGCAAGGGTTTTAAAAAACAATAGAAGTAGAGTTCTTGAGTGTGTGCTATCAAAGGCTGCTTTCATGTGTTTATTAACATTGAAAAAAGAAATTTAATCACAGCTATGTGATGTCTTTGACTAAACAGTTGTGCGAAAATATGTTATTATCGTCACCGTTAGACTTTTTTTTAAGAAATATGTGGCTGAAGTTTTTTTAGGACTGTCACTCCCACTGAATTTTTCTGTTACTGAACTATTACTACGTTTTTTGAATTACAACAAGTATATTTCGAAGCTGTTACTAAATTTCAAAGCTTCTGCTAATTATTTTTATAAAATATGTTTTATATTTGTGTTGAAATTGTTAGTCGAGCTGCTATTGGATTAATTTCAAGTTGTTACTAAATTGTCTTTGAAATTTTGAAGGATTGCTACTGTATTTTCGGTTCCATGACTGTTACTATATTTTTTAGACTGCTACTACATTTTCAGTTGGAGAACTGTTACTGCATTTTCGGTTAGAGTACTTCTACTGTATTTTTGGGACTGCTACTGTATTTTTAGTTTGAGACTGTTACTGAATTTACATCTAATTAAACTGCTACTGAAGTTGTATATGAATTGCTACTAAAGTTATATCTGGACTGGTACTGATTTGTGCTATTGTATTTTCGGTTCAAGGAATACTACTGCATTTTCGGTAACTGCTACTACGTTTATGTTCGACACTGCTACTGCTTTTTTAGGAAGCTTATTGGGAGATTAAATTGTATTCGAATTGCTACTGAATTTGTACTATTATTGAGTATGTATATAAAAAAAAATGTTCTACTGAATTTTGAACTAACTGATACTAGAAATTTATTCCATGAGCATAACCTTAACAAATGTACACGTTGTCATCCACAAAAAATGAAAGTAGCAGTTTCTAGGTCCCGTTTCAATTATAATAAGTATTAATAATAAGTAACAGCACATTTGCAAACACATTCACAATTTTAAAAAATTGAAAAACACCACAAGCACATTTACTGCATTTTCGGTCAGAGTACTTCTACTGTATTTTTGGGACTGCTACTGTGTTTTTAGTTTGAGGCTGCTACTGAATTTACATCTAATTAAACTGCTACTGAAGTTGTATATGAATTGCTACTAAAGTTATATCTGGACTGGTACTGATTTGTGCTATTGTATTTTCGGTTCAAGGAATGCTACTGCATTTTCGGTAACTGCTACTACGTTTATGTTCGACACTGCTACTGCTTTTTTGGGAAGCTTATTGGGAGATTAAATTGTATTCGAATTGCTACTGAATTTGTACTATTATTGAGTATGTATATATATAAAAAATGTTCTACTGAATTTTGAACTAACTGATACTAGAAATTTATTCCATGAGCATAACCTTAACAAATGTACACGTTGTCATCCACAAAAAATGAAAGTAGCAGTTTCTAGGTCCCGTTTCAATTATAATAAGTATTAATAATAAGTAGCAGCACATTTGCAAGCACATTCACAATTTTAAAAAATTGAAAAACACCACAAGCAATATCGAACATCCATGAAATAACACACATAATAAATAACAACAATGTTAAATCACATGAAAAAAAAAAACAAATAAGTGGAGCAGCTGCACAAGGACGTCCCAAAAGCTGCTTGTTTCTACTCGGAAGGCTTAGACTTCACCATCGACATCTGTACTCTTCGCTGGGCTGAGCTTCAGTCCGGTCCACTCAAACTTGGCCTCATGAAATCCCCCAAGTAAAAATCTCTCTATCGAAAATTCAGTAAAAGCATAAAAAAAATTCAGTAGCAACATCTAAAAGACTTCAATAGAAACATCAGAAAATCTTCAATAGCAACATCGAAAAAAATTCAGTAGAAGCATCATTATGAAAAACGTATTATGAATTTCAGAAAATGTAGTAAAGTTTCCAAAAGCATAGTAGCAGTTAAAAAAATTACATTAACATAACAATAGTGGCATAATTATTTTAAGTAGCAGCTTCAAAACAAATGGTCGAGGAAATGGTTGATAGTTGAAAAGACAATAGGAACATTAGTAATTTTGAAAAATGTAGTATCAACAAGACGAAACTTAAGTAGCAGTTTGATGAACGAGTCAACAACAATAATTTCAAAACCATAGTAGCAATTTGATAAATACAGTAAAATTTCAATAATTTAATACTCGATTAATTAATAACATTGTTAAAATAATATTTTTTCCGGTCCCAACTTGGGACCTGAGTATTAATTTAATACTCGATTAATTAATACCTCTCTAAATTAATAAATGTTGTCAGTCTCAAGGTTATTAATTTATCGAGATTTTACTGTATAGTAGCAGCAATATGAAAATTACAGTATGAAAACTACAACAGTAGCAATCAATAGTTGGAAAAACGTAGTAATAACAAATTTAGATAATGATTGAGTTGGAAATAAGCAACAAACGTAGCAGCAATCAGCAGTTGGAAAAATGATTGAGTTGCACTTCGATAAAAGTTCAGTAGCAGCTGAAAGAAACTTAAGTAACAACTTGAGAACGATTCAATAACAATTTAGCAAACTTCAGTAGCAGTTTGACGAACGATTCAGTAGCAGTTCGACTTACGATTTAGTAACACTTTGAGAATGATTCAATAGCAGACTAGCAGCTAGGCAAAATTTCAATAGCACTTTAGTAGCAACTCAACCACCAAAGAAGTAATAGCTCGACTTACGATTTAGTACCAATTTGCACTACCAGAAAAGTCTACTTAGGCGACAAACATTTACTTGGTCTTCTAAGTTATACCTTAGACGATGAACAACTTATTTCGTCGCCTAAGTGACCTCTCAGACGACGAAACCTTCATTTTTTCGCCTAAGAAGAAACCTAAATCGACGTTGTGTCAGTGACTTAGAGGACAGTATGGTCGTCGCCTAGGTCATCACTTAGGCAATGGAACATATCACTTAAGTGACAAAACTGATCAATTATTAGCTCAATCAGTTTCTTTTCCCCTCAGGCTATCTCACCCTTTCCTCTCAACTTCTCTCTCTCTCTCTCTCTCTCTCTCTCTCTCTCTCCTTACTCTACCCAGTAGACTAATCCCGGTCGGAAAAAAATCATCACGAAATATCGATCGATCGATTGTAATTTTTCATCAACCCCTGCTCTCTTTCTAGGTGAAGGTACGTATTAACTCGTTTCCACTAATCATTTATTTGAATTTAATATTGTATGTACGTAAGTAAATCCGGTGAAATATTCTGGCGAATACATAGTTTCCGGCGATCTTAGGTAGCTTAATTACTAGCTTGTTGTACGTATTGTATTATATTGTTAATATACGTAATTGTAAGGTAATTGGTTATTTAGTTAATAATTAATAGTATAATATATATACATATTATATAATTAGTTAAAATATGTTAGCTAGCTAGATTAAGCTAATTGGTAATCTATAAGCGTGCTAATTAATGGTTTAATTAAGCTAGGTAGTACGTTAAGGTTAATTAATATATATAGTATATATATAGATTAATATAAGCTAGGTACGTAATACGTTAGCGAGCTATATATATATAGTACATATACTAGATTAATTAGTTATTGGTTGAAAAATATAATTAATATGATATATAATTGTTAACTTATTACGCATGCAGAAATAAAGATAAGAGTTAGATACAGTTGGCGAATAGAAGTGATGTGTGGAATATGGACGGAATCAGAGAGTTTATGATTTTTGGGTTGGAACATGGCCATAAAAATAAGCGTTTTGGGTGTCCTTGCAGCAGAAAATGTCTTAACCATCAGTTTGTGATGGCTAATATTATGTCGCAACACCTGTACGAGAACGATATGATGTGGAGTTACACTACATGGAGCGAGCATGGTGAAGTAGTAGACTTAAGCTCAGGACCAGACTTCAGTTACCATGGTGCCTCATCAAGCGGTAGTGGCGCCCCTTCGTGGAACCCAACTATGGATTTGGTCCATGATGCCTTTCCAGGATTTAGTCACAGTGGACACCAACAGAAAGATGGAGGTTACGTTACCACTCATGGGCATGATGACACATTCCCCGCTGCTAGCTTGGCCACTAACACTAGTGAGATTGATAAGTACAACAGGATGCTCCTTGAAACCCAGACCCTGGTGTACCCTGGATGTCAAGAGACTGTGTTGCAATATGTGATGCAGCAAATGCAGATAAAAGTGAAGAACAAAATGTCACACAATGCTTTTGACGAAATACAGGAGCAAATATCTAAGTTGCTTCCTGATAATCACAATCTTCCAAAATCACATTATTAGGTTAGAAAGATCTTGAGCAGCCTCGGCCTAAAGTACAAGATAATTCATGTATGCCCAAATAATTGTGTGCTGTTTTATAAAGAGTATGCACATTTGGACTATTGTTCCATATGTGGCTAGTGCAGATATGAGAACCAGAGGAATATGAGGAGTTCGAAAAACCAAATTCCTTTGAAGGTTCTTCGATATTTTCCATTGATTCCCAGATTGCAGCGTCTATACATGTCTCTATACGTAGTAGAGGTGATGCGATGGTACTCAGAAAAGAGAATAGATGATGATGTACTGAGACACGCCGTGGATGGGGAGGCGTGAAAACATTTCAACAGGGAATTTGAAGACTTTGCAGCAGAGGTTCAAAATGTTAGGGTTATACATACGGATTCAATCCTTGGGGTAGTAATAGCTCTGCCGTCAGTACTTGACCGGTTATTCTAAACCCATACAATCTGCCTCCGTGGATGTGCATGAACAAGAAATTTAATTTTCTTACTCTGCTAATTCCAAGTCCTTAATCTCTGGGGAAGTGCTTAGATATCTACCTCAGACCTTTGATCGATGAGCTGAAATTATTGTGGAAAAATTGAGTCCAAACTCATGAAAAATTTACTGACACGATGTTTACGATGAGGGCAGCAGTAATGTGGACGATCAACGATTTTCTAGCATATGGGATGTTAGCAACCTGCAAGATGAAATGATACAATGGATGTCCTATATGTTTGGATGGCGTGAACTCTAGTTAGAACGTGGGGAATGTGTGTTACCCGGGTCACCATAGATGGCTTCTTGAAGATCACTCGTGGCGACAAGATGAAGCTCATTTGAAAGGAACGGTAGAGAATAATCATAAACCCTGTAGTTTTTCTGGCGAAGAAATTTTAGGGAGGTTGAGCTATTTCAACTTTGGTGTGTTGACTAATAACAATGATGTATAGAAACGCAATCCAATACCCCCACAAGATCACAGCTATTGGCATTAGAAGAGTATATTCTTTGAACTCCCTTACTGGTCGAAGTTGAAGCTGAGGAACAACTTGGATGTGATGCACATAGAAAATAATGTGTGTGACAGCGTGGTGGGAACAATTCTCGGTATTAAGTTCAAGACTAAAGATACTCCCAAAGTGCACAAAGATCTTGAATATATCAATATACGTCGTCGCTTGTGGTTAAGGAGGGATAGAAGAGGAATGCACAACAAGATGCCAGATGCACCTTACACAGTGAAGCCGGCACTTAGAGGTTCTATATTCCACTGGTTTAAGAGTGTTCATTTTCTGGCTACGTATGCAACTACTATAATTGGAGCAGTGGATGAGGTGCAACACAAGTTTATTGGTCTAAAGACACATGGCTATCACGTTATGTTGCAACATCTTATTCAAGTGGTAATTCGGCCATTTGCCTTGTGATGTCGTAGAACCATTAGTGGCATTGCGCAGATGGTGACAGAGGTTATGCGCCAGAGAGTTGAAGAAGCTAGATATGGTGGAACTACAACAACAAATTATGCACATCATCTGCAAACTAGAGAGGATTTTTCCCTCTACTTTCTTTGACATCATGATTCACCTAATGATCCACCTACCCGAACAGGTGCTCATTTCTGGTCAGGTCTAGTACACTTGGATGTATCCTCAAGAAAAGTACGTATAACTAATTAATTATACAGGTTTTCCGATCAATTATTTGTTCCACTCGAGATACCTATACGTACCTATTCTACAATTAATTAATTGAACGTTGGCTTTTGTAAACAGATTGGACATTATAAAGGATTCGTCAAAAATAGGTCGGCCCTGGATGGTTCCAAAGCAGAGACATACATAAGGCATGAGTGTGTTACTTATTACAATAGGTACCTCAAGGATCCACCACCTCCCACCGCCTCCGAGCCCAGTGGTAGCATCAATCTTTCTGCCGTCACAAATGTCGTACGACCCTTTAGAGGAGTATTAAAGAAATCGTTAAGAAGAGAAGAATTTATCGAGGCGCATTGAGTAGTGTTGCGAGACTGTGACGAAGTTGAGCCTTACATGAAGGCGTACAGGGAGAACCTTCAGGCGTTACATCTGAACAAGAGTTCAGCTTGGTTTAAAAAAGTGGTTAAGAAGAAGTTCCTCGATTATTTCCTCCAATGGGTATGTATGTTTACTTATTTAATTATATACATGTTTGTAGAAATTAAACACTTTAATTAATTATATTTTAATCCGAATTGTTACAGATGATTTATCTACAAAAATCCGACAACCACGGGGGGTGGTGGTCCTGGCCAAAGCACTTGCTAGCATGGAAGCCGGTTAGACACTATATTTACTCTGGATGTTTTATGAACGGTGTAAAATTTCATTCATTGGCCCGAGATGAAGGAAGAAGAACACAAAAAATGGGGTCGCAATTGGGGAAGACGATAATATATATTACGGGGCTCTTGTATACGTCGTTCAACTATGTTACGGGAATAATATCAATGTTTTCTTATTCAAGTGAAAATGGTTGAAGCGTACAAAGGAAGACTTGTGTCTTTTATCAGTCGATACAAACTCAAGCTGGTATGAGGATGAGTCTTTCGATCTTGCCCCCTTAGTTAGGCATGTGTTCTATCTTTATGATTCAAAAGCTGGTGAAGGGTGGAAAATAGTGAACAATATCTCTCATCGAGGAATATGGAATACCACGACAACTGAAGGGACGCTAGCGACTGAAGATGCTGAACCGCAAGGAGACATTCCTGCATATCAAGATCTTAATATTTTTGTCATCCGCTCCGACATAATGGAAATGGTTGAAGCTGGAGAACGCTTACCCATGCCTGATGGCTCTGCGGATCTAACTCAATATAAGATTATAGATCTACAGAATGATGGCAGTAAAGATGAGGTGCAGGATGACGACGAGGACTCAGGATATTCGTCGGATGACGTTGAGTATAATGATGAGGAGGAGCAATAAGATAATAGTGTCGAGGATGATGATGATGATTATGACAAGGAGTACAATATAACGACGAGGGATATTAATTGGTAATTAATTATTGTAATCTCACCTTTTTGAGGTAATGATGATTAATTATATTATGATCGACGAGGAGTACAATATAATTAATATTCTGAATTCGAATTTTTTTGAACGAGGATCGGAGTACTAGTACAATTATTCTGTCATTTCTGACATAACTAATGGATCCAGAATTGAATTAATTAACGTTTAATTAATTATTAATTACCATACATATATAACCTTACATCTTATTTCTTCGCGTCTACTTTGGATGATACTTTGACGCCAAAATTTTACTTTGGTATGTAGGGTATGACTTAGGTGACGAACATAGCTGATTTCGTCACCTAAGAAGTTACTGAGACGATGAACACCCCTATTTTTGTCGCCTAAGTCATACCCTACATACCCTAAACACCTAAACCCTTTTCCTTAACCTCTAAACCATTTCCCCTAACCCATAATTACTTAGGCGATGAAACCAGTTGTATTCGTCGCTTAAGCAGGAGCTTAGGCGACGAAACGTAACTGTTTTCGTCGTCTAAGTCATAGTTTCACAATCTGATCTCTAAGAGCACGACCATGCATACCATATTCAAATATATGTTTTCTCCTTCAGGGCTTAGAGTAACCAATTCTTGGACTGTAAGTGTCGACGGTTTAAAAATTGGAGTTACGAAGATTCGCATATCAATGTTTATGTTTCGTTGAAATTTCAATTTTATGGTTGACTACGCTGATCAAACCCTTAACAAACTTCATTTTCGATGAAAATTCATGAACTTACACATTATGTTATGATCAATATATTCCGTGGCTGTTTTGTCAAAATTCAATTTCATTAATGTTCACGTGTTGTAAATATACACGTACGAACACTTAAGTTATACAACATTAGTAGATATATCACAAATTTTTAATCTCTAATAAATTTTGGCTATTAAATTTTAATTAAATTTTTTTAGTTGATAAATTAAGTTCTTACGACGAGATAAACACTTGTAACTTCGAAAACAGGTTTACGAATTATTTTTACGATAGTGCCTGTCTTTTAACTATTTTTCGATAATCACTAAATTTCATTCGATCGAAACCTAAATTAATCCAAATTAGACTGATTTTTTTTAACAATATTGTACAAATATAATGGTTATATCTAGTGGTTCATTTTTTTAATTTATAAGTAACTACACAAAATTAATTTCCATACAATTTTTTTTAAATATTCACTTAGGCGACGAACCAAGGTGTTTTCGTTGCCTACATGAGTACTTCGGCGACCAAAATACCGTGGTTTGTCGCCTAAGACCAAAATTTTTGGTGGTTCGGTTCGAGCGCCAAAATTTCCAGGCCACAAATAAGAACGACTTAGACGACGAATAACCTCATGTTCATCGCCTAAGACCAAAATTTTGGCGGTTCAGTTTTCTGAGTGCCTATTTTCTGGATCACGTTTGAATATCACTTAGACGACGAAATGGTGGATTTCGTCGCATAAGTTTAGGGTTTAGGTGCTGAAACAAACCCTTTCATCATCTAAGTGTGGTTCATTTTCCTGTGCGCCTCATTTTTTGGGCCATATTTAAGTTTCACTTAGACGACTAACCGATGGTTTTCGTCGCCTGAGCGCACTTACGTGACGAAATTGTTCATTTTCGTCGCCTAAGTTCACTGAGGTGACGAAAACCATTGGTTCGTCGCCTAAGTGAATGTGTATATCTAGACTGATTTCGAACCAGACTCTCTCTCTCTCTCTCTCTCTCTCTCTCTCTCTTCATTCTCTCTCATTCTCTCTCAATCCGTTCTCTCCCAAAGGTTGCCACCTCCTCCTCTTGCAATCACGTCGCCGCCGTCTCCCCGCCTCTCCTTTCCCTCTCCAGCCGTCCGGCCTCCCCCCTCACTCCTCTCCTCTAAAACCGCCGCCCCCTCACTCTTCCTCCTCGATCACATACTCTGGTCGCCCTCCCCCCCCCCCCCCCCCCCCCCCCCCCCCCCCGCCCTCAACGTCGCTGCCGGTATATCGATCTCTCTCTCTCTCTATATATATATACACGTATAATACATGTTGTGTACATATTTCCTATACATATTGTGTATATAGATTTAATTCGTATACATTGTGTATATAGATTTTGTATATATATATTTTTAGATATATTGTTAATTAATAAATGAAATATTAATTGTGTGTATATATATATATATATATTTAGTAATGCATGTATTTAGTATGTATAATGTATAATGCATTTAGTATTGTATATATAATGTATAGATATAGTTTTGAGTATATTGATGTTAATTATTTGGTAAATTGGTAATATAAATTGGATAAATAAATTGTTAATATAAATTCGTAATATAAATTGGTAATTAATATAAATTGGTAATATAAATGACACCAAATAAATTGGATAATTAAATTGGTGATATTTGAATAAATTAGATAAATTTGGATAAATTTGTAAAATGTATATAAATTGGATAATTTTGTAAAATTTGGATGGCAAATTAGTAATATATATCGAATTGAATTTATTCATAAATTGGTAATATATATCGAATTGAATTTAATCGTACGTATATTGATGTTATTTATGAAATTTGGATAAATTTAATTTTTTTTAAATTCAGATAAATTGGATATATTAATTTGTGAAATTTAGATAAATTGGATATATTTATATTTGATCAAATTTGGTTAAAATTTGGACTAATTTGGATATATATATATATATATATTGTTAATAAACAATTTTTTCAGCTTAATTAATTATGATCGATGGCTCCAAAGAAGAGGTGATCGCAAGAAGAGAGGGAAGCCGAACTCCATTCCATTGCGCAAGCAATGGGTTGGAGCCAAACTGAGTCGGAGGAGACCGTTTCGGCTCCTCCGAATAGTTCGGGTATACCGACTGGCACAATCCCTCATACTCCAAATGATGCGACTTATGCTCATACCGATGACCCACCCGTCACCACTTTAGCGGCGACGTTTGAAGGTCCCATGGAGTTGGTCGACGACACCGTTCACTACAGTGTACGGCGCACAACGAGGAGTCAACCGTCAGATGAGGTCCCCAAACAGAGTCGGGGACTTGGGAAGGCCGCGAAAACTGAGCGTATAGTTAGGTGGACCGGGAAGAAGATCCCGGTGCCGTTCGACGATTTCACCCGAGGCCCTCCGTCCTCGCAACTCGGTAGCCTCACGTCGCACACCATTAACTCAATCATACGGAACATTATATGTATGGTTGCCTCTTCGTGGAACAAACTTCCTAAATTCGAGAGGTTAGGTATACCGCGAATTCTCGGTAATACTATTTAATTTTTTTATATTTTTATAATTAATTACTAACCACGAAGCTAGGCATAATGTTTAGGTTCTAATTTTTTTTCTAGACACATTTCGATATTGACGGCACACCGGAGATGATGGAGCACATCAACACCGTGGCCAAGAACATTTTCAAGGATTGGAAGTACGACCTCAGCAAGTACTATCTCCGACACGGCGCCATGCCTGTCCCACATGAGCTGTGGGACGAAAGGGAACAAGAGTGAGAATGGTTGGTCGGACATTTTGTGTCCGACAAGTATAAGATTCGTCTTCATATCATTTAAATTGAGAAAATTAAATAATTTCTTATTTTTAACCATTTATTTATTATTTAATGATTTTTTTGTCAAACAGATTAGGTCGGACGCCAACAAGGCAAGCCGTGTGAAGAATGATAAACACCGTACTTCGGGTTCCAAATGCTTCATGTTCATCGCAAAGGAGCACAAGGATGCGGGTTCGAAGCATTCTCTCCTGGATGCCAGAGTCTTGGCTTATGTCAGACCCGGGGTCGACGATGAAGCGAGTCAACAAGGGGTAAGTGACTCATCTTGCCTAACTCAATTCAATTTAATCGTACTTCCAAAATGTATCAAAATATACTATAACGGTATTTGTATTTTTAATTTCAGACGCGGTTGATAGAAATGGTCCAGGAGCAGTTGGAGAACACCCAGCTAGAAAACTCGGGTATGACGCCCGAAGAGATGCCCCCTCTATTAGTGGAGAGCCAGATTGCCATCGTTGATGCTGTTTATGACCGCCGAGCTGGCAATGAGGTTTCTGGGCTTGGGCGGAGGGTCCATAGAGATTTGTCATCCCAGCCCTCTGGATCGTCATCTAGTAGGCGAGGTGGGGTCGATGCCGAGGCGGTCCGAGCCGCACAAGAGCAGGCTCGATTGGCACAGGAGTTAGCCGATCGGGCCTGGGAGCAGACCAGGTCGATGCAGGGGCAGCTGGATACGCAAAATCAAAGGATGACCGACTTCTTCGCGATGTGCGCACGCATGGGGTTGACCGTTCCCGAGGACTCTTGTCGTCCCCCCTCCTCATGGGCCTAACGACGATGATCAGACCGGCGACGGCAGAATAAGCGGCCTGTTTACCCCCCCCCCCCTCCCCCCCCCCCCCCCCTTCCTTATAGTTTAGTTTTGTATTTTCTTTAATTTATAAAAACTAAACTTGTATTTTTTTAATTTGTATTTTCTTTACTTTAATGAATATTTTATTAATATAATTAATTTATATATTAATTTATATTTTTTTAAGTATTATTAAATATTTATTTAATTAAAAAAACATAATTATTAACTTAGGCGATAAAATAGGTGTGTTTCGTTGCTTAAGTGTATTCACTTAGACGACGAACACATTTTGTCGTTCAGAGGGACAATTTTTCTTAATAGCAAATAAAAAAATACAGTAATAGTTTGAAGGAAAAAAAAATAGTCAAGATTCCAAATTCTATTAAAACCATGAACTTAACCAAATAAAAAGTACATCAATCAAATATGTAATGAAAAAAAAACTAAGATAAAAGAAAAAAGGAGGAATCATGATACATCTGTCACGTCAGTAATCTCTCAATTCTCAATCCCCCGTTCAATTGTTTATTACGAGAGAAAACAAAACCAGTGCAGTAGTGTCCATACCGGTACCCGACCATAGTTCACCACATTCAATTGTGTTTTGTTTACAATATCACCTGTTATGAAAAAGTACCACAGTAGCAGCTTTCCCAAATCTGCATAAACATCTTCCACAACTGTGGTTACTCGACCCAATAGATCACCTCTTTGATGCGCGAAGCTTATACATATTAAAATGTTGGACTCGTCCTGAGAAAAGTAAATGATATTAAATTAAATATAGTAAACAAAATATTAATTAAATAATTAATAAATTACAAATATATGAATGAAGAATAAATTCTGGGTAAGAAGATGAACTAAGTTGAGTCACGTGTATCACACGCTTTCCTTAAGAACTTTCACGGCCACCAAAAGGTTATGAGTTATCACTCATTAACCATGCAACATAAATCCGGCCAATAATGGTGAGAAAACCCACCATAATTCGGCCAATAACCTCCATAACCGGCGAAAGGTCTCGAGGAATGCAAAAAGTCTTTCATGAGTGCAAAAGGAAACTCGTGCGGCCTGGCCCAAATCGGAACGACATTTGTGCACACAAGTCCATATCGAATACTCATTTCATCCAAGATTTGCACCCCCCTGCGCGCGTGAGAGAGAACCTCTCTACTTATTTACTCAAGATATACTAAGGTGCAATCATATATAAAGACCTCCACATTTCTAATTTCTCCCATGTGAGATCACATTCCTTCCTTTTGTTTCAAGTAGCCATTTTTGGGTGACAATTTCTCATTCACCTCTTCACCAATTTAAACAAATGGATACATAATCTTTATGTACTCTTGTAGGAGAACACAAATCCATATTTCCGTCACATCAAAATTAAGTGCAACACACTCAATTATTTTGTTTAAATTGTCATATAAAAATGGTGGTAATCACCATTTTTCCAACAGCAGCATGATTCTCCGTGGAGGCCTTAACAATTTCGAGGTTGTTGACCACTCCCCAAACCAAACTCGGCCGATCAATGATCTTCTCTAACAGCTCCACCAATTGTCACCTCGACTCCATCGTTCGTTCCAAGCCATCCAAATGGCCAAATTAGACTCCTACTCATTGCATTTCCACAATCAAATGATTTTAAGCTATCAAATCTGAAAAAATGCCTAAACATAATCATAGTCTATGAATCAAATACAAATTTGCAGATCTAGTATAGGATCTGCCCAGAAGTAGATGATAGTCATGATACGCCAGAAGTGGATCACATTTGTTGATCTAGTCGTGGCTGCTACCGGCCTGCTAATACTGCAAAATGCGGCAGTGGCCAAGTAGCTAGAGTAGTGCACGTGGTGGGGTGTGCAGCGAGTTTACGAGTGCCACGACGGAGCTTGAGCTGTAGGTGCCGAAATCCGAGGTCGATTGCTACTAAGTGCGGGAAGCGGCACGAGTGAGGTTGAGGTGGAGGAGCGTGGGGAATCGATGTCGATATGTGGAGTTTGACAAAGAGACTGCACCGCGAGGCTAGCTAGGCAAGCATAAGGTGTGAAGTTGCACGACGACGCCGTAGTTGGCGAGGAGGTGGCGACGGAAGATGTGTGAGGCTGGAGGCGGTGGTGCTAGAGACCAAGCCGCGGCGGAGTAGCTGGGGAGGAGGCGCCGATCTCCTCTGCTGCTACTGCATCTTTCGGGAAGAGAGAGAGAGAGGCTTAAATTAATGAGGTAAAATTGTGTTTTTGATGGGTTTAATGGGTTGGGTCTCTGAAACTTTGTTTTGGACTTTGGATCCGTATACTGGATTGTTCAAATACTTGTGGAATTGGATTTTTTGTAATATTAATAGTACAATTCTCCTTCTATATCTCAATAAAAAAATATATGAAAATATGAAACTATGCAGTATGACGCCTGTGCAACACAAACCAGCCCATATTGAAGGCACGAAAGGCGGAAAGAGAGAACTTCCACGACCATAAGGCCCAAACACTCAACTAAGTGTAGCCCAATTAAGTCAGCCCATATTTTTTCAGCCCAGATATCCCCACTCCCGGACGACGATTTTTTTTGTTGTTGTTGGAAGATGGAACCCGGACGACGACAAACACAGAAAAGAAAGTGAGAGAAGAAAGGTAGAGAGGGCCAGGTTTCTTCCTTTCTTATGTTTCATAGCTCAACTCCGATATCCATCAGGGTTTTAGAGAATCGTATTACAAAAAACCCTAACCTTGACTGGTCCGAACAATCATGGGTAACATATTAGTCTTTACTTCTTCATATGTCTGTGTGATTCTTGAGTAGGTTTGGTTTTGTTTACTTTGTTGACTTGTGAATTTTTCAGGGTCGTACAAGTGTGCACTGGAGCTACGGAAGAGAAAGCAAACAGATTTGATTAGGGTTTTGCCAAACATCTCTAGGGCTTTTCAAACTCAGCAGCCCAGCACAAATCAGGTACATTATATTTACAAATATTTTTTTTTGCTTCACCAGTAAAAGCCTTTTCAAATTTTGTCTACTCAACTTAGTCTTTGGTACTGTGCAGCTTCTGGAAGTGGTGAAATCAAGTGCGGCAAGGCAGTCTACAGTTCACTCCAACTATTTGAGCAGGGTGAGGTAATTGTGAGATATTGGGTTTCTTCATTCTGTTGCTTTTGCACATTGCACGCTGATTTTTGTTTTTGTTTGCTTTTCAATTCTGTCTGCAGGGAATAGTTGGAGCTGATGGTTAGTGACTCGTATTGTGTACTATGTTTATGCTTATTGCTTAGGCCAAGTATGCAAGAATTATTAAACAGTAGACACTGTGTTTTTGTTTCTATTAAATGAAAGAAAAGAAATCCTTATGTTCTGATTTTGGATATGCGGGCTTGTGGTGATGGCCGGCTAGGGCGTAACTGTTATGCATTTTATCTAGGTGGTAGGTTCTGTAAAAGACAGTTTTTCTCGAACTATTGAGTAAGATGGGATTGCTTTAGGGGTTTAGTAACTTTTCTTATATCTATATATGTATCTGTTAAGTGTTAATTAACTCATTCATTTCACTTTTGAGATAATTAATCCAGTAAACCTTGTTGATTTTTAGTAAACCTTGTTGATTTTTAGTTTCTATTGCCGTGATTTGAGATTTTCACTGGGATTGATGCGCAAGGATAGCTATTGGTTTCGGAAATGGACCTATGGATCAATTAGAAAATTAAGCAATTGTGTCATTTATTGTTCTGTTAATTGTAGTTTATTTCGTGCTAATCATGTTTGGCAGGAATTCTGGTTTTGTCTGGAAGAAAGTGTACTAGAGAATTAATGTCATGGGCACCGTTTAAACTTACGAGAGACTATGGAGCAAACAACGTTGTTCCTCGCTTTTGCAGAACCATGTCTTCTGAAGCTTCACAGAAACCACGCAAAAATCCATCCGAGGTTAGAGTTTGTGACTTAAATTTCTACAAGTCATGTCCATATGATACTATCTCTGTGATTTTCAAGGGCTTATTGATATCTATATTTTTTTATTGGTCTGTAGTTCATGAGATTGGAGCTATTACATTCTGGTATATACAGTAGAATTTAAGGTTGGAAAAAAAGTTGAGCAAATTCTAGTTGTCTCATTGAGAACGAGGAAAACAGACTAGTTCGTGTTAATTCATCTGATAAAATTCGTAATTCCTTCATTCTGCTTGGGATTCCAAGATTCCATGTGAATGTTTCTAATGAAATATTAAGATCCTCAATAAAGACATTTTGTTCTTTGCATGAAGATGATGTTCTCTCATGATACTTTGCTGAACTTAACAATTATACTTCTATGGTCTTAATCTGTCAACTATTTCCTTTGCAGACTAAGAAAGATATTTCTACCATAGAGGACCCTTTTGATGATGCTCCTACATACAATATCCCTCAGAAACCAATGACATTTGTTGAGGGGGCATCCTATAGTTTTTTCATTCTCTTAGGGTTTGGATTTGCTGGCTTGGCAGCATATTCCGTTTTGAAGGAGCTTGTTATTCAACCAAAAGAGTAAGTGAACAACATGATTTTAATTTTAATTTTGTACTGCAAAATTGACATGATTTTGGTTGCTGATCATTGCCCTCAAATATCACCCTAATTTTAACA
Source organism: Geum urbanum (assembly GCA_946800695.1). NCBI lineage: Eukaryota > Viridiplantae > Streptophyta > Magnoliopsida > Rosales > Rosaceae > Geum > Geum urbanum. Next base: position 46,242,098 of record OX327002.1, on the reverse strand, counting down.
ACATGGTCATTCGCAGGTACAAAATCTTTAATAAGGCTCTGAAAAGGATTCAAGATGATGCTCAGGTTAGTAAATCTTTTTGTCCTCCAAATTTACGGACAACTTATCTTTTCAGATCTAAGATAATGTCCAACGAGTATGTTGCACTTATTTATTTGTTCTGGTCTGTTGCTTGTGCCTTCTTATAGGGTTGGCAATTTTCTTTTAGACATTACTTGCATTATTTGTACCTTCTGTGGGTAGGCAGAAGCCTCAAAGCAAAACCGAGCATATAAGAATCGTAAACTGTACTGCCAGTTAAAACAAAAGGTGCCCGAAGTTCATTGAGCACATGTGTGATGTTAAAAGCTAATAGTAACTACCTAATACATGAGCTACATACGTGACATAGTGATCAACTGATCATCCGAATGAAATGTACATAAACCTCATGTCATTTTGATATAACTCTGCTTCTGTGAGATTCTCATTTAATTATATATGGTCCGGTGCTATTATGGCATTGGAAAACATGATTGGCATACTTAGATCAATGTTGCTACATAATATTGTACTTGTGCACGTACGCAAGCATGTATAGTCGTTGCAATACTATGTCTCATATATTGTTACTTTGATTTTGTTTTAATAGGTTAGAATGAGGATTGGATACCCTATTAAAGGATATGGTCAAGAAAGTAGAAATCGTGCTGCTCGACAACGGATACCAAACAAAATGTGGACTGATGAAGATGGTCTAGAGCATGTAGAGGTGATGGCCTGATAGCATACCTGTGTTTGTCATTTGCAATACAAATTTGAATGCAGTCTTCATTTGTTATTTTAAATATCTGTATTTAAGATCTGGACTACATTGCTAATCTGTTCTTCTATCGAGTATAGGTCAATTTCTATGTTCGTGGTCCTCACGGAGCTGGTAAAGTGTACTCCGAGATGTTCAAAGACCATGACACGAGGTGGAAGTACACATATCTGATTGTTGAAACAACATCACCTTCCCAATCACGGCTGATCCTAGAGTCCTATCTGCCGGAGTACAAGCCAGTTCTCTAGTCCCAACTTTAACAAGGTGTAACCAAATTCCATAAAGTTTAGTCCTATTAGTAATCTCTTCTCTCTTTAATTTCCCCCAATTGTCCTGGAAAAGTGCTTAAGTTTTGTGTTCACTCTTCGAATCGTCGTTGTTTATTAACTCACACGAGAAAGTCGAAGAGTTTTTGATACACATTGACTATTGTTCGAAGTGGATTGGCTTTTGCAAATAGAGAAAGTGCTTCTTTGCTGTTTTAAGCAGGGAAACGTTGAAATGCTTTTTTTCTTTCCATCCTACGCAATTTTCATTACAAAAAAGTTACACAATCATACGATATCCCTTGGAACATTGTAAGCCTAAAATTCTAAAAATGTAATCTGGTCCATTCTAAGCATGATTATAATTTCGACGTGTTCATATTGTCGTATAGTGTGTTTTATTAATTCAAAGGAAAAAATTCACCCGAACTCTTTGGATTTGATCAAAAAGATGTCCAGACTCTTATAGCGCGACTCTTAAAACGCTATAAGTTTGGTGTTCAGAGTCATTTTTCTTCAAATCTTTGACTCCGGTCGTAGTTTTTTTTATTATAAAAAATCAGGTCAAAAGACTTTTATGCCCTTGCAATTTTTATTTTTTATATTTCCTCTCTTTCCTCGTGTCGACTGTCGTCGGCGAAGGGTCACCGCCGGCCACCAAATTGGTCGGCCTTGGTGTCAAAATCCTGGCCTCAGTCTCCTCTCTCTTTTCCTCAACATGTCAATACTCAATTTTCGTCGAACGAGGCCAGGAAACGAAAAGAAAATCTAGGATTTAGGCCGATTACGCCGTCGCCGGCGTTTCAGGGTGAGATACCTTGTCGCGCTTGAGGGGTTTTGAAGCCCGTTAGCCCTGGAGTTGAACGCCACCATCGTCGTCGATCTCGGGTTGGACCTACTCCTTCTTGCTCCAGACGCCGGAGCCGTAGGGACAGACGGTGCGGCCGACGCATGAGTCAAAGACGCGGCACCAGTACGCGCCATCAAACTTAGCGAGTGCGTCCATGTCAGACTCGTCGTCGGGGGAGGGGAGTCCCGAATTGAAGGGGACGTACTTGGATGAGTTGTGCTGCATGGAGTGGTGGCAACGCGCCTCGTAGCAGATGTTCTCATAGGCGCCGCGTGTGCTGAGCAACGGCGGAGTGGAGCTGTTGTTATTGGTTACTGTTAGTATAGCAGCATTAGTTCTCCGATTAAACATACTTACCCACTTAAGCAGGTAATCAACACCTACCTGGCCACCCGAAAGACCACCAGGAAGGCTACAACTTCGCTCACAAGACCGACCCCATCCGAGCGCACACGCGCCCGTGGGGCGCACATCCGAATATGCAGATCACATGACAGCAAGTGCAGATTCAGTCCCACATCGAGGAACACAAGTAAGCAGCAAACTCAACCACCTATATATGAAAGGTATTTATTACAGGTAAGAGATATATCTGAATCCAAGCATTAAACACTCCAACATACTCTTCTCGCACGTTCGCTTGACTGTTATATCCAATACATCTTCTAACTTAGGCATCGGAGCGTTGAAGGCAGGCCACCCCTGTCTCGACCATCTGTCTGTTTGTTTGTCGTTGTATTCTTCTAACAGCCATACCCGAACACGCACACCCGCATACCCGAACAGCGAACACCCGAAGATCCGAAGAGAGAAGAAGCGCCCGACCATCCGAACAGCCCGAGCATTCGGACAAGGAAGAAAGAGAAGAGCTCGTACTTGCTTCTGCTAGATTGCGTCCCGCGTAATCCGGTAAAAACAGTTGGCGCCGTCTATGGGAAACCTGCAAATTGCAAACCTCGTATAAACACCACCAACCAAAAGCTCACATGCATACCCAGGAGACTAACGTCAGCAACGCACTCGTCGAGGAAACACACCCGAGCGCGCAGGCACGGCAAGTGATGGAACTGGGAGGGAGCAGCAGTAGCGAGGAGCGCGTCGACGGCTTGATCCAGGAGCTGCGAGAGGCAGCGCTCGAGAGGGCGGAAGAGCGCCAGATCCGGCAGAGGCTGGAGGAGCGGTTGGACGCGCTCGTCAGCCAGCAGCAGGGGCAACGCGAACGGAACCAAGAGACCACCGACGAAGAGCAACATCTGTTCGGCAGGGCCGGCACCCGGGCAACCGCACGCCCACACCGGTGGGAGAATCAGCACCCCTATCGGACAACACCCTGATCCTTCAGAGGATGGAAGAGTTGGCGGAGGAAGTCTCGCGCCTACGGAAGGACAAGCTTGCCGGGCAGGGTGGGATGTTCACCCCCCGGGTCAGCCCGTTCTCGGCGCATATACTAGAGAGGGAAAGAGACCTCTACATGAAAACAGTGAAGATCGCCCGGTTCGACGGGAGCGAGGATCCCCATACGCACATCGATGAATTTCGATCCGCCATGGATGGGACTAGGTATTCAGACCCAACCCTGTGTTTCCTATTCCAGGAGACGCTGACCTCGGAGGCCAGGAGTTGGTTGTACGAGATTCCGCCAGGCTCCATCCACTCGTTCCTCGAGCTGGCGGAGAGCTTCCAGAAGCGCTACAGGCTCCAGGGAAAATGCAACACTACGGGTATCCTCCTCAAGGTCCGCCAGAGGAGGGACGAGAGCCTGTCGAGCTACATAAACCGGTGGAGGACGCTTGCGAGCACATGATGGACAACATGCTCGCCACATCATTCGTAGAGAAGCTGGTACGGAAAGAACATCTCGACTACGACGAGATCATGAACCTTATCATACAGAAGGCGTTAGTGGAGACGCGAGTGTACGGGTCCACCTCCGAGTCTAGCACCAACAGACCGGAGAAGGTAAGCGCCCAGCCACGACGACCCGCAGACGACGAAGAGCCAACCGGGGGCTATAAGAGGAGCCGAGACACGCAAGGACAAAATCACCAGAGGCCATCCTCCCGCAATTATCAAAACACCCACCACAACCAGGCGAGGGGGTCAGCACCACAGGGAGCCCGTCTACCGTTGGTGCCACGGTACCGACCGGCCGGGCAAGAGGTCTATGCGATCAACCGACAATCAAACGAGCAACTACTCCGCCAGCACCGACGCCAGATTCCACCGCCAAACAACATGTCGAAGGTGAGGGCCCCGCTCGGCCAAACCCCAGACATATGGTGCGAGTACTATAACACCGCCACCCACCACACCAACAACTGCATCATGCTGAAGAAGGTCCTCACGGATATGCAGAAGGACGGTCGGGTCACCCCTCCTAGGGCAGAGGAGCGGCCGCGCGAGGCGAATATCGAGACCCGGGGGACTATCAGCACGATATCTAGGGGGAAGCGTAAGGAGGGGACTTCGTCGCCCGATCGCCCGAGCAGGGAAGTGTTGACGATCGGGGTAGGAAGGGCGCACAAGGCAGGAAAGAGGGAGCCGCCAACCATTAGCTTCACGGCGGAGGACGAAGAAGGAAGCCCGAGGGACAACACCCTACCATTCGTGATCGACGCGATCATCGACTGATTCCTCGTGAAGAGGGTGCTGGTGGACAACGGGGCGTCCGTGAACGTAATCTATCTAGATGCGTACACGGCGCTTGGCAGGCCCGTACACAAGATGACGCAAGACCATGAGTGCGTCGCCAGCTTCACTGGCGAAACATCATACCCGATCGGGAGCGACAACGTTCAAGTCATAATCGGCGCCCCCGATTCTTCGCACAGCGAGGTCCGGACGGACTTCGTCATCATGGACACCCCCTCCCCATACAACGCAATACTCGGGAGGCCAAGGATAAACAAATTGAAGCTGATCATTGCAGGACACATGCTCTTGGGACGATTCCCAACCGAGCACGGGGTCGGACACGTCCGGGGATACAACTATGAAGAAGCAGCAAAGCCCCGGAACAGGCAGGAAGTCCTCGCCATGGAAGAGTCTGCACCAGAGACGGAGGTACCGGACGACCCGCGCGACGGGCTGATGGCAGTGACGCCCGTCTCCGAGCGTGAAGAGCTGAGGACGATTCAGCTATCCCCCGAACGCCCGGAGAGGACGGTCCAAATCGAAGCATCATTGGCTCCCGCAATAGCCGAACGGCTGGTCGCGCTGCTGAAGGAGAAGCAGGAGGTGTTCGCATGGTCATACAAGGACATGCCCGAGATCAGCACAAACATCATATTCCACAAGCTGAGCGTCAGCGCCGGCGCACGGGCAGTGAAGCAGAAGCGACTGACGTACAAGGCGGAACATTACGCGGTGATGCACGAGGAGGTGGACCGATTGCTGGGCATCGAGTTCATCCGCAAGGTGGATTATCCGAAGTGGATCTCCAACGCTGTAATGGTGTAGAAGAGCAACAAAAAATGGAGGATGTGCATCGATTACAGCGACCTCAACAAGGCGTGCCCCAAGGACAGCTTCCCTCTTCCAAGGATCGACCAGTTGGTGGACGCGACAGCCGGGCATGAGCTCATGTCTATGATGGACGCGTATTCGGGCTACAACCAGATCTTCATGGACCCTGAGGACCAGGAGGCGACAACGTTTGTCACGGACAAGGGCCTATACTGCTACGTCGTTATGCCATTCGGGCTGAAGAACGCTGGCTCCACGTACCGGAGGCTCATGAACGCGATGTTTCATGGCCTGATTGGAAACATTGTGGACGTGTACATGGACGACATACTGGTGAAGAGTGTCCAGGCGCTCGACCACGTCCAGAACTTGGGGACTGTGCTCGACATCCTCATCAGGAACGGCATGAGGTTGAACCCGGTCAAGTGCACGTTCGGGGTCACCAACAGCAAATTCCTTGGGTATATCGTCAGCCAGCGGGGAATCGAGGCCGCACCCGCCAAGGTAAGGGCAATCATCGACATGAAACCGCCCGTCAAGAAAGCAGACCTGCAGAGCCTCACGGGCAAGCTCGCATCACTGAATAGGTTCATATCTCGTTATTCAGATAGATGCGCCCCATTCTTCAAGGCTCTCCGAACGACGAACAAGCGGGAGGTCACGTGGACACCCGAATGCGAGGCATCTTTCCTCTAGATCAAGGAATATATGGCCTCCATCCCGCTCCTATCTAGGCCCGTCCGAGGGGAAATACTTTACATCTACCTGGCCGCCTCCTTCACAGCCGTCAATTCTGCCCTCGTCCGCCGGGATGACTGCACGGAACTGCCCGTTTTCTTCTCAGGGAAGGGCATGACAGACGCTGAGACTCGATACCCGACGATAGAGAAGATGGCGCTCGCACTCATCACCGCCGCCCGACGGTTGAGGCCATACTTCCAAGCGCATAGCATCCACATCCTTACGAACGTGCCCCTGCGCTAGATCCTGCAATCACCCGATCACAGTGGCCGCCTGGCGAAGTGGGCAGTCGAGCTCAGCGAATTCGACCTTCAGTACAAGCCCCGAATGGCAATCAAAGGCCAGGTAGTGGCGGACTTCATCACTGAGTACACGGAGGCAGAGGCAACGTCGGTCGACGCATCCGATGGCCCGACGGTAGAGGCATCCGACAAACCGGAGGTCAAAGAGGGACCATTGTCGGAGTGGAACCTCTACGTCAACGGTTCATGCACAAAGAAGGTGAGCGGCGCAGGGATCATCATAACCGGGCCAGGAGGGGTAAACGCGGAGTACACCCTCAAGTTCGAATTCAAAACAACCAACAACGAGACCGAGTACAAAGCGCTCATCGCAGGCCCACAACTGGCCAAGAACTCGGAGGCTCCCGACCTCAATGTGTACAACGATTCGCAGTTGGTGGTGAGCCAGGTCGGAGGGGAATTCCAAGCAAAGGAGGAGTCCATGATCGCCTATCTGAAGTACGTGAAGGCGCTGATCAGCAGGTTCAAATACGTAAACATCAACCACATACACCGAGGACTCAACGCGAAGGCGGATAGGCTCGCCCGATTGGCCATGACCCCCGTACACACGGGACCAGGGCAGCGGATTGTCGAAGTGCTACGACGACCGAGCATCTCGAGAGCAGAACAGGTCCTGGCAATCGAACCGCACGAGCGCAGCTACATGGACGTGCTCATCGCTTACAAGACAAGGGGAGAACTACCAGAAGACAGGCAAGAGGCCAGAACCACCGTCGCACGGGCGGCCAACTTCAGCGTGCGGGATGGAGCGCTATATCGACAAGGGAGGACTTGGGCAAGTCTCAAGTGCGTCACTCCATCAAAGGGCAACTCGATCATGCAGGAAATCCACTCAGGCACGTGCAGCCACCATGCGGGCGCCAGATCGATCGCACACAAGGCCCTTCGGTGCGGATTATGGTGGCCCACCATCCACGCGGACACCACGACGCTAACAAGCAAGTGCCACCAGTGCCAACTGCACGCACATCACCACCACACGCCCGACGTCCCTCTGTCCATCCTCCTGTCACCCGTACCATTCGCACAGTGGGGACTGGACCTAATCGGAGAGCTCCCAAAATCGAAGGGGCAGTACAGGTACCTGATCGTCATCATTGACTACCACACCAAGTTCATTGAAGCCCAGCCAATGGCAAAGATCACGACAGAGAAAGTCGAACGCTTCCTCTGGCGTTTCCTCTTCTGTCGCTACGGGACGCCAATCAGCATCATCACGGACAACGGGCCACAGTTCAACAACCCTAGGCTCACGGCCTTTTGCAAAGGGCAGGGACCAGACCTCATATTCGTGTCACCAGCGCACCCTTAGACGAACGAACAGGTGGAAGTAGTGAACAAAATTATCAAGGCAGACATCAAGAAGAAAATTGAAGATATCGAACCCGGAGACGCGGGATACGGGCGCTGGCCCGAGGTCATCCCGGAGATTCTATGGTCCATCCGAACGACCGCCAACTCCGCCACGGGCGAAACCCCGTTCAGTCTAACGTTCGGAACGGAGGCTGTGCTACCCTTGGAGATCACCCACCAGAGCCCACGAATCGAGGGTACGATCCACGCACGAACAACAAGAGACTACGACTCAACAACGACTTGCTGGAAGAACGGAGGGACACGGCGCATCTCTATAACGCCGCGAACAAGCAGAGGATCGCCCGATTATATAATCAGCGTATTCGGGCTCGACCAATCCAGCAGGGGGACGGGTGATGAAGGCAATCCAGCAGAAGGTCAAGGCACTCCGCCCGTCATGGGAAGGTCCGTACGTCGTGGACTAAGTAATAAGCGCCAACACCTTCTACCTTAGAGACATGCAGGGTCAACGACTGCGACACCCGTGGAACATCCAGCACTTGAGGAAGTACTTTCATTAAATTTTGTTGTGTTGGTACTTATTTTCATTAAGTTCATTTTATTATTATGTTTGTGCTCAACCCGCCCGCCCGATACTCGGGGGACTGGGGACAGACTATTCGCATTGATGTAACACTTGGTTAGAATACCATTGGAAAAAGTAAAGAGCGTATGTATGCGCGAGTCATTCAAAAGATGCCAAAAGAAACACAAGTAAAAGGCACACGCACGGCTGGAAAAGATACTTCATTATATTAAAAGGCACGAGGCCTGTTACAAAAAAGACCTACACTTACAAGAAAAACTACTCTACTGCTCCGCCCGCCTGCCCCGCCCCCTCCGCTGCCTGCTCGGGCTGCTCCACCTCTGGCTGCTCCGGCTCTGCGGACACCCCACCCGCCAGCGACTGGAGGTGTGCGCGGTAGCGCTCCAAGTCCAGGACGGGAGACACCGCCTCCTGGAACTCAGCCACCTGACCGTCAGCTTCGGCGGCCACCAACTCCAAGAACTCCGAAGATTCCTTAAAGGCAGCAACCGCCTCCGCTTGGGCCCTCGTGACGCGCTCCTTTGTCCAAGCCTGGCGTTCGGCCTCCATTAGGTGGGACTCCATCTCCGCCAGCTTGTTGGCCGCCTCCGCCCGAACATCCTCGACCGCAGCAAGAGTGTTGTCCGGCTCAGCCTTCAAAATTGCCTCACGCTCCGCGGCTTCATGGAGCTGACGGACCTGGCGGTCCGCCAACTCATTGGAATTGGAGAGACCGTGATGCAGCTTCTTCTGCGATAGAGTGAGCTCACGCAGCTCCGCCTTCAGCATCGCCACCTCCCAATCGGTTGTCTCCCGCATGCGCACTTTGAAGAGCTTGTGCTGCATCATTGCACAAGCATTGTAGGCCCGGTCCAGGTCATCCAGGGGATGCGGGCCCGACAGCAACAACCCATTTACGGACTTCACCGCTGAGGGAATGGTGGCGAGGAGGGGCTCACAGAAGGCGTGCGGACCCCCAGTGGCATCTGTCCGTGCACACTTCTGCGGGCGCTCGGTACTACCCTCCAACTCGGGCGCACTGACGGGGAGTTCTGCACTTGCCTGAGGCGTGCGGGCGACATCTCGTCTGTCCCTCTGCTCCACCCGGCGCTGATCGCGCTCTACCTGCCGCTGTTCTTTCTCACGGTGGAGACGCTCACGCTCTGCTCGGTCCTGACCCTTGGAGGCAGAGGTATTGCTTGGAGGCGGGCGGGGGACGGACGTCTGGGGCGCCCGGATGGGTTGGGCGCAGTCGGCCACATTAGGGATGGGGATCTTGGCCTGCGTGCTGCTCCCCAGGATGAGCCCGCCACGCTCGTCATCCGCCACCTTGCGGACCTTCTCGGCGGTTGAGAGTAGAGCGGCCGTACGGCGCTTGAGCGCATCATCCTTCTCCGTCGCTTTGGACTTCGTCATCTTGGCTGCAGAACACACAAATGGAAGGTTAGCAAACAGAACAACACTTGATTAAATTCTATTCCTACTACTAGCATACAAGAGAACTACAAAAGCCCAGACGGACCGGGCGGTTTGGCGAGACGCGTGAGCTCAATGAGATCCCAATGACACGCTGCCCAGAAATATCTTACCTCGGGCGCGGGGTCAAACACGAACTTCAGGTGAGCTATCCTGGCCTCTTCAACGGGCGTGAGCAGATACTCGTTCGTGTCGAGCGTATGGAAAAACTGGGGGACTCGATCGATCTTGTCGGCATTGGCAGTATATTCCGGGGCGAAGGCGCCGAACTCCCAGTCTCCCCCAACCAAGCAGTTGATTGTGCGCCAGGAGGTTAATGAGCTCGGTGGATCGACCAGCCACCACTTCACGCGGGGCTCCACCGTGAAGGTCCCCGAATCCCTCTGGCGTGTGGAATACCGAAGACGGAAGAAATGAAGGAACTCCGCCCGCGTTGGTTGGTCCATTCCGCTCACCCAGAAGATGTTGAACATGGCGACGAGCGTGCGGGTAAGCGTGGGCCCACACTGGCCGAGAGAGATCCTCAGGAGCGCCAGCATATATTGGAAGAAGGGATGCAATGACAGCTTGATCCCGACCTTCAAATGGAATTCGCTAAGGCAGACGTGGCCTTGCGGAGGGCGGGTGAACGTGTCGCCCTTACCAGGGATCCACAGCCTCACGGAGCTTGGGATGTGGTAGTCACGCGCCCACCTCGCCATCTCCTTTACGGATGGCGCACGCTCGGGCTCCTGTACCGGAGTCCCATCTGGCAGCACCCAGTGTACGCGGCCGCCTTCCGCAAACTGGGGAACGAACGATTCCTTCTGTCCGCTCTTCTCGCCCCACGGCCTAGAAGTGGGCGAAGACCCGCCTGACGACCTCGACGAACTCCCTAACCCTGCGGCAGCGAGCGCTTGTTGGGGATCCATTGGCTGCACCACAGGAGAATTGTTAGGGATGTATCGAAGAGGCGTCACACTCATCACAGAATCGAACGAAGTTGTGTCCGACCTGCTCGTGTATGAACCACAACTAACCCACCCCGCCCCCGGTACGTATATCCGCTCACGTGACTGCCCGCTCGATACCTCTATTGGCTCCATCTCCTAGACGCATACACGCAAAACCCACACTTAGCAAAAAAAAAAAGCAAACTACCAGAAACAACAAAAACCCAGAAAATCTACCCCAAATAGGATCAAACCAGGCACGCCTCAAGAACACGCCTTGTTTTTGAGACGCAAACCCAGAAAAAGCCAAAAAAATCCAGAAACCGTGGAGGAGAGAAACAAAGGGAAACCTAAACAAAAAAGAAAAGCAGAACGGAAAACAACAGAAACAAGTTCAAGGGCCTCACCAGAGATTGAAGATTGCGATTGAACGTTGAACGTGGATGGTGAACTCCGACAAGGAACACAAACAGAGCAAGAACAGTATGCAAAGTGAATTTGACAGAGTTTCAGTAAATACCAAAAGTGATGAGGAAGACGACACCACCAGGCCCTATTTATACTGACCACATGGAACACACCATCGAACGCCAGCCGTTCATTTTCGCGTGCCCACCGTCAGATGATGACACGTGGCCCCGAGGTGGTTTACTTACCCACCTAAGTAACCGCGCTAACCCTTCAGCTTCCCGCCTCGTTTTCAAAACCCTAGCACGATCTCCCACGACTCGCCACGTGTCACCCATGCAACACCTCACGCTCCCACGCGCCTGACGCCTGACCTTCGAGCAGTTACTACGTCATCAGCATTTAATGCCCAGGGCACGCCAACATTAATTATGCCGGCTAACATTTATTACACAACGGTTCCCAAGAAGAAGTCAAAAGGAATGTCACCTCAAGCGCCTCACCAGACAGAGCATCACCACACCCAAAGAAAAACAACACGTCACGCCTCCCGCCATTCGGACTGACGCACACACCACCCGCACGACCAAGCGCCCGAGAAACCTCACAAGCAAGCAAACGCCACCTCACCAGGTTAGTACAACACCATTTAGGTGTCTCGGAAGAGGATGAACGCCCGCGTTCCCTCCCCGCGTGCACGCGCTAAATGAAGATCTGACACCGCCACGGGCGTGGGGCACCTCCCCTCCGTACGCATAACGGTAAGCGATCAATTCGCCGGATTAGGCGGCACGGGCATGGGGTCCGTACTCTCCGAGGGTAAGAGGTCTGAACCTCTCCTAGGGCATGGGGTCCGTCCTCTTCGAGGGCATGGGGTCTGTCCCCTCCTAGGACATGGGGTCCGTCCCCTCTGTGCGCGCTGCAACAAATGTATGTAACGGTCCTGATCCCACCGTTGACGCTACGATAGGTCGGCGTCGATGAGTTGACAACTCCCTCTCGGGCACCTAAGCACGACCGTTCCGAGGCTTAACGGCTCCATATTGGGGGGTCGAGGTCAGCTCAGATCCATCCATGCATCAAGAACGACCGTTCCGAGGCTTAACGACTTCATATTGGGGGGTCGGGGTCAGCTCGGATCCACCCATGCGCGCGAACATACATACATTTGCATACATCCCCATACATTCGCATACATCCACATACATTTTTTGCATACCCATACTTATCTCTGTATTCCACTCATTTATGTTCACCCGAAAGACCCCACGGGCGCGCGCCTCCCAATAGCAAGATTCGTTTGGAGGCCGAGCCCAAAATGCAGGACCGAACGAACAGGTACACGAGCGGACGCACAGGTACCCACTCCGTCAAGCGAGCCCTTCCTTGACCGGAGAGTTGGAGGACTTGGGGGTTACAGGACCACGCATCACTGCTCAATCGGATAAGTATTTGTTTAAATTGCATGAACCCTTTTTCAACTCCCCAGTCAAGAAAGTTCTCTTTGACTTGGGGACTTGGGGGACTTGTTAGTATAGCAGCATTAGTTCTCCGATTAAACATACTTACCCACTGAAGCAAGTAATCAACATTTACCCGACCACCCGAAAGACCACTAGGAAGGCTACAACTTCGCTCACAAGACCGACCCCATCCGAGCGCACACGCGCCCGTGGGGCACACATCCGAATATGCGGATCACATGACAGCAAGTGTAGATCCAGTCCCACATCGAGGAACACAAGTAAGCAGCAAACTCAACCACCTATATATGAAATGTATTTATTACAGGTAAGAGATATATCTGAATCCAAGCATTAAACACTCCAACCTACTCTTCTCGCACGTTCGCTTGACTGTTATATCCAATACATCTTCTAACTTAGGCATCAGAGCGTTGAAGGCAGGCCACCCCTGTCTCGACCATCTGACCGTTTGTTTGTCGTTGTATTCTTCTAACAGCCATACCCGAACAACGAATACCCGAAGATCCGAAGAGAGAAAAAGCGCCCGACCATTCGAACAGCTCGAGCGTTCGGACGAGGAAGAAAGAGAAGAGCTCGTACTTGTTTATGCTAGATTGTGTCCCGCGTAATCCGGTAGAAACAGTTACAGCGACGACGGAGGGATCAAATGTGGATGTACATGTGACGGAGAAAGGGAGGCGTTTGATGGTTAGGTTAGGGTATGCAACACTGCGTTTAGGGGAGAGAGATGAGAGGGGGAGGAGTAACAAAGAGGAAGCCATAGTTTTTCGAGAGAGAGAGGGGTGTGTGGCTGGAGGGGAAGTGATGGGCGGCCAGGATTTGATGTAGGATTTGATTGATGAAAAAAAATAAAAAAAAATTAGTTTAAAACACATGTAATTGATAATAATACTCTTAATTTCTAAATTATCACCATGTCACGTTATCATTGGAGTCGAAGAATTGTCAAAAAATGGTTTGGGGCACCACACTTATAGCGTTTTAAAAGTCTGAACATTATATTAATGATTTTGAGTGTTTAGACACCATTTTGACCTTACCCGAAGAATTCAGGTACCATGGATTTAATTTTTTCCTAATTCAAAATTGAAAAGGGTATAAGTGTGACAGCTTCTTCTTATTATGACTAAAAAAAATCTCTACCATACAGGTGGGTGGAGAAAAACAGAGCAATAATGATAGTAATTTTTAAGCTTTTTTCTTGACTTTTCCGTACAATTATTTTTATTATTTTTTATTTGTAATAATTTTTAGGGTAATTTTGAAAACTTGAAATTTGATATATTTGATGACATCAAAATTTAAACGTTTTATTTTATTATAACAGAAAAAACCTGCATTCGATGTGTGCGGAACGATGAAAATAAGAATATCAGGAGAATAAAAATAGATATATCGTAATTATCTTTATTTTTCTGAATTATTTATATTTTTTTTATAAAAATTAAGAATTTTATTTTACTATGTGTATTTTAAAAGATTCATATTTTGATACAGTTGTTTTATTTTATTATAATAAAGATATGATGATGATGATGATGATGATGATGATTGCAATCTCCAATCCCGTCAGTCGTGGCGGTTGCATGCACTTTAGTTCAGGAAAGTGCCGGTATTTACGGCCGTGATTGCACCGCAGCGAGCTCGTCTGATCTCCACCGTTTACTTGCTTCACCCCATAACATAGATACAAGCGACTGGCTTTGCACGACCAAAACAAAACAAACTCGAAACAATTGGGAGCCCACGCGCGGTGCTAGAACGTGCCAATGAGGTCCTCGACTCTGCGCAAACTCGATCACCTTCGTGTACCACACGCGCTCTAATGTCAGTTTGGATAAGTGGTCCAGGGGTGCGTGTTGAAACTATAAAAACAGAAGGACGCGTGGTGGGGTCCGACAACCTACATTCGCTGGGGCTTACGTGGCCTCTCGTTAGTGGTTGTCATATTTTAACCATTTTACGGCAGGCTGTTAATTACTCGGATACTTTTACCAGGATTAATGTGTTTTGGGTTAGATTTATGTGTGTATTTTCATATTTACCCAGGGAAGGGGAATGTAATTACGAAGTTGGCCATTCAGGAGTCGTCATTTTGCATCTACGCTGATGCACGTCATATGATCGTATACGCAATAATAATAATAATTTATCCACTAAAATATTGTCCCGTATTTTGCATTTACACTGGTGCACGTCATATGAAGACTTTCCTAATTCCTTCCTTGAATCTCATTTACAGTACCATGATAAAATCGTGTATGAGAAATGGTAGTCACGAATTTCATTAGGTTTGCGTTAGAGCCATCAAGCAATAAAGAAAACAAGAAATGGTCCTGATTAGGGATTGACCTTTGAGGAATGATTTCCATTACTAAATCTTCTTTTAAAAGTTAGAGTTTTTCATATTGAACATACAATTTCCTTATTAATCGAATCGAATTGAACATACTAAATTATCATTTATTGAGTCACATATAGAGAAATATATCTTGTGTTAATAATGAGTAGAACTAAATGTTATGTTTGCATAAGAACTAGTGCACTGCAGTTACTTTTGCCCGACTGAGACTAAAACTTCTAATATATGAGAGTACACTATGAAATCAAATAAAGCCAAAGTCGATTAAACCGAACGACCACATTTGTTGCCTTCAATTTTGGTCAATAAAATGAAAAGTTATGGTGCCCATAATACTTTATCCATATGTACTGCAAAATGAATTATTTGTCTCTTGCCCGCAACATTGTAATTGTTCTAATGAAATAACGAATACACCTCAAGGTGTCCTACACAAATGTGCAACTTTTTTATATGCATGCACTAAACACGACCATTATTCATATAAACTGTCTACACTCATCACAACGCAATATTTTCCATGAAAATAGTCATAAACAAATAGTGTTTCTAACATTAGCAATGTATTGTACAATGAAATACTCAAATCACAATTATATTGAGGAGTTTGTGACGTGTGGAAGTTAAAAGAGTACCAAAGAACCAATTGGCATCTTCCAAGTTGACAATTCCAAAATATGTCTGTTTTAAAATCACCTTATACAAAATAACAAATGAAAGTTGTTCGTATCATGCGTTTTTTTGCAAACAAAAAAACATTGTAATAGACCTCTTGCTACTTCGAAAGGAAGGAACAAAAACAACGAGCAAGGACAAGTCGAAAAGAAACAACAAATGTGAACTTGTGGTGTGCGTACTTGGAGAGTTGAGCTTTTAGTCTATTTAGAGAGAGACTTGGACTAAAATTTTACCGCCTCCGCGATTCGATTTTGAGGTCAAAAGAGTTCGAACAAGACCGTGTATTTGAAGCCGTATACATCCGTAAATACATCCGAAATGATGAGGGTATTTCCTCAAACGGTGACTTCCATATTGGCGTTTTTGGTTTCAGGTCTCAAGTCTTAACACTGTACGCGCAATTTATGCCAATAGAGGTTTAGGAAAAGAAAAAGAGAGAGAAGACCAGAGTCCAAGCAAGCAAGGCTGGATAGAGAAGCAGTAAAACCAAGCAATTGAGAAGAAGAAGAGGAACCAACATCCTGGGAGGGAGGCTTAATCTCCCTTCTTCAACTTGTGTTCTTTTTGTTGTTTTATTGAAGGGTTTAACTCTCATTTCTCGATCAAATTCCTTTTTTTTTTGGGTGTTGGTTTCCCATTTGTTATTTTTTGGATCTGGTTTGAAGAAATACGAGTAAAGATCGAAACTTTAGGAGAGGGAGGGGCAAAGGTTGAAGCTTTGAAGGGTTTTGGTTGCTTAAATTGGATGATATTTATTGGAGTAGATCCAGAAGCAAAACCCAGTCTCTGATCCGATCAGTTCTCGGCTTCAATGGTATTGTTTTGTTTTTTTTTTTTGGTTTTATTGAAGTTCTGGGTTGCGTGTTAAGTGTTGAGCTTGTGTATGGTGAATGCTGCTTTTTGATGATTGTCAATGGTTTAAGGACTGATCTATGTTTGGGATGAAGCCGAAGGAGAGATTTGATAAAGTTTTGGACTATAGTTGACATGAATTAGATTATACAATTCAATGTGATTAGTATTTTTGGAGATAGGTTTTAGAAATTTTTTGACTCATGGGTTGAATGGTTCAGCTCCCCATATGCTGAAAATGTGTTTAGTAACACTTGGCTGTGATTGATGACAACAACAAAATTAGTGAGGGAGTTGGAATTGGAAGCCTGGGTTTGAGTTTAATGGCATGGTTGTTATTTAGATTGAGTTTGTTCTTTCAAAATTTCAAGTCCATGGTTTATTATGTGCTGCAAATTTAGCCTATTCTATTGCCATTTTTGAACTTGTTGGCATTGTGAATATGAACTTTTGATACTTACTCCTTAACCATACAAGTTGTTTATATGTACTTTTGTTAATTACCACAATGAGTCACGAGTGTATGATTTTTACATTACCTAATGCTTTGGGATTGGGCTTGTTCGTACTTACTAGGGAGTACATGCTATTCTCTGCTTCATGCTGTACAAAGAAAAAAGTTACTGAAAACAGAAATTTAGCTATCGTTAACTTCAAATATTCATCGGGAGCTTCTTACTTGACTCTGATTCCTCACTTAATATAATATTCGACAACAGACAAATTAGTACAATTTCATATGTTCACTGCTGGAAATCTCTGCTTGTCAGGCTGCTACTATAACTCCTGTGGTTGGATCTCTTGTCTGGGTGGAGGATTCAGAAGAAGCATGGCTAGATGGTGAAATCACAGAGGTTAAAGGTGAAGAGATCAAGGTCCTCTGCACTTCAGGGAAGACGGTGAGTGCATTTTGGGTCACTCCGCGATGTATTTCTGCATGCCATCTTGCTCTGTGCTGAAGCAGAATTATGTTCTGTGTGATCTTTCTTCAGATACTTGCTATAACTGGGGATTTATTACTTATGTTTCCCAAATTTTTTGTGTGAAATTGCAGGTTGTTGCTAAAATTTCCAATGCTTATCCCAAAGATCCTGACGCCCCACCATGTGGAGTGGATGATATGACAAAGTTAGCCTATTTGCATGAGCCAGGAGTTCTGGATAATTTAAAATCAAGATATGATATAAACGAAATATATGTAAGTAAGCATTATAAAAAACTTCCATCTAAATGTTTCTGAACAGTCAGGTTTTGTGAATCACCTGCATTAGTCATGTGATCCTTCTTGACAGTCATTACTTTGTAATATGCTGGGTCCGATTATCTTTCTTATTTCTGTTTATTATATGAAAGGGTAATTATCTAACATGCTGTAAATGGATTTTCAGACTTACACAGGGAACATATTGATTGCTGTCAACCCTTTTATGAGATTACCACATCTTTATAATAGCCATATGATGGCACAATATAAAGGAGCATCCTTTGGTGAGCTGAGTCCCCATCCCTTTGCTGTTGCAGATGCTGCATATAGGTAGGTTGTATCTCATTGCAACTTGATTATCCGATATCTGGTTCTCCCTTCTTGTAAAATGATGTAAAATTTCACTCATTTGGTCAGACTTATGATTAACGATGGAGTAAGTCAGGCGATATTGGTTAGTGGTGAAAGTGGGGCTGGCAAAACAGAAAGCACTAAATTGCTTATGCAGTATCTCGCTTACATGGGAGGGAGAGCTGTTGCCGAAGGGAGGACTGTTGAACAGCAAGTCTTGGAGGTACGAAGGGTTTAGAACCTCATTTTGTGTTGCCAAATGAGCTGAGAAGCCAGAAAGATTGTACACTTTACAATGCTTATCGGTTGTCAACTATTTTCTTTCTAATCTTGAAGTTGTGAAGCTCATCTGTATGACATGAATTTCTTTTGGTTTTGTTTCATTTTCAGTCCAATCCTGTTTTGGAAGCATTTGGTAATGCAAAAACTGTTAGAAACAATAATTCCAGGTACGAGAATCTTTATGTAGAACATTCCCTCACGTGAAAATGCTATACATGTTTTATCGGGCTATGCATTTAAGTCATGGTGTGATCTTGTGGTTGCTACAGTCGATTCGGTAAGTTTGTGGAGATTCAGTTTGATCAGAGTGGGAGAATCTCAGGAGCTGCTATAAGAACTTATTTGCTTGAAAGATCACGTGTTTGTCAGGTCTCCGATCCTGAGAGAAACTATCATTGTTTCTACATGCTTTGTGCTGCTCCACCAGAGGTAATGAATCTGGCTTCTTCAACTAGACTAGCTTTATAGGAGGAAACGTATCAACTCGAAGCAAGTACATTGACTTTCTATGTTTACTGGCATATGTGAAGGGTTCCTTCGTTTCTTAGAACGTAGTATCTGGCATTTTTGTCATTTCAGGATGTTAAGAGGTACAAATTGGGACACCCAAGAACATTTCATTATTTGAATCAATCAAATTGCCATGAGTTGGATGGACTTAATGATGCTGAAGAATACAAGGCCACACGGAAGGCGATGGATACTGTAGGAATAAGTAACGATGAACAGGTATTAATCTCAGGAGTAGCTTCAAGTGATAACATGCCTCACCAATTGCCTGAATTTTGATATAAATTTTACTGTATTTAGGAAGCAATATTTCGAGTTGTGGCAGCAGTTCTGCATCTTGGAAATATTGATTTTACAAAGGGAAAGGAAATGGACTCGTCCATGCCAAAAGATGAAAAATCCTGGTTCCACCTGAAAACTGTTGCTGAGCTTCTAATGTATATATGCTATCCCATTTGCATACAATGATCTTAGTTTGGCTCTTCATGTGATTCAATAAGCAAATGAAATGCAAGAACATCTTTTTCAGGTGTGATGTTAAGGCACTGGAAGATTCTCTTTGCAAACGTGTTATTGTAACTCGTGATGAAACGATCACAAAGTGGCTGGATCCTGAAGCTGCGGCTATGAGTAGAGATGCTCTGGCTAAAGTTGTTTACTCCAGATTGTTTGATTGGTAAGGTTTTTGTGTAAAGATAGCTTGATATAAATTATTTAAGTTTGAGCATCCATGATTTTCTTTTGTACTGGGTTCAGTTTGGAACTATAATTGAAGTTGTGTTTTTTCTTTTGCTTGATCTCTCTGTTTGTACAGGCTTGTAGACAAGATTAACAATTCAATTGGTCAAGACCCCAACTCAAAGGTTTTAATTGGAGTCCTGGACATTTATGGATTTGAGAGTTTCAAGACTAACAGGTGCTTAAGTAGTATGCCGTCTGTTTTCATAGCTAACATGAATATTTGTGTCAAGAGACGGAACATTCCCCTGATCCTAGTAAGGGCATGTGCTTTAGATGCAAAATGGTTTGGTCATCCCTCATCACTCTTCACAAAACTACTCGTATAGAGTCACTACTTATGGTTATACTGCTCCACTAGAAACATTATGCCCTCCTGCCCAAACTTCTTGAGGATTGTAATTACCAGTACAATATAGTTATTGAAACTTATGTATGAATGTTCTTTTGACTGTGATGGCCTGCGGTTGACTGAAAGATTGCAGTATGATATCAATAGTCTGGCCCTATTGTCTGAGGAGTTGCAAGATGCATGATAAAAATTTGATCAACATTTTTAATTACTATGTGGTGACCCCATTTATTTTGTTTGATACCTAATTACTTATGGTTTTGCAGTTTTGAGCAGTTTTGTATCAATCTGACAAATGAGAAGCTTCAGCAACATTTCAATCAGGTTTGGTTATGCATGGAATTTATGTGCTTCAGTTACTTGGAATATCTTCAGTACGTTTATATCGTTTGTATTGGCTGTTTGGCAGCACGTTTTTAAAATGGAGCAAGAAGAATATACAAAGGAAGAAATTGATTGGAGTTACATTGATTTTGTCGACAATCAAGACATCCTAGATTTAATTGAAAAGGTCTGTACTGTCTAGATATGCACGAGTCCTTAACAACTTTCCTTTATGATATTTGATTTGATAATTTTCATTGTTTTAGGAACTTTTATCTTCCCCTTTGTTTCACTGTTAAACAGTGAATCGGTGCTTTCAAGTAAATATGGATACTTTCTTCTCATGATTCTATGTTACTAAAGGTATCTTACATGTTTTATTATCTGATTGCAGAAACCTGGTGGCATAATTGCTCTTCTAGATGAAGCTTGGTAAGTGTACTACTTCAGACCTCCCATTGTTACATTGACACTTTCGCTACTGAGATCGCTATCATATTTTGCAGTATGTTTCCAAGATCGACACATGAAACATTTGCCCAAAAGTTGTATCAGACATTCAAAAATCATCAACGGTTCAGTAAACCAAAATTGTCCCGTACTGACTTCACAATTGGCCATTATGCTGGAGATGTAAGTGTACCTTGCGTGCTTAAGTCTTTTGAAAACCGGTAGCCTGAATATGTTTTATGTGTTACTCAGAAGACTCAATGAGTGATATTGTTTGATATAATTTTCAGGTTACTTATCAAACAGAATTGTTCCTGGACAAGAACAAGGACTATGTGGTTGCTGAACATCAGGCACTTTTGTGTGCGTCAGAATGTTCCTTCGTCTCGGGCTTGTTTGCATCTTTAGTCGAGGATTCATCCAAATCGTCAAAGTTCTCTTCCATCGGTTCTCGATTTAAGGTGGTATTTTAATAATTATTTGTAGGTAAATAAGTTGTTTCTCTGTTTAGTCCCATTGGTTTTGATACTCTTTTTGTACCTTTTGCAGCAACAATTGCAGCAATTGCTTGAAACGCTCAGTCATACAGAGCCACATTATATTCGTTGTGTAAAACCCAACAACGTCCTTAAGCCTGCAATCTTTGAGAACAAGAATGTTTTACAACAACTACGGTGTGGGGTAAGGGGATTATCTTCAGATTCCTTTTCTCACATGCTTTAAAAATTCTCTGCACTTACCTACTGTGTCAATTCAGGGTGTTATGGAGGCTATTAGGATAAGTTGTGCTGGATATCCTACCAGAAAAGCTTTTGCTGAATTTTTAGACCGATTTGGCCTTCTTGCACCTGAAGTTTTGGATGGAAGGTGCTTTACTTTTCTTCTCTTTATCTTAGCTGGACTTGGTAATAGGTTAGATTTTGGTGTCTTATCATCAGTACTAACTCTTTTCTTCTTTCACTAATACTGTTCTATTGTAGTACTGATGAGGTCAATGCTTGCAAGAGACTTTTAGAGAAGGTGGCCTTAGAAGGCTATCAGGTAATTTTGTTCGTAATAAATTTTTTTCTTCTCAGTTTGGTATTCATCAACAGTCTTTCAGGGTTCCATTGTAGTCAAATGTATGTCCGGTTTGATATTCATTATCGGTTTTGTTATCAAGTTTTCTGAATCGACCTTGATTTTTCCATGTTTCAGATTGGTAAGACAAAGGTCTTTCTTAGAGCTGGGCAAATGGCTGAACTGGATACTCGAAGAATTGAGGTTTTAGGACGATCTGCTAGTATCATTCAAAGGAAGGTTCGTTCTTATTTGGCTCGAAGAAATTATGCCATGGTTCGTCGTTCTGCAATATGCCTTCAGTCTGCTTGTAGAGGTACATTTCTTTTAGATTATTGTTGGTTTCAGGTTATATCACTCTGCTTCTTTCACATGTTCTGAGATTTTAACATGATTGTGCGACTTGGTTGGATTGTTTGTAGGACAACTTGCTCGACAAGTTTATGAGGGGTTGCGGAGAGAAGCGTCCAGTTTGATGATCCAAAGGCATCTGCGCATGTATCTTGCTAGCAAAGTTTACAAAGAGTTACATTCATCTGCTGTATCTATTCAGACAGGCATGCGGGGTTTAATTGCTCGTAACGAGTTACGATTCAGAAGGCAAACTAGAGCAGCAATTATTATCCAGGTAAAATTCCACTAATAGAATAGATATTTGGATTACTCTAGCAACTCTGAAGGAGCTTTCCTCAGAAGTTTAGAATTATTTTGGTAACTGCAGAGCCAAAGTCGCATGTTTTTGGCACATTTGCGTTATACGAGGACAAAGAAAGCTGCAATTACCACACAGTGTGCATGGAGGGGAAGAGTTGCTCGTCTAGAACTTAGAAAGCTTAAGATGGTAAGATTCTTTATTTTCTTCTCAGATTTTCTTTTCTTAAGCTCTGTTCAATTGCATTAGTGATGTTACACTAGAGGTTAATATTTGGAAACTCAAAGTGGTGGAAGTAACAATTAGAATTCTCTGTCCTCATACTTCCTATTTGGGTCTGCAAAAGTTTCCCAACTACTATCTAAAACATTATTTATTAAGCCAAGAACTCTGAGAACAGATTTTCCAGTAATGCTCGTACAGTGAATTCTTGCATATTGGTTTGTTTCAAGGACAGAAATTGGTGGTTGACATGTTAGCTACTCCAAACATAGTGTTGCTTTTAACTGCTTGTTATGTTTATTCAGTAATGTAAATTTTCTGAAGGAGAAAAGCTATGGAGGTTATCTATTTTTATTTTTAGTCACATATATCTTTGACAATCCATTTATACAGGCTGCGAAGGAAACAGGAGCTCTTCAAGCTGCCAAAAACAAATTGGAAAAGCAAGTCGAGGAATTGACATGGAGATTACAACTGGAGAAGCGCATGAGGGTATGGTCATATGCTTATTGAAAGTTGTGATACTAGACATGCAACTACCCAGTTCCTTTGCACCATAAAGTCTCTTAATTTTTTGTTATTAGTATTGTTCTTGCTTTAAAGTCCTTTAACTAACGATAAGCTGTGAAATAGTGTGCTGTTACCTGCTCATAGAAAATTTGGTTTTGTTGAAGGGTCATGTTAAACGACCTTATCTCTTAAGTTCCATGATCTACGTGTACTTGCATGGAAATTTTTAAGAATAGAACTTGTGCGATAGTTGCCAAAACTCAGTTTCAGTAATTATTGGCATGGTAAGGGATGGAATAATTGGCATGGGAAGGAAATACTAGTTTTCACTGTTTAACAGACCAAGGTGAGCCATGGGAAAATAAACTAATTACAAAAATAAACTTCTGAGCATGTCCAGGCCAGGCCACCATTATTCAGCAATTGAACTCAGTATATGTTTATGCTTTGGCCTGATGGAGGAGCAGTGGTCACTGGCCCTTGTTGTTTTTCCCCTCCGAGTGTTATTCATGTCACCTCTTTCATATATATATATATATGTATATATTTTTTTGTCATTTTACATCTTGAGCACAACTGATTTGCTAACAAATTTTTTTGCCCCACTGTTTTGTGGGCATCAATATATCTGGCTTGTGCTATGGGGCACATCAAACAAAGATTCTGGACAAATGGACTATTGCTATACGAGATTTCATTTTCATTAAGTTGTTTTTTGGTTTTTTTCCTAATATTTTCAATATATGCTGCGTGTAGGCTGACTTGGAAGAAGCTAAAACACAAGAAAATGAAAAACTCAAGTCAGCGTTGCAAGAGATGCAAGTTCAATTCAAAGAAACGAAGGTGATGTTTGAGAAGGAACTTGAGGCTGCAAGAAGAGCAGAAGAGGAAGTCCCAACTATACAAGAGGTTCCAGTTGTTGATCATGCCATGATGGAGAAGCTCACGAATGAAAATGAAAAACTTAAGGTAAGGTGGTGAAGCTTGCATCTACAATTGGTCTGTTCACTCAATTTTTTTTAATGATGATTGTACACTTGGTTCCGGGTGATGAACTCATGCATTCCTGTTTTCTGCTGATGTGATCTTTAACTTTACATTCGTATTTGCTGATGTGTTGCTCCTTTGATATATTTGCAGACTTTGGTGAATTCATTGGAAAAGAAAATTGATGATACAGAGAAAAAATACGAGGAGGCGAGCAAAATCAGTGAAGAAAGGTTGAAGCAGGCTTTGGATGCGGAATCAAAAATAGTTCAGTTAAAGACTACTATGCAAAGGTTATATCATTGACCTTCCTTTTTGTGACAAGGCAGACACTAGGCTTGAATTTAGTCTTTCTGAAGGAATCGGGAGTTTGTTACACATTTGAATTCAAAATGCTAGTAGCCATGCTCTCTCCGTCTCTTTTTCTTTACCAGCAATCTGTGTCATAGCGATTGACATTGTTTTCATTTGTAGGATTCAAGAAAAATTTTCAGACATTGAATCTGAAAACCAAGCCCTTCGTCACCACCAATCTGTACAACGTACGCCTGTTAAAAGAGCATCAGAGCAGCCTCCTATACCCTCAACTCCAGAAACTCCGGTACACCCTCTCTCTCTCTCTATATATATATATATATCACGTGCTTATATATTCTCTATGCACATGCACTCACACACTCTCTCTATCTCTATCTCTATCTCTACTCACTTTTGCCATTTTATGAACTAATATTTTGCTTTTTGCAGATGTTGCAAAATGGTCACCATGCTGGTGAAGAAGACGGAACCAATGTAATTACTGTTATTCATTTGCATCAATCTACATTGATCTCTTTAGTAGTTTCTGGAATTTGAAGGAGCTGTTATTTCAGGAGTCACAGAGTGCAACACCGTTAAAGAAGTTTGGCACAGAAGCTGATAGCAAGTTAAGAAGATCTGTTGTTGAACGGCAACATGTAAGTAGTATCGGAATATTTTCATCTGCTTGTTCCTTTCCTCCATCCCCACCACACACAACTTTTCATTTCTCTCAATTCTCTTTCATTTATTTATCCATCATAGAGTATGCATCCTGTTACAATGGTGTGGGTTGTCCCAAATGATACTTTGGGCAGTGGTTAAAGTTACACTGCTACATAGTTCATGTGCACCGAATGTGCTCTGTGCTCTAGCTGCTGTTTTCCCCATAAACCTCGTGTTTTTTTATAGTATATGGGCTCTGTTTGACGCGATGACTTGCACTTTTTCCACAG
Source organism: Geum urbanum (assembly GCA_946800695.1). Classification (NCBI taxonomy): domain Eukaryota; kingdom Viridiplantae; phylum Streptophyta; class Magnoliopsida; order Rosales; family Rosaceae; genus Geum; species Geum urbanum. Next base: position 46,216,695 of record OX327002.1, on the reverse strand, counting down.
GAGAGTGTCGATGCTCTTATCAACTGTGTTATAAAAAACATAGGATTCAGTCAGGGAAAGCCTGTTGCAGCATTTACAATTTACAAATGTCTACTTCAGTGGAAATCTTTTGAGGCTGAAAGAACAAGTGTATTTGATTGTCTCATCCAGATGATTGGTTCTCAAATTGAGGTATTATAGTTCAATCATTTTGTTGTCTGTACTTGTGATATAGATTCAACAAAAAGTCTCAGTTACTAACATTGGTCGTACGTCATCATTGTCACCAGAACCAAGAAAACAATGATCACATGGCTTACTGGTTATCAAATACGTCTGCACTATTGTTCTTGCTCCAACGAAGTCTGAAGGCAGCTGGTGCAACATCCAGAAAACCTCCTGCCCCGACATCTCTCTTTGGGAGGATGACTATGGTATGGAAACTTTTCTCAATCTGTTATATTTCTCCTCTTTTTCTCTTCTCAACTCAATATATTTGGAGATGCGTTGTTATATCAAACTTATCACAGATGTCATTCCTGTTCTTACAAGTAAGGTTGATTGTAGGGTTTTCGCTCATCCCCTTCTTCGGCAAATCTTCCTGCTCCTTCACTTGAGATAGTACGCCAGGTGGAGGCTAAGTACCCAGCATTACTTTTCAAGCAGCAGCTTACAGCCTATGTGGAGAAAATATATGGCATCATTCGAGACAACTTGAAAAAGGAGCTATCATCATTGATTTCTTTGTGCATTCAGGTATATTGATGGAATCTTATGAAAGCTCTTTATCTGATTAAAACCATTAATTAAATGCCTAATCCTACCAAAGTGAGTTGTGACGGTGACTTTTGATTGCTAATGTGATTCCTGAGGCTCCTTCACGATCCTTTTAAATGATTATTTGTTGATTTCATGTAAGTTTTCTGGAAACCTTTCTGTTCTTAAATTTTCTTTTTCTTTATGTTGGTATATTAATGGTACAGGCACCAAGAACGGCAAAGGGTGTACTAAGATCTGGGAAGTCCTTTGGTAGAGATTCTCCTGCAAGTCACTGGCAGAGCATTATTGATAGCCTTAGCACTTTCCTGAGTACACTGAAAGAAAACTTTGTAAGAAACTCATAATACTTCTGTTTCGCTATACTTCACCGATTATAGACGATGGAATATATTGTCCGTATTGTGTCTTATTCACTTGTTCATCTCAAAGGCATATGACTGATTATTTACTGGGGTTTCAGGTGCCTCCTATTCTTGTCAAGGAGATTTACACTCAAACTTTCTCATTTATTAATGTGCAACTCTTTAATAGGTAATAACACTTCTATCTGTTAGAACCTCTGTTTGTTTTGCCGAAATAATGCTCAAGTATACTGAAGCATGCTTTACTTTTGCAGTCTTCTTCTGCGCCGTGAATGCTGTACATTCAGCAATGGTGAGTATGTGAAATCTGGATTGGCTGAGTTGGAGCTATGGTGTTGCCAAGCGAAAGAAGAGGTATTTTCTTCTATTTAGCTTGTTCTACCTAAGTCTGGTATACATACTGCGCCAAACCACATGTTATCAAATGTTTGGTGTTTTCTGACTTTCTTAAAAATGCAGTATGCAGGGTCATCTTGGGATGAACTTAAGCACATAAGACAAGCTGTTGGTTTCCTGGTATGGTTTGTGTAGCAGTACATATATTTGTGTTAAATTGAGGTCAAATATTTGAACATGTAGCTAAAGTTGCTAAGTCATTATTTTGCATGGAAATATGGACAATCTTTCGACTATGGCTTCTTATTTGTAAAAGAATAACATAAAATGTCAAATCACGGATTTGATTACATTCACTAATAAGATACTGCCAATTGCTTAAATGTTATTCGTGTCTGATTTACATTTTGCCTTTCATCAGAATGTCAGGCCTGTTATTCGTAGTTCTTACTGAATGTGGTCTAGATTGAAGCTCACTATATTAGTTATGATGTACACAGGTCATTCATCAGAAGTACAGGATATCATATGATGAAATTACCAATGATCTGTGCCCTGTGAGTCCTCTCTCTCTCTCTCTCTCCATGCACATGCACTCACACTCACACTCGCACTGACACAACCAACAATCTCTTTGTGTCCCTCTGTTTTCTCACAAATTAATGGCTTGACTTATTCAGATCCTGAGTGTTCAGCAACTGTATCGAATATGCACTCTCTACTTTGATGACAACTACAATACCCGAAGTGTATCTCCAGATGTAAGTTTGTTTAAGAATTAACATCCTACATTCTTTGTTTAGGTAATTGGATGCATATAGTTGTTCAGTGAATCTGGTTCTTAACAGTTGGCATTGTTACTGTTTTTCAGGTCATATCCAGTATGAGAGTACTCATGACTGAGGACTCTAACAATGCTGTCAGCAACTCATTTTTGTTGGATGATAATTCCAGGTGGGGTTTTTTTCTATCTTGATTATGTGAAATTTCTAATGAGATCTTTATTTGTTGTACTGCCGGTCAAATATTTATATTCCCAGTTTTAATCTGAAGAGAATTGATTACTAATACATGTTTTTTGTACAGCATTCCTTTCTCGGTTGAAGATCTCTCTACTTCCCTACAAGAAAAAGATTTCATTGATGTCAAACCAGCCGACGAACTTCTTGAGAATCCTGCCTTCGAATTTTTACACGAGTAAGGCCAAGGAAGCTTCAAGTATTTTTTTGTTTATTCTTCAAAAAGTTAGGCAGTCATTCAGATTATACTGCATTTGTTGTAAATCTTGTTTGTTTTTCTTTTATCCGGTTTTAGTATCCATGCCCATTCTGTTTATTCTTTCATTGTGGCATTCAAATTGTAGTCCTCAATTCCCCATCATTATAAGGGGCAAACAACACGTAGAAGTGGGTGTGCATTTTTATCCTTTGTCTTGTTTTGTCTGCCATTTTGTGCAGCAAGATAATAGGAAGTTTAGTAGACAGATGTCAGGGTGGCTGAGCTATTGCTATCTCCACCAATTTTCACTGTACAAAAGAAAGTATATATACAATATCATATATAATTTTTGAGGTTCCGGGCTCAGTTTCTAGACAAGACCGATTATCATTGGCAATTTTGTTCAGTTCAGTTTGAACCTACGCTTATTTATACGCTTTGAAACTGAAATGAACGAAAGATTGAAACAAAGTACAGGTTTAGCCTGTTCCCCATCTTTGCTAGTTTGGCATACCCTAAATTTGTGGCTATGGTCATGGTAAACTTTCTCAAGTATAGGATGACCAGTTCTTGAATGCTGTGTTTGTTTGGCATAAGAGAGATTTATGAAGTTTGGGCGATGCTAGTGGCAATGCAAATTATGTTCTTTTCCCCAGAATTCGATAGTTCAATCATGTTAGCAGCATTTATTTTATTTATGCTCAAGAAGAGAGACAATTACTCAATGTGGGCTGCTGCTTTGGTATGTGGGCTGGCACCTCAAGACCAATTAGAAGTGGCTTTAATGAATGGTAGACTAGAGCAAATTAAACGCACAACCGAACCTTACTATGTTTTTAGATTTTTGTGAACCCTAGCTTGAAGGCATCAGTTATTACAAGTCCTAGGAGGACTGGGAGAAGTTGCTTACTTTCTAGGCCAAAGTAGTTTATGATAGATGAGCCATGGAAGTTGAGTATGACATTTCAGGGTACGTAGTAATCTTGATCAGTTGCGCGCTGCATCGATCACTGTCTTGGTTTCACCATTCCATTTTCCACACTGTTTTGCCAGTTTGTATAACCGAATCCGTGTTAGTATGATAGTATCGAACAAGTTGATGAAATATCTACTATGGATTGGATTATGCATACGACGAATATAGACTTCGATCCTAAACAATAATTGAGCGAGGCCAACATACATTGAAGTTGAAATTCAAAGCACGTACAATTTGGTATATGAACACAAATTCTATTTCCCCCTGCCATGAGGAATTCACATGGGACAGGCAAAATCCCTTCACACAATTCACAAGGGAAGCTTCACTATTTCTGTTCTCCACCACAAGAAAGTCCCAATCCCTCAATTAGGGCCTGGACCATATCTTTAAGGACCCCCCCTACTGGACCATTTTTAGTTAAAACCCTAAATTTCAAACCAGTACAACTGTACTGAAAAATAATTCATCTAGCTAATTTCGAAATACAGCTTGCAAGCCTAGCAAATTGGGATATTGGACCCTATCGACAATATATGTCAAATTTGTCCATGTGGTATTCCTGAAGGTTCACCTGACCAAACCAACCAATGTAACACTGGTATTGGTCCATGGTAATTGGCCAAGCTCACAAATATCTTCTCACAAGACAAGCCCTCTCATGTTCCGATCATTAATAACTAGAACAGCAGCAGATATATATGGAAATTTTGTTTGGATTCTGATTCTCTTACAAAGAGCAATAATCGTATTATATAATTCAATTATGTTTAAAAAAATAATATTTATAGTATCCAATAAATAAAATATAATTTCAGATCATTTTTTCCTCAGCAAATTTGATTAAATGAATAAGATATCAAGCACTTCAACCTCCTCGATTTGTGTTTCAGTAGATAAATAGAAATGTTAAAGATGTGAACCCTCGTTATATGCCCACGTTTGAACTCTGGTGGCGACATTATTTATTCATTGAATAGATGAGGGCAGTAGAAAAGTTGACATACCTGTTATGAAAAACCTTAGCCTGCGCAAAAATGGAGTCTTGGGCCTAGAAAGCTTTAGAATAACGCATGGTACAATGTCAAAGAAAAGATTTCAAGTACTTCCATTACTTACGTACGAAAAAACTCGTAAGAGGTTACTTAACTATATTGGTACATACTACACACACATATACACACTATGCATTAAGTAAGTTAATCTATGTGATTATGGGTTGACTACCTATATTTGGAAATAGCTCAAATAAACTCCTCGAAAGTAATAAGTAACAATAAGGGTAATTACTGATTAGAGACTCTTTTTGTGCCCTAAACCCTAATCTTTCCCAAGAGCTAGTTAACTACGTACAGCGCTTTTGGCCGTATATACTATACTCATGCTTTGAAACAAACAAATGAACTCGCTGGCTGTAGACCTGCAGTGGTCGATCATTGTCAGAAGGCTCGCAATCATGCATAATTGTATCCTAAAATTTACTTGGTAAGGGAATGAAGACGGTGGAGATTATTAGAGAAGTCCAAATTGGTCACTTTCATTATCACATGGCACATCAAAATGAATCCAAGTTGAACCTCTAGTTTTAGATCATGAGATCATTCCCTTGATATGATCTTATCAAATTTAGATCATACATGCATGTACGTACGTTTCAGAGTTTGTGGACATGATCGATTCCGAATCTCCGATGGAGCGATCATTGTTCTGAATAAGGGAGAAGTAGTTATCATGCATATATGTACTAGCGGCAGGGGAAAGAGCAAACGGAACGTACGTACGTACTTTTCCAATTAGTACTTATAATGGTCTCAAAACCTCCAACCGTACGTCGGATTTGGTAAACTCCTACCTTCAGTTCGTATATTATGTTAATAATTAAGAATGCTTATCGTTGATTTAAAACTAGCTAGGGCTAGCTCAAGATGACATGGTAATAAAAGTCATAAAACACTTCACTATCACATTCAGCACAAGATCGTTCAAGTTTTGCGATTGACGTCTCACGTATATATTCCGGCCTCTTTGTCATTGTCACGAGTAAATTAACGTTGTGGATTATGTACTACTCAGCAGTATAAGCATCTCAAGCGGCTCATATATACCATGCATCTTTTTGGCCATACCTACTTGGATCCGTCTAGTTAATTGTATCCTAAAGAACAATGATTTGCCCTAGCCTAGCTACCAACATCACAGCAAATAATTAAGAAAAATGATAGAAAACAAAGAAAATCCAAATGCATCAATTCGGTTCAGTCAATGGTGCTAGCTCAAATTCCGTCAATTACTAAATTGGTATATGTAGCACAATCATATGGCCGGGGATGCATGATAGTTGGTCAAGAAAATCAAAGATTATAGGTGTGAGTTTATGATCATGTATCTGTTGCACATGATGGTTTGGTAAATGGAATTTCTATCAGTTGCTAATTAAAATTGTGATTTGACTAAATTCTCACTAACGGTCAAATTGAGGTCGTATTATTCCAACTGATAACACGGCTTAAACTTCAGCAAAGAACAATCAAAGCATATTGAATTGAAACCTTGAAAATGAAGAACAGTGAAGAACAATGAAGAACACAGCTCAGAAAAATCTCAGAGCTCACACACCTCTCATTAATCGATCAACCTTATCTTGATTAACAAGTATACTGATCCTTATATATGGATCACAATATGTGTGTGCAGCATATACAGCTCACACTCAGCTGTCCACACAACACACGTGTTTTTTAACCAAAAACTGAATTACAGCAAATAACAGAATATAACAGAACCAGCTAACAACCGTTAGCCACCTCATCATTCTGTTATCACTGTTAACACACCCCCTCAAGCTCAGCAAGGTTCACCAAGCTGAGATTGTTACAATGATAGTTGAATATAGGGCTATGAAGCCTTTGGTGAGAATGTCTGCAATTTGTTCTGTTGTAGGCACATAATGTAGCAGCAAATCATGTTTCTGTACCCTTTCTCTTACAAAGTGAAAGTCATTGTCCAGATGCTTTATTTTGGAGTGAAAGACTGGATTTGAAGCTAAGGCAAGTGCTGAGAGATTGTCACATCGAAGAAGAGGAGGTCTTGGAATTTTAATTTTCAAATCACACAACACATGTCTAATCCAAGATATTTCTGCAGCTGTATTGGCAAGAGCTCTATATTCAGCTTCTGTGGAGCTTCTGGATACAGAACCTTGCTTCTTTGATTGCCATGATATATGACATGAATTGATGTAGATTATGAATCCAGTTGTTGATCTTCTGTTATTTATTTCACCTGCCCAATCAGCATCACAGAATGCTTTAATACATACTGCTGGTTCTCCAATCTGTTGTTCTTGATGTTTGTAAAATAGTCCCTTATGCAAAGTACCTTGTATGTATCTCAGTATTCTCTTTACTGCAACAAAATGAACTGTAGTGGGAGCTGACATGAATTGACATGCAGTATTAACTGCATAGGCAATGTCTGGCCTTGTAAAGGTAAGATACTGCAATGCACCTACAATGCTCCTATAAAATGTAGGATCAACCAGGAGTTCTCCATCAGTTTTGAGCATTTGAGAATGAGGAAGACATGGTGTGGAGCAAGGTTTGGTAGACTGCATTCCAGCTCTAACAAGCAAGTCTTCTGCATATTTTTTCTGACTCAGAAATAAACCTTCTGGTGTGTAAGACACTTCCAGCCCAAGAAAATAAGATAGAGCTCCAAGATCTTTCATTTCAAAGACTGAATTCAACTAAGTGATTATCTCTTCCATCCCTTGATTATCTGACCCAGTTATCACAATATCATCTACATACAGTAGAAGAACAACAATCCCTGCAGTGCTGCTCTTAATGAATAGACTAGGATCAGAATGAGAGAACTTAAAACCCAATCCAGGAAGAAAACTTGTGAACTTTTCATGCCATGCCCTTAGAGCTTGTTTGAGTCCATATAAGGATTTCTTTAGCAAACAGACATGCTCAGGATGATCTTTGTCCACAAAACCTTGAGGTTGTTTCATATATACTTCTTCCTTAAGATCTCCATGTAGAAAAGCATTTTTCACATCTAATTGTCTTAGTTTCCAGTTGTGAGTGGCAGCAAGAGCAAGTATCATCCTTACTGTACTATGTTTTACTACTGGACTAAAGGTTTCATCATAATCTAAACCTTTTTCCTGAGAAAAACCCTGTGCAACCAGTCTTGCCTTATATCTGGAGACAATACCATCTTGATTTTTCTTTATCTTATAGACCCATTTACTGCCAACAATATTTTTCCCTTGTGGACAAGGTACAAGGGACCATGTACCTTGCCTTTTTAAGGCAGTGATCTCTTCCTTCATGGCCTCTTCCCATTCTGGTTGTCCTGATGCAGCCCTATAATGTTTAGGCTCATGAACATCTGTAATATCAGTTACTGCAGTGAAACCAGCAAAAAAGGGATACTCATTGTAAAGTTTCTGTTGAACAATAGATGAGAATACACAATACTCACTAAATGTTTTCTTTTTGACTATTCCATTCTTGGCTCTTGTCAACATGGAATGTCTGTTATAGTCTTGATCCTCAGCAAATTGATATTCAGGATTCTGAATTATATTATCTATAGCAGGATCTAAGAGGATGTTACCATTGTTAACAATAACATTTTCTTCACTACCATGTTCATAAAAATCATCATTGTGTGGAACTCCTTCAGCTACTGTATCATTACTCTCATCACTGTTTGAATCTTCTTCAGCTGCAGTACTGTTATGAGCTTCCTGCATGCCAGCATTATCATTTCCATCATTATTTTGTGCTTCAATACTGCTATGAGTTTCCTGCATGCCAGCTTCATTCATATTTTCATTAGTATCAGTGACAACAAAATCAGTAGATTCATTTTGCACACTAGTTTCACTAATATTTTCAGTATCAGAAGAGTCTTGATTCTGAAAATGAGCTTGAGAATCACCATTATCATTTCCATCATTATTTTGTGCTTTAATCCCCCCCTCAAACAGTGTGGGAGATCCAACACTGGAAGAATACAAAGGGGAGGGAGCAAAAAATGTAGAAGATGGAATATAGGGGGCTAAAGCAGGAACAGAAGAAGCAGTGATGGCAAAAGGGAACACAGATTCTTGATGTAATACATGTCTACACATCCAAAGCTTATTCTGAGGAATATTATAGCAAAACACCCCTTTATATCCCAGAGCATAACCAAGAAACACACACTGTACAGACTTTGGTTCTAATTTATCCTTAGCATAAGGTCTAATGTAAGGGAAGCATGCTGAACCAAAAATTCTCAGATCCTGTACAGTAGGTACCTTATGAAATAACTTCTGAAATGGTGAGATATGATGAAGAGATTTGCATGGCATTCTATTAATCAAAAAGGCAGCATGAGATATAGCATGAAACCAGAATGCTTTTGGTAAAGATGCAGCTACCATAAGAGTGACAGAAGTGTCAACTAAATGCCTATTCTTCCTCTCAGCAAGACCATTCTGCTGAGGGGTATATGGGCATGATCTGTAATGAATAATGCCTTTGGATGACAAAAAATCTTGGAAAGCTTTACTTATATATTCACCCCTTCCATCAGACTGAAGAATTTTAACAGATGCACCAAACTGAGTCTGAATCAGTGCACAGAATTTAACAAAAGTAGGAAAAACATCTGATTTATTTATCAAAGGATAGATCCAGGTGAATCTGGTACAGTCATCAATGAAAGTCAAGTAATATCTGTATCCTTCAAGAGAATGACAAGGAGCTGGTCCCCATACATCAGAGTGCAGTTTCTCAAAGGGCTGTAAACTATGACTATCAGATTCAGAAAAAGGAAGTCTATGCATCTTTCCTTGAATACAATCAATACATATAGACTCAGATGTATCAGAATTACACTTGATATCAGAAAGAGATAACATTCTAGCTGTGACTTCAGAAGAAGGATGTCCAAATCTTTGATGCCAAATATTACTTCTGATCACACCTCCAACATAGGCAGAATGCACTGCTTTATTTGAATTCTGTAACTTTGGACTTTTGAACAGGAAAAGACCTTCAGGATTGCTATTTCCTTGGTACAGTAGCCCCTTTGTAATCTTGTCCTGCACACATATATCTGTATCATCAAGAGTAATGAAACATCTGTTGTCCTTGCAAAGTTTAGTGAGTGATAAAAGGTTAACTACTAGCTGAGGAACATGCAACACATTACTAAGATGAAAAGTATGTGAAGAAGGAGTAATATTAGATGCACCAATATGAGAAATAGCAAGACCTGAACCATTCCCAATGGTGATATGACTGTCACTGTTGTATGGCTGAGCAATAGTCAAGTTTCTGAGGTCAGAAGTCATGTGATGAGTAGCACCAGAGTCTCCAATCCACACATCCTGATTGGTTCCAGAAGAGCTTGCCACATTCCCAGTGGCCATAGCCCTGGAGTGAGCAGTCATTGCTGTCAGAGAAGAGGGTGGTTCATCACCTTGATATGCAAAATTAGACCTGTGAGTACAGTTTAGAGCACCATGACCCTTAAGACCACATATCTGGCATGACACAACTGACTGAGATGGATGATCTGACCCAACATGAGTTCTGTAAAAGCAGTTTACAGCAGTGTGACCCCTTTTGTAGCATATCTGACATTCAGGTGTTGAGCCATTATCATTTCTGTACACTGGAGGGTTTGAGAAGGAAGCTGTGGAACCATGATGAGAGGGATTGGTTGATCCTTTCTTATAGTTAGGATTTTGAAAACATGTGTCAGCAAAGTGTCCCTTCTTATTGCAGATTTGACAGGAATGAAGCTGAAAGCAGGTATCAGCAATGTGTCCTTTCTTCCCACAGTAAGAGCACTCTCCAGTATTGCTTTTCTGTCCCTTGTCAGGTCCTCCAAACCCTTTGTCAGAAAATTTTTCTCCTTTGTTATCTCCTTGAGACCAGTTTCTTCTATGTTCACCATTAGTAGGATCACCTCTTGTAGCCATTGCACTCATGGTAGAGTGAGGTCTAAAAATCCCCTCCAAATCTCTTTCAGCTGCAAGAAGCTGTGTTCTGAGATCCCTTAGTGAAATGGGAGACTCTCTTCCCCTTAGCACCATCTTAATCATTCCATACTCTTCAGGAAGACCATTGAGAGCAACAATGATTATATCTTCATCAGCAATCAGTACTCCAACTGATAAAAGTTGATCTCTAGCACTCTTGATCCTTAGAAGATATTTCTCAATTGTGTCAGCCCCTTTCTGGATGGTTTGGAGTTCAGTCTTGAGTTGCATGATGTTAGCTCTGGAAACTGTTGAAAATCTTTCAACAAGGGCATTCCATGCTTCATGAGATGATCTGCAACCAATAATGATATCCATGATATCATCACTCAGTGTGGCCATTAGTAAACTCAGGAGTGCCTTATCTGTTTTCTTCCACAGCTTATAAGCTTCACTGATTTCTGAAGTCACTTCACCTTCTTCAGTCAGATTGTACCTTGGAGGAGATACCTCAGTTCCATCAAAGAAGCCAAACAACTCATTTCCTTCAAGGAGAGATTGAAACTGAAAGCTCCACTTGATGAAATTTGATTCACTGAGTTTCACAGTCAACATGCTCAGCAGAGAATTGATTGAAACATGACTCAGTTTTGAGTTGTTTGCAGTGTTACTCAAGTCAGCTGCAGATTGCTGACCACTTGCAGATGTAGAAGGTGCCATATCTTTTCTGTATTTTTTCTTAGCTATAAGACTCAATATGAAGATGTTTGTACTCACACTTGCAATTTCACACAATTTATAGCAGCACAGTACTAAATAGATTAACCACACAAATAAAATGCTGACCACTTGTAGAGGTAGAAGTTGCCATATCTTTTTGTAACTCTCTTAGCAATAAAATTCAACATGAAGATGTCTGTACTCACACTTACAATCTTCACAAATTTTATAGCAACACATCACTGACTAAATTGATCACACAAACATAAGCTCTTATCACAGAGTTTTTCTCACACAAAATTTCACACTGCTATTCTGCAATTCTTCTCAAAGTTTTTATTAACTCAAGCTCTGAACACACTGTTTTTCTCCACTGATTTTCCTTTAAATCAAGATCTTCTACTCAAACACTATCACAGTCACTCTTCTGAATCAAACAATCACTTCTATACTTAACAATTCAGCAACAGTACTCTATCATATCAGATTTGCATCAGAATTGCAAGAAATATAGAGAAGGACTTAGAATTCAGACCTGAAATCTGAGATTTTACAGAACAAATCCAAATTAAATGCTGCTCACGAATTTGAGATGCTATACCGAACCCTTGCACTCGATGCAAATCAAATCTGCAATACAACAAGTTTTGATAAAACTCTTGCTTGTTAGTAATCAAACTTACTCAGTCGAAACGTGAGTGATTAAGCAGCGGACACTTGTTCAAGAGCTAAGACTGCTCTGATACCATGATAACATGGCTTAAACTTCAGCAAAGAACAATCAAAGCATACTGAATTGAAACCTTGAAAATGAAGAACAGTGAAGAACAATGAAGAACACAGCTCAAAAAAATCTCAGAGCTCACACACCTCTCATTAATCGATCAACCTTATCTTGATTAACAAGTATACTGATCCTTATATATGGATCACAATATGTGTGTGCAGCATATACAGCTCACACTCAGCTGTCCACACAACACACGTGTTTTTTAACCAAAAACTGAATTACAGCAAATAACAGAATATAACCGAACCAACTAACAACCGTTAGCCACCTCATCATTCTGTTATCACTGTTAACACCAACATCGTAGCTATAATCGGCTGTTCCATGTGGTTTCATGTGTTTTGAGCAAGATTCCAGATCTCCCTGGTATATATAGCCAGTCAAACCTCCATCACCATTAATTCGTGACGCAATGCTAATCCACATCCATCCCTCCTCTCTTATCGTTAATGACACACGTTCTTGTTTGCTTTGGTCATGTTCTTAGTAATTACTTAATTATTTAATTGCAAGTAATGTTGCTGCTATATACATGCATATAATAATTAAGCTTGCAGTTAATGTAGTTACGAAGTTAGTTAGGTCGACTGTTCAGCAGCTTAAACGATCAATCACTTTCAAAGTAAAACCAAAGTATTCAAAGACAGACTTGCCGACTTCGATCGACTGGGATGATTATGAAAGGTCTCCAACGATAGCTAGATTGGCCGACTTCTGATCTTCATCGAGATCTAATTTCTATAATTTTGCTATCGATCTGTTTTGCAGTATGAATTGTTCTACGCAGACCCAAAAATCATTCATCCAAAATCTTAAATATCTAAATTTCGTGTTTAACAGATTGATTATGTTTAGTGAAGCCAGTGAAAACTTCGGTGGAGCACAGATCTGTTGCTCTAAGAGCATCCCAAGAGAAGTGTTATATTTAAAAGTTATATTTGTTAAAAAATTATAATTAGTTTATCTTTGTTTCACTTATACTCCAACAGTAAAAAATATTTTCAAGTTATTTTGAATTTACATTCTAAAATTTTCATCTCTTACAAAAAAGACTGCTTATGCATATGGTTTCTCTCTCTCAAGCGTGGGAATAGATGAGTTAAATTCTCTCTCTATTTTAGTTAAATATAACAAAAAGTTAAATTTATCTTTTGTATAGGGCATCTGTTGGCAATGTTGTTGATCAATTCCATAATAAGTAATGTTTTACCTACTCCAGCTCCCCCCAAATTAAAAGTCCTATTTTTCCTCCGTGACGATAAGGGGCTAAAAGATCTATGACCTTAATTCCTGTTTCAAAAATGGATAGTTTTGTATCTAACTGTATAAAAGCAGGCGCAGATCTATGAATAGGAGATGTTGTACCAGTATCTACAGGATCCAAATTATCAATGGGCTCCCCAAGTACATTAAAAATTCGTCCTAGAATTGCTCCGTCGACTGGAACACTTAAAGGAGCTCCTGTGTCAATCACTTTCATTCCTCTCGTTAGACCATCTGTAGCACTCATAGCTACAGCTCTAACCCGATTATTTCCTAATAATTGTTGTACTTCACAAGTCACATTAATTTGTTGACCAGCAGTATCTCGTGCCTTAACTACTAGAGTGTTGTAAAATATTAGACATCTTTCCCGGTGGAAAAGCTACATCCAGTACCAGACCAATGATTTGAGCAATACGTACGCCCCAGTTTTTTTTTTCAAGTGCGGCAACCCCAGGACCAGAGGTAGTTGGATTTATTCTCATAATAAAATATGTCAATTTTTTTTGCAAAAATGACTGAAATACAATACAAAATCAATAAATAGAAATGTTCGATAACAAAACACGTTAAGTTGATCGGTTAATTGAATCAATAATAATGAGAAATGAGCTTTAGCAACCGATTCCGTTGTATGGTACCAATGGAATCCAATTCCATTTCTTACTTATTGAATTTCATAATTTTAGTAAATTAAAAAGTTCAACCAAAACTTATTTTCAAAATATCAAGTGGATGAATAAAAAATTGTGCAAGTCTTTTATTTGCCTATCATTATAGACAATACCTTCCATATTATCTATGGAATTCAAACCCCATTTATTTACTTACTATAATTATATTACTCTATATTACATTACTCTTTTTTTCTATTTGATCTGATTGGTCCTGATTTATGATTTCAGCATATCGATTTACACTTAGCCGATTATTGTCTATTTAGTCTATTAATTTTTCATGTTTATGAAAGAATTTCACGTATTTTTATATTTAAGATTTACATATACAACATATATCACTATCAAGAGCAATTTTTGTATTATTTAAATTATTTCGATATTTAGATTCAAAAAAGTACAATATTAGAAATTTCAAAATTAACCAAAGATTGGGTTGCACCATACATATGAAGAGTATACAATAATGATGTATTTGGCAAATCAAATACCTGATTAGTTGATACTATTATTATTAGTTGATAATTTTGTAAAAGATTCAGTGAAAGGTTTCATTAATTCCGAATTTATGTCGAGTAGACCATGTTCTTGTGAGAATTATTAATTGATGAGTTGTAGGGAGGGACATATGTCACCACAAACAGAGACTAAAGAAAGTGTTGGATTCAAAGATGGTGTTAAAGAGTATAAATTGAATTATTATGCTTTGGACTATGAAACCAAAGATACTGAAATCTTGGTAGCATTTCAAGTAACTCCTCAACCTGGAGTTCCACTTGAGGAAGTAGGGGCAGCGGTAGTTGCAGAATCTTCTACTGGTACAAGGACAACTGTATGGACAGACAGACTTACTAGTCTTGATCGTTATAAAGGATGATCCTACCACATTGAACCTGTTCCTGGAGAAGAAAGTCAATTTATTGCTTATATAGCTTACCCATTAGACCTTTTTGAAGAAGGTTCAATTACTAACTTGTTTACTTCCATTGTAGGTAATGTATTTGGGTTCAAGGCCTTGCGTGCTCTACGTCTGGAGGATTAACGAATCCCTCTTGCTTATGTTAAAACTTTCCAAGGTCCGCCTCACGGGATCCAGGTTGAAAGAGATAAATGAAATAAGTATGGACGCCCCCTATTGGGATGCACTATTAAACCTAAATTGGGGTTATCTGCTAAGAATTACGGTAGTGCAGTTTATAAATGTCTTTGCACTGGACTTGATTTTACCAAAGATGATTGTGATGCACTATTAAACCTAAATTGGGGTTATCCGCTAAGAATTACGGTAGAGCAGTTTATGAATGTCTTTGCGGTGGTCTTGATTTTACCAAAGATGATGAGAATGTTAATTCCCAACCATTTATGCGTTGGAGAGACCGTTTCTTATTTTGAGCCGAAGCAATTCATAAAGCACAGGCTGAAACAGGTGAAATCAAAGGGCATTACTTGAACGCTACTGCAGGTACATGCGAATAGATGATGAAAAGAGCCGTATTTTCCAGAGAATTGGGAGGTCCTATCATAATGCACGACTACGTAACAGGGATATTCACTGCAAATATTAGTTTGGCTCATTATTATCGAGATAATGGTCTACTTCTTCACATCCACCGTGCAATGCATGTGGTTATTGATAGATAGAAGAATTATGGCATGCACTTTTGTGTACTAGTTAAAACATTATGTATATCTAATGGAGATTATATCCACGCTGGTACTATAGTAGGTATACTTGAAGGGCTCATTTACAAATAATTAGTCAAATTTTAACTTTATTTTTGAAATAACAAGTCTCTTGGATGCTCTAACAAGATAATGTATATGGATCAACTTCTATTATCTTAGTAAGGCAGCTCCATTCGATCATTTATAATTGATTTCTTTAAAATTGAGAAGAAAACTAAGGTATATAAATATTGGTTGCAGATTTGGTTTGCAATATTAATAAACAAATGATTGACTTTCTAATAAATCCCAGTGACTTTGTTATCTTCTGTTTTTTTTCTTTATTTTAAAGTGTGTTGACTTGCCAAATGGGGTAAATATATTGGGGTCATACCTAACACCCAGTTGCGTAGAATAGTTATTAGGATCACGCGTCATATCACATGCAAATGCAACTAGAGATGACACTAAGCTTCCTAGAGGCCTAGACCATTAAACCTTTGGACGGTTGTGACAATTTCTGAAGCGACGAGCATACTCCACAGAGTTTCAACGCCGGTCGACACAACTCACTGAACTCAGATAACGCCTCGTGTTATGTTGTGGAGAGTTGTGCGTGCTGCTGATACCCTAAGTATGAAACATTCAAAATATATGATTTTAATTTGTTAAAATTTTCTTCTACATACTGCAGACTGCACTCGAATCGATCTGCATGCAGTAGCTTTAGGTAGGTTAATTAGTAGTAAGTCACATACGCGTTCGACACAAAATGTACGTTTGAGAAAACTAATATTCGAGAACACGGGTAAGTGAGAACACATATATGTATGTTTAACTTATGAATCATGTGAGGAGTCCTACTTGTTGTATCTACCAGCTTTGGAAGAATCGAAGTGCTAGCTACAATGGAATAGTGCCAGGGCCGGCCCTGGGTATAGGTCATATAGGCCGGTGCCTAGAGCCTCCAAATGTTGAGGCCCCCAAATTTGAAAAATTTATATTATATATATATATATATATAAACTATTCAAATAGCAAAATTTTTTTCTTTCTATCATTACATGTGAGGCCCCAAATTTTTTTACCGCCTAAAGCTCCCTGAAATTCAGGACCGGCCTGAATAGTACAGACGTCAATGGATGAGTTGACGTGTATACATACATGAATCTGATTGCACCTAAAACAACCACGTAGACAACAACATGCATATCATTGAACTGCGAACTACGGCTATATATACTTCGGCCATGCCAGCTGGGTTTCTTGAGCTACAACACCTCAAGATTCTTACACAAAATTTAGATTGGATCATATTCCTTGTAATTCTCTTCTGCTCTCTTACATCCAATTTGTTTACATTAATCGTATTGGGAAACAAACAGACTAGCTTATAATATGTGCGCGCCCCTCAATTATATATGATCGAGAGTATACTCGAAGAAGGAGGAAAACAGAGTTTGTAGGTCCAGAATAGTTAAGTGCTTGCATATGTGATTATCTGCAATACATGCATCATCGATCACGTAGCTCGTCAATATCTTTTTTCACTATTTTTCCAAAGCACATGTAAGCATATAAAGTGAAAACCACAATTTGACCGAATCAAAAATCCGAATGAGCGGGCAAATTAATATTTCAAAGTCTAGGCCTTTGGAACTGTTTGTATTGGAGACATAATAGTTACATGATATCATTATGATTCAACCTCAAATTTGACTATCCATGCATGAATTTGCCAATAAAATGCTAATATATATTAGCACCACAGTGTGGAAAGGATATTTGCAATAACTACCGGAGTTGGCATTGAGTATATATAGATTTTATATGTTTGTGTCTAGAGTTTTCACCAAGAAGAGACCCTCAAATTGAGATTAAGTATGTACTATATATGTATTCGGATTCCTATATTTTTATCTAATTTAGAGTCTCATCAAATTTTTGACATATCAGAGCCGGCCATAATAACTAACTCCATATACATATCAATAATATTGACTTCTTAACTAGCAGTTCGATCATATATATATGTTGAATAATTGGCAAAATTAACCATGTGACATGTAAATTTATAACTTGGTGTAGATGACCTAGAAAACACCTTCAAACACATCTCATTAAGAATTACCACATGTTCTCTTTCTCTTCTATATTCTAATCAAAACGCTCTCACCTGAACTCACTCCGATCTCACTCCTTCACTGACTTGGGAGACTAAATCTATGCATGGATTTTGAGGCCGGGTTTGTGGTATATTGTTATAACAATTGAAGGGGGCGGCACCTAGGATAAAGGGCAGGCCATATTAATAGAAAATTCACACCAATATATAGTTTTTATATGAACAATATTTCTCTTAAAATATAAAAGTCCAATGCTACATGCTATGCTATGGTTGCGCCAGGTGCAATGATCTAACATGGTATTTGGATGACTAATTAGAGAGATAACTTGTCACTCAATTCATTCAAACTGTTTTACCGACCCCCATCAACCAAAATTATAATAAGAAAGGAATGCTCCTCGATCTCGTTGTTTATATTTTTCAGTTTT
Source organism: Geum urbanum (assembly GCA_946800695.1). Lineage (NCBI taxonomy): Eukaryota > Viridiplantae > Streptophyta > Magnoliopsida > Rosales > Rosaceae > Geum > Geum urbanum. The sequence continues at coordinate 46,198,382 of OX327002.1, read as the reverse complement.
CTTGGTGAAGGAACAATGACATCGCGCCCGGGATTAATGAGCTCACCCACATTCCAAGCTCAATGATTCAGTTTTAACATACATATAGACCATGTTCTCACACCATGTGAGTAAAACAACTACAATATGCTTATTGTTTGGGAATTGGCATGGGATTTTTTCTAGCTTAGCAAGTGATCACTATATATATATTTTTTGATCAGGTTAATCCATAGTTTAGGGCACACTTCAGATATTATTGAAGCCTTTTAAGTGGTTATTATACCCAAATCAGGTAGCACATGCTACACACTAATCCTTTGTTTTACTCATCTAGCTACAATGATCTAAAAGCTAGTACTTGGTTCCTCCGATATATAAGATATTACTAGAACAGCCTAGTTCCACAATGAAATCTTATGGTATGGCGTTATATATACCTAACACCATACAGTAGGCACAAGACTATTTACCTGAGTTTAACATTGTATACATTATTGTTTAAACGAAAACTCTGCACTTTACCGAAAAAAAAAACAAAAACTCTGTATAATATATGACTGAAACAAGAAAAAAAAACGCTTTTTAATATATATGGCATGGCATGGATAATTAATTATACCTATAACTATGCAGCTACATTTTCTTTTCCCCTAGAATCTTCACCACTCAACCTCAAAGTTATTCCAATTTGACCATTCAAAGCAGAATTTTAAGAAGAGAATTATATGCGGTCTGTCTATTTACACCTCTTTTCAAATATTTGTCCATTAATCTTATTATTTTACTCTTCATCAATTTTTCTTTTCTCACCATCCCTATTATCTGCTTCCATTTTTTTAAAATCACAAATCTAAATATTCAACCATTGAAACACAAAACTATGATATATTATTTGAAAACTTGTAGCCCATATTCATGTTGAAGAATATATAACAATATTGAACTTAACAAAAATAATTGAATAATGACTTACAACCATAAGATTAAGATTGATTCACCCAACTTAAAAAATTCAGAAAAAAATTACCACAAAGATTGATTTCAACCAAATCTAAATTCCAAAAAAAAAAATCACCCATATTATAAGTTTTAGTCATCAAACCCAACTTGAAATGTATGACTTGAAGATGATGAATTAACACTAAGAACACATAATTTATGAACAACCAAAACAATATATATATATATAGAGAGATCGAGAGTTTATTTTTTACAAAAAATAAAATCAAGAACCCAGAATCTATACGAGTAAAGAGTTTTTTTTTTTGAATTAGGGTTAAATATGAAATTATAAAATTTCAAAAAAAATTGGAGGTATAAATAGTAATTTTAGAGGTGTGAATAGATGCACACGACACCCTATATGCATCATCATTTTGTTTATAATTTTTTCATCTTGCTTCCCATGTTAAAACAAGATATTAGGAATGCTGTGTATCGAATCATTTGAATGAATTAAATTGAACTTAACAACATGCAATTTCATATAAACAAACTTCCACTCAGATCAATTAAGAAACATAACATTTAATGCACTGAAAAAATACACATTTATATTTATGTTTGACTAAATAGAATGTCATGAACTTTGCCCTTGACCAGAATCTTAATAGCTGAAAAAACTTGAGCATTAATCACTTGGTACCAAAATCATACCTATCATAATTTATGTTTTACTAAGATTTTATGCTTGGATTTTATATCTACATCATATCCAAACACATGGAGGATATATATATTCCTTCTAGAATTATTCAATTTGTTTGCTTCTATATCTATCGGCGAGGAATTTAGTGAACCACATGATAGAGGGGCGGGAGAATTAGTTTTGAAGCGAGGATCTTTCATAATCTTTCTAATGTTCTTATGTGTATGTATAGATCGATATTGATTCAGATTTTGGTTTTGTTTTATTTTCATTGTGCATGTCATGTGAGGGATTTTGATGCTCTCTGTATCAGCGGTTTGGGATTACAATTCAGAAGTAGGAAACATTTGGAGCCTTTAATTTTTGAGAGTTTGTTTTGTGAGGCAGGGGTTCATCCTAACATTGTTTAAATGATTGGGTGAGTCGGGCTACTCGATTAATTTTTTCCCTAATCAATAATTGAGAGCTTTAAAAGTAGTTGTTGTGAATGAAATGAGTGGATAGAGAGAGAGAGAGGCTGATACTATCATCATACTTATAAATATAGAAACCTCTTATGATTTTTGGGTCTTTCATAATCATTAATCTGACCTAACTCTACCTTTTAAAGTTTCTATCATAAATTTCTTTCAAATTGTACAGAAAGAACTATTCTTTGATTTTGAGATGCCTTTCCTTCTCTTGTTGACCAAGAAAGAATTTTATGGACTGCCAAATTCGGTAGGAAAGGCTGATCGAGTTAGTATGGAAACTTAATTAGAGGAAGATTCCCTATATGAACATTTATAGATTCACTATAAAAATATCAGTCTAATCACTACAAAATGAATGAACGATAAATCGAGTTGGTAAAGATTTCATGTGCGTAATTTCATATAGAGTTGATCTCTGATAATGCTGGCTGGAGTTAAATCCAAATATATTTTGTGGTCAATGAAAAAAGAAGGTAATGATAAAACTTTCGACACAAATCAGTTTCCAAGTGTACGTAATTAGTAAAGAATGCAAATGGATAACCAATTCTTGCATAAGCTCTATTCCTTTGAAAATTAAAGCAGAAATCTTTGCAGCAGTATTGAAGTAATGGTTTTACGAAAAAGCTTGCTACATAACTCACTGCATTATGACATTTTCACCCTCCCATCATCGTCATCGAAGGAGACTCAAACACTTGATTGGTACTCTCAAGAATTATACGGACACCCCGCGAATGATATCTACTATTGCGCGGAACATCAAATTAACATCTCACATCACAACTTTATTTCCGGGATCTTTGTTTCACCACATTTTAGGAGAAGTTAAATTTTAAACTGACACTTAATTCAAGCGGAATTTCAACAAATTAACTACAAATTAAACATTCATCTGACAAATTTTTACTGATCGACCTACTCGATCTCCAATATTGGTATATTGTTCCTTATATATAAGGGTTGATGCAAGCTAAACTTGTGTTTCACTACCCTAATTAAATCCATGTGTGGATGATGCTCTCCACTTGTATTAGGTTATTAGCTAGCCACCGCCATTCCCATTCCCAAAACCACTTTTGCTAGCTGCTTGGTGATGATCATCAATAGCTTCCATAGAAATTCTAGCTGTGGCATAACCATAGCTTCCATAGCAATTCTAGCTGAACTACAATTAACAAACAGCCAGTGATATGATTTTGCTTTTCTTCCAAGCATTTTCTTTACGCGTGACTGGAAATTCTCATCATAATCTATTTAACAAACCACAAAAGCATTTTGTTTCACAACTACACTACTAGAAAAAATCCTTTTAGGGACAATGAGGTTTGAGCCTTACATATGTCTCTTGTATTAATAGAGACTCTACTGAGTCCTTTTGTGACAACCCGAACCAGAAATGGTAGTTAATCGGCTTAATTCGCGAGTTTCATGTATAATCGCAGTTTGTTATAATTAATCGATTTAGCGGCCTTGTTTGCGACTAAATTATCGGACGAGAATTTGACATAAGTTCCTCACAAGAGTTGTAGAGTTTATGATTTCGAGCTCGTAGGAGTTTTCAGAGGATTTTTCCGATGTCCGATGAATATGTTATGAATATTTTCAACCGTTGGATTTAATCGTGTTTATCCGTTTGATTTTGATCCGTTTTCGAGAGTTGATCGTTTTAGTCACGAGTATAAATATCGAAATAGTCGTAAAATTGTCGGAAAGTCACATTTGAGCCGAGTTGACCAAAATTGGACCGTTGACCGAGTGTTGACCGAGCCATTTCGGGAAGGATTTTGACCACCGATCGAGTTTCTGTTTCCGGCTATTTCATACCTCAAGCTTGGTATGGTTAGCTTCCTCTAGTGATTTCCTATTGTTTTGAACTTCGTTTGAGTTGATTTGGTTGAGTTTTGAGGGAGAACCAACTTGATAAAGTTTCGAATTTTTGTCGAAATCAGGTGAGTTTTTTCGGCCACTTTTAGGGTCGATGGGGTTGAGGGTTTTGCTCCCCTCAACCCATAGATGATTTTGGGTGAAAGAATTTTGAAATTGGAGGCCGTTTGAAGCTCGTCGTAATAGGTCACCGGAATTAATGGAGGTTTAAATTTTCAAGCTTGATTCCGGCCGGTGGGTTTCGAATTGGAGGTTGGTGTAGAAGGAAAAGTTGTTGGGCTTGAGGAGTAGATGTGATATAGAAATTTTCACCGGATTTGGCCACCGTTGACGTCGCTCCGCCGCCGGCAGAGCTCCGGCGAGTTGAGTTTTTGGAATTTTGGGAAGTTTTATACCGTTTTACTCGTAATCGCGCCCCGATCGTAGTCTTGAGGTTTTTGAGTTGATTTGGGTGATGAATTTTGTGGTCGAGGATTAAGTAGAGTATTTATGGGATTTTCAACGATTTCGTTGATATCCGAGTTATATGTTTCCGGAAATGGTTGGTTTCCGAGGTGTGGTTCAGAGTTTTGAATTGTGATTTTGATCAGTGGTATTTGTGATTATTCAGGAGATCGGGATCGTACGCTTGGCGATGGATCTTTCGCCAGATCTTGGGATTAGCGCGTTGCGCGTTGTGCTTGTCTGTGAGTGAACATTTCTTTTCACTGATTGGTTGCAAGTCTTTTATATATATGTTTTACGAGCATGAGCATGCAATTATGATTATGATTTATACGAGCATGTGTTTTATATATATGCATTTACGAATATGCTTTTATAATTATGCAATACGAATATGCATTTACATTATGCTTTATACATTTACATGGAAACTATTTATGATTTGGTTTACACAAAGTACAGTCTCAGTATGTATGGTTGTATCGATACACTTAGCATTCCGGCTGATCCCCAACGATGTTCACCGGGGGGGGGGGGGGGGGGGGCTGGAATCATGTGAGGATTTGGGATCCCGTGATTCAGACTGTACTAGCGCGGATATGTTCATGAGTGACCCCGGGGGATTTCCGATGCATGCTCTGTACGCGTGAGGAGTTAGAGTCTCCCTCGCGTACCATTTGATTTTATGTATCTAGACTCGCATATGTTTTATAACATATATATTATTCGGCGAAAGACATTTATTTTTGTCCACTCACTCTAACGGTTTATATATCTTTCCCTGGACTCTTTGTTTTCATTGCCCCATTTGCAGTTTGGATTCAGGTATCGCACGTCAAGGTTGGAGACTTAGTATTCGAGCTACTTTCCCTTCTCAGTAGGTTTCTAGTTTGTCCTATTGTTTTGTATTTATGTATATACTAGAGGTCGCTATGAATACTATTGTGTTTATATTTTCACATGATTTTCCCGGATTTCTGTAAAGCTTCAGTTTTGTTTATTGCTTTACATTATGATCTGTTTTTGAGAAATCCGGATGAGATTGGTGCCCACGGTTTGACTTTAGTGGCATATGATGAAGTGTATTTTCTGGTGCAGGTTAATGGTAACTACGCAATATAGTGAAACTCTGCCGAAATTTCTATGATTTTTGAAAGTTCATGTTTTCTGAAGGGGTTTAATTCCGGTTTAAGAAACTGAATCGGGATCGGCCGGGTCCTTTCACCTTTATAGTGAATAGTACAAATAAAAACTGATTTGGGACCATTGTTTGTTACATTTGATAAAGAGAAAAATGAAATATAAATAAACATTACACATAAAAAAAGAGAAATACCATTTCCCCCAACATAAAGGACACATGAGTGTTCCAACAACATTATACCGTATCAGATATTTCTTAAAAAAAACTCAACTGGACGTTTGTTGGTTTCTTTATCAACAACAAATAAAGTGCGGACGTGCGTGTGTTTATGTGAGTAGGATAGTAAAAAATGACAGGGTTTGTATGGGTGGTTGTTTCTCCTCTTTACTTTTCTTAGGTACCAGAACCGTATACATCTGGTTCCTCGTCTTTTGAACTTTAAATACGTAGTTTAGTTGGACACTGGTGATGCATAGATGAAAGTCCCTTTTGGTGTTTTATTTATACGTATTTTTTGAGGAGACGCACAACAGTCTCCACCATTTTCTGTTTTGTTTATACTTATTTCAGTACCTCTCTCTCTATCATTTTTTTGTGCAAGGCCGTAAGAGGTTTGTAACCCAACAAACCTAGCAACTCCATCTCTCTGAGCAGTTCATTCTTGTTCTCGCGCAAGAGATGTAGCCGATTTTTTACGGGTCAGATTAGATCTTAGCCGCCGCCGAAGTCTCGACCACGACTGGTACATCATACTCCAAGTGGATCACTCTAATGACCAAATTTGATTAAGAGATCGTCCTTGATTAGAACAAGTACTCATTTGCCCAGCTAAGCCTTTTTTCTTGTGACGAAAGTCATCGACCGATGGAACTCAAATTCGAGATACGGGGACTACTCAACCTCAAAGGGTCAGCCCAGAATATGTGGTTATTTGGAAGATATAATACTAGATTTAATTATTGATGAGTAAGTGCCCTTTCTTGGTTATTCTAATTGAGCATATCAACATATGATGGGTAACCATTTCACTTTTATTTGAAGAAGTAATCTAATCAATGTTGACATCTAAGTTATGCAACATCTTTGTGATCGATACTCCCTTCTCAAAAGCTTAAGCAAAAGTTAGAAATGGTAAGTCGTTAGTTATATTTTCATTTATCTTAATGTACTTCTTTGGAAGATTTTTATATATACCTTGTTCTTAAAATGGACATGTAGACCTTATAATCTTAAAAATGTTATAGATTTCAACTGCATATACCTTGACAATTTTTGATTTTCTGTCAAATCCATAGTTCTCTGTTTGCTTTGTAAGGATGTACCTTAAATAGAGAATCATAGATCATTTAAACAATAATTGGGTCCTAGTAGAATTTTTTGTCATTCTGGTACTAATTTTTTCAAATATTTCACTAGCATGATTTTCTCTTTTCAATTATGAGTTGTAAAATCATTATACTAGATTGGAAGTATCGTCGTTTTATATTTTTTTACAAGTTTATTAGCAGATAATATTTCCCGAAATTCATTATGACACAAAGGGATGCTACAGGTTCTATTCTTCAGCAGTTGGAGATGAAACCTTTGATCCACTACCTGCACAGCGTTCTTGCTCCTACAAGATGCGATTAGAGGACATTGTCCGCTGTTTAAATGTGAATGCATTGTAACTGATGTGTTTGGAAGGTCAAGTGAGCCTGCATATGTTGAAACTAGACCTGTACTACTAGGTAATAATTTTCCAAGTACAATTATATGACTCAAGGACCATTCCTTTGCTTTTATAGATTGTTGTTTATTTCATTTGATAGTTCTTGGGTACTTGGGGATGTTTTTGCTCACCCAACACCCAACAAGAAAATAATATTTTGATCCAAAAGATAGAGTGTATAGAGATCCATCTTTAAATGAAATGTTGTTTCACGTCCTTTCTCAAATACGGAAAAAAGGCTTGGATACCAATTCAATCGATATAAAGGTTATAATAATATTGTGCGTCTGTGCCAGGAATCCCATCTTCATTCATCTTTAATTATTTTTCCTCTGAATCTATAGGAATTCCTAGAATTGATAAGCTGGAGATTGAAAGCAAGGGTTGCCATACCAACTTATATGATGTACGAGGGATACATAATGGAGGGAAGGAAGGTAAAAGTAGAATTCAGTGGTTCAGATCAATGGTTGGGAGTCCTAATCTTATCTCTATACCTGGTATGTAGTTACAGTTTGTAATATATTGATTCTTCATAGGGCTTTTCCATTGTACAATAATTAAATCAAAATTTTCATGTGCAAGGGAGGTGGGAGAATGTATGAATCTAACGTCGACGATGTAGGCTATAGTCTTGTAGCCATTTATACTTCTGTAAAAGAGGATGGAGTGGAGGGGCAACCTAGTTCAGCATCGACGGAGCCGATTGCAGTCGGTAATAAACATCTCATCTATTTATTATTAATTTTGATGAGATGTGCATTGTGTTGATGCTTTGGACGTTTAAAGCTTTATAAATCATTGAGTAACTTAAATAGATTTTATTAGACTGAATTATTTACAAAAGCTTATCCATCAGAGTGGAATCCAATCTAATATTAGTTCTCATGCATTTTGGATAGTTGGTTGAAAAATTCATGTGCAGATCTGTAATCATCCATATTAAACAATTTCTTTTATTTAAATGTAGAGCCTGATGTTCTTAAAGAAGTGAAGCAAAAGCTAGATCCCGGATCATTTAAATTTGAGGTAAAGCCATTACTTTATTTGTTCATTGTCTTTGGCTATATTTCAAAAGAATTTTCCTGAAGATGGAAAGTAACTTTTAACATTTTCGTGAACCATTCTAACAAATCTTAACATCCTTCCCATATGCATTGTGTAACAAGGATCATTCTATGAAAAAGGTTCTCAATTATGTTCTCTTTGTCTAAGGATAAATAAGAGTTCAGTGTAAAGTTATTATAAAAGATAATGCATTGACTTATCTTTATTCTAATATTTATTTCAGGCTCCTGCAGTAGGAACTCATGAGAGAAGAATCCTTAAAGTCAATAGAAAAAGAGTCAAGGTTATAAAGCCTGGTTCCAAGACTTCTTTCCCAACTACAGAAATTCGGGGAACCTATGCACCTTCATTTCATGTAAGTTTGCATAGTTAACTTACTATATCTTTTGATGACAGTAGATATGCAGCAGACTTCTTTGCTTACAATATACGATGATTCCATTTTTTATGAAACTTTGCAATAGAATGTATTGTTTCATTAATAAGAGACATATATTCAAAATGTTTGACATAGATACTGTTTTTTTTTCCAGAATCAGAGCAATGGAGTACTTCTTAAGGGATTAGAGTGGATGAAAGCCAGTGAAAATGGGGAACTCCCCTAATCTAGAGGTGAGAACGTAAATTCACACAATCGGAGAGAGAACTACGTAGTTGCAAGGTATTTGATACTCTGGTCTAAGGCAAAATAAATTTTGGCTAGGGAAGGGTGACTTTGGGAGAGAGGACTTTTTTATCCGGAGGATTAGTTAGCAGCTTAGAGGAGAGAGGACACAGTAGGTAGGAGAGTGGGTGGGTGTGATTTTCTTTATTTTTATTTTTTTGATAATTTGTTTAGTATTGTTGACTGATATGAGTTTCCATTGAATATAAATGAGGGACAAATTTGTGTCCATCTTTTTTAATCCCATATTGTATTGGATTATATGTAGACTATATTTGTATTACTTTCCAATACATGGAAAATGGATGGGGACTCTTTCTCTTTGGTCTCGAATGAGCAATGGAAACCCCAAAAATATAAACACACAAGCCAAATGTCTCTGCACTATCCCTAATAGTGTTCGGAGACTAATATATGTCATCTTTGACCCTCTATAGGGACAAATTTCTATATGTCCGTGAAAACTTTTTTTCTAGTAGTGTAATCATCGATCTATTGAAGAAAGATATTATTCCTCCATATTCCAATATTCAAAACACGGTTGCCTCAACTACACTTCGCAAGGCCACTTCTGTGAACCAGGTTGACGATGAACGTATGATAAAAACCAAATTTTTTTACAGTAAAAGAGTTTAGAAAAGAGTAAAATGTCCTTATGACTATTTACGTGGATTTTGGCTTCTTTTTGCTGAGAAGTCTCCTCCTCTCTTCTTTCTTTCTCTTCCTTTCTTTTTCTTTCGTGCCTCCTTTTTCTTTCTCTTCTTCTTCTGTTGCTTACTCATCTTTGTTTGCTTCATGTATTGTCGATCAACTTATGCTGCTCTATCTTTTCTATTTCTGATTTCTCTTCTGCTGCTTCACCTCTTGCTCTTTTGGTTTCTGCATTTTTTGCTTCGTTTATCCATTTCTTCTCTTATCACAATTTTGCTTTATCTTTGCTTCATGGTTCCATCATATTATCAATGTTGTGATTTTCTACATCGCTCATTATATTGTTAATATTATAGTCTTCTTCATTACCTATTTTTTCAAAGAGTAAATCCAGTTGTGCTTGTCTTGATACTACTTCTGCTTCTCTTGTTGCTGCTTCCCAAAATTCTCATTCTATTCTTGCTGCTTCCCAAAATTCTCATTCTATTCTTTCTGCTTCTTCTTGCTTTTCTCTTTTTAATTCATCAAATGTTTCTTTTGTGATCTCACTCATGGCGATGCTGTATTTTCACCAGGTCGAGAGAGTCCTTCATATATTTCTAATGTATACATGTTTATAGTGTTGGTTTGGTAAACTAAGTACAAATCACTGTCATTCTAATATTCTTCAGTGATTAGTTGTGCTGCTCGAAATTTATGTATGTCCTTTAAATTTGGTATTGAAGTAGGGTTTTCTAACATTGCTGGAGGTTTTCTAAAATTTTGGCGAGAGATAAGTATAAAGTGTCTTGCTTTATCTGAATACATACTATTACTACTTGGTGCTGAAGGAATACTAGTAAATTCTAGTTCTATAGTTTCTCTTCTTGCTTCTTTTATCCCCCATATCTCTATGTAATGTTTTATGCCAAACCGAAGTTGGCGAGACAAAGAACTGACATGATTTTTGCTTTTGACAGAAAGATGAATAAGGAAGCCATGGTCTATTAGCAGACCAGGGGTGATTAGAATTCTGCTGTCATCATGCTCTACATATGCTTCTCTAAATTCTTCCATATTCATACTAGCAAGTAAAATATGATATTTTATTTTTTCATTTTCAAGGCTAAGTCTAGAAAGATGAATGGCTCGTATGCCTGATTCTGGAGTGGAAATAAGACTAAATAAAAACTTTTGAATAGCTAATTGCAAAGAAAGATGCTTATCATGCTGTAACTTTAATGTATGATTTCTTATGTCATCATGTAAGTGAAAAAAATCTTTCTTTTGCTAGAGCTTGTAAAAAGTATGGATTTTCTGTTTGTGCTTCTAGCATGGATGTAGAGAAATCTTTGTCTGTATCATGCAAATATTCGATCATTTTTTGATGATTAACATTTAATATACTAAAATATTCAGTAACTATATCAGGCTCTTCTTTTAGACTACCATATTGTGTTTTGCCAATATTATGATGTTCACAAAGACTATCTAGCTGAGAATGAATTCTAGCATAATGTGCATGGAGTTTATGATATTCTTCTAATGCTATTTCTTTGCCTACTCTATTGCTTAGAAATTATTGTTCTAAATCTCTCACTAATTTTTCTCGTCCTCTCCTCATGCCAGGGTTTTGTATTCTAATGTTCCAAAGGTTATCTGACAAGACTTTTTGCTTTGTGGATAGTAAAGGTGAGCTAATAAACCTGAGGTGTGGTTCACAAATTTCTTGAACCTGAATTCCATTGTAGGAATGAGTGATTGTTGTTATTCTTGCTTCCATTGGTAGGAAACTACTTTGTGCTTGATTGTTGCTCGAAGAAGGTCTAAAGGGCTATATACCTGTTTACAAAATGAGACGAGACAAGATATCCGCCAATGTATTGTCAGCTCCTTTTATGTGTTCAAAGTTTGGTTTAAAGCCATTTCCTATAATAGAATCAATAAAATTGACCCATCTACGGGCTACTTGTCTATTAGTAGTAATTTTGTTGTAATGCGAAACTATATTTTGACAATCTGTTCTAATAATAAAAACTTCATCATGTAAAAACAATGAAAAAGTTTCAAGGGAATTGATTATTCCTAAGATTTCTAAATCTATTGCTGGCAAATTGTATCTACATATTTGCTCTTCTGATTTTGCTAAATCTTTACTCTTTTTTTGATAAAGAATTCCTCCCCATCATAATGATGATGCATTTATTTCAACTATTTTATAACTATTGTCTAACGGTAATGCTAAAGGTTTTAACTGCTGAATTTCTTGCTTGATCTTTTGTACTAACTTGATATCTTCTGTATTGAAATAATTTTGACCTGTCTTGCTAGTTTTGCTATGTAAAACTGCTATTTTCCTGCCAAGATCAGGAATAAAGCTTCTTGCATAATTTAAAAGTCCTAAAAATGCTTGTAATTTCTTTTTATCTTCTAACTTATCAGAAAATTCTTCAACTTTTCTTGCTATATGTTCTTGCAATTGTATGGTGCCTGACTTAATATAAATTCCTAAGAACTCTATATCTTGCTTTTCCAAATCAATCTTGTTCTTGCTGATAATTACACCATTATTTATGAACTCATTTAGAATTATATCTAAATGCTTTCGATGCTCATTTCTATTCTTGCTATGTATTAATATATCATCAACATATACACTACAAAAATTATCATACTGCTTAAAAATCTGATCCATTTTTCGCTGAAAAATTGAAGGTGCATTTTTTTAATCCAAATGGCATTACTAACCATTCAAAATTTCCTTTTGGACAAGTGAATGTTGTTCATTCTATAGATTCTTCTGCTAATCTAATTTGTCTAAATCCTGATTTACAATCAAACTTACTAAAATATTTACGTTCTTGAATTTTGGTTATTAGTTCATCCTACAAGGCATATCTGCTGTTTTAATTGTTAGGTCTGGGTTTATAATATCTAACTTAGCTGATATTTTATTTTTATTCCAATGTAACTGTGGATCTTCTCCTATTATTCTAGTTTGTTATGCTAATTGTAATAACTTTTCTAAAGTTTTAGGTCTATCTAAGGGTATAATTACATAAGGTGCTATTTTTTCTAAATATGGATATTCTAACTCAAATATTGACTCATCTATGTCTAAATTCTCTAAGGTTTTTAATGAATCATCATGTTCTTCTTTTGACTCTTCTATGCTAAGGTTATTATAATTTTCCAATAAGTTACTTTGATCTGTAGTTGTTATTGCTTTCTTATAAAATGTTATATCAGGTGGATTATAGTAAAATCCTTGTAAACTTTTAATAAAGTTTAATCATAATATAAATTGATATGATCGTACTGGTGATACAAATGGTACTTATTTAAACAATATGTTATTTGTACAATTCTGGAATCATATTGGGATACTTTAACTGGTTTAACTAATTTTTGCCTATATTGAATATGTACTAATTCTTCTCTTATTATGCTTTTAGTACTACATGTATCTATCATAGCTACTGTTTGAATCATATGATCCTTAGCTAATTCTAATTCACAATTAATAGTTATTAGGGTACTAATCTTATGTTTTTCTAAATCAAAATTTTGTATCCTATCTATTTCTTCTTCTTCGACTAAAGTCCTATTGTTAAAACAAGGTTTACAAAATATTATCTTACTAGAATAATATTTTTCTGCTACTACTTTCTTACACTTAATTACTACATTCTTCAGGCCATCCTAAATTAACATATTTAAATTCTTCTTTTTCTTCTAACATACATATTTCTTCATCAAGTTCACTATATGAACTATCAGATTACTCAGATTCGGATTCAGATAACATATTTATACAATAAATGCTTTCATTATCGATTAAATTATCTAAACTATAAATTGACTATGAGTCTTCATCTTCTTCTAAATCAAATTGCTCAAGTAATTGTATCTTCTAAACCATTGTGTTCCTTCTAGGAAACTATTGTCTACTGGTTGTGCTTCTATCATGTTTACATGTTTACTACCAAACACTACAACATTTGGAGACATTGCCGGCGACTTTTAAGTCGCCGGCAATGTCTTTAGACATTACCGGCGATTTTCGCCGGAAAATCGCCGGTAATGTCTTTTTTTTTTTTTTTTTTTTAACATTACCGGCGATTTTTGTCGCCGGTAATGTCCGTCGCCGGTAATCCCTCGATGGTAATGTAAAAAAAAAAAAAAAAAAGACATTACCGGCGACTTTATTTATGTCGCCGGTAATGTCTTTTTTTTTTTTTTTTTTTTTTACATTACCGGCGACATGAATTTATGTCGCCGGCAATGTCTTTAGCTTCAAGACATTACCGGCGACATAAATTCATGTCGCCGGCAATGTAAAAAAAAAAAAAAAAAAAATTACATTACCGGCGACTTAAGTCGCCGGTAATGTCCAAAAATCGCCGGCCTTGTTTTTGGACATTACCGGCGACTTAAAAGTCGCCGGCAATGTGTAAAAATGTTGTAGTGAAAAGTTTGTACTAAATTTTGAAATTCTACATTAAACTTGTAATTAAACTTATCTGACATTTTTCCTACATACATTGAGCTAACACTTAAATTTTTAAAATCTCCTTTCATGTTATAGTTTTTAGTTCTAATGCTTACTTTAAGATACTTACTAAACTCTTTGGTTGTCATTACGAAGTTTGGAATGCAACCTATTATTGCTAAATTCGTGCTGAGGTCTACTTCAGTTGTTGCTATTGATGCTTGTTGGTGATTATCACATCTATCATCATAAATGTACACTAAGGCTTTGGTTCCTACTTGTGCTCTTGTTAATCCGGCCTGCTACACCAATTAATATAGTTCATATATGAATTTGTGAGTAACTTAATTTTTTAAGTTGTTCTATTGCTTGATTACTAAGTAAATTCAAAGTAACTTCTTTGTCGATACAACTAATTTCATGCTGCATGATGCTACTTACTATACTATTTTGATTTTTAAATCTTCCTAATTAATACAAAATATGCTTATTTCTTGGTGATCTTAAGAAACTATTTCTAAGAAACTCTTGTGCTTCTTCTTCATTATGATATATATCTTATGTTCTAATTATTTCTTTTCCTTTTCGTTTAAAAGGTTCTATTTTGAATTATCATAAGGGTTTATCCTAATTTTCTTTGTGTGATTATTTATGCTAAGTTGTTCAAACTTCTTGATTAAGGCTGGTGGTATAGATGTAGTTGAATTATTTAAAATACTTTTAATTTCTACTATTTGTTCTTCAATTCTATCTAATTTTTCGGCCAAGTTTACTATGAGCTGGATAATGACATTAGTTTGTCTGATGGGAATATTATTACTTGGTACATTGTGACTTCTGAAAATCCTATTGGTTTTTCGTCTAATTTACTTACTTCTTTTAATGCTTCTAAGTAATTATTACCTACTATCAGTCATTAAACTAATAATCTGTCGATCTTGCAATGTAATTTTTCTACTTGCTCGGTTAACTCTTTTTGTACTGACTGAAATTTTTGTACTTCTATTTTCAGGTTTCCTACTATTTCTAAAGATTGTAACTCTACTTGCTTTGACTTACTATCTATTATGTCTACAAGTTCTTTAAGTTCTTTTCTATTAGGAAATCTTTGTATATTTTTGTTATTGTCTTCTAATTGAAATGAAATAAAACTTAAATTCTGTCTAATTATTTGTAGTGAATTTTTCTGAGAATACTCTAAGACTTGCTGTATATACTGCTACTATGCTTATTTTGTTCTACTTTTATATTTTCCGCTTGACTAATTAAAATGCCTATTACGCTATTTACTAATGGATTATCCTTACTATGTAAAATATGCTTAAGATTTTTCTGTGAAAAATAAAAAATTAAACTATTTTGATCTAAAGTGATTTTTCTTTTTTGATATTCAGTAATTTCTAGGTTAAAGTAATCGATCATACAATTCTAAACTAGGTCTTCTATTTTGGTTTTCCTTCACTAGCTAGTTGTAATTAATGCTTCTGTTTTCAAGGTACTTTACTAATATAGCTATACTAGTATAAAGCTAAACTAAAGCTCTGATACCATAATTGGGGGGTAGTGTGGCTAAGCTTGAACTGACCAACTTAATCACTAAAGATTAAGCCTTGAATATGGACAAAACTTAAGACTACTTAAGAAAGCCTACTCAACGGCCTATAAGGAGCAGAGGCACTGGTTTTTAAACTCAGTGGTCCCCTGACTAATTTCTAGCAATCAATCTGACAATATTAAAGCATAACAAAAATTCCTCAATAATAATAAGATCGTTAGTTTAGCAGTATAATAATATAATTATGTTTAGTGTTTCCCTATATTAGACTAGAAGCCTGCTAAAGAAACTGAAAAATGTAATGTTGGAAGACAAACCTTTATGTGCTAGTACAATATGTACAGTCTTCTCTTATTCTCTTCAGAACTTCGTATGAAAAGTATTTGTGTTTGCTACTGGAGAACTACGTACGTGAACTTTGAATTGTTTGTGCTTGATAAAAGATATGGTTGAGTATGAATTGATTGAGACATATGGTATTGATTGGACAAAATATATGAACATGAGGAAATTTTATAGAACTCAAAGTTTGTAAACAACACAAAAGATTTGTTCTTCTCGCTCTGTATTTTCATGGACTATTTATACATGCAAGCATGTTTGGTTTACAAATAAGAGGCATGCACATGTATACCGTACAACAACAAGGCTTGCCTAATACAATCTAAAATTGAAAACATGACCTGTCCCTTTCTTGCGACTTTTTTTTTTACTTCAAGAACATAATAGTAATTTTATTATTATATTTATCCTGATTCAGCATGAAGCAGGTTCATGCTTCGTAAACTTCGTTCTCAGAAATTGTAGCGCCGTCCATAGAATATTAAAGCTTGCCAAGCTCATGCATGCACATATCGATGAAAGAAACAAACCCTAGCTAGCCATACAACTTACGATCTTTCTATGGAAGGAGAAGAAAATGGAAGCAAGAGAAACTGAGAAAGAGAGGTGATCGGAATATATTAAGAAAGGAGCTAGAAAACAATTCCTTCCCATCATTATAAAAGTAGAAAGTGCGAACGTCCTACTAATTAAGCTGGCAGACTGGCAGTGGAGCATTGCAAGGCTGTTAGAATAGCTAGGGGATAACAGAGAAGAACGCATCCCTATCATCATATCAAATACTATCGCATTATTATGCATGGGATATTGGGATATGTATTATCCCTTTTGTATGTTTGCATTCGGAGCTCTCAGGTTCGAGCTAGATATCTGCGGATTTAAAAATGGCAACTAGGGGTAAGCAGTAACTTGGTAGAGTCGGGGATGATGGTGCGGATGATGATACTACTCATTCTCACTGAAATCAAAACCAGTGTGCTATATAATAAGCGAAAAACCCTAGCTAGAAAGGCCAAGCTTATACCTCCCAAAAAACTTTCGTGAAAAGCAGATACCTCTCATGGAATTCTAGGTTTCATGCACATGCTCTCCTCTTCTCCCCATGAAGTGTGTGTGATATTTTCTTTGATTTTCACACTGATCATATCGATCGATCAGAGCTTCGCTAGCTGGGTGCGTGGCGTGGGGTACAGATCGACCATGGAAGTTTTTCCAACTCAAAACCGTCATGCATTGCGCACAAAGCTAAATTCCCTCAAACCTTATCGCATATTGGATACATCCGACCGTATACTACGTTAACACTCAACAGTATAACAATCCTCACTCACATCAGTCACATGAGCTGAGCCACATCAAATTATGTACACAAAAATCCAGTAATAAGATTATTTTCTATTTGGGAGTTGAAATTGACATTCTGCAGTTTACAAACACTCATCTTTTTCATCTTTGACATTAAGAAAATATAAATAAAAAATACACAAAAAAGAAGAAGAAGAAGGGGATGTACGTGTTTGTAAAATATAAATTAATTGTCAATTTCACCTCCATTATGAAATTTAAATAAATCAACACTTAAACACGAATTATTTTTTTGAATATGAACTCACTTTTAACTATAGGACGTGTGTGAATAGTTGGTTTGAACGTTTTTTTTAATTCAATTAAATTTGATACCGAAAATAGATTCCAACACCTCATTTTCACAAACTTCCGCATATGTACTATGATTTCATGAACGAAACTATAGATTTCATCAAATAACATATTCTATCTAACCTAGATTAGTGCTTTGAATCTAGCTAGCTGGCTGGTGAGGTGTTCATACAATTTTAATCTCCCAAAAGTAACTAATTTCTTTATTGCTTACAACGTACTCGACTAGTTCTATATTCATTGGGTAGCTGACCTTCAATCCTAGCTAGCTAGTTATTATAGTAAAATTAAGCTAAAGATAAATGAAAGTAAAAAGGTAAAAAAATGTGTTTTCTACGGTACCTATCAATGTAGGTTCTTTTCTATTGCTCCCAACGGAAACCTTTTTCT
Organism: Geum urbanum; assembly: GCA_946800695.1. NCBI lineage: Eukaryota > Viridiplantae > Streptophyta > Magnoliopsida > Rosales > Rosaceae > Geum > Geum urbanum. The sequence goes on along the minus strand of OX327002.1, from coordinate 46,180,293 downwards.
TCAGAATAATAGAAAAACTACAAGAGGTTCCTCTTGGGCATCCTAAACCAAGGTTGTCAAAAGAGAGCAATCTTGTCGCATCCGGTGGTAAATTGTTGTGGCACATTCTGTACGTTCTCCAACGCTTCATGTCCAAGTTGAGCAAATCTAAACCTTGAACGTAGGAAGGTTATACCTGAATTTTAGGGAAGGTTGCACCTTTATTGTAAGCTATACCAAACAATTTCTTATTCTCTTGCCAGATAAAAGATAGATCTCTACATTTCCAATAATGTGCATTTTCAAATTGCGAAAAAGATTTCAATCAAGTTCATACAATGCATGTTAAGCGTTATGTCATTGAGACAATTTCATGCATTGTAAACATGAACCGGAATCACTTAAAAAATTAGTCAATGTAATGAACAATTTCATGCATGTTTATAAGTCAATCTAATTGGATAATTATTTTGATAATTATATGTCATTTTATGAACTTGCATATAATGAAATTGTTCGTTTGACATTGACTTATAAACATGCATATTCATTTACATTGAGACAATTTCTTTAATAAATAAAAGTGAAATGAAAGATCGAAAGATCGGTGACTCAAACTCCTATTTTTTTTAAGAGCAAAATTAATATAAATTTATTACACTTATAAATCACGTAAATTGGGATACAATTTGTGCACGTGGACCAAATTCACAGTGAACCAGTTTCAATTTCATCGTTCATGCGATGAATAATTATTACGATTTTTTAAAATTTTATATTTATTCACGGGAACCGGATTCAATTAAAAAAATTTCCCGTAAATTGGGAGGAGAAATATTTGAACTCTCTAGACCTATCAACGCTTACTTCCTTAATTCCTTTCAAAAAGAAAAAGGAAAAAAATCACTCTTACTTCATTGCATCATGTTGGAATTGCGTTTGACACGTGTGGGTCCAACAAATGATGCTATAGTGGTGTGGGAACGGGTGGCGGGATGGGCATTGTGGACCGGAACCAGCTTTGCAAGTCGCAATCCCTATGCATGGTGCTGTGGAGGCTTCTTCCTCCCAAAGGGGTCCAGGGGCTCCGATGTGATATTCCGGATTGCAACTTGGTTCATCTTCTCCGATGGTAAGAGTAAGATCACTTCTAGGGCTGCTAGGGCTGCGAGACTTGATGATGTATATAACATGTTATGTAGTGCGATGACTGTTCCTCATCAAAAAAAAAAGTGATCATAACACATTCACTAGAACAATTGCGCGAGTTGCGGATTTGAAGTGTCGTCTTTTCATTTAGAATCAAGGTGACTGTTTTATTTTTAGTTTCGCTTAGAGGCATAGAGAAATAATATTGTAGGGAGGCCATTGTTTTATGGTAAAATCAATTTAGTCATGACGGACTATGATTGATGGTCGCGCAGTGGTGAGGTTGTTCTACTTTCTAGAGTTTTAGTTTGGGTAGAGATAATTAGCCTTCCACCAGAAATTGTCTAATCCGTCCGATGGAGGACTAACCGCTGAAACCGTTGGTAAAACAATTTACCTATGTCACGTTTACTTAATGTGAATGTAAATGAACTGTGAGAAAATGATTCCAAAAAGAGACAATTCTCGTGTTTAGTAATGCATAATGAACAAGGGCCCTAGAGAACGTTTAGCCAGTTCTCCGATGGTTAAGAGTGAAAGGTTTAAGATGAAGGGAAGTGTGGAAGTCTTGCATGGTGAGGCTAGCTCAGGCAGTGTTAGATAGCACGAGGACGGTTCTACAGAGGTTTTGGATCTAGGGCGTCACTAGATTAGGATACTTTGGTACCTCACATTATCGCCTATCTGTGATTTTTTTCTTGACTTTGTCTAATCACTTGAAGGCCGGATCTAAAGAGGGTAGCTTTACAAAGCTTAAATTGCTACTTGCTACTTTAAGGTAGCTTAAGCATTTGTCAGTTTTGTCGTTGTTTGTTAAAATAAGTAATATTTAGAATTTTACCTTATCAATACCATTTATATTTGAAAGAACTAGATGATTGTTTTAGACTCTTTTGGTCTCTTTCCATGTCAATGTGGAGATCTTTGTTTGCAATTTTTAAGGACACATTTGAACTTTTTATATGACAAGATCAAAAGGGTAACAAAACAAAGAACATAGTTCACAGGATTTTTCTTCATTTTTTTTTCACATAGTTCACACGGTTAGTTGCATATTATTGTTTTGGTTGAAGGATAGATGGATACACAATAACTGAAACTATAAACTGTATCTTTATTCATTAATAAAAGACCTTAAATACATGCATTGTAACCAATACAATCAATGTTCCTGAATAATAAGGGAATGCTAGAATCTCTATTATAATCTAATTATGATAAGACACACACTAGAAGATACAGAGTATAATTTTCTTAAAAACTCTCCCTTGTGTCGAGCTCTTAATGTGTGATGCATAACTTGTTGTCTCATTAAAAACCTTACCAAGTAAACAAAAATCTCATGGGCAAAGCAAAGACTTGGTCGAAGGAAAAAAAGAGTACAACGCATCAACTACATATGGTAATACATGTGACGTAGACTCCCTCTGATGTCTACCAAAAATGACTCCCCTCGATTGTTAACTCAATCTTAGAGTTCAGATAAGCGTCGCATACCAATGCGTTTCACATGTTTCTAAAAAGTATATTTTGGAAGTGACTTGTTAAAAAAGTCCACAGCATTATCCGCATAACCAATCTAGCTCACATGGATATTCAAGAACTACCGTTGTTGCTACTTGTAGAAGAACTTTGGTGAAATTTGTTTTGTATTGTCACCCTTAATGAAACCCAACATCTTCTGCTCAATATAAGTTGCATTATCCTCGAAAATGCACGTTGGTGCAGTCGTAGTAGATGGTAATCCATCAGACCTTCGAATATGGTGTATGACTGATCGAAGCAAGACACACTCTTTAATAGCTTCATATAGAGCTATTGAAGAACTACTGTTGTTGCTACTTGTAGAAGAACTTTGGTGAAATTTATTTTGTATTGTCACCCTTAATGAAACCCAACATCTTACAAGCTGCATTATCCTCGAAAATGCAGGTTAGTGCAGTCGTAATAGATGGTAATCCATCAGACCTTCGAATATGGTGTATTACTGACCGACACTCTTTAACAGTTTCATGCAGAGCTATGATTTCACAACGATTCAAGGAAGTAGCAACAAGGTTTTCTTTTTAGATCTCTAAGAAATCGCTATGTACATTCCCATGGTGAAAATATAACTAGTTTGAGAATGTCCTCTATGCAGGTCAGAGAGATACCCATCATTGGCAAAACCTACCAACGTATCATTCGGGTCTCTTTATGAGATTAATGAGAAAGTTGGCTACTTGAAATCTGAGTTTGAGATGAAAGACCTTGGAATGACTCGATTAACGCTCGTCTGACGCGTGATTTGGGTAGTCGAGCAATCTTTATGTTTGAAGAGAGCTGCGCAGGGGACGAAGTCTCCGATGATCAGAAAGTGGTGGCCGGTGGCGGTGGGGAACGATGACGGGGAAGGTAGGCGTTAAGGGTTTTTTTTCTTATCTCTATGGTGATTGCTGACTATCAACTCAGAACGTGCTAATAATGTGTTGAAGGATAGATGTATACACACTAACTGAAATTGTACAGTGTAAACTGTATATTTATTCATTGATAAGAGGCTTTAAATATATACATTGCAATTAATACAATCAATGTTCCCGGATAATCAAGTATTGCTAAAATTTCTGTTCTAAACACATATTAGAAGATACGAATAGTATAATTTCCTTAAACAATTTATAATTTAGTACAAACTTTTTTTTTACCTAAATGAATAAGAATACGGCGTTGAAATTTTCATTTCAAACATGTCATAAATATGAGCGCGTTCAAATCGAATTTCAATTTACCATATATTCTCTCTTGTGATTGTCAATTTCTCAAGTCCATTCAATTAAATGCATACCTCCAATGATGATTGTAGCGTATTCCTACCATTACTTATTCCCTACATAGGCATCAACTGATTCATAAATCCCTCAGAAACAAAACAAAGAAAGAGTACATTAAAAACCCCTTTGTATTGTGGTAGTGAAAACTTTCCTAAGAAAAGAATAATATCAATTCCTTCAAAAAAGAAAAGAATAATATCAATAAATTAATTGCCAAAAAATGTGCTTAAGCCTCTGAATATTATAATCCAAGTGTAATGTTGTAAGATCTAATAATATAATGTTGGGAAATATTGAGTATTATTAAAAGAAAAAACAAAAGGCAGCCCAAGACCCTTGAGCATGATTTGGATTTTCTGAGTCCCTCTCAACGAGCATTAAACTCGCCACACTAGTGTAGTATCACATGCATCCTTGTTCTATATAAACACCCCTCATCCCTCATCTCCCTCCAAACCAAACCAAACTCAACAATTAATCATCTACTTCTCTCTAGCCAACAAACCTCTCTCATTTGCAAACTCGATCAACACAAAACATTCTCCCACCTTATTTCTCCTTCAACGACAACAACAAGAAGAACAAATTAACCACCTCTTTGATATTCAACATGGAGAACTTGTTCCGTTTAGTGGATCATGAGGATTTCTCAGCTCGCCGTTGCATCATGGTAAACGGGCCAGTCATAGTAGGAGCCGGCCCGTCTGGCTTGGCAACGGCAGCTTGCCTGAGGGACCAAGGAGTCCCATTCGAAGTCCTCGAAAGAGCCGACTGCATAGCCTCACTATGGCAAAGACGCACCTACGACAGGCTCAAGCTTCATCTCCCCAAGGCATTTTGCCAACTCCCCAAACTCCCATTCCCCGAAGACTTCCCCGAGTACCCAACAAAGCGACAATTCATACACTACCTCGAGTCATATGCCCAGCACTTCCAAATCAACCCCAAGTTCAACTCCTGCGTTCAGTCCGCCCGCTACGACGAGACCAGCGGCTTCTGGCGTGTCAACACCGTCTCCACTACAAACGGCTCGGAAGTCGAGTACATCTGCCGCTGGCTCATAGTCGCTACCGGCGAGAATGCCGAGCACGTCGTCCCCGAAATCGACGGAATGAGTGAGTTCGGCGGCGAAGTCGTTCACGCTTGTGAGTACAAGTCTGGCGACAAGTACAAGGGACAGAAAGTTCTCGTCGTCGGCTGCGGAAACTCTGGCATGGAAGTCTCTCTCGACCTCTCTAACCACAATGCTTCACCTTCCATTGTCGTGAGGAGCCAAGTCCACGTCTTGCCTAGAGAAATCTATGGAAGATCAACATTCGAGATAGCTGTCTTCTTACTCAAGTGGCTTCCAGTCTGGTTAGTCGACAAGCTCCTCTTAATTTTCTCATGGTTAATCCTAGGAAGCCTCGAAAAATACGGGCTCAAAAGGCCCAGCATTGGCCCAATGGAGCTCAAGAACATTCAGGGCAAGACACCTGTCCTCGACATCGGAGCACTAGAAAAAATAAAGTCCGGCGGGATCAAAGTCGTCCCTGCTATTAAGAAATTCTCGAACGGCCAAGTCGAACTCGTCGACGGTGAGGTACTTGAAATCGACGCGGTGGTATTGGCGACGGGTTACCGTAGCAACGTGCCGTCGTGGCTAAAGGAGGGTGAGTTCTTCTCAAGGAGTGGGTTCCCAAAGCAACCATTTCCTCATGGCTGGAAAGGAAATGCGGGACTATACGCGGTGGGGTTCACAAGGAGAGGGCTGTCCGGTGCTTCTTGCGACGCCATGAGAATAGCGCAGGATATTGGGAACGTCTGGAAATGCGAGACCAAACAGAACAAGCAGAAGAGGACTACAGCTGGACACAGACGATGCATTTCCCAGACGTTCTAAAATTTACCTGCCCCAACAATCAGATCGGATTAACCATTCATTCATTCACTGATTGACTGCTGACTCCCTTCCCTTCAAATTCATGGCGTGAAAAAAGAAGAAAAATTACTGTATATCGTATACAAAAGAAAAGAAACGTACAGTTAGTAGTGCAGAGGACAGAGCTAGCCCTCTCCAAGGAAAAAAGGCCCGAAAGTTTTGAACAATGTTTTGGGTGTTCCTGTAAAACTGAGGATGATGAGGCTTTTTCTTCTTTCCTTGTTATTCTTTAGTTCAATGTCATACAGTTTGTTTTTGTACTATAAACCAGTGATCGATCAAGTTCAATGACAAAGTTACTTTGTTAAATTATCTCCCAGTTTCTTGGTAAATAAATACCATCTCTGTTTCAATCATTAAGTTTCTAAGGGGTTCCTCAGCTGACCTCCTACTCTTATATATCTACGTTTGCAAGTTAATTTCATGTGGAAAGGTTCCCCGGCCTCCATGAACTAAGAAGTACTCGGATCATGCATAACTGAAAATAATACATTGGCTCACTCTCATCATCATACCAACAATAATACACGAGATCACATACGAATTAAGTATTTTGAAATAAGATTAGTGCTACATTACATTAGCTTATTACATCATATTTCTCCCAATAAAGAAAGAAGTCCACTAATCCAACGCCTGAGGATTGATCGGCAAGTTGATATGAGCATCTATCATCAGATGGGTAGGACCCCAATATTAGCATTAGACAATGCAATTCAACTCCACCACACCCACTACTACCTTTGATTTCTGATCATTCCCCCTCTTTGAGATCAAGAGCCTAACTCCAATTCCAATTCCAATTCCAATATGGAGACACATCACCAGTCCCTTTAATACCATTATCTAAAGGTTTGACCCTGTTTATACTGAACTAAACTATGTCTTTAAGCCTCTGGGGAGTTTGGCTCTTTGCACATGGATGTATCATATATCACAGAGCCGAACTACATGAGAGAGTTTAACAGTTGAGTCTTCTCTGTAAAGCATATCTCAGAAACCTGGATACAGGTCAAGTTTTCCGACCAGTAGCTTGTCATGATGCACTTAGTGTGATTAGTGGAAGTTAAAGCTAGCTGAACAGATTGCTATATTTGTTGTTTATAAGTACTGGTGGTGTATCACACAAGTTAGGTTTTTCGATCATGCCCACATTTGTCATACATACTTGGTCCTTTTTTTAGGTGTGGTTTGAAACCACAAATCTGATTATGATGATGATGATGATCACTTTCATTAGGTTAGCAGGAGACTATGATTTTCAAAGTTGTAAAGAAACTACGGCACTAATGTGAGTAAGTTCTTTTCTATTTCTACACCTGACAAGAGTCACAACTCAAAAGACTACCCGAAATCCTCGCATCCACAGAAACTTGGTATGAAATAGATACAATTAACTGTCTCATTTAATTTTCATGCCTTATTTAGTTCCTACACATTCCATGATTCAAGCATTTCAGTAAAGAAACGTATGAACTCCACTAAATGTGACACAAAAAACTCCAATTTACAAGAGATGGATTGACTCCGCTTCATAAACAGAAACATCTCAAACTGTCATACGCGCAATCGAAAGGCCGTGTTCTTCTGCATAAAACAAAATGTGTGATCCAGACTTTGAAAATGACATGAAGTTGGCTGGATCGTTTTTTGCAAACAGCCTCGATCTGTAACTTCCAAAAACACTCTATTTACAAACAAAATATCCGAATGAAATATGTGAAGATAATAGATCAAACAATCCTAGTATTTTAGAGTATATATCAACCATAAAAACTTATAACATATATAGATAACATTCATTGCCATTATATGTTATTTGGATTTAGTTATATGCCTATTACTAAATCAAAAAATGATCTGCAATATTTGAAAATCACAGAAGCTTATCCATTGAGTCCAAATTCGAATAAGCGCAGCCATAAGGCTTCGGTCTTCACCTCTCATATATAGACCAGAAGACATCCCACATGAGTCCTCACGCTACTCATTAGAATTTGGATTAATTACAAAATACCACCTTAATTATGAAGTCTTTTTTATTTTAGTACCTAAGTATCAAAAATTTGTATTTCACTATCTAACGTTGTCTCCTTCTTGCATTTTAGTACCTATGTCAGTCACCCCATAAAAAACTCTGTTTTCTACTGACATGGCATATGTGGGTCCTACATGGTATTTTTCTATAAAAGTCCGAGAGTATTTATGTCCAGTTGTTCACTTCGATTTCACTATGAACCCTCTCCTATTCCCTCTGATCTTAGAAACCCACCCACAGATCAAAAACACTTCTCCATTCAGGGTTGAATCAAATCAAGTTCGGCCGCCCTCGCGTTGGCGCTCGTCACCCTTGACCCATCTTGATCCACCAACATGCATTGCTTCACCAAGTCCATGTCCACGATCGTGCTCCTCCGTGTAGCTTCGACAGCGGCGAGCCGATCTCCACCATTCTCGATCGGCGATCTCGACTCACGATGAACAGTAAAATAGATCGAAGCCCAAATCTTTTTTATTGTGTGCTATAACTACTGTTACGAATCAGGGGCTCTCTTTGTTTTGACTTTTTAGAAGAGAATTAAAGAACCAAACAATTTTGTTCAAAGCAGGATCCAACAAATATTGTTCTTCAATTCATAGCTAGGGTCCTCCCTTAGTTGAATCATGTATATGGTTTCATTTCATTGGCCAGTGAGATGACGATAACCCAGTTACTCGATTGTAAATTAGTCATCTCAATTCTTCTTTAATTATTTATAAAAGGTTCTTCTTTTATACAACCCTTTGTGCTTAATTACTTTGTTTCTTCTTACAGTGAACTTGACATGCAAACCTGATGGGTTATAATACATGAGGTTGGCAAGCTCGAGCACTTGAGTGTCTTTGAGTATCAATTTTTTTTTTCAAATTAATTTCTGGATTGGTTTTCTACTTTTGTATAAACGTGTTGATGGTTTAATTGAGTTGAGGTTGATGAAATGTTGAGCTACCACAGTTTATTTTCTGGGTGGATTGATTGGTTCGATTATTATTGTGTTCTTCTACTATTTTTTTTATAAGTTGTTCTTCTATTGGTTGAAGAACAATGTGGAGAAAGCGAATGAGTTGATCGAAATGCCCTCGGGACTTTCGGTGGAAAATGATGTTTGTGGGATCTACCAATGACATGTTAGCGGAAAATAGAGTTTTTTGACGGAGGTACTAAAATACAAGAGAGGGATTACATTAGGTAGTGAAATGTAAAATTTTGATATATAGGTATTAAAATAAAAATAACCCATAGTTGGGGTGGTTTTTTGTAATTAATCCTTAGAATTTTTTTCAGAAGGGTTTTCAACTCGGCCATGCTCCTCTACCACAAGCTCAAATCAGCAACCGGGGGGTTTCTTCAAAATCATACCAAGAATTCAACACAGTATCAATTTTTAATTTCTTTGTCATTTCCCTTAGCTTGTGTCTTTTCCAACCTCTTGTTTTACTAAGGAGACATTTTCTGCAAGTAACATTTAAAATGACACATGGGATGGTCAGAGTTTTCATTCCCTCTATCCCCATCTGAAAAGGGCCCAATTTCTTTAGCTTCCAGAAATCATTCTAATATATATGTAACCCAGAAATTTGCTGCTTTCACATGCTGTGTCTACTGCACACTGGGTTTGCTGGCCCTCAAGAGTATCTGAAAGATCTCAGTCTCAAAGTATAACATTTATCAAAATTAAACGAAATGCAGCACTTTTTCTATTTTTTCTACATACTCAATTATGTAATGAAAAAAATTTTATATGATGCACAATGTGTGTTATTGAGCTGTTTCTTTCAATCCCTGCCACCAAGAATATTTGTAAACGTTCTCTAATAACACTGATCCCCCTCACTAACTCTAGCTGCCAAGAAATGATTTAGTACATATTTTAAGTACACTTTGGTTGTCTGGTGGAATTGTTGCTGGAATTAATACACATTTTGACAGTAAACATGCTGCCACCAAGATTATATTTCATTTTTCATAATTTCTTTCGCAACTTTATACCAAACATTTGTTTTTAAATATCACAGATATCTAACATATAAGACAGTATAAGAAACATTTGTTTTTAAGAGATCACACACTGCATAGTGCATACCCTTCTGGCCTTCTTTTTAACAATTATACGAAACTTATATATGCTTTTAACATACGTTTTCCAGTATCAAACTTTCCCTTAAATTCAAGTTCAAAATATCTGTTCAACTTCTGGTATTGTAAGTATTTTTTTATTAATTAAACTACGTACTCCTCCGGTATATACATATCGTGCTTATATCCATCCATCAATGGTGGCTCATGGTTTTCAGGACATTGATTTTGACTAGACCTCTCTACGAGTGTCAGACTCACTTATGCAACAAACATGGTTCTGAATTATGACCATGTTTGATTCAGAGACAAGTTCAACCCATTTAAGTGATTTAACCTAGGCTGCACCCTCTAACTTGGCATCATGAGTTGGCAGCCCATCCATTTCTTTTTCTTGTACTCCAATGTGGGACATGTTTATACTTGAGATTTTGCTCCAAAGGGGACCTTGTAGTGTTTACACACACTGAAGAAGAATGCAAGTTTGTTTGCAGTCTCCATGCAGAAACAAGTCTAAATGTTTGGAAATTACCATGCAACAAGTAGTCAAGTACTCTTGCTAATGTACCAAGTGTCCCTGAGGAAATTCAAGTTATTCAACCAATTCAATGCAGAGTTCTCACCTTTTTTTAAGTCTTGCATGACTCTGAAGTTTAGCACCAAACAAATATCAGTTCTGGACTTCTGGATCAGCGTAAAGTATAGTCTTCGAAATTCAACACTAAAACAGATGTGGGAAATAGACACATTATGTTGTACGTGAAGCAGATATGGAGGAAGACCTGAGGTCATTCCTAGAAGACTTAATGTGAATTCTTCGGTTTTTCCTGTTTCTCTACCCAATTCATTGATTCTTTTCACCATATTGTGCCATTGACCCTTTGATTTAGTGTGTCAACTTAATTATGTCTGAAGAAGCTGCAGATGTTCAAAGAATTTACATTAGTTATGTGTTGCAAGCATATACAACTGTTAATGCATCACAGAGTTTGAAGAATCTACAGATATTCAGGAGATTTATTTAGACATGTAAACACCGCTAACGAGGAGACAAGTATGAAACCCTTCGAGACAAGAACCTGCAGTACCAATAGAGAAACCTGATCATCATCCACACATGCTTCTTGCTCTTAACGTTGTTTTTGTTGCTGTACACAGTATTTTTCTGGTTGGTTTTGTCTTTTGACCCTGAACTAATGACCTCTGTTTTGATTTTGTAAAAATCCATATTTCAAATTTCGTATATCTCTAGCATACTAAATATGATTCGAACTCGAGACTTTTGATCTAGAGCTACAAATTAACGTTGATAACACTCATTCCTGATTTAATCAACCTCTTCTTCTTAGTCTCTAACAATTCTCGTAAACTGCTCTGCTTGACATATTTGGCTCCTCTGAAGCGCACTTTATACAAAGTGCGCTTAATCTCATTCTTTCAAATAATCTAACAGTATTTAGCGCTGCCAACACATTAAAAGGAGGATTTCACCATAACTAAGGTTAACCCTGTTAACACTATCAGGTTCCCAACGCTACCAAAAAAAAACTCAAATGAGTGATCAACTTCCGATTTTCCGATCGATTGAAACGGACGATAGGAACAAAAAAAAAAACCTATTTCTGCTCTGTTTAGGGTTTAGGACTGCAAGGCTATGCGATATAAGAAGTAGAAAAGAGATCCTATAAGTCGCGTGGCTGAAAGAATATGTTCTGCTCTTGAACTCCAACCTAATATAACATGAGGAATCGCAGCTATTTCTTTTCTCTTCGTTCAATTTGGTGGTCTTTCATGATCAAATGAAGAATCAATAAGGCAGTAAACAATGAAACTAACATGTCGAAAGTTGATTAAACTTTACTTGAACTCTTATTTGGAATTGTTTTACTGGAGGTCTGGAATTATATGCTTAGGAACAATGGTTCAAGATATATAGATCGAACTCAGAGGAGTAGTTTGATTATCACAAGGGTTATGACGTGTTCCCTTGTCTTGTAAATTGTAATATTCTCTTCCAGAAGAAATTGTGTTAGATCGAGGCATCGTGTGCCTCCTGCTGCTTCTTCAAAAGAACAAAGAGAAAGGAATGGCTTGAGAATTCTGAGTTTTTCTGTCTTCTGTTTCTTCGATCTCAATTTGATCGGGCCGTACGTAAGAGCGGTAAGGCCGATTTAGATTTTTTTTTTGTCTTGGTTTAACTGATGGCGTTAACACTTGACAGGGTTAACCTTGGTTAGGGTGAGATCCTATTTTTAATGTGTTTGGCAGCTCTAAATACCGTTAGATTACTTGAAAGAAGAAGATTTAGCGCACTTTATGTAAAGTGCACTTCCAAGGAGCTGAATCTCTATTTATTGATGTTCATATACTTATTCTTTTGTTATGTATTCAGTAATATTAGTTTAATTTATTAATTTATAGGTATTTTGAGTCAATAAGGGAGAAAAAAAAAGTAAAAAAAGAAGGTTTAAAGCTTAATTTGGGAAATCTGCTATGCAGGTCAGTCAAATTAGACTGAGAATTGAGAGCAGCTCAGGATGAGAGAGGGGATGATATTTAAATGCGTGGAAAGCTCCAGATGTCTACTTTCCATAGGTTCTTCCAGAACGTGATTATTATGTGTCTAGAGAAAGTTATGGTCGCTTTAGTCCACGGAGGTCAGCCTGCTCGGAAAGCTGACTTTGATGAATAAGTTGTGTTTGGATGTCCAAATTACACCAAGAAACTCAAGGACAAATTTGTGCTTTAAAATCCAATTAATTACTGATGTGGCAAAAAGAAGTCAAGAGCTAAAAGGATTAAAGAAGTTTGACTTGTCAAATAAAAGAGCCCAAAACCTAAGTGAACAAGGAGATTCTCAATCAAGCCTCTATAAATATTATTTTTAGAATTTTTGGAAAGGGAATCAACATTGAGAGAAAGAATAACTTGAGAAAAAGAGCAATGAGCCAAAAAAGAGAGCTGTAGTCGTCCAGTCTCAACACGTCAAAGACTGGCCTTCGACCCATCGAATCGTTGAAGGGGTTTCTCCAACTTTATCAATTTTTGCTTTTCTTATTTTCATAGTTTAGCTTCCTAGTCTATGAGAGGCTAATTATTTAGTTAAGGGGTTGCCTAGAAGCCTCGAACATGAGATTTATATGATATGCATACTTTGACCTAATTTTGTTTTATTTTTAGGTGAGGTTTCTTTGTTAGTTTTCCATTTATGAATTCTATCTTGTATGCTTTGAGTGTACGCTTAGTATGCATATTTAGGGATCTAATTCTATGAGAGTTTGATGTCTGTTGATTGTTTATGATCTTCCTCAATCTCTTTGTAGTAGAAACCAAGTTCTTTTGTTATAAGAAACCCTGAGTACGTCTAGCAAGACACAACCTTAGTGTACTTGTGAAATCTTGTATATTCTCAAACATTTTCTAGATCATAATGCTTCTTTCTCAGTAAATCCGGGTCCGTGACTTTAGGTGTTTTTGAATGATAGTCGTTGGTGATATGCATACATTCACCGATGTAATCATAAGGGTTAGGTAACATGTTGTGTTCTCAACGGTAGAATCTTTCTGGAAACTTTCATTTTTGACTAAGTGACTAGGTTGAATGTGTGTCATATTCTTACACGTGTCAGGATAGATTGTAGTTGCCTTTAGCTTGTCTTCTATCGTTTGTTCACTTTTACTTTTCGTAATTTAATTTTCTGCAGTCATATATTTTCTCTATTTTTGTTACCACATAAAAACAGCTCAAAATTATCTAAAACTTTATGTGGTAGTCCACCAATGTGTCTAGTATGTCCTGTAATTATTTCATAATTTTTAGTCCAATGTAGGTTAGGTAAATAATTGAGTATTCATCTGTAGATCGAGTCTGTCAGATTTCTAGAATTAATGTTTTTAGTTGTTTAAAGTAATTAGTCTCATCAGTCCTCTGCGACAATAATCTCTACTTATTTTTGTTACAATTGACAATCTAATTAGAGTAAAGATTTATTTTTGACAGGTGATTTTTTGTCTATCACCTTCCAGCAACTTGATTGTGACTACACTGTCTACACCAGGCTAACTTGTCAGTCTCGTCTAATCTTCACAGAGAGACCAGAGTCCAACAAACCAACACTATGAAATGGGTGTTAGACCATGGAGGGAGGTAAAACAACACAGATGGTTACGAGTCACGATAAATTCATGACCATGTTGGATAGACAAACTCAAAGGGCCTGCTTCAACTCAGGTTGCGACCTCTAACTAGGCACTTTGAGCTGGCAGCCCGTCCATTTGTTTTTTCTAAGATGGGACATAAAACTGCCATATCTATTGCTCGTTCAACTCCGATATACCATGAGTAAGATTTGTTCCTAGCAAGGAGGACCATGCATGTACATAAACGACGAACTAGTGCAAGTCCATTGCAACCCTAAATAGATGGACAAAACTCTGTTCTGATAACTTGTATTAGGCAAAGCATACAGAGAGTCGAGTCCATGCATTTTACATCTTTGTTCGAAGGGAGCAAGTTCTAACTTCTAAGGGCCAATGCGCCAGTGCCGTATAAAGGTGCAGTTTATAGCAAGTTCTCTGCATTCCACTGAACAAGTTCAGGCCCAATAAACCCTTATAGCCTATCAGCTTTCGACTTGTCTTTTCGAACCTAGGTTAGTTATTTTACACGCCGATAACCTAGTTTCTATGAAGTATGAAGTATGAACAATTGCATGTTTCGTTTGTTACAACAGTACTCATTACCTAAATGAATTGAAGTAACCCTCAAGGCTGAAGACCAGAGAGACGTTAGGCTTAGGTTACGTTTTGGGCCGATCCAAACTTTAAAGCTCTCAATTTTGGCATTGTGGTTGGTTGTGGACTTGGACTTTGGTCAGCTTCTGGCTGAGGTTTGCTTTGTGGGCTGGACTCTTCGTCGAGGTCATTATATGTATGATTACTTTCTTTGTTTGAGTTGTTTAAGCATCCCGCAAGTCATAAATATACAATCAATGTAGACTGAACTTATACATTATTCATTGATAGATGATCTTAATATAAACATTACAATATGTTACAATTAATATTCCTATAAATCAAGGATTGAGAGAATATATATTTCTACTCTAATTTGGACAAGACACACATTGAGATACCGAAATATTTCTCTTGGAACACTCCCTCTTGTGTCGTGATCCTAATGTATGATGCATAACTTGTTGTCTCACTAAAAATGTTGCCAAGCAAACTAAAACTTCATGGGTAAGACAAAAGTTTGGTCAAAGGGAAAAAAAGTACAACGCATCAACTACAAAAGTGACCACATGTGATTCATGCAAAGAAATAATCTCATAATGGTTTGAGGAAGTAGCAACAAGATTTTGATTTTTTAATATACAAGAAAACATCGTGTTCCCCATGGTGAATACATAACTTGTTTGGGAACGTCTTTTATCTGGGTCAGAGAGATACCAATTATCAGCAAAACCAACCAAGACATCACATGATGTCTCTGAGTAGGAGACCATACTAAATTGAGGTACAGTACTTGCAGTTGGAACATCATTCGACGAGTGGAAGATTTTTCTCGACGGGTCGAGAGACATGTTCTAATCGATCTAGGGGCTACCATTTGACGGGTCGAAAATTCCATAATCTGAATGCTACAATTCAACTATCCATTTTTCAGGAATTTTAAGATTCTCTCTGTTTTCTTTGTAGGGAAAGAACAAGCTCAATTCAATGGAACCTTTCAAGTACCTGAATATGTGTTTTACACCATTCCAATGACGTTGTGTTGGCACAGAACTAAACCGAACTAACAAGTTCAAAAAGAATGAAATGTCTGGACGAGTGCATTGAGTTAAATACAACAAAGCTACAATAACACTAAGGTATGATACCTCAGCTCCCAAAAGTTCCTCATTGTCATATTTCAGATGGTACAGATCTTTATTGAGTTTTAGACTGCGAACAATCATTGGTGTACTAAGAGGGTGCGCTTTGTCCATTTGAAATCGCTTGAGCATCTTTTGGACATAAGTAGACTGGTGAATAAGTATTCCATTAACTTGATGTTCCAGCTTTAAACCAAGACAAAATCAAGTCCTACCAAAGTCTTTCATCTCAAACTCGGATATTTCAAGTAGCCAACCGTCTCATTGATTTCATCAAGAGACCTAATAATATTCATATAATTAACATAGACCACTACAATAGAAAATCCTAAACTTGTTCTCTTACACAAATCATCGTTCTGGTATTTCTTTCTAGTCAATTAGTCACTCAGACGTGTGTACCACATCCTACTAGATTGTTCAATTCATATAGTGAATGTCTCAATCTAATCAGATTAGCACTCTGTGGTTTAGAGTTACTTGAATTGGGTACGACAACGCCTTCCGGCACTCTCGTGTATATCTCTGAATCAAAGTTTCCATAGAGATATGTTATAACCACATCCATCAGCTGCATGTTCAGTTTTTGGACACTACTAAACTGAAAAGGTAGCGAAAAGTAATAATGTCCATGACCGGAGAGTATGTCTCCTCATAATCAATGCCAGGGCATTAAGAGAATCCTTGTGCCAGAAGTCTAGCTTTATACTACATGACTTTATTCATCTCATTACGCTTCCGAACAAAAACCTATTTATGTCCTACTGGCTTAACATTTGGTGGGCATAGCACTACCAGACTGAAAATTTTGTCTGTTCTTCAGAGAGTCTAGTTAAGCCTGCATTGCTTTTTTCCATTTAGGCCAATCCGCTCTCTGCTTACATTTAGCAATCGATCGAGGTTCCACTTCATTGTCGTCAATATTCTCGTGAGCAACGGAATAAACAAAAGCATCATTAACTATCTTGAATGATCTATCCATAACAATGCGCGCATCATTGTTAGTTAGTGAGATTTCACCATTCTTTGACATCATATATGGGTCTGAAGCATCCTCCAGAGATGCCATTTATGATTCTTGGACATAACTGTAGTCAGGAACAATTTCATGTGAAGGATTAACAATGTTAATGATGAAATGATCATTTTGTGTCTGGAAGACCTGCCTCATCTATGAATTTTCTTGGTCTCCCCCTTTTTCTGGTGGGAGCCGAGGTCGATGTCACTCATTCCACATGAGCGAGAGAAATGTTTCATTGCCCTAAAGTGGCGTTAAACCGCCCATTCTTGGGGTCTTCCAACCTTGCAGGAACATTTATAACAGGTATATCTGATCTCATCACTTTGGAAATATCGATAAATGAATCATGCATCGAGTTTGCTACATTTTGAAGATCAAGTATACGTCACACTTCAATCTCACTTTGAGATGTGCCTGGATCTTCTTGAAATATAGTGGGAGTATACCAAGTCAGTTCCTGACGTTCAGCCAGATTAGAGACATTTATATCTCCCCCTAACATTGAGAAGTATGTTTCATCGAAGTGACAATCTGTAAATCTTGCAGTAAGGAGATCTCATGTCGAAGGTTATAAGTAACAGACAATTGATAGAGATTCATAACCAACATAGATGCCTAAACAACGTTTATGACCTATTTTAGAACGCTTTGGAGGTGTGATAGACACATATATCGCGCAACCAAAGATACGTAGATGTGAAATGTCAGACTCATACCCAGTTATCAACTGGTACACACTGAATGGTTGGCATTTTACGAGTCTTAAGCGAATAAGCATTGTTGTATGTAATATTGCATATCCCCAAGTAGATACCGACAAATTTGTATGCATTACCATTGCTTTAGTCACAAGCTGCAACCGCTTGATTTGTGTCTTTGCTAAGCCGTTATGTGAATGAACATGAGGGACGAGATGTTCAACGTCAATTCCAAGTGACATACAGTTCCATACAAATTTTTTGATGTAAACTCCCCTGCATTATTCAATCTAATAGATCTGATTAGGTTGTTCGGGTGGTGAACCCAGCGCTTAATAATATGTGCTAAGAGTTTTGCAAATGCATCATTCTTTGTGGAAAACAAAGCAATGTGTGACCAATGTGTTGATGCATCTACCAAAACTATAAAGTATTTAAATGGTCCGTATTCCGTTTTGATCGGTCCAAAAATATCACAATGGATTCTCTATAAGAATGGCATATTTTCAGTGTTATCAACCATAAAGGAAGGTATAGCCTGTAACTTTGCTAATGAACAAGCGTTGAAAAATGAGCAATGAGTATCAGAAATTGCCACGAAGGAATCTTGTGGACCAACATTAGGTGTCTTACTCGTCTTGGAGACCGAGACCGGACGAAGATTGGTAATCCCATCCACCCCATCATAACCAATGCGTATTTTCACATGCTTCTTTACTCTGAAAAATGGATGATCATGAGAGTTTTTCAATATTTTTTGATCATCATATCACGACCAGGATGTCCCATTCGAAAATGTCAAAGCTGATAAGAGGCCAAGTCATATGTAGTAGTAAGAGTGACTACATTAGATTTAATGATCCTGACTGTAGTAAGATAGAGACCACTACAAATGGCCTCTAACAACTTTAAGATGCGCTTTCTACCGCACTCCTCAGAGGCTATACATAAGAATTCTTTACAATTCTCAAAATGAGTTTCCAAGTGTAAACCGTTGGTTCTAATGTCCTTAAAACTTAGTAAGGTTCGATTGGCCTTAGGCGCGTATAATGCATCAGTGATATAAATTTTTTGTACCATGTGGTACCAAGAATTTTTCTAAACCAAGCCCTTGTATAATCGACGTTGAATCAATCATGATAGTTACTGATGAGTTGTATGGCACAAGATCCATAAATAATTCCCTATTCCACAGCATAATATGAGTAATACCACTATCTTCTAGACACTCAATCTCATCTTCAAACATCTACAAAAGATTGTGAGTTAATCAGTCTTTGGTCTCTAGACATGGCGAACACTTTAAGTAAAGACTTAAAATAGTTTTTAAAGGGTTGTGATCCTTATAGAGTGTAGATATAGCATGTCAAAACCGATGTAGAAACCACTCACCAATTCTAGCGACTAGATTTGATGGGTCGACCATATAGTTTGACGGGTCGAATGTGATACATCGCCATGGTCGACATGTTAGTCGATGGGTCGACAACCATTGAAATCATGTCCAGAACACCATCTTTGGCGAGTCGAAGAAAAATCTAAAACAAATAGGAATTTTTGATATCTTTTTCGATGAATCAAAAATGTACCTCGGCGGGTTGAAAATTGGACAAAATTGAGACAGTAGCTAGCCTTCGACATGACGAGTTAAAGCTTCGATGGGTCGAAGGTGCAATTTTGGTGACAGAAGGAAAAAATTTGACATGTTGAATGAAAATCAAGCAAAAATTTTGACGGGTCAAAAAAGTGCCAAAACCGATCCAGTAGCTATCATTCGAGGGGTTGAAAATACCCTGGATCAAATCATCATCTCTTTTTTCCTGTTTTTATGGTATTTTAGTGTCATAGTTCCATGGACTATTTTATATTTCTAATGATTCATGCATTATGAAGTTAAATAACCATCTTAACACATTTATATACCGAAAGAAAGAAATTTTATTACTTTGCCAACATAAAAAATTATATCAAAGATTGTGTTGTTCAATAACCATGACTAAATATAGAGTTAACTACAAATCTAAACTTGATTACATAGCAAAAATATAGACTAATCAAAACTCGTAGTCTCCGGATTTGCTTTTGTGTCATATGCTATAATAAGATTGGCTTCACTGCCATCTTTCATTTCATGGTCTTCAGCATAGTTGGTCTCATTTGCTAAGTACTACTTACACCTTTTGTAGGCATTCTGAACATCCTTTGATGCATGATATTGTTTGTGCATGTGCTTGGTAAATCCACACCTATAACACGGTGACAAGCGAGAAGTAGAAGCAGAATTTGAATAATTTAATTCTTAGGACCAGAATTGGAATGATTCTTGTTGGAGTTATTTCAGCTATTGTCTTGGTGAGTCCAAGTGATGTTTCAATTTTGTCCTCCTTTACCACGACCTCTGCCACGTCCTCCTCTACCACCACGAGTACTTTAAGCCTCAGAACGACCGTTCCTCTTATCCTTACGTGTCTTCCCACCAGCTATATGTCTTATGAGCTTTGTTTGTATCGGCTGACCTATCATTGTTGTTGAGAAGTATCTCACGATATCTCTCTTTTTTGGCCAGCACATTCATGAGATCACTGAAGGATCTAATTCTTCCATGCTCTACATCTGTACAATATTGATGTGAAAGCGATCCATGGAAGTATGGAAGGTTCTCAAAGACTTCTCGATCATAACCTAATCGGTGTTTGTCACGCCACAAACTGTCAACTCAGATTGAAGCTCCAGCATAGCTTGATTAAAATCATTAATTTTTGGATAATCCAATAACCGGATTGAATCTCGTTTTTCTTGAAGTTTTGAGAGTTATGTGTCATGCACATTCTTGAATTTGTCTTTTAAAGTCGCACACAAATTCGCGGGGTCATTGTTTAGAAGATATTACTTTTTCAGAACTGGATGAATGTGCCACCTCAAAAACAGAGTTTTTATCATGAATGGTACCTCACAAATGGTTCATTCATCACTTCAGTACCTAACTTTTGAAAACTATCACTTCAAAACCTCACATTCAAATCTCTACCTAAGATCAGTACCTGCCGTTAGTAACACCGTTAAATTATTGGAAAAAATGTCAATGTTTTAGGAGAGGAAAAAATAAAAAAAGAGATTAGTCAAAAGAATAAGAAAACAAAAACTAGAAAGTAAACAATAGGAATTGAAAATTTACCCTATAAAATATAACATTTGTTAAAAAAAAATCAATAAGTTAGCGTTGTTACTAATGACAGGTACTGATTCTAGGCATAAATTTGAATGTGAGGTACAGAAGTGATAGTTTTTAAAAGTGAGATACTGAAGTGATGAATGACTCATTTTTGAGGTATCATTGATGATGATTCCTCTAACAAGCATGAGGCCTCGAAGGCGTTATGCTCGGTATGAAACTTGTAAAAAAACAAGGAGGAAATGACTACAAAAGATGGTGGTAGGAGGTGATGCTCTGACGATGGAATCTGGCGGTGGTGGGGATGAAAGTGTTTATGGTGTTTTCTGTTTAGGGTTTGAGGTAATGACTATGAACTCAAAAGCTGTTGATAACGTGTTGAAGAAGAAAATAGATACACAATCAATGTAGACTGAAACTTTACTTTATTCATTGATAGATGACCTTAAATCTAAACATTACAATCTGTTAGAATCAATATTCCTATAAATTAGAGATTGAGAGAATATCTACTTCTACTCTAATTATGAGAAAACACACACCAAGATACCACAAATATTTCTCTTGGAACACTAGTAATATTGGTCAAAAAACAAAATGTAGGAATTGAAAAGAGAGAAAATAACTTTGAGTTAAATTCCCTCTTAAAAATATAACTAGAATTTTTAACAAAAAATTATATTTAACTTATTTTTAGGGTATCTGTTGAAGTATTGTGTTAAAATTTAGCTAAAATTTAACTTTATATTTATATTAGCAAGACTATTATGGATGCTCTAAAGTATTGCAATACTAATAAACTTGTGTTAGACCTTTTTTAGCATAACAATAATCACAGTACGGCTCAGTTGACCATCGTTCCGCTTGAACAAAGTGAAATCCTTTGTAAAAAGAGAGGTCATACCTATAAAAAAATAGGCCCCCTTTTTTAGTCTAGTGTTAATTTGAGTTGGTTCACCTTGAACATAGTTCAGGTGAGAACCTTCCCACTAATCTCTATCTTTTTCGGTATTGTTTGTAATCTGTTGAGTAGAAGTGATGATTATGGGCACTTTAAGAGTTTACGGTGTATTTGGATGAACAATTTTTAATTCTTATATGAACTGACACATGATGAAAATTAGAATTTTAGTATTTTAAATTACATCATTTGTGAATTCTTGTATTTAGATGTTTTCATAAAGAAATTTAAAAATGACAAGAATTACAAACTTTTAAAAAAGATTCGAGAGAATTGTAAAATGACACATCTTTTTGAAAGAATTTAAAGAATAAATTTAAGTTTTCAATTTATCTGATTTTTAAAATAAAAAAGTTATAAAATTCTCAAAAAAGTTATTAAAACATAAAAGTTTAGGAAATAAAATTTTAAATTAATGTAATTTAATTAAATTTCTCTTATTCTACCCTATTTCAAACACAGCATTAGCGATTGAAAAATGAAAATAATCCAAGGAGAATGGATCTAAAATTTCTTAAAGTGGGGGATGGTTCAGCAAGAGCATAAATAAGTTAATAACCAAAACCAACGCCAATAATTTTTTTTCACTTTTTGTCTGTCAGTCACTGACAGTCGGTGAATCTCCAGGACTCCAACGAACAGACAGTTAAATGAACGGATCCAAACGTCAAAATCCCAAAAGGGTAATCAACCAAATAAAGCAAAGGATTGATCAATAAATTTCCACAAGTACAAGCAAAAAGCCCCAAGAACGCTGTGCGAGAAACATTAACAATGGCAGCAGTCTCGTCTAATCTCACATCCGCTCGCATTCTTTCTTCCACGAACAACCAGTCCTCCCCTCTTTGCTTCGTTTCCCTAAGCAACAATCACAGTCACCGAACCAGCTCAGGCCTCCCATGCTCCTTCAGGATTAATGTCAGGAGACCCATCTCTGTGAAGGCCACGTCTTCTTCGTCGTCCTTCGGTTCTCGGCTCGAAGAGAGCGTTAAGAAGACTGTGGATGACAACCCAGTTGTGGTCTATTCCAAAACTTGGTGCTCGTGAGTAAAATCTCATCGAATCTTTTTTTGTTGATGTTAAAGTTTGTGAATATGACAGATATGGTGTTGGTTTTGATTTGAAGTTTGGAGCTTTTTGAGGAATCTGAAATGAGGTTTTTGGGTGATTTTGTTTTCAGGTACTCCTCGGAGGTGAAAACCCTGTTCAAAAGGCTTGGTGTGGAGCCGACTGTGATTGAATTGGATGAACTAGGTGCGAATTCTTAGCTCTCAATTGTTTTATGCAAACAATGTTTTGTTTGTCAAGTCTTTCGTTTGCTATTTAACTGTAATTTTTTGATCGAGTTAGTTGGTGCCTTTGTGGCTATAATAACTGTGCATTTTGAATGTCTGGTTGTATTCGTTTGGTGTATGATGCAATTTTTAGACTGTTAAACTGATGATGATTAGAAGTCTAGTTTCATTCCAGCTCTGTTGCATCAGTTTCATTAAGTTGTGCCATTATAATCAATTAAGTTAGTCTAATATTTATTTCTATCAATTTCTTTCTATCAGGTCCCCAAGGGCCACAAGTTCAGAAGTTATTGGAGAGGCTTACAGGACAACATACTGTCCCGAATGTTTTTATTGGTAAGCAGTAATCTTCGTTATGAACTAATGATAAATTTTTGTTTTCATAAATACAGAAATATGCTTTTGTTTGCTCAAGCAACATGGATCTCTCTCTGGATCATTTAGTATATGATTGATTCAAGGGGAAGATCCATGTTTAGGCCATATATATAAATCTTTGATCTCTTATTTTCTTCTATACTGTAGTTAAACATGATAATTATTGCAATTGTCTATGAACATATTCCCTTCAGGTGTGGCACTTAGTCGACTGATGAACATAACCATATCAGCAATATGAACATAAATTAGCAGTCGACATGTTGGTGAATCATGTAATCAGCAAGTTGTTCATATCCTAATCTAAAACCTTATTCTTATATATGATATTAAACGGTTCACACTAATTTTCTTGTTAATATGACAATTCAGTTAAAATGGTGTCTTACTGACTTAGTAAGATATGTCTTCTCAAAGACTTCTTCTTCTTGTCCTTCCTTATTTTTGTTTTGTTTTGTATTTGTAAATCTTTTGTCAAAACACCAAATCTAGTCCTGCAAGGGCATCAAGGCTACATACAAAAGTAAATGGAGAATCGTTCTTGAACTCTACTCTTGTTCATTGTTTTTCTCTCTCCTTGTGTGATCGAAGAAAAAAACAGAATATAAATGAAGGACATGTAACATTTTTAATGTAAAGACTATGCCATATAAATATGGTATTGTTTTTATTGAAAGAGGGCTGAGTTCTTTGTTATATTTTGACTTTATACTACGCCCAGTCTCTAGATTGGCTGCTCACTTGCTCAGATAGACATGCTTCTGTGTTGCTGATTTAAATTCTTCATAAACTGGCAACATTCGACTTCTTGTGATGTTTACGGATAATAGATACTCAAACTCTACCTTTTTGATGGGCAGGGGGGAAGCATATTGGAGGTTGTACTGGTATGATGTTCTTACATTTACTAATTGTAGTCTTTAATGCTTTGGTTTAGTAGTAATTTTAGTTGAAAGGGAGTGGAAGGCTTGAATTCAACTCCATGTAGCCAAATAATTTCACATATGAATCCCAAATCTCTATCCAATATGTATGTTTGGTATCTGAGACGGAGTCTGTTACATGTTATGAATCTATGCATGCTATAAACCCTATGCTTATCTAGCAGAAAGAAATAGAAGAGAATGAAGTGGAACGAAGTGTCAATTTTTTAATGCATCATGTTGCTCTTGACTTCTGCAGATACTGTGAAGCTACACCGAAAAGGTGAACTTGAACCCCTGCTGGCCAAAGCTAAGGCCAAAAATTCTCGATCTTAGGCCCTATCGAGCATGTTTCATGGAAAGAATATGATCCCTGGGAGCTGTAATTTGAAAGAACAATTGCCACATATCTAACGTTCTCATGTTTCAGCGATTAGAGAAAACATCCCGTGGACTGTTAGTAATTTATTTTCACGAAACCAGTTAGAGAATTAATGAAGGGTTTGTGAAGCGTATACAGAGTTTCAGAATTAAACTGATGTAATTGAAACAGTTCAATAAATTATTCCTTATTTATTGGTTATGTTATGTTTCAACCTTTATTCTGATACATGCCCTGTTGTTGGGAAGTACATCAAGTGTTTGCTGGCTTCATACGAATTTCCCGTACCCATTTGAAATAGGCCAGAAGCTGAGTTTGGTCAGGTTGATTTTCTTTAATCAGAGGAACTTCCTTGAAATTTCTCGCCCATTCATGCAAGCGGGGGAAGTTATTGACCTCAAAAACTTGTACACCAGCTGCTCCTTCCATGGCCTCAAGCCACAGTGCTAGCCATCCAAAGGATATGTCTGTCATCCCAATATTGTCACCATCAAAAAACTTCTTCCCTTGAAGACCATGCTCTTCTAAGATCTTCAGAAACTCTTGGGCTTCTTGTATTGCTTTCCTTTGCTCTTCTCCAACCGTTCTATAGAAGTGGATAAAGCTTGACATCTGAATCACACAACATAAGCTGTCAGATATGCAGCTCTAGATGAAACACCAAGTCAATCAGGTATAAATATAGTAGTACCTTGTCATCTCCAAACTTCGTCCAAAATCGAGCCATGGCCCTCGCATGAGGGTCTGTTGGAAGCAGAGGGTGCTGCGGCCACGTCTCTTCAATATATTCGAGAATGACAATTGACTCTGGAATCGATTTTTCACCATGAATGAACACCGGAACCTTCTTGTGCACTGGGTTGTACTGAAGAAGCACATCAGTCTTGTCGAATATATCTTCCTCTTGATACTCATATTTGACTCCCTTGAGCTTCAAAGCCCATATTACCCTGTAAACGTATGGACTTGTCCAGAATCCTATCACCCTCACTCCCGCCATACTTGTTTTAGTTGTTTAGCTTTTGTTCTTCTTCTCAGCTCACTGAGATGATATATAGCTCCAAACTCAATGATCAAAGCAATTTTAATATGCTTGGGGTCCAAACCGTCAGTTTTATATACGATTAGGTGAGGAAAATACTAATTGTTATGTGTCGTCTTGTCAGTTTTATATACGATTAGGTGAGGAAAATACAGATTAGAAGTAGTCCCTTTCCTTCAGAGCTCACATACAAATAGATAATGTATGTTAATGCCGAGAATTCTATCCCACTTGACACGTTTAGAATACAGCTCGGTGTAAATGACAAAAATACTCTTTAAGATAATAAGTTTTACTTTTGTTAGAAATGACAAATATTTTGTTTCTATGAGGTAGCTTTTGTTCTTGTACGGATGCATGCCTATCCAAGCGTGCTTGCATGCATGCATGCCTCCTTCGTTACATGTATAAATAGCACATGACTACTCAATGAAAGAGCAGAGCGAAAAAAGAAGAAGAAATCTCTCGTGTTGTATACAAGCTTTGAGTTCAATAAAATCGCCTTTTATTCATATTTTGTCCGATCAATATCTATATGTCTCTATAAGTTCATACTTAACCATACTATCTATCAAGCACAAATAATACTAAATTCACGTACGTAGTTTTCAAGTAATAAGCACAAACATTTCTCGGATAAAGTTTTGAAGAGAATATTGTACATATTATACTAGCACATAAAGTTTGGTCTTCCAACTTTAAATTTTTCAGTTTCTTTAGGTAAGCTTCTAGTTTAATATAGGGAAACACTAAATATAATTATATTATTATACAACTAAACTGACGATTATAGTATTCTTGAGGAACTGTTGTTATGCTTGAATGTTGTCAGATTAATTGCTAGAAATTAGTCAGGAGTCCTTTGAGTCTTCGTTGTCTCTGCTCTTTATAGGCCCTTGAGTAGGCTTTCTTAGCAGTCTTAAGTTTTTGTCTATGTTCAAGGCTTAATCTTTAGTGATTAAGTTGGCCGGTTCAACCGTAACACATACCCCATTGATTTTGGTATAAGAGCTTAGTTTAGTTTTATAATAGTTATATTAGTAAAGCACCTTAAAGACAGAAGCCTTAATTACAACCAATGAAGGAAAATCAAAACAGAAAACCAAGTTTTAATTTGTATGATTGACTATCTCAGCCTAGAAATCACTGAACATCAAAAAAGAAAAATCACTTTAGACCAAAATAGTTTAATTTTTTATTTTTCATAGAAAAATAATAAGCATATTTTACATAGCGAGGATAATCCATTAGTAAATACTGTGATAGATCTTTTAATTAGCCAAGCGAAAAATATAAAAGTAGAACGAAATAAGCATAGTAGTAGCATACAACAAATATTAGAGTATTTTCAAAAAAATTCCCTACAAATAATTAGATAGAATTTAAGCTTTATTTCATCTCAATTAGAAGATGATAATAAAAATATACACAGATTGCCTAACATAAAAGAAATTAAAAAACTTGTAGAGATAATCAATAGTAAGCCAAAGCAAGAAGAGTTACAATCTCTCAAAATAGTAGAAAACCTGAAAATAGAAGCAAGTACAAAAAATTCAGTTAATACAAAAAGAGTTAACTGAGCAAGTAGAAAAATTACACATCAAGATTGATAGATTATTAGTTTAATGACTGATTGTAATAAGTATTTAGAAGCACTTAAACAAGTAAGTAAAATAGACGAAGAACCAATAGGATTTTCAGACGTCACAACTAGTGTACCATGTAACAATATTCTCATTACAAAAAATAATATAATTATCCAGTTAATTGTAAAGTTAGCCAAAAAATTAGATAGAATTGAAGAAGAAATAGCAAAAATTTATAATATTTTAAATAATTCACCTACATCCATACCACCAGCTTTGATTAAGAAGTTAGAACAACTTACCATAAATAATCACACAAGAAAAGTTAGAATAAACCCTTTTGATAATACAAAATGGAACTTTTTAAACAAAAAGGAAAAGAAATAGTTAGAACTGAAGATATTTATAATAATGAAGAAGAAGCACAAAAATTTCTTATGAATGGTTTCTTAAGATCACAAAGAAATAAACATAATTTGTATCAATTAGGAAGATTTGAAAATTGAAATAGTATAGTAAGCAGCATTAGTCAACATGATATTATTTGTATTGATAAAGAAGTTACTTTAAATTTACTTAGTAATCAAGCAATAGAACAACTTAAGAGATTAAATTATTCTCAAATTCACATAGGAACTATATTAATTGGTATGGCAGGATTAACTAGAGCACAAGTAGAAACGAAAGCCTCAGTGTACATCTATGATGTAAGATGGGATAATCATCAACAAGCAGTAATAACGTACAACAGCTGAAGTAGACCTTAGTACAAACTTAGCAATAATAAGTTGCATTACGAATTTTGTAATGACAACCAAAGAGTTTAGTAAATATCTTAAAGTAAGCATTCGAACAAAAATTATAACTTGAAAGAAGATTTTAAAAATTTAAAAGTTAGCCTAATGTATGTAGGAAAAATGTCAGATAAATTTAATTACAAGTTTAATGTAGAATTTCAAAATTTAGTACAAACTTTTGGTAATAAACATGTAAACATGATAGAAGCACAACTAGTAGACAATAGTTTCCTAGAAGGAACACAATGGTTATTACTTAACCTACAAGGATAAAAAAAAAATAGACAGCCTGATAATGCACAAATTTTTGAAAATCACTTAGGAGAAACATCAATTAGATTTTCTAATTATAGACAAATAGAAAATATATGTGATGATTTAGAAAATGAAGCACAAATACATATGGCCTTTGATAACTTAGAACTAAATATGATTGGAAGTAATTTTGATACTATAGTTGATAAGTTAATAGAAGACATAGATAACTTAGATGAAGAAAAATATATAGAAAAATATAAAACCTATGAATTAAGACTACATAGTTTGAGTGACGATGAAATAAAGAAATTAATATTAGAAATATGATTTGAAAAAAATCTTAGGAGAAAAATAATACAATAATATGTTAATCGAAATAGAGTGTTTACCTGTAGAAGAATAACAAAGTTCAACAAAAACTTCTGGTGTTCATGTAGAATCTTTAATAGGAAGATCTGAATAACAATATATTAGACCAACTCATGAGTCTTATAACGAAAGATATACAACCCATAGCAATTATGAAGCAGCTAGACCTAGAAAAAATAGGATCCCTTATTCATAAATTGAACATGTAAGTATAGCACGAAATATACTAAACATAGATCGAGTCGACCCTCAGGAATGGAAAAAAACTATAGAAAGATGGGAAAAAGGATATGTACATGCAAAAATAATGTTAGATTTTAGTAATACAAATGATATGTTAGATTACTTTGAACATACTTTACATTGCATGATATTTGATTTCTTTCAAACATAGAAAGCAAAAAATCCAGGAGATTACCAAGTAGAAAAAATAACATATAATATAGATACTTTTGTTAAACTTATTAAATTTGAGCTTCTAGATCATAATAGATTAGATGAAAAAAATGAACAAGAACAAATAAGAGCAATAAGAAACTTAGAACAATTACAGATATGTGATTTGTAGTATATGAGAGAATATATTTCCAAGTTCTTTAAGTATTTAAGTAGAACATGTAGAATTAATGAAATTAATTTACTTAATATATACATGACTAAAATTAAAGGACTTATAGGAGAAAAATATGAAAAGAGTGGCAAAATCGTCCTAGAAAAAATATAGCCGTAGGACCTAGAACACAACATGTGTATGATATATTAAGAGAAGAATGTTGTCAAATAAAAGCAAAAAGACAAATTAGAAAATAATTTTATATGAGTTGTAAAAATATAGATTTATCTAAACAATATGGGTGTTATAGAAATGATAAGTTTAATAGCAAAATCAAACCTTATAAGAAGAGTTATAGTTGAAAATATATAAAATATAAGCAACATAGAAGGTATGATATTCAACCTTCTAAGATTTTTAGGAAAAGAAAATATATTCCTAAACAATATGGGAAAAGAACTACTAAACCTTAGATAATAAAATATAATAGAAAATGACAGCCAAGCACAAAATAAGTATCAATATTGCAGAAAACCCAACCACAAACTGATTTAGACAACAAATAACGGACCCTTAAGCCCAAACGTAGTAACAACTAAACTCAACTCATTAATAGATTTAAAAGACATTTATACCCTGCTTTACATGATTAAAACCCTAGCTCTCTCAGAAACATAATTCCAACAACAACAACAACAACAACACACACACACACACACACACACACACACACACACACACACACACACACACACACACACACACACACACACACACACACACACACACACACACACACACACACACACACACACACACACACTCTCTCTCTCTCTCTCTCTCTCTCTCTCTCTCTCTCTCTCTCTCTCTCTCTCATGTAAACATAGTAGCAGCTCGATCACAGCCTTATCACTTTGTCGTCACTCGCCTCTGACAAGTTATGTGCGTCGCCGTGTCTCACCTATGCTCGACCTCCCCGTCGACATTGCTCACCGAATCTGCTCGACACGTCACACACACACACACACACACATAGCACACACACACACACACACACACACACACACACACACACACACACACACACACACACACACACACTCTCTCTCTCTCTCTCTCTCTCTCTCTCTCTCTCTCTCTCTCTCTCTCTCTCTCTCTCACATGTAAACACAGTAGCAGCTCGATCACAGCCTTATCACTTTGTCGTCACTCGCCTCTGACAAGTTATGTGCGTCGCCGTGTCTCACCTATGCTCGACCTCCCCGTCGACATTGCTCACCGAATCTGCTCGACACGCCACCACTTGCTTCGTCTCGGCCTGCCTCGAGATGTGTTTCGCCCACCGCTTACCTCAAGCACTTACTCTCAACTCTATCTTCCGTGACGATGTTTAGATCTATGTACTGCTCCAACGTAGACCTCGAGGTACAGAGGCCACTGAGCTTCTATCGCCTTAGATCGCTGCACCTTAGCTGTGGCTCATTGAGCCGTGCCTTGAGCTCCACAAAATATGATATGGCATCATTTCATCTCTTTGTTCATCCTCAGCCTCTTTTGAGTCCAGATTGATCTACTCACACAAATGGATCTATTTGACTCTTTGTATTCTTGCCTCTGTGCTCC
Organism: Geum urbanum; assembly: GCA_946800695.1. Lineage (NCBI taxonomy): Eukaryota > Viridiplantae > Streptophyta > Magnoliopsida > Rosales > Rosaceae > Geum > Geum urbanum. The sequence goes on along the minus strand of OX327002.1, from coordinate 46,149,380 downwards.
AGACTTGAAGGTGCTGCTATTTCTAATAAACCTTTGTTTGCCATGAGTTCCATTTGATTTATTATTAGGCACACAACATTGCACCGAAAATGGACAAAGAGGCAGAGAACCACGAGCATCTCTACCATGAGTTGTCATTTCGTCATTAGCTACCATTTTTGCTTTGATGTATTTTTGTAAATTTTCTGAAAATTTATGGATTTCTTTGAGTTTTGTTGCTTTGTTTGATCGATTAGGATTATCTCGTATGTTGTGAGATTTTTGTGACTAACAATAGTATTGAGAGAAGTAGTTTTTGTTGGATCGAGTAGATCTGTTATGTATTTCAGAATTTTCGGGTAATAACGATGATTTTTCAGTAGTCATATTTTTCAATAGCACTTTTATTTGATTCTTCAGTATCATTATTATTTTATTTTTCAGTAGCATTTTTTTGATGTTTCTGTAGCAATGTCGTATTTTTTTAAAATTTTCAATAGCAGTGTTTTTTAAAAATAAAATTCAGAAACAGTTTTTTTGAGTCATCGAGCTACTATTGAATCGTTCATCGAGATGCTACTAAAAGCTACTACAGAATCATTCTTCGAGTTGCTATTGAATCGTTCGTTGAATTGCAACTGAATTTTTAATCAAGTTGCTACTGAATCGTTCTTCAAACTGCTACTGAATCATTCGTCGAACTGCTACTGAATAGTTCTTCAAGATGCTACTGAATTTTTCATCGAGCTGCTACTGAATCATTCGTCAAGTTGCTATTGAAATATTCTTCAAACTACTACTGAATATTTCATTGAGCTGCTACTGAATCGTTCGTTGAACTGCTACTGAATTTTTAATCGAGCTACAATTGAATTGTCCGTCAAGCTGGTGCTAAAGTTAATATAGGAATGCTGCTGATTTTTCAATAATTTGATACTAATATTCACATTTGTGGCTTATAAAAAAAGTTGAATGGATAATAATCACTATTATTAAATTAAAAATTATAAAGTGGTACAATTTTTTTGACGAGTCTAGAAAAAAATTTCAACAGAAACAAAAAAGTGAAAGAAAAAAAATTGAAAAAGGGAGAAATATTATTATTTTTACATTAAATAAACAAGGAGGACAAAAAAGTAAAATTGTATCTGTCACATGGCAGCATATAAGTCATTTGTCCTTATATGTAAGATTTTGTCATTCATTGTCTAAAATAATGGACCATGTCCCTAAGTGTATTTAGCACCTCCATACTATCCTTTAGTGTAGTTTGCTAGAAATATAAAGCACCAAAAGATAAAAGTACTTGTAAGTGTTATTTTTGTGGTGAAGTAGGAAACATTAGACCTAAATGTCCAAAATTAGGAAAACATCATAGAGAGAAAATACAATTACTTGAGCAATTTGATTTAGAAGAAGATGAAGACTTAGAGTCAATCTATAGCTTAGATAATCTTAGTGATAATGAAAGCATTTATAGCATAAAAATATTATCTGAATCCGAGTCTAAGTATTCTGATAGTTTAGATAGTGAATTTAACGAAGAAATATGCATAATAGAAGAAAATGAAGAATTTAAATATGTTAATTTAGGATGGCTTTAAGAGTGTAGTAAGTGTAAGAAAGTAGTAGCAGAAAATATTATATTAGTAAGATAATATTTTGTAAACCTTGTTATAATAGTAGAACCTTAGAAAAAGAAGTAAATTCAATCGAAGAAGAAGAAGAAGAAATTGATAGAATACAAAATTTTGATTTAGAAAAACATAAGATCAGTACCTTAATAACTATTAATTGTGAATTAGAATTAGCTAAAGATCATAAGATTCAAATAGTAGTTATGATAGATACATGTACTAAAAGCGCAATAAGTACTAGTACAAAAAGTCCATCTGATGACACTCAAGTGTTTGAATCATTTGCAATTGTTGTCTACAACCGTGCTGTCTGAAATAAACTCAGACAACATATGGTATCCATCATCAAAAACAAACACAGATGACTAAAAAGAAAAACTCGGTCGTTTAACTTATACAACAAAATGAAATCTATTGTCTTTTAAAATAATCTCTATCGACATCACCTCACTAAATTCTGTTGTCAAATTATAACTATGATGACAGATAATAACACATATCATCTAACTTAATAAAAAAAATTGTCATCTTTTAAACTTACTTCGTTTAGATGATACCTTGACAAAAAATAATTATCTAAGTTACACTTTAGATGACAGTTACGATTGAAAAATGTAACTAAAGATCCATTTATGATATAAGTAAAAAATCTTAATACTCTTTCTTACTCCCTGTCATCTCATTTTCTTTTTTTTAAACTTTCTCCGCCTTGTTGAAATTATCAAAAAACACATAAATAAGGCAATCTCATTCATTTGCAAACAAAACAAAAGAACATTTTCATTCATACACCAGAATCTTGTAGTTCTATAACATAATTCTAAAAAAAACCTACCAAGCTAACTTATTTTGCAATTTTTTGCCCTTTACTTCTAAATTTAGTTTGTAGCTTAGTCCATTACAATGCCTTCACAACCTTGCCTGCCTCCTTCCAACAAATCGCAGTACTTCAAAGATTCAATCGCCTCCTTGAAAACCTACCAACTGCATCAAGAGCAAAAGCAGGTTAAATGTCATATTTGTAGTTACAAGGACGTGTCAGCGGAAGTATTTTATACCTGAAAGAAACTCGCATCCTTCTATTTACAAACATAGGGCTGAAACAAGAACAAACATTTAGTGAGACAATGATCTTAATAATAAACAGTATAAACATGCACAGAATAACAAACTATATGAACTGTCCAGAAATAAGAATGACAAAGGCTTTGCATATCAGCAGCCAACTAGATAAATCTAAATCCATGTTTGTTATAATCATATAGCAATGACCAGTGGGCATATTATATCCCACATTAAATTGAACATTTTAAGATTGGGAGATTACATCTTTGAACGCTCTTGTATGCAAACATGATTGTAGCATAACAGTTTCCATCGCAAGACCACACTAGAAAGATAGGTAGTAAAAAAAGGGCAATTTTAGTATACACAATCATGGTATATAGAGCAGTCCAAATTTGAAGTTAGAATGATATCAAACAATCTAAACAAACACTGTATATAAGAAGGCCATTCCAGAAGAGTTAGTTCAGCACAATCAGTAATGAGTTCCAATACATACTTAAATGCCCAAGATGTCACAATATACACCTAGGACCTACAAGTCTCAGGCCATTGTGAGAACCACAGTAAAAGATTAAATGCTAGTCATGAGCAAGATTGTATGGTTAAGAGCATAGTCATGAGCATGCAACAGATATTCCTCCAAGCACAGCAAACTTCCCGGATGAAAACTTAGCATCTTAAAAATTATAGCAGCACCAAGGGATTGGTGTGGACTAGTACTTTGAAAAGAGTTGTGCAAGCACAAATACGGTGCAGGCAAGCTATTTAATAGAATAAGAAGTGGTGCAAAAAGATTTCATTGCAGTTTTTACCTTTTGTCTCTCCCTTTCTCCCAAAAGTTTTTCTGCCTGTAGTTTCAATTAAATGAACATCAATATAAGAGCATGATATACCTCAAAAATATTCCACAACATGGTAAAACCTTTTGCTAATTACAATTGTCTTACAATCACTTCAAAAGTAGTTTAAGCAACTGTAAATGGTGTGCATGTACTTAGATCATAGCTCATACCTGATCATTCCTCTTAGATATGTCCTTCAAATGCCTCGACAGCTCTAGTTTTTCACTCTCAAGCAAAAGGTCATACTGCTTCTTATCTTTCGCAAGTCTAAATTCAGTAACAGTCAGTGATGGCTGATTCTGCACATAGTTCAGAACTGTGAGTACATACAATGTGGTTTTATAAATTTGACAATTGTGTGGTGAATAACAAACCTCCGTCACCTGACCATTTCCACACACAAAACAAATCAATACTCAATTTTTGACAAAGACACTTGAGATGCATTAGTTAAACACATCTGCTGCTTTCACTACCCACAAACTCTTAATCTTCTATACATAGCAATACAAACATCCAAAAGATCAAACCTGCAAACTCCACAATAATCACTACCGAAAACTTTCCTCCACAAAAGTGAAAGTAAATTCACAATGAACAACAGTTCGTCAAATTCTTACCCTAAAATATCCTTAGCTCTCTTTAAGCCTCTCCTATTCCAAGTGCTTGTGCACCCTAACTCACCAAAACAGTAACCTCAGTCCATTTACATCACTCAAATTTCAAATTACTAAAATTGAGCTACTCAATTACACATTTCTCACATCAAATGAGATTCTAAGAAAGCAAGTTAGTATAGTAATGACATTGTTGTGGAGCAAAGAGGAAGCTTACTTGGCAGGGGAAGAAGAAAGCAGTGGTAGGTTTGTAATCGGCGAACAAGGCATCGTCAATTGTAGTCGGCGATGATAATCCGACGGAGACGTTGATGCTCATGGAAACCCTAGATCGGCCAAAGTTCCAAAAGCCGACGGTGGGCCGAGCGGTTCTATTTTAGAACCCCGAGAAGTTGAGAGAGATGGGGGCGACGGTGAGAGAGGCGGCGATGGTCATGGTGGCGACGGCGAGGGAGATAAGAGTGGCGAGGTTGAGCCGCAGAGTCGTGAAGAGCTAGGCGGTGAGTGAGGCGATTCAACAGTTGAGGTTTCGCTAGACATCGGCTTTGCTCGACGCAGATCTGGGAAATGAAGATGCGGGTCGGCGTCGGATTGTAGGAACTGAGTCACCGAGAGCGGGGCCGGCGGCTTGGCTGGGTCGCTCGTCGGTGGGCGTCGCCACGCCATGGGGTGCGTCACCGCGTCAAGTCGACTGTGTTTTGAGAGAGAGAGAGAGAGGCGAGCTCGTGTAAACCTGGACACGTCAACTAATAAGTATTTACCAAATAATATCTCAAATTTATATATTTTTACTATTTATTCATGGTTAAGGTTGACTCAATTTAGTGTTTAGGGTTTTCGTCATTTTTTTACATGGTGAGATAGATATGAACTTCACGATAATATGTGTGAAGTAGTTGTATTCAAATTATTTATGAAAAAACGACAAATCGTGTTTTATTCATAAGGGTAATATGGTCATGATGATTGAATACACAGATCAAAGTCGAATTCAATTCGAAAAATTCTAATTTTTATATAGCTTGCTTAGAATAGTCTGATCATCTCATCCAACGGTCATATTTTCCAAATGATTACTTGTTAGTGATTTAGTTTCATAAAAGTTTGTTTTTCCATATAACCAATCAACAATTAATGTAATAACACTAGTAGTCATATGTGAAATTTAAGAAATAAAAGAAACTAAAATGGTGTATTGAGAACTATGACCATGTACACACGTCAATCTCGTAGTAAAAGGGATCTTGCAAAAAAATTAGCCTCATCTGATTTCGTTTAGATCTCGGTCAATGAGGTCAAACATTATCAAAAGACAAATAACCTTTTGATTTCTTTTGCTCATTCTCTTATGGGAGGACTAGTTAAATAAACTTATTTTGCCATTTGTTGAACATGGTAAGATAGATATGAACCCCATGAGAATTCGTGTATAGAACTTGGTCCTCAAAATAATTATTTACGGAGTAATGTCTTGGTAAATCAATAGAGAGACGCACGGATCGAGTTTCAATTCAAGTAAACAAGTTTTAATTTTTTACTAGGGTGCTTACATTATTCATATCATCTCATCTAACGGTCAAGTTTGAGAAAAATGATTACTCGTTGGCGATTAACTATATGAAAGTTTGTTTTTCAATATAACCTAATAATTACATGACATAACAAAAATTAGTCATCTGAAGATTTTTTCTCAATTCAGTTAGATGACATAACAAATCTTCTGTCATCTGAATATTTTCTCCACAATTCAATAAATGACATAACAAATCTTCTGTCATCTGAATATTTTCATCCTAATTAAATAAATGACATAACAAAATTTATGTCATCTAATTGTTTTCTTCCCAATTCAATTAAATGACATAAAAATTCTTTTGTCATCTGATGATTTTCTTTCTAATTCAATCATATGACATAATAAATCTTCAGTCATTTAAATATTTCTTCCCAATTCAATCAGATGACATAAAGACATCTTCACTTGTGTGACCATTTTTCATCAAATAATTAGATGACATACGGAAAGTTTCTGTTGTGTGATCATTTCTTCCCAAATAATTAGATGACATAGTACTTGTATTATGTTGTCTAATGAATTTTTCTTAAACTTCAGACAACTTAGAAAACTATATTATGTCGTGTGATCTCATTCAAACTTTTCAAGGTGACACTGTCGAATTTTAAGATACATTCAGACAATAAGTCAATTTTATTATGTCGTCTGGTGACCCCGGATGGCAGAAAATTGGCCTTCTGTCGTCTAATCTATGTTGTTTGATGGACCTTTTCTACTAGTGAATAGAAGAATTAGTACCTATTCAGTATAGAGAAAAATTAATTAAACCAGTTAAAGTATCCCAATGGGATTCTAGAATTGTACAAATAACTCATTGTTTAAATAATATACCACTTAGGATTGAAAAGCAACAATTCAGCCTACCCTTAACATTTGCATCACGCGTAGGATCTTACCAATTTATATTAGGCTTAAACTTTACCAAAAGTTTACAAGAATTTTACTATAATCCACCTGATATAACATTTTATAAGAAAACAACAACCACTCTAGATCAGAGTAATTTATTAGAAACTTATAATAAATTTAGCATAGAAGAGTCAAAAGAACAACAAGATGATTCTTTGAAAACCTTAGAAAATGAAATTTTAGATGAACAAGATGTAGATGAGTCAATATTTGAGTTAGAGTATCCATCTTTAGAAAAAATAGCACCTTATGAAATTATACCTTTAAATAGACCTAAAACTTTAGAGAAGTTATTACAATTAGCAGAACAAACTAGAATAATAGGAGAAGATCGACAACTATATTGGAATAAAAATAAAATATCAGCTAAGCTAGATATCATAAACCTAGATTAAACCATTAAGACAACAGATATGCCATGTAATCTTTTAGACAAACAAAAATTCGAACAACAGATAAAAGAGTTATTGAACCTTAAGGTAATTAGACCTTCAAAATCTAGACATAGATCAGCAATCTTTATAGTTAGAAAGCATTCAGAGCTTAAGAGAGGAAAAACTAGAATAGTATATAATTATAGGAGATTAAATGATAATACTTATAAAGATAGTTATAAATTACCAAATAAAGATTAATTGATAAACAAAATTTAAGAGAGTAAATATTTTAGTAAGTTTGATTGTAAGTTAGAATTTTGGAAAATTAGATTAGCAGAAGAATCTATAGAATGAATAACATTTACTTGTCCAAAACTCCAGATAGACAATTTGAATGGTTAGTAATGTCATTTGGACTAAAAAATGCACTATATATTTTTCAGCAAAAAATGGATCAAATTTTTACGAAAGTATGATAGTTTTTGTAATGTATATGTTGATGATATACTAATACATTAATTTTTGTAATGTATATATTGATGATATACTAATACATAACAAGAATAGAAATGAACATAGAAAGCATTTAGAAGTTATACGAAATAATTTTATAAACAATGGTATCTTTATCAGCAAGAATAAAATAGACTTGGAAAAGCAATATATAGAGTTCTTAGAAATATATATTAAGTCAGGTACTATACAGTTACAAAAATATATAGCAAGAAAAGTTGTAGAATTTCTAGACAAGTTAGAAGATAAAAAGTAATTACAAGTATTCTTAGGACTTTTGAATTATGCAAGAAACTTCATTCCTGATCTTGGTAGGAAAATAACAGTTTTACACAGCAAGACTAGCAAGACAGGTCAAAAATACTTCAATATGGAAGATGTTAAGTTAGTACAACAAATCAAGCAAGAAATTACGCAGTTAAATCCTTTAGCAGTACCATTAGACAATAGTTACAAATAGTCGAAATAAATGCATCATCATTAGGATGGACATGAATTGTCTATCGAAAAAAGAGTAAAGATTTAACAAAATCAAAAGAACAAATATGTCGATATGCTTCTGGTAAGTTTAATGATATACAATCTAAATTACCACCAACAGATTTAGAAATATTCAGAATCATTAATTCCCTTGAAGCATTTTCACTATTTTTGTATAATAAAGTCTTTACAATTAGAACAGATTGTGAAAATATAGTATCTCATTGCAACAAAATTAGTACTCACAGGCAAACAGCTCGTAAATGGGTCAATTTTTTTGATTCTATTACAAGAAATGGCTTTAAACCACCCTTTGAGTACATAAAAGGAGTTGAAAATACAATAGCGAATATCTTGTCCGGACTTATTTTGTAAACAGTCATGCAACCCTTTCAACCTTCTTCGAGCAATAATCAAGCACATAGTAGTTTACTCCCAATGGAAGCAAGAATAGCAACAATCACTCATTCCTACAATGGAATTTAGATTCAAGAAATCCGTGAACTACACCTCAGGTTTAATAGCTCACCTTTATTATATACAAAGCAAAAAGTCTTGTTAGATAACCTTTGCAAAATTAGAATACAAAACTCTGGCATGAAGAGAGGACAAGAAAAATTAGTGGGAGCTTTAGAGCAAGAATTTTTGAGTGATAGGGTAGACAAAGAAATAGCAATATAAGAATATCACAAACTCTAAGCACATTATGCTAGAATTCATTCTCAGGTTGATAGTCTTCGTGAACAACATAATATTGGTAGAACATAATATGGTAGTTTACAAGAAGAGCATAATATCGTTAATGAGTATTTTTGTAGACTAAATGTTAATCATCAAAAAATGATCGCATATTTACATAATATAGATAAAGATTTCTCTGCATTTTTCCTAGAAGCACAAAAAAAAATCCATACTTTTTACAAACTTTAGCAAAAGAGAGATTTTTCCACATTCCTGATAATGTAAAAGATAATACATTAAATTTACAGCATGATAAACATCTTTATTTACAAATAGCCATTCAAATGTTTTTATTTAACCTTATTTCTACTCCAAAATTAGGCATAAGAGCCGTTTATTTTTCTAAACTTAGTCTTGAAAATGAAAAAAAAATCAAATATCATATATATCTTACTAGCCAACATAAACATGGAAGAATTTGAAGAAATGTACATTGAGCACGATGCCAACATAATTTTAGTTACCCCTGGTTTGTTAATAGACCATGGTTTTCTTGTTCATCTTTCCGTTAAAAGTAAAAATCATGTTACTTCTTTGTCTCACCAACTTCGGTTTGGCATAGAATACTATATAGAAATATGGAGAATAGAAGAAGCAAGAAGAGATGCTATAAAATTAGAATTTACTAGTATACCTTCAGCACCAAGTCGTACTAGTATGTACTCCGACAGAGCAAGACATCTTATCCTTATATCTCACCAAAATTGTAGAGAACTTCCAGCAATTTCAGATACCTGCTTCAGTACCAAATTTAGAAGATATTCATAAGTTTAGAGCATCACAATTAATGATAGAAGAATATTGGAACGATAGTGATTTGTACCTAGTTTACCAAACCAGCACCATAAACATGTATACCACAGAGATATATGAAGCACTTCCCAGAACCGATGACAAATACCAAACCACAATGAGTGAAATCACCAGAGAAACATATAATGAACTAAAAAAAGAAAAGCAAGAATCAACAGAAAGAATGGAGAGAGAATTTTGGGAAGCAACTGCTAGAGAAGAAAACCAAGCAGAAGCAACATTAAGACAAGTACAAATAGGTTTACTCTTCGATAGAATGATCGAAGTTAAAGGCCATAATATTGACAATATGATGGAACCATGATGAAAGAGTGAAGCAGGAGAATTCTTGAAAAGACCCAACCCTAACTTACTAGTAAACCAGATAGTTTAGCTAGTAAGCTAGAATGAAATCCCAATGATTAACTAACTCTGAGAAATTCTGTGAAATTTTTGACATAACTCCCTATGAAAATTGGACAACCCAAAAACTTGCAGGAAGATAACACTTCACACAAAATCCCACAGACACACCATGGACCACCAACGTCTATCCAGATTTATCAACAAGTGACATAAACTAAAACCAGCAACTAAACTCAGAGATATTTAAAAACATATTGACAACTTGCTGGTTCTGCATACAAAGGAAATAGCTCTACGACTTTAAAAGTAGTTGACTCAGTTGTTTACAAAAAACACTCTTTTAACAAGAGTACTACTAAAGATAACATAGAAAACTGATATCCAGAGGGACCTCTATATACAAACTGACAGTGAGCTAAAACATACTGCTAACAGAAGACTGGTGGACTCGAAGCCTGTGACGACACCAAGCACATTCTCGGGAAATAAACTGCAGCCTGGGAAACGGAAACCGAAATGCCCAAGAAAATGCATTAAAATATAAAACGTTAGCGTGAGTGGACAAAATAACATAATCTGCATAAAACTGATTTAACATTCCTTTCCCTTGATTTTTCGTGAAATAATGCGAGTTCAAAAATATATAACTGAAATACGTACAATGGAGGCTCTCGCCCAGACCACCTAACCTGAGTCGGCTAGCTACAAAAAAAATAAACGTGATAGGATCGTTCCCATGCCACCTAACCTGAGTCGATCTGAGTCAAACGAGGCCACCTAACCGCCCCTTACTAAACTATTCAGTGATCAACCGAATAGCTAGAGCATCGATGCAACTAAACAAATCATCACAAATAAACCTCCAAATTTAAAAGCTGTTAAAATAAAATTGTAGAGCATGCTGAATAAAATAAGAACTCGCTACGACTGTGAAAAATAAAGGTCCACTCACAAGTCTGTGACTACTGCTGGGGTCCAGCGAAATTCTCTTCGTTGCTAGGGTCACGATCTCGATGTCCTGAAATACGGATCATACAATATCAAAATACGTAAAAATCATGGAAATGATCCTAAAAATAACCCCGAAAGTTCCCTCGAAGAATCACGTAAACTGCTTCGCCAGAGCTTCGCCTTGGGTGGCGGCACATTTTATCACGTGCCACCACAGGCGGCGGCGCATGGGCCACACGTTCCCTGGTGAAACAGCTCTGTTTCCAACGATTGACACATCGTTGGAAATCTCTTATCGAGCCTACAACTTTAATAACTGGAAATCCGTCCAATTCCGTAGTCTTAGGGTCCAAATTGCCGCCACAGATGGCGGCGGCGACCACCGTCAACCACCACAGTTGACGGCATTTAACCCCACGTTTTCTTCCTCTTTCCAAGCCCAATATATTCTTCCAAAGGACCACCATTATCCAATAACCACCTCGGTCGAAACTACCTACCCAGAAACACTCGGGGGGTCGAGGGTATCCAAAACCCCCAACCCTCACCCCCAACCTGTTTTTTGTCGCCGAAGGTGGCCAAAAATGGCGGGTTGGGTCAAAATTTTCGTTCAGGTCGATGGAGAGGAAAGCGGGTTGGGGTTCGATGTTTTTCTGATTTCTGAAAAATATTTTTCCAAAAATCCCCCTATTTATACCAAAAATTTCTAATCAGATCAACGGTCTAAAATCAAACTTATCACGATCAAACAGTCGAGAATTAACCGACTAAAAATCATTTCGTTTTAAATTTTTCTTCTCACACCAATTTTCGATAAACATAAAAACTAGCTCGTAAATCTAAAAAATTTCTACGAGATCGAAATTAAATATTCTACAACTTTTGTGAAAAAAGTTAAATCAAATTCACGCCCAGTGAAAAAGCCGTTAACAAACTCACTAATGCGACTAATTCGCGATAAACTTTAATATGTCTCGATAAACGCATAATTTTGGTTCGTGTTGTAACAATTGTAGATAAGAAAGAAAATTGGATAAGCAAAAGGAAGAAGAAGGAATGATAGAGAAGAAAGAAAAGATAGAGAAGAATGAGCAGAATGAGAAGATAAACTAGGAAGAACCAACAAAAGATAAGAAAGGAAGAAGTGAAACAGAAGAAAGAAAAAGCATCACGGCATAAATGAAAAAAGAAGTTGATCTAATCGGCAAAACAATGACCTTGTTCGGCAATTAAAAGAACCAAATGGAGCTTCAATCAGCAAAAAGATGGACATGTTCGGCAATTGAAAGAAGAAGATGAAGAATTGTCAATTTCAAACTGATAATAACATTATTATAAATATTTACATACAAAAGAGTAAATGAGTCTTTTGAATAATGGAAGTACTCAAACTGGGATGTACGATAGACATTCCCTGTTAATGCTCATTGCTCTGTCGATCTGTGTAGGAGAGATGTTCTTGGAAATTGATGACTTTCCATCATACAATTTATCACTCTCACGCCAAAAAAGAAACATATAATTGGATATAAACATTTGTTTATTTAAGCGACTAGCTCACTTTTATTTGCTTGGAATTACTGTTGGCCGGATGGAAAAGAATTACACTGAAACAACCGTACATGAGCTAATCGATGAAGCTGGTTGTGGCGAGCTAGCCAAGTGTGTCTAAGATTTTGCTGCAGCAAGGAAGGTTACTCTTCGGCCTTTGAAATAGGTAAACATTGCACTGCGTTCAGGAAGGGTCTGTTTGATTGTGGGCGTCTCCTTGAACCTTTGAATCCATGCATGTAAACGAGGGAAGCATTCGGCTTCCAACACTTTCACCCCCGCTATTTTCTCCATAATTTCAAGCCACCAAGCTAACCACCCGAATTCCAAATCCACCATTCCAATCACATTTCCACCGAAAAACTTCTTGTCTTGGAGGGCCTGTTCTTCCAAGATCCTCATGACTTCTTGTCCTTCTTTTGTTGCTTTCACTTGGTCTTCTCCCTCAGTTACGAAAAATCTAAAGAGTGATGGACTCTGCATGTGTTGCAAATTAAGAACATGTACATTAGTTCGAGTTGGATAATCTTCGATCTTTCGTTCTATATATCGTACGGTAATTTAGTAGACTGTCACATGTCAAATACTTCTATAAACACACACAAAACTACGCAACAAATCAATGAACTAACTCATTTCACAGGATAATGTAGCAAAAATATTTGAGTGATCATTTACCTTATCTTCTCCGAACTTTGTCCAGAATCGGGCCAGAGCTCGTTGGTGAGGGTCTGTAGGAAGTAAGGGGTTCTGTGGCCATGTCTCTTCGATGTACTCGAGGATGACAACAGACTCTGCAACTGGTTTTCCAGCATGTACAAGAACAGGAACCTTCTTATGAACTGGGTTGTACTTTAGAAGACGATCACTCTTGTTATTTAGCACATCCTCTTCTACATACTCATAATCTACACCCTTGAGTTTTAGTGCCCAAATAACCCTATACACAAATGGACTTCGCAAAGCTCCTAACAATGTAACTTCAGCCATCTTTCTGGTTTGTATTCTGAACCTGGTTTCCAGATTGATGATGTATATATGGCCACCACTCAACTTAGTTATCTTGGGCGTCAAGTTCACGGTTTGTATGGATTAGAGGAAAATTTGTTCTTCAGCATGCTTCTGTTGACAGCCTACTTTTCAAAAGTAGTTTGTATTCATCCTTGTTAGGTCAAATGCAGACTATTTTTTTTGGATTCAAAATTGAGAATTTCAGATGCAACAAAAGTAAAAAGAGAAGCCACTTTTACAACATCCACCCTAAGGTCAAACCTAAAAAACCGAGTTGGAGGAGGGAAATGTACAGTACAACACCAAAATGTATTATTGTGTGTCCTCTGACCAACTTGAGCTATGTTATCGATTAAGAAATCAGCTTCTCACAGTATGCGACAAAGTCGCAAAACGAGGATCTGAGAAGAAAAATAGTGAATTATCCAAAAAAAATAAAATAGTGAGATATCTAGTCCAGAACAATAGCGGTGCTGACTATGCAGTAAACAACTAAAGATGCATGGAGAAGAGTAGTCAAAGACTCAAGAGTAGTCATATTCGACCATAAAATTCTCAACAGCTATTGGCCGACTATTTTTCAACAATTTGTTAGTCAAGCAAATAATACCAAATTTATCTTCTTTTTCTACTGAGACAAGAGTAGTCATATATTAACAAAACTCTTATCATAGCTTTTTGAGCACAAGTTCACAAGGAATAACAGCCAATCAACAAATTGAGGCACAGCTCCTATGAGAGTAGGAAACCTGAAGATCTACATAGAAATGAAGTGATGGACGAACATGACCTAATTTCTTTCATTACGCACTACAGTCATATGGGTGCAAAGCATGACCTTTTTTTATTTAAAACAGACTCCATTAAAGAGTAAACTGTAAACACGAACGGATTCTATCCCACTCAACTCTGATTGCATATGTCCAGCCAAAAAAAAAAAAACAATTCAATCCATTTAGTGGTTGTAGACTTGTAGGAGACATAGCTCAAGGAGCTTTCTCGCACCAGTCAGAGAGCCTTGCACTTGATCTAACTGGTCTGCTACATGTTTGTTGAGAACCCAGGTTTAAAAGCAAAAAGAACCAGTAGTAAGCTGTTATTGCAAAGAATATTGAATTGGACTCTAAAGAGAGATAAAACTTTTGGAAAGAAAAACTGTGACAAAGAGAATTAACTTGAGTAACTTACATGGCAGGATGCTAAATGTAAAAATGAATTACATGGGATCCGAAAGTTCAGCTCGATATGGAATTAGGAAAACAACATGGAAAAAGAAAAAATAAGGAGGGAAGATTGTGCAGAAAAATCTTTACATTCAAGAGAAAGCATTATACTTGAAATTGCAAACAAAAAACGAACTGTTTGCAAAAAACTAATGAATTTAAATATCCTTAGATGAAGAACTCGCCAAGCAATTCAAAGAATGTGGTTGATTGTAGAAGAGCTAACTGTAAATTTGACACCAGAGAGATCAGTCAGTGCTGGGGAAGCAATACAATGATATAAATGATATCTAAAAGCGACAATGAAACCTCCATAACACTTGCTTAGATTGAAGTATCTAGATATAAGATGAAGAAACATATATAGTACTGAGATAAAGTGAATATGTCTATCCGGAATTCAGGATATTGGCCTGAATGGGAACTTGAGACTTACATACAAACAGCACATGATGGTAGCTGTAAATGGGAACTGTCCATTATTGTCTTAAAAGACCTGCGACAAACGCAATAACAACAGAACATTCAGCTGGGTATTATTAGTTTCTCTTGAACCATGTTTCCAAGGGCTTCCCCCACCTCTTGCACAAAAAAGTACGAATTTGGGAACCGAGCTCTGATATTTCTCCATCGCTCTCTTCAAACCCTTCACAGTTCTGAGCATCAAAACACGCAAGCTCTTTGCAGCTCTGCATAACAGTAATGGCATACTCCCTTTCAATGCAACAGTTCCTCATTCTTAACGACTTCAAGTTTGGCAACAATTTCACAATCGTGTTTGCCTCAATTCCATGAAGATTGGCACCATCAATCCCCAAACCCATAAATTTCTTGCACTGAGTGCTGATTTGCACAATGATTCTGTCCCAAACATCGTTGCAGAAAGGAAGACCTTCTTCCACGATCAACTCATTGAAGTGCTTCGTCAAATTTCGACCTCCAATGCGACCAAATTCCTCAATTTTCGCAAATGTCCCTGTCTTAGTGTAGAAGTACTGCAACTGTTTCCACTTCTCAATCAACTCAGGAAGAATGTGACAAGTCTTGAAAATGACCAAATCGTCTCTCACCGACACAACCCTAAGAAGTGGGCAGTTATCCGAAGCATATCTCAACGCTTCCTCAGTACAGAACTGGGGGAATGCAAGTTCAGTAGCTTTCCCACTACTAAGATCCACACTTGACAAATGCAGTTAATGAGAAGCGAGTAGCATCAATCCTATATTGCTCTATGAACTTGTCATAAAAAGGACCGAAACTCTGAGGCCCATCAACATCATCAGAACCAAACAACGGAGAAGGTGCATAGTCTGGAAAGTCGAGGATTTGCCAGCATAAAGGGTTGAGGGTAAATTCGTACCATGATTTGCTGACAAAGGGGATGTGCAGAAGCAGAGACTCCATCCCAACTCTTGAAAACACGTTCATCAGGCAGTCTGGGTTTAACTCATCCCATCTTTTTCTTCGCTCATTCTCAGTCTCAGTATCAATCTGTGCTTCTGTTTTGCAATCGATGAGTCGAGCCTTCTTTTGGGTATCTTGAACTACAGTGGCGTCGAGCATTGTTGTCGCTCCAACTTTCGCAGTAGGGATGTGGCCAAACAGTAAAACCCTCCAGATGCCTGGTCTGGACCTCGAATGGTTTTGAAATGACTGTAATAATTTGTTCGATAAAATATGTGTTTTAAGAAAATCGTAAATGTGACCACTATAATATCTTTTTACAAAACAGTTTTATGTTCTCCGAACACAATAATACAGTAAAAATATATTTGATAAATTATTTTTAGAAAATAATCTTAACAAATAAAAAATATTGAAAACAAAAAATGCACTACGTTCTGTAAAACGTTAAAATGAAATTTTTATTGTTTTCTGAAAATAAAATCTGAAAAACATTAGGAAAAAAATTAAGATTAATTTTAGGAGAAATTATTTAAAAACTTAAAAGGACATAAGTTTTCTAAAAAAACTAACTTATGACACTAAGGTAAAAAATGTTTAACTTATGATACTTTTTTTTTTCCAAAAACACTCGGCTGATATCATTTTCTCCCAAAAAAGCCCAATAAGTTATAAAACTCATTTTTTTTGACGATTTTGCCATTCTTTCCTAATTTGAATTCTGTCCATAAGAGAGAGCTGCGAAGCAACTCTCTCTTCCCTCCTTTTTTGCTGGGAAAGTAAATCTCTCTCTTTCTATCTCTCTCTACAATCGCTCTCTCCCTCTCTCTCTCTTTCAGAAATCGCCGCAACAAAAACTCGGTCCAATCTCAACGTCGTACGAAATTTCAAGCGTTGTAATTTTCAAATCTCTGTCTATCTATCTCACTGATTCGCTATCTCTCGTCATCTCTGTACAGAAATTTATGAATTTCATATGTTCAATTCTGTTGTACATCCAATTTTCACTTTGTTTTCCTATGTGATAGATGATTTCAATTATTGTTGCACGAATCTGTTTCCGTTCGTAGTTGTATTAATCGATTTCATGATAGTATTTATTACTTTGCTACTCAAACTATATGCATTGCGATATCGAAATCTACTTAATTACGTTTGGATCTGATTTTGGTTTAAAAAAAATACGTTTTAGTATATATTAGAGTATCTGTCTGGGTATCTGTCAATGTATCTGTCTGAGAATCTGAACCTATTTGTCTAAGTATCTGTCAACGTATTTGTTTGAGTATCTGTAACTCTATTTATTCTGTTAAAAGTATCAGACCTTACTGTCAGTTAACCAAAGTATTTACACGCGTTTCTGCAACTCTTTTGTAGGTATGTTCAATAGAAACAACACATTCTCCAATCATTGTGAAATATATTCATGGTTGAGAAGGTGTGATGGATATTTTGGGTGATGATATCACATTTGTTGACATTGTGGATATTATCCGTCAACGATTCAAAACACTCAATAACTCAGTCTTGACATACAAATACTGTCTCCCCCAGAGGATTAACACATTTTCCTCGAAACTGACCGTGACGTATTTTTGATGATGCTTTCTATCCAAAGACTCAATTCAAAATATATTGAGATCAGAATCACTGACCTGAGTGAGGTAGAACATTCAAAAACTCATTTGAATATCTGTTTGAATATCCGCCGCAATATTATGTCAAGCTAAAACATGTATACGTTTCCTCTTCCCAGCAAACAGCAAACATCAGTTCCAAGCAATCGGCGGTCTGTAGCAATCATAATGAAAACTCAAGCCAGGATGTGCAAATGAATGGTTGCTTGGAAATATGTAAAGTTGCAGACGTCAGTTTTGGATGCTTTCGAGAAGAGGAGACAAATGATTACTTGACAAAACCAGGGGCTAAACTTATACAAGAAAAGGGGCAGATATTCTTAGGCGGGGTGATTGAGTTCAGGCTGAAACTCAGAAAGTACACAATCGAAAGTGGATTCAAGTTTATATATGAGAAGAATGAGCCCACACGCGTAAGTGTACATTGTAGATACAAAGGACGCGATAAATGCAACTGGTTTGTGAATGCAAAACTATTCTGCTCGAATATGTCATTTTACATCATTGAAATAAATAATAATCATACATGCAAAGAAAAAGTCTGGAAATAGACCAGTGAGATGATAAGATCTTCTATTGTCAGGTCTGATACGTTTTTTTAGCATCACTGGCTAGCTACTTCTCCAAAAAAAAAAATCTAGTGTCTAGAGATATTGTTTTCTATACTTGAAACTTATCATTTATTCAATACTCAGCTCAATCATTAAGGACAAACTGTGCGCTGAACTGAACAAGGGAGCCGAGGCCTTACAGACAGAAATCAAAAAGTGTTTTGGCCTGAAAGTCCCTTACAAGATGGTGTGGTATGGAAAGGAATTGGCAATGAACTTACTGCATGGAAACGAAGCAGAATCATACACAAACATTCTCTGGTTCCAAGACGAATTTATGAAGACAAATCCTAGCTCCAGAGTTGTTGTAGATATTGATCCGAAAACACAAAGGTTTTATTGCCTTGTTGTGTCATTTGGAGCTTGCATGCATGGATTCCAATACTATAGACCCATGATTTTCGTTAATGCAAGTTTCCTCAAGAACAAATACAAAGGACAGATCATGGAGGCCTCTGCAAAAAGACGCAGATCAAGGTAATGTAGACAAATGAAATGATAGGACTATATGAGTATCTATCTAAATAACTGTCTGGGTATCTGTCTAAATAACTGTCTGGGTATATGTTTGTTTTTCCTTTTATAAACTACATTTAAGTATTTTCTGTACAACTAGATAGGAACCTTAGCTTTTTGTTTCTTTTCAATTCATTTCAGGACTCTATCCAATTGCATTTACGATAGTCGATGCCGAAAATGACAGCAACTGGAGGTGGTTCTTGATGAACCTAAGAGATGAGATAGACAGACACTGCATAAATCAGGAAACTAATACTCGCAGGAAAATAACATTTCTCTCCGATCGTCATAATGGAATTATGAGTTCTATTTCAGAGGTATTCCCTAATGATGAGCATGGCTACTATTTTTGACACTTGGTTGCTAACATCAAAGACAACTATAAAGGACACGCCAAAGACAGAATTTCTGAACTCTTCATGCAATATGCATATGCCAGAAGTGAGAGGCAATATGAGTTCCTTTTTAACCAGCTTAATCTAGAAGGAGTATATGCAGAGATAACAGAATTCTTCAAGGATCTCCCTCAAGAAAAATGGTGTGCTGCATTCTTCGGAAGAGATAGGTATGGCGAAATAACAAACAACTCATAGTGCTTCAACAGCTGGATAGTACATCTTCGTGCACTGCCTGTCTTCTACCTTGCAGACGAAATCAGGTCATCCATTACAACCTAATTAATTCTAATGGTTATTTCTAGGATATCTGTAAAAAAAATGCACTGTTTCTGAAAAAAAATATCATGGGTATCTGTCTGAGTAGCTGACTGAGTATCTGTCTGGGTATCTAGTTTTTGGTTACATTACAACCATTTATAAAAACCTGATTCATTATGTTATTTCTATGATAATTCACTGTTTAATTCCTTCTTTTTTCTTTTCTTTTCTGTTACTATTATCACTGGAGAAAGGTAATGGAAATGATGGCAAGCAAAAGACAAGAATCAAAACAATGGTACATTGTAATGGGATACAAAATGGAAGAAAAGCTCAATGAAACACTTTAAAATGGCAGACATTGGAGAGTGATGCACTCCAGTGGTTTTGTCTATGAAGTTCAAGCTGACAAATACAATGGTGCAGTCAACATGGAGACATGGACCTGCTCATGTGGATAGTGGCAGTTGCTGAGGTTTCCGTGTGCCCATGCCCTTGTTGTCATTCAAGAAAAAAGACTGAATATTTACGATTACATGAACAAATTGTACAAATTTCAATATTACAAGCAAGCCTACTCATTCACACTCAATCCAGTGCCAAACATTGAGAAATCCATTCAGGACATATCACAAAACAGACCGGATGCCAAGCCTCTACTAACAAAGAAACAACCGGGAAGACCAAAAAAGAAGAGAATTAAGAAGAAGAGCGAAAAAGAAATAATGCTGACAGAATGCTCAAGATATCACCACACTGGTTACAATAGGAGAACCTGCAACAACCCTATCGATTGAAAACATTAATGTCTGTGTGGTTTATTGAAGATGTTATCAGTATAATTTTCTAAAAGTTTGAATATTTGTCTGAATATCTGTTAAAGTATCTGCATAGATATTTGTCTGGATATCTGTATAAGAATTTCAGATATGCAACTTGTTAGTTGCAAAATACAAACAGAAAATTGAGGTTGTTTTCGGGTCTCTTGATTTTTATTGTTGTTTTGTTTCATACTGCATGGTAAAAGAAGGGGAAAAAAGATTTTAAGATTTTATTGCATAAGTTACTACAATGATTCAATAAAATTCAAGGATAGCTGTCTGAGTATCTGTCTAGGTATCTGTCTCCTTACCTATTTGAGAATCTGTTTGATTAAGATTCAATCATTTCATACACACATTCATTCATCCAAGATCATTGCAAAGAAAAACATAAAATGAAGAACAGAAGATAAAGAAACATAAACTTCATTAATTAAATAGGATATTGATTCAATTACAAACATCAAAACACACAATAACTAATAACAAAATGGGGACAAAATCTTATGCTTCACATCTTGGTCTTCTTCCTGCTTCTCCCTGCAAAACCTGGCGGAAGACGAGATGCAATGCCAATAAGAAAATCAAGCATCTGGTCCTATTCAGCAAGGATCAGGTCCATATCTTCCTTCATCGTCTCCACTCGACGCTTCATACGACCCATTTTCTTCACAAAAAGTTGAAGAGGGACACCAGGAACAACACCTACAGGAGATTGAGCAGCACGAGGAGGAGGAGGGCCTGATACAGAGTCTTCAAAGGAGGAGGAGGAGGATTTGGACTTTGATGGATCAAAATCTTCTTTGGTTGAATGATCAGAAGTGTCTGAGTTGTGTGGGTTCTTCTTCCTTGACGCCATAGTTTTTTGTGATGATAAAAACTCAGAGAGAAGTAGAAGAACTCAAGCAGAAGGAGTTGATAATGAAATACAAACACGTTATGGAGAATGTGGGAAGCCAGTACTATTTATAGAGAACAAACCAAAATTTATTTTATGGTTGAAGTGGTTTATTCCCGCGTCTTTTCAGTTTTCTTTCTCTTTTTACGACAAGACGCTTCATATCTCAATCTCTCTCTCTCTCTCTCTCTCTCTCTCTCTCTCTCTCTCTCTCTCTCTCTCTCTCTCTCTCTCTCTCTCTCTCTCTTTTTATGACAAAACTATTCCTTTCTCATTGTTTCTCCCAACAAGCATGCATAACGGCATTGAAAAATATTAAGGGACATTAATACGCAATCTTTTATCTAAAAAAAAAGAAACAAAACGACTCCATCAACACAATCTTTCACTCTCTATAAATAAAAGATGTACTGGACATAACTCATTCACAAAACAAAAACATTTCTATTCACTTCTCTTTTCCTTCTATTCAAAAGATAAAATAGCCAACACCTCCAAGAACTCTTTTGAAGAGATGATCGAAGAAATGGTCTGGGAAGACAAGGAAGCCACACGCCGCCGCTGTCGCACTCAAGAATAAACTTCTTCACTTCCAAATATGCTGCAACAATTATCTAATAGGATGACTAACCTTGAGGATGGCCTCAAGGATCTAAAGGAAAAGCAGAAACTAATCAAGGAGGTAATCCTTCAACTTCTTCGTCAAATATTCGATATGCTGCCTCCCCCACCATCAGGATTTGATGGAGCAAGCACCAACAAGAAGAGGAAGCTTTGAAGATGAATCATTGTCGATTATTATGTATTCCTATAATTTCTACGATTGTATTTTTTTTTTCATTTTATCAATGAATCTATTTTAATTTAGAGAATGAATAGTGTTATTTAAAGAATGAATCTATATTGTTTAGTCATTTTCAAAGCCTATTTGCTCAAGTATCTGCTCTTCTACCTGTCATTCAAAATTAACACACGACAAAAAACGACGTGTCATTTTATGAACAAAAATGAGTATATGTCTAATTCGCTGCATAAGTAGCTGTCTGAATATTTATCTTTAAGGTTGGTTTATGATTGATGGATTTCAATACCAAGTATATAAACAGATTTGAGTAAGTTTTCTCTTGTAAAATAGATCAGATAGTGCAAATCAAACAATTTAGTTCATAGGCTTAAGACATTAGTTCTCTGATTCAAACATTCAAGAGAAACATAGACAGATACCCAAATAGATATTCAAGCAGATACTCATGCATATACGCAAAAAGGGATAAACATTCTATTAAACAAAGGTCATTACAAAAAGTTCTTCCCATTGACTTCCAACTAAAACATCCATTACAAACAACACAAAAACTGGACATTTTTTGGTAAGCAAAATGGATCCCAAATCTCTAAACACCGAAACCTAACTACTACACTACTACTTATACAGAATAAACAAACTATTGATTACTTATTTATTGTTATACATAAACTGATGGAACCATTCAACCTCCGAAAGAACTACACATAAGCTACATTGGCCACAATGTTTGCAGTCCTTCACTAAACTTGGAATGAAAACATCCGGATGTGTCAGATGTTGCAATATAGAATCATACGGAATATGATCAATGTCCAACCCATTCACTCGTACACACCTTACTCGTGATTCTATTTCATTTCTACAGTATGGCATAATCAAAGAGGCCTTGATTGATGATAGCCAATGTTTCATTAAGGAGGATAGACGACTGTACTGTAGATCTTCGGGGATGGCCATAATCATCAACGTGTATGACATGTATTCCGAAGTGTAATGTCAGAGGATTTTGTTGATCCTTGTAGCTTCACCAAACAATATACGTGCTTGAAGTATGCTTCTAGTAGTTAAAACAAATGATGCATTGTGTTTCGATACAGAGTTTTCGGTGTTCTAAATTGCCATGATAGATTCAAGAACAGTTCCTCTATGTCAAACTCCCAGTCTGTTCTATCCAAATCCCATATATTTGTAGCAGGAAGATATCTTTTCCAGGTAGGGGCGTAAATGGATGCATCTACAGCCGATAATATATCTCGGTACGAGCCAAATCCCTGAATTTCCTGCAAACTGACATCAAAACATAAATTACAGCATGCCATTGCACACCAAATGGCCTAGAGCGGACGACAAGAATCATTATATATTGCCAAACCACATCGGGCAGTTCCTTCCATGGTTCCTCCATAATTTTGGTGTTCATTTGGGGCAGAACAAGCGCCGATGACTCTCCATTTGGGCAAAAAGATAAGGTTTAAGGGCTGGAGCAGTTGTGCCTTGATGATCTTCGAGGATTATGACCCATTGAATGATTTTTTTGTTGTGAGGATTTTCTGGGAGATAAGATTGGGGTTTGGTTTAGGATTAGGGTTTTCAGAAAAAAGTGTTTAGAGAAAGTGATGGCGCTTGGGGAGATACTTTCCTATTTATACAGAGGCTAAGAAGAAGGTCGGTCCTCGAGAATACAACATGTGCGGGAGCCACACGTGCGTTTTGATCATATTTTTAACGATAGAAACTTCTCCACCTCCAAATATACTGCAACAGTTATCCAATATGATGACTAACCTTGAGGATGGCCTAAAGGATCTCAAGGAAAATCATAAACTCATCAAGGAGAATGATGAGGCAATCCTTCAACTTCTTCGTCAAATATTCGAGATGCTGCCTCCCCACACCACCAGAAAAGAAAGCTTTAAAGATGAAGAATTGAAGTTTATTATGTACTTTTTATAATTTCTACTAATGTATTTCCATATTATCAATGAATCAGTTTTAATTTAGAGAATGAATCATGTTGTTTAAAGAAGAGAATGAATCTATATTATTCTGCCATTTTCAAATCCTATATGCTCAAGTATCTGTGAGAGTATCTGTTCAGGTATCTGTAAGAGTATATGTTCTTGTACCTATCATTCAAAATGAACAGGTGCGATAGAAAATGACATGTCGTTTATAAACCTAGAAGACGCTTATAGAGAATAAGACACTAGCGGTGACATACGTGCGTACTGATAGCCTAAGTCATGAAAGAAAAAACGACATGTCGTTTATAAACCACCATGGGTATCTGTTTAGATAGCTATCTAGGTATATGTCTAAGTATCTGTCTTTAAGGTTGGTTGGTTTATGAATTGCTGCATTTCTATACCAAGTATACACAAAGATTTGAGTTGGTTCTGTGTTGTAAATTGGATAAGAGTGTGCAAAAACAAACATTTCATTTCAAAAAGGCTTTATACATTGAATCTCTCTTTCAGTAAAACTCAAGAACAACACAGATAGTATTACCAAGATAGATACTCAAGCAGATATACAAACAGATACACAAACAGATACTTAAAAGAGATGGTCATATAATTACATCATGATCACTACAAACAAAAAACATACACTTGTTCATGACACGTGGGGGAGAAACACGTGTGTTAGAGACATAAACCCAAAACTGATACCCTAACATATAAACAAACAGATATCCAAACAAATACTCAAAGCAGGTACTCAACACAGATACTCAGAGAGAGAGAGAGAGAGAGAGAGAGAGAGAGAGAGAGAGAGATAGATAGATAGATAGAAAGAGGCATATGATTACATCCATACTACTCTGATTACAAACTAACAACATTATTCCCAGAATGGTCACTTCAAACAAAAATATACACACTAATTATTGTCCTATTATTAGATACTGTTCTGTTCTACACTTCTTCCTGAACTGGTCCTTCTTCTTGATCTGGTTCATTTTATAAACTTCCATTTTTCTTCTTTGATACCCATGATAGATCATGATTCATAAACGATTCTAACAATCTGGCCTTGAACCGAGCAACTTCATCATTATTTAGGTTTTGCTTTGCTTGCCCAAAGCTATACTGTACATGAGGTAACAAACGATAGTTTCGCAATCAAGACCAAAAGGTTGTTGAGGACTGTCGCTGATGTAGAACACCAAAATTTTGAAAAAATCAATCTTCTGATCTTGGGAGCTGAGGTTCCATATCTCAGTGTTATAGGAGCTTTGTTGAATTTGGCTCAGTGCACACTTCTAGACATTGCATTCTCAATAAACTTATTAGCTAAGTTTAGCTCTGTGGCTACGTAACATCATTGGAATAGAGTAAAACACTTCTTCAGATCCTTGATGGGATCCATTAACTCGGGCCTATTATTTCCCTACAAAGAAGTAAGAGAGAAACTAGAAATTCTGGAAAAAGGAATGGTTGAAATGCAGCTTTCTAGTTCCGCATGGTTCGACCCATCGAATCAGGTATTCGAGACGGATCAACTTGGGTTTTTTGACCCATCAAGTTATTCCCTCGGCCCGTCGAAGATGATACCCTGGACGGATCAACATAACTCATTCGACCCGTTGAAGGACCTTTCGGCTGCCAACATTGAACCATCTTTCAATGTAGTTCCCTATTCTGAGACATTGAATGATGTGTTGGTAGGATTTTCTAATGTACAGTATCTCTCTTACCAACATAGAGGGTGTTCCCAAATTGGTTATGTTTTTACCATTGAGAATATGATAATTTCTTGGAGATCTACAAAGAAAACCCTTGTTGCTACTTCCTCGAATCATTCTGAGATCATAGCTCTACAGGAACATGTTAAAGAGTGTGTCTGGCTTAGGTCAGTAATACACCATATTCAAGGGTCTAGTGGATAACGATCTACTACCACAACACTCACTTGCATCTTTGAGGATAATTCATCTTGCATTTAACAAATGAAGTTGGGATACATCAAGGGGGACAATACTATTTATGCCGAAGTACTTCTTCAATCAGCAACAACAACAACAACTACTGAATATCTATGTGAGCCGGATTGGTTCTACGGAAAATGCTAAGGACTTATTCACCAAGTCAATTCCTAAATCTACAATTGTGAAACATGTGAAACGCATTGGCATGCGAAGATTATCTGAACTCCGAGATTGAGTTACCAATTAGGGGGAGTGACATTTTGATAGACATTAGGAGAGTCTACATCACATGAAGTATATTTTGTTGTCGATGCGTTGTACGTACTCTTTTTTCCTTCGACTAAGCTTTTGTTTTGCCCATGAGATTTTTGTTTACTTGGATAAGTTTTTATAGAGACAATAAGTTATGCATCATACATTAGGAGCTCGACACAGGGAGAGCATTTAAGAAAAGTATATTCTGTATCTTCTGGTATGTGTTCTAATTAGATTAGAAGTAGAGATTCTAGCAATCCCTGACTTATAGGGATACTGATTGTAATTGATTGTAATGCATGTGTTTAAGGTCATCGATTAATGAATAAAGATACAGTTTCAGTTTATCATTGTTGCATATCTACTTTATCCTTCAACAACCTAAAGTTTTATCCTAGACCCACACCCAAAGCCCATCATAGAGAAAAGGTATTGTCCGGCCCACTCTCATCAAAGATCTCGTCGTCAGCCGCAACTCATCTCTAACCCCCCAACCACCACTCATCCAACCTCTTATCCGCGACAGATCCCCCTTATAGAGCGGAATCTCGCCTGAAGTCTGTCATCCAATCCACATAAACAAACATCAATCCAAAGCCGAGAAGGAATAAGCAGGATATATATCCAATCCACATATCCAACTTAACTCTGCTTATATATATATATATATATATATATATAGGATTATCTCCATGCATATTTGACCTTTCCATTTTAGCATGTTAGAAGCAAGGGATCCAAGGAAGATTTTTATTCGTGGCCCCTTTTTTAACTTTTGACTATCGTCTTGGATGATAGCATCTGGTAGTAAGTCCATGCAAGTATTTTTTTTTCTTTGGTCAAAAAGCATAACTTGTTGGTCAAGTTCGACAACTTGTTGGCCAAGCTCATAACGTGACGACTACTGGTCTTAATATAATTGACGAAGAGGTTATAAAGACTAGCAAATCCTCAGCAGAACGGTAAGCAAAAACACATAACCATAGAAATGGAAGAAGTGAAGCTACTAGGAACATGGCCTAGTCTCTTTGTCTACAGAGTCATATGGGCTCTGAAACTAAAGGGTGTCAAGTATGACTATGTAGAACAGGATTTGAGTCACAAGAGTGATTTACTTTTAAAGTACAACCCAGTTCATAAGAAGGTCCCCGTGCTTGTTCATCGCGGTAAACCGATCTCGGAATCCACTGTTATTCTCGAATACATAGAGGAGGTGTGGCCAGAGAATCCCTTGCTTCCCTACGACCCTTGTGAGAGAGCCGCGGCTCGGTTTTGGACTAAATTTGGAGGGGACAAGGTAAGATATTATGTGTACGTATTCATATAAATCATCAGTAATTTCGATGACGAAGTTATTTTGTCAATTTTATGAAAACAAAACAAAACTTCACTTTAACTTTTGCTATATGCATGTATGTTTGATGTAAAATTGTAAAAACATTAACTTGTTCATCGATCTATTGCATTCCATCTAATTGGATATGAATTAATGACTGAATATTGGGCCTTGTAGAGTTCAATTTTTATTCAATATTTCCACACAGTTGGGGAAGTACAAGAGAAGGCAAAGAAAGAGAGCCAAGAAGTGTTGAAGATCATTGAAGAACAAGGGCTTGGTGAGAAGAAATTTTTCGGAGGAGACAAAGTTGGATTGGCAGACTTGGCCTTTGGATGGATAGCCGGTTGGCTTCCAGCGATGGAAGAAGCAGCTGGTGTGAAGCTTCTAGAAGCCAACATGTTTCCTAGTTTAGAGAATTGGATCAAGAATTTCAGAGAAGTCCCTCTGATCAAAGACAACATTCCTGGTCATGAAGAACTAAGGGAGAGGTTTGCTCTATCTGCAAGATAGACACTTGCATGAATCAATTGTAGGGCAATGCAACGTACAGTCCATAAAGCCTTTCTTTTGGCAGAGCACGCAATAATTGAAACGAATGCATTCCCCTCTTTTCCAGAAAGTGCTTGAATTTTATAGATCTTTAGACCTTGAATAATGGATATATAGAGACACTCCTGTAATTTTTGGTCGAAACAAAACAGATCGCATGATAAACGGTCCCAAAAAATACCTAGCTAGCTTCTTTTAATGCAAACAACGGAATAGGTAAACAGCACAAAAATATGCTGGAAAATGTTGCCTGTTTCGAGATATCAGGCTAACAAAGTAACAAACAAAGCCCACATGCATGGTAAGTTTTGTTGCTTATTTCAGTTATTTGTAATAAGTTACTGTAACTGTTTTCCAAACAGAGAAATATAGTTTCATTTGTATAGCATGGTCAATTGGTCATATACCCTAAAAATGGGAAAGGGTTGTTTTTGTTGATACGCTATAAAAACCCGCAATGAATTGGTAGCCCTCAATTACCCATCACATTTCATTTCCCACAATTTTTTCTGTTCTTTCCTTTCATCAGCCGAAAATGAAGAGCGCTACTCTTTCTACTTCAAAGCTTTTGGTGAAGTTGGCATTGGTGGTGGTGCTACTCATACAGCATTCATCGGCTATTAGAGTCATCTCACCAAAACCAACTGGCGTCCTACCAACAAAGACCTCTGATGGCTTTTATAATTGTGACTTAATTTCACGATCCAACGAAGCATTACGTTCTCTGTGCATCCACCTCAACCGATTCCAACCCCTTCCGCCATCACCGCCGAGTGTTCATGAGATTGATCCAAGATATGGTATCGAAAAGAGATTGGTTCCTACAGGTCCTAACCCTCGTCACGACTGAATTCAACGCAAATTAGCATAAGATAATCATATCAATGTCCAAGAACCGATCATCTTGCTGGGTGAAGCAAATACTTACTACTCGGTAGTAGTTCATTGACATGATATTAGGAACTCAAAACAATAGAAAGAATGAACACTAGAATGCACTTGCTGTAACTCATTGTCTATTGAAAGTACTCTAGTTTATGTGTTACCCCAAGTATCCACACAATTTGCGTATGGACTTGCACAAACTTCTGCACCAACAATCTTAGAAGCACTCAGACCACAGCACCACAGCTGCATCACAACGCTCATGCAACCCTCTGAGCTTAACCTTTTGGCAGACGATAGTATTCTAAATGAAAATATGCTCATAGTAACAAAAACAGGCTAGCGCTGCAGCTGTAAATTACAAATTGAGATGAAGCATCTACAGTAACAAAACTTCACTTCAAGTTTGGCCTCTAGCTATACAGCCTTAATTAGTAGGCCTTCTACTATACAAATGCTAACACATTCTTTGAATGAAAACCATTTTCACATTTGCAATTGAAATGTGTGCCTGCACAGCAAAACTTAGTATTCCTTCGCTTTCCGTCTCAATTCATTAAGCTCCATCTCAATTTCTGAATCCTTGAATGGATATGCCGTGTTGGAACTCGGAGTAACAGTTTTTCCAGGTGGAAGATCTCCTTTCTGTTTTAAAAGAGAGAGAGAGAGAGAGAGAGAGAGAGAGAGAGAGAGAGAGAGAGAGAGAGAGAGAGAGAAGTTCCATAATGAAAACTTACTTAATGTTTCTTGGTCAACCAAAATAATATACAAGTAGCTACTAATCTACTGTAGCGTACACTTCTTACAGAGCTACATTGTAGCAAAATAACAGGCATACAAGTAGCTACTAATCTACTGTAGCGTACACTTCTTACAGAGCTACATTGATTTATGTAGCGTAACTATCATAAATCAATTGCACTAGTTTATGCATAGATAGTTGTCCTTCAAGATAAGGCATACCTTTGAACTACCAGACAGTTCTCTCTTCAAGTTTGCAAGATCATCATCAACAGAAGAGCTCTCTAGCATTGCAAACTGCAAATTTGGTATAAGTTTTGAAATAAGTAATCCAGATTAGGCAGAGACACCGTCGTAACAATCGCCAGTAGAAACCTATTGCTATTGATTAGGTATATAAACAGAGCACACTGTGATCATCTACTAAAGAAAACAAAGAGAAACGAACAAAATATTCATCAGATACTAAAGGACATGTATATAATTGGAAAAGAGAAAGGTGGCATCTAATGTCGACATTTCGTAGATTCTTTTGTCTTTAATAATTACGAAAAAAAGCTTTTGAAACAAAGCTGGTAAATTATACTGAATTATCAATATAAATAACTGGTGAATGTCCTACAAATAGTTGACCCTTTTGATCCCATCAACTTCTGGACTTACTCAGCTTAGATGTCCAATAACATGTTTTGTAATAACATACTTGTTTTTAGGGGGAAATAAATCAAACTTTCATCACTTATAGAGATCATGACTTGCAATTAATTATGAGTGATCCGAGGGTATTAATACATTGTCTTGACTCAATCTAAACATGAATAGTGTTCATGGATAAATCTTTATCTATCAGTGTGCCAGCACCTATAATTGGTTGTCCGTATGGGATGCAAGCTACTTATGTAATATGTAATACTGTACGTGACAAGAATATGTACTTGGATATGCTTTAGAAAGCTGAAACCATGCCACTGATTTCAACAGATTATTTAGTTCTCCTCTTCAACTAGTTTCCACATTGTTATTGTAAGCGTGAATGAGCTATTCTCTTCCCATTATCCATAAGTCTCATCATTATCCATATCAATGCACAGTAGCAAACATGAATGGGAGATAAAAGGGAAGGTACGAGAATAAGCCTTTACCTTCCCTTCAAGATCATCTGAAGTTAACTGGCCAATAGCTTCGGCTTGGGATTCCATTGCTAAGACTGATCATATGGAAATGAAATTCAAATTTAATATCCACCCGACTCTGTATCAACATATATAAGCGTGCACACATACATATATGGATATATAACATACTGATTCGGTGTATATCATACATATATAACATGCAGCATATGTAAATATGTGAATAGTGTCAATCGACTTGTGCAAACACAGGCAAGATAAAAGAAACTTTACTGATGAGCTAAATCCATGACAGCAAGACATTATTACCCCTTTCATTTAGGTCATTAAGCAAGAGCAATAAAGAAATTTCCCTTCAATTATTAGTATCTAGTTCATGCATGCAAAGTTATTCACAGACCAAACGGGCACTGCACATAAGTTCAAAAACAGAAATGAGTTTGAAAAATCAGACAGTGATACCATATCGACAACTTCCTTACCTTTCTCCTCCATCTTATCAAACGCAGAAAGAGCACTACTTGTATTGACATTCCCCACCATCTCACTCACTTTAGTAGCAGTCCTGAAAAAACAGCGCAGTGGCCATTAATAGCAACATAAAGAAGATACGAAACACCCAAAATTTTATACAAAAAAAAAGATAACTAATTCTGTAGTAAAGGAAAGTGAACAGACTTTGCAGACTGAGCACGTGCTTTGAGGGTATCTTTTTTTGACCTCGCCTCTTGTATCTTGCTCTCTAAAAGCTGCATATAATGTATAACAATAATGAATTATATTCATATCTTCGTAATTATAAAATCAAAATCAGTAAACACCATATTCACCATCCATTCAATCTAAGTTTGTGGGCTCATGAGCAGTTCGGTATTTGACCCAGCTTGCAGATACAGCAAGCAATACTAACTGTCATTTTCTATTTGCAAAGAGAATCTAATTTTAAAAAACTCACAAAAGAGGAACAGCATTATAAATACATAAAAATTTCTAGTTTTTCTCGAATTACAAAATTTAGATAAAGATCTAATAAGACAATCACAGCCTCCCCGCCACTTCTAAACCTTTATTCTTAAACAAAGGTTTCTCTTTTGGACTCTTCTTTATACTTCTTTTCTAGCATCATTTCGTTAACTCTCAATCTATGATTTTCAAGTTCACAACAACCATTTCTGAAACGGCATATAAAATTGTACTTCAATTTAGCCAAAAACAGATAGAAACAAAATGCTACTAGTTGTAATCCATACAACGTATATGAGTTGAAAGC
Source organism: Geum urbanum (assembly GCA_946800695.1). Lineage (NCBI taxonomy): Eukaryota > Viridiplantae > Streptophyta > Magnoliopsida > Rosales > Rosaceae > Geum > Geum urbanum. Next base: position 46,117,290 of record OX327002.1, on the reverse strand, counting down.
TCCAACCATAAACCTGACTCTGAGACACCATCAGATCAAGCTTTATACTCATAACATGCAGAATAAATGGAAATTCATGTGCATGTCAGCATAAATTTCCTGATGAAATGAGACTAGCACGAAGCATTTCAATAATACCATATAAATGTGGCAATTAAAGAAGTCAAGGATAAACAAAAAACATTATACACAGTCTACCTTTGTATTAGACACAAGATTATCAACAACCCCTTTTTGTTGATCAAGTTGGGCTCTCATAGAATTAGCATTGTCCTGAAAATAAATAGACACAGAATATTTTATGTCAATGGACCTCTTGGCAGCTGAACATGAGATAAAAACTTTTTAAACGGAATCATAGGATTCATGCTGAATTCATGAGTTTGGTTTCGACACTTTTAATTGTCCACTTCCCACAAAAGCAAGTTATGCTAACTAAAAAGCAAAATTTCTCAAGAATGAAAACATGAAATAAAAAAGAGAAAACTTGCGGCAAAAGATTTGCGTCTCTTCAGAGCTTCACGTGCAAGATCCTCCTCCCCTTTCTGGAGAGCTAATTGAGCTTTTTTATACCTATATCAAATAAGACCTTGAATTTACTATCAATCAACAATATTAGGAACATTCGATGTCCATGCATGTAAATTACCAGTCCTCAGAAGCTTGTTGTGCAGCTTTGTATTTATTTTCCATTCGTTTTTGAGATGCTAATACCTTCATAGGGAAAAGAAAGGGACCAGGATCAATTCTAAAACAGTCATAAATAATATTAATATGGAAATGCACCAACAGTCATGAAATATACTAGTATAGACAATGTTCTCTGCAATAACCTCAAATGGTTATGATTAAAAACTAATAAAGGCACATATGCAACGATATGAAAAATCAGTACTTTAGGGGCATAGCATTACTTGTGCTGTGGCCTGTCGCATTTTGGTCAAGTCATCATTCATTTCAAGAACCGCTTGCTCCAAGATCTTCTCAGGATCTTCAAATGAACTTATGACTGCGTTCGCATACGACTGAAATCAGTAAAATTTCCATAAGGAGAGGAACAAATCATAACAACAAACATCACATTGTCGCTGCCGCTATACATAAACACAGATAAAGCTATCAATTCAAGAGCACTCACCTTAACAACTCTAGCGAACCGGTCGAAAAGGTTCATCCGGACCACAAGAGCACCTCTCCGTTGTCTATGCCGCTTATTCGAAGCAGCAACCCTAATCACTTCAAGTTTTAGAGCTCCCACTGCAACAAAACTGAATGTCGTGACATCTCAAACTCACATCAAAATCACAACAATTCAAAATGCTACAAATTATTCGTAATTGGAGAGGAAGAGCTAAATAATCGAGGAGGAGGAGGAGGCGCGTACCTCCGCCGTTGAAGAACGACGTCGTTAGAGGTCTTCTGACCATGGAGAGGCTGGTGGAGGAAGAAGAAGAAGAAGAAGAAGAAGAAGACGACGAAGAGGCGGTGGGCGACGACGCCATGGTCAGACCTGTAAAAATCTGAGACTGCGCGGCCATTTTGGTTTTGGGGGAAGAAGACGGTGATCAACAAGCGAGAGAGTGTGAATATGTGGGAGGGAGGTAGAGAGCGATCTTCTTCTTTCCGACGGCTTCTTCGACATCGGTCTGGACTCTGGAACCAGTATTGAAATGGGCTTTATTATCGTAAGGGCCCAATATTTTTTTAATCGTTTGGTCGAAAAGGCCCAATACTTGTTGAAACTACAACATTGGATTCAGATGGAACCATTTATGTAGGATTCAGACTGTACGTTGGTTGTTGGTGATTAAGCAGGAGAGACCCAATTCAAGGGCCACATTCTTGTTCAGTTGTTTGTGATTTTCTTCAATTAGGGACGGTGGTTCAAGGGCTATTGTAAAAAAGTAGTATCCTTCCATTCATCTAACATAACAACATTGGTAATTCCTTTTTCCTTTGGCGAAATTACATCCTGCATATACTTGAATCACTTCAATTTCGGTGGAGGGTCTTGTCAAGATTCATCGACAATAAGTAACAATCACGAAGAGTCTTGGGATCATAAGGGTCATGAAGAGCAAAATCTTAAAGGAGAGAAAAAAGATTTGTGGGTGACCATATAACTGGCCTGGGCCTGTTGGGTTTCATTCGGGTCAGAATATAACCCGAATAACCAACAAACAAACGGGTATGTTTAATTGCTCTGACCATTGAATCTCAATCCAACGGTGCTCCTTCAGTGGTCACATAATCTATGGGAATGCACACTAATCTAAATTATCAGGGTTTGATTTTCGGATTTAAAATTTACGAGAATCGATCGATGCTCACTCTTTTTTTATGACCACAATTTCTTCGATCGCTTTTTCCACGTAAAAGAACTCCAGTCAAGTAAAGCTCAAAATAAAAAACCTAGAAAGGAATTTACTGAAGTTGGGTGACTACACAAAATTACAAACTGCATTATCAAATTTCAAATTACTAAATTGGTACCATATTTATGCTAAGTGACAATTATGAATAACTTGACGGTTTGGATAGTGGAAAAGTACAGAGAATTTAAATAAAATTTAGTAATTTACAATTCTATCGATATTCACTTTTTTTTATGACAAAATTTCTTCAATTGCTTTTCCACATAAAAGACCCTCAAGTCCAGTAAGCTCAAAATCTCAGAATGTGACTACACAAAATTTCTACACCATACATCTATAGATCTAGGAATCAAACTTAATTTCTGCAACACCCTAGATTTAGTTTGTTGATAATTCTGATATGAGTTGATTACATTACATGTTTACCCTAGTTTCTATGGACATATATCCATAAAGTATAAGTGACGGTTCTTGGGGAATCACGGTTTAGAAGAGAAAAGAAAAGGGAGATCGATGCTATGTGACAGTTAGTCACGGTTGTTGGGTGTGGTTGTTGCCATCATTTATAATCGATTTTTGTGACAATATATCATAGATCACGTTCTTATTCATTGAAACTTGAATTTTTGTGATCGTAGTTTTCGATCGTTACTAATAAAACATCTCTATGTGTTTTTGTAGATGAGTTCGAATGAGCCAGCAAGGCCGGAATTCGAAAACCTTGACCTTCAAGGCAAAGAATATCACTGTTGGGTCTCTGATGTGGAAAATACATTCATCGGAAAGAGACTGACTAACACCATCAAACCCATTGGGCCTGGACAGAATTTACTGCCACCCAGAGAAGAATCAAAAGCTCAAGCTCTCATATTTTTGAGGCGTCACATCCATCCAATTCTTAAGAAGCATTATCTAAACAAGATAAATCTCATGGAATTGTGGGACGTTCTGAAGCAGCGCTTCAATAATGTGCATGATGCACAGCTTCCTGAGTTAATTGCAAGATGGGAAACACCAGACTTCTGGATTTCCCAAAGATCCAAGATTATAATCAAGCAATGCTGGATCTGCAGTCGGAGTTGTGTTTCTGTTAGGTGTAGAAGACCGAGCAAGATATGATTGAACGGTAATTGAACACATTTCCTACATCCATGAGCATCCTTGCTCATCAGTACCGGATCGAGTACGAATAGTAGAGGATTACTACCTTCGGTGATCTCATCAATAGCCTTGAGAAAAAAGTGAGACATCATGAGATTATCCTAAATAATAACTCAAGACTGGCTGGTACTAAGAAGCTTGAGCGTTACCAAATTGGAGGAAAGGCCGGTAAAGATAAGAAGGTTGCTCGTTTAGAACCTTATACTCATGGTAGACAAGCTCCACGTGGGAGTAGAGGAGGGCGTGGACATGACCAAGGCCGCAGCCAAAATCTAACTTGGAATAGAGATAAGAACGCTAACTCCAACAAGAACAAGGCCGGTTCAGTTCCTGATGGTCAACAGTCTCAACATTCTAGAAGATATACTTTTTTTAAATGTGGTTCAAATAAGCACATGCACAAGAAATGTCGTGCTAGTAGAGAAAGCCAGAACATCTACAAGAGACACAAGTAGTATTTGGCTCAAGCGTCAAATTATGCTGGACCATTTAGAGATGGAGGTTGACACCAATCTAGTTCTTGCAGAAGACAAGGAAAATGAGCTTGCCACTCCGGATTTTGATTAAGCCTATGTAAAAAGCGGTGTCTTTGTGATTTTTTCAAGTTTTGGTTTTGTTTTTGGCTTACTTTTCGGTCAACATTGTTAAGACATTTGTCTTGTTTTTGAATAAGAACATCTATGATGTAATTGTTATTTGTTGGCAGTAATGTCAAATTTTCTCTATTAATTTTCGGTATATGAAAGTGTTGAGAATATTATAGTTCGATATTTAGATTTACATATGGCGTGATGACACATTGATACAATAAAAACGAGACAGAAAAAGAGCATGTTGTTGTACCCAGGGCACCTTCGATCCAACAAAGATTTTCTTTGATCCATCGAAGAACCCCCCCCCCCCCCCCCCCCGGGTCGTTATCTGTAATTTTTGATCCATCAGAAATTTGTACTCAAAACACCTTCGATCCAGCGTAGGTGATCCTTGGGTCCCCATTATGCATTTTCGATCCATCGAGAATATTACTCGATCTATTGAAAGGGTGTCTCGGGTCAAGTTCTTCGATCCATCGAAGATTCTCTTTGACCCATCGAAAATCAGTATCAGAAAATCAAAATTTATTTTGGGTTTATTCCATCCATCACGGACTTGTTCTTCGATCCATCGAAGGTATCCCACGGGTAGGATTGTGTGATTTTTGATCCATCGAAAATCCTGTACTTTGACCCATCAAAGGTTCTTCCCGGATAATGGTGTTTTAGATGTGTTTATACATCGGTTTTATTGAAAAATGTTGGGAAAATTTCATAAAATTTCGTTGGAAAATTAATGGTCTAAGTGATCAACCTGGATTTCAGCACCAGATATGATTTTGTATCAGTTTTATGTCATGTCATGTTAGCACTCAACAAGGGTCATACCCTTATTTAAATCTTTAAGTGTCTACTTAAAGTGTATACCTGGTCTCAAGTACAAAGACTTACTTATTTACATTGATTTTGTAGATGTATCAAGGCGAGATTGAGTGTCTAGCAGATAGTGGTACTATCCATATCATTCTACAGAATAGGCAACTGTTTGTGGATCTTTTTCCATACAATTCCTCAGTGACTGCTATGATTGGTGCAGCACCTATTATACAATATCGTGGTTCAACATAGTGTTTGCTGCCTCATGGTACAAAATTATATATCACTGATGCCTTATTCATGCCAAAAGCCAATCGAACTTTGCTAAGTTTCAAGGATATTCGTGCCAATGTTTTTCACTTGGAAACATATTGTGAGAATGGAATAGAACTATTGTGTATTACCTCTGTTGAATGTGGCTGCGAGCGCATTATAGAGAAATTTTCGTCTATTAGTAATGGTTAATATCTCACTACAATTAGGATCATTGAATCCAATGTCGTGACTCACAAGACTACGTGTGATTCAGATTCTTATAAACTTTGGCATTTTTGACAAGGACACCCATGTCGTGATATGATAATCAAAATATTAAAAAAAATACTCATGGTTATCCACTCTTTAGAGTGAACAAGCATGTGGGAATACTTATTTCCATCGGTTTAGATGATGAGGATGAGACTATTCCTCTCAATCCAGGCTCGGTCTCCAAGATGAGTGCAACACCTTCCCAACAAAATATTGTTGTGGCATCGTGCGTTATCCCACTAGATTCATATGTTGCAATCTCTAATGCACATCGCTTGTTCTACAAAGCTTATTCTTTAGAAAATTTACATGCACGTCCTTCTTTTGCTGTTGTCAATACCGACAATATTTCATTCTTACAAATAATCCAAGGTGATATTTGTGGACCTATCAAACCAGAATAAGGACCATTTAAATATGCGATGGTCACATGTTGCTTTGCTATCCATAAGAAATGTTGCGTTTGTAAAACTCCTTATTCAAATCATTAAGCTCTGGGCTCACCACCTGGATCATCCAATCAAGTCTATTTGATTGGATAATGCAAGAGAGTTTACATCAAAATATTTTGATGATTACTACATGTCAGTTGGGATTGAAGTTGAACATCATGTTCCTCATGTTCATTCTCAGAACAGTTTAGCAAAGGCTCACATCAAGCGATTACAGCTTGTGTCTAGAGCTTTGGTAATGCACACAAATTTACCAGTCTCTGCGTGGGGATATGTAGTGTTGCACGTAGCTATGTTTCTTCATTTTTGATCCGTAGCTCACCAACCATTCAGTGTGTACTGGTTAGTTATTGGATATGAGCCTGATGTTTCACATTTGCGCATTTTTGGTTGTACGGTATATGTGTCAATTGCGCCTCCATAACACACTAAAATGGGTCCTCAAAGAAAATTAGGCATTTATGTTGGCTATGATTCTCCAACGATAGTTCGCTATCTTGAACCTTCAATAAGATATCTCTTTATTGCTATATTTGTAGATTGTCACTTTGATGAGACATATTTCCCGCTGTTAGGGGGAGATAGGAATGGTTCTATTCCAGTTGAACGTCAGGAATTAACGTGGTTTAATCCCACTGTGTCTTATCATGATCCTCGCATGTCTCAAAGTAGGACAAAAGTGCAAAGAATACTTAATCTTCAGCAAGTAGCAGACTCTATGCTTGACTCATTTGCTGATATCACTAAAGTGACGAGATCGGAAATACCTGCTGCAAATGTTCCTGCAAGATTGAAAATCCCAAAAAAGGGATTCGTTAGTGGCAACACCGGCTAGGGAGGTGTTCCTCTTGTTCATGTGGAAGGTGTTGCGTCGGCTTTGGCTCCCACCAGGAAAAGGAGGGGACCAAGAAAAGGCAAGCCATTGAGGCACAAAAAGATCCATTCATCATCAACATTGTGAATCCTTCACATGAGATTGTCATGACTACAGTTTTGTCCTTGAATCACAGTTGACATGTCTGGGGGACGCTCCAGAACCTCTTGTGATGTCATAGAACAAAGAAATTTCGCTTAGAACAAATGATGCACATGTTCTTATGGATAGATCTTTCATGTTAGTTGATGATGTGTTTGCTTATTTCGCCGCTCAGGAGATTATTGACGACGATGAAGTGGAACATCGCTCTTTTTTTGAATGTCAACATTGAGTACATTGGCCGAAATGGAAGGTAGTAATCCAGGCTGAACTATACTCTCTTAATAAAAGACAAGTTTTCAGTCGATTGTACAATGCTCACCGAATGTTAAGCTGGTTGAACATAAATGAATCTTTGTTTGGAAGCGTAATGAGAAGAATGAGGTCTTGCATTATAAAGCTAGACTTGTAGCGCAGGGTTTCTCTCAACGCCCACAAATTGATTATGAGGTGACATATTCTCTTGTTATGGACATCATCACCTTCCTCTACCTGATAAGCTTGATAGTCTCCAAAAAGCTTAACATGTAGCTTATGGATGTAGTTATTACATATCTCTATGGGGATCTTGATTTCGAGATATACATGAGAGTGCCAGATGGCATTGCTATACCCAAATCAAGTAACTCTAAACCACAAAGTGGTCAAGTTATCAAATTTAAACGTTCACTATATGGATTGAAGCAATCTGGTAGGATGAGGTATACACACCTTAGTGACTACTTGATTGGGAAGGGATACAAGAATGATGACTTATGCCCTTGCGTGTTCATTAAAAGAAAAAGCTCAGGATTTGTTATAGTAGCAGTCTATGTTGATGATATGAACATCATCGGAACTCCTAATGAGATCAATGAGATGGTTAGCTACTTGAAACCTGAGTTTAAGATGAAAGACCTTGGTATGACTCGATTTTGTCTCAGATTAGAGCTGGAACATCGTGTTGGTGGAATACTTATTCACAAGTCTGCTTATGTCTAAAAGATGCTCAAGCTATTTAACATGAACAAAGCACACCCTGTTAGTGGACCAATGGTTATTCGTAGTCTGGACCCCAAGAAAAATCTGTTTCGTTCGTTAGATGACGATGAAGACATCTTGGGAGCTGAAATTCCATATCTTAGTGTTATAGGAACTTTGTTGTATTTAGCTAAATGCACACGTCCAAGTATTGCATTCTCAGTGAAATTGTTGGCTAGATTTAGCTTTGCACCTATGCAACGTCATTGGAATGGAGTAAAACAAATCTCCAGGTACTTGAAGGGTTCCATTGACATGGGCTTATTCTTCCCTTATAAAGAATACAGAGAGAAGCATGAAATTTTTGGAAAAGGGAATGTTGAATCGCAGTAAGCTGATTCCAGGTCCTTCGATCCATCAAAGGTTTCCTTCGACCCATCGAAGGATGCTCCCTGGATGGACCAGGATACTACCTTTGATCCATTGAAGGGTTGTTCGATCCATCGAAAGGTGGACCTACTACGAGTAGTTTTTCTGTTGTACCCTATTCCGAGACATCAGTTGATGTGTTGGTTGGATTTACTGATGTTGGGTACCTTTCTGACCCACACAAAGGTCGTTCACAGACAAGTTATATTTTCACTATGGGAAACACGACAATCTCTTGGAGATCAACTAAGCAAACCCTTATTGCTACTTCCTTGAATCATTCAGAAATTATTGCTTTGCATGAAGGTATTAGAGAATGTATCTGGCTTAGGTCTGTCATAGGTCATATTCGAGGGTCTAGTGGATTACCATCTACTATGACAGCTCCCACTTGCATCTTTGAGGATATTGCAACATGCATTGAACAAATGAAGTTGAGTTAAATTAAGGGTGACAATACAAAACATATATCGCTGAAGTTCTTCTTTAATTAGCAACAACAACAGCTGTTGAATATCCATGTGAGCCAGGTTAGTTCGATTGATAATGTTGCTGACTTATTTACCAAGTCACTACCTAAATCTACATTTGTGAAACATGTAAGAAGCATTGGTATGTGCATATTATCTGAACTCCATGACTAAGTTTATAGCTAGGGGGAGTTACATTTCTGTAGACATCAGAAGGAGTCTACGTCACATGTAGTAGCTTTTGAAGTTGATGCGTTATACTCTTTTTCCCTTAGACCTGAGCTTTTATTTTACCCATGAGATTTTTGTTTGCTTGGCGAGGTTTTTAGTGAGGCAATAAGTCATGCATCATTCTTGAGGTCATCGACACAAGGGAGACTGTTTAAGGAGATTTATTCTCCATAATTCTTGGTATGTGTCTTGTGCTACTTAGATACGGATTAGATTAGATAGATATCAGAGAATCCTTATTTTATAGAGACAGTTATTGTAACAAATTGTATCAGCCTATATATAAGACATTTTATCAATGAGAAAGGTTACAATTTTCAGTTTACTCTTGAACAAAATTCAATAATTTACAATTCTATCTTTTGATTTTTTTTTTCTATTTGGATAAGCTTCTTGAGGATTTGTAATTTTAAATCCAGAGGAATTTGAGAGTTGAATTCCCTTATTCAATTCTTTCAAAAATAGTGTTATTCTACAAATCCTTCAAATTGTTCATAAAAGTTTGTATTTCTTGTTATTTTTAAATTTCTACATAAAAAAACTCAATTACTAGAATTCACAAATGATAGAATTTAAAACGATGAAATCTTAATTTCTTTGAATTACGAATTTCAGTGAAAATCGTGAATTCTTCATCCAAACACAACTTAAATGGCTTCAAATTAAAGGAAGAACCGAATAATAAGTTCAAAATATGATGAACTAGATTGATGAAGGTTAGAGCACACTAAAGAAGTTCAATATAGTTTGCTGCTACGCACATACATGTACGCTTAATCGAGACAACTGATTAGAACTGGTTAGAGCACACGATATCCCATTAGGAGACATGGACAAGAATGATTGGTTTAGATGCTTTTGAAAGAAAACAAATGGAAATTACTCAGTTAGCTCTACTTATAAATTCGCAAGGGAGTAACATGATATCCCATAAGCAACAAGCAGACCGCTAAAGCCACCAAGGACCCAAGGCCTGTCGAGCTCAAAAGCCTTCATCGAGTGGCTGAGCCCAGTGAAGAACAAATCACTTTTGGCGAAGTATGAAGGTTGAGGTGGAGGCCAAAACCATTGGTGGAAGAAGAAAGAAAGAAAGCTCTGGCTCAAACCCACGCAACTTCTTCCTCAGCAAGTCAGAGCAGTAGATTATTTTCTCATGAAAGCGTTGAACCTACATTTGAGGTTCCTTTTGAAGATCGCCTACTAGCATCCCTAGAAGCCATAGATCTTGTCGATTAGAACATGGCAAAGGTCAAAACCCCAGAGAGGACTAAAGGGTTGAACGAAGAAGAAGTCGAGGACGAGGAGCTAGTAGACTACGGTGAGGATGAGGAGCCAGAGACACAGGTCTACGGGGAGGAATATGATGTAAACATGGTATTCATCTTGCCATCTAAATTTGCAGTTTCCTCGATGGGGTTGGCAAACCCAGTACCTTCCTACACCAGAGAAGTAGTCTTGAACCAGCCCAGCACAGTGAACAACCTAGCGACGACTAGCCAGGAAGAGGAAAAAGGAGAGCGGCAACTACTCTCTTTGTAGCCAAAGATCGATCTGATATTAAGGAAGGCCTATATACTATTTTGTAAGCCAACCCTAAATATGGCCATGCACATAAGACCCTTGTACGTCACCGCCAAGGTTCAAGTGATATCCCTCAATAAGATGCTGGTGGACTCATGAGCAGTTGTGAACATCATCACCGTCAGGGTATCCCTAAGTCAGCCATTCAAGAGACGGCCCTCAATATTTGGAATTTCCAAGGTAGAATATCTAAAACCATTGGCATTGTTTTTCTTCATGTGCAGGTTGGACCAGTAGCTGGGACACATACCTTCTTCGTGGCAGAATGCACATCGCCGTACAGTGGGATACTAGGATGAGACTGGATCCATCGAAGATATTGTGTGCCATCATCCCTTCATCAGCAAATGGTATTGTGGAACATGGAGTCTGGCAAGGCAGAGGTGATTGATGCAAATCCATGTCCATACTCAGTGTCAACCAATGCGTTGGATGCCATTTATTACAATGGAAACCTGAGACCACTGGAAGTATGTGGAGTCAACAATAAGTGCTGCCCTGTGGGGGTGACGGCCTCCCAGTTAGCGCAGTGGGGTATCATACGGGCAGGCAAAAATGAACGCCGCCCTTACTACCACGAAAGACATCCCGATGATAGAGCCTCTATCAAATATAGAAGCAGAGGCTCTCCCTCCATGATTGCCTACATGAATACTTGATGGAGAAGCATGCCCACGAGCATGTTCCAATGATTGTCGCCTTAAAATATGTGGATAACGATGTGCTACACGAATCGGAGGATGAGGAGATTATTCAACAGGCTCTAGCAGCTTTGGATGATGCTCCTCCTAAAGTCAAGGATCTCATAGAGAAAATTAACCTTGAGACCATAGAAGAGCCAATAACTGTGGCTATCAGTACCTTCTTAGAGCCTAAAGAAAAAAATAGGCTCATTGGATTGCTACGTAAGTATGCTGATTGCTTTGCAGAAAAATATGAGGATATGCCAGGACTGTCATCAGACTTGGTATGTCACAACCTTCCAATCATAGAAGGAAAAAAGCCAGTAAAGCAAAAGATGCAAAATTTTTGTAAGAGTCGGATCATCGAAATAGTCAAAGAAGAAATCAGGAAGATGCTCAAATCGGGCATCATTAGAGTAGCCAAGTACAACGAGTGGTTGTCTAATGTCGTCCTAGACAAGAAAAAGAATGGGAAAATGAGAGTCTAGGTCGATTACTGCGATCTCAACAATGCTAACTTAAACAATGCATATCCCATACCAGTAGCAGATTTGCTGGTCGATTTAGTTGCTCACCATGAGATGTTGTCCTTTATAGATGGCACAGCTGGATATTACCAAATCCCAGTGGCAGAAGACGCCACAAAACAAAATTTCAGTGCCCTATTTTTGCTTGCATTTTTGAGTATGTGGACATGCCATTTGGACTCAAGAACGTCGGGTTACTTATAATCGAGCCATGAATTTAATCTTCTATGACCCCATAAGCAAAATCATGGAAGTCTATGTTGATGATGTGGTGGTTAAAACCGAACACCAGTTAGGCCATATAAACGACTTGAGGAAAGTATTCGACCATATGAGGCTTCACCAGTTGAAGGTAAACCCCACCAATTTTGTCTTTGGAGTTCAGGAAGAAGACTTCTTAGGTTTCCTAGTCCACCAACGAGGGATTGAAGTACCTAAAGATAAGGAGGTAGTACCCACCGAGGAACAAGAAAGAACTTTAATGCTTGCTGGGCAAGATCAATTTTCTGAGATGGTTAATTGCTAATGCAGCCTGGAAGGTTCAATAATTCTCTCTGCTACTTAAGCTTCAGAATTAGAAGAACTTCACATGGAAACCTGTCCACCAAGAGGCATTCGATGTAATCAAGATGTATCTCGCTAATCCACTAGTGTTGGTCTCACTAAGGCTAGGGGTGCCTCTTAAGCATTACATATCAGCTACTGACCATTCCATTGGGAGTTTGTTAGCCCAAGATGATACTTCCAGTACTTAGCGGGCTATTTTTTTACCTGAGTTGCACCTTAACGGATTATGAGACAAGGTACTCGCCCATGGAGAAATTATGCCTAGCTTTGTATTTTTCAGAATGCAAATTGAGGCATTACATGATACCCTTTATCACATGTGTTATTGCTTAAACAGATTTGGTAAAGTACATGCTCTCACATTTATACTCATGGGCCATATTGGGAAGTGGATTTTTTCCCTTTCCGAGTTTTCACTGCAATATGTTCCACAAAAAGCAATCAAAAGCCAGGTCGTGGCCGACTTTCTAACCCATCACCCAATGCTAGTTGTTCGTGAGGGTGAGGAATTGAAACTATCACATATAGCACTTGCTCCTTTGCTCCTTTATTTCGATGGTTCAAGCACTAGTACTATGTCTAGGGATGGAATAACTTTGATTAATCCAGACGGAGGCACTTTCTCCTATTCTTTCAGGTTGGACTTCCACTGCACTAATAATCAGGCTGAATATGAAGACCTCATCATCGGTCTGGAAATATTGATAGACTTGGATGTTACGATGTCCACATCCAAGGGGATTCATTGCTCATAATCTGGCAGCTGGAGACCAAATACAAAGCATGAGTCATACTCGAGCTAAATGCAAAGAGGGTCGATGAGCTACTGGGGCTGTTTATTGAGGTCACATTAGAACACATCCCTCACGATCAGAACCAGGCGACAAATGAATTAGCACAGCTTGCTACAGGTGTCAGCCTGTAGGATGAAATTCGAGAGCATATTTTTGAAGGTTGAGCGTCGTACTTTGCCTTCCTTCAGATCTCGGCAAGGGGATAACAACGAATGGTATGTGGCCACACTTGACCACATCGATACTGATTGGTGACAACCTATTATCTCGTACCTTCAGGACCCAAATGTCCTTATCGACAAAATCATCTATTGCCTGGCTCCTAATTATGTGTTACGGAATGATGAATTGTACAGACGAGGAGAGGAATGTGTCCTCCTTTGATGTGTGTACGATCGAGATGCTAAACGACTGATGAGATAAGTACATTTTAGGGGCAGCAGGGGCACACCAAGCAGGTCCCAAAATGCGCTGGTTACTGCAGCATCATGGTTATTATTGGAATACTATCCTTAAAGGCTATATCACCTTCTCCAAAGGCTGTATAGATTGTCAAGCTCACGGACCCATCAGTCGCATACCCAATATCCTTATGCAACCAATCATCAAGATTTGGCCTGCTCGAGGTTGGGCATTAGACTTAATTGGGATGATATACCCTCATTCTTCCGAGAGGCACAAGTTCATCATTGTAGCCACTGATTTCTTCACCAAGTGGATAGAGGCTAGGCCTTTAAAAGTGGCATCAACAAGTACCATTCATAAATTCTTATTCGAAGAAATTATTTGTAGGTTTGGTATCCCAGAATGCTTTATTTCGGACAGAGGAGCAGCCTTTAATTCTGGCGAAGTCGACACCTTGATGCAAGATCTGGGCATTCACTTCCTTCATTCCACTCCTTACTATGCTGAGTCCAATGGTCAGGCTGAAGCTAGCAACAAACTCATCTTGCACATTCTCAGACGCATGCTCAGTAGCAATCGTTGCTTGTGGCATGCAAACTTGTGTAACACGTTGTAGGCATATCATACAAGCAAGCGTAATCCCACATGGATGACTCCTTACGCTTTGATGTTCTGGAACGATGCAGTTCTACCCTTAGAGCTCAATGTCCAATCACTAAGAGTTATGGAACAGCACAACCTATTTGACGAAGACTACGTCCAAGCAATGTGGCAGGAGCTCGAAGATTTAGACGAGCAACATCTAGATGCCTATGAACACTTGTGTGCCGAGAAGAAAAGGGTAGCTCATTCCTACGATAGTTGTACAATGGGGATGAGTTTTGCATAAGGAGAGTTAGTCTGGATGAAAATTTTACCCCTTGGAGAGAAGATTAAAGACTATGGCAACTGGTCTTGCAAGTGGGCAGGACCATATGTAATCGATCACCTCTTGGGACGTGGGGCCGTTTGTCTTCGCAATCACAATGGGATAATCCATGCGAACCCAATCAATGGTCGTATCCTGAAGAACTACATCATACCAGTATGGGAGTACGATGACCCACCTGCAGCAACATAACTGTGTTTGCTCATGCTCGCTTAATCTTTCTCGCCTGATCAAAATCAAGGGGCAACCCATATAGTATACAGTGAAAGCCAATCTCTGTGGCCAAATTTGTTAAAGTTTTTGATTTACTGCTTTTGCAATCTCTGTTGTAAACTCTGCTTTAAGTTTGAATGAATACATCGCCAAGTGTTCGTGGCCAAACATCTTGGAACTACAAATTATTTTATTTTAGTTTTATGAGTGCAAAGACAATTAGAGTGGCTAAGTCAATAAGTAATACGATTCTATTTGGTTCTGTTAAGGGGATTAACGCTCTATAATCCTAAAGTAGAATTAGTAAAGTATTACAAAACAAACATAACAAGTACATGGAATCTAGTTTATTACAAACTAATAACTATTACAAAGGTTTTGCGGCCTTAAGCTCTGTTACCATGGAAAATAACAAGAGGCATGCAAGCCCAAAAAATGAAAACGCTTTGCCAAAAGAAAGAAAGGATGCAGACAACGAAATGAAAAGGGGGACTGGAACACCAAGCTAAAGACCACCAAAAGGGGCAGAAGGTCTCCTTGTTGGGCAATTATCATTGGCGCTGATGGGGCAGTCCCAACCTCCGCATCTCCCCGGGAACGATCTGGTTGTCGTCAACTCCTCGCTGACCAACTTCCCCTAGTACCATGTACGTAAATGGGGAGTGGTAGCACAACAACTCCTTATTCTTCCCCCAAGAAAAGCGTGGACAAGAAGTGTATCCAGCCCACTTGAAAGACAAATGTGGAGCTGCTGCTAGCGAGGTAGAAGATGAGGAGGCCTCCCCAGTGTTGAGACTCTACTACCCCCAAGATTCTAGGGGCAGCTTTACGAGGGTGAAACCTAGGCGTAAATATCACTACCGAGCCCAAGTTTGGGCGTGGATATCACTACCTAGGGGTTGAGACGTGAGGCATGGAATCTGGTGGAAAGTCTTTTCTGCAAAACTAGAGGAAATACTCCAAAAGGAACATCTTTAGTTTGACCAAGAATAAGGGATGGATGTTCTAGGTTTTGGCTAAGAAGGGGTATTTATAAGAGGCCTAACCATAGAGGCTCTGCACGAAATTGAAACGAAAGTATCGTTTCAACGTACTAATTAATGATGGAGAGACGTTTTGCTCCGAAATTCTAACCGCCATAATGACGGTTTCTCCTTTCCAAAGGAGGTTGATTACTGACATTTATACCTGACTGGTTAGGGTGAGGAAGCATGTTCCTCGAAAGTTGGATAGCGACGTGATTGATTTGATAGCACGTTTTTTAGATTCAAAATTTGGAATTAATTTGGTGTGAAATCAAATCGAAAATTCCCGAATAAGGCATGCAACTGAGGTCCACTTTGAAAATATCAAACTTGTCTATGGGCTTTTGATCGAGGCATGTCCACTGTTTGAGACAAGTTAATAGTTTTGAAGTGCAAAATTGGGCATGATAACTAATGGCCCAAAGACATTAATAAATATCTATTTACAAAAAGAAAGACCAAGATTTACATGCGGATAATAGTCAATTTAACCTCCACTTTGGCATGCTCGTACTTGGCCCACGTGTCGAAAAATGTGTCAAAGGACGAAGAGAAATCTCTCTCAGCCTCTTTTAGAGCATCGATCCAGGCAGTGTTTTCTTGCAACATTTGCTCGCGGGTCGCACGAGCCGGGCCAGAGGCGGCACACATGGCATCTACCTCTACTTGTAGCCTGGCTAGCTCTGCCTCTTTCTATGCTAAGACATTGTTTTTCTTCTCAACACTCTTAAGGAAGTCTTGGATTTAACAACAGTCAGAGTGTATAAGTTTTGCTCATTCCCTCCTGATCTCAGATTCTCATTCCAGGCGACGGGACATGTCATTCTTTTCAGCCTGCGGCCCTTAGAGGTGTTGGAGGTTGTGTTGATACCAAGTCATTAGGGGAATAAAATCATGGGGAGTCATTGGTAGTAGCTCCGTGCCTTTTCCTAAGATTACCTTGAGTACTTCAGGGTTATCAAAGTCGAACTTAAGAAGGGCCCGGATATTACTTTTAGCGAGAGTAATCTCTACAGAACTAGAGGATGTGGTCATCAACTTGCTAAACAGCACCCTCAGTTCGGAGTCTAGGCAAAGATGGTTATGACATTTATAGCAAGCCCAGATGAGCTTAAGGCCTTGGAGAACTCAACGCTAGGATCATAGAAGTCCTCAATGTCCAGAGCGAGTGCCTTGAGAACATTCTAGATGGCGACTACAAGGCTGTCATGCTCGATGATCGTTGGATCTTCAACGTTGATTGGAGTGCTGACCGGCGGCGAAGGAGGCTTGGCAACATCTTCCTTTTCAGGGACAGTCTCCTGATCGTCTTCAAGCAAAGTCAAGACAATAGAAGGCTCAGGGCCCTGGAAAGTCCAGATAAAATTTAAAGAGGAGAATCTGGATAACATGAAAAGATATCCATATGTGTTGAATTAACCTTTGTTCCTTACCTCTATATCACCAAGGGCATTCTGAATGAGCGGGGATGGGACCTTTGGCGAGCAGTCTACTGGAGGTGTAGCATGCTCGTCGTTAACATCTTCCTGGGGCCCAGCACCAGGGCTTTCTCTACTTTTTCATCTTGGCGGGGGCCATGAGTAGATGCCTTCTCAGGGCTTATTGTCTTTTGTCCCTCAGGAGGGTAGGACTGATGACTTCTATCACTTTGGAAGTCACTTTATCCTTGTCAAATGCATCTGCATTAACAGTCTCCTTAGGAGGTATGTTGATCGAGTGACCAGCCTCATCATAAGTCTCCTTGTGGTTCATGGCAGATATGAAGGCGACGACGTTGTTGACCCCATTGGAGGGCGCGAGCGTCACCCTCAAGGGAGAGCGTCGAGCTTTCTTGCAAGGAGCCTGAGTTAAAAATTCAACTTAGACATAGAGAAGGTTCATATAGTATGGATTTAATCCTAGATGGGGTATAAATGAAGGCTTACAAGTTGAACAAGTTTAGCTGTCTTATTTCCAACATCGTCTGCTTCACAATCAGAGTCCAAAGAGACAACGCATTTGGCATGGTGAGAGTGTTGCTTTCACTGTGAGGGACTTGCATCAGGACTGCATACCGGTTACATCTGTTTTGGGCCTACGAGATCTATAAATCATTAGAACTCCTAATGTCAGTGGCAATAGTGAAAAGCCAAAGGATTGGAACACTTACAGTGTATAATGGCGTTGGCGTATCGAGATCATCCGGCGGTGTGTCATATCGAAGGGATTCTTTTCCGTATGGAGAAGTAAAAAAGGAGCCGAAGCCTTTAAAGATCGCAACGACGAGAGTCATGGGCTACACGGCGCGAATCCTATCTCATAATTGATCTCGCCAAGTTTGATAATGTGACGTTACACCAAAGGATGGTGTAAGGGGAATAACAAAAGCCTCGTTTGGTAGCACCGCAATCGGAAAACCAAAATAAGGATCTTCCATGTCGGCCGCGAGGGGAACCGTGTATGCTCGCCAACTTCTGTAACGGTTGACAGAATTAACCAGAGGCATTGGGGTAGCCCGGGTAGCCCAAGTTCACGAGAGAAGTGGTTAGGAGCATATAGCTTGTAGTAGATATTGGTGGTGTCAGGAACTCTCAAATACCTACATGTATGGCTTTAAATAAATATAATCCTCACCACGACATCCTGGCCAGGCGAGGGAAGGAAGCCAGTTGCTAATTCCTCAGGGAAGCGACACTGGAGGATTAACTTAATAGTATCTTATGGGAAGCCGATGAGCGAACACAAAGTGATGAAGCTGTTCTGGTAGGTAATCGAATTATCATGGAGAAGATGCACGAGTGTTTTTCGAAGAAATACTCCATCTTTGAATGGCTGTACATCTGGATGGCGGAAGACTGGGAAGTAGACCTGCAACCAGAGGTCTATCATCCAGAATGGACCAGGGAAGTCAAACTTCTTTGATTCCAGGGAGATCTATCTTAGGCTGCGATAGAGGCAGGCAAGGATGGACTGAGCAAGAACAGTCTTGGTGCCTTCGAATAGAGCTTCATCAAGTGTAGTCTAGCTTTTGTTAACTTTGTTGGAGGCGGTACAAAAAACATGCTTCGACAACCAATACTCAAGGAATGCAATACCTCCATGGGGTGTTGTGTTGTCCTTAAAGCCCTTAAACCAAGCCGTATAGAAGCTGGGTCGAATAGTGTTGGCTGTGTCTTTTGCCAAGTAAGGGTCACCTTGCTTCCATGCCAGTTCTGCGACTAGAATGCCAAAAATGGTTACCAGGTCAAGCAGAGTGATGCTCATGTCCCCGCAGAGGAAGCGGAAGCAGATCCAGCTCGCATCCCAGAAGCACATTGCAGCAGCAAAAAGTGCTTGATTACCCCCTTTGGGTAGAGAGAAAAAGAGATCTAGGAAGTGTGAGATTCTGGCTATTTCCCAGCGATGATGGTCAAGTTTCTTGCGAGCAAGGTACCAAGCGCTTTCATCTGTGGAGGTCAACGACCATTTACCCAATTGGCAAATTACGTATTTGTGGTTCCACCCCGTCGGGGCGGCTGGTCGTCTTCGAAAGATCAGAGCAAAGTGACAGAGGTTGGAATGAAGAGTTTGGAAGAAGGCTAGGTTGAATGACACCTGAATGAATGGGCCCAATCGATCGGTCGTATTGTCAGACAGCTTCAGAGTGACGGTGGAGCCAGGATTCTTCCTCTCCATAATGGAATGTATCGTGTTCGCAAAAGAGTCAGCAGCCGCTTACGAGTTGTGAGGTTGTGGGTTTGCTTGGCAGTGAGGCGGCATGGTGCTAATCAGAAAAGTTCACTGGAGAAGAAAGATGAAAGCTTCGAAAGGAAGTCTAGTGGATTAGGGAGACTGAAGGAAGAAGAGCGTTTTAGGAAATGAGACTCTAAAAAATCGTGTACGCTTAAATAGCGTCGCATCATTAAGAGCGCGGCTTTTCATAAACGAGTTGAAGTGGCATCACGAATGAGAATTTACCATTTGACCCCAGACGACGTGTCGCATCAACAAACCTATTCGATTGCACTTGGGCTTTTATCTCGAGGCTTGAGGGGCAATGTTTGGGTTCAAAATAAACAGTCTTTATTTTGATGGGATTTTAAATGTAAATGGGCCAATATCAGCGGCCTGCACGAGAAAATAGTGACATTTCCTAAGGAGGGAATGATTCATTAGTGATCTTATCATCAAGTCTTAGATTTTGATTGAAAAGCCTAAGAGGTAAGAATCCCGGGCAATTAGTAATTAAGTGAGTCTAAGTACAAGGAATCTTAAGACTACTATGACAAGTTATCGTATTTTCTTACATCCAGAGGAAATCTTTACGTCATCAGGCATCCACACATCATACAACTTTTGCTCTTAACAAAACAACTTAATCGTCTTGAGAAACCCTAGCAACCGGCGATCAAAGGATTTTCACCCAAAAGAGCATGAGTATCTGGAGATTTAAGGACGCACCCCTGTGCTCTCAAAACTCATCAAGAAGATTGCTCTGCTTTACACCGAATGAGCTGTGGTGTATCAATTTCTGTGACTTGGTTAGAGACAAGAAGAAACGAAGTCTTAGGCCTACCAGGCGAAAATGATCTACCAGACAGGGTTGGTGCTCTTCCTATCCTAAATTGCTTCTTAGAAGTCAGGTAGTGGCTAACGTTGTGATCAACATTCTTCCCCACGACAATGGCACGCCGGCGCACACCTACACACTGTCGAGAAAAAGAGACAGTTTGAGGACTTCTCAATACCCTGGGAATTTCTGAGCCAAACAGGTGGAGAACTCAAAATTAGATACTTTGAGAGGTGGATCAGATATTATCTTAGTTGTTTGCTCCTATACTTTCATGATTGACCATTTCAGCAACCCTTAACATTTTATGTAAGCTATCAAAAGTTTTGGCTGCATTTCAGCCAACAAATGGTGAAAAGCTATGACAAGATATAGCTGTGACAGATGATGATGATTTGAGATAAAACGGAGATGATCAAGAAGCATGAGGTTTGTCCAAGCTAAGACCAGGAGGAGAATGTAGGGTAACTGTAATAATTTAGGCAATGAAAAAGTTATACCTGGTGTAAAACTTTTGGTATCGTACAATTGCGAATGAATATATGCTTATGTTCTATCATGTATGAATAACATCACTGACACCTCCTATGTTCATTTGTCTTCTATTTTAGAGGTATTCGATTCAATTTTGTCTTTATTTTCCTACCATTGATCTATAGTGGTAATGCATACTCAGGTAAAATGATCAACGAGGCCAGTGCATATGCATATGTCAACCTTTTATCATATTTTAGTATCTTATCAAATAGAGGAGTTAGTAACGAAGTAGTAGTGGTCGAATATATTATATATTGTGTAAGCAATATATATAAGTGCACAAACTCAATGAATATATCGACAACAGAGTGTGGTCGCACTCTTAATAATACATTGATATATAGTAGGTACGTGCCAGTGCGACGCACTTTCGCACACGCGTATGCGCATGTAGGAAGACTAGTACTATTATTAAATCAACACGTATTATTTCCTAATTTTGTCAAAATGTACCCATACTATTATTGAGGGATATTATACTAAAAGGCAAATTAACAGAAAAATAAAAGAAAAAAAAAACTGCCCACTAACATTTACAAGAAAACTGCTATAAACAACTGTCATATTCTATTTTTTTTTTTCTCATTTTAACACTTGCAATGATTTTTTTTTTTCATTCACACACACATCGTGTGTGTGTGTTTAACTAGTACGGGCATCTGGATATTTATGTTTTGTTCTTTGATGATTCAATTTATCATCTTTTATTATCGTGTTTTCTATCAGCACAGGTAGAGATTATGGTGGCGATGGAAGTACAGACCATACACGGAAACCACTTGGAAGTACCTGCTCCGAAAAATTGGAAGCTGAACATCCAAAGTTCACTTAGTGTTAGCGTACTCCAACGATTGATGACCTATGTTTTTTTTTAGTTACTTGTTTTCGAGCTTTCGTAGATTATCGTTCCTTTTATGTTTGATTCAGCACATCCCTTCTAGTGGGAATGTCTTGATTGTAATCGATCGTCAAGGTTGAATATAATTTTTATCGTTTCACCTCAAAAAAAATAGTATTTTTTTTAGGTGAAGATAATTTTTTTTATTAATGTAAAGCAGTACATACAATCACTGCAGCCATGCCCGAATGAAATTAGGCACAGCTTAGAACCAGAATGGAACCCTAGCATTGTGCATGGCCCATTTTGCTAATTTATCTGCTACTACATTTGCCTCTAGGTCTAGATGGACAAACCTACAGTTTGACAAAGTCCTGAAGGTTTGCCTAAGATCTTCACACGAGTCTCGAAACATGCTAGAGACCGTCATTGGATCCTCCATCGCTCAGACAACAATGAGACTATCGTAACTAATCCGGGCCGAGCTATAGCCCATTTGGCTAACAATCTGCATCACTCTCTATGCATCCTTTATCTCCACTATTAAAGTCGAGTACACCCCTGTAATGCGACTAGTTATTGCCCACACAAATGTCCCTACCCAATCACGCACAATCATGCTTATACCACTTCTATGTGTAAAGGAATCAAAGGCTCTATCAATACAGACACAATACTGATTCATATGAGGTCTTGACCATGTCTGAAGAACTCTAACTGGACGGTTTGGAGTCTTATGCATAAACCTCTACTAGTAAATTTGCGAATTGACGGATTTTTTTTTAAAAACGTCTATTTCCAAAATTATTCGAAAGATTAAAAAAAATACGTTTTTTTTAACGTGGCCGAAATATTTGATAATTATATATATATATATTTTTTCAATAAAAAATTATTTTTTTATTATTTTTATTGGAGTTCCCTAGAACTCTTCCTCTAAAAAAATATTTAAAAAAATATAGCCGAACTTTTACGAATTTTATTCTTATAAAACTACCAAATTATACATGTACGTATTTTTAATGTATAATTCACATACCATTTTTTACTAACTAGGGCATGAACATATATCCATCATGCCAAGCCCTTGCCAACACCCTGTGAGTGTGAGGATCAAACTATTTGTTGTTCCACAGTTTGTCATTTCGACCCTTCCAAATGAACCACATCATCATAACCAGCCGAGCAAATGTATCCCTAAGAAGACCAACCGAACAAGCCTCAATCCAATCCTAAAATGAATCTATGGTCTGTCCAATACCTGTAAGTAGAGGGGTCACAATAAGTTTCATATGAGGGCAGTCCCGAAAAAGATGCAGCTTTGTTTCCCTCTCCTGCTCACACAACACACATACTTCATCCACATCCACTCTACGTGTCACACCCCCAAATCCGGGGCCAGTATTATACTGAAATATGGTGTAAGGATTTGTGATGTGAATAAGAAACCCACATAATTTTAAAAAAATCAAGGTGTCTGAATAGTACATTTATTGAAAAGAGAAAGTGCTAATATTACAATACCGAAGTTTTTGAAAATAATAGTCATTACATTTATTCAATTCAAAATACAAGTAAAAAAAATAATTTGTTTATTTAGTAGGCGACGTATCCCATTTTTCCCAAGCATTCTACTCATCACCTGAAAAAGAGAAAGATGTAGTATCATGAGTCACACTGACCCAGTAAATACAGCTTACAAGCATATACTAAATTATCTCTAAGAAACATCAAACCGAACAACCAATTCAAAAAGGTGAAATATTGAAACCGGTTATTCTTCCATACTTGTACTTGCGTCTTTGTAATATATACAATTAGGTACATAATATATATACTTGCACAACTTCACATCTACACACAAACACGCCAATACTTCCGAAGTGAATTCTTTTAGATTAACTAGTAATTACTCAAAAAAAATCATGTGCTTAGTCTCACAATACCAACCCACATAAAGCCACAACATTCTAAGGCCAACTGCCAAAGCATGTATACTCCCGGTTTGACACAATTCATTCCTTAGAGTATAATAGTGCACTATCTGTAAGGGACTAGGGCCCTTGGCTAACTCCCACAATAACAAAACAATTTACCAGCAATTCACTTAAGCACGAGTTAATTCATACTATACACCCGACTTCACACTTCAACCATAACGATCGCAAACAAGTCTTTAGTTAAGACTATGTATATAGATCATAGAGTATATATTTACATCATAATTTTGTAATGAATATATATGTAATAGAATTTGTAAAGGAAGAAAGATCAAACTTAAACGTACTTCATTAATTAACAATTTTGGTCCAAACGTTTCATTCGGCGGTAGTCCGCTCGAAATCCTCCATTTGTTCCAAATTATATTTGAGAGTAAATAGATAGATCGATTAAGTAGATAAACTTGAAATAAAAATTAGTTATCATTGGTTCAAAAGTTTCATTCGGCGGTAGTCCGTCCGAAATCCTCTATTAGTCCCAAATAAAACTTAAGAAGTAAATAATGTGAGTAAGTAAATAAAAATAAAGTACAAATGTAGAAAATACAATTATTAATCCTTGGACCAAAAGTATCATTCGGCGGTAGTCCGTCCGCAATCCTCCATTTGATCCGTTTTATAATTAATCCATATTATGTCCAAATCAAAGAAGTGAGTATACCATCTCGAAGTGTTTTTTCGAGAGGAATCCAATGGTAATAATCACAAAGTTCGGTAGGGAGTTCTCAAGTCTAGAAACAAAAATGTTTAGCAACTGTCCAGAAATGTTTACGCTCGCTATTAAACTCATTTGCACGAATTAACTAGTTAGTAAGTATTAATTAATGCCTTTCAAACTTTCCAGATTGATAGTTGAACTTCTAAGCTTCGTTTTGATATAAAGAACACTAAATTTGGTTAAGAAATGAGTGAGATATGAATATTTCAAGTTAAGAGCACAGTAAGAGGTTTCGAACATGATTAAGAAAAAGATTAGCAAAACTTGTTTTAGCCATAACTTTCTCATTACTTAACTTTTTTAAGTGATTCAAAAGCTAAAGTTGAATAACTTTTTGTGTAGAATCTGAATATGTAATATTTGACTAACTAAAACTTAAATAGAAACGAAAATATTAAATTTACACTAAGGCTTATTATTTCTCTTTTATTCTTAGCCATGCACTTTGATGTAATCTTAAAGAAAAAGAAGTATAGGAATGTACTCATGTACTTACTCAAGAATTTCAGTAGGTGATGGAGGTATTTGATTAACTCAAGTGACCCTCTTGAACCAAATGAATTAACTACTAAAGTACTTGGAAGAAAGGTAGTTTGGTGTGAGATTTTAAGGGAGTTGCATTGCAACTTTGGGAGGACTTCAAATTAGTACGTAAGGGGAAGATTGAAGTGGTGCAAAAATCAGATTGAACTCAAGGGTGATTTATATAGATATGGGAGGAGACATGGGAAATAAATTCATAACCATTTTTGTAGACTTTTGTAGACAAGTTGACAATGGAATAGTTGGGCTACTAATTCTAGGGTTAAAATGCACTTGTAAAAACAATAGTAATGTGGTTGGAAATCTGATTGAAATGTTGAAATGTGATTATGTATGCATATGAATGCAATACGTAATGTGATGTGTGAAAATGTATGGTTTTACTAATAAAGTGTAATGTAGTGTAATATATATATATATCAACCAATAATAATTAGCACCAAATTGATACATGAGAATGACCTCTAAAAGTATGAATTGCAATCTTAAAATACAAAATTCGATTCGGAGAAGAGATTCGAACAAGGAAAATTTGGTCGTTTTACTAAAATTCCATTTCCGAAAATCGGATAGTTGGAATTAGAGTTTCTTACCGTCTCTAACTGGAGTAAAAATATTTTTATTATTTTTACTAACCTATTAAATGAAATGTTTCACGATTCCAGCTCGTGGCCTCGAACTCAAGACCAGGGAGTACCTGACTTGAACTTGAGTATCCACTGGACCATTTGCCCCACTCCGTTAATATTTCTCTAAAGCTCGTTTTTATACATTGTCTTCGCCAGACAATTTTTTTTATCGAATTTCTAAAACCTCTAAGGTCAAACTAAATTATGGTGATTTCTAAGTTTAACGAGTCATACAATAATCTAAACTATTATACTAATTTTCGGGGTATTACACTACGTCCCTGTAATCTCGGCCATGTAGGTAACAAACTCTGACAAGCTCTCCAAACACAGAGTTTCGTTGCTGGTGATGCACCCAACCTCCAAATGGTCTTCCAAAAATCCCCCCACTGATCCCGTGCCACTCTGTAAGCACTACTGACAGTGTACTCCCCCTAGACGTATAATGCCAAACAACTCTATCATGTCTTGTACCATGACTCAGAGGTATAGTTAGAATAAAATATACCTCTTCAGGAGATAGATACCTTGCAGAGTCATTTGGTCCCCGCTTCTCTGAGGTGTAATTAACTGAGACACTCGGTTTATGGTAGTAGGGAATCAGAGTGCCTCTAGGGTTAAAGGCAGTCTGGGGATCCGCATTTCCTGCAAAATCTGGATTTGTGTACCAGCCCCACCTGCCAACGGGAATCTCTCTCAAGCACCTCCCCCGCTTTCATAAAACTCCTCCAGGCATATGAAGGAGACCCCCTACCTTCGGATCCCAGATACTTCTATTTGCAAAGTATCGCGCCTTATACACCTGTGCAACCAGAGACTCCAAGTTTTGCAATATCTTGCAAACTTGCTTAGGCAACAAAGATAAGTTAAAAGCATAAAGATTTCGAAATCTCAATCCTCCCATCTCCTTCAGTTTACACATGACATTCTATGTACACCAGTGAATGCAACATCGATCTGTAGTATCATCCCAGAAGAAATTTGCACACATCTGTTGTAGCTCCTCACAGGTTGTTTTAGGAATCAAGAAACAACTCATGGCATAAATAGTAATGCCTGAGCCACAACCTTGATGAGAAATTCCCAACCCGCCCCACTCAGCTGCGATCATTTCCATCCCTTTAGTCTATCCCGAAGTCGGTCCTTTATATAAGAAAATGTAACTTTCTTGCTAGCCCCCACATGTGTAGGCAACCCCAAATATTGTTCATGGTAGTCAACCCGAGTGATACCTAGCATAGTCGCCAAGTCTTCCTGTGCATCCAGTTGTAGGTTTTGACTGAAACACACACTGCTCTTCGAGAAGTTCATGGATTAACCAGAAGCAGTCTCATACACCTTTAAAATCTCTTTGAAATTATTACAAGCCTGTGGGTTATCTTGGAAGAATATCAAACTGTCATCGGAAAAGAGTAAATGGGATAATCTAGGTGCTTTTGGACAAACTTTGATACATGTTAAGGACATGTTCTGTTGGCGACGGTGCAAGAGAGCTGAGAGGCCTTCGTTGCACCAGATAAACAATTAAGGAGATAGTGGATCCCCTTGTTTGAATCCTCTACTCGGCATAACATAGCCCTATGGAGAACTATTCAGTACAAAAGCATACCGGACTGAGGTCACACAAGTAATCACATTCCTAATCCAAACATCTGGAAAGCCTAACTTTCTCAATATCAACTCCAAATACTTCCACTCCATTCAATCATAGGCCTTACTGACATCAAGCTTTAACGCCATTTGGGAATTCTGCCCACTTCGCTTCGTCCACAAGTGGTGCGCTACCTCATTTGCAATCAGCTTGTTATCTATGATTAGTTTGCCTGGGATAAAAGAACCCTGACAAGGGTCAATAATACAAAAGAGGTTTTGACCTGTTAGCGAGCACCTTCGCAGAAATTCAGTACACCACATTGCATAAAGCAATCGGCCTATACTCCATGATCCTTTTTGGGTGTTGTACTTTTGAGATAAGCCGAATGTCGGTAAAGTTCATGGCCGAGAGGATTTGTCCCAATTGAAGGATATCCTGAACAACAAGTGTAACATCTCGGCTAACAATATCTCAATACTTTTGAAAGAATAAAGGGGGCACACCATCAGGGCCTCGGAATTTCAGTGGGTGCATTTGGTATAAGGCCACCCAAATTTCATCATCTGTGTAAGGAAGGAGCAAAGGGCGAGCCATCTCCTCAATCATAATCGGCTTCACAAAAGTTTTCACTTCCTCAATCTAGTCTTCAGTAATCTCAGCCGAAGTAAACAACCCTATATAGTAGTCCACCACAACCGACCCCACACCATCAGGTGTCTCCTGCCATTCATCATTCTGATCCAACAACCCCAGAATATTATTTTTCCGCTTTCTGTTTGTAGCCTTCTGATGGAAGTATTTTGAGTTCTCATCCTTTCCTTCATATGTTTATCCTTGGCTCATTGTTGCCAATACAACGCCTCCTGTGTTAACAAAGTGGCCTGCCGAGCATAAAATTCTTTCTGTTCCTCAACAACATTCAGATCAAAAGGTTGTGAGTTATAAGCCTCCAACTTAGCTTGTATTTCCTTCAACTCATCTTTCCTTGCTCCGAACATGGCCTTTGCCCAAATCTAGTACACCGAATTTTCTTATTCAGTTTGTACTGACAAGTTTCATGTTTGCGGATCGGTGCTTGTTCCCATGCCACATGCATCACCTACTTGCTTCCTTCCTCTTCCGCCCACATTGCTTCAAATCGGAAAAAGTCTTGCTGTCCTAGAAAAGCCATCCTTGGAGTTTCCCTAATCGAGACCAGAAGATGAATATGATCAGAACCATTCAGGGGGAGGTGAATCACTTGAGTTGCAAGAAATCTGTTTCTCCATTATCTCATGGCCATAGCACGGTCAAGCCGAATCTGTGTAATGTTATTATGCTAAGTAAAGTCTACTCCAGTGTAGCCGAGATCCTCCAACTCGCAATCATTCAAGCAATTTGCGAAAATCTTCATCTACCACAACGCTCAAACTGCCACACCCCCTCCCTGATTTCTCTGTCGATCGTAAGATCTCATTAATGTATCCCATCACACTATCCACTCATTCAATGCACCTCGAGCCTTTAGGGTTCTCAGCAACTCCCATGTCTTCAATCTATGTCGCACCTAGGGGGTCAGTGAATCGTATCCAATCTCCTATCCCAACCTTGACGCTAACGTCAGCATCAACAAAACTCGGGTTGTAATCCCGGAGATATAAGTCAATCTCCCATGACCAGAAGAGCAAGAGACCTCATCCTCCTCTAGCCAAGAATGGTACCATATGGTATTCATCAAACCCTAAGTTGTTCTTCCAAGAATTGGCTCTCCTCGTACTATCTGTCCTTGTCTCCATCAGGAAGACAATGGATGGTTTCTTTTCAAATACAATGGATCGCAAAACAGTGAGCTTCGCCATATCATTTATGCCGCTTATATTCCACAACAAAATCTCCATCTTTCCTTTTCTTAACACACCAACGCAACAACACCGGACTAGAAGAGGAATCCCCGTCGTCCCACCACCTAACGGAGCTAGGAAACCCAACCGCTCACAGAAAAATCTCACGGAGCCGTCGCTAGGCTTCTTATTCTTTTCTTTTTCTCAAGGAAAAATCTTTAAAAAACTAGTATGTTCTAACTCGATCAGTTCGGGGGTTTAACCATTCGGGATTTTAGCTCTCTCTTTAAAAGATTTAAAACTTCTATGCCTCCGAAACGACGTCGTTAATACACAATCGGAATTTCCCAGCAAAAAACGACAAGCAAATGAAATAAGAATGGCTGCGAGTTACCAGCTGGGTTGTGAGAGGTGGCACAACTCTCATCATCCAAACATGTCCTCCCAACAAAACAGTGTCAAACTCTAAAACAAGCACCAAACTCAGTGCATATTTGTCAGTTTTGGCCATGGCTTCTGCTCCCTTAAACCTCTCAACCTTCCTCGTTACAAACTCGGCAGCATCAGCAGCAGTACTGGTTTCACAACGACACCGTTTCGTTCCACCATTAATGTACATCGACCATTTCTTACTCATCAAACCTCAAAGCTAAGTTCTTCAACCATCAAACGCTCTGCTTCTCATAAGCAGAATTCCTCTGCTGAAATTAGGCAGGTCACACTTTCCTATTTCCCTTCTACATTACTGATTCAGTTCTCAAATTTCGAGTGTTAATTGTTTCGTATGCTATGATCAAGCTACGACTCATATCTTAAGTCCTGTGATAGATTTTGATATTAGAAACAAAGGAACTTGCTTTGTTGCAGTAATGGGTCGGGTTTAAAACTTGAAAATTTATGGCTTCTTTTATGAGTTGTGCTATGATCAACTCATGTTTTACAAATTAAGATTCTTTGTGCTCATACTTGTAATGGGTTGAGTTCAAATAATCAAGTTCTTAGCTTCTTTTAGGAGTTGGGTTCTCTATAAACATATGCATTGTGCTATGAATAATGATGATCAGCTGTGTAATAATAATGGGTTGGGTTAGATTCTCAGCTTCATTGATAGTTGGGGTTCTTTCTGAAGCTATGCATTGTTCTAGGAATCCTATGATCAGCTTTCGATTTAAAAAATGACTCAAATGAGGCTTCTGTTGTGATAGTAATTGTGCTTGTTCTTCAGTTCCACGGCCAGGATTAGAAGTGAAGTGCTCACGCCTTTTCGCTCCGTTCGGATGTTCTTCTACCTTGCTTTCATTGTTAGTGCTGGTTTAGGAACACTGATAGCAACTACACCGTTAATTGCAGCCTTAACAAACCCATCAAGAGCTCTTGATGCCTCTGAAATTGCAAAGGGTCTTGGCATAGACATTGGGGCAGTGTCTCTCTTTGCGTTCTTGTATTACAGGGAGAACACTTCCAAGAACGCACAGATGGCTAGACTTTCGAGAGAGGAGAACCTTTCACATCTTAAGCTCCGTGTGGATGAAAAGAGGGTCATTCCTGTTAGCTCATTGAGAGGGTTTGCTAGGCTTGTAATATGTGCTGGGCCTGCATCATTCATCAATGAATCATTCAAATTCAGCGAACCTTTTACCGAAGGTCTTGTGGAAAGAGGAGTTCTTGTGGTGCCATTTGCTACAGATGGAAATTCATCGAGTTGTGAGTTTGATGAAACTGAAGAGAAAAAAGATTTTACCACAAAGAGGAAGAGACTCTGGCAGCTGAGTCCAGTAATTGTTAGCGAATGGACCAAGTAAGTAAACCATGTTAAAAAATGGAAAAGAATGTTGATTCAGTCAATTTCATTAAGTTGTCACACTAAGCACAGTTTTTTTTTCCCGCAAATTGTAGTTGGTTAGACGAACAGAAGAAGCTGGCTGGTGTCTCTTCTGACTCTCCTGTGTAAGTATTTTCTCCATCTTAATAATGTCTTTAATTTTCCACAACTTCATACCTCAAAGATTATTTAGTTGTGCATATGCAAATTTGGTTGGATTCTATAACATGTACACTTGCATTTCCAGTATAAAGTGAATTTAGGTCCACAAACTCTTGCACTCAACTTTGTAAATTCTACAACATATGCTATTAATAGTGTCTCTATGGGAAATCATTTCCTGATAAAGTCTGAATCTTTTATCTGTATAATTGCAGGTATATATCTCTACGTCTAGATGGTCGTGTTTGTGGCAGTGGCGTTGGTTACCCACCATGGAATGCATTTGTTGCACAGTTACCACCTGTGAAGGGAATGTGGTCAGGCCTTCTTGATGGGTTTGACGGAAGAGTTTAAGCAAATATGTTGAGCTTCTATAGGTTAGTTTCTAGTTCTAGTATTCTACAAACACTTGAAATCAGTTCTTATGTCATATGTGATTTCTTATAGATACATGTTGATTCCACTTAATAGTTTCTACTAAAAAGTATATAATTTATTCTGGATCACAACTCACAAGTTTAGAACGACATTTTGGATAATTCTTGCTTAGATATAAATTCTCTGTCCTCTTTTAACCTATGGAGATGCTGGGATTTGTATGGTTTTATGACTAAAGCATAATAAACTAATAAAGTATGTGCTAAATATGGACAACTAGAAGTGTCTTTTTCAATTTACTGTACTTATAAAACCAAGACATTTAACATTCTACAAATACAAATGCAAGGATGGAATTCTTGGAACCACTATGAAAGTGGCATTATCATCCTAACATTCTTAGTTTTTAGTTGACACATGTTATCACCTTACTATTTAGGATAGGAAGTGACAATGGGAAAATGTTTCATTATCTTTTGGAAAAGATTGTTGCTTTCATAGCCAAGTAGTAATAAGCATCAGTGCTTAGAGAACGAAAAAAAATATATATTTTTTGGTTCTCTGTCAACTATCAGGATCCGGGTGCTCAACTACCTGAAAGACATAATCTTGGTGAGAACTACGTTAACAAAACACAAAATTTAACAGCGTTTAGCCATTTACCATCTGTAAAAAATTCACTTGCGTGTAATATCTCATTGTGGCAATTTAGGAGTCTGTAACTCTTGTTAAACATTCTCATGGAACAGGTGCTTGTGGGGAAGAAGGAATAAATGGATCCTCTGTTAAATATTTATATTGGATGTTATTATTCTGTGTTGTTAATCAGGTTTTGATATACATACATGGATCATGAAGAATCAACCGAATTAGGAAGACTTGTATACAAACAAAGTAGCTTCAGCTACTTTTGTACCTGTCAATCATCAGCCTGCATAATGAAACTTAATTCAAGCCTTGTGTGACTTAATTATGCATTTTTGGTGCAAGTCGATCACAATTGGCTTTGATAAGCATTTCACAAGGTAGCAATCACACTGGTGTGAATGGGTCGGTTCGAGTACCTCTCCCCCTTGTTTTAAAGTAGTAGCTATAAACTTCAAAATTCAGGAATATACTCTATGAACTATATCTCAATTGGAGTCTTTAGCCATTTGTAGTTGAAACATAACTGAGAAAAGGTGGAAGGAATCACAGAGTATATGATACACAATAGAGGAAGAAACAAGGGAGTGATTGATAGAAGGGGAATTAAGATTACAATTTACATTAACTGCTAGGATAATCTCATTTGACTTCTTCAATCTCGTCCAATGCATAGTTATTTGTGGACACGTTTGCGTAGTTCACTTTGTTGAATCGAACCACCACTGGGTAACGGGTGTTTGGGTCCTGTCAAATGAACATGAACAGAGAATTAGAAACCATGGAAAACCCTTTCCATTTTCGGAAATGTAGGATTGAGTTGATATAGGTTATACCTGATCCACAGCTACAACAGATCCAACGCCCTTGAACCAGTAGGACTCCCTCCTAAGAATCTTCACCTGTGAAAGAAAAAACACGTATGTTAATAACTTATAAGAAAGAACTTTGATAAACTGCAAACTAAAATGAAACAGACCTTAATCTTTTGATCAAGAACATACAATTTTTGCAATTTTAGTATGAATCTTATATATCTCAGTGAATTAACTGATGCTTCTGCAAGGTTTCAGTACTTTTTGTTTGTTGATAGTCAACTGAATCTAGAAACTTAAACTGCTACTATGTGACGCAGATATGTTGATAGGTTTTCAACTTTAGGACCTCCTTAAATGTTCTTCTATTAACAAGGTAGACAACTATGGAGTTTGTATAAGAACATGTCTGCCAAATCAAAAACAGTTGAACCAACCTTTGTGCCTCTCTTGGGTCCAATCGGAGGTGGCTTAGGTTTCGTGGCCGATGCAGCAGCTGGTGCCGCGGTGGGCGCAGCTCCTTCCTCGGCTGCTGCCCTGATCACAAACTTACTGCTGTTTCTAGCACCGTTGGTGGCGCTCTTAGAAGAGAAGAACAACATACTAGTCCGGCTAGCGGAGCCAGAGTTGCCGGTTGCAACATTTGGTGTGACCACAAACCCTGAGGCAGCTGATGCCATGCTGCTGCTAGCCATCTCTCTGTTTCTTTTTTTTGCTCTAATGTGTGGGGGGGAGTGTGGTATGTTTGTGATGCACTTAAGTGTAGCAAGAATTAGATTAAAGAAAGGACAAGCAATATTGAGAGGCTTTGAATGAATTATCCCGAGTGTTTCTATGCGCCTGGGAACAATTATCTGATCCTTCAACGTGGGAATAAATCCGTTGCAGCCACTAGGATGGCGACACATGTGCACCATATCCTTCTTCTATGGATAATGTGATTACAAGTCATCTTCTTTCCCTTGCTGGACCAGGATCAACGAGTGGACTCATTGAGCCACCAAAGTTCCCCTCTATTTTAAGGTAAAAAAAATCTATGTAAAGTGAACATGTTTTCGGTTTGCAAGGGTTGCCTCTCCTATTTCCTACTAAGAACAAGAAATATATGGAAATCTACGAATAAGTCTATTATCAAAAAAATAAATTTTTCCAAATTTGGTTTAAGTTCGATTTTGGTCGTTTAGTAATTTCTCGATTTCTCTAGGATCTAGGATCTTCTAATTTTAGCTTCCACTAATGAACTGAATCATACTGATGTGCGTAGCTCATGCTCTTTGAGCAGGTCTAATTGCAGCTCTTATACCATCACCACCTTCCATCATGTGTAGAGAGAAGAGTTCAGTCATGGCAGCACACTTACCCTTTTAGGGGGGACTTAGGCTTTATCTACTCAAAGTTAGAATCTTTTTTTGAGTGTAGTAAGAAACATCATTACTGAATTTGAATTAGTAGTTACTATATACAACTGGTCGCTGCCATGATGTTTATCTGTTAGGAACAACGCTAAGAAATGCAGAAAGGAATGCCAGGGCTCAAACGTTGGTATTTCATTCATATGACACCTTACATTCCTTGCAAAGAGTTCGATCTGTTCCAATCATATACTGCTGGAGAACCAAAATACATAGAACTCACAAATATGGAAAGTACAATTGTGGCTGGACTACTAATGATCAATGTTCAATATGTCCTCTCCTGATATATGCTTCTTCTTCTTCCCTTTATCTCTTCTCCTAACGGGCACGAAGTCTTTTCTGAAGAAAACTCTTCTTCCAAGCTTATCCAGTATACACTATTGCCAAAGGATAACCTTCTGCCTTGATTAGCTTGAGATTCTCTGAACCTTTTCATGATCACATCAGCATCTGGTATATTCCCAATGAAAGTTCCTCCTGGGCGAAGCAAGGCCGAAACATTAGCCAATGCTCGCCTTGCACGTTCTTCAGTGGACCACGAGTAATGCAAGGCGAATTGGCAACTGCAAATATCAAAGGGGGCTTCATCTGCTGCTAACACTTTATCAAGGCGAGCCTCGTAACAATCTCCAATCATAAGCCGTGCAGGAAATTTCAGGTTTCTATGTTGATTGTATCGGGTGCGACAATCTTCAATTGAGCCTTGAGCAATGTCAATGCCAACATAGTATCTGATTTTGGCCTTGTCCCATTTGCCGAGATCACCTCCCTTCCCACATGCAAGATCAAGAACAGCATCTCCTCTGCGAGCGTAGAGGTGAATTAAGACGCTCTTGATCCAATTGTTGAGCTTTTTCCGATGGATTATAGGACTAGTTTCCCGTTGTTGGAAGGTCTGATTGGTTCTTGAACTGTAGTGATCGGCAACTTTTCTTGCAATAATTCTTGAATCATCTGCGGGGTTGGGTTTGAGGCACCGACGAGAAGTGGAATACGATTCTGAGTGGCTCCGTTTCATGGCGGGCGGGCAATGATCAGAAAATCAATAGCAAAGAACGAAAATGGTGATTCGATTCCGAATCGGAAATGGTTTTTAAAGCAACATATGGGCTAATCCTAGTCCAGTAAGGAACCGGAGGACTAATCCTAATCCAATAAGGACAATGAGGACTCCTATAAGGACCAGCAAATTTTATTCCCATTAGCTTGAGGACCGCCTTTTTTTTTGGAAATGAAAACGATGCACTACAAGAAAATTGCACCTAGACCACGGACCATTTCCGTCGTCTAGGTGCAATTTTCCGTCGTCTAAGTACTTAGACGACGGAGTTTCCGTCGTCCAAGGTCCGTGCTCCAAGTGCTGTCGTCCAAGAACCTGGACGACGGAGAATTAGACGTTCCGTCGTCCAAGTGCACTTGGACCGCGGACATTATCTGTGGCCCATGTATGCACCTGGACGACGGATTACTATTTCTCCGTCGTCCAGATGTATACCTGGGCCACGGACATTGCTCGTTTGTCCGTGGCCCAGGTGTTCACCTGGACGACGGAGAAATAGTAATCCGTCGTCCAGGTGCATACATGGGCCACAGACAAACGAGCAATGTCCGTGGCCCAGGTGTTCACCTGGACGACGGAGAACGTCAGGGTTTAGGGTTTAGGGGTTAGGGGTTAGGGGTTAGGGGTTAGGTTTAGGGTTCTGCACCTGGACGACGGAGAACATAATCTCCGTCGTCCAAGTGAATATTTAATTTTTTTTTTTAAATAAATTGAAATTAAATATTATTAATTTAATTTATTATTATTTTAATTTAAATAATGAAAAGTGCTAAAATTAAATAAATAAACTAAATTTTGAATATTAATTAATAACTTAATTATTAAATAATCAAAGTAAATTAATTTGTACATACGAAAAAACTCATAAATTAAAAATTAAAATATTGTTCGGAATGCGGAAAGAAACGAGATAATATACTACTAGCTAGCTAATACACTGGAGGAGCAGATGCGCCGCCGAGTCCTCCGCCTCCAGCCGGGTCGTTGTCGTCGGGGTGTGGGTTCGGAGGAGGTTGACATACTTCTCGATTTTGTTCCATGAGGGCGATGAGTTGGGCTATTTGTGCTTGTTGTTCGTCAAGTCTTTGCCGCATTGACTCATTCTCCTCTCGTGCCAGTTGAGCCTCTTGAATGGATGCTTCGACGGCCGCAGCCTGACTCCTTCTCCGCTGCCTCGAACCTCCCGTAGATGATGAGCCGGAGGTCGTCGACAAATCTCGTACCACCCTAGGCCCAAAGTGCCTAACCTCCTTGCCAGCTCTACGACCGTAGACCTCATCCGCGATTGCAATTTGGCTCTCTAAGGATAGAGGAGGCAGGTCTTCCGGCGGCACATCTGGGAACGCAAGCTGAGTGTTGGCCAACTCTTCATGCACACGCTCTATCGCCCTTGCCTACAAAAGAATAATTAATTTATTATAATGAAATCATATTTAAATAATAATTACTATAATTAAAAGCACATATATATATATATATCACTTACGCCGCATTGACTCGCTTCATTATCGAGCCCTGGCGTCACGTACGCGCTTACGCTTGCATCAAGATAAGGGTGTTTGGAACCCTTATCCTTGTGCTCCTTGGCAATTTGAATGAACTGCTTGGCGCCGGTAGTATGGTGTTTCTCCTTCTTCCCCCGGTTGGCTTTGTTGACACCGGAGAATTTCTGTTACACAACATAATTAAATCATTAAAAAATGAATAACTACAATTTAAATAATTCAATTATCTTAATTGAAATAAAAAAAAATTAATACCTTAAATTGTTCATCGGCAAAGTGGTTACACAACCACTCCCACTCATCTTCTCTCTCCCCTTGCAGCTCTACCGGGGGAGGCACGGGACCGACATCTTTGAAGTACTTATGGAGCCTGTACTTCCAATCTTTGTAGATGGAGTTGGCGGTTTGATTGATATGCCTCAACATAGCCGGTGTCGGATCCACGTCAAATTGTTCCTATCAAAAATAAATAGAAAATTATAATCGTATATATTATGAAATTTTAGGCCGAGATTAACAATATTATATAATAACTAAATTGAACGTATTACGTACCGAAAGATCTTTGAAGACTTTCGCCTTCTCATGATCCGGCGCCTCCTTCCAAGTAGGGGCAGTGATACGAACCCGGTTACGGATGATTGACCCTATCCCATGCGCCGAGAGACTTGCTAGCTGAGCTGTGGGAGGGCCACCGGTGAATTCGTCGTACGGCAAGTCGATCTTTTTACCGGTTGCCTTGCAAATACGCTCCGCTTTGCCCCCTTTAACGAGACCCCGAGTCCTTTTCGGTTCCGGGTCAGTGGGGGCCCTCCTTTGCCTACGGCGGGCGCTGTACATGATTAATTCGGCGGTCGAGGACGCCTGAGTACTTCCCGTTGAATGCGTACCGGGCGTCGGAGATTGGAAGGGGTCGACGTCATCACCGCTCGAGATGAATGGGGGAGCGGGAATTTCCCCAGAGGGCGCTACGGACGGACCAGATGATCCGTCCGGATTGAGAGCGTCGTTGCCCTCCGGTGGTAATTCCCAACCGACTTGGTCCGCCAAGCGGCGGAGCATGGCATCTTCTGCCTCTTGTTGGGCTTTCTTCTTGCCGGATGTCGTCTTTGGCGGAGCCATTTAAACCTAAGAGTACGGGGTTAAAATACCTACTTACCATAACAATTACAACTTAAAAATTTACGCTAATTAATTAAGTACGTTTAAGATTTAAATAGAGTACACTAGCTTGGCATTTTCGGTCGTTCAATGGACGTGCGACCCGCGTGATAAAGTGTAAATTTTCAATTAATCAGCCTTGGTTAAATCGAAAAACATGGCCAGTTAGGGATAGAGATAACGCGAGAGGCAGGACTAATTTCGACAAAAGTCTTTCTTAGTCCAAATCCTGTCACCAGTCATAACCCGTTTCTAGACACCATGTCCGACATTCGGCCAATTTTTCGAAAATTTACACTCCCTCAAGTCCTTTGCAAACTCCGCCCTCAACCTCGTGTCTATAACTTCACTTAGGTTATGGTGTGCGGTGATGAAATCCACACATCACGAGGGGTTAAGGAGATAAGCAAGGAAAAGAGGCGTCATCTATTCCAAAGAGTGCGACTTAATTACACCAAGCCTATGTACTAAATTTAAATCGAACACATACTACTAATTAATTTACTAAAAAATACACGTAATTACATGCAATAATTTATTTTCCATTTAGCATGCAATAATTAACCATTTAATTAATTAATAACAATAATTATTTATTTAATTAATTAATAACAATAAATTTACAATTATTCATTTAATTAGTATTAAATAACAATAATTATGATTTAATTAATTAATAACAACAATTAATCATTTATTAAATATTTAAAACTAATTACTAAATTAATTTCTACTAATTAATTATATTTAGAATTTAATTAATTAATAAAATGAAAATTATTTAAATAAGGGAAAAATAGAAATTTACCGAATCGGAGTTTTCGGGAATTTCGCCGGAGTTGTGTCGTCGGAGAGGAGGAATCGAACCACGCCGGAGTTGTATCGTCGGAGCGTCGTCGCCGGAGGAGAAAATCGCCGGAATGAGATTGAGAGAGAGAGGAGAGGAGAGATGGAAAGAATTGTAAGGGATGAGAAAAAGAAGATGAGCCGTACTCTATTTATAGAGTTTCACTTAGAAGACGGAGCACTATTCTCCGTCGTCTAAGTGCACTTGGACGACGGAAACAATGTTCTCCGTCGTCCAGGTGGCGGTTTCAAAATTTTGAAACGGCGCGTAATTAAGGGGCGGGACGTTTTGAACCGCCATGGAATTGGACTTAGACGACGGAGAATGATCATCTCCGTCGTCTAAGTGAAAATTCAAGCGGTCCCAAAAACGGAAGCGGTAAATTGAACCGCCATAAATTTGGACTTGGACGACGGAGATGGTAAGTTTCCGTCGTCCAAGTGAAAATTACATGAAAAAATTAAACAAAATTTTTTTTGAACCGCCATGATTTTTGAACCTGGACGACGGAGATGGTCATTCTCCGTCGTCCAGGTTCAAATTACGTAAAAAAAATTTTTAAAAATAATTCGCTAGGAATTTAGCGATCTGTCATTCGAGTGAAATAGTCGTACAATATCGATGAACGCATCGTATATATGAACAGTTAAATTTGAACCGCCGATTAATTTTACGTATTGAAACATGTTAAGTATCGACTAATCTTTACGACTTAAGTGTTCATGAGTAGACGCTCATTTGCAGCAGAGTATTAACGAAATTGAATTTGGACAAAACAACCGTTGGATATGTTCGTCGTAACATAATATATAATTGTCTTCAAAGGACCATAAAATAATAAGTTCGGGAAGGGTTTGATCGGCACAGTCAACCGCAAAACCGATAATTTCACAAACCGGAAACGTGGATACAAGGCATTTCGCAACTCCGATTTTCGAACCGTCGAAGCTCACACACCAAGAATTGTTTACTCTAAAGTCTTGATGAAAAGAAAATGCATTGGAAGAAGGTCTAGATGGTCGTTGTCTTAGAAAAAATTACGATATCTGCACCTGGACGACGGATATGAGCGTTTCCGTCGTCCAGGTTTATACCTGGACGACGGAGAATGACGTTCTCCGTCGTCCAGGTGTATAGACCCTGAATTCAGGGGTTAGGGCCTTACTGTTTAGGGTTTAGGGTTTCTGAACTTGGACGACGGAAAATTACCATCTCCGTCGTCCTAGTGTGTACCTGGACGACGGATAATGACCATTATCCGTCGTCCAGGTGCATAGACCCCGATTTCAGAGGTTAGGGCCTTAGGGTTTACGGTTTAGGTTGTCCCCGGTCATTTGTGTATGTGTCCGTTCAATTATTCTGATTCAAAAATATAATTAAAAAATTTATCGATCGATCCGATCGAACTGCTAGATTTAGGGTCAAGGATTTAGCTAGGGCCAAATATACGTTTTATATGAGATTGAGATTTGGCGCCAATATTTATTAATTTCTCCGTTGGCCAGGATATATAATTCAGATTAATTTCTTACCGTAAACCGGCATCGATCATATATATATTACAATAATTACAGTAATTAATTACCAATTAGTCTCCCTCGTCGTATGACCGTACTCTTCGTCATAATCACCATCGTCCTCATCCCCGTTAGTCGACGGCTCATCCTCGTCATCGTACTCAACATCGTCCGACGAATAACCTGAGTCCTCGTCCGCGTCCTCTTCCTGCTCGTCTTCTTCATCTACCTCATCGATAATCTCATCTTTAGTTAGATC
This sequence comes from Geum urbanum, assembly GCA_946800695.1. Taxonomy (NCBI): domain Eukaryota; kingdom Viridiplantae; phylum Streptophyta; class Magnoliopsida; order Rosales; family Rosaceae; genus Geum; species Geum urbanum. The sequence continues at coordinate 46,076,783 of OX327002.1, read as the reverse complement.
TGTACAACCATCAGGCATGGGTAACCGTTCACCATCTTGAATCAGGTCCATTATATCGGAGCGGACCATAGAAATATTAGGCTCTTGATAGGCAGGAATGTCTCTTTCTGGTTCAGCAGCATCTTCAGTCGTCGCCGGTGTCCCTTCAATTGTCTCTGTATTCCATATTCCTCGGTGAGAGATATGGTTCACTATTTTCCACCCTTCACCGGCTTTCGGATCGTCGAGATAGAACACCTGCCGAACTAAGGTGGCGAGAGCGAAAGGCTCATCCTCATACCAGTGCGAGTTTGTATCGACTAATAATAGTCCCAGGTCTTCCTTTGTATGCTTGAACCATCTGCACTTGAATAGGAAAACGTTGACATCATTCCCGTAACATAGCTGAACCACGTATACAATAGCCCCGTAATATAGATCATTGTCTTTCCCAACCGCTACCCCACTGTTTTGTGTTCTTCTTCCTTCGTCTCGGGCCAATGAATGGAACTTTACACCGTTGACAAAACATCCGGGATAAATATAGTGTTTAACCGGCTTCCCTGCTAGCAAGTGCTTTGGCCATGACCACCACCCTCCGTGGTTATCAGATTTTTGCAGATCAATCATCTGCGAAAAAGGGAAAATTAATATAAGGGTTTACTTTCTACAAACATGAGCGATATGTATTTAAATAATTAATACCGAGTCGTACGTACGTACCCATTGGAAGAAATAATCAGGAAACTTCTTCTTAACCATTTTCTCAATCCACGCCGAACTCTTGTTTTGATTTAACGCCTGAAGCCTCTCCCTGTATGACATCATGTACGGCTCAACTTCATCACAGTCTCGCAACACTACCCAATGTGCCTCAATAAGTTCTTCCCGTGTTAACGATTCCTTTAATACTCCTCTAAACGGTCGGACGACATTGGTGACGACAGAAAGATTGATGCGGGCACTGCGATCGGAGGCATTGGGAGGGGGTGGATCATTGAGGTACGTGTTGCAGTAAGTAACACACTCATGCATTAGGTATGTCTCTGCTATGGAGCCATCCGGGGCCGACCTATTTTTGACGAATGACTTATACTGTCCAAGCTGTCTACAAAATCAAATGTACACATTACATAAGTACATATAGCTAGCTAGCTAGTATATATATAATCTCCAGTGGAACAAATTAATTAATTAGTTGTACGTACCTTTCTTGAGGATACATCCAAGTGTACTGGACCGGACCAGAAATAAGCACCTGCTCGGGCAGGTGGATCATTAGGTGAATCATGATGTCAAAGAAAGCAGGGGGGAAAATCCTCTCTAGTTTGCAAATGATGTGCACAATTTGTTGTTGCAATTCCACCACATCTGACTTCTTTAATTCTCTGGCGCATAACCTCTGCCACCACCTGCACAATGCCACTATTGGTTCTACGACGTCCCGAGGCAAGTATGGTCGAATTGCCACTGGAATCAGACGTTGCAGCATAACGTGATAGTCATGTGTCTTTAGACCAACAAACTTGTGTTGCACCTCGTCCACTGCTCCAGTTATAGTAGCTGCATACGTAGCCGGATAACGAACACCCTTAAACCAGTGAAATACAGAACGTCTAAGCGTCGGCTTCACTGTGTAAGGTGCATCTGGCATCTTGTTGTACACTCATTTCCTATCCCTCCTCAACCACAAGGGACGACGTAGATTCATTGATTCCAAATCTTTGCGCGCTTTGGGAGTATCTTTAGTCTTGAACTTAATACCGAGAATTGTTCCCATCACGCTGTCGCACACATTCTTTTCTATGTGCATCGCGTCCAAGTTGTTCCTCAGCTTCAACTTCGACCAGTAAGGGAGTTCAAAGAATATACTCTTGTGATCCCAATAGCTCAGATCATGTGGAGGAATTGGATTGCATTCCTTTACATCCGCGTCATTGCTCAACACACCAAAGTCGAAATAGCTCAACCTCTCTAAAATCTCTTCGCCCGACCAACTACGGGGTTTAGGATTGTTCTCTACCATACCGTCGAAATGAGCTTCATCCTGTCGCCACGGGTGGTCGTGAGGAAGCCATCTACGGTGACCCAAGTAACACACCTTCTCCGCGTGCCAACTAGAGTTCACGTCGTCCAAACATATAGGACATCCATTATATCCTTTTGTCCTGCAGGCTGCCAACATCCCATAAGCTGGAAAATCGCTGATCGTCCACATTACGGCAGCCCTCATCGTGAACATCGTGTCAGTGAATTTGTCATAAGTTGGGACTCCATTTTCCCACAACAGTTTCAGCTCGTCGATCAAAGGTCTGAGGTAGACATCTAAGCACTTCGATGGAGATTTAGGACCTGGAATTAGTACGGTAAGGAAATTAAATTCCTTGTTCATGCACATCCACGAAGGCAAGTTGTACGGCATCAGAATAACTGGCCAAGTGCTGACGGCAGAGCTATTACTTCCCCAAGGATTGAATCCGTCTGTAGATAGGCCGAGTCTAACATTTCTAACCTCTGAAGCAAAGTCTCCAAATTCTCTGTCGAAATGTTTGAAACCCTCCTCATCCGCAGCGTGTCGCAGGACATCGTCATCTATTCGCTTTTCTGCGTACCATCGCATCGCCTCTGCTGTCTGTAGAGACATGTACAGGCGCTGCAATCTGGGAATCAAGGGAAAATATCGAACAACTTTCACAGGAATTCTCTTTTTCGAACTCTTCCTATTCAACTGGAATCTGCACTGGCCACATACGGGACAATAGTCCAACTCTTTATACTCTTTGTAAAATAGCACACAATCATTCGAACATGCGTCAATTATCCTGTACTTTAGGCCGAGGCTGCTCAGGATATTTCTAACCTTATAATGAGATTTAGGAAGATTGTGATCATCAGGAAGCAACTTACATATTTGCTCCTGAATTTCCTCAAAAGCACTCACTGACATTTTGTGCTTCACTTTTATCTTCATTTGCTCCATCACATATTGCAACACATTCTCTCGACATCCAGGGAACACCGGGGTCTGCGCTTCAAGTAGTATCCGGTTGTACTTTTCCATCTCACTGGTGTCAGTGGCCAAGCTAGCTGCGGGGAATGTGTCATCATGCTCATAAGTGGTACTGTAACCTCCGTCTTGGTGTTGGTGTCCACCATGACTACATCCCGGAAACGCATCATGGACCAAATCTGCAGTTGGGTTGCAAGCTGGGGGTCCGGCACCACTGCCGCTGGATGAGGCACCATGGTAACTGTACCCTGAGCTGAAGTCTGCTGTGCTGAACTCTACTGCTTCACCATGCTCGCTCCATGTAGTGTAACTCCACATCATACCATTTTCGTACAGGTGTTGCACCATAACATTAACCTCCGCATACTGACAATTAAGACATTTCTGACACGGACACCTGAAACGTTTCTTTCCCTGACCATGTTCTATCGCAAAATTCACAAATTCGCTAATTCCATCCATATACCGGACATCACATCTATTCTTCAACTTCATCCAACTCTTGTCCATACTGCTACAAAATATTATAATTAATTAATTATTACATATATATATTTGTCAATTAATTTACGCTTAATTATACGTACTCGATCTACATCGATCCATCAATTACATACGTACGTAATTTAATCGATCTGTACATATATATATAGCTAACATCCTTGCATGTATGTACGTACGTTTTCACTAAATATATATTAATTAAGCAAATTTTAACTGCGTACGTATACGTACCTGCTGGCCTTCTCGATATCTGTACGTTAATTAAGCTAACTAGCTAGTCAGCGGAGATCCCTTATCGATCCTGATTCTTCTCGGCCTAGCTAGCTTCTAGCTAGCTAGCTCCCTAGCTTCTCCTTCTCCCTTCTCCTTCAATTCTTCTTCAAATGGAATGAATAGATCGAGGCCAGGAATGAATTCGATCAGCTTATATAATGCTTCACTTAGACGACGGAGGTGTCGGTACGTCGTCTAAGTGGAAGCACATTTCGTATACTCGGACGACGGCGTGTCGGTGCGTTGTCCAGGTAATCATCTGGACGACGGAGATTACCATCTCCGTCGTCCAGGTGATTACCGGGACGACGGAGAAGACTCCGAGGTCCAGGTTATCCCCTGGACGACGGAAAATACAATCTCCGTCGTCCAGGTGACCACCTGGAGGACGGAGAAGACTCCGTGGTCCAGCTGACCACCTGGACGACGGAGATTGTATTCTCCGTCGTCCAGGTGGTACTTGGACGACAGAGTCATTTCCGTCATCCAGGTGGCACTTGGACCACGGAACAATTATGTTTCCGTGGTCTAAGTGATGTTTTCTTGTAGTGATGATTACGTTTGCGTAATAAGGCATGGAAGGGAATTGTTCAACCGGAACATTTGTTAGTGGTTAAAGGCACGGGTGTCTCTCCGTATATTTGCCCGGAGAAAATTTTAACAACAATATCTTAAATATAGGTTATTCATTATTTATGTATCTCAACTTTTGAAATTATCACATATGTATCTCAACTTTCAAAATTATCACATATGTAACTCAGCTTTATAAACTTATACAAGAACAACCGTCAACTTTGGTGTTAACTTTTTATAAGGCGTCAACTTTTAGGACATGTTTATTACACATTCTTACATTAGAATTCTTAATTTATTCTAAAAATAGTTTAATCTCATGTTTAATTTTAAATGAGCTTATGTAATCCCTTAATAACAGGTCTGTTACACCTCCTTATATTAGAATTCTTAGCATATTATGAAAATAATCAAATTACATGTTTGGTGTCACAAGAAACTATTTTAAATGAGTTTATGTAAGCTCTTAAATAGATTAAAACATCATTATGGCATTCTTATACTAAGAGTCTAAAACTTGCTCCTTATATAACACCCCTTAATATAAGAAATAGATTATCTCTTATATAATGAGTCCAAGTATACAAAGAGCTCAAACTTCATTGTTTAACACACCCTAATATAAGAAATATATCATCTCTTATGTAAGAAGTCCAAGAAGGTGTAACAAACATGCTCTTAGTATTTAATTTTCTCCAAAAATGTAGACAACTCATCTTTTTCCCTCCAGAATTAAAACACCTCATCTATTTCTCTTCATACAACCAAAAGACCTAGAATTTAAAAATAGATTGACTAAAAAATCATTTTAAAAAAATTGGAATGGTCAAATTTTTAATTTTCATATTATGAACTAAAATTAAGCTACGATATTGTTTTTGTTTTTGTTTTTTTCTTTCAATTTTGGTGGGTTGTGACCCATCATAATCCAAGTGTAGCTCCGTCTTTGCATATGACAAAGGTCATACTTGTTGATTACTATTCTCTTTTAGATCCATGCTTGTTAATTTTCTCTCATTCTTATGACATTAAAATGTAACCTAGGCGGTCATTTTTTAGAACAGTGACAAACTGTAAAAAGTTACTATTCTAAATGGCACGAAATTTATATACAATGAACTAGACTCAGTGGCGGACTACCACACAAAATTTGGTTGGGTTTCGAGTTGATATGAGTGCCGAACTTAATCGGTGAACTACAACTAAATGCAGAAAAATAAATACTGAACTGTAAAGGTGAATCAACAATGGAAAAGAAAAATTAGGAACTTCTCTCCACCCTAGACAACCTACGATTACCCTAATCTAATGTAAATAACCATGGATGTCTGTATCCCACAATCGGGCCAATGTCGGTAGGACACCAATTGTATTACTCTCTTACTGGTTGTACTAAGCAGAATATTGGTACTGTCTTAGCTTGATCCCTAATTGGTATATTGGTATAGGTCAACGTCCTAATCTAGTCAACTAGAGTCATTATGATCTAAAAGTGTTTGTGAAACAGCATAGCTTCTAAGGTCGATATAGTGGTCGCCTTAACATCACTAAGGAATTATTTCAGACAAGAGCTTGTTTTATCTCTATTGAATATGCATTGATATAACGGTCAATCACACATCCTAGGCTCTAAATCCTAAGTCATGCATCTAAGCGTGCACTCAAAGAGACATGAACATAGAAATCATCAATGAAAAAGTAGTAAAATAAAACTCATCCAAATAGTTAAATAAATCAAAAGAGGTTCAAAATTGCAAGCATGTCTAGGGATTCAATTAGTCTCTAACTAAGTAATTATTCAATCATAGACAAGGAAGCTAGACTACAAAAGTTCATAAGAAAATAAAGCAATAAAAGATAGAGAAGAAGAGAATCTAGTGTCACGCTTCGACGGGTCGAAGTCGTCGTCTGAACCTCCTCCTTGCGGCTCCTTGCTCTCCTCTCAAATTATTTTTCTCCCTAAAGCTAATTACCCTTTCCAAAACCCCAAAAAGAGTATTTATAGAGGCTTGATTGGATATCTCCTTGCTCACTTAGGTTTTGGACATTTTCCTTTGACAAGTCAAACTTCTTTAATCCTTTTAGCTCTTGACTTCTTTTCCATAAGCCATAATAGTATTAGATTGGATTTTAAAGCACAAATTAGTCATTGGGCTCCTTGGTATGATTTGGGTTTTCAAACACAGCTTTCTCATCAAAGTCAGATTTCTGAGCAGACTGACATTTGTGGACTAAAATGACCATAACTTTCTCCAGATACATGATAATCACGTTCTGGAAGAAGCTACAGAAACAAAACATCTGGAGCTCTCTGAGTTGCTGTAAATTCTTTGTCAAAGTTGACTGACCTGTACAAGCAAATTTTCCAAAGTGATCTTTAAACCCCTTTTTAACTTCTTTTCTCCCCATTGACTCAAAATACCTATAAAACGACATAATAAACTAATATTTCTAAATAAATAATAAAATAATAAGTATATGAATATCAATAAATAGTATAGAGGTGCATATTTATGCACCGATCAGATCGATAATGGCCCCAGGGATCATCATTTAGCTTTATTCAATAAGCGGCCAAGAAAAGGTTATCTGTCTCGGTTACTTGGGAATGAAGCCTTAATCGAACTATGGTCTTTAATGATTAGTATTGTGCATGATGAAGATTTTCCATTTATTTATACATATCTTGGGAGACAAATATCATGGAGTGTGATCTTTTTTTCGAGGGAAACTACCTTCCGGAAAGGAAGGTAACTTTATTTCTTCATACGACGGATGTCAAAATTAATGGCATCACGGACAAAAGCCAGAGCGGTGCCGAACCATTCCATTCGAATGTTCGGATCATAAGCATATATAGCAAGATGATGTGCTACTCTATTACAACTTCTTGGTACATAGATAATGGAAAAATATGTATTTTGCTTGAGTACCTCTTTTGCGTCTTCAACTAGGTCTCCAATTACAGATTGATCTGTCGAGCTCTGTAGGATTTGGTCCACCACTATGGAACGATCTGATTCAATCAACACCTTAAAAATTCCTAAGTTGACTAGGAGCTCTAGGTCGTCGCAAATAGCTTTGGCTTCCACATGAGATGCTAAACTAACACTATCATAGTGATAGGAGAAGCCAACCACAAATTCACCTCTTGAATTACGAATGACACCGTTACCACCTCCCTGGTTCTCCTTAAAAACAGCATCTATATTTAGTTTCAAAGTTTCAACAGCCGTAGGGTTCCATCTTGTTACCTTGATAGGGGGTTTAGATGCTGTGACCAACGTCGAAGAATTTGCTTGCTTGTATTCCTCGTATCTTGTCATTGCTTGCGCTACAATCTGTTTTGTTTCCTTTGCCATATCTTTCCATAGTTTGTCAATCCTATTTAACCAAAGACTCCATATAATCATAAGAATCTACTCAAATCTAGACTTAGATAGCAACTATACCTATTCCAATAACCATTCCTTAAAAGACATACAGACATTCAAATCAAAAGGGTTTCGAGCTAGTATTCCTTAGACGTGGGGCATGAACAGAAGAGATGTCCCATAGTTTCAAAGGCATTACCACATAGCACACACCTAAGATCACCATCATACCCTTTCATGCTCAACCATTCCCGAGTAGGAAGAATATTATGACAATCTCGCCATATACATATTCCTACTTTACCTGGGATTTTGGCCTTCCACAAAGCTTTCCACAAAGGTCTGAAACTATCTTCGGAAGAAGTAGAAGCTAATAAGGATCCAATTACATAATCCCGAGCAACAAAGTAACCTGTTTTAACTGTGTATAGTCCCTTCTTCTCTAATTTCCACAACCATGTGTCTCCTCGACTCCTAGATCCGAAAGGGATGTGCATGATAGTATCAACAACGCCAAGTGTAAATAATTCGTTAAGAATTTCAACATCCCATCTCCTAGACCCTGCAATAAACAAGTCGGAAACTAACTCCACATTACAACCTGCAGGGCGTTGAAGAGAGTGAGCTGCCACACTAGGAATCCAATCCTGCTTCCAAATACTAGTATCTAGATCATTTTCGATTCTCTTCATTAGCCCAGATTTCAAAACTTCCAATGCCGTGACTATACTTCGCCAAGAATACGATGGCGAGTCACTGATTTCGGCTCACGTAAAGGGGTGGTACTTTGCTTTATACAATCTTGCTATCAAAGAATTATTCTAAGGATGCGCCACCCTTGTTTGGATAGCATGGCTAGATTATGAGCATGCAATGTTTTGAACCCAATCCTGCCTTCATTTTTTGTTAAGCACATTCTATCTCACGATCTCCAGTGAACTTTCGAGTGGTGTCGTCACTGCCCCAGAAAAATTGACTACATGGTTAATGTATGTCTTTACATAATCCTTTAGGAAGAAGATAGCAATTCATAGCATATGATGGAATTGTTTGAGCCACAGCCTTTATAAGAATCTCCTTCCCCGAAGCACTTAAAATCTTGTCTCTCCATCCAACAAGTTTATTCCCCAGTCTCTCTTTGAGATACGCAAAGATTGTCGTTTTTTTGATTGACCAGCCAGTATCGATAGACCAAGATACCTCCCATGATCGTCCACTCGATGTACACCAAGCATTCCTGCCAAAGTATCCTGAATGTCAAGTGTAGTTTTTCTACTAAAAATGACGTGGCATATTTAAAGGTTGATGTGTTTCCATGATGCCTTTTTCATATCCTATTAGAATCCTTTTAAAGGTCGTACATTCTTGAACTGTACCTTCCCCAAAAAGAAATGAGTCATCTGTGAACAACAAGTGATGAAATGTAGGAGCATTACAGCACATACGTAAACCTGTAATTTCACCGGAGACAAGTGATGATGAGATCAATGAGGAAAACCCTTCAGCACAGAGTATGAATAAATACGGTGATAAATGATTGCCTTACCTAATACCTCAGGAAGGAAGAATGTATCCACAAGGTGATCCTTTATGTAAAACCGAATAACTTACTATCTTTAGCGTACTCATGACAATGTGAATCCATGCAAAAGAAAAACCGAGTTTATGAAGCACCATCTCCACAAATTTCCATTCAAGCCTGTCACAGGCTTTACTTATATCCGGTTTCAGAGAAAAGAAACCATCATCTATACTACATCAAAGTTGATCAAAAAGTGAGCCACCTCATTGGCCACAAGTGAATTATTCGAGATCATCCTACCTGGAACAAAGGCACTTTGTAAGGGAGAAATAATTTTGGGAAGGATCCATTTGAGTCTATTAGCTAGCACTTTTGAACCAATTTTGTAAGCAACATTGCATAAAGCTATAGGTCTGTAATCCTTTGGTGTTTTAGGATCTTTTCCCTTAGGAAGCATAGTAAGATGGGTGTAATTCAATGCTTGGGGTATGCTCCATGTGGTGAGAAAATGGTGCACCGCAATGCAGACATCATACTTCACAATATGCCAATATTTTTGGAAGAAAAATGGAGACATATTGTCTGGTCCCGGTGCTTTTGATTGATGCATTTGAAACAATGCCTTCCTGATCTCCTCATCCGAATAAGGAAGTAGCAAAGAATTATTCATTTCGGCATCTACCTTCGACGATACACAATTCAGAACCTCATTCAAAGATTCATCATCCACCTCCTTAGACTTAAAAATATCTTCATAGTACTCTATAAGTACGTCGGCTACTTTTTCGGTCTCCGTTTGCCACACTCTGGCCTGATCTTCAATGCCTTTTATGGTATTCCTGCTCCTCCTATTATAACACCTTCTATGAAAATACGGTGAGTTTCAGTCTCCCTCCTTGAGATAGAAAACCTTAGATCGCTACCTCTAATATGTCTCCTCTTGTGTCAGTAGTTCATTATACCAAACTTGAAGGTCATGAAACTCATCGAATTTTCCTTCTTCATGTGGCAAATTAGCAAGCACATTTGTCACACCCCCAAATCAGGGGCTAGTATTATACTGAAATATGGTGTAAGGATTTGTGATGTGAATAAAAAACCCACATAATTTTAAAAATCAAGGTGTCTGAATAGTACACTTATTGAAAAGAGAAAGTGCTAATATTACAATACCGAAGTTTTTGAAAATAATAGTCATTACATTTATTCAATTCAAAATACAAGTAGAAAATAATTCGTTTATTTAGTAGGCGACGTATCCCATTTTCCCCAAGCATTTTACTCATCACCTGAAAAGGAGAAAGATGTAGTACCATGAGTCACACTGACCCAGTAAGTACAGCTTACAAGCATATACTAAACTATCTCTAAGAAACATCAAACCGAACAACTAATTCAAAAAGGTGAAATATTGAAACCGGTTATTCTTCCATACTTATACTTGCGTCTTTGTAATATATACAATTAGGTACATAATATATATATATACACACACACACACTTGTATAACTTCACATCTACACATAACCACGCCAATACTTCCGAAGTGAATTCTTTTAGATTAACTGGTAATTACGCAAAAGAAATCATGTGCTTAGTCTCACAACACCAATACACATATAAAGCCACAGCATTCTAAGGCCACCTGCCAAAACATGTATTCTCCCGGTTTGACACAATTCATTCCTTAGAGTATAATAGTGCACTATCTGTAAGGGACTAGGGCCCTTGGCTAACTCCCACAATAACAAAACAATTTACCAGCAATTCACTTAAGCACGAGTTAATTCGTACTATACGCCCGACTTCACACTTCAACCATAACGATCACAACAAGTCTTTAATTAAGACTATGTATATAGATCATAGATTATATATTTACATCATAATTTTGTAATGAATATATACGTAATAGAATTTGTAAAGGAAGAAAGATCAAACTTAAACATATTTCATTAATTAACAATTTTGGTCCAAACGTTTCATTCGGCGGTAGTCCGCTCGAAATCCTCCATTTGTTCCAAATTATATTTGAGAGTAAATAGATAGATCGATTAAGTAGATAAACTTGAAATAGAAATTAGTTATCATTGGTTCAAAAGTTTCATTCGGCGGTAGTCCGTCCGAAATCCTCCATTAGTCCCAAATAAAACTTAAGAAGTAAATAATGCGAGTAAGTAAATAAAAATAAAGTACAAATACAGAAAATAAAATTATTAATCCTTGGACCAAAAGTATCATTCGGCGGTAGTCCGTCCGAAATCCTCCATTTGATCCGTTTTATAATTAATCCATATTATGTCTAAATCAAAGAAGTGAGTATACCATCTCAAAGTGTTTTTCGAGAAGAATTCAATGGTAATAATCACAAAGTTCGGTAGGGAATTCTCAAGTCCAGAAACAAAAATGTTTAGCAACTGTCTAGAAATGGTTACGCTCGCTATTAAACTCATTTGCACGAATTAATTAGTTAGTAAGTATTAATTAATGCCTTTCAAACTTTCTAGATTGATAGTTGAACTCCTAAGCTTCGTTTTGATGTAAAGAACACTAAATTTGGTTAAGAAATGAGTGAGATATGAATATTTCAAGTTAAGAGCACATTAAGAGGTTTCGAACATAATTAAGGAAAAGATTAGCAAAACTTGTTTTAGCCATAACTTTCTCATTACTTAACATTTTTAAGTTATTCAAAAGCTAAAGTTGAATAACTTTTTGTGTAGAATCTGAATATGTAAAAATATTTGACTAATTAAAACTTTAACAAAAACGAAAATATTAAATTTACACTAAGGCTCATTATTTCTCTTTTATTCTTAGCCATGCACTTTGATGTAATCTTAAAGATAAAGAAGTATAGGAATGTACTCATGTACTTACTCAAGAATTTCAGTAGGTGATGGAGGTATTTGATTAACTCAAGTGACCCTCTTGAAGCAAATGAATTAACTACTAAAGTACTTGGAAGAAATGTAGTTTGGTGTGAGATTTTAGGGGAGTTGCATTGCAACTTTGGGAGGACTTCAAATCAGTACGTAAGGGGAATATTGAAGTGGTGCAAAAATCAGATTGAACTCAAGGGTGATTTATATAGACATGGGAGGAGACATGGGAAATAAATTCATAACCATTTTTGTAGACTTTTGTAGACAAGTTGACAATGGAATAGTTGGGCTACTAATTCTAGGGTTAAAATGCACTTGTAAAAACAATAGTAATGTGGTTGAAAATCTGATTGAAATGTTGAAATGTGATTATGTATGCATGTGAATGCAATACGTAATGTGATGTGTGAAAATGTATGGTTTTACTAATAAAGTTTAATGTAGTGTAATATATATATATATATCAACCAATAATAATTAGCACCAAATTGATACATGAGAATGACCTCTAAAATTATGAATTGCAATCTTAAAATACAAAATTCGATTCGGAGAAGAGATTCGAACAAGGAAAATTTGGTCATTTTGCTAAAATTTCATTTCCGAAAATCGGCTAGTTGGAATTAGAGTTTCTTACCGTCTCTAACTGGAGTAAAAATATTTTTATTATTTTTACTAACCTATAAAATGGAATGTTTCACGATTCCAGCTCGTGGCCATGAACCCAAGACCAGGGAGTACCTGACTTGAACTTGAGTATCCACTGGACCATTTGCCCCACTCCGTTAATATTTCTCTAAAGCTCGTTTTTATACATTGTCTTGGCCAGACAATTTTTTATCGAATTTCTAAAACCTTTAAGGTCAAACTAAATTATGGTGATTTCTAAGTTTAACGAGTCATACAATAATCTAAACTATTATACTAATTTTCGGGGTATTACAACATTCATCTTACTCTACACAAGATTCATCTCATTTTGATGCTATCAAACTGTTCCATGATTCCATTACATTAAAAACTACCTTGTTTGCTTGATTTTGGAGCCGAGTTGAAGTAAAAGATCCCATGTAGAAGGAAGAGCCCATCCTTGTTGGATAGACCGTTCACATTCTGGATATTCCACCCAAAGTTCCTTAAAATGAAAGTGACGTTTAACTCATTCCTCGACAAAAAGGATTAACTGTTATTTCCACCATAAGAGGAAGATGGTCTGATTTGTCCAGAGGAAGTGTGATAACTTGAGAAAAGGAGAATAAACGCATCCAATTTGGAGTATAGCAAGCACGATCTAATCTCTCCTTCATTGACCGGGAGAACCAAGTGATCGAACTTTGATCCCACGAACCCTAAATCACAAAGATCACAGTCTGCTAATGTTTCTCGAAACAATCTCATCGGTTCAGATGGCCGATGAGGTCCACCTGCTTTTTCATTGTTACTAACCACTTTGTTGTAATCACCAGCCACCAAGCAAGGAAGTGAACTCTGTGCCATGAGAGTACGTAATAGATCCCATGTTCTAATGCGATCTACATTCCCGACACTACTATAAATACCAATGAATATCCATTCATTCGATGAACGAACCACTCTTATTTCCACATCAATATGGTTAGACAAGTAATTCCTTAAATGGATTGGATACTCCTTCCTCCAAAACATAGATAAACCCCGAGATTCCGTAGTCCTCTCCTTGTAGTAAGCCCCGTCAAATCCCCTCTTCTTGTTCCACCTTCTCCACTACCCCGGCCAGAGCTAGGGTTGCACAAAGAAACATGAGGCTAGGTTTTTTTTACATCAACGAAACAATTTTCTCCTGTGTTTCATTGTTATACATACCTCAACAGTTCCACACAATAACCTTGAAATCCACCATACTCCGGTGAGGAGATGTCATCCGACGATATTACCGCCGCTGGAAAGAAAGTTTCTCGTGGCCTCCGAAACTTCAGGAGCTAGATTTTCTATTGTAATAGCAAAAATGTATTTGGTGGAGTGTGATCTTAATTTTGTATATACTCATGTTTATATGTTTTTTAATTTATTTGGGGATTAAATATGTATTGCTTACCGTTATTTCTTTCGCTATGTCACTGATTAATGCTTTTTTTAGACTTTGAAAATTGGATACTGGCTTTTATTTTTTCTTTAGTAATTAATGGTTTTTGAGTTCTTCTGCTACGTCACTGAATAAATTAATAATGTTTTCTGAGTTTATTTCTCAGAATTGATCTCCTCCTAGACAATTCATGAGGAATAGAATGGGATGTACATGTGGATGACTGAGATGAAAACTTAATAAATAGTGCATGTCAAGCAGAGAGAAGGCTGGATCTCAGCCATCCACCTGGACATCTCATTCTATTTCTCATGGATTTTATCAAGCAGGAGATCAATTCTGGTTTATTTCTTAAGGTTCGATTACCTGAATGACTGAGTAAGGTGACTCATATCACATAGTTTGTTTAGACAGTAATTTTTTTTACTGCCGTATCCTTCAAAGAGTATTCATAGTTTTTTTAATGGTTTTCTTTTAATTAACGAGTGATTTTATTCACACATCCCTAAATACTATATACACATCCCATTTTTAACACACCAACCATTAGCTTTATTATATCAGCAATTGTTAGATACACACCCTCCAAAAATTTGAAATTACCCCTCGTTAATTAAATTAATAAATCTATTCTTACGTGCCAGTAATCGGCCAATTCTTTGTGAATTACCAACCTCTTAATGTATTCTATCTTTCATCTAAAAGAAAAATCAATTACGTTTGCCATTTTTTTCAACAAATTACAGCCATAAAAATGAACAAAATTAGGCATTGTGTAAGTATAAACTCATGTATGAGAGCAGTGGCGGATCCAAAAGAAAAAAAATTAAGGTTGAGCAAGACTAAAACCAAGGGCACATACAATATTTTTACTATAATAAAGCCAAACTCTCTCTTTGGCGTCATCAGCCTCACCAAAATATAAACTTCCAAAAATGTCTATAATAAAAAAAATAGTTAAAATTTTCATAAAAAAGAAAAAGAAAACCCAGAAAATTAAAAATTTAACTACTATAAACATGGTTTCACTTTTCCAACCCTATTTTCGTTGTTCTGCACACAACGAGTGTGAGTTTTTTTCTAGCTACAATAAAAATAATAAAAATAATTATTTAAATATAAAATCAATTATTCATAACAAAAATTAACTAAAATGAGAACTGCCATTTATAAAAAAAAATTAAACTCTAACTAATTAATAACAATTGAATTGAATTAAAAAGAAGCCTATGAAATATTAAACTATAATTTTGCAAGTGGATCTGCAAAGAGAGGAGAAGAAGCTTTAGTTCTGGTCTTCCGGCCCAGACTTTAGCAATTAAACAAGTCAATCAACAGTTTGTGGATGTCGGAGGAAATAGGAAAAGAAGACTAGCTAGTAGGGCCAGTCGGGCAGAGAAAGTGCTTGTTGAGTCGTTTGAGAGATAAACGGTGAGGTTTTCGATTTTTTTTTCTAAAATGAAACGGTGTTGTTCTCAACTAATATCTTTGCCAAGTTATTGTTCATCTTCTTCCCAAGTTTTGCCATTTTTCTCTGGTTTTCTACCATTTTTTTCTTCAGATTTGCACTACAAACATATATTCACTACAAAAATAAGGACTATAGCCGACGACCTAGAGTCGACGGCTATAGCAAGACCAGTCGTCGGCTATAGTCATAGCCGACGACCGACCGTCGGCTATATGGTCGACGGCAAAAGGTCGTTGGCAAAACTATGGCCGACGACCAGAAGGTGGGTCGTCGGGTATAGTCAGGACTATACCCGACGACCGGTCAACAACCGGCGTTGACCGGAGGGCAACTATAGCTGACAACCAGAAGATGAGTCGTCGGCTATAGTATTTACTATAACCGATGACTTTGAATAGTGTCGTCGGCTATAGTATAAAATTTTAGAAAAAAAAATACCCGAAAATGTACAATTCTAATCCTCGAACCTACAATTGCATAATATTATTGATCGAAGTTGCAAAACACATTACAAATTCACTAAAAAAAATATAAATTCACACATATTACACACCTACATTATGGATGATCCAAATTGATGTTATTGAAAGCATCGATGTTAATATCAGAGTCTTCGGGATCCTCCTACGACCACGTGGAAGGAAAAGGGAATACAGGTGGAGCCAGGACCGGGAATCCAAATGACTAGAGCTGTGCAGTCCAATCCTGAAACCATGAAGCCATCGCAAACTGCTCGGCTAATCTCGCTCGCTTCATTTCTTCCACACACCTTCGAGTCTCTTCCAGCATCCTTTGATGCTCTATCGTCTGCCTCTGGTGCTCTGCCGTCACCCTTTGGAGCTGTTCCTGTAGATGAGAAGACTTCGAACTTACCAACCTGCGTGAGAATTCGGGAGTGTTCTTCAAGACCTCGTCCCCCTTCTGTCACAGACCCTTGCAGTAGTAGCCGCTTCCCCGTGGTGGGAAAACCTCACCCATGATCCTCACCGCTATAAGTGGGTCAGATTGATCAATCTGAGAGATGACCTGGGGGTGGTCCGAATCCTGGGTCTCAGGCCATTGTTCTCTCACGATCTGAGTCAACACCTTCGGAGTCACCTCTTGCACTCTCACCTAATTGATAAAGAAAAATAAATAAATTGGATCAGTAAACATACGTAAAAAAAATTTAGAGATATATAAACAAATATTTTAATTAAGTTATTAGGGCATAAGACTTACAATATCTTTGGAGCACTGAGAATACGCTTTCTGTAATGTATACTCTAAATAGGGGACTTCAAGATGTTGGGCGGCCTCCTCTATCCAACCCGCAAAGGATCTCGTACTGCCATGATGGTTCTTCGTATTTTTTCCCTGGTTCGTTTATTGCAGAAATAGGCTGATTGGATGAACATATGTGGAAAAAAATTTAATTAGGAAACTATTTTTGTCAAATACGATACAAGTAAGCACAAACAGAGTATTGTTGCATACCTCGACCTTTGGGGTGTTGAAGTGAACTACGAGTCATTGTCACTTGTCCTCCCTATACATAAACTCCATAGGGGTACCCTCATGAAGGTTGCCGTGCTTCTTCCAATGCTTTTTGAGCTCACTCTTCCACTCCTTGTACCTATATATGGGAGGTATAGGTGAGTAAATTGACATATAAATGATTAATAAAATGTCTAAAATTTAACTCCATATCTCATCACCTTTTTCCTTGCACCTCATCAGCCCACGTGTATTTGAGCTCCTCCGGCACAATAAACCACAGCTGCAATGTATATATAAATAAATATATCAATGGTAGACATACATAATGAATATATAAAAGTTACTTATACATAATGAATATATAATTAATTTACCGACAACGCATTGTTCACATAGTCTTTCACACATTGTGGCACGGATGACCACTCTCCCCATAGAACTGGCACTCTGTCTCATATTATAATCCCTACCATGTCAGCATACTTCCGCGTGTTCTTATCTACTATCATGTCTCCATTCTAATTGGTCTGTATGACCACTTTCCTACTATCCTTAACCGCCTTGTCAAGTAGCTTGCCACTGACCGTGCCTCTAATATTCTTTTTTGCATTACCTCCAGCGTCGTTGTCGGCTAACAGAAGGGAAAAAAATTAAACATAACCACTTAAGCAGTATATTCATTATGTATTAATGAGTTTCAAATTAAATACTAAGTTTGATAATATTTACCCGATTCGGACGTTGATACATTTGATACCCTCGCTCTATACAGAGGTGTATCAAACAGCACATAGAAGTATGCCTCTTCCGGGGTAGTGTAACCAATTTTTCTGGGAATGGACACTCCCCGATCATCGAGCGCAGGTATGGATGGTATCGTATCGGGCATAAAGAGGTGCGGAGGCGGACCACCACGTGTCCCCGTAGAGGCCGATGGTTGCGACGAGTGAGTATGCGTCGTTGGCCGGGAGATGGGAGGCATACGAACACCTGAATGTACGGAATCCGTAGAGGCGGCCAGCTGTGGCAAGGGAATGGCGCCTTCGTTGAAAAGCGGCCTCGTGCAGGCAGGGTGGCGGGCCCCTACATCTTGTTGCGGCTGCTGAAGCAGTTGAAGGTGTCGAGAGATCCTCGGGCCGCTATAAGTGTTACTTATAGAGGCGAACAAAGAACAATCACCGCTAGACCCGGTTCCTTTGTTAGAGCCCTTCGAACTCTTCCGACTTAACCAATTCATGATCCTTAATTATTTAAACCCTAATTAATTAAACCATATTTAAATTAAACCTTACATAAATCACAAAATTTCACACCAAAAATTCATACCTAAATCACAAAATTCATACATAAAGCACAAAATTCATATCTAAATCACAAAATTCACAAAATTCATACATAAATCACAAAATTCACAAATTCCATACATAAATCACAAAATTCACAAAATTCATACATAATCACATATTTCATATATTCACAAAAAATCACAAAATTCACATTATATTCCCTCAAAATAATCACATATTCCATATATCACAAATTCTACAAAATTCACAAATTCAATTAACCCAATCACAAATTCCATACACAAATTTAATAACTCAATCACAAATTCTATAAAAAAATTCAATAACACAATCACAAATTCCATACAAAAATTCAATAATCTAATCACAAATTCCATACAAAATTTCAATAACCAGATCACAAATTCCATACACAAATTCAATTAGCCCAATCTAATAACCTAATCACAAAATCCATAACTCATAATCAAAACTCATACACATTAACGTAATCCAATCTAGATCAAACTAAAATCCAGAAATAGTAGAAACCCTCAAATTTGGGGGACAAATGAGAGAGAGAGAGAGAGAGAACCTGTTTTGGAGAGATTGATCCGATTTTGGGGCTTTTCCGGTGATTTGGGACGTTTGGGGAGGGATTTTCGGGGGTTTGGGACGATTTGGGGGAGAGGAGGAGAATTTTTGGGGGAGGAAAGGCCGAAGAAGTGAGGTCTCCGGCTGGGTTTTCTAGTTATAATGTTTGACTATACCCGACGACTTAATGAATGTTGTCAGTTATACTATAACCGACGACATTCATTAAGTCGTTGGCTATACTTCTTTTTTTTAATTTTTTAACTATACCCGACAACTTCTGTGCAAGTCGTCAGGTATAGTATGTAAAAAAATTTAGATGCATGCCTCTTTGGCAAAAATCCCCTATTTTGCAGTAACACCTGTTTACCTAATAGTCTAACAGAAATGAAGCAAACATTTCAACGACATCCTCATGATCAACCCACACATTTAATTAATTAACAAATGTACATTCATGTTTAACTAGGGCTCATAATTAGAATCATCACTTGAGTCTGGATCGGTGTCGGAGTTAATTTTCGGTAATATGTGCCTCTCCTCGTCACCAGAGTCTTCGTTGTCTTCGTTTGGAAGGACATCAATAAGACTTACATCCGCCCACAGAAGTCAAACCACACTACCGGGTCTCACATTATTTAAGCAAATTGTAGAGGATTCAGGAATACCAATTGCGTTCGGCTCTTGGTATGCAGTCACTTCTTCAATATCGCCGGCATCACCAAGTGTAGTAGCACTGTATATGTTTCTAGGAACATGGTTGACTACTTTCCACGCCCCTTTGTGCACAAGATCATCTAGATAAAATATGGCAAAAATAAAAGGGTCATCCTCATACCAGCTTGTAGCAGTATTCATCGAAAAAATCTTGTCCATATATTTCAACTTCATTCGAGAGGATAGAAAGATTGAATTGAGGTTCATCTACCGGCATATGTTGTGGAGGGTCCTCCAACGCTCCCAAATACATCTTGGTGTATGTTACACACTTGTGCGCAAGATATGCTTCAACTATACACCCTTCAAGTGTGGATTTATTAGCCACATAACCTTTGTAGTCCCCCAGTTGTCTATCAAATTGTAAAGTGCATGTGAGGATTATGGAAATACATAATTATATAAAAGAATCATGCCAATTTATCATATATTGAATCGTATGTACCTTTCCATGGGATACATCCAAGTGTAGTGTACTAGACCAGTAAGTAACAATTGTTTGGGAAGATAGATCATCAAGTGAGGCATGATGTCAAAAAAATTTGGGGGAAATATCCTCTGGAATTTACACATGATAAAAATGATGTCCTGTTGCATTTCCTTTAAGTCTGATTTTTTCACTTCTCTAAAGCATAACTTCTGAAAGAATCTTGACAACGCTACTAACGGCTCCACCACCTGACGAGGCAGGTATGATCGAATGAAAATAGGGAAGAGACGTTGAAGCAGTATATGGCAGTCATGACTCTTTAATCTGTACATCTTATTGTCTCGGAAGTTAACACACCTCCCTATATTGCCTGCATAGCTTGAAGGATACCTAACATTACACATCCACCTAAAAATATCATTCTTCTGGTCAGGCTTGACGGTGTAAGGAGCTTGAGGCATTTTTTTCTTCCCTTCTCTCAACCACAAATATTTTTGTATACTCATTCTTTTCAGATCAATGCGTGCCTTCGGGCCGTCTTTAGTTTTCCCCTCCCAATTCAGCAATGTGCCCACCACACTTTCACATGCATTCTTCTCAATGTGCATGACATCTAGGTGGTGCCTGATGGACAACTTGGATCAGTACGGAAGTTCCCAGAATATGTTTTTGTGCGTCCAGAATTTATACTGATCGGGTATAGGAGGTATTGCTACCACTACATTAGGAAGATTGCTGAGCTGCTCAAAATTGTATTCATTCAGCACTTCTAAAATTTCATCCCTCATCCATCTCCTGGGTTGCACACTTGTTTCTATAGTCCCATCAAATGCCTCTTTATCCTCCTGAAATGGGTGATCATGTGGAAGCCAACAACGATGACCCATCTGGACATCTTCCTATAATAAGGGCTGCCGCAATCAACAATCATGCACTCTAGACAAGCCTTGTATCCCTTGGTAACGTTGCCTGACAACATCCCGCAGGCAGGAAAATGACTGATGGTGCTAACAAGCATGGCATGCATCTGGAACATCTCGTTTTTGTACTTGTCATAAGTTGGATGACCAACGTTAATCAAGTACTTAAGCTCCTCAATCAAGGGTCTCATATACACATCGAGACACTTTCTTAGATAACCCGGCCTTGGAATTAATATAGTCAGCATATTGTATTCCTTCTTCATGCACATCCATGGAGGAAGGTTGTACGGTACCAAAATAATTGGCCATATACTGTATTGAAGACTCATGTTGCCAAAAGCGTTGAATTCGTCAGATTAGAGCTTGAGCCAAACATTTCGGACCTCTGATACAAAATGAGAAAACTCCTTAACCATATGCTTCCAAGCCTCTCCGTCTGCAGGGTGTATAAGGATATCATCGCCAGACAAATCCCTCTCTGGGTGCCATCTCATAGCTTTGGCCGTGTGTGCAGACGTGAACCACCGTTCCAGCCTATCAATCAGCAAGAAATACCGAAGTACCTTTACAGCTTTCTTATTCCCTGCAAGAGTCAACTTATACCTATCGGTGTGACATACCGGACATGCATCAAGGTTTTCAAGATCACTCCCTTCAGCAACTTCACCCCAGAAGAGAACGCAATCATATCTGCATGCATAGATTTTGATGTAGGTAAGACCAAGATATTTCAGGATATATTGCACCTTACGATAAGTGGTAGGCAGACGATGACCAGGGGCAGCGCCGAAGCTGTCAACTCCAGACAAGCATCAACAGCCTTGACACTCAATTTGTTCTCCACTTTGATCTTCATTATCCCCATGACCATTTCAAGAACAGTCTTGTTACACCCATTATACAATGGGGTATGTTGGAAGGCAATCAACTTGTTGTACTTGTCAATACTGGTAGTGTTGACAACTCTGGATAATTACAGGACTGGCTCATTAAAAGGGAAGCCCTCAACGTCGGTAGGGATATCTTGTACTTGAACATATACATCGCTCTCATAAGGAAACACATCGTTGAGCAACCTCGTTGTTAGATCATTGGATGTACTGGCCCTCTCAGAAAATTTTCCATGATCATGGAGACCCGCTGATGATGTTTCACCATGTTAAATCTAACATATGTACTTATCCCAAAACCCAGTTTTCTTCATGTGCTTTCATACTATATCAATGGGAAAACGAACCAAATCGCTGCGACACTAACATTGCGTACACGGGCAATAATAAATTGTATCTCCTTCGCATTACACTTCACATATTCCACAAAATTACACATTCTAACGCCATATCTTCGATCCCATTTTGGAAGGAAAATCCCACTCTTGTCCATCCTCAAAATTTCTATTGTATATACATAAATTAATATATACATGCACTAATTAAAAATTCAACATTATATCTATAAATTTTTTTAACCTATAAATTAATTACATTAATTCTTCTATTCTTAATTACAAATTAACACACACACACACACACATATATATCAACGATTAACATATTTATATACATAATTTCATTGAATTCAACTCAAAATCAACTCAACTTAACTAAAAAATAACTCAAAATCAACATTAATCACCTCAACATCAACAATATCAACACAAATTAACAATTCAAATTAATTACATTAAAATTCTTCTATATATTCTTAATTACAAATTAACACACATACATACATATATTAACAATTCATTCAAAATCAACTCAACTCAACTAAAACACAACAATTAACACAAAATCTTCACATTCATTCATATATATATATATATATATAATCAACTCTAAATTAACAATATTAACACACATATATGCATACATACCTATATGTATAGCGGGAGAGTATCACGAACTCTTTTTGGACAGCTTCCGACGACACCCACGATTTAAGAGCGTTTTGGAATTTTTTGGGCGATTTCTTTTCAAATGGTCGAGCTGCTACCCAGATGTGTATAAAAGGAATTATAGCCGACGACTTCATTAAAGTCATCGAGTATAGTACAGTCAAACTATACCCAATGACTTCATAGGTCGTCGGGTATAGTTTCATAACCATACCCGACGACTTCTAGGGCGGTCGTTGGCTATATATAGTATCATAGTCGATAACTATAGCCGTTGTTGGGTATAGTTTTTACTATACCTGACGACTTCATGGTGTCGTCAGGTATAGTGACCTATACCCGACGACTTGAACAGTCGTTGGCCTGTTTTTTTTAAAATCGTCGGCTATAATACTTATTTTGGTAGTGATTCCAAAGGCAAATACTAAAATCAACTGCCCAGCCTCGCCCACACATATATCCATCACTGCATGAGAGTATGATTACATTCACTTAAAAACTACAAATTATAGGTTAAAGCTCAATAAAGTTGACCAAGTATATCTCAAAGGCAATCTTAAGTTTCGTAAATTCTAATCATTCAACTCAATACATCTCCAAAACAACTCAATCATCGTTAAGATGTTCTACATTTTCATCGTCAAACATATGGACATCATCTGACGCTTCAGAATCCATTACGCTTTTAGAGTAATTGATAGATGACCTCTAGGGTTTCATCTTTAACTTCTAAGTTTGTGAAACGCATTTGTAAAGGTAAGAAGTTGAAGCGAGAAAAACTTAATAAATTAGGTTTTGTGTTTTTTATTATTGCATTGATATCTACTTTGGTAATTTAATCAACCCTGAAAGGTAATATTTGATACATAAAAAATTAAAAAAATTGTATTGGGACCTCCAAATTTTCTCAACGCACCTCTTTGCTCTCTAGACCGACAATTTTCTTTTACATAGATGAATGTACTCATTATACCTCCTTTTGAATTACCATGATAACCTTCTCTCTTGAATATCTTCTCACATCTTCTATCCATATTTTTCTCTCGTCGTTCTTCTCTAAGAAAAAAAAATGATGAATTACTTTTGAAATGCTTGTGCTTAAAACAATGTATAATAAGAAAAATTGTAATTGCATAAACCTCACTACATTCATCATTCTTTCAAAGTACGTGGAACTCAACTTTTTTCCGGCTTGATCAGATAGACATATAATTGATCACAATATGATGTCTACGATGACTTGACATCTCCAGCTTTCTTGCAAGTTCTGTATCTCTAGATCTCCTATGTATCATGAGTTCACGACTATCTTCTAACTCATCTAGTTTTAACCCAGACGAATTTAACAAGAATCAATTCACATATCTTCTTTTTGGTCTCATATATATACAGACTACAGAGAGAATACAACAATACTGGTTGGGATAGATTTAGTCCACCAAAAAGAAGTTGGGATCTGAAGTTCTATAAACGAGTGATTACATATAGTTTTGCAAAATCATATGCAATTTAATTAGGGTTTATATCATTCATACCCAATTGGGATATTGGTCTCTACAGAAGGTTAAAAATATAATTGAACTAAAAAGAGGTGTAGAGAGTAAATTTGAAAGTGTAAATAGAAATCCTCTAAAAATATAATGTATATCTAACATTTAGGGTAGGGGCATGTGAATAAAATTTCTCTTAATTAACCTTTACCTTACAAAAAGTAACGGATGGAAAGTGAAATTTATTTGAATAATGCGTGCCGTTTTGGCGCCTAAATGCCGATCTCTCTCTCTTTTTTCTCTACAGATCGACCGCCATTGAACTGAGAATTTCAAACTCAAACCTAGGTTCACCAGCCGATCGATCAGACTTGTCAAATCCACACCATCATAAAATGAAGCGCAAAGCTTCCGAACGTAACCCCAAACCAAAATGGCAGGTCCACTCGTCTTTACACCGCCCCCGTCGGAGCTCCGACTCCCGATCAACGCCCCCAAAATCCACAGGTTCTACTCAAAAACCCTAGAATTACAGAATCTTCAATCACTCGCTCAAACTGAAACCAATGCTGGACTTTTCAATTGCAGAGATCCCTAAATCCACGAATCACGGTGACGATAATCGCAGACCGCAAAGAAGTGAATCTGGTAACGTTCTTTTTACTCAATGCTCAGACTACTATAGGTAAATAAGCTTCGGCTAGTTCTTAATTGAAATAAGTTATATTGAAAAAACAGCCGAGAATGCCAAGACTTCCGAGTACGCATTCTTCAAGAAATTGAAGGAAAACGCAATCCACGACCATCGATCTTGTTCTCAGCAGAAAGAGGCGTGTAAAACAACGAATCCAAAGCCTAGGGAGATCTCCAGAGGTAATTTTGTAAATAAAAAAAATGACTGTTGACTATGCCCACCAGGTGTATGACGAAATGCCTACTTTGTAGGGAGGAGCAACATTGTCCAGAACAAGAGCCGCGGAGTTAGGTCCTCGGTGCTCGACAAAGATTCCACACCTGATAGGCTTAGATCATCACATCCGCTACCTGGTAGTGCATCAAGAACAACAGGTATTCGTTGAGAGGATGCATACTTAAACTTTGTTTGTGCATACAAACTGCATATGTGTAATCTGCAAAGTGTTTGCTGGATAGCATAATAGAGCTTATCAGCTTATGTTGTGAACTAGTGGTTTACATATCGGTGGTGGTTGCATATGTCATGGTAAGCTTGAGTCTGTGAAAGTTTGCTATTGTAGCTACTAGATAATCAAGTCTGTCATTTCTCTTTGTACGATTGAATAGGACGAGAGCTTGTGCGATGTTGGAAGATTCGCACAGGAAACAGCATTGTATGGCAGAGGAATGCAAAAGTACCGTGAAACGTAATGGTAAATTTGCAGATTAACCCTCTATACTATGCTTCATTTTGGGGCACGGAGATGGAGAGAGGAAATATGAATGAATGCTGCGGAAAGCTTTATGTTGACTTTCCTAGTTTTGTTTCAGTGTTTCCGTTTCTGGATGGGTAGTCTAGATTATTGATCACTTTACCAGACTTATATATGCAGTACAGTTTTGATGACATTGTTGAGTTATTCTGAATCGCATATAGGAAACGGAATAGATTCTGAAGAGACGGAAACTCAATACAGGCACACACATGTATTTGATAGGAAGAGACAGAAACTACTTCACTGGGTCAGAGAAACCTCATTTCCCGAGATCGATGATCTCTGTTCAAACGGGTGAGAGACAAAAATCGTCAATATGGTCTTGCCTTTACTCTGTACCTCTTATCAAGTAAGTCAATATGTATTTTCTCAGGTACAATATTGTTTCTGTGCTCCTCAGTCGGCTGATCCCCAAGAGCAATGGCAACAAGGTACTTATGGGCCTTAACATTTTGCATTGTATCTACACTTAGTCTGGGTTTTGGGTTAGTGAAATATTTCCATATCCATTGCAGAACTCTACAAATCCAAAGTTAATGCAAGTGGTGACCGATGACAAGTCTATGCCACTTCCATCTTTTGAGTCGGATATTCATTTCAAGGAACTTCAATGGGCACCTAGAACAAATAGTATGGAACTTGGTTGCGACCGTTATTTGGGTGATGCTATATCTTGTTGGTCAACGACATCAAGAGAGATGGTTTCCTGTTCCTATCCTCCAACTGGTGAGGCTTACAAGAACCATCTTCAGTACACAGTGTGGGAACCTGACACTGATTTTCTAGGACGAAGTGCAACATCTCATGTGAATAGTGATTCAAATTCCATTCTCTCATTCAAAGATTTTGAGCTGGTGACATCCAGCCATGTCGAAGACTTTGATATATTCGATCAGCCAAATAAGTATTTGGTTGGAAGAGAGTCATCCACACCTATGCTGGGATGGGATTTTGATATGACAGATGAAGAAAGACGATTATCTAAATTTTCAAGATACAGGACTGATTTTGAACGACTAGGAGGTAGTGAAATTTCATGTAATATGAGAGTCAAATTTCGTTCCTCCAGTGAAAGACTTTAGAATGCGATCACTGAACCATTTCAAAGAGCTGGATGTATTCTGTCAGACAAATGACTCCATGGTTGGACAAAATCTATGTGCTCCTATGCTGGGTTGGGTTGATAATAGCATAAGTGATGAGAGAAACTTGTCTAGCTTATCAAGATATAGAGCTGACTCTGAACTACTGGGAGGCCATGCAATTTCATGTGCTATGACAGATGTAAATTCTGTTCTCCCAGTTGAATATGGATTCATGGCTTCTAGCCATGTCGAAGATCCAGATGGTCTCTGTCAGCCGAACCAAAGGGAGCCTTGCACTCTAATGCTGGGTTGGGACTTTGATTGCACAAATGAAGAAAGGAACCTGACTAACCTACCACGATATAGAGATAAACACTCATCTGCATTCTTAGACAGCGATCACAGCCATGTGGGTGTCAATAGACAGTGTCTTGGAGGCAAGTACGATCTGCAATCAGAGTTTTGCCATATCAAGATCCCATTGGCCTTATCACCCATACCAACCTTTCTAAATCAAGCTGAACGTTGCATTAATGACAGAGCATGGACAGGAGCCACAGCCTTTGTATCTCTGCAAAATGACCACTGGTTTACGGGGAAGATTAATAATGAGGGGCAATCCTTATCCTAATGCAGAATCTCTCCTTCAACTAAGTGATAGCTTCACCGAGCAGTATTATCATGCTATAAATTTTCCTGGAGAGGGATGTAGCTCTTCCCATCTTCTTACTTACGATGATAAGAAAGACGGATGCCTGGATGACTCCAGTCATAAAAGAACCTTTACTCATTGTACTGAAGATAATGTTAACATCCACGAGAGCTCAGCCCTTTGCCTTCAAATGTCAATGGACAGAGAGAA
Source organism: Geum urbanum (assembly GCA_946800695.1). Classification (NCBI taxonomy): domain Eukaryota; kingdom Viridiplantae; phylum Streptophyta; class Magnoliopsida; order Rosales; family Rosaceae; genus Geum; species Geum urbanum. Next base: position 46,048,913 of record OX327002.1, on the reverse strand, counting down.
GGCATGGCCCTTGGCGATCGATATTGATAAGTCGAACTGGGATGGAAGCAAAAGGGAATTAAGTTTAAATGAATGGGGTGGCTTGGTTACATTATAAAGTTCTGCCTTTTGGACTTGTGGTGAATTGATCATCAATAAGCAATTTTGGTTGAGTTTGTGCTTCTTTCACTGTGCTACACACATCCAGCCATGGTTCTTGCTATGTCAACCATTTTCTGCAGCGCATCAATGAATTTTCTGTAGTGCATTTCTAACTTATCTGACATGCTTGCGATCTACATGGAACTGATAAGGTTTCGCCTTGGTTGTACAGCTATACTAATCAGATCCACCTAGCCAAAATCGTGAGAACGTTATACACTATACCAACATTCTTAAAGATGTGATAGGTAAGTAGGGTGCAAATAGTTTTATGTCATCAAAACTCACTGTGTATGTTATTGCTTGACATCAAATTTTTTCTTCAAAGAGTATTATCTTCATTGTGTCTACTTACCTTGGCCGGAACAGATTGTCAAACTTGCATTGAAGGGAGTTAGGTATTTCGGTACCAAGTTCTACAAGTTTCAAAGTAGTTGAAGAGAGGGTAACTGTTTTTTTGTTGACATCTATTGTGACTTAAAGCTCGCAAGAAAATTCATGCCGTTGTGGAGTGGAGGACCCCTGGATTAGCATACAAGTCATGCATGCCTTCGTTGACAGGTTACAACCGAAAAGGATATGTTAACGGTTTGTTAATTGATGAGCAATTTCGTAATCTAATTCTTGCTCGAGCTAGCTCTTTCTAGATCTTCTTTAGCATTCTGCATTTATCATTTCATGCATCTCATAAAGTAGTGAGTACCAAGTGTCACGGAATAAGTCATGACATAAAATAGTTGTTTTTACAAAGAGAAAATGATTGAAATAGTCACTCAAGTTCAAATTGATACATTATACACTTTGATCGGTCAGTATAACATAATTTATTTTAGTTACTCAAGTTTACTTCTAAATTTTATTTTGATCACTCATGGCTGAAATTTTCATTGAAAAATCTCAAATTTTGTAAACCGGAATTTTCACCAAATTCAAGCCTACAAACTTTCAAGAGTAAGAGAGGTGCTATGAGTACATCCCATTATGATTTTCCCTTTCTTTCAAAAGTAGCATTTGACACGTTAATACATGCAAGCTTATTATAGCCCAAACTCAAAACTTAATTTTTCCTCTTCAATCTTTATAACCACTTCCACACTCAAATTGGAAGAACCATGGAATTATGAAAGTTGGAAATGCAACTTTTTCCTTCGATCACTCAGAATTTATATGGGGGTTGGTAAGCAATCTGTCGTTTTTACCTGCTTTGATGAGTTTTAAACACAGCAATACTCTGCTAGAATGATTCAAAAGAATCGGTGAGGAGGACTTGAGCAAATGGAAACAAACTGGGGAGTCATTTTCATATGCATGTGCACCCTATATGCTTCACATTTGACAAAACCATCCAAGATTTGATGCCCCTCCGAGATTTTTTGCCGGACCAAATTACTCGCTAATGACTACACACTAGTTGTTAAGCAAAATATGTGGACGATTGTGCTCGATTATCTCTCGTCCCCCCTCTCCTCACTTCATTCTGCTGCTCCCTACCTGAAGTTTCGTTTGGTCGAAAAATTTAAAGGAGAAAAAGAATATAAAATCAAGCATTTATACAAATTCTTATCTATGTAATGACTTCGAAGAAAAAGTTATCAAAACCCTAGGCACGAGAGTCTCTCGCGTGTGCCGTACCCGTATCAACATAGAACAAAAGTTCACCGTTTTTTCACCCAAATCTCCTCTTTTCGAGTCCTAGATACAGATCTTCTATCTCTATTCCCTCAATTCTACCTTGTTCTCTCATTTTTGTACCTATGACACTCTCCCCTAATCGTCGATTTGAGGATGGCAGCCTCGATCCCGATTTGGATCCGCAACGGCTCACGGAGGATCTAGAAAAGGTCGACTTGGCTGCCCTCTCGGCTGGGGACCACGAGGACGACATTGAATTACATTTTGCGGTGGCACGAGTTTTTGCAATAAACCCTCTCATCCCAAATCGCGTTCAACCTTTGAAGGCTCGAATGTCGAATCATTGGAGCGATATGCGAGGCCCCAGCAAGACCCGCTTTACTCACATAGTCAATGATCATTTTGTGGTAAAGTTCGAATCTGTGTTAGATCAGAAGAGAACTGTGTCAAAATGACATTGGTATTACCAAAATCTCATAGTCATTATCCAAGGTTTCGAAGGGATGACTGATCCCATGAAGGTTTAAGCTGCTCGTGAGAACGCTTGGGTCGTAGTGAGGCCAACTTGTAGCACATTGCTGCCCAAAGCTCTTCAGTTGAAATAGTGCCGACAGATTGGCAATTACATTGGCAAGTTTCTAGAACATGATCCTCCTACACTTGATATGCGAGCCACTATTAGGTTTCGTGTTTCTTTGAACTTTTAAAGGATTTTGGTGATCTATAAGATATTCATATTTAATGATGATAACTGAGAGAATTGTCTACTTGAATGAGAAGATTTGGGGCTTCTGTCCGGATTGTGGCTCCTTTGTACATGGGATGAAGGGTTGTCTGGTGGGGCAGAGTGGTACTATCCATAAACCTACCTCCCTACCACATACGGCGGAGGTTAGTACTGGTGATGGGATGGGTTATGTGTAGCTTCTTGTTCTCGTTGGGAGCAAGGATTGTTGGGAAAAGGGATGGGTTCTGTGTCCCCGGCCCCCAATCCGAGCTCAATGATAGGGATTCTGACGGCTGTTCAACAACAAAGAGTTCTCTCTTAGCCTGAGCAATGGGGCACAGTGGAGATGGTGGTGCCTCTGGTGCATCCACCGAATGTGTTTCAGGTGAACCCTCTCTAAGGTGAGAAGTTGAGCACCCACCTAACAAGGTTGTTCTTTTGCAGATGGAGGATGAGAGTTTCATCCCAATGTCGGGACTTGGGGGGCGACGAGCTCCTGCAATGGAAATCCCTACTCTTGCTGCTATTATTCCAGCAACCACTGAACCCGGGGCTGTGCCGTCTTCTGGTGCAGCAACTGGTGTACATGTCTCACTTCCTCAAGGGCATCCAGCTCTCACCCCTAATGTGGAGGCGCATCTTGGAACTCTAAACATCCCAGTGGGCAGCAAGGTTCATGTGAGGCACTGATAGGTGGTAATGGAGATACTATTGGCTCGGCGAAATCGGGTGAGCCAATGATGGAGGATGAGGTGACTGATGCGGTGAACCAGTCCCGTGAGGCAAAGGAAAGAGGTTGGAACAAGAAGAAAGTGGAAGATCGAGGGAGTAGGTCCAAACTGAATCCATTGCAGAGACCGAAGAAGATCTTGCCAAAGAAGAAACTGGTTCTACTACCAGTCGGCATGGATGTGGAGGAATTGAAACGGAGTGTTAACTAGTAAAAGAGGTGCCTAGATACACTGAGTAGTGCCCCCAAATTTTTTTAGTCATTGCATTACTCTGGTTTGTCTATCTAGGTTTGTGATCTCAGAATTGATCGAACAATAGTGATGCGTTAAGATTTTGTTTTATCTGGCTGGGAACCTAATGAAATCTTGTATTACTATTACTTATTGGAATGAAATTATTGCCTCTTAAAAAAAAATGTAATGACTTTGAAAATAAAGTACTTTCCGAAAAAAAAAAGTGAAAAATATAATGAACAATGAATTTGTAAGGGAAACGGCTATCAAATGTTGTATCTATTTGGTCCCACATTTGGATCACCCTATATATATATTAAAGTTTTAATTATGTAATTGTAACCGAGTCACCAAGGGCAGAACCAGGAATGAAAGTTCGGTGGGTGAGACTTAAATTTTTAGTAAAGGAACTTTTTTTTGGAGGACATTGATATGTATGAAATTTTGTAAGGAGAAAAATATAATTTCAATGGATATCTATACTATATTAGATAACCCTAAACCTTAAACACATTTATAATGGTATGAATGAAGAAAAAAAAATTAAAAATCCAAAACAAAGTATGTGGTAGATCAACTGAAATTAGTCATTGAAAATAAACTGGTACATTAGTTTAATTAGTTAAGAGAAAACTGTGCTTTAATTTATATTTACGCAATATAACTTTCAAAATTTAACCTTAATTATATATTTTTCTTATATATACATGTAGGTATTAATTTTTTGCTAAAATTTTGGATAGGACTTGAGTCCAAGTCTAGCATGCTTTGAATCTGCCACTGCGAGTCACGGTCCTCTCAAATTATAGGCATGCAAACGATTTTCAAAGAAGAACGCGAAAATGCGTATACTCATATATCTATATACTTATTTCTTTTTCAACTTGTAAGATTATCTGATCCAACAACGTGACTTAACTTTTTCATACTTTTATTCAAAGATGTGGCCGAAACATATTTAAGCAAAGCACTTTGTAAAAATTTACGGTGACAATACTAAATTTAACTATATTTGGACAAATGCTTAAGACTTGGCTATAATTCACTCCTGTAATTTTATTTACAGTGTGTTTGATTCGTTTAACGGCTATATGTTTCTTTTGTTTTTGGGTACTAGTCCTCAGGCTATCTGTTTCTGCTCATTCCTGTCATGTCATCTATCAGTTCTATGCAAGTGATGATGGCAGGAGTGAAATGGTCAAAGAGGTAAAATAATCTACTTTCACACTGATGTTGAAAGTTCAAAGTTCCACTAGAGATTAAGCATTCTTGATCCTCCGAGGACCACGTCCACGCCGTGTTTGGCTTTGTTTAGATGGTGGTGATAGCCAATGAAGACCCAGTTGCATGCTCAATCCGACGTAGCTCTCCCACTTCCATACCGCCGCCTTGGGATGCCTCAGCTTGTTTGCGCTAGGAAAAAAGCTCGATGGTGCGACGTGGAGTTTTCTGGTCACCCCCAACAATGATCTGTTTCTTGGCTTTGTTTTTGAAGCCTACCGGTCTTTCCCGTTTAGGTTTTTTTGTCGGAGACTTTGACAATAATCCATTCTTCTCCGATATCTCCAACTTTGGATAGGAGAGCAACAAAGGACCTGATTTCTGCCTTAACAAAGTTCTCGGCTTCTTCAAATGCAACATAGTCTCCTTTTTCTCCTTTCTGTTTTGGGGCGTCTGTGTGCAGTGGTGTGGAGATCACCACATTGCGGAGTGCCGAATCCATGGCAGCGAAAGACTCCGAAGTAAGGCCCGGTACCCGGAAGAGAAGTTGCCGAACCTGTGGATTAGGTGCTGTCAGCACACTCAAAGTCAAGTCAGTAATATAATAAGGTTTACGGTTACCATCCACATCTGGTGCCCCAATCGTTTCACTGTAAGAAGTATCTTCACCTCCTCCAATGAATGCCGCAGCAGATTCAAGACTACGTTTTTCAAGAGTTCCAGGGCACCAATACATCCAGTTTTGGGATGTTCCAACAACCCACAGGTGCCACAATATCCTTGCAAACGCTCGTACCGAAACTTGAGCTTTGCCGAACTACCCTACTCAAACTCAAACTCTCTCACCGAAAAAGGCTGTCAAACCCTAAAATTTAAAAATTATCAAAATAATATTCAAACTTTTAAAAAGTAATAAATGTCATGTCTCCGTATTAATTTTATCACCACTCCGGTTTTTTAAAGGAAAAAAATAGGTTAATAGGCTTTTATATCCTTATAATTTCTATTTTAATATTAATTTTATTTTTTTCATCTCTCTCTCTCTCTGAAAATGTCTCTCTCTCTCTCTGAAAATGTGGTTGCAGTTGACAATAGAAGCCTCCCGGCAACGTCATCGTCTCCTTGTGTCACAGACGCCCACCTCCGGGAAAAGCATGAAAAAAAAGCTCGTTATCGCGGCTCTGTCACTCGTCTCTTGCCGTCGCTGGCCCCACCATCCTTGAACCTCGTCGTGAACTCTTTTGCAATGGGTCGTCCTCAGCTCGTGCCGAAGCGCTCATTCCCGATCTCCCCGTAGGCCCGAGCTTGGATCTGGGTTTGGAGATGCAGAAGAGCTCGAAGTTGGGGAAGCCCTTATCGCGGATTAAGGATTGGTCGAGGCGGCAGTCGCCATAGAGGACTTCGACGACGGTGTAGTTGACACGGTTCTCGAAGCCGAGGAGGAGGTCGAGGTTGCAGAGGCCCACGTCGGCATCGATGTCGACGACGTAGAAGCCAAGGTGGGCGAAGGAGAGGCCGCCCTTGGCGCTGATGGTGGTTTTCCCGAAGCTGCCTTTTTCGGTGGTGATGACAAAGGCGCGTGGGGTTTTGCCGGAGAGCTCGAGCTTACGGTTGTATTGGAGGAGAAAGGAGGAGCGAACTGTGAATAAGAAGGAGTTGGGTTTTAGGGGAGATGGGATTAGAGTGGTGAAGAAGGAGGATATGCGGCGGGTTGGTTCATGCCCAATTTTTTTAAATATCAGTCGTTAGATATTTCTCCTATCTCGAGCAAATGCCACTAAGGCATCACCATCACTATCATCAAAAGAACCAAAGCATCACCATCACCACCATCAAAAGAACCAACGCTGTTCCAAATCAATTCCACGGCTTCTGAACCTCGATCTCCTCCGCTGATGAGGCGGCAGTTTTGACGGCGGCGTCGTCGTCGTGGCTGGATATGCGACGAGTTGGTTCATGCCCAATTTTTTTAAATATCAGTCGTTAGATATTTCTCTCATCTTGAGCAAATGCCACTAAAGCATCACTACCACTATCATCAAAAGAACCAAAGCATCACCATCACCACCATCAAAAAGAACCAACGCTGTTCCAAATCAATTCCACGGCTTCTGATCCTCAACCTCCTCGGCTGCTGATGCGGCAGTTTTGACGGCGACGTCGTCGTCGTGGCTGTCATCGGAATTCTATAACTGCGGCAGCGGATGCTTATGGAGCTTGTCGAAGGAGCACGAGGCGAGCAAGAAGCCCCGCGTGATGCGGGATCTGACATGATTCACAACCGCGTCAGTATTGTCGTCGTCGGGTAGAAATGATTGCAGTGGGGCCAGAGGAGAGAGACTGATGATCTTGAAAGTGGTGTTAAAGTTGTAGATCTTCAACCTGGTTGAGCCTCCCTTGGATCCCTTACTGTACCCGGTGAAGAAGTCTGACCTGTGCCGTAGCTCTTGAACCGCTCGGTGGGGTTGTTCTCGTCATTGCCATAGTTGGAGAAAGTGTCGTTGACTCCGTTTTCGGCCTCGCTATACTCGATGAAGTCCAACCCGACGACATTGGAGAACCGGCATATGGGTTGCTAGACGGGTTGCTGTATATAACTAGCAAATAATCAAAGCAAAGCTAACAAAGTAAGTAACAACGATTCAAAAATTCAATGCCTCTCGCCCTCTCTGCTCAACCTCAACATCAACCCCAAACACTCAAAAGTCAAAACTGAAAACAAGATAAATGAAAAAATCTCAGGTAAAATTAATATCTTTCTTCGAATAATTGTAATTCGTTTTTTAGCAAAAGATCATCATAGGATTTCATGAACTTCCAATCTTAATCAAAAGTACGGACAAAACACCAAGCTTATGTTGCTATTAAAGTTGTTGGATGACTAGTTGTTGCTTATGTGACTGACAAAGATTGTTTATGGGTTACAAGGGACGCCGTCCATAGCGGGCAGAAATTGGGAACAACTTTTCTTTTTTCAGGTAGCGGAGCACGGTTGCTGGAGAACCCATACGCGGGAAGCTCAAAGGCCAGGCTAGAATCTGGTGAATGTAACTTATGGTAAGCTTGTTGACTATTGACTAAATGGACCAATAAGATATCAACACGTGTAACTTTCTAAAAATATTATGGCGTGGACGAAATGGGTGTGGATCCAAGCCTAACGAAAGAGAGAGGCTCTGATGTGTTGAGCTTATCGTAAGCTCGATTTTTTTTCAAGATCAACGCCTGAGATTTAAAATGAGAGATATCTTAAATAAACATACGTAATTGACCATAATACCTTTAATTCACTAATATTCACTCTGGTATGTCATCATATGAGATAGAGAAGTGACGGAACAGGATGTGTGGCATCACACTTATAGCGTTTTAAAAAGTTCGGGCATCATTTTGATAATTTTTGGAGTCCGGGCACCATTTTGACTTGACAAAAAGAGTTTAGACATTATGAATAAATTAAAAAAAAAACTAGTTTGTCATGTTACATATATATTAACATTGCATGGTGACAGTTATACTTTGGTGCCATTATTAGTTTAACCACTGGTAATTATATGTTAGGTTCATCTTTTCTGTCTTCACTCTGGCTATAAAACAGAAAAACAACAACAAATCTTCATACAGTACTGTATCCTATTTTCTAAATTGGACAAATTCACATAAGTAATGTAAAATTTTAATTTTTGGTATCCAGTATTTGAATATTTAAGTGATTGAATAAGCAGAGAAATTGCATGGGTATTAGATAATTGACCATCCATTTATGTTATCTACTAGACTAACAAATAAATTAATCTCTCAATTATGTGAGTAGGTATGTCTGGATGACGTATTGGGTCTCAAAGACTTTATATATTATCTCACAAATCTTGGACTTTATATGTATGACAAAAATAAAACTTTAAAAATACAAAGTCATGCATGAGCATGAGCATTATTTATCGGTATGTTTTTTATGCAGTAAAATTTTGATAATTTAATACTCGATTAATTAATAATCTTGATAAAATAATATTTTTTGTCGGTCTTAACTTAAGAACTTATATATTAATTTAATATTTAATTAATTAATAATCTCTCTAAATTAATAAATTTTGTCAATTTAAAAATTATTAATTTATCAAAATTTTACTGTATTACTGAATTATTTTATTATAAAAATATGACTTTCGAATTATTTGATAATAAAATACAAAAAAAATTTATATGTCCAATAAGTCAACAAGTAGTCGTGTTCTGTTTAAATTTTTGCGATTACGTGCAAATATTACGATCATCAAGTACTCATGGTGTCTTCCAATATAGATCCATAATCGATCGATTACCGTGCAAATATTATTTACGCTCTAACCAAAACTGCGTTATGTCGAATGATCAATATGTATCACACATAATGTGTTGTGCAGATGTATGTATGCGAGGAAAGAAATAACATAAAAACGAGTGATTCTTCGACATAAAAGACAGATTATTTGTTTATTACTCAACATTGCTATCTGTATATTTGACTAGCAAATGAGGATAGAATCCAAACTTGTAATGATGGAGGGTATTGTTCGATGATGACAGGAAAAGCAATAAAGTTATCAGAATCTCTCGAATGATCAATATCATCATTTGAACAAAAGTACTTTTATCTTATTTTTAAAGTACAATCTGCGTTTTGCTATCTCGACCCACGAAAACAAACAATCTACTGGCCGGATATGTTTCAACCTGGGAAGTATATCTACGGTAAGAGCAAGCTCATATAGTGTATTTATACTGTATAATTATGTATAATATATTAAGATATGCATTTCCTTTCCTCATGATTTTCCGTGCTCTTCTTAGTACGGCAAATAAATTCAACGAGTGTTAGACTTAAGGGAATGTATTCGATCTGAATTCTGAGAGATTTTTAAGGATTTTTTTTATAATTTGTGGATTGTTTTAATTCAACAAAGAATTGAAATTATTTTTTTGTATTATTTTATAATGATTTAGTTGAATTTTTAAGGATTGTTTAAATAATTAAAGTCTAAATAGATTAACTAAAAACTCAATGTCAAAATAAACTATAACATATACAAAGACGAAATGCACAGTTCTTGATCTTTCTAACATCATGATCACAATCTTGAATTGTCACATTCTCATTAGAAGAGACTATTTGAAGATAGAGACATCTCATTGCTATAAAAATAAGATATGAGATACCATTTTATCATATTTATAAAGCCCTACTATTTCTTAACTAGACCAAAGTTCATATTTTATACACATTAATTATCGAAAAAATAGTAGTTGAAATTATTAATAATATCAAACTATAAAGAAGTGATAATGAAACCAAAAGTACTTAATTTATCTTTATGGTGACACCTAGGTTTTAAGAATTTATGTAGAATGAGAGGGAGATACCTATTTAAGGAATTTTGTGTATAAACAATCATTCAAAATTCTTCAAAATTGACTATTTAATGAAACTCTTCAAAATATGTGAATTTTTGAATAACACAAAATTTTTATAAATTGTTTTAAATTCTGAATGAATACATCAAGATTTTAAAAAAATTTTAAAATATAAAACAATCTTTTAAAATCAATGATCGTATACCCCTTAATACACATAAAGAATAGTGATAGATTTTAATTTTGCCGACTCTATTTTTGTTATTCTAGTCGAGTTCTATTAAAATTGTATAACACCTCAGAGTCTTTCTGGTTCGACTAAAAAAAGGAGTTAAAAAATAAGTTAATTAGTGCGAAAGAGGGAGGAAATTGTCCATTTATTCACAGTCGATTGTGTCAAACAAGTTAACGACCGTTTTAGGTTACATTTGTAATAACCATGGTAAAAATGGAGTCTGAGCTACAGTGCCAGGCTGCCATTACACAGTAAAATAATGTTGAGACTTCAGAATCCCCTTATAAACGGAGGCCAGGAAGACCGTAATTATTTCAGAGTACAGGGACGTAAAAGAAAAAGAAACATTTCCTTATTATCCTCGGTTTTCCATTTCTTTTTCTTTTTCATCTCTCTCTCTCTCTCTCTCTCTCTCTCTCATAAATCGGAACACAAATAAACTAATTTTCAAGTCCAGACAAGCAACTCACACAGAGAGACAGACCTCTCAGAGTCGGAGGAGAAGAAGAAGAATAAGAAGCAACTCAACCTCAGCCAAATTCATTCTCACACGCTTTTACCGACGACAAGTGGATCTACTCCTCCGCCGCCACGTCATACATCTCCGTCTCCATGTCTTCGCAGGACTGACACTCTCCGACCACCTCACCTGGTATTCTCTCAGAAAATGCAGCTTTGAAAAGGATTGTTCACTGCTACTTTTTCCTCTCACGTTTCTCTCCGATCTCACATTTCTCTCTCTCTCTCTCTCTCTCCCTCTCTCTTCGCGAATCTACAGCTTTTTTGTTTCTGGCCCAAATATTCTCTCCGCCCCCTCCCTTTTGCTTAATCTTAGCTCAATCATCTCCTTTTATTTCTTCAAGTTTTCCATCATAATTAAAAACCAAACAAAACTTTTGGGGCCTTTTTGGGTGTGATTGAAACTCATCACACTAAAGTCTCAGATAATATTTTTTTTTTGTTTGAATCGAATCATATCTATCATGTAATTGGTCGGAGCTCTTCTTCTGCAGCAGACCCAGAAATTAATTTGTATCTATTGTCTCTAAAACCAACGCCTTCTCCAAAACCCACTTGTCTTCTTCTTCTTGTTTGAGAATCTGCAGCTCAAGTTCTAAGCTTGGAGAGGTCTTTGTGCTCTGATTTTAGCTGGAATAGTTATATTATACTGATGAATTGGTAGTAGCATGAGTTTTGTTTTTTTAACTAGCTGTCGTTTTTGTGTAAGAATGTTGTTGTATACTTGTTTGACTGGTGATTTCTTATGTTGGATTTAAGAAATGAAAGGGTTTGAAAGCGATTGCTTTTCTGGGATTTAATGTAATGAAATTGAATTTGTGTGTGATGATCTCACAGGGGCTGAAGATATGAAGGGGATGCAGAACAACAAAGCTCACGGCGGCGATAAGCCCTTCCCGGGATGCCTGGGTAGAATGGTCAACCTCTTTGATATGAGTACTGGGGTTTCTAGAAACAAGCTGCTCACCGACAAACCTCACCGTGATGGTAATTCTTTTGTAGATTAGTAAATAATTAAAAGAGAAGAAAAGGATTAGAGTTGTTTTCGAACATGAAGCTCTTAAAATTGAAGATGTAAGAAACTCCCGTCGGGTTTTTGGACACAATCATTAACTTACTGTTGAATTTCACGTTTTGGTGGAGGTCTTTTCATTCTATTGGCTATCTCATCATTGTCAAACTCCTCACAATTTTTATTTTTAGTATTCATTAGTGATCATTTGAACTCTACCGTTTACTTCCTTTGGTATGAATAGTCAAAAACAGCACTGAGACTTTTATTTTGCGTAGGCTCTTCACTCTCGAGGAGTCAATCAGATTTGCCAGCAATGCTGGGTTCTCCCTATGGGGATCAAATAGAGGACAAAGTGGTAAGTTTGCAGGATTTTTATTTAACTAATGAAACTGTAGACCAGTGCTCACTGTGGAAACATGTCTCTTGTTCTCATTAGGTTATAATGTACTTCATTTCCAGATGTTTTTGTTTGACTGTATCGGCAGTTTCTTAACCTGTATCTGTTTATGGGATCTTCAGATTGTTTCAGAGTTAAGGAGAAGTTCTTCAAATAATAAAGTAAATGGAACACCCATAAAAATGCTGTTAGACCAAGAAATGTCAAAAGAAGTGGAAACTAAGAAGCCTCCACCCAATGTTGTTGCCAAGTTGATGGGTCTTGATGCTTTCCCACGACAACAGTCAGATTCAGCTGTGCAGAGAAGTAATTTAAACGGTTATATGCAATGCACTAATAATCATTCCAGTATGCCAGTGGGATGTTGGCAGCAAGATGGGTTTTTGGACAAGAATATGCAACATGAGTTTCATCAATGTCGAGAGCAGAATGAGTACAAAGATGTTTATGAAGTCTGGCAGCAACCTCAAAAGACAAGTTATGGAAGAAATAAATCACCACAGAAGGGAAGGTATAATGAAAAGTTCAATGAGAAGCAGATGGATCTTGTTCGTCAGAAGTTCATGGAAGCTAAACGCTTGGCTACAGATGAGAATCATCGCCACTCCAAAGAGTTTCATGATGCACTTGAAGTATTAAGTTCTAATAAAGATTTGTTGCTGAAGTTTCTGCAAGAACCGAATTCCTTGTTTTCTCAACAACTGTATGAAATTCAATCTCTTCCTCCACCTAATGAGACAAAGCGGATCACTGTTCTCAGACCTTCAAAGATGGTTTCTAGTGACAATTTTCCGGGATCAGGGAATAAGAGCGATAAACAAACAAAGAAATCAGCTCAGGTATGCCAAGCAGCGTGGGAGAGCCATCATGTATGCGCTCCTAATATTGCCGATCAGAAAGTTGATGAATACTCTGCTCCACAAACTCGAATAGTGGTGTTGAGGCCTACTCCTGGGAAGACTCAAGACATCAAGGCCGTGGTTTCTTCGCCTACATCATCACCAAGATTGCATGGGGAAAACTTCTATGAGGAGCATGAAGATGGTGAGGTGCGAGATACAAGAGGAGGTGAGGAGGGAATCACACAGACTATGCGTGACAACTCAATGGGCCATCGGGGGGATGAAACTTTGCTTTCCTCTGTTTTTTCAAATGGTTATACTGGAGATGAGAGTTCTTTTCACAAATCAGAAATTGAATATGCAGCTGGAATCCTCAGTGACTCAGAAGTCATGTCACCATCTTCTAGGCATTCGTGGGATTACCTTAATAGGTTTGGTAGTCCTTTTTCTTCTTCTTCCTTCAGCCGCCTGTCATGTTCTCCGGAGTCATCTGTTTGCAGAGAAGCCAAGAAGAGACTTTCTGAAAGATGGGCCTTGATGTCATTAAATGGACATTCTCAGGAGCAAAGACATGCCAGAAGGAGCTCTAGTACGTTAGGTGAGATGCTTGCTCTATCAGAGGTCAAGAAGTCAACATGTGAGGATGAGAGTAATCACAAGGAACAAGAACGAAGGGAATCAGTATCATGCTTTATTAGTGATTCAAGTAAGGAAGGGCAGGTTGATTCCCCCCGAAGTCTTTTGAGATCAAAATCTCTCCCTGTATCTTCCGCAACATTTGGCAACCAAGTCTATATTGAAGCTTCAGAACCGGAGGCTGGGAAGATAGATGTTCCCAAAGAGCTAAGTAAGGTGAAGAGCACGAAGTCATCATTGAAAGGGAAGGTCTCAAGTTTATTTTTCTCCAAAAATAAGAAATCAAATAAAGAGAAATCTGATGCACCTCGAGCTACAAATGAATCTCAATCTTCCCATTCTGGACTATTAAATTCTGGTGTTCGTCCTGGTATCATTGGTGATGATGCATCTCAGTGTGCCAATGATGGTGGTTTTGAAGGGTGTTTCTCTCCTTCTTTGTTTGGTTCTTCGGGAAAACATTCTCCAGATGTAACAAACAAGGAGCAAAAACAAGGGGCAGCTCCATGGGAGGTAAACTCTTTTTTCCTCGGTTTGTTTTCCCTTTATCTTTACGTACTATAATAGTTTAGTAGATGGCACACTAATGGAAACAAATTGTTATTAAATAAATGTGTAAAATAAAGAATTAGTTCTGAGGATGAGACTGCTTAACCTGTCTTGCATTGCTCCTTTGTGTAAGGAACCACAGTATATGACCAGTATTAAATAATGGAGAAAAGGGCACTATGATCTATTAACCTATGAGATTATCTCTTACCTTTGATAATAAACCATTCATTCACCTTTCACCATAGTTAGTTATCGCTTATTTTGGTTACTTAATTGTGTATTTCATAAGTTTTTAGAAGGGGGTTAGTTTAACTGCATGGGTTAAATGCATCAACCTCCAAACCATTTAGGGTTAATGATACCAAAAGCGAAATTATTGGGCCTGGAAACCATAAGAGGCATGTTGTTGGTATGTTGAGCTAAGTGCATGCATTATACATGTCAGTGATAGTTTGTAAATCCCGGCTATTCAATCTGTTGTCAGTGACTGCTTTGCATGCATCTAGCTCGGCACTGCATATATTTCTTCCCTTTTATTCGTTGTCTTTTAATTTTCCATATTTTTGGATCGTCGAGAGTTTAATGACAATTTCATTATGCCGCATTGTAATCCACAGGCGGGGTTGTCTTTGGCAAGGCCTGTGGCTTCTGGAAATGTTGGCGAGAATCCGGACCAGCCAAGTCCAATATCAGTTCTAGAACCACCATTTGTAGAGGATGACAGTACGATTCAGGAATTTTCTAAGTTTTTGAAGTCAGACCACCTAGGTAATTGTCCTATTTTAAGTGGTGTATTTTTTTACTTCCTCCATAACCAAGGGTTTTTATATACTATAACAGGAAGACATCTCAAGTCTAACTTGATTGACAAATCACCGCCAATAGGATCAATTGCTCGTACACTGTCATGGGATGAATCTTGTGCAGAGACGACCACCCCATATGGTCCATATCTATTAAAATCACCTTCAGTATCCATGAGTACCGAGGAAGAAGAACAGGATTGGCATGCCATTGTCCAGACTCTTTTATCAGCAGCCGGCCTCGATGGTGACCTGCAGTGCAATTCGTTTTTCGGTAAATGGCATTCACTTGAAAGTCCTTTGGATCCATCTCTCCGGGACAAGTATGCCAACCCGAATGACAAAGAGCCTTTGCATGAGGCAAAAAGAAGGAAATGGAGATCAAGTCGGAAGCTTGTATTCGATTGTGTTAATGCTGCCCTGGTGGACATCACCGGTTACAGGTCATCAGACAGTGGCAGTGCAAGGGTTGTCTCTTGCAGCGGGGCACACGATAGGACCTCAGAGGGTGACTCTCCCCTATTGGCTGACCGTGTGTGGGACCGAGTGAAGGAATGGTTCGTGACCGAGGTGAGGTGTGTTTCGGAGGATGGTAGGGACAGCAACAGCCTGGTGGTGGAGAAGGTGGTGAAGAAGGAGGTTGTGGGGAAAGTGTGGCCTGAGCAAATGAGACTTGAAATTGATATTGTAGGGAAGGAAATAGAGGGGAAGTTGTTGCAAGAGCTTGTGGAGGAAGCTGTGGTTGTTTTAACAGGGAGGATATGAAAACCAATCATTGGATGGTGATGGGGGGCTTTGATTTTTTCTTCTCCTCCCCCTATTAAATTTTATTGTAACTCTATTATTTGTGCATTTGATTTTTAACAATGATAGTAGTCTCTCCCCTACCCACCGTAATTGTTTAATCCCACAAACTACTCGGCTATAATCATTAATTTGATCATTCCTGTCCTTTATGTTAATACAGTATACAGGGTGTATAATAATGTTACTTCCTCGGCTGACTTCGTGTCTCGTTGGGATCTTTACTCTTGTTTTTGTAACCCAGTACTGTAGGATGTTTCTTAAAAATTGACAACGGAATCTAGGCTTATTTTTGGGTTACAATGCTGGCTTACTGTCCTAGTGTGGTAACTGCTCACAGATTAGTTGGAAACTACTTGCTTAATTACTTATTTCTCGAAAGGAGGACCTGAAATCCTGAATTCAACATCCAACAGTTATTGTGGTAGAATGACACCAAAATTATTTTGTTTGGTTCATTCTGGTCCCAAGTAGTGCTTCTGTGGTAGCCCCTGTTAAAATTAGAGGCAAGCAAAGAGAGAAACATTTATAACTGGCTTTCAGTATTTGGTCGGCGAATGCTTCCCTCTCGGTGGCATATTCTTTCATGTGCACATGGAATGATGGAATGTCAATCCCAAAAGCCAACGTACGCTGGCCCCTCGAGTATTAATGTGATGTATTAGACTATTAGTTTCATCCTTGAAGGTTGAAGCCATTTGACTTGTTTTGATAAATGAAACTGGCCAAATGCGCATGATCGAGCATCAAACAATATTAGTTGGACTTCTTGTGACATCGAGCAGGTAGAGATTTGTTTCTGGATAATTGAAGCACATTGGTTATGTAACTTCACTTTGGCTTTCACGGATAGACGCATATGCATCTTTTTTTGAGGTGGATATGTATACACGAAGGTTAATTATGGTCATTGAACTTCAACATGCATGTTATCTATCATGCATGATGCATGTGTCATCTTACCAAGTGTTTGGTAGCTAACATCACCCTAGCTAGCAAATAACAAAAGTTGTTTACATACACACACATATATATATATATATATATATATATATTTCTGAGCCTTGTTGCCATGGGGAGCAGAAATATTATGAATTTGCACAATACATGTTGTGAGACTTCAATCAGATCGACAAGCTAGCCAGGACCAAAAGGAATCGAACATGTCATTTTTCTCAACTGGGGTTATTTTAAGGTGATCGATGAGCTTCTATTTTTGCTTCTGTAGCTGGAAGAAACAAGAAATTACATATTTACTTAAATCGCAATAAAGTCAGATCAGGTACCAAATTGTCATAAGATATATACGTTGGGAATCCTCACAGTCGGATCCCTATGAGATCGATCCATAGTTTTGCTGAGGCAATTAACAATTACGTACTCTGCAGCTAGGCATATTATTGCTAAGGCGATTAACAGCTACGTAGCTAATGACAAAGATTTTGCACCAGGTGCATCATTGATCATATATATATGATCAATGTAATTAATCCCTTTCACCAAACCTTCAAATACCAACCAGCTAGCTTATGGAGCGTAGCACAGTAGCACCGACCGCCTAAGAGATCTCGTGACTAGCTTATATACTGGAGCTGCTGATCGAGCATCATTTATTCATCAACATGACATCATCCATGGAATCATCAAGTGTAACCATTATTATTACTCATGGAGAACGTACTCGAAGGCTGAAAATTAGAAGTCATAATATAAAGATGAGATATACGTACATATATCTGACTAATTATCCTATTTCGTATTTACTTAACGTCTTTTATTAATTTATAATTATATCTCATCACCGACATAACAGTATTCATCAGTAAGAGATCTATAACTTCGATGACCAGTCCAAGTTTCATCTCGGCGTGGTTATCGCTCACGCATCCGTCAAGAAATCTGTCAGAGAACACTTCAGCAAAAGAATGAGAACACTGATCCCACATCGAAGAATTTGTAAGAGTTCTGGTTCCAACCACCTTCATAAGTCGTGTAGCTCAGCATTAATGGTACGCATTCATCATCCATTTATACTGTTACCTTGTTTAAATCATATCTCGTTCCTGACTTAGGCATCAGAGGGTTGAAGGCCAGCACATCCGGTCTCTCCTTAACGATTGTCACTCTTAGCAGAGAGAGCGATTGAACAACAGCAATCGGGGAGCGTTATTGAAAGTTGTAACTAACATCAATTGAGAGCGATAACAATAAGGAAGTGGTATCGATATAGCGACAGCGATATAGATCAAAGTCAAGCAACAATGGTATAGATCAAAGTCAGACGACAACGGTATATGGTATCTAGAGTGTATTTGTATTAGTTTCATTTGGTCAATATCAATTACCCCTTTGTGGTTTTGGATATCAACATTGCCGCCGTCTATGGGATTCCACACTGAAAATTATTTTCCAGACCACGAAGCATATAGCGAGCGACGAGCATGGATACCTATATGAAACTTGGCATGACGCCGAGCACCCAGCAAGAACTCCTCCACCAAACGCATGTTACAGATGAGAACAACGACGAGCCCGCGTTCGTACAACGACCAAGTAAGCAGGGCATTACTGGGGACTAGTAAGCGTCAGCCAATGCCGAGAGGCGAGCCAGCGACATGGAACAACGATACCAGCTGGCAATGCAGAAGCGCGTAGAACATGAGAGAGCCCGTGAATTTGAGCACCAATGCTATATGCAGTCTGAGTCAAGGCTTAGGCCTGTTGAGCGGAGACGACTTAACTCAGAATCCACGGCGGACTCCCTAAGCATGGAGCCTCACCAGGTGACCCGTCAAAGAGAGGTGGTCATCAGGTCACCCTTGCGTCCTCAACATCTGCAGAATGCGGGACCACCACCGATACCTGAGAGGTTGTAGCGGAATCTCAAGCTAGAATTGAACGACGTGGCACGCCAACCTGACCTGCCTATATGGGTACAGCCATTACCGCCGTCACCCCCACTCGATATCATGCCACCAGCACAACAGTTGGATGTGGAAGTAACGACAAGAATCGCCGGGTTAGAGGCCATGATATGACAGCTGGCGCAACCAAAGACAAGTTACCTTGATCGAACACTGCCAACGGTCAGCGTCGAGCCATTTTCGACCAAAATCATGCTCTTAGGTTGACACCTGTTGGCCAAAGTAAAGATTGAGCGGTACAAAGGAAAAACGGACCCATCCCTACACATCGACATTTTCGTCTCAGCAACGACCGGTAGAGGCTGCGACGACGCAACAAATTGTTATCTATTCATGGAGAGCCTTACCGGCAAGGCATTGAGTTGGTTTTTTCAGCCTACCGTCGAGATCCATCAACTCCTTCCAGAAAATTATCAAGGCATTTTTGAAAAGATATATCACATCGGCTAACTGTTCTTTTACTTATGATCAACTGCAGGCCGTCCGGCAGGAGCCGTCTAAAGGATTATCTACCTTTGTCTAGCAATAGAACACTGCCATCGCCAATTGTCGTGACATCACTAGCGATTCAGCCTTCTGCATACTCCGGAATGCATTACAGCCGGGTTTACTAACGTGGAAGCTTAATGAGAATCCGGCAATCACCTACGACGACCTATTGGACCGCGTGACATCACACGCCCAATTGGAACTATAGACTTTTGGCTCTAACCCTACATAGACACAATAGGTTAAACACTTTTCCTAACACCACGGTTCCTAGTGTGCAGAGCGCACTCCCCGCACCAGAGCCAATGCGAGCAACATCGCTAAAATATCGGGGTCGCGTGATCACAACCGCCGGGATTGGAAAAAAGATAACCGAGGGTCAGGAGGCTATCAAAAGCACTATAACGATAAAGGTAGCTACAAAAACAACAACAAAAGGTACCGGGAAGAGAGAAATGATCGATCCCGGGATAATGCCAATCAGGATGCAGCAACAGGTTTTCAGCTACTCAACACCAAATACATCGACATCCTAGCGACACATCCAGACTTGTTCCCATTACCGGAGAAAATGTATAGGGAAACGACGTACAGGAAAACCAGAAGGTGGTACAAGTACCACTAGAACGAGTCACACGATATCGAGAAATGCTACAACATGAAGGAACTGGTGGAGGCACAGCTCAAGAAGGGCAATCTGACGAAGTTCAAATCGGGGAACGATGCATCACCGGTACATTGGGTGGCACACATCAGGCGGATCAATGCAATTACCGACGGCAAGTCTAAAGCAGAACGAAGAAATGAGCGAGCGGTATGTAGCATTCAACAGGTTCCGGCAAAGGTAGCCAAGACGGGTTGGGGTTCCATCACGTCTTATAAGTTCGAGGAACATGATCGGCCTATGGTATCGGAAGATTACCCATTTTTGGTCGACACAGTTATCGACTTGTGCAACGTCTGGAGATGCTTAGTGGACACCAGGTCTTCCATCAATGTCATATTCCTTCATGCATACGATAAACTTGAAAGACTCTCCTCCAAACTAAAGTAGCATCAAATCCAACCATTGAGAAGTGACTATCTGCGGGTTGCTCTAGGGCAGGAGGGCTGTAGTGCGGAAACTCACATCGAGTTTCTGGTTGTAGACACCCCATCATATTACAACGCCATCATCAGGTGCAACACGCTAAGCAAAATTAACACCATCGTATCACAATGGATGTTGCTTATGAAGTTCCCCACACCTATCGACGTATACACGCTTCAGGAAACAATGCCCACACTGCCAGAATCATCAAACGACGACAACTACCCGGCAAGAGAGGTATCCTTACTCACAAGCGACCCATCAGCCAAAACACCAGATGACCCAAGGGAGGTACCCCTAACAACAAGACCCGTCAATGAGGAATCCACCAAGCTCATCCAAGTGTCGGACGAGCACCCCGAGCGAACAGACAGGATCGGGCATATCAACAGATATCGAAACTGCCCTCGTCAACATCCTCAAGGGGAATGTAGCGACATCTTTGCATGGTAATACGTTGACATGTCGGGCATATCAACAGATATCGTATCGCACAAGTTGGGCATATCGTCAGATGTGGTGCCAAAGAAGCAGAA
This sequence comes from Geum urbanum, assembly GCA_946800695.1. Classification (NCBI taxonomy): domain Eukaryota; kingdom Viridiplantae; phylum Streptophyta; class Magnoliopsida; order Rosales; family Rosaceae; genus Geum; species Geum urbanum. The sequence continues at coordinate 46,027,991 of OX327002.1, read as the reverse complement.
ACGATAGGCCTATAACGAAGAGCAGTATGCGTCATGCAGGAAGAAGTAACCAAGCTCCTCAACATAGGTTTCATTAAAAAGGTTCAGTATCCAACATGGGTCTCCAATGTCATCATGGTCAGAAAGAGCAACAACAAGTGGAGGATGTGCGTTGACTACACCAACGTCAATAAGGCTTGCCTAAAAGACTCTTTCTCACTGCCAAGAATAGACCAACTTGTGGATGCGACCAGTGGCCACGAGCTCCTATTAACAATGGATTGCTACTCAGGGTACAATCAAATAAAAATGGAGCCAACAGATGCAGAGGCGACATGCTTCATAACAGACATAAGACTATTGTTGTAACGTCATGCCGTTCGGGATGAAGAACGCAGGGGCAACCTATCAACGATTCATGACAAAACTGCTAGCCCCATTGGATAGCGATACAATAGTGGTCTACGTCAACGATCTCGTGGTAAAGAGAAAACGCCGACATAATCACGTAAAGGATCTGAAAGCAGTGCTAAACATCCTTATCTGTAGCGGGATGAGGCTCAACCCGGCCAAATGCATTTTCGGAGTCTCAGCGGCTAAGTTTCTAGGATACATGGTAAATCAGAGGAGCATAGAGGCCAACCCAGAAAAAGTCCAGGCCATCCTTAACACAACACGACTGGTAACAAAATAAGACCTCCAAGCCTTGACTGGGAAACTAGCATCGCTGTCACTGTTCATTTCCCGCTACACTGACAAGTGCAACCCATTTTTCAAGACAATAAGGATCACAAAGAAGAAAATAGTAGAGTGGACCGACGAGTGCGAAGCGGCCCTAATCGGGGTCGAGCAGTATCTCGCCCATATTCCATTCTTGTTCACCCCGGTACCGGGTGAGATCTTATATATTTATTTAGCTGTTTCATTAACCTCCGTTAGCTTCGCCCTCATCAGGCGAGAGGCGGATGCAGAGTTACCAGTACTTTTTGCAAGCAAGGGCCTAGATAAAGTGAAGACGAGGTATCCGGCGCTAGAACAACTAGCCTTAGCGCTAATTATGTCAGCAAAAAGACTCAGGCCATACTTCCTATCGCACACCATTCGTGTTCTAACAGACCAACCGCTCAGGCAAGTACTCGAGAGCTCGGACCACTCGGGAAGGCTAACCAAATGGGCAATAGATTTCAGCGAGTTCGATATCAAATACCAGCCGAGGACTTCATAGCGGAACTCACACCAACAACAGACAACCAACCAGATTTATCAACACCAGTATCACCCGTTATGGCATTACCACCACCCATACGATCATCCGACTGGAACTTATATGTCGATATGTCACGAACATCAGGGGCAGCAAGAGCGGGAGCAATCCTGACAGGGCCAAGGAGAGTCTATGCCGAGTATGCTCTCTGATTCCTCTTTCCAGCCTTAAACAACAAAGCCGAGTATGAAGTGTTAATCACTGGCCTACAACTCGCCATAAATTCGGGAGCAAAGAGTGTTAACATCTTCAGCGATTCCCAGCTCGTAGTCAGTCAGGTCACCGAGGACTTTGAAGTAAAAAGAACTTAAATGTTGGCATACCTGAGGTACGTAAAAGTAATTTTAAACAAATTTCTTTTTACAATATTACTCACATCCCCAGTAAGCAAAACGCAAGGGCTGACGCTCTAGCAAGGCTAGCAACGACACTGATACACACGACGAGAGGGCATACCGTGGTGAAAACGCTAGAAAAGCCAAGCATCTCCAAGAATTTCCAGGAAGTATTCACACTCACGTTAGCCGCACCACTACCGACAGAGGACTAGAGAACGGGCTTAATCAACTACCTAGTCAACGGGACATTATCGACATATCGTGTAGAACCAAGGAGGCTAACTCAGCGAGCGGCGTTCTACAATATGAACAACGACCAACTTTACATGAACAAGAAGGGATTCCCCATACTCAAGTGCATCACGAGAAAAGAAGGACGAGGACTGCTAGAAGACATCCACATGTGTAAATACGGGAACCACAGCGGACCAAACACCATCATCCACAAGCTCCTCTGTTATGGGTTCTATTATAAAGGAATGAGGGAGGATGCGAAAGAAATTATGGACAAGTGTGAATTATATGCCCAGTATGCAACAATGATACACGCCCCGGCAGCCCCAATGTCAATCATGGTCAGTCCTAATCCGTTCGCACAGTGGGGACTCGATCTTATCGGACCGCTGAAAGCATCATCATGCCAGTTCAAGTACATCATCGTCTGCATCGATTATCACACAAAATATATTGAAACGAGGTCGTTGGTGCTCATCTACCGGTATGAGGCACCACTCACTATCATCACCGACATTAGGAAGTGGTTCAACAACAACGAGATGAAAAAATTCACTAGCGACTTGGGGACTCAACTAGTATTCGCGTCGGTACACTACCCCCAGACCAACGGTCAAGTGGAAGCGGCCAACAAAAAGATCAAGGTGGGGCTCAAAAGAAGAATGAAGGACTACAACTACAGATGGGCAGAGTGTCTCTATGAAGTACTATGGTCAATTAGAATTATGCCGACTAAGACAACGGGAGCTTCACCGTTTTCACTCGTCTATGGAGCAGAAGTGGTTCTACCACTAGAGATCATGCATCGAAGCCCCCGTTTTGAAGGATATGATAAAGACACCAATGGAGATGGGCTCAACATGGTAAACATCTTACGAGAAGCACAAGAGGATGAAACCAACATTGAACTCGTGGAGAACAAGTTTAACCGCCGAGTTAAGGTGCGAAAGCTCTTGGTGGGCGACATGGTATGGAGAGAGGTCATCCCAAAACCAAAGAGCTAGTACCATATGGGAATGACCGTTCAAAATCATCGAGAGCCTAACGCCAACTACGTTCATCCTTGAGGACAAGAGCGGCACCAAAGTACCGAAAACATAGAATGCGGAGCATCTCCGATGTTGTCACCAATGAAACAAGTTATACTATTTTGGCAATTCTGACGTTAGGAAAATTTCTCCACCATACCTGGGACTAACCCCGTCTCCATATGATTATATATCGCAATCAGTGAAACAAAAATTCTTCAAACCTTTTGCTTATAAAAAAACAAAAAACAAAAAAACAAGGACTCAGACCCAAATTTTTGTTAAGCTCGAGATGCATAGTAAAAACTCAACGAGGCACAAGTGGAGTAGCTAATTCGGTGAACGACTATACTTCTTATGTTTATTTACTTATTGCATTAGCGTGTTTACTATTAACTTACTTCATTTTTCCAGTCTAATACTTCGGTAGAACAGACAAATGATACAAGCAAACGAATTTATTTTAGACCTTTCATTGATCAGCGATATATAATCATACTTGGAGAAATCTTCACAAAATATACCTTCTTATTAAATCCTTGACAAAGTGAGTAGCATATCGGCCAGGTTCATGACCGATGGTCACGACACTGACCGAAGATCGAAAATGCCTTAATGGTGAGAAGGATAAATAATTACATCATAAAGTATAATTAAATTGTTCGAAAAAGGAAAAAACTAATGCTATTATAGAAGATCACCAAGCTTCACGTTTGGCCATGAGTCTCGCCGCCTTACAGGTCCTACTCTTGATCTGCTTCGCACATATGCTAACGATAGCCGGCCGGGATTTCCTGGCTTCTCCCCTGGCCCATACCTTCAGCATTACGGATATGACGGGTTATAACAGTTGATGGCGATGGAATAGGAGTTAAAGGATGAAAACCGTTAGGGGTCATACCTGATGCCACATTCTGCCGTTGCCGCTCCTCTTCCCCCTCCTGCTGCTTAATCTTATCCATCTCGGCCCGCTCAGCCTCACGCTTCAACTGACGCTCTTCATTAATCTGAGCGGTATCAGCATGGTACTTCTCATTCACCCACTCATTCATGTGGAACTTAGCATGAGTGCCTTGTAGACCCTTTAGGAAGGTCGCCTGCATTGCTTCATGGTACTCAGCGCCGGTTCGGTAGTCTTCAACAACGTCGCTAAGCTCCTGCTCTCGGCCTTCCTCCAGCTGCCTAACCTGGCTCCGAAGAGCTGTAACTTGACCCTCGGCAACAGAACACGCCTCTTCGGCCTCCTTGGGACGACGCCCGCTCCTCTTTCAACTCCGACTCCAGCTCCTTAACGCGTTTGACAGAGTCCTCCAAGCACTCATCGGCCTCCTTCTTCTTCAACTCCAAGAGCTCATACTTCTGCTCCAGCACTTGCCACTACTCACTAGCCTGTACCAGCTCCTCCTCCTTCTTAGCCAACTCCAAACCTACCTGGGCTAGCTCTTCCGATGACGACACCATGGTATGTCGTTGATGACACATCAGTTGAATAGCAGCGGCAAAAGACATAAAGCACTCATCAGTACCAGCAGCAATATCAGCCACAGTGCTCACCTACTCCGGAAGGTAAGACACTATCTGAGCAGACTAGCTAGGGTGGTGGGGCCGACCAGGTAGTAGACTCAGGGATCATAACGCTGTCATCCACATCATCCTTGACGTGAGATCTGTGATCAGGGCTATCGAGATAAACGACAAATGTGGGGTTCACAACGGGATGACCGGTAGGGAATGTCTCTATGCCAATAGACCAGTAATTATCGGCATCCCCTAGCTGCCTAGCATGGTGACCACACTAGCACCAGCAGAAGCGATCTTCTTTGATGTCTTTTGCGCACCACCAGCGGCATCATTTTTTCTCTTCTCACCACGACTGGTGGACTTAGCCGTGGTCGAGGTGGTAGTGATATTAGGAGGAGCGTCACTCCCTATTAGGTCAATCTCGGACTCGTGGGGAGGATTAATGGCAAACGGGGCGGCAAGTGTGACGGTAGCGCCCGACCGAACGGCAAGGTCAATCAATTGTGCCTGGTTTCCCTCCTCCTCGAGTTGGACGATCAACTACAGATTCACAAAGACAAGTGTTACAGCCAGCAGTGGACTCAAAATAAATTTATGAAAAGGAAAAGTACATAGAAATAATGCTATCAACCAAACACCAATGGTTGACAACATACTGGGCGTTTTGGCAAGACCGGTCGACTCCAAAATTCGGTAATCATTCAAAAGGTACATGCTCCAAAACTTCTCGCTATATCATTTTTCTACTCTGTGGCAATGCCGTTTTTCAGTGGCACAGAGAGCATAATGGTGGGTAACTACAACAAAGAAAATGACAGATAAAAAAAAGATTGATCACACCACTAAAGACAAACGACAAAATGCCCTAATCACCTCGGGGATGAAACCTAGTGAGCACGCGAGTCCGACCACCGGCATCCACCAACCGGGACCAAGCACCACGGGCAAGAAAGTGTTCAAACCTCCACTCCGGGTTAGATGATTGGAAGCCTTGTAGGGCAAGGGGACTACCTCACCGTTGAGCTAAGCAGAGCGTCCCGCGGTACCCCTTCTTCGTCGAGTATAACATTTAGAAATAGTGCAGCACCTTATTCCAGGTAGGGTAGTCTAGCTTGATAAGCTTCCACAACACGAACATAGCGTTTAGGGGTTGAAGCATTAGCGGGGAGACTTGCCCGACCGCGCACCGCAACTCCCCAAAAATATATTCGTGAAAGGGGTGAAGCGGCAGCCGCACGCCGAACAACAACTGAATGTGGTCCAAGGTGATATAACCTTTGGGTGGTCTGGTAAAAAAACTCATCCTTACCCAAGGTTCAGGGGATAACATTCTCAAAAATTTGGAATTCGGTCTTCATTGCCTTAATGAAGGAAACAGACAGCGACTTAGTAGGTTCGTCCACTTCTTGGTTATCACTCAGCATCTAAACCCTTGGTCTGCCTGGTTTAAGCATCGGTGGGTTAGGAAGCACATCAGATGTTGCGCCAGAAGTTGATGTCGTTGGCTCTATATCGCCCAGTACGGGTCAGAAAGATGATGCCATGTTACCAGCGAAACATTTACGGATAAGATTAGCCCAAGGTTTACCCATTTCAATTTCCCAATCCGTAAATGACTTCCCAAGAAACATGCCCGGTCCACCCAACATCGAAGCAGGTTCCCTAGTGGTTACTGGCCTAAGGCTAGACGACGCACGTGGCACCATTAATTCATCCAGTGGCACTCTGGTAGATCCAGAACTCGATGAGTCACCAGAGCTAGAGACTTCACTATTGTCAGAAGACAATACTACGGTATCCATGCTTAACCTACAACTCATAATGGAAGAACCATTATCATCAAACTGGTGATGTCAGACGCAACACCAATATCTCCAAAAACTAATTGGGCCCGGGGACTATATCCAGGCCCAGACACACACATATCAGACACGGCCCAGAGGCAAAAAGGCTCGAAAGACTTAAACAGTGGCGAGGATACCTCCGACCACCGCAAATGACGGCGACATGATACCAAAACTATCTACATTCATCTAAGGCAGAAAAACCACCATCGACGACACAAACAAGGATAAAACATGCAGAACCAGCCCAGAAATTCAAAGAAAAATCAACTAAACAAAGCAAGCATGGAATGAGCAGAAGCGAGACTTACTTGGTCTTCGAGGAAAATGATCAAAAGTTGAGAGAAGTGGTGGAGCAAGGCTCGATGGTACGGTGGTGATGCAGCAGCAATAAATGGATTCAGTATCTCTCTCTCTCTCTCTCTCTCTCTCTCTCTCTCTCTCTCTCTCTCTCTCTCTCTCTCTCTCTCTCAAATCCTAATTCCAAAGTTCACAGAAATGCAAAGTGTAGGAAGAGAAGAAGAGAAATGGGTTTAAATACGCCACCTTGGGGCGTGATCACCACCATTCAGAGAGACACGTCGGTTCCCCAGATTTAGACACGCGTCCACTTACGTCACCAGAAACGGAAGAGTCCCGAACACGAAACGATACGCACCGTTTCCGTAATCGCGGTTTCTAAGAAGAACGTAATGATCACACTTTAAACTTACGATAGGACGTTTGGGTAACCCAAGACGCCCTAGGGCAAAACTTGGTGATTACAGATTTGGCGGCATTCAATGAAGATAGTAAGTAGTTGCACCTACCACCTCAGGAGGAAAGGATAGCGGCGACGTATGTCACACAACTCCGATATGGGTAAAAACTTCAAAAAAAAATTTGCTTTAACGACATCACCTGCTATAGTGCCCACACTACCGATAACCACCAGTATCACCAAGATAAGAGAAAAACTACGCCATTAATGACAAAAGAGTTCTATCACCGACCAAAGTGCCACAAAGTCGGGGACTTAAGGGTTACCAATTCAAACGATGTTCACCTACTGTAGAGCCCCCATTGGTACAGCTACCCGCAGCCAAGTAGTAAAAGTTATCGGATTAGGTGGGACGGAGTGTTTGAGCGCCGAAGAGCATATTCCCGGTCGGTGCGATGTAGCCGCTCATTGCATCCCCCGACACTGAACAGTTACGGAGGAGTATGTCAGTTACCGGGGAGGGCTTCATTGGGAACGGGCCTACTGGGTTAAACCATTACTTGAAGGAACCCCGATATGAAGTCATGACTCATTCAGGAGGCAAACAAGCATGAGGGCATTATCATTATTATTACAATTTATTTATCTCGGGAGACGGTAAACTAGCTACTTACCGACCTCGCCGCTGCTAACCACATACCAATTTTATTGTCTTCACTACAGGTCTCAATTTCACCAAACGGCACAACCTTGGTCGGTTGGGGGACTATATGGTACGGTATCCGGCTCTAACAGGTAACAACGCTCGTTAAGTACGTACGGATAATATCCCCGGTATCCGGTTTTACAACTCACCAACCAAGATTGATCCCCTTGGCTGAGCGAGTTAGGGGACTTATACATATACCTGGCTAATTACCCTATCTCGTACGTACTTAACGCCCTTTATTAATTTATAATTATATCTCACCGCCGACATAACAACATTCATTAGCAAGAGATCTACAACTTCGATGACTAGCCCGAGTTCCATCTCAGCGTGGTTATCGCTCACGCACTCGTCAAGGAATTTTTCAGAGAACACTTTAGCAAAAGAATGAGTACACTGATCCCACATCGAAGAATTGGTAAGAGCTCTGGTTCCAACCACCTTTATAAGCCGGGTAGCTTAGCATTAATGGTACGCATTCATTATCGCTTTAGACCGTTACCCTGTTTAAATCATATCTCGTTCCTGACTTAGGCATCTGAGGGTTGAAGGCTAGTACACCCGGTCTCTCCTTAACGATTGTCACTCTTAGCAGCGAGAGCGATGAACAAGAGCGATCGGGGAGCGTTATTGAAAGCTGTAACTAACATCAATTGAGAGCGATAGCGATAAGGAAGTGGTATCGATATAGCGACAACGATATAGGTCAAAGTCAGGCGACAACGATATAAATCAAAGTCAGACGACAGCTGTATATGGTATATGGAGTGTATTTGTATTAGTTTCATCTGATCGATATCAATTACCCCTTTGTGGTTTTGGATATCAACAGAGAACATACTCAAAGGCTGAAAATTAGAAGCCATAATATACAGATGAGATATACGTACTAGCAGTGGCGGAGCCACTCGAAGACGAGGGGGCTGAAAAAATCAATATGTATACCTAGTTTGCATGAGCTGTATGGAAATCTGCCTTGGTGCAACGAAAAGTCTTTGTTTTTAAAGTTGGGTATGGACATCTTCAAAAAAAAAAATGGGTATCGACCGTCTTGATGCTAGGTTCGAATCTCCACTATAGCACATGGCTTTACATTATTTTTGTTTTTTTTTGGTCTATCTTTTACAGTTTATTTTGTTGTCTTTTGGCTCTCTTTCTCCGCCACTGCGTACCAGGCTAGGACCAGCAAAAAGAATGAATTAGATATCGACAATCACTTGCACTTTTGCTTGCATGCATGGCGTAATTAAGTGTCATGTGCCCTACCCTTTGGCTCCTTTGCTTATTTGCTTATTTGCTCTTATCACTGTCATGCCATAAGTTGACAACTACCCTGCATGGTCCATTGGTCCCAGAGCAATCGTGTTCTTTATGGTTAATTTCCACAATTGAATGCACTACATTGTCATAAAATGTTGTGGCGCAAAAACATCAACCACCCTAAGTAATTAAAGAGCCTAGATAGATCTTGTTGGACTTACCACAATGCAGTGATACTCTGGACTTGCCACATGGCAGGGATAATGGGAAAGTGGCTCATATTACAACCCATAGGAACTCTCGAGTTTTCTGTAAACGGATGCACAAAGATTGGACGCCCCTAGGATGGCGACCATAAATAGGGAACGGAAGAAAAAAAATTGGTAGATAGGTCATGGACTCGTGTTACTTCAGATTCTGGCCAAACTTTTTTTATTTTTTTGAGGTTTAACTAGGATATAAACATATAGTCAATTCTTTTCAGGAACAGTTTTGTTATGTCGAAACTTTACAATAAACTGAGTACGTGGATTGTCACAAACAATGTACATAAAGCACAAAGCTTTGTACTTTTTCCATTAGTAACATAACATCTCATACCAGAGAAACCAGGTGCAAGCAGACTTTTGGAGACTTGTATATATGCACCTCCACCTTGTCCAGTGTTTGATCCAGGATTTAGAAACCAGGGGACGATGATGTATAATCAATATCTATGGAAAACCTTTATTCATCTTCACTGCCTCCTTGATGCATTTTGATTCACGGAACTGTTTTGACCACCAGAGCCCAATCCATACTGCAATAACATAAGAATCATGATTAAAAAATTTCACATTGTTTCACATGGTCTGTATAACAGATTCAGACTTGGACCACATGTGTGTATATCACATAGCAGTGAAGAGTGAACTGAAGGCAGCGGAACTCTACCAAAATTTTGTTCTTGTCAGTTTATCTGAACTTTAATAAGCCATATGGACTATGAGCCTAAATGTATATACATGGTCTGATAAAGAACATATTAAAATAAGCAAACACTTGTAATCAGATATCTGCCAAGCAGGATAAATGTAGTTTATAATTTGAAATTTCAAAACCTGCCCCAACTCTCCCTCTCTTCCAAGCAGTATACATGTGAGATAGCATCACACTTTGATTACATCTTCAACTGTAACTAACAATACAATCACACAACAGCAGCAAACATTCAAGTTGAATCACTTAATTCATACATGTTTGACCATTTAAACTACTTAATTCATACATGTTTGACCATTTAAACTCAAATGCCACAAATTACAATAGTTTGAGGGGTTACCTAGAATTTTGTTGGTGACTTGAAAATATATCAGGCTAACTACTGTACATGTACTGCAAGTTTGATATTCACCAGTATAAACGTTTTACTGGGAGACCAGACAATGCTTTTGTAAACTTACTATCGTATAATCCAGCAACATAAAAAGTCATGTTTATAGGTGCGCATTCTATGTCTTCTTTCCTAATGTTTTCTAAAAGGGCTGATGTTTTGTGCTTTCACCTTTTTCAACAATCAATGCACAGATGGTGAGGAGATAGACAGAAACTTATATCTTGCTACTGAACATTAGGAGATCAAAGTACAAGCTAAGCTTGATGGACAATGGCTACTGTTTTCAAAAAATTACCTTCTCTCTCATTCGTGATCTCCAAATATCCTCGCGAGTCCCACCCTTGGTTGATCCAGATGCTTGATCTGACTGTTGATTTAGCAGTGGTTCCCAAGTCCTGCCTCTAGCATCATATTCATCTTCAATATCGAAATCAGCTTTATAATTTGAAACCATGCCTCTTAGAACCATTGAAAGAAGTAGAGATAAGGCCTGATAATAGGAAACATGTACAAGAAAGCAATCACCAATTTCATAATTACTCATTAAAAGGAGTGCACTAGTATGATAGTTGGCAGACATGCTTTTGAAAGGAAAGCAAAAAACAATTAAATCAGATTCTGGAAGGAAGATGTTTTTCATGCATACTTGTGTTACAATTTATGTGAATGGAAGATCAACTAATCTTAAGACCACGCACATACAAAGACAGCACAAAAGTCATCACATAAGTCTAAAACTGCAGCGTACCTGTATTCCAACCACAGCCAACCCAACCCACTTACAGATGTCAATATTCCCCTCAATGAAAGATGTAAGACTCTCAAGTTCACCAGTTGGGTCATATGGAAGATCCTTTAGAGGGATGATGAAACATGTTAGCTTATCGGGTAAAAAGAACAGTCAAAACCCATGCAGACTTTACTGATTGGAAACCATTTTTATTTAGACTACAACACCTTTTCCCAATGGCGATCAATTGCTATGAATGCCACCAAAACTGCTTCTAGTAGAGTGAGCGCCGTGATAAGTAGAGTGTACTAATACAGTTGAGGGAAACGTTGGCAGTGTATGACATAGCAACTTGGGACAGCAAGTTAATTCATACAGTTCATTTAGCTAAATGGGTGATCTAGTTCGCCATCAATTTGAATAGACTACCAATGAAACATAAAGGTAAACCAACCTAGAAATTCTCCTTCAATGTATTAGGAAGCAATCAAACTAAGCATTCTGCATTTTAGGAGCATCAATCTAAGTTGAAACAAACCAATGATAAGTAAACAGCAGACTGCAGAACACTTTCTGGGCTTAAAAGAAACAAAGATGTAAAGTTCGAGGATACGAAACACAGGCAGCAACCGCTGATTGATTCAGCTGCAATGCAACCTACGAAGGTAATGCAACACATCAAAACTCCCAATCCCATAAAAGCATAGATGAACCTGCCAAAATTAACAGGAAAGACAACATTAAATGACCATGATCATATGTATTCTAAACATTCACTACTATTAAATCAATCCCATATTAAAATTTAGCTCTAAACCCTAACTCCCCAAAATTCGAACGAGATAAGCTTAAAAGAAAACTTGAAATTACCAAGGAGCTGGGAGCTTAAACGAATTGAGCTGAAACCCAATTCCTTCATCGAACCCAGAGACCAACTGGACAGCGAAATCGAAAGGCGAAGACTCCGGAGACGGCGCAGAGGGAGGAGGGAACAGCGGAGCGCGGCGGCTCCACTGATCAAGCATCCATACCGAATAGACTATGATCGAGACTCCGACGAAAGCTTGGAGAAAGTTGAGGAACTTGAGCACGAAAGCCAGCGATACGTGGCAGCAATTCTTCTGCCGCATCTCGGAAAACCCTAACCCTAATCGGCGGCGGCGGCGGCGGGATTATTTCGTTGGTGGTTTTGGTTCTGAGTGAGGACTTGAAGTTAGAATTGGATTGTGATTTTGAATCCCCAAGCTGAAGAAAAGGGGAAGGGAAAATCACCAACGGTAAGAATGAGGATGATGTTGGAAATTGAAGCAGAAGAGACCAAATAACCTTCGGGAATTGGTTTCTGTTTCTGTTTCTGTTACTGTTCACGCGGTAAATTTAACCAACTTCACAACTGTCGGATGCGGTGGCGCCAACTGTAAAACCCCACCCCCTCCCCTGTTCTCTTTAAACTTTTGCGCTTGGGAATGATGGGATGAAACTACAGACTAGTATTAAAATGTGTATTGTTTTTGGGTTGGGTCTCTTTTACGAAATAGTGGGGATGCACACGAATCTCGCAATTTCGAATCCAATCGGATTCTGTCATGATCTCGTTTGAGATGGAACGGAACGAAAAATAAAATTTTCACTATTCTATCTCGTCTCGACCCATTTTTGGATCGGATATTGATTTTGAAATCCCGATAGACATGCCTCGTCCCGCATTAATATTTTATCTATTTTATTATTTATTTTATTAAGGGGTGACATATTAAATTATCAAACTAATAGCATTATTCAACAAAAAAAATAAAATTATTTTCTAACGATCAAAGTATTGTACTTCTTGTAGTATGAATTAAATGTATCAATTAAACATGAAATAAAATTACTTGTAGTTTTACTTCTTCTAATTAGTCATTAAGTTAAACGGTATTATTTAGTGTAATTGTAGACTTTTAAGTCTTATCAAACTATATTTATCTTATATTAAACCCGAAATTTGGTTCGTTTCATCTCATTCGAATTTTTGTTGTTTAAGGGGGTTGTATTGTATTTGGATTATTTAGGTGTTTTATGTACTTTTAGGGCATGTTTATTACACTTTCTTAGACTATTTATATAAGCGATAATATATTTCTTATATTCGGGTGTATTAAATAATGATGTTTGAGTTCTCTGTATACTTGGACTCATTATATAAGAGATAATACATTTCTTATATTAAGGGGTGTTATATGATGAGCAAGTTTTTGGGCTCCTTGTATAAGAAGGTCAAAATTATGTTGTTTTTTTTTATTTCTTTAAGGGCTTACATAAGCTCATTTAAAATAGTCTCTTGTGACACCAAACATAAGATTGGATAATTTTCATAATATGCTAAGAATTTTAATATAAGGAGGTATAACAAACATGTTCTTAAGGGCTTACATAAACTCATTTAAAACCAAACATGAGGTTGAACTATTTTTAGAATAAGCTAAGAATTTTAATATAAGATGGTGTAACAAACATGCCTTTGAGGTTACTAAAAGTCCAAGGGTATTGAATCAGGATTTATTAAGACTTTTAAAAAGTTTATGAAAGTCATAAGGTATTCAATTTGGATTTCTAGATAGAGATTTTAAATCCATAAAAATCTTAGGGTATTCAAAAACTCTACAAATTCTATAGAATTCTTAAATACTGGATTCTTGTAGATTTTAGGCTTCAATTATAACTACAAAATTCTAATAAAAATTCGACCTCCAAACTAAAGTTTTTCAGAATACTTTCATTTATTTTTTTGCAACTTGGTTCTTGATCAAATTAATTTGCTTCTTCACTATAAAAATTATGAAATGTTTAAGAAAAACTCTACTTTATTGTATCATGCATCATAATTAAGCTATATACTTGTGAGCTCTTCTTTTGTTATTGAAAATCAATTGACCTTGATATTCACCAATCATCATTGATTATTTTTATGTTGTTGTCTCTCTTTTTTTACTATAAAATCATCGGTTTTTTAGTCTTAGCAGTAGCACACATGCATACCAACCATATCTCATCACCATTAGTATTAGCTTCTAATTTCTCCTAACAGATTCGACATTTGTAAATATAGAATAAGATAGCCCATGGAATAATATATATTTTTAATCACTTATTCATTTGAATTTTAGCATGTTTAAACATCAGTTTATGTCCTTATGATATAAAAATAAAGTCTATCAAAGTCTAGCAAAATCCTTAGAAAAACTTTTCGAAACTCTTTCAAATATTTTCGAAAAGATAATTCACGAAATCCGTAGATTTTTGAGATTTTTGAAAATCATATACAATCCACACATATTTTAGAAATCCACCACTTGAAAAAAGCACATCCAAAATCAAATACAATACACCCCTCTAATACTCTATTAAATGTTCATTTTAAATTGGACCTAAAATTGAACCAGTTTTATCCCGTCCCGTTCGGATTTCGGGACGACCGGGACGGACTTTTAAAATACCCAATCTCATCCCGATCCGTCTCGTTTGGGATAGGGATATGGACGGGCAAAAATGGACCCGACCAGTCTCGTGCCTACCCCTACGAAATTGAGCTCGAAGCCCATCATATTTGATATTTTATTATTTTTAGCTAAGGGTGAGCACAGGATGGATCAAGTCAATTTTTGGCCGTCCCTATCCCTATCCCCAACGGGACGAGACGGGATGGGGTATTCTAAAAGTCCGTCTCGAAATCCAAATGGGATAGGTCCAATTTTGGGCCAATTTAAAATGAACATTTAATAGAGTATTTAACAAAAAAATTCGAATGAAATGAGACGAACCAAATTTCGAGTTCAATATAAGATATATATAGTTTGATAAGACTTAGAAATCTACAATTACACAAAGTAATACCGTTTTACTTAATGTTTAATTAAAATAAATAAAACTACAAGTAATTTTATTTTATTTTTAATTGATACATTTAATTCATATTACAAATAGTGTAATACTTTAATCGTTCTAGAAAAAAATTATTTTTTGTTAAATAATGCTAATTTTTTGATAGTTTAATATGTCAACTCTTAATAAAACAAATGATAAAATAGACATAATATATTATGCGGGGTGAAACAGGTTTATAGGAATTTTAAAATCAAGACCCGACCCCGTCCCTAAAAAAGGGGACGGGTCGGGTCAGGACATAATAGTGAAAAAATTATTTTTCGTCCTGTTCCGTCCTGAGCGGATCGGGACAGAATCAGATCGGGTTCAAAATTTACCGGATTCGTGTCTACCCCTATTTTTAGCTATATATTTTTTTAAAGGATTTTTTGACCTAAAAGTCTAGAACCAAAAAAAGCGAAAAACATCCCTAAATTGCAAAATATTTATACTCACGCCATTCATTTAATTTTTCTAAATATTACATTTTTTTCCACTAAAATTTATGCCGCTGATATTTTTCGTGATGATGTCTTAGGACAACAATGATAGTATCCTTATGATAGTGTGATAGTATACTTATGACACAGTGATGATATCCTTATGCAATTGTGTTATGATGAAATTTTAATTATGCTTTGGGCCTGTTTGATGGGCCGGGATGGGCTAACGGATGCTGAGTTATAGTGAAATTTGAGACCAATCTATTTCTTATTATTATTATTATTTTATTTATTTATAGGTGAAAATAGAAACATATGGCGTTGATAAGTTACAAATCGCTAAACTAAAAAGTAAAAACAAAAAACAAAGCAAAGGGAAATTCTCCATCTTTGGTAACTTTGTTATAACTGCTTCTTCAGTTTGTTATGATATCTTAATTTATGCAATTGTGTTAAAATAAAATTTTAGTTATGCTTTAGGCCTGTTTGATGGACCAGGATGGGCTAACGGATTTTGAGTTATCGTGAAATTTAAGACTAAATTATTTATTATTATTATTATATTTATTTTTAGATGAAAATAGAAATATATGGCACCGATAAGTTACAAATCGCTAAACTAAAGAGTAATAAAGAAAAACAAAGCGAAGGAAAATTTTCAAATCTTTGGTAACTTTGTTGTAGCTGCTTCTTTAGTGCTTCTCTGCTCCAAATTAATCACCGCCGAGACATGAGCGAACCAGAAATTCCAGCTGATTGGCAGCAGAAGTATTGGGAAACACATCTGCAAACGTATGTTTCGAAATAATTTTGTAACTCTTATCAATGACAGAAAATGGATTGGTTAACTTTGTTCGTGGACGATTTGACAGTTGTCTTGATGAAGCAGCAGAGATAGCTTCGCTCCCCTCATTTAAAGGGCGCCTTGGTGAAATTAGAATTCCAGGTACTGGCTACTAGGTAGCTTGTTTTTAATAGAATAATGTGAAGCTATCTAGCAGAATGATCGGTTCAGTTTGAGCATCTGTCTTCTTAGCATCTTCACCTACTTGTTTTCAACAACATGTGTTTATTATGTTATATATGTTTTAGAAGGTGTTTTCTATTCAGGATGTTTGATAATGTGTCTGGTTTTGCTTTCATCGACAATCTTGCTCTGGTATGTAATTTATCTGATGTCTTTTCTTTTCTTTTATACAGACTCTATATTGCGATGGATAGGCCGTCATCGTTGCATCGAACCTCTGTAGTACTTCTTTGTTGCTCAAATCCCTACAAGCGGCTGAGTTGTGTTCTCGGAACGCAGGTGTTGGATGTTTAAGGCAACTCATGAAAGTTTTGTGATATGGATCAATGATTGTAAGACATTAAACCTAAGTCCTACTAGGTGTGCCAAAATGTTTGGCTTCGATTTTCTCCAGTCAGGTTGCAAATGGAGTTGTCGCAAACTATCTCTTTTTGAATCCGTTGTTTGTTGATGTGCTGTGTGCGAGGCGTACCACTGCCGAGGGCAGAATGTTGTTGTGTAGTACGCCACGTAGTCTATGCTTCTTGTTAAGCGATTGGAGCGATGAGAGCACCAACCTCGCTCGTAAGCTTCGTGTCTCTCTGCCGAGTCACAAAGAATCGATACTTTACACCCTCGAGCAAGTATAAAACAGAACAATCTTATTGACGTAGTGTCGAGAACACCGGATAATGTGACTTCGTAGATCTTTAGAATCTCCACGCTCTATCAGGTGGCCTGGACTCCGTCGATTGCCGTCGTCGTAGCTTGAGTGAATCTTCGAATCCCCACGCTCTGTCGGGTGGCCTAGATCCTGAATTCGTTGTTGCCGGTTGGTTAGGTTGAGTAAACCTTTGAATCCCCATGCTCTGTCGAGTGGCCTAGACCCTGAGTTCGTTGTTCGCTAGTTGTCTACTCACAGTGGAGTAAGATTTGCTGGTGCGCAAATTGTGTATGAGTATAAAAGTCCTCAAATCTGCTTTGCTTCTTCTATTTATATAGGTAGACACTCTGATCCTCCTCGCTTGACAAGGTAACATTATTGATTAAGAATAATATATTGCCTCTAGATTCCCCGGGATTATCTAGGAATCACATAGATATCCTTTCCCGATTCGCAGCTCAAATTAGGCCGCATGTGGTCGGCCCATTTTATCTCCGATGCCCAAAAATATTAAAATAAATGTTAAGTTTATTTTAACCCCAAACAATTACCGATAAAGTTCACCTTACTATGATTCCATCCACAGTTTTCTTTTGCATCTGTTTCTAGTGATCAAGAGTTTAAGATTAGTTGGAAAGACACATGCACAGAATAAAAACAAGCTAGTAATCTAGGCCTACTATAGCTATATTATAGTTTTTCAATATAAATCTGTGGGAATTATTTGCATCTGGATTAATGATCTCATTGCTCCGATGTCTTTGTTCCTGCTCCTGAGAACTTAACTTGCTCCAGGTCCTTGTATTCTTTGAATCTGTCCTACACCCACCTTGGCCAGAATTTTGCAGAAGTGGTATATAGTTCGCTTCTGAGTGCTTCGTCCAATCTATCCATTCTCGACCTTTCAGAAAACAATGTATGCCCTATAAAGGTCTCTTATTATCTTAATATGATCTTTTTGCTATAAGTAATGTGAAGATGATACAAAACCATGCAGATATCAGGCTGGCTTTCTGCACTCTACGGAAGATCACCTAGTAACCCGCAAACATCTTTAGGAGTTGGAAAGTCATTGCAGTCATTACAAGTGCTCAATTTAAGGTCCCAAATTGCAGTTACTTTTGCAAACTGATTGAACTTTTGTTTCTGGAAATCATATAAATACATGCTTAACATCAATTATACCTGGGATCAAGCCTGATGCCACTAGTGTATTCAAATTTTCCCACATATATCTTATTTCAAATAGAAAACAGCATGACAGTTTTAATTTACTTGAATGAGTTTAGGGGAAATAATCTGAAGAAAGGGGATGTGGATAGCCTTAGATATGCTTTTGTTGATATGCCCAACTTGGAGGTCCTGGATATGAGTGATAATCCTATTGCGGATGATGGAATCAGGTCAGCAGAATTTTCTACTGCCACATAGCTATTGATCATTTGAGATATATTAGTCTAACTTTCTATATCATGAATCTCGCAGGAGTTTAGTTCCCTATTTTTTGGAAGGTTCCGAAGAATGCAGTCCCTTTGCTGAACTAATGTTGGACAACTGTGAACTTTCCTGTCATGGAGTGACTCAACTTATAGATGCCCTTTCTAGTCTTAAAAGACCACTAAAGTCATTATCAATTGCACACAATGAACTTGGCAGGTCTGTCTTAGTTACTCACTACTCATCCTTTATAAGTTGCACTTCAGTATTTTTGGTTCTTTCTCAAATTTCACTTTAATTGGTTCATAATCACAATTTTGCAGTCAAGTAGCAGCAGCTTTGGGAGAACTTTTGTCTACATCCATTAAAGTACTCAATGTCTAAGATATTGGATTGCGTTCATCTGGTTTTCATGTACTTCAAGAGAGACTAACTAAGGAGTAGAAGCCAGTGGAGATCAACATAAGGTTCAACATGATTGTTCTAATTCTTGCAAAAGCTGGTCTCAGGAACTTTACTAAATTTATAAAATTCTGTGTAGTAAAAACCGTGGAGGAACGAAAACTGCAAATCTTTTGTCAAAGCTCATATCAAAGGCTCCAGACCTTGTTGCAGTCAATGCTGCATATAATTTTATGCCCATAGAATCCTTGAGCATCATAGGCTCTGCAAAAGGTATTGGTTTTAGCTGCCATCTCTTTTTGACAAGAGGTATTGTCTGCCTTTAGTCTTGTTTCTATTCAGTAGTTATGTTACATGTCTCTCAAATATTTATATTACAATTGCTAAGTTACTGCCCGATTAAAGGTTATCATTGTTTGGCTCTGAATTTGATCCTAGTTGAATCTTGGTCATGAGTTCCATCCCTGTTTCTCTTCCATCTTCCGAGTAAATCAAAATAATGCATGCAAGGTCAACAGTGTGTAGGAAGTGAATATATTTTTGTGCATCTAGCATGCCTGATTCTGCATATGTTGCAAAACTTGAAATATGAAGTGATTTTATTGTTTAGGTACTCTTCGACGTTTGGACTTGAGGGGAAATACTTGGGACTATAAACCAGAGTACGACTCTGTGATTGCCGACCTCCTTTGTGATGGAAAGCTCAATTTGATTATTCCGTCACTTACTCAAGCTGGCACTTTATGACGCTGATCCCTAGATGGTCGACTCGAGATGCATTTGTTCAAGCATAGCACACTTATTTGTTCGAATTTCCACTCTTCCATCCAACTTTGTGTATTTGCCGAGCAGCAACTTATGCAGGTACACAAGTCTCTTATTGAATGCAAATTGTGTATATTGTCTGCCAACTTTAGGTAGCAAATAGTTGTACGCTTCAGTGGTTGGCTCTTGCCAGTGATATGTATTGGTTTGATTTGTTTCTTAATTTCCTATGTGGCATTCGTTCCTCAATACAAAGTTTAGTATATTTTGAACTAACATGCTGTGCTGATTCATGTGCACATGTTGAAATACTGCTCCTCAACTTGATTAAGATAATAAAATGTTTGGCCCTCATTTTCTGCAGAGCACTGTTTTCTCTGATCCCCGGTGGCTGATGTTATTACCGCACTTCAAAAATACAACTGCTTTGGGTACAAGCCTGGCCTTGTAGTCATTGATTTACTGGATTTCTTTGTTTCCTCAATTCCATGGCTCTGTCACCTCTTATATAGCTACTAAAATCTCAATTTAGATATGGTAATTAACTTCTGAGATGGTCACGGATCAAAGAAATATGAGACCAACACCAATTTCACAGATGGATATATCAAGCAAAAACACTCGAGTCTCGTTGTACTCTGATAAATCTATACTTGATCCTGAGGCAACTTGTGATTTGTGGTTTTCATAATTCGTATGCACTGTAGCGCTAGCCGAATCGGTCCCTGAAAATGGAACCAGTAACGGAAAAAGAAGCAGAAGTTAGTATATGAGGTGATGGCTCTCTTTCTCTCCATTGATGCATATGCTGAGAAAGAAACATATTCATGTTCTTCTTGCTATTGTAGTTTAAGCTCACTGATGCTTACCCAACAACTCTAAATTAGCCAAGCTGTAAGTGTCGGACTCTATAAAACACACTGCAGCCTCCCCACTTCAGTATTTTTAGACTAACAGAATGTGTGTGTGGCTAACCTAACACGGTGAAGGCAGCAAAATGTCACGAGTTTATTTTTTAGCTATGCACTCGTGCAGCCTTAACACTTACCTTATGCTAAGTCAGCTTAACTCTCACGAACGCTTGACTAAAACAACCGAAATTATAAAAGGAGAAGAACTTTGAAAGAAGAGACTTGTATTGCTGAAAAAAAGCTTTACAAGAGTGTATAATAGCTTGCTGCCTAGGTGTTAATCTACTTTGCTCTACCCCTTGAGTTATTTCTAAGCTACCTCAAATGAGAAGGGTGGTTGCCTATTTATAGCCTCATCCTCAAGCCTAAGTGTTCTAAAGAAATCTAGACACGTACAAGTATAGACTATTTTAGAAATATCTATACTACTCTAAGATATGCCTTAAAAGATGTAGAGTCTTCCGGAGTGGTCTTGACCCATGAACCTCTTTAAGGTTATAGAGAGATCAAGACTTGCTTTGATGCTTCCTAAATCTTCCGGAGACTTCCACAACCTTCCACGACCTTCCATGGCCTTCTGAAACCTTCCATAGTATTATGGATGCTTCCATAATGTTCTGGACCCTTCCGGATACCTCTATGATATTCCGAAACCTTCTGGAACCTTCCATGATGTTCTAGACCCTTACAGAACCTTCCATGGCGTCCTGGATGGTCTTGACCCATGAGCCTCTCTAAGGTTCTAGAGAGTTCAAGACTTGCCTTAATGCTTCCTAAATATTCCGGAGACTTCCGCAACCTTTCGCAACCTTCCAGAACCTTCCGTAGTATTCTGGATGCTTCCATAATGTTCTGGACCCTTTCAGATACCTTTGTGATATTCTAAAACCTTCTGGTACCTTCCATGATGTTCTAGAACTTTTCATGACGTCTTGGATGCCTCTGGGTGCCTCCAGCTAGGGGTCATCATTTGGTCCATAGGTCTGAAAAGTCCGCGGGCGGCCCGCGGCCCGCAAAGCCTAAGCTCGGCCCGGCCCGAATTTAGGCTCGAAAAATCTCAGCCCTATGGGCTTAAGGTCGGGTTTGGGCCAACATCCCAAAACCCGTGGGCCTAAAAAATCTCAGCTTATAGGGACAAGTTCGTCAAGCCAATCAATTATATATATTATAGATTATCTTATCAATATACACCTTAAACTATCTAATTTATCTTAATATCATTTATTCATATACTAAATACCATTTTTAGGCATATAAATTATTTAGTGTATATAAATATTAAAATATTGAATGATTAAACACTATTAAATTGCAAAATTTTGTATTTAACACAAAAAAAAGACCTGACCCGGCCCGTAAAGTCCGTTAAGGCTCGGGGCCAAAAAAGCCTGTGGGCTTTAAAATTTAAAAAAAAAAAACCCGGCCTGGCTCGACCCGCATTTTTTAGACATAACGAAAAAGCCCGGCCTGGCCCATTGATGACCTCTACCTCCAGCTGCTTCCAAGGCACTCCAAACTCGTCCTTGAGCCATGCTTACCTCGAAAATGCTCAAGGTGACCCTTTGAAGGTTGGCGGGGGGTGACACTCTCCCTCACCCAATCTCGCAATGCCCTCATCTCAACTTCCCCATTGTAGCGTCGGATCTTATCTTTGAACTGCCACAATGTATCCTTGATCTCCCAGCTGGCTTCTGTATCGTGATGACCTCTCCACTTGATGAGGTACTCCTTCTAGCTTGGCATACCTTGACGATGAGTGACTCTATCCCCGAGCATTTCGTCTAGCACCGATGTTGGTACCCAATGTGTAGCATCCCTTGTTGGCTCCTCGCTGAGTTGTAAGGCTGAAAACATCTTCACTTCTTGCTTAGTGCCTCTCTTCATTGGCACCATACAAGATTTGTCACCGTCCATGATGCAAATGCTGTTGAAGAATGGTATCGAGAATGCCTTGACCCGATCATGGAACTCTAACCCCAAGATTACTTTGGACTCATCCATTGGCACTATTGAGAAGTCTAAGTTCCTACGCCAGGCTCCTATGCTTGTCTTGACTCCTCGAACTCTCGCTTGAATTGGTTGAGTTGGTGAATTGATCACCTTGATGGAGCCCCCTCCATCACTTCCCCTTAGTCCCAACCTCTGGACCTCCTCAATGGAGATGGAGTTGTGGGTTGCACCTGTGTTGAGTATCTCCACTGTTGGCTTCCCCTTTATAGTGATGTCGACAGAGAGTAAAATTTTGGCTTCATCCTTGGGAGTGGATTCGATCACATTCAACAACTGCATAGACCCCAAGCATACTCCTCTGTGGCCACCCTTGGCCTCCATCTCTCTTTGATGGTTCCCTAGAAGTGCGCTTAGTACGCCCTTTTGTGGGCAGTCTCTAACCCAATGCGGACCGTCGCAAAGGAAACACTTGCTGTTAGGCTCCCCCGAACTCCTTGTGTCCTTTTGCTTGCCCTTGTCACATCTCTGTCCTGACTGGCTGTTTTGTCGGAACTCATCCTTATGTGGGCCTCTATTCCCCTCGCGTAGGCCTCTGTCCTCACCATTGGCATGAATACTCTCTTTTTCCCTCGACTGGCTGGTAGACTCCTCTCGACTAGTGTAGTCGATTTGGCATTCGACCACAGCTATGGTAGTAGCAAGGTTTTGCACTCCACATCGCCTTAACTCGGTCATGGCCCATGATTGGAAACTATCCATGAAGTTGAAGAGAGCATCCTTGTCGGTCATCTCAGGGATTTCGAGCACTAGATTCGTGAAATCCTTAGACATAATCGCGAATCGACCCCGAGTGCTTGAACCTTCGCAATTGAGCTTTTGCCTCATCCTCGGCATTCTCGGGATAGAATTGTCTCCTCAACTCCTTTTTAAATTCATCAAAGGTAAAGATGGTGCACGTACCTTTTTCAATGTCTCCTTACCTTCGGCTCCACCACAACATGGCTTTGTCGGTGAGGAAGAGAGCCACTGCCAGAATCTTGGCATCCTCCTCGTTGATGTCTACGGCTCAAAAGTATTGATCTAGCCCCTATAAGAAGCTATCAACTTCACGAGCGTTGCGCAAACCCCCGAAATTGTTTGGCTTTAGCACCTCTATGTGCCTAGTCCTCCTGGTACCGCTAGTGCTTATCCCTGTCAATGCCAATGTATGCTTGCATAAGGTCAAGTCCCCATGCATCTCTTCCATGCGTGCATGCATGCTATTTGACTCCTTCTCATGGACTTGACGCATCTTTGCGAGTTCCCTCATGAACTCTTGAATCTTCCCCATCTCGCCTCATAAGGTTTCCTCCAATTAGATCACCATCCCCTTGAACATAGTGTGGATGGAAGCATCCTCCGCTTCTAAGCCCTCTACTTGTAGGCTTAGATCATCCACCTCGGCCCCCATGCCACTCACAGCCTCCTCTACCTGAGTTATGCGTGAGTCGAGAGAAGAAAGCATGTCCTTGGTATACGTTTTGGGTTGGCAAGCTCTTCACGAACTCCCTCTTGCGTCACCACATTGGAAGGGCTGGACCCCGATCCACATTTGATAATGTCAAGCGATGTAATTTTGCTGGCTGTTTGCTTCACCATTGTCCTGAATGAGTCTTCGAAGGAACTTCGGCTATGATACCAACTGTCACGAGCTTATTTTTCAGTTATGCACTTATGTGGCCTTAGCACTTCCCTTATACTAAGTCAGCCTAACTCTCGTGAACGCTTGGCTAGAATAACCAAAAGAAAAAAGGGAGAAGAACTTTGAAAGAAAAGACTTGTATTGCTGAAAGAAAGCTTTACAAGAGTGCTTGATAGCTTACTGCCTAGATGCTAATTTACTTTGCTCTATCCCCTGAGCTACCTTCAAGCTACCTCAAATGGGATGGGTAGTTGCCTATTTATAGCCTCCTCATCAAGCCTAAATGTTCTAGAGAAATCTAGGACATGTACAAGTATAGACTATTCTAGAAATATCTATACTACTCTAAGATGGGCCTTGAAGGATCTAGAGTCTTCCAGAGTGGTCTTGACCCATGAGCCTCTCTAAGGTTTTAAAGAGTTCAAGACTTGCTTTGATGCTTCCCAAATCTTCTGGAGACTTCCACAACCTTCCGCGACCTTCCATGGCCTTCCACGGCCTTCCAGAACCTTCCATAGTATTCTGGATGCTTCCATAATGTTTCGGACCCTTCCATGATATTCTAGACCCTTTCGGAACCTTCCATGGCGTCCTGAGTGCCTCCAGCTGTGTTTGGCTGCTTCCGGCTACTTCCAAGGCGCTCCAAACTCGTCCTTGAGCCATGCTTACCTCACAAATGCTGAAGACGTCACTTTGAAGGTTGACGAGGCGTGACAAAAAGGTATGAAAGTGGACCACTCTTATTATTTTTTCCTCTTCTTTACATTGATCTCTGTTTGGAAGGGTTGTTGGCTTGGCTTTGTCATGAAGTTGGGCGATTTTTGTTTTCTTTTCTCATATTGGGGTCAGTTTCAATCTCACCTTCCCTTTTATAACTTATCCTTTCCTAATCCCTCGTTTTGTTGATAATGATGGTGATGCCTTTGAGTGACCTGTGAACAACTTGTTCCGTTACCAGTGTCTCGTTAAACTTATAATCAGTTTTGGCTGAATGATGTCTCGTTAGCATAATATACGAGACTTCAAGCCGCCAAACTTGATCCGAAACGATATGAGTGATAATATGTTATGTAATTTATGTGTAGTCAAGTTTGAGTCGCCGGAACATGGACAAGAATATTCTTCTCAATATGATATTTATAAGACAAAAGAATGTGCAGCGTCGGTCTGCTCCATTGAATATTTCCTCCTTTTGGAAGTGCATTAAGGTTTGTACTTCTGGCTACCGACCTTTCCTTCCTTCAGCTTTAGGCATGCAGTGATTGAGAAATTCAGTATTTGCTGATAAATTAAGGTGACTAGGGGAGTGAAGATGCTGAACGTCCTTCTCAAGTGGGGCCAGAGTCTCATTGTGTAAAACTCTATATTTGAAATACAATAAGGGCAAAGAAATTAGATAAATAACCAACTTCAAAGTTCAAAGTAAGTATTATACAGTAACAATTTTCACATTATACTGTGTGTTTTGAACATATTTAGGATGTGGGTTACGAGTTATCATTGCGACTTTGCAAATCAATTACACATTTGCGGTTCAATTATTGTGAACTTTTGTTTTGGACAAAAATTATTATGAACTTCTTATGTCGTAATTGAAAGATAAAACAAAGTTGGTATCTATTATTGGCCCGTACTTATAACACGGTAACTTTTTTATAATTTTTTTTTCTTCATCAAAATGTTCTTGCATGTATACCTCAAAACTTCCGAGGTCTTTGTGAGTCGTGACTGAGTTTCATTAAAAAAGCTCAGATAGCCAACATAGCAGCCAAGTCACTGGTTCATTGACTTATAATTAAGCAAACAATATTAGCGTTTGTTTGGGCCTTAAATAATAAATAACGTTTTAATTATTTAGTTATATTAAAATCTAAGAGAGTTGATTCATGCAACCCAACATAATTGTTCTTGAATTTGGAAGGAAATCTAAAACCAGCGAGAATCGTGATCAAATAAGGAATACGTGATCAGTTAGATCTGATATTCATGATGCGTTGAATATTTTAAATTTCCTGCTTGGTATAGAGTTATGATCGGATTGCGAACGCGCTAGTATAAATAGAAGGATTCAAGGAGAGTTCTAGACCTCTATGTGGGAGTCGGTTTTGACCACCTGAACTTGGGAAATATGAGCTTGGGTAATCCGATTCTGGGTGAGGTCCAATAAGGCCAGAAAATGGGTCTGGGCTTGGACGACTAGAGTTTCGATTAAAGAACAAATTGTCTAGAGGTTTCTGGGAGTATCTAGAACGTTGTAGAGACTTCCATGACAATCCCAAGGTAAGATCAGACCTCAAGGAGACTGGGTAATCTGACCACGAGGGACTATTTGATCGGACCTCGGGGGGATTGACAGAATCTGAGGGGAATAAGGTAAGATTTTAAGTGTATCCAAGGGGATTATGCTAAAGGGCATGTGGTAATCATAAGATTTGATTGGCCTGGATATGGAGATTCATTCCTCAATGGACTCTTCCATTCCTAATGCAAAGTCGTCTGGTTCGATGAAGACTATGCTTAGACCTGGTATGATCAATATATAAAGGTCATTCATATATGGTCTCAGGTAATGTTACTCTGCCCTAATCACTACTCTATTATGAAGATAAAGTTTTGACTTAAGCTTTGGAGGGTCTAACCATGGTACCACACCGTGCTCCGACTTGTTTTGTAGATTTGCGGAGATCTAAGCTGTAGTGGGACAATTCTGCTCTCACACTACACACACGCAAATTTGCTCTCGGCAAACAAGCTCTCTCTTACAAGAAACAATCATCAGCCGTGAACTACGAGTTTTCCCGAAAAAGGGCATGAAAAATTTGACAGTTTACTCTTGTCAGACGACATCGATCAAATGAGGTTTCACCAGACAGGGCGTGAAGGTTCCGACGATTTACGAAGTCACAACAAACCTATGTTCTCAACATACACCAAGAAGATTACTTTGCTTTGTACCAGACAGGGTGTACAAAGTATCAATTTTTATGGCTTTACAGCAAGACGCGAACCCAAGTCCTAACTCGTTAGGCACAAGTTTTAGGTCAACTAGGCAAAATAACTCATCAGGTAAGGTTGATGCTCTTCTCGCTTTAATTGCTTATGTAGAAGCAAATCCAGCGACGCAACGCAAATCAACATTATGCCTTTGGTAATGGCACGCCAAGCACGTATAAAAGAGACAACTTGTGATTACTTAATACATCTCTGTTGGAAAATCAAGTCAAACATTTTGACATGCTCAGTGGGACAGAGATTTTAGTGTCTCGCTGCAAACAATAGGTGATCCTTACCATAAAGGTTACCCTAGTTGCATTAAGCACTGGTTACCGGAGTTCCGAGAGCATAACTCAACGCACTGTCTTAAGTTATCGGACACTAAAGTCCAAGAGAAATTCGGTGCACTACAAATAGCAATGGCCTTCAAACCGAAGACTGCAACAGAGATCAAAGCGCTTGACTCTACAAACTACAAGGAGTATGCAATCCAGTGAGACCAACATCTTGATGGGCAGTTGGCTGAACTTGTGATTAAAGTCAAATCTAGTGACAAGATTGTAGAGAGGTTTTGTGACAAGGCAGGAAACATGCAAAAGAGTTTGGACAATGATTGCAAAGAGCGGGCTGCCCATTAACAGCATCTCAAGGAGCTCACTACAGGCAAGAACAACTTGGTAATGGAGGTAGCCACCATCAACAAGCTAATGGAGCAGAACCTTAGAGATATAAACAAGTTCATCGCTGGACTAGCTGGGAAGAAGGATCTTGTCAATCAAGAGCTTTCATCTCCAACAAATTGGGAAAAGAAGGTATTTAACATCATGGAGCGGAGACTTCCTGAAGGACCAAAGCCGCCAGACAGATATACTGACCCTTTCCCTTTCGATTCCGAGTGGGCTTGGCCAAATGGATACAAGCTGATTAATTTCATCCACTTCATCGGCAACGGAATTGAGAGTGCGACAACACACAAGACTCGTTTCAAACTTCAATGTAGACCTTGGGGGAAAAGGATGCACTCAAGCTCAGAGCTTTTAGTTCATCTCTCTTCGGACCAGCTTTGGTATGGTACACGGGTCTGCGACCCAACTAAGTCCCAGATTGACCAACAATGGAGAGGCTATTCATTGACCACTTCAGAGGACTTGGCCCAGAAGTAAAGGTCTCAATGTTGTGCCAAATGGTACAACAACCTTCTGAATCACTAATGACGTATTGGCATTGGTTTAGAGCATACTATACCAAGAGCAAGACGTTCTTAACAATGGCAGAGATTGTGGACATCGAAATTTGAGGACTTAAAGATCGGCTACACAACAAGTTCCAAGGTATTAGATTTGCATCTTTGAATGATCTAATTGATGTCATATCCAGAGCCTGCATCACCTTTTAGGAGAGGAACAACATAGGTAATATGTCGAATGGTACTTATGCCCGAAAGCACCGTACACTCCTGAGAAGCACAAGTTAGTCATGGCGGCCTACTTAAAGGAGACAACAACGAAAAGTTCCGACTCTGAGGAAGGTGATGCCTTGGCAATAAAGTTGATTGCTCGGAACACTGTGAAGTCTAAGAAGGTGCAGCCCAACAAAGGGGCAATCAAGATTTCGACAAGTGCTTTCGCTAAACAAGAGTTCGAGACTTATACATATAACCTAGATTATTTGATCGAAAAGCGGATGACGAAGACTAACTTTGGACCTTTCCCAACTGCTAAGCAGCAGAAAAGGGAGAAGTATTGCAAGTTTCATAACATGTGGAACCATACTACCAAGGATTGCGTCAAGCTAAAGAATGCTATTTAGAACGAGATTAATGACGGCAAGCTCATTGTTGACGCAGGCCCCACACTAGTTTTGGTGGACGTCCAAGCTTTCACTGACCAAAATGTGAGAATGGTAGACTGTAACATCCCGACTCGAAGTTAGCCTCTTATATTCTGATTAAGTGTTTATCAATGATGGTAACTAGTTTTGTTACCATTGATAATTATTGAAGGCGGTCATCTTACTGTTTTGTGCGTCAAGCTGCCCCTGCATCTACCTCATCTGCTCCCGACTCCAAGCCCAATCGAGCATGCTCTTAGGCGGCTCGAAGCATCTCGGCATCCACCCCACCGCGCCCAGTCTACAATCTAGATGACTGGGACAAATTTCTCTGGACTGCCCGTCCAAGGCCACTAACCGTCTTACCAGCTCAGTGGTCTTAAATAGTATCGGCAATAGCGATCTGACTCTCCATCGATATGAGAGACAGTTATTCAGGTGTCATCTCTGAGTTTTTCAGCTGGGTGTTCGCCAATTTCTCCTAGGCCATTCGTATCAACCTCTTCTAAAATTAATCATGTGAACAATACATAAATATTAATTTCTAACTAGCTACCTTTGGGCGGAGCTTACTAAAAGTGACATTCTTCATCAACAACGCTTATTAGGGGGATGTAGTAGGTCAACAAGTAATTCTTAGAACGGAAAGGATGATACCTCGGTCGCCAAGTGACAGAAGCTTCCTGGATGATTTCTTCATTATGTGGCGAGACCATTGGAGCTGAGGAAGGTTCAACCTTTTCAGCCTCAGTGTCTTTTACCCCATCCTTGCTCACCGAAGAGTGTCAGTTGCCGCCATTAATCACTTCAGTGTGGTGTCCTTTGTTCTTCCTTAGAAGGGTTCTGGTTAGAGGGATCGCTATCCGGGCAACGACGGAGGCTGGCAATTATCGCGTAGTCGTCATCATAGTCAATGATAGCTCATCGCTTTCGCTGACGATGTTGTAAGGGAATAATAAAGATGAGTAACTGAACATTTGATGTGCTAGCTTAGCTAATGCAAAAAATGGAAAGTGTCTTAATAAGTTGGCTTATTCTTCTTCTTCTTCTTCTTCTTCTTCTTCTTCTTCTTCTTCTTCACCCTTTGTCCAATGTACCATAGGTTCAGGCTGGTACTACTGCTTATTTTAACATCTTTGGATGAGGGATCGACATCAGTACTCGCTGTAACCGTCATCTTTTTAGCTGCCTGATAAAAGCACAGGAATTAAGTATCACACTTATCTAGTGTTAATGGAATGTAAAGGGATAAGATGTGTTCTAAAAGATACCTTTAGGTTGCCATGAGTGGCTGGTTTCTGCAGCAAAGCAGCAAGATGATTGCCTTCATCTCCCTTGAGGGCCTCCTTATTCACTTCAGAAGCAAAGAAGGCTGAGAAATCTCTAAAGATCCTTGCAAAAACTGCGGTAAGGTTCTGGTCCTTCAACGCTTCAAATTGTTAGGTAATCCAGAGGTGGTAGGAATTAGTGACCTCAAAAGAGGGCAAGAAAGTGCATCTCGTATAGGCTATAGTAGTGCAAGAGACGGTGGGAAAGCCGAATATCTCATCTACTTCTTCGTTTTCATCAAAAACTGCACCTAACCTCCAAGGGGTGTACTTGTACTTTGACCCGAGTAGGGGAAGAGTGACACCTTATGCCAGACCAAACTAACGAGCGAAATGGTTGGGAACATATAGATCATACCCTGGAGTAGTTTCTGGGACCTTTAGGTCTGTGCAGCTGATATTGAGGATGAACATCAACCTAGCTTCTGAGGATTGTAAAGGAGATATGCATAATCCACTGGTTAGCTCCTATGGAAATTGACTGTCAAGGATGACGCGGGTCATTTTTTCACGAAAATAATCTAGAGAATAAAAGAAATTTAAGCAGGTAAGGTATAACAGGCTTAACAAGAGTCTACCCCATGAGCCAGTTTTCTTCGAACAACCTTACTTTTGGATGGCGAAAGATTGGAAAGTAGGTTTGGAGCCATAAGTCTAGTATCCACTGTGGGCCAGTGACCTTATACTTCAGCTGCTCTAAGGAGATCCAAGCCATGCTTCATTAGAGGTAAGCGATAATAGATTAAGCAAGATTAATCTTGTTCCCATTAAACATGGCTTCTGTTATCTTGGACAAAATTGCTATATTCTTTTTTGATGAGGTGTAGAAGAAAAATTTGCAGAGCCAATACTCTAGGAAGGCAATGTTGCCTTTGTGACCATTCATATTCTTATAGTGGTTACGCCAGGCAGTGTAGGAGCGATCATGAGCCTTGTGGTCAAGGAAAGTTTTGAGGTCAAAGGAGAGATGATCTAAGTCATCGTGAAATTATGTGGTGTTGGTGACGGGCAATTCGATGATCGCAACCAAATCCAGTAGAGTAATGCTTATGTTCCCACAAGGGAATTTGAAGGTGTTGCTGCTTGGGTCCTAGAAACACATGGTGGCGATGAGCAACGCTTTATTCCCGCCAGCGGGGAGAGAGAAGCATAGCTTTAACAAGGGAATAATTCCAGCTTTTTCCCATCTGACAACGTTCGTCTTTCCGTGAGCTTTATACCACTTGAGGTTATCCTCATAGATGGCGGGCCACTTGCCCAATTTATAGTAGGTGTATTTATGGTTCTAGGTCAGCGGTGAGGCTCCTCCTTGTCAAAAAATGAGCAGTTGGCGGCACATAGGGGCCTGAAGGGTTTTGAGCAGATCTGGATGGATGTGTGATTTGAATAGGGGTTTGAGACGAGTAATATCGTTATCCTTTAGATAAAGAGAAATAGATGCACCTAGAGTTCTTCGCTCGATCACGGTGCGCGCCCGCCTCGCATATTTTTGGGCATTGTCTTCGTTAAGGGCTAGGTCAAGTTTGATTTTTTGAGGAGCCATTTATGAGTTCTGGATTGAAAGTCTAAAGCTTCACAAGAAAGTTTTGAATTTGCAAGGAGGTTAGTGAGAGAAGATGAACATGGGTTTTTGGGTTTGTGTGAACCATTGACGATCACATGGCCTAAAGTAGGCATTATGTCACGGGGCATGACTTTTCAGAAGAGTACTTGAAAAGCCTAAGCAAGGCTAGTGTTACCTTTGGAAGGGGGGGAGTGAAATGTCATATCAACAAAAGACCCATTTGATTACATCTGGGCCCGATCTCGAGGTATGGGGGCAATGTTTGGGCCCTAAATAATGTTTTAATTATTTAGTTGATATTAAAGCCCACAAGAATCGATTCATATTACCCACATATATAATTGTTCGATCTGGAAGGAAATCTAAAACCAGCGAGAATCCTAATCAAATAAGGAATACATGATCAATTAGATTTGATATTCATGATACACTGAATATTTTAGATTTCCTACTTGATATAGAGTTATCATTGGATTGCGAATGCGCTAGTATAAGTAGAAGGATTTAAGGAGAATTCTGGACCTCTACACACATACGCAAATTTGCTCTTGGCAAACCACCTCTCTTTTACGAGAAACAATAGACATCGACGAACTACGAGTTTTCACCAAACATGGCGTGACAAATTTTTCGGTTTACTCTTGTCAGACAATGGCGATCAAATGAGGTTTTACCAGACAGAGTGTGAAGGTTCCTACGGTTTATGAAGTCACAAGAAACCTGTGTTCTTAACACACGTCAAGAAGATTGCTCTGCTTTGTACCAGATAGGGTGTATAAAGTATTGATTTTAATGGCTCTGCAACAAGACACGAACTCAAGTCTTAACTCGATAGGCACAACTCCTAGGTCACCTAGGCAAAAATAACTCCTCGGACGAGGTTGGTGCTCTCCTCACTCCAATCACTTGTGTAGAAGCAAATTCAGCGGCGCAATGCAAATCAACATTATGCCGTTGGCAGTGGCACACCAAGCTCATATAAAAGAGACAGTTTATGATTACCTAATACATCTATACTGAGAAATCGAGCCAAACAACGTTTACACCAGCTTGTTTGAAAACAAGATATGAGTGGTTTACATTTTTTACATATTTCATTTGTTTAATGCATACACTGAACCACTTCTTGTTATTTACAAAATATTTGATTCCATGAAATATTTACTATCTCATCTCCAATGGTACTAATTTCTCTCTTCAGTCAAACTAATCCGATTTCGTGTAATCTTTTATCCACCATCCTTTAAGGTCATCAAAGGCACTTAAGTATCAACAGTTGATCGTTCACTAGTTGTTAATAAATTTTTCGAATGTCAAATCCCATTATGTTACGAAGGGAGGATTTAAAGTCACCAAAAATATGCCACATATGTTTTTCATGATCTGGTTAAGATACGAGTAAGCTTGACAGCTTGACCTATGTCGAGCTTAGCGTTTTTAAAGATAGAGATTTTCTTTACGAGTAGTACTGGCTCTAATTTGTTTTCTTTCTCTTGATAGAGATAGGGTGCCAGTCATAGATTTTCTTTGTACTATTCAGACTTTTTTTTGAAAGAAACAACTAATATTAGTTAATTAAGACATGACGTCCTTGGAGATTACATCTGAAAAATAAACAGCCGAAAGGAAACTAATGCAACAAAATTAAATAACTAGAAGCAAATCAACT
This sequence comes from Geum urbanum, assembly GCA_946800695.1. Taxonomy (NCBI): domain Eukaryota; kingdom Viridiplantae; phylum Streptophyta; class Magnoliopsida; order Rosales; family Rosaceae; genus Geum; species Geum urbanum. The sequence continues at coordinate 45,994,462 of OX327002.1, read as the reverse complement.
AGACCGAATACGAACATGACAAGACGCAGTAGCGTTGACGATTGGATGCCGGTCACTTATAAAAAAATAGTTGGTAATATGATCACTCATGCATATTCTATTGAAATAAATCCATCGAACATAGACTAATTTTCTACCATAAACACCAGAATCCATTGGAACCCGGATAATTCATTTTTTTGTAAAAAAAAAATCACCAAAAAAATTGCCCAAAATTATCATGACAATATGATAGAGGAGGAGCTTCTCCCTAAGTGTTAATTAACTTTCCTAGTAAAGGAAAAACATGCCATAATCCTTTACGAGGCTATGTAATGAGTGCACTTAGAACCACTCGCTATATAACTAAGAGCATCTGCACCGGTGCTCAAAATAACACGAGCAGAGGTGGGCATGGCCAAAAAATAGGAAGAGCAGGCTAGAAAATTGATGCAGCGGTTGAAACGGAGGGCGACTACCGCTCATTGACCTGCTACTCGAGCAGCTAGACGAGCAGTTTTGCTCGCACAAGAGCACTAGCAATTGGTGGAACCCACTGCCCACGTGTGGTGATGTGGCCTCAAAATTCAAATCCCATATTTCTCTAGCCTCTTGTGCCTTCGACTCATTGCCAGATACGACTCGCTGACGGGATTCGGACTTCGAATCCCATTGTAGCTTCGGATATAACTCAATTAATGGAACTCGGCGATCTGGACTAGTCGAACTCGTTGGCGGGATGCTCGACTAGTAGATCTCGGTGATCTGGATGATGGTGTCATGAACACAATCGGTGAATCAGTGGCGGGAGTGAAGTAGTCGTAGACAAAATTTCGAGAGTTGATTTGATTAGAAGATTTCGGGGATTTCACCCTGGAATGTAGAAGACCTTTGTTGATTTGATTAGAAGATTCCGGTCGTAGACCTTTGCTGTTATATAATTTGATCTAACAATGAATAATTATTGACCTCTGGTAAATTTTCTAATAAACCATTTTTACTCGAAAACTTATAAAATTCATAATAAATAATTCGGACCTCCGAAACATCTAATAAAAATATGTGCGAATTCATATTAATGTCATCTACAACTTTCGTGAAAAAAGCGAGTCCAAAATTATAATTTTAAAATATGTCAATTTTGAATCGCGGTGAAATAAATAACTCGATAACGTGTCTAATTATTTAGACGATAACAACACGTAGTATTAACTAGTGTCGTCTAGTTATTGGTTGAAAATCTTACTAAGAAATATAAATTTAAATTATATAAAATTGATGAATAGTAATAAGATGTGTTATTTTTTGTACCGCTACAAAAAAATAGGACTCGTACTTCTTATCCGATGAATAATGATTGTATCTCCTCAAATAGGAGGTGCAAAAGCTAATATAAGGTACTATATAGGTGGATAAAGACGTGAACTTATTTTAAATAATAAACAACACAATGAACTATACAGTGATAAACAACACATCTCTATCTCTACTAATATAAAGCCAAGAGTGGCTTTTGGTGTCATCCCATACCAAATTATGGAAACCCGAAAATATCCCTATGAAAAAATAAAAGCATCTCCAAGAAAAAATATATATATAAAATTGAAAACATTGTTGTAATGCACCAAAAAAAAAAGAATAAGAGAAGAAAAATCAGGCGGGAGACAAAAAAAAGTGAACAACAGTGTTGTCCAGCAAAAACTGTCATAGAAGTTGATATAATAGTGGTTGATCTGATTTGACACGTGTGTACACACGGGTGGTTAAGCTAGTCTCTATTAATAAAGTCAGGCGTGTCTTTGGTGTCATCAGCCTCACCAAAATATTGATTTCCCAAAATGCCCACAATAAAAAAAAGTATTTATTTCCTATTCTTAATTTTTAAAAATCAGCAAAATGAAAATAACTTATATAAATATGTTTTTACTCTCCTAAACTCCCATTTGCGTCTCTCTGCACACATCGAATGCGGATTTTTTCTAGTACAATAATAATTGACACACCTTGGAATTTGATTATTACCCAATAAAATAAATACCCTCTTTTCAAAAGTAAAAAATATATAAAATCACAATTATAGAACAGAGAGTGACCCAGACAGAGTGTCCACTGTAAGTAACTGCCAATAACCAAGTAACACCACAGTGGTAGAACCGTAAATAAAAGAGCCATCAGGGGTAAAGGTCTAAAATTTCCCTCAACCACAAACACAAGTTTGTTCATTTCATTTCATCCCTTCTCCTTGAATCTAGCAAAAAGCCAAACCACCCTGTCTCTCCGTCCCTCTCTCTCTCTCTAGAAATCTACAGCACCTGCGTTAAACTCAAGCCTCGCCTCACGGAGAAGAAAGAGAATAGAAGAGTAATTGAGCACCACTCATCTTCTTCTAGATTCTCGCTCACGCGCACATTTCTGATTCTCAGTCTCCTCTCAGTCGCACTCAAGTCTCTCAGAGTCGTCCAATATTATGCCCTAGTTTCCCATCCCCGGAAATTCCATCAGATCTGAGCCCGGCCGCAGCAGATCACAGCCCGATGGAGGAAGCGCTTGAACTCGCACGCGCCAAGGACACCAAGGAGCGCATGGCTGGAGTGGAGCGTCTCCACCAGCTTCTAGAAGCTTCCAGGAAGAGCCTGAGTTCCGCCGAGGTCACATCGCTCGTCGATTGCTGCATGGATCTTCTCAAGGACAACAACTTCAAAGTCTCCCAGGGCGCGTTACAGGCACTCGCCTCCGCCGCCGTACTCTCCGGCGACCACCTCAAGCTCCACTTCAATGCGCTCGTCCCCGCCGTTGTAGAGCGACTCGGCGATGCCAAGCAACCTGTTCGCGACTCCGCCAGGAGGCTCCTGCTTACTCTCATGGAGGTTTGTGTCACTTTGTTCCCGCTTTTGCCCCTCGCATTTTGGTCTATTTACTTTAAATGTACTTGCTGCATGATGAATTTTACTAGTTACGAAGGCAATGAGCTCTCTGATAATAGACATATGCTATAAATGATAATGTTTCTCATCTTAATTACTTTGAGAATGTCTAATGTCATTGAGTCTGGAATGATTTGGTCTGTTTTGTTCTCGTTAGGATAGATTTGTTGTTTTTTTTTGGTGGATTGAGATCACATTGAGGTAGTATTTGATTTTCGTCGGCAATTGAAGTCCAACAAAGTCATATCAGTGGCAATTCTGCTGCTAGAACTGGAATGTCAAATACATTTTAATTTTTCTCTTAGTTCCTATTGGACTAGGCAAGTAGTTTAGTTGTATTACGATTTACGACACTAACATATATTCAATCTAAGGGTAGTAGAAGCAAGCAGTTTTCATACATCTTTCTGATAAAGTCTCAAAATAGTTGCCAACATTATTACGATTTACGAATAGGTGCTCCACTAAGAGATATGAAGTCTCAAAAGTCATATTCTTTCTGCTGCAGGTTTCTTCTCCGACCCTCATTGTTGAAAGAGCAGGTTCTTATGCTTGGACTCACAGAAGCTGGAGAGTTCGAGAAGAATTTGCACGAACAGTCACCTCAGCAATTGGACTTTTCGCATCAACCGAACTTCCTCTTCAGCGAACAATACTTCCTCCAGTATGTTTACTCTGCTTCTATGAATAAGAGAGATGTCTCCTAGATATAATAAGAATCATCTAAATTTTTCTCTGTCTCTTGAATATCAGATTCTGCAGATGTTAAGTGATTCAAATCCTGGTGTTAGGGACGCAGCTATATTGTGTATTGAGGTCTGTGCTAGTGGATATATACGTCATATTTGATATACTATAGTAATATGATTTCACTTAGGCTACAACCTGGTTGTTTTGGTCATCCTGTGAATCTCTATTCCAAAACTCCTTCATGGAGCTGGGATTTCTGATGTAATAATCGTACCATCTTTCTTTTTTCAATTACCAGGAAATGTATACGCAGGCAGGGACTCAGTTCCGTGAAGAACTTCAGCGGCACCATCTTCCTATGTCTATGGTGAATAACTAATTTTGGAACCGAGAAATATTGACGTCTAATTGCTAGTTACCTTCCCATATGTACTTTAGTAATCAGTACTGCAATTATTATCCATGATTGTGTCTTCTGAATGCTATAAGATGCCCTTGCTTAAGTTGTTTCATTATAGTCTATTCAATGTGCAATGCAGGTAAAGGATATTAATGCTAGGCTAGAGAGGATTGAACCAAAGAATCGCTCAGATGGACTTGCTGCAGTAGAAACGAAGCCCCTTAATCATAATCCGAAGAGAAGTAGTCCAAAGGCTAAGAGTTCTTCGAGGGAGGTTTCGCTCTTTGGAGGTGAGGATGCTGTCACGTTCAACTCTGGGGAGGTCGTGAGGTTAAATGCTACATTAGAAGGATTAGTTGACCTAGTACACATATATGTGATATAACCTAGTATTCTCTCAATTTTTGAGTCTCATATAATACTGCTTTGTCCTTATTTTATTTGTGAAAGACAGTTGATTATTCTTCGTTCACATTATGATGGACGAGTACGTTTTAGTTTATTATTTTATTAATCTTGTCTTTATATCTTTACTACATATATGATGCAAAATTATTTCTTGGTGACTATAATTGATTATAGTAAGTTTATAAAATTACCTATAAATTCTGATTCCCATATTATTCAAGTGTTATAAGCGCAATGATTTGACTTCTGTACTTAAAGATTATTGAATAGGTAAGATTGATTTGTTTTTTTCACTTCCATTTAATTGTTATTCTCTTCTGTCTATGCAGCTGAACCTGATCCTACTGTAAAATCTGTTGAGCCTATTAAAGTTTATTCAGAAAAGGAACTGATAAGAGAAGTGGAGAAACTTGCTTCTATCCTTGTACCAGAGAAAGACTGGTCAATTCGGATCGCTGCAATGCAGAGAATAGAAGGACTTGTATGTGGAGGTATGTAGCTACTTGTCAAATTTATCCTACATTTTATATTTGTGGATGCATGAAAGTTAGTTTGAGTTATTCTGCTTCAAGTTTCTGTGTTTTTTTTTAAGTCTGAAGCATTTCATTTTACCTTAAAAAATGTGGTGTATGTTTAATTTAGAAGGTTCAGGTGCTTTTCTTGAATATGCTAGACACGTTTTAAGGTTGTTGTGACCCAAATGTGATGTTTTAAAAGTGACCTCACTTTCCACAACACCTCTAACTCTGCTTCTTTGAAGTAGTCATGGCATGCAGCCAGAATAGATGTAGTGTTTCTGATGTATATTAGTCGACTAATCACTCCCTATCAGGTGCTGCTGATTATCAAAGTTTTCGTGGACTCTTGAAGCAACTTGTTGGTCCTCTGAGCACACAATTATCTGATCGAAGGTCTAGCATAGTGAAGCAGGTGTGGTAGTATACTCTTGTATTTTACAGGGCATATCTATAGATCTCTTTTTGCGCCCAGAGGGTCCAAATACAATTGTACATAATCAGTTGAGCAACATCTGGCTTTATTTTCTGAGAAGTCTACTGTAGTGTTATCTCGTGCAGTTTTTTGCAGTTTTCATTGTAAGTTATGGATCTATAGTTCTTGAAAGATATAAGTTGTGGTACTGTTGATGGCACTAATTCATGTTATCTTCTCTGTGATATGTTATGTTTATTCATATAGCACAAGAGCTATGTAGAAAATTATAGCATCATGGATTCTAGTTACTGTTTTTGTTTTAAATTTATAATTATTTCTTTGTTTCTTTTGTCAGGCTTGCCATCTGTTAAATTTTTTGTCAAAGGAGCTATTGGGAGATTTTGAGGCATATGCAGAAATTTTCATTCCAGTAAGTTGACATGTTTCTTGTTAAAAAAAGATCATTTAAGTGGTCACCAAAAAAAATACCAACTGATAAAACAGTACTCTAATATTATTATATGGTAACCAGGTTCTTTTCAAGCTGGTAGTGATCACTGTACTTGTAATTGCAGAGTCTGCAGATAACTGCATAAAAACGGTAATTCCAGTTCTATTGGTTTTTTGTACATGCTTTTCTGTAATTCTGTTATGTTTTAAAATAATATTCTTTTCCCTAAAGAGTCTTTTGCGCATAACTTTTTGCTACCCAGATGTTGCGTAATTGTAAAGTGGCTCGTGTGCTTCCTCGTATTGCTGATTGTGCAAAGAATGACCGAAATGCAATACTTCGTGCTAGGTATATATCTGACCCCAATTTATATTAAGGGCAGTATGTGTTTAGTTTTGTTTGAGTCACTATCATATCTTGTGCTGTAGGTGCTGTGACTATGCACTGTTGATACTAGAGTATTGGGCCGATGAACCTGAAATACAGAGAGCAGCGGATTTGTATGAAGATCTAATAAGATGTTGTGTTGGAGATGCAATGAGTGAGGTAATCACATGTTGTATCTTCTAACTTTTTGGAATGTTCTTTAATGTTATGAATTACATTATTGACCACCATATTAAATCTGACAGGTGCGTTCAACTGCAAGAATGTGCTATAGAATGTTCTCAAAGACTTGGCCAGAGCGTTCCCGGCGACTATTTTCACTATTCGATCCTGTTATTCAAAGGGTATGTTCTTTTCTTCATCTGAATGAGGATGTACTTGTGTTTTATACAACGTCTTTGTTTGATGTAAAGAAATTCATTTGAGGTTGATTTGGTTGTACGCTATATTTAACTTCTTTGTTTGATGTCAAAAATATTTGCACAGTTAATTAATGAAGAGGATGGGGGGATACACAGGCGGCATGCTTCTCCTTCTGTTCGTGATAGGAGTGCACCAAACTCATTCACTCCCCAGCCATCTGCTTCAAATTTACCTGGATATGGAACTTCTGCTATTGTTGCAATGGATAGAAGCGCAAGTTTATCTTCCGGGACTTCTTTCTCTTCAGGTCTTCATCTGTCACAAGGAAAGTCACTTGGTAAAGGTACTGAGCGCAGTCTTGAGAGTGTGTTGCATGCAAGTAAACAGAAGGTCAGTGCAATTGAAAGCATGCTTAGAGGTTTGGATCTATCTGACAGAAATAATTCTTCAACTCTGCGGTCGTCTAGTCTGGATCTAGGTACCTAATATCTTTCGCCTTAATATAATTTGTGTTCCAGTGTGGATACTCATCAAGCTATGTAAATTGTCAGAATCTTATTTATTTGTGAGCGGCTAAATTGTTCTCTCTTTTTTCCCTAGTGCAGGAGTTGACCCTCCATCATCTCGTGATCCACCATTCCCTGCTGCCGTCTCAGCTTCTAATCATTTGGCACATTCTTTAATGACAGATTCCACCGCCTCCAGTATCAAAGGTAGTAACCGCAATGGGGGATTGGTATTGTCTGACATCATTACTCAAATTCAAGCATCCAAAGATTCTGCTAAGTCATCATATCGCAGTAATCTATCAGCTGAAGCAGTGCCAACTGTATCTTCACATACCATAAAGAGGGCTGCTGAGAGAATTAATGAGAGGGGTTTCATTGAAGAGAATAATGTCAGTAGGGAGGCTAGGCGCACTATGAGCCATCAAACTGATAGGCGCTATCTAGAAAGGGATGGAAACTTTAGGGATTCACATAATAATCACATCCCCAATTTTCAAAGGCCGCTTCTAAGAAAGAATGTGACGGGAAGGATATCTGCTGCCAGAAGGAGAAGTTTTGATGATAGCCAGCTCTCACTTGGGGAGATGGCCAATTTCGTGGAAGGTCCAGCATCACTAAATGATGCTCTGAGTGAGGGATTGAGTCCATCTTCAGACTGGTCTGCTAGGGTAGCTGCATTTAATTATCTTCGGTCTTTGTTGCAGCAAGGCTCAAAAGGAATTCAAGAAGTGGTTCAGAATTTTGAGAAAGTAATGAAGTTGTTTTTCCAACACTTGGATGATCCACACCATAAAGTTGCACAAGCAGCTCTTTCAACACTTGCAGATGTTATTCCATCTTGCCGTAAGCCCTTTGAAAGTTACATGGAAAGGATTCTGCCTCATGTTTTCTCACGGCTAATTGACCCAAAGGAGTTGGTTAGGCAACCTTGCTCAACAACATTGGATATCGTTGGTAAAACTTATGGTGTAGACTCCCTCTTACCTGCTCTGCTCCGTTCACTTGATGAACAACGGTCACCAAAGGCTAAATTAGCTGTTATTGAATTTTCTATCGGGTCATTTAACAAGCATTCAGTGAATACTGAAGGTTCTGGTAATAGTGGCATCTTAAAACTGTGGCTTTCCAAGTTGACACCACTGGTCCATGATAAAAACACTAAGCTAAAGGAGGCAGCAATTACATGCATAATTTCTGTATATTCCCACTTTGATTCAACGTCTGTCTTGAATTTTATTCTTAGCTTGTCGGTTGAAGAACAAAATTCTTTGAGAAGAGCTCTGAAACAACTTACTCCCCGCATTGAAGTGGACCTTATGAACTTTCTTCAAAACAAGAAAGAGCGACAACGCAAGTCTTCTTATGATCCTTCTGATACAGTTGGAACATCTTCTGAAGAAGGATATGTTAGTGCCTCGAAGAAGAGTCATTTCATTGGGAGGTACTCTGCTGGTTCAGTTGATAGTGATGGTGGCAGGAAGTGGGGTTCAACCCAAGAAACAGCCTTGGTCACTAGCTCTGTTCAACATGCAACTTCCGATGAAACGGGGGAAAATCTGTATCATAATTTTGAGACTGGTTCTAACATTGATGTGCACAACTCAAAGTCTAAGGATCTGACATACACAAACAGTGCCATGAGTCAGAACTCAGGCACCTGGACTAGCCATCTGGACAATGTCGATGGTAGAGTACATTTGGACGGTTTGCCAACTCCTCATCTGGACTTTTATGGGCATTTGAATTTGGACAATATCGGGGCTACAGATAGCATTGGGAATAGTGAAGCTCCCACTAACTTAGACTCAAATCACTATGAACATGATGCTTCGAAGGTTAACTCTATGCCTGACTCAGGTCCCAGCATTCCTCAGATACTCCACCTGGTGAGTTCTTTGACATCATACCTCAGTTCTTTCATATTTTTTTTCTTTTGGAACTGTAGGCTCTAATCAATTTGTAATTTCATTATCAGTATCATGTAATAAATCTGTTTAGTTGTCCGAACTATAGTTCTCAAGCGATATCAAGATAATTTCCCTAGCTATTTATTTCTCTCAACAGTTGCTTGTAGTGACAAGAAAACCAATTATTATATTTGAAACTTTCAAGAGCATTCTTGCATATGTGTACCCATGTAATATGTTTCCTTTTTTTGTTTCTAGATTAGCACTGGAACTGAGGAAAGCCCTGCAGAAAGTAAGCGTGGTGCACTTCAACAGCTTGTTGAAGCTTCTGTAGCTAATGACCACTCTATTTGGACCAAGGTTTGTCACTCAATCATTAGCACACGCTTGATCAATGCATGTGTATTTGTGCATGATTCTAAATTCTTTGTAGAACTATTATGACATGTATCGGAGAAAAGAGAGGGGGTAGGTAGGTCGAGATGAAATAAAAAAATGCAAAATAGGTTTTTGTTAGGATGTTGTTGAAAAGAACCATGGAGAATGTTGAAAAGAGATCACGAGTTCTCCATGTCCCAAACATGGCATACACGGAAAGCTATCCCTTGTATCCTTTTATATTTCTATTTCTATCATAAAAAGTTGTGAATTGTTGGGTTCTATAATTTGGTTAAGAAATGATATGTACAATGGTTAGGATACTAAAATTTTAATTTGAGGATGTCAATTGGCTCAACAGTTGATATAAAAGTAAAGTTTGGCTCGAATATGATGACTTCATGGGCTCGTGGGTGAGAACGGCCCATCAGACGTGTTGGCAACATAAAGAAGTCAATTGGGTGAGGAGTGATGAATATTGTTGTTGCACTAGGGACTCAAATGGAGATATTTGGTGTATGAAATGGAGATATTTGGTGTATGAAATAGTGCTCTGTATCTTATGTTCGTGATTATTTTGTCTTATATGTGCAGTACTTCAATCAGATTCTGACAGTTGTACTTGAGGTATTGGATGATTTTGACTCCTCTATTCGGGAACTGTCTCTTTCACTTATTACTGAAATGCTTAAGAACCAGGTAAGGTTTCATTGTTGCATGATGTGAAATAAAATTTAGTCCCCCATGTTTGTATTGCTAATACTTTATTCCTATGTTTCTAGAAAAATGCAATGGAAGATTCTGTTGAGATTGTAATTGAGAAGCTGCTGCATGTTACAAAGGATGTAGTTCCTCAAGTAATTTCCAATCAAATCTTATCTTACTATTCTCTATTTATGTTCTTCATGTCTTTAACCAAGTTTAATTTGTGCAGGTTTCAAATGAATCAGAGCACTGCTTGAGTGTTGTTTTGTCGCAGTATGATCCATTCAGATGCTTAAGTGTAAGTTTTGATAATACCCGTCTCTTTCAGTTTCCAACCCAAAACAACCTCCTGGGCTTTCAAAAAAGAGGGGGAAACGGGGAAAGAAGAGAGGGTGAGGGAAGAACAAGTATGAACTGATGTGCGATGTTGTCAATTGTTGGTCATGCAGGTTATTATTCCTTTACTGGTGACTGAAGATGAGAAGACTCTTGTTACTTGCATAAACAGTTTGACAAAGGTATTAAACTTCTACCTATTCAATACGTATGAAGTCCTTGACTTAATGTTGCTCAGTACGTAAGCTCTTTGCTCTCTTCAGCTGGTAGGGCGGCTTTCACAAGAGGAACTAATGACTCAACTACCATCATTTTTGCCTGCATTGTTTGAAGCGTTTGGAAACCAGAGTGCTGATGTTCGCAAGGTAAGGTTTAATGTTGAGACTGAACTCCATCAACAGTTGCAGGATTATATACCTCTACTTGTACTATGTACTGCCATCATTCACTTTACTAAGACATGTATCACTAGTCTAATCTCTGTTGTGCTGTGTGCAGACCGTTGTCTTCTGTTTAGTTGATATATATATCATGCTTGGAAAAGCATTCTTGCCATATCTGGAGGGGCTCAACAGCACACAGTTACGGCTGGTGACTATTTATGCTAATCGAATTTCACAGGCGAGGACAGGCACAGTGATAGACACTAACCATGATTAGGGGTTCACTTAGGTAGGAATTGTGGGTTTGATTGTTACCAAGTTCATCTATTGTGTATTTTGTATAGTGTGAATACATTTTGGCCTTCTTTGTATTCATTTTTGTTTTGGGGGGTTTTACATGTTTGATAACTTATTCTTTTTCAATTCGTGTGTCTGGTTTGGAGGTAGAGTGCATTTTATGGGAAACATTTAGTGTTACAGTGCACATATTGTAATCTAGAGTTCCCAAACAGCATTTATATATAAAAGAAAGGTTTTGCATCACCGATCTGAGTGATTACATTTTTAGCTTCATATTGGAAAGTGGAGTGCGTGAAAGTTGAAGACCGAGCAATAGACAATGGATGGGATTTAACTCGTGCAGTTTTTAATGTCATATTTGTATGGTGTAATTGGGCTTTTCATCAATTAAATGACGGATATGGAATTGCACGTTATGTGATATTCTGGTGCAACAGTTCTATTCCAAGAAACACCTTTTCCCACTTGTTCACAAGAAACACATTTTGGCAAAACCGCAGAAGTGTATACCAGTAGAACAATCACCTTTTCCAACTGAAAACTCGTTGCTATAGTGATGCCGAGGCAGAAACATGAGCATTTCTTTGTCCATTTTGACCTCAAATTTCACTAATATCCAATTTATAGCTTGTAAGAGAAGGTAAGAAAACTCTGAATATGGTCACTTGTGCAACACTGCAAAATACTCTCTTCCAGCCTAGCAAATGAAAATGAGTTGAGAGAAGCTTTTTGTTCATATGCTCAAAGCAGAGAGCAGCAAATCAGCAAAAATGGTCGAAAACTGACTCATTTAGCAAGCATATCACGTGATGAGTTCACAAGATCAGTCATTTAAGCTTCTGTTTACATGCAATTAAGATGCACCTAACAAATTAAATATCAGAATTTAGCTCAACTATCCTTCATATCTCCATGCTTTTCTAGTCTCTGCCTGCACTTTCAGCACGGAGGAAATGGTAGAAAAAGCACACATGTTTTCTACAGTGGTGTATTTAAGAATATCTCTGAGCTACAATCTTTACGATCAATTTAGAACCTCAAATTCTGTAGTGAATCCTTACTTCCCCAACCTTCATCCTAAGGTATGTAAATTCTTCTTCAACTGTTGTTTCTTTGCAAGCTTTTACCGTAAGCGAGGACCATATCGAGTATTATTTATCCTTTGTTGTTAGTTGTAGCATTGCTCTTTTGTGACTTGCATTTAGCATCACTGAAGCCATTTCTTAATTACTTCCTTGAAAGAATGGCGGCAACACTTGCTAATGGTCACATGCCGAATGATGGGAACCGAGAAGGTGGTAATGCTGGGAATAATAGGCCAGCTATGAGGTGCTGGAGAAACAAGCTTACTGTCCTTCTCATTGACGAATCTGAAAACCACAGAGTTCTAGGGACGGCTTATCTTACAGCTTATGGTGCCGAAACTCAATCTGTGAGCAATGGAAGAGCTGCAATGCAGCTTGTCTTCTCTGGTGCAAGTTTTAGTTTGATCCTCATCGACATGCATATGCGACGCATGAGTGGTGCTGAGGTTATACACACACACATGCATCTAATTTCCACTGTCATCATGCATTTTGGGAAAGAGTATCACTTGTCTGTTATAGCCTGCATGCAATGAAATGTTTTGTCTACTTGATTAAGTAGTGGCTCACCTCTTATGATATATATAGATAGTGATGTTTGACATGTTAATGACAGTGTGTAAGGCACCTGAGGACAATGGGTGTGGGGTCCCCAATGCTCGGAATGACATCTTTTTGTAGAGAAAGAGAGGAACAGGCATTTCTGGCTGCTGGGGGTACTGGCTTCATTCCAAAGCCGCTTAGTCCTAACAACTTCCTTCAAGTCCTGGAAGCGCTGGACAACAATCAGGGATGAAATACTAGTGCTGCTAAATCTGAAATCGACCACTCTTTTATCGTTTTAATTATGTCATTGTGTTAGTTGTTATGCCCTCGTGGTTTCTTTAATTGAGACTCAATGAAATGAAGTTCCTTTGTATTATTCTTGCAGTTTCATTGTGTTAGTTGTTGAGCCTTATAGTTGTTGGCCTCTCTTTTTTGGGTGAATTGAAACTGCTACCTGATATACAAAATGAAACACTGTGTACAAAACTCTCTGTAGCTAACACTGGTCAAAAGCCATATAGATAGTGATACATCTGCGTAAGACATATGTTTCCAATGATATTGCTAATTCGATCCGAGGGAATATTGTGGCTCCTAATGACTGTTGGTACAAGCGCAATGTGTGAATTGAAATTTACAGTGTAAGATAGCAGCATTCATCTTTCGAACTATTCCAGTGTATTGATAGCTTGTGCAAGTTTCTGATTTAAGCAATCTGTCTAACATAATGTATAGTTGATTCCAACTTCTGATTTTATGTATATATGTTGTACATGCAAGATGATAAAAGAAAAGCATAACATTTCTTTGAATCTATATGATAATTAAAGACAACAATCATAAAAGGTTCTGTCAAACATAAATATCAGCTTTTAAGTTTCATAATTTTCTTAGTCACTTCTGAACAATTTCATTTACACTGGTTATTTGTTAACAAATGTTACTGAGTTCACGAAATGTTACTGACACTATCATGTAAATCATCAAGTAGAACTGGAATCTATGCGCAAGCGCGAGCATCATTGAGCACCTTCACATGATAAATACATGACGGTTTTGTTTTGGAGCTATCAAGTTGAGTAGATTCGTTTAAATCTGAAAAAAAATTCACCTCAAAAAGGAAAGAAAAGAAGCGTGAATCTCGGTTTTTCATATTTCTTTTGTTACTCTGCGCTTTTAGCCCACAGGAAGTGCAGCACACTGGAAATGGTAGAAAACAGTATTCTAAGAGCCATTGCCGCAATCATCTTAGAGCTTCAAGTGTTTTCTCTAGAACTTCCTTATAAGGTATCTCTTCCCTAGCTAAAAGTTAAACAGCATTTCATATTTCTAGTTTTTCACCTCGACTATAATGTAATATTTATGCATTTTAATTCCAATTTTTTTCCTCTCATTAATGTTGCATGCATCATTTCAACACATATGAGCTACCATTACTTTCCTAAAAAACAAAAAAACAAAATAAAAATGAACTACCATTACTTGACACCCCTGAGTTTGATAATGCTTTCTTTTGTTCATGTATAGAGAAGCCTTTATTTCTTCCTTGGAGGATGGCTCAAGCAAATGCTAATGGTAACCTAGCTGGAGATGATGGTACCACACCTCAAATGTCTTGGAAGAAAAACTTGAGGGCACTGAAAGTGGAGGCATCATCCACCTGTAGACTTCTCGGGCAGGCATACTTCACCGCCTACGGTGACAGAACTGCTGTTGTGGACAGAGGAGAAGCCGCTCTTAATCTGATTTACAGAGGATGTACTTTTGATCTCATAATGATTGGCATGCATTTGCGCGACATGAATGGAGCGCAGGTTACATGTCCCCATCTATTTTTCTTTGTCATCACTTTATAAATAGAGAATCTAGAAACCATGAAATGGGTAAATTATATATTGGATCCGCATTATAACAAGTTGAGAACTTCAAGCAAATATTTTCTCAATGAAGATTGGCAAGAATGGAACTGATCAAGGCTATATATACAATGTAGTTTTCACTGTGGCCGGTCATTTTATCAACATACAGAAGATGTGAAGAACTAGACACTATCTGATAATTAGACCTTGATGTTCATTAATTCTGAAGGCATACTGTTGTAGTTGGCACTTCCTACCTATTATCAAAACACATCTCAGTGTAAATCAACAAAGAATAAATTGAAGAACCAATCTTATATCAATGGAAAACAGGTAGTTTATTCACATGCGTATCATAAAGTTTTTTCACTAAGAATGGCAACCATGTTTCATATCATGACCCTTCTGGGCTGCCCTAAAAACAGATAGCCGTTAAGGACTTGTTTTCAAAATTCCCAGAAAACACAGTAGACTTCCCTCCAGTTTGATAAATGCCCTTTAGAACAGCTATAATCGTTGACTTACCTCTCAAACTTGGATTAGATAGCTTGTCACTCAATTAGTGTTGATTTTCTCAAAACCTCTGACATTTCTCCTTGGTTTTGTTGAAGAACTTTCTTAAAAGCTGGGTTGTTGGGTTGACTTCTGGGCAGGGCTGTTTTCTTGGGTTTCTAGGGAAGAGTCTCTACTTTTCTATGGTGTTGCCTTTTCTTTGTGTTGTGACAGCCACGTTTTTCTTCCTCGGTTCCTCTCTCGGACCGGTGGATCTTGAGTAGCAATGTTTTATCTACGGGTCTCTTTCCGGCGACCACACATGTGCTTGTCACTTCTTATCTCGACTTGTGTGGACGGCTAGTGCATGCTTTCTTTGGTTTCTGTACTGTTTTCTTTTCAGCCCATTTGTACACATCAATAGCCTCTTATCTCTATATATAACCAACGTACCAAACGAGGCTGCTGGTTTTACATGCAGGCTTGTACCACCTATATAAGGATTAGGTCTTCCTTAGTTAGAGGTTGGTGGAGTGAGTATTATTTTGGGTGATTCTTTGAGAGCACAAAATTGTGTAGTTTTCTCTCTTCTCTTCTCTTCTCTTCCCCTTCTGTGTCTTTACTTTCTCCTTGCTGTACATATAAGTCATGGATTCTCAATCATAAAAACTGTTTTCAAAACCCATATGCATCATTGCATAAGTGCATTCCATTGAGATAAGTATAGAGATGCTCAACCCGAAGAAGTAGATCAAGAAGATTTAGCTTACAAATAGTTAAGATCTGAGTTGATGCTTCTAGATATTTTCCAAGTTGTAAACACACAAGTCAAGTAGTGTAGCTCTGTTTAGAAATGGTAGTCAGACTAGTTAGGATAGCATACGGGCTATGTATCCCCAGAGTACAAGAGTCTTGTAATTGTGTGTGTTACTTGATGGTGGAAATGTTTGTCCCTCAAGAGTTAGGGGCACGCAGTTTTAATTCTGGTTGTAGGGTTTTTGCGTTAACAAAAACATCCTCGCGTTATTCTTTCTTTACTGCTTTTATAGTTCTATCACTCGTATCCTGTAATTTGGGAGATGTTGTAATTATGCTAGCTATCCTCGAGTACAGATTAAGTGAAAAAGTTGTAAAAGACCTATTTACCCCCAGGACCTTTAAATTGTATACGCAAGCAATCTGCAATCATATTAAACATTACTTCATCGCTGATATATATATATATATTATGCATGTGATCAATGTCTATGACAGTGTGCTAGGCGGCTTAGGACAATCGGAGTAGAGAGCAAGCTGCTTGGAATGTCAAGTTCCTATAGAGAAGGTCAGCAACAAGAGTTTCTGGAAGCTGGGGGAAATGGCTTTATTCAGATTCCTTTTCATCCCGACAACTTTGTTCCAATCCTGAAAGAGCTAGCTGGATAACAACTAAGCTATATATGATGAAAACCCATGCTAGATATATAGCTGCATCAAACTGAAATAACGAACTCCCTTATATAGCTTTTTTCTGTTATTATCTTGGTGCTCTTTCTAATCCTTGCTATGAGATAATATATGAATTGAATAAAATGGAGTTGTCCTCCTTATGTTCCAGTTTAATTTCTTTTCTTTTGTCATATTTCATGAAATTTGTTATAAGCCAGAAAGAACACGTACACCACTCTAATGCTGGTCACTTATAGTCAACAAAATAACATGTGAAGTTGTGAACAACTCTATTTTCCCCGGGAACTGTATCTCTGTAAGCCCTTACGTGCGGTATACTGTGGAATTGGTGGAGGATGAACTTCAAGACTTGCTCTAGCTACCACTGAATCTGCAAGCCCTCGTAATCGTACTAGCTAGATAAGTTCAGAATACAAGTGAAACATGAAAAAAAATCAGTGATACAGGTGTTGCATGAGATATGTAGTAGCATACCCTACTTTCTATGGCAGTAAACCATTTTGGAGCTTCTGTTGGAATCATTCAAAATTTCAAACACTTTCACCATCTGCAAGACTTTCGAACAATCACGCCAAATCTCTTTGAGATTATTGTTCTTTTCTTTTTAATGATCCCATATGAATGTAGTTAATGCTGATGGCACCTAAACATGGATTCATTTCTTCCTAACTATCACCATAATATGTGTATAATGAGGCATGAGCTCTGTTTTTGGGTGCCTACTTAATGACCAGCTGGCTGAGATGTGCAAGTCTTTTTCAGATTCCCTTCCTAAAGCCTAAAAACAAAAGGTTTGATATGTCATTTTCACCATTTACAGGCCAAACAACAAAATCAGAAATTAGTACATCGTATCTCTTCCCCTAGCCTCTTTATAGTGATGAAAAAGAATAACGTTGCAGCCTCCAGGAAATTCTTTCACCATTAACATTTAGTTAAATAACTTACTTGATGATAATATACAATGTGCTGCTGCCACTCACCTACTAAAAATTAACACTGTTGATTCCTATTGACCCTGCTAATTGATTTCATAAACAGGTTATCAGGAAAAGGTAAATATGTTTGAAGTATGGAAGTTATGTGTGGTGTTGGAGCACATGGAATTCTTTCTTTCTGGCTGAGAATTTGGGTTATCAGATTATGCCTAAATCAACTTTGAGGCTATTGAATGAGAAAGGTGGCGGGTGGTGAAGAAAAAGTGAAAGTAGCTAGACATAAGTGTGCAATGATCTTTTACCATTGAGAGTGTCACTTTCAGAACTTCCCATTATGCAAAGATGCTTGGAAATAATGCAGAAGCGTCTGATTTTTGATTTTTGCGTATCGACAAATAAGGCAAAGATCATCTCTGTTAGATTCTTAGATCTTCAACTAAATCTAAGTGATACTCTATGTATTTCCAAATTTCACTATAGCCTTTTTTACATTTTCATTTTGGTAGGGTATCCTCTTTCCCGTTGCCACTGCTGCCCTTTAAATAGAGTCCAATTTAACCATTGGAAAAACAGAATCCTTCTTTGCCTTCAAATCATATACAGCACCAGAAGCAGAAGCCTCCTCGATCTTTAGTCAATTCATTCAGCATTTTCAAGTAAGGTACCGATTAAACCTTTGTTTCTTTTCTTGTATAGTCAAGACGAATATGTAACCAACCTTTATACAAGGTGAAATTTGATCCATAGGATATGTTTAGTATCTGCATTTGCAAAATCTGAATACAAGGTCTGGAATAAATTTTGATCCTTTTGCTAATTTTTTTTTATAGCGAAGCGCGTTTACATATACAAAATCAAATAAAAGATTCAATAATTTTTGTCACATTTCATATTTCTGTCTATATTTCTAGGAGAACAAGTTTAGAACCACTTCTGATAACAGAATGTGGAAGAGCAGAAATGCAAATGAGGCTTTAGCCAAGATAACAGCTTTGGTTGTAGATGATAGCAGGATCATCCAAAGTATTCATCACAAGCTCTTGAACAATCTTGGCATCGAAACCCAAGTAGCAGGTAACGGAAAAGAAGCCATCGATATCCACTGCTCTGGGAAACGGTTTGATCTTATACTGATGGACTTGGACATGCCTATCATGAACGGCATTGAGGTAAATATTGAAGCTCAAATTGAATTTCAAATGAAATACTCACTTGCAAATGTTGCATACCTAATTTGGACTTTCGGCATTCTTTTGTACACTAGGCCACAAGGATGCTGCGTGCAATGGGGATCCGGAGTATAATTGCTGGTATATCATCACATTCCAACGGTGAAGAAAAACAAAAGTTTGTAGAGGCAGGATTAGATGATTACCAAGAGAAGCCCTTGACCATCTCTAAGCTGACATCCATACTCCAGAAAATCAGTAACAGCTAGTTCTTATTGAATATGGACAGTGGACTACTACTAGAGATAAAGAATGTCTGTTTCTCTTGTAATCCGCCTCTGACTATCAACCTTGAATTGTCATAAAATTAGATTTGTTTAAGGGAATTATATTCTTAGTATCTCGGTGTGTGTCTTGTCCTAATTGGAGTAGATATAAAGATTCTTTCAACCTCTGATTTACTGGAAAATTTATTATATAAGATTGTAATGCCTATTTAAAGGTCATCTATCAATGAATAAAGTACAGTTTCATATCTCTCTACTTGCATATCTATTTTCTTCTTCAACACGTTATCAACAGCTCTTGAGTTGTTAGTCAATCTAAACCCGAAAAAAAATCCTAACCCCTAAACACTAAACACTACAAGCTCCATCGCCAGCCTCGTCGGATATTCTCCACCGCCGTAGATAATCATCACCAGAGCATCGTCGCCGGAGCACTCCTACGGTCGCCGGAATTTCACCCCGTCGCCGGAAATTTTACTTTTCAAACTTCGATCCCAGTGAAGTTTTCATGCCGAGCAAAATACCCTCGAAGTAAATTTTTAAAGTTATTCGATTTAGAATTAGGTTGCAAAACTTAATTACCGCAACACCCTAGATCTAGGTGTAGATTTAGGTTTAAATACCGTGAATTTATATATGCCTCTAGTTCCTATGAATTATTGCAAGTATGAGTGAGGGAAGGATTGCATCATCCTCCTCAAAGTTTAAACAATAGTGAAGGTCCTGAGAGAGTCACGATATACATAAAAAAAGAGAAGTCGATAATTTATGACTCTGAGTCAGTCACGGTTTTATGGGGTGTGGTATGAAACCACCGGTTATCGCATCGATATTTGTGACCATACATCAAATGGATCATGTTTATTATTCCCTAAACTTGATTAGTGATTGTAGTTTTTCGATCGGTAAACTAACTCATCTCTTGTCTTTTGTAGATGACTAAGCCAGTGAGGCAAGAATTTGACATCTTTGATCTTCAAGGAGCAGAGTACCACAAGTGGGTCTCAGATGTGAGGAATACTCTCATTGGTAAAAGACTCACTGACACCATCAAACCACTACCATCAGGCACTCAAGCCGATGATGACATTGAAGTCCAAAAAACTCAAGCTCTCATGTTTCTTCGAAGACATATTCATCCTGCTTTAAGGAAGCAGTACTTACTAAAAGACGGCCCCGCGGATTTGTGGGTGACTTTTCAAGAACGGTTCAACAATGTGTATGACACATAGCTTCCTGAATTACTTGAAAAATGGGATAAAATCTGGTTATTGAATTACCCAAAAATAAATGATTTTTACCAAGATACGCTGGAGATGTAGTCTGAGCTAGTCATTTGTGGTGTTGAAAATAATGATAAGGCTATGGTTGAAAAGTCATTAACTACATTTCCTACCTCCATAGACATACTTGTTCACCAATATCAGATCGATTATGAACAAGGGAGATTGAGATCATTCAGTGAACTTATGAGTGTGTTGGCTAAGAAAGAACGACATCAAAAGATTCTTCTCCACAACAATACTAGGCCAACCGGTACAAAGAAAGTCCGTGAGGCTTATCATACTGGAAATGCATGAAAAGATAAGCAGAATAATCATTCAGAACCTTATTAAACTCATGGTGGTAGAGATGGACGGGGTAGAGGTCGTGGCAGAGGAGGAAACAATCAAAATTTGACTTGGACTCGCTAAGACAACTCGAACAAAAAAAATCCATCAAGTTTTGGTTCCAGGAACAATGAAAACTCTTCAAGGTCTACTTCTTCAAAGTCTAGCTCAACACTTTGCTATAGGTGTGGTTCGAGCAAGCTTATGCACAAGTAATGTCGTACGCCTAAAGATGTCCAGAATGCCTATAAGAGATGCAAGCATTACTTGGCTCATGAGACCAACTACACTGTAGATGAAGAGATGGGAGATGGCGGAGAAGCCAATCTAGTTGTAGAAGATATCCCAAATGTAAACCTAGTGACTACAGATTTCACTTAGATGATATCTTTACTATGAAATCAAGTTTAGCATTGTATTTGACTTTAGTTTTAGTCATGGTTATTTGAATAAGAACAATCTTTTGATGTAAATTTTGATGTTGGCAAAGCAATAAAAGTTATTTCTTTCGATTTTTGAAAGCAATGTTTAAAATAGCGTGCTAATTGCATGCTAATAGCGTATAGCATAACAAACATTACAAAAATACTTCAAGGCGTACTCAATTTAGCGAAATGTTCGAGTAGCATACGCTATTTTTGATATAACATATGCTATGGCCTATAACGTACCGTAGCGTGTCATAGCATTTTGCTATTTCCCGCTTTTTGTACTTTGTTTGTCTATGTTTTTATAAATTAAAACGATATCGTTTAAAGAAGAATAAAAAAAACTCAAAACTTACCATATTTCTCTTCATTCGTGACCTAAGCTCAAACCCCTCTCTCTTTCTCGCCTCCATCTCTCTCACACTTCATGACCTAAGTTCAAAAATCTCACAATTGCTCAAATCAAACAAGCCCAAGCGTTGTAATCATCAAATTACTCAAGGTTGATATCCTTTTTTTTTTCTTATTATTTCCTCAATTAACATTAGTACCAATGCTAGTGATAGGTAGTATGGGTGAAACAAAAAAAGAGAAAAGATTTTGCATGGGTTTATGCTAAGAAAGTTGATGGAGAGAGATATTTTAGATGTGTGTTTGGTGACAAAGTATGTAGTGGAGGGATTACAAGGTTGAAGAACTATTTGGCTAGGACTAGAGATGTCATGACACAATGTATGAGAGTTCCAAATGTTGATAAGCCGGCTTGTCTTGATGCATTAACAAATTTCAAGATTAAATAAGCTAAGTAAAATGCATTGCTTTGTGAAATTAGGGAAGGTTCTGATGGAGCTAGTGTAATAGGAGAAGTTCAACTTGATGACATAGATCAATCTATGCAATTTGGTAGTGCAAATTACCCTGCTTACTTTAATGCTTAGAATGAATTTCATAGTGATGTTGATGTGGGTGATCTTGGCAAAGTAGAAAAGATAGATTAGATCTTTCTTTTGTTGTTTGTTATGTATTTCCGAGTTTAAACTTAATTTGACAATGTTTGTGTCCTAGTATGTCCTTTTTTTTACGAAGTTTGGATGTTAATCTATGTCTATTTTTATTTTATAAACGAAGAATTGTATTTTTCTACTATATTATATCTAGTGCACGGAAAACGTATATGTTATAGTGATAAAGCAGGCAAGCAGAGCAAAAACGCGTGCGTTACGTATTCACTATTTAAAACATTGTTTGAAAGTATTAAGAATAGTAATGTTCATACATATTGATTAAAATGTTCAAATTCTTTAAAATCCTATGACATGATGACACAAAAGTTCTATAAAAATGAGACAAAAAAAAGATGATTTCATTCTAGATTTTTTCAACCCGTCGAGATTTTTTCTCGGCCCATCGATGGTATCACTCTGGAATGGTTTTGCATTTTTCAACCCGTCGAAGGTTTCCCTCGACCCGTCGAATGCACGCTTCTGTCTTCACTTGCCACAAGCTTGACCTGCGGAAATTTTCTGATTGACCATTCGAGAAAGATATCGGAAAATCGATATTGGTTTTGGGTTTTATTCGACCTGTCGATAATTCTCTGGGACCCGTTGAATATTTGCCTCTGTGAATTTTTTTCCAACTTTCGACCCGTTGAAAACCATCCTCAACGCGTCGATGGAATAATTATCAAAAAATTAAATTTTATTTTGGGTTTCTTCGATCCGTCGAGTGGCTTTTCTCGACCCATCGACGATGCTACCCAGGAATGGTGTTTTTGATGTATTTTACATCAGTTTGCTTATGCCATATCAGCAGTCTTTAAGGATCACAACCCTTTGATAAATCTTTAAGTCTTTACTTAAAGTGGTCAACAAGTCTTGAAGACTAATTAATTCAAATTCTTTTGTAGATTTTTGACGGCAAGATCGAGTGTCTAGCAGATAGTAGTACTACTCATACTATCCTGCGAAATAGGCAATTGTTTATTGATCTTGTGCCATATACATAATCAGTGACAACCATGTTTGGTTCCGTGCCGGTAATATATGGGTGTGGTTCAGCAGAATTCTTGCTATCACATGATACTAAAGTTCGTATCACTGATACATTGTACGCGCCTAAGGCCAACCAAATCTTGCTAATTTTTAAGGACATTAGAGCCAACGGTTTACACTTAGAAACTCATAGTGAGAATGAAAAAGAATTTTTATGCATAACTTTAGAGGAGTGCGGTAGAAAGCACACATTTGGAGAAGTTAGGGGCAATTCGTAGTGGATTATATCATACTATAGTTAGGATCATTGAATTCAATGTTGTCACACTGGCTACTGTGTGTGACACGACCTCATACAAGCTTTGACATTTTCTACTAGGACACTCAGGTCGTGATATGATGATCAAAATATTGAAAAACTCTCATGGTCATCCATTTTTCAAAGGTAAGAAGCATGTGGAAATCCCCAAAACCAACAGATTTGATGGAATGGATGAGACTAACGATCTCCATCCAGTTTCAACACCTTGTGTGATTCCACAAGATTCATTTATGGCAATCTTTGATGCTCATCGCTCTTTTTGCAAAACTTGCTCATTGGCAATGTTGCAGGCTAGACCTTCATTTGCGGTTGATAACACTGAAAATATACCATTCTTATAGAGAATCCATGGTGATATTTGTGAACCTATGAAACCGAAATATGGACTATTTAAATATTTTATGGTTTTGATAGATGCATCAACGTGATTATCACGTGTTGCTTTGCTATCCACAAGAAATGCTGCATTTGCAAAACTCCTTGCACAGATTATTAAGTTTTGGGCTCACTACCCGGATAATCCAATCAAGTCAATTCAATTGGATAATGTAGGAGAATTTACATCAAAGACTTTTGATGATTACTGTATGTCGATTGGGATAGATGTTGAACATCCCATTCCTCATATTCATTATCAGAACGGTTTAGCAGAGGCACAAATCACGCGGTTACAGCTTGTGGCCAAAGCAATGGTTATACATACCAATTTGCCTGTATCTGCTTGGGGATATGCAGTATTACATGCAGCAATGCTTCTTCGCTTGAGTCATGTAGCACGCCAACCATTCAGTGTGTACCAGTTGCTAACTGGATATAAGCCTGACATTTCCTTTCTACGCATATTTGGTTGTGCAGTGTATGTGCCAATTGCGCCACCACAGCGCAATAAAATAGGTCCTCAACGTCGATTAGACATATATGTTGGTTATGAATCTCCAACAATTGTTCGTTACTTCGAACCTTTGATAAGAGATTTCTTTACTGCAAGATTTGCAGATTGCCACTTTAATTAAACATACTTCCCGACGTTAAGGGGAGATATGAAAGCCTCCATTCTGGTTAAATGTCAAGAATTGACGTGGAAAGCTCCTCCTACTATGTTTAAGAAAATACACGCACATCTCAAAATGAGATTGAAGTGCAACGAATACTTGATCTTCAGAAGGTAGCAGATTTGATGCCTAACTCCTTCACTGATATTGCTAAAGTGATGAGATCATAAATTCATGCTGCAAATGTTCCTGCAAGGAAATACCCAAAGGGCGGTTAAAGCACCTTCAGGGCAGAGTAACGTGTCTCTTGCCTATGTGGATGAAGTAGCATCAGCCTCGGCTCCTACTAGGAAAAGGGAGAGACTAAGAAAATTCACATATGAGCTGCCGGTGAAAAGATAAGCCATCTAGGCATAAAATGATCCTTTCATCATCAGTGAATCCCACATATGAGATTGTTTCTGACAACAATTATGCCATAAAATCACAAATGGCATCTATGGAGAACGTTTAGATTCATATGTGATGTCAGTAAACGGTGAAATCTCACTAAAATACAATCATGCTCGCATTGTAATGGATTGAACATCCAAGGTAGTTGATGATGCTTTTGCTTATTCCGTCGCTTAGGATATCATTGACGACGATAAAGTAGAACTTCGCTCGGTTGCTGAATTTCAGCGGAGAGCAGATTGGCTGAAATGGAAAGAAGCAATGCAGACCAAACTAGACTCTCTAAATAAAAGACAGGTATTTGGTCCAGTAGTGCTATGCCCACCAAATGTGAAGCCGGTTGGACATAAATGGGTATTGATTCGAAAGTGTAATGAGAAGAATGAAGTCACGCGGTATAAAACAATATTTGTGGTGTAAGGATTCTCTCAACACCCTAGAATTGATTATGAGTTGACATACTCTCCAGTCATGGACATTACTACTTTTTGCTATCTTGTCAGTTTGGCAGTGTCTGAAAAACTGAGTATGCAGCTAATGGATGTGGTGATTGCATATCTCTATGGGAACCTTGATTCCAAGATATATATGAAAGTGCTAGAAATCGTGGTCATACCCAATTTAAGTAACTATACAGCACAGAGTTTTCATGTGATTAGATTGAGGCGTTCACTGTATAGATTGAAACAATCTGGTAGAATGTGGTACACACGTCTCGATGACTACTTGATTGGGAAGGGATACAAGAACGATGATTTATGTCCTTGTGTATCCATTAAGAGAACAAGTTCAGGATTTGCCATTATAGCGGTCTATGTTGATGATATGAATATCATTGGGTCTCTTGATGAAATCAATGAGACAGTTGGCTACTTGAAATCCGAGTTTGAGATGAAAGACTTTGGTATGACTCGATTTTATCTTGATTTGGAATTAGAACATTGAGTTGGTGGAATACTTATTCACCAGTCTACTTATGTTCAAAAGATGCTCATGCAATTTAACATGGTTAAAGCACACCCTCTTAGCACACCAATAGTCCTACACAGCCTGGAACCTAATAAAGATCCGTACTCTTCGAAAGATGATGATGAGGAACTATTAGGAGCTAAGGTGCCATACCTTAGTGTCATTGAGCTTTGTTGTACTTAGCTTAATGCACAAGACTAGACATTGCATTCTCTGTGAACTTGTTAGTTCGGTTTAGCTCTGCACCTACACGACGTCATTGGAACAGTATAAAACACATCTTTAGGTTTATTTTCCTCCTACAAAGAATACAAAGAGAAGCATAAAATTCCCAAAAAAGGATGTTTGAATCGCAGCATGCTGGTTCCAGAGCATTCGACCCATCGAAGAATCCTCCTGACCCGTCGAACGATGTAATCTAGACGGAACAGAACCATACATTTAACCCGTCGAAGAAATTGTTTGACCATCAAACATTGGTCAGGCTGCAAGCACTATTCCTACATTTGGTGCATTCCCTTATTCATAGACACCTTGTGATATTTTGGTTGGTTTTACTGATGCCGGGTATTCTCTGACCCACACAAAGGACGTTCCCAAATCGATTATGTATTTACCATGGGGAACACAGTGATTTCTTGGAGATCAACGAAATAAACCCTGGTTGATACTTCCTCAAATCATTCTGAGATCATTGTTTTACATGAAGCAGTTAAGCAATGTGTTTGACTTAGGTTAATCATATACCATATTCGAGGAACTAGTGGGTTACCTTCCACTACTACAACACCAACGTGTATCTTTGAGGACAATGCGGCTTGTATTAAACAAATGAAGTTCAGATACATTAAGGGTGATCATACCAAGCATATAACGCCAAAGTTCTTCTTCAATCAGCAACAACAATAGCTATTGAATATTCATGTGAATCAGGTATGTTCGGCCGATAATGCTGCAGACTTGTTCACCAAGTCGTTACCCAAATCTACATTTACTAAGCATGTGAGACGCATTGGTATGTGAAGATTATTTGAACTCCAAGATTGAGTTACTGATCAAGGGAGTTCATTTCGTAGACATTAGGGGGAGTCTACATCACATGTGGTCGCTTTGTAGTTGATACGTTGTACTCTTTTTCCATTTGACCAAGTTTTTGTTTTACCCAAGAGGTTTTTGTTTTCTTAGCAATGTTTTTAATGAAGCAACATGTTATGTATCATACATTAGGATCACGACACAATGAGGAGTGTTTAAGAAAATTATATTCCTGGTATCTCGGTGTGTGTCTTGTCCTATTTAGAGTAGATATAGAAATTCTCTCAATCCCTGATTTACCGGGAGATTTTTTGTATCAGATTGTAATGCATATCAATGAATAAAGTACAGTTTTAGATCTATTTATTTGCGTATCTATTTTCTTCTTCAACAAGATTAATGAAAATAAGAAGTTAGATCATGACTTTATGGAGGGTGCATTGGTTTTTGCAATTATCTGTATTGTGTGTAATTTTGTGAGAATGGAAAAATCCTGCAATGCTTATAAGTTATAAGACTGTTGTAACACAAACTGTCCAAGACTGCTACAAATGTAGAGCTTATCATTGGTGATTGAATAATGAACACTCACTAGTAGCATGAATCCCAAAAAAACTTATACATACAACAAAAGAACTCGAATTCACCCCTCTTAATTTTTTGTTTTTTTTAATCAAAATATGACAGAAATTTTCATGCATAATTTAATACATTACGCAGTATTGCCTAATTTAGAGACCATAAGTTAATTTAGAGACTTGAGTCATAATTTTAGGGCATAACTTGCGTGAACTTGATTCACCTTGAATTAGTCTCAATCTCACCATCCAGATGACATGAACAATTAATAATTCTGATTATTTTAAAAAAAATTATCTTAATTCTCGATAAACCTAGTTCATGTGCGACCTTCCCTTAACTGGTACACATTTTATTTGTAATTTTCAAGGAAAATCAAATGATTATTTATGCTTTATGTCATCTAATTGCTGGTTTTGCCAAATGGATCGGACTTTAAAGCCCACAGCCCAAAAACCACCAAAGAGAGATAAGGACCCCGTCCGTGGCTTTCGGTATTTTTTTTGTAACTCACTTAACTCCCAAAACCCTAAACCCTACTTGCAAACCAATTCGTTTTCTCCGCTCCCACATTCTATACCCTCTTCCTCCTCTTCTCTTCTATTCTCTCTCAAAATCCGATTCGTTCTTTCCCAGTAGACCATACTTTCTCTCTCTAAGTTCTCCTGCAACCTTTATTACTATGTATCGCTTCGCCACTAACCTCGCCTCCAAAGCCAGGTATGCATTTATTATCCAAAGATTCTAACTTGGTTTCAAAAGTCACTTCCTTTGATCCAATTCTCATCTGGATCTCACTCGTTTTTCATTGCTTTATGATTTGCAGGTTGGCCAAGAACAGTACCCAGCAGGTACTTGACCTTAATTTGTTCTTGTGAGATTTTGAAAGTTGGGATTTTTGTTTAGTTGAGTTTTGATGTGGGAGCTTTTTGAATGTTTAGTTTGGCAGTAGAATAAGTTGGAGTAGGAACTATGCGGCCAAAGAGATTAAGTTCGGCGTGGAAGCCCGATCATTGATGCTTAGGGGCGTTGAAGAGCTCGCAGATGCTGTTAAAGTCACAATGGGCCCAAAAGTGAGTGATTTTTACTTTGCTATTGATTTGAATTTGATGCTTCCCAAGTCATAATGATCTTTGTGTATTAGTTTGATATAGTATGTGTGCTTACATTAGTTGGTTGATCGATCTGGTTGTTTATACTTGGGACTAGACTTTAGGCATAGACTTTCCGATTTCCGAAGTGCTTGATGTTGTTTTAAGTTGTTGTTTCTTCTATTTGATACTTCATATAATTGGAAGTGGGATTGTAGTACTTCAATTCGATTACACCAATGGGGAGTCTTGGAGGCTTGTTTTGTTATGGTGGTTTTTGATGATTGATTCTTCCACAGGGGCGCAATGTTGTTCTGGAGCAAAGTTATGGAGCCCCTAAAGTGACAAAGGATGGTGTCACTGTAGCAAAAAGTATTGAATTCAAAGACAAAGTCAAGAATATTGGTGCTAGTCTAGTAAAGCAGGTGGCAAATGCTACAAATGATGCTGCAGGCGATGGTGAGAATTTCATATAGTACCGAATATTCTAAAAATTTAAATGATCATGAAGACGCTGATATGAAGGTTTTATTTGTGTTTGCAGGTACCACATGTGCTACAGTTCTCACCCGTGCAATATTTACTGAAGGATGCAAGTCGGTGGCAGCTGGTATGAATGCCATGGACCTAAGACGGGGAATTACAATGGCAGTTGATTGTGTTGTGACAAATTTGAAGAGTAGGGCTCGGATGATCAGCACATCAGAAGAAATAGCACAGGTCAGTTTTGTTTTTATTTGACAAAAGTTAAGGATCAATGAAAATGGATGACGGACTTAATTTACTCTTTTGTTCATATGGAATGTTTTGTGAATAGGTTGGCACTATATCAGCTAATGGTGACCGAGAAATTGGTGAGCTAATAGCCAAGGCTATGGAGAAAGTTGGGAAAGAAGGTGTTATTACCATATCTGTAAGTTGGTTCTTGGAACTTTCCTTCAGCTCCTATAACTTTCTGTGAAGAGTTGTGCTTATATGTTGTGGCAACAGTCTTTGCATTCGTATACCTGTCCAAATAAGAGGAATTGTCTGTTTCAATTAATGCAGGATGGAAAAACACTGGATAATGAATTGGAGGTCGTTGAAGGAATGAAGCTGGACAGGGGTTACATATCACCTTACTTTATCACCAATCAGAAAAATCAAAAATGTGTAAGCATTTCAACGTCTTTTTGCCTTTGTTTTGTTACAAGTAACCAATTTTACATGTTCTTGAATTTTATGTTTAACTGTACCATGGGGTTTGACTCTTTGATTTGATGTAACAGGAATTAGATGATCCGCTGGTCTTGATCTACGAGAAGAAAATCTCAAATCTAAATGCTGTAGTCAAAATATTGGAGCTGGCTTTGAAGGTAAGTGTTTCTAGATTATTGAAGCCTGCTGATCATGCTTCTCCAACAGTTCAACTGATTTGTATGGGTTTGCAGAAACAAAGGCCTCTCCTGATTGTTGCCGAAGATTTTGAAAGCGAAGCACTTGCTACACTTATTTTAAACAAGCTTCGAGCTGGAATTAAGGTAATCCTTGTTTCTCCATCATATATTGCTTGTGCTCACTATTTTTTGGCTTCTGATGTCAAGTCATTTATGTGACTTAATGAATTTCTTTTACATTGAAGGTATGTGCGATTAAAGCCCCCGGATTTGGAGAAAACAGGAAGGCAAATCTACAGGACCTAGCTATTCTTACCGGAGGAGAGGTAGGCCCATTCTGTAGTTTTCACTGCCTTGTACATTTGGCATGGTTGCAGTTCTGAGATGTTGAGCTTTTCATCTTTATTTCCTTGTAGGTGATAACTGAAGAACTTGGTCTCAACCTTGAAAAAGTAACACCAGAGATGCTTGGTACATGCAAAAGGGTGAGGGAGACATTAACTTCTATTTTTCTTACTCTAGAGTACATAACTTCAGTTTCATAGTCAAAGATGTTCCTGGTTATGTTTCTAATCAGCTGAAATGTGGGCCATGATTATTTATCTTAAATTGTTGAATTGCTGTTTGGCTTATTACTGACTTGCATGCATGGTTTGGAGCTGTAGATTACTGTATCCAAGGATGATACCGTTATTCTTGATGGGGCTGGTGACAAGAAAGCTATTGAAGAAAGATGTGAACAGGTTCATACTGGGTTCTTTCTTGTTTAATTCGTAGACCAATTAATATGGGCTTCAATTGTGTTCTATAACCTGATACGTGGACTGTGATTCATTTTGACAGCTGAGATCCTCAATTGAACTGAGCACTTCTGATTACGACAAGGAGAAAATACAGGAGAGGCTAGCAAAGATTTCTGGTGGCGTAGCTGTTTTAAAGGTATCATCATGTCTATTGATGTCATGGTGTTGAGGCATACTACTGGTAGTAACTCTTGAAATGTAATTTCGGCTGATGTCTTTTTTCGTAGATTGGTGGAGCTAGCGAAGCAGAAGTTGGTGAGAAAAAGGACAGAGTTACTGATGCTCTAAATGCGACTAAGGCTGCTGTAGAGGAAGGGATTGTACCTGGTAAGTTATCTTTTAGACAATGTGTTTTTCTCTAGGTCAACTCGTATCTTACTAAGAGCATTCTCCCTTTGCAGGTGGTGGTGCTGCACTTCTGTATGCCTCCAAAGAGCTGGACAAGTTGCAAACTGCAAATTTTGATCAAAAGATCGGTGTGCAAATTATTCAGAATGCACTTAAGGTTCACAACTCTCTTGTCATCACTTTGGGTTTTGGTCTTGCAATATTGGAATTGAAGCTCTTAACTTCTTTTGCTTGTCGTATAAATTGTAAAAAATATGCTGAGACTATGAATGCCTGGTAGTTTCTCATTGATTATTTGCTGGACGGTCTTACAAGTAGTAATAGCTAGCAGATTCTCGTCAATTATTTGCTTGATTGTTATAAGCATGTATCGTGTACTCATTTTGTTTACCTTCTCTTTAGATGCCTGTGTCCACTATTGCTTCTAATGCTGGAGTTGAGGGGGCAGTTGTTGTTGGCAAATTATTGGAGCAGGAGAATCCTGATCTTGGATATGATGCAGCGAAAGGTTTGTTTTTCTGTTTGTAAACATCGATACCCACAAATAGGATTATTACTGGTTTCAAGTGTACTACTAGGTTGTTGCCTTGTGAAACTCAGATGGTAAATTATTTTGTCTTGCAGGTGAATATGTAGACATGATAAAGGCAGGGATCATTGATCCCTTAAAGGTCATCAGAACTGCCTTGGTAGATGCTGCAAGGTATTTCATCTGCCATATAAGCCTAATGTTTTCGCTGGTCATTTAAACTTTATGGTATCCTGAATCCAAGCAACTGAAAATGTTTATCTTGTGCAGTGTCTCCTCGTTAATGACTACCACCGAGGCTGTTGTTGTCTCGCTTCCAGAGAAGGAAAGTTCTGCAGGAGCACCTGGCATGGGAGGAGGAATGGGAGGCATGGATTACTAAGAGTAGATCAGTCAGTGCTGGATTTACTGAAGGCTCTTCTGTCCTTAATGGGTACCAGTCCTAAAAGTATATCCTATGTGAGCCGAGTTGTCCCCGATTTTCTTTTATTCTGATGGTGTCGTTGGAGGCTGAAGATGAATGTAATCATATTGAGATGAGGTTTTGATGTGCAGGACGATGTAGTCTCTGGTGTACTAATTATTCCTATGACAAAAAAGGGATTTTGTTCTTGGAGTTTATATTCCAAGGCTTAGGGTTTAGGGTGAACAACAGTTGAAACACAGAAATAATTTGTTTTTGAGAACCAATTCGAAAACTCATCATTTATTCCAATATTGTTGATTAGTTCTGACTTTGAGGACAGTAATTTGTGTCACTTTTTTGTGTGAATAAGATGACAACTTATTATGGTTACTATTTTGAGGAATTCGGTGCACACCCTCCTGTCACTATGACTGCATCTCGTCTTAATTTCTTATTGCTTATGATGTACCTGCGTATGATCTCTGCAGTCTGCACATCCATTTACCTTTTTCTTCTGTTTTTTCGACGAATGTATACCCTTTCCCTATTCTATGTATATATATAAAAGTATGGATAGAGCAATCTTGTTGCTTGTCTCAATTATGAGGGATACAAATGTTTTCATTCGTTTACAAATGGGGCAGGTTTGCCAGGTTATCTACAAAAACAAATGTTGGAGTATATTGTTTTTTTTTTGTGTGTGCAAAAAAAGGAAGAGATTTAATTAATTAGAGGCCTGTATTGATCGACGTTTCTGTGTTGGAATGGAGACAGCAATTCAAGGCAGGGCAGAGGCGAGTGTCTCGTTGGCCTCTCCCTGTTGCTCTATCTGGCCCCTCCCTCCTCCAAGCGGCCGAGCCAAAGTCGGGCACTGATTTCATAACATTACATTACAATTACAGGTGAATTAGAAATAAAGAAGCAGATCGAATCCCAGAAGACTCCAAACGTTGGAGAGCAAATTGGACGCAATTTGGCATTGACTTGAATGTGGCCGATGAACAAAACTGGAAAATTAAGGCAGCAGAGCACATGGGAGTCCATGGTCCTATATATATGTATATATATAACCAATGTTCAGTTGCAGAGTTTTGGATTTTCTCGGGTTCCCAGGATGCACATACGATGCATCCAAAAAGAAAAAAGAAAGAAATTAAAAAAATATACGTTTTTCTGGGGAGCTCTATCTCATTGGCAATGGAAGCAGCAGCTATCATTTTTGCAATAAAAACTATGTCCTGCAGTTGTGCTGGCGTACACAGTAGTAAAGTGCCATATCGATCTAGACAATCAATCTATGTATATGTATATTACATATGAACGCAGCAGCAAGTGCGTGGAGCTTGCCAGTATACGTAGTACGTGTTTCTCTTTGTGCCTTCTATCGTCCTCAAGTATTAACCTTCACGAAGAACAATTTTCATGGTATTGACTTATATCAGTAGTTCAGCACTACGCACTGATTTTAAAAATATCGATGAATAATTATGTCTTGAATTTGAATTGCGAAAGTATGGAACAAATTTTATAGTTACTCTCCAACCAAAAGAACCAAAGTTAATATTTACGAGTCTTTCAGTCGGTCAATATTCGACATATTTTTCACGAAACAAATGTAATAACTAATAGATTAGCACAAGTTGCTAGGAGTAGTGTTGATGAGTTGTAGATCGGAAAGATACTTTGTATTATTCAGAATGTTCTCCATGAGAATCTATATTAAGCTTCTATTGTTGTCTGAGATATATGTTAATTTTATGTCCCTTTTGGTGCGAACTTAAGTATCACACTATTATAATATAATAATATTAGATGTGAGGATGAGCCTCCTAACAGTACACTAAGTTAAGACTCAAACTTCGTCTACTTTAAAAATAAAAACCTAAATAACCAGACAATTTATTTTTACTCTATTAATTTTCTTATAATTTTTATATACATCATAATTCATGCGGCTTGAAATTGTTTGACACCGTTCTGAGCCTTATTGGCCGCGTCTATAGCCAAAAAAACAATTTGGTTGACACCATCTAACACAACACATTCATAATTCATCACTTGCACGTACTACTGCACATTGCTTAGAACTTGTATGTCGAAGGATTTCCTTT
This sequence comes from Geum urbanum, assembly GCA_946800695.1. Taxonomy (NCBI): domain Eukaryota; kingdom Viridiplantae; phylum Streptophyta; class Magnoliopsida; order Rosales; family Rosaceae; genus Geum; species Geum urbanum. The sequence goes on along the minus strand of OX327002.1, from coordinate 45,960,538 downwards.
TCAATCACAACACCTGAGACTCAATTTGAACTTGAGTTTACTGATTTAAAATAACTTATTTTTATTTTTTTAATTTAAAAATTATGATTAAAAAAACATGTGAATAATTACTTTTTTTAAACTGTATTTTTATAAAATTAAATATTTTCGCCTCAATTCTAAGCCTATATCCTACCGCAACATTTCTTGAAAACTTCAATTGCTATCTAAATATGTACCCCATAAGATTCATTCGTAAAATAGTAAGTTTATAGATACGTACGTACTACTACTAGAGGCATGTGAATCCTACTATCTTTATTTATTTATTTTATGTGAAACGGTAAAATTTTATTGAAATAGTAATTTATAAGAAATTCATCGATGGTTGGCCCCTAAAATAAACTACCTTAAAATTAATTACGCTCAACTCACGTAACTTGACAAATAAGAGTTAGACGACGAAGATTTCAAACATCTGACTGAAAAAAATCGATGCATCCGACTAAATGACCATAAAAATCTCTCAATAACTCAACCAACTCAACACAATAAAAACTCAACAACTTAGGACTAGAGTTATTCCCCAGACCCAACCAGACTAGGTTCCTAAACATTTATTAAATTAAATATACTAAAACCCAGAAAAAAAGCTAAAATCCCACAAAATAAAGCACATAAAGCATGAGCCCATAATTCACCGGCCCAAAGAAAAATCCCAGTGGAAGCAGTAGCAGAACAGCACACTGATTGAAGGCCGTAACCCACCACTTCAAACCGCCACCCATCACCGCCCCAACCTGCCATCCAAGACCAGGAGCTCCGACCGAAACCCTCCAGACCGAAAATCGTCGCCGAAGATGCCGCCCCGCAGCAGTACGCCACCTACTCACCACCATCCAAGAACTGGGGACTAAAAGAACCCTCAGACACCAGCAAAACCAATGCCAAGGAGCCCTAGCCAACCCAGACCTGTTGCTTGCCACTCATGTAATGATGTAAACCGTTGCGACACCGTAGTCCTTGAAAACCTGCAAGAACCAAAGAACAACGAACCCACACCAAGGACTGTAGAACTTGTCTTCCGTTCGGCATCAGCCACAAAGCAAAAGTTTGGTCTACAACCAGCCCCAGCCGGACGAGGAAAGAAGAGGAAGGAACCCCCGCTAGAGAGAGAAAGACAGAGAGAAAAATCCACTAGGGTTCCAACATGTGAGATGAAAAGTCTTTGGTTGTGAATCCCAGTATCCTACTCGAGAGAAAATGACGAGCCATTCGTAGTAAGTCGTTGTAGACAACACATATGAAGGTCAGACGGATGTGTCTATCGACTCTTATCCCCATGTTCACTTCGTCCCACGGCAACAAATAACTTGATCGATCACAAACTTATTTTGAGCACGGATCGGTGATATGCGACAACCAAATCTTGAAATTATGTCAATCATCACCAACAGCAGTTGATGGGGACCACGTCCTACGTGAAAGTGATTAAACTGAAACTATTTATATATATGTATATATATATAATATTTTGTTCTATTAAGTGTTTTAAAGGCTCTTGTATGAATTGAAATGTTCGAATTACTAAGAGCATTTGTACTGATGTGAAATTTGTTCTAATAGATGATGGAGTCGATTATATTTTTGTTTTGCTCGAACAAGAGGACAAAATTTGATCGGTTGATTGTTTGAACGATTGGCGGAGCTCACATAAATCTTACTGATTTTATTTTTGTTCTTGTATCCACCGCTGCATATGTTGATTTTGCTCGTGCTCCTCCGTACCGGCTCCACCATCTATTAAAGCAAAACTTATACTGTGCAGATGCTCGAATGTAGTGTCTTGCAAATTTTTAGCTTCCAAATTTAAACAATTAAACCTATAATCGGAGCTACACGTCTATTGTTTATTAGCTAATAGTACGTGAAGAAATACACACTATATGTTATGTTAATGTTTGAAAATTGAAACTGTATATATCTATGCGATCAAGCGCGTTACCTGCAGAATATACAAAATGAATTAAGAAGGGAGGATGCTGACATATGGTGGGCTTAGTATTTGTAAAGAATAGGTACATGTTATGGCTTTTTGTAAGTTCTATTTGTTCTATTCAGGTTGAATTAAGTTGGAATCTAACAATAGGGAGGTGTTAAAAAAAGAGAGGAGGATGCTGATTTTATTCTCCATGTACTCTTGATTGTTACGGTTTAACTTCGCATTTAGAGTTTTTTTTTTTTATTTCTATGGACGACAATTATGATGATTAATGAGATTTGACCACAATTTTAATGTCATTTTCCAAATAAAGAGCGCGAAGCCAACAATTCAATACTATTACCATCATTGTCTGCACAAGCTTGCACTACCAGCAGAAACAATATACCCGACGAGATTTCCAAAAAAGACCGACGATAAGGGTTCTCGTCGGGTATAGTAAACTATAACCGACGACAGGATTACCTCGTCAGTTATAGTTGTTTTACCGACTAGATATTCTTGTCGTCGGTTATAGTCGCCGGAAAATTGTCGGGTATAGTTTTTCACTATTACCGACGATTTTTTTTTTATTATTACCGACAATGTTTTGGTATCATCGGCTATAGTTTCTTATTTCAGATCCATTCTGGGCAGCAGCTCGATCTGTCATTAAAAAAATATCTCCCGCGAAAACTGAAAATGCTATGAAATCTTTGGGTGATGTCGAAAACTGTCAAGAATGAGTTCGTGATGATTCATTATATATAGGTACGTACTTAATATTATATATATATGCATGTGTGTGTTGATCGATTGTTGATGTTGATTTTGAATATATTGATCGATCGAGTTAATTGATTGTACGTTGAGTTTAAGTAATTGATGGTTGATTTTGAGTACGTGATTGATAGTTCAGTTGGAGTAGTACGTAATTGTTGTGTTGATTATTGTGAATATATATATATAGCTAGCTAGGGTGATTAATTTATGTAATTGCATTATATATTGTGATTATTATAGGATTAATTGTGATTATTAATTATGGGTATAATATATATTGTGATTATTGTGATGTTTCGGTTAATTGTGATTAATTATAGTGTGGTTATATATATATATATTTAGATTTTTGTGATCGATTATATATAGTTAGGGTACGGTGTACGTGTATATATATATATTAAAATTATAGGAATTATAATATTATATATTTATATTAATTGATTGATCGAATGTTTTGATTTTGATCGAGTTAAATTAGACGAAATTATATATATATGAATAATTATGGATCGAGTAGAATAATTAGACGACTATATATATATGTTCATTTGTAATTAATTAGCTAGCTAGCTAGCTAGTTAGGGATCGAGTAGATCGAATAATTAAATTATGTAATTTATAGTTTGAATATGGATATATATATATAGATCGATATATATATATATATATATATATATATCTAGCTATGAAATTTTAATTAATAAGATCATGGGTATATATACTTGCAGTTATAATTTTCAGGATGGACAAGAGTTGGATGTGTCTTCCAAGATGGGATGTAAGATATCACCGTGGAATTAGAAGTTTTGTGGAATATGTGAAGGTTAATTGTGGAGGGATGACAATTCATTATTGTCCGTGTATAAAATGTCAGTGTCGCAGCGAGCGATATCGTTTTCACATCGATAAAGTATTGGAACACTTGAAGAAAAACGGATTTTGGGATAAGTACACATGTTGGATTTATCACGGTGAGAGCTCATTAGTTGGTCAACATGATCATGGATAATTTTTTGAGAGTGGTAGTACATCCAATGATTCAACAACAAGGTTGATCAACGATATGTTTCCTCATGAGAGCGGTATATTTGCTCAAGCACCTGATATCCCTCCCACTGTTGGAGACTTCCCTCATATTGAGCCAGTCCAGCAATTACCTACAGCTGTCAACACTGCTGGTATGGACAAGTACAACAACCTCATTGTCTTCCAACATACCCCGTTGTACAACGGGTGTAATAAGACTGTTCTTGAAAGTGTTATGGGAGTAATGAAGCTCAAAGTGGAGAACAAAATGAGTGTGAAGGCTGTTGATGATTGGCTGAAGTGGTCTGGTTCGTTGTTGCCCCCCGGTCACCGTCTTCCTACCACTCATCGTAAGGTGCGACAGATCCTGAAACATCTTGGCATTTCCTACATCAAAATTCATGCTTGTAGATATGATTGTGTTCTCTTCTGGGGTGAAGATGCTTATAGGAATGATCTTGAATCCCTTGATGAATGCCCGGTATGTGGTACAGATAGGTATAAGTTGACTCCTGCCGAAAACAAGAAAGCTGTGAAGATACTTCGGTATTTTCTGCTGATAGATAGGCTAGAACGGTTGTTCATGTGTGCACACACGGCTGAAGCTATGAGATGGTGGGCCGAGAGGAATTTGCCCGACGGTGATACGCTTATACACCCTGCTGACGGAGAGGCTTGGAAGTACATGGTGAATGAGTTTTCTTATTTTGCATCAGAGATTCGAAATGTTTGGCTAAGGCTTTCATCTGACGGATTCAACCCTTTTGGCAATATGAGTCTTCAATACAGTATATGGCCAGTTATTTTGGTACCGTACAACCTTCCTCCATGGATGTGCATGAAGAAAGAATACAATATGCTCACTATGATAATTCCAGGGCCGGGTTATCCAGGAAAGTGTCTCGATGTGTATTTGAGACCCTTGATTGCGGAGCTTAAGTACATGAGTGAGCATGGTCATCCCACTTAAGTACGCGGGATGTTGTCGGGCAACGTTACCAGGGGATACAGGGCTTGTCCAGAGTGCATGACTGTTGAGTGTTGCAGACCTCATTGCAGGAAGATTGTACAGATACGTCATCGTTGTTGGCTTCCACATGATCACCCATTTCGGGAGGATATGGAGGCATTTGATGGGACTGTGGAAACAGGTGAGCAGCCGAGGAGATGGACGGGGGATGAAATATTGGAAGTGCTAAATGAATACGATTTTGGGCAACTCAGCAATCATCCTGAGATAGTGGCGTCAATACCTGACAAACCCGACAGGTATAAATTCTGGACACACAAAAGTATTTTTTGGGAACTTCCGTATTGGTCCAAGTTGCTGATCAGACACTACTTAGATGTCATGCACATAGAGAAAAGTGTGTGCGAGAGTGTGGTCGGCACAGTGTTGAATTTGGAGGGAAAAACTAAAGACGGTCCGAAAGCACGCATTGATCTTAAAAGGATAGGACTGCGAAAACATTTGTGGTTGAGAGATGAGAAGAAAAAAAATGCCACAAGCTCCTTATACCGTCAAGCCTGCCCAGAAGAATTAAATTTTTGGCTGGATGGGTAATGTCAGGTATCCTTCAGGCTATGCTGGAAATATATATAAGTCGATGTGTTAACTTTAAAGACAATAAGATGTACGGACTAAAGAGTCATGACTGTCATATACTGCTTCAACGCCTCTTCCCTGTTTTCATTCGAGGGTACCTGCCGAAAGAGGTGGTGGAGCCGTTAGTGGCTTTGTCAAGATTCTTTCAGAAGTTATGCACGAGAGAAGTGAAGAAATCGGACTTGTTGGAAATGCAACAGGACATCATTTTTATCATGTGCAAATTTGAAAGGATATTTCCTCCAAACTTTTTCGACATCATGCCTCACCTGATGCTCCATCTTCCAGAACAATTGTTACTTACTGGTCCAGTACACTACACATGGATGTATCCTATATATATGGAAATGTACGTAATGCATCTCTGAATCTGGCTATATATGTCGATCTTTAATATTATTTATTCACTTATTTTACAATATTCATAACATGCTCTGTAATGACCAATTTTATAGACAATTAGGGGACTACAAAGACTATGTGATGAACAAATCTGCACCCGAATGGTGTATCGCTGAAGCATATATTGCGCACGAGTGCGTAACGTACACCAGACTGTATTTGGGAGCGTTCGAGGACCCTCCACAACATATGCCAGTAGATGGAGCACAGTTCAACCTTTCAATCATCTCTGATGATGTTGAAGTTTCCGGAAAGTTGCCCAACTCGTACAATTTGGAACCATATGAGCTAGTCATTGCTTACTGGTCGGTATTGATTAACTGTCCAGAGTTATTGGAAAAATATGCACCTTTACTGCCCTGCCATTTCCGGTGATGTTAACTACCACAAGAAGACGTTCGCAAACTATTTTGGCAAATGGGTACGTATATAGCGGTATTGACTTGTATATGAATTTAATTGCATGTCTCGTATCATATTTATAGTTAAATTAATAAATGATTATATTCAGATGAACCATGTACAAGATGATGGTATCCCACAGTGGTCACACGAATTGAGGCTCTTGGCGCAGAAACCGGTAACTTCCAGAGTTTATCCTATGTGTAAGGTAAATGACGTGCTATTTATTTGTGAACATAGAGATGTCAGACGAAAAACACAGAATTCTGGAGTAATGGTGCATGGTGGGCAGAATGGAGTTGACTATTACGGTGTTCTCCATTCAGTTGTCGAATTAATATATGGGGAAGGCATGACCGTGCACTTGTTTAAGTGTAGATGGTTTGATACCGACCCTCAGAACACAAGGACCAATCAATACGGCATTTTTTCGGTGAATACTACTACAAGCTGGCACTACAAGAAAAAGTGACTTAGACGACGGAGAATTTCTGTCGTCTAAGTGCCTATCTCCGTCGTCTAAGTACTTGGACGACGGAAAATCCGTCGTCCAAGGTACGTGCTCCAAGTGCTGTCGTCTAAGTACTTAGACGACGGAGAATTTAATCTCCGTCGTCCAAGTTCACTTGGACCGCGGAGAACGTCCGTGGCCCATGTAGGGACTTAGACGACGGAGACTAATGTCTCCGTCGTCTAAGTCACCACCTGGGCCACGGAGATTGTTAGCTTCTCCGTGGCCCAGGTGGTGACTTAGACGACGGAGATTAATGTCTCCGTCGTCTAAGTCCCTACATGGGCCACGGAGAAGCTAACAATCTCCGTGGCCCAGGTGGTGACTTAGACGACGGAGACATTAATCTCCGTCGTCTAAGTCCCTACATGGGCCACGGAGATTGTTAGCTTCTCCGTGGCCCAGGTGGTTACCTAGACGACGGAGATTAATGTCTCCGTCGTCTAAGTCACCACCTGGGCCACGGAGATTGTTAGCTTCTCCGTGGCCCATGTAGGGACTTAGACGACGGAGACATTAATCTCCGTCGTCTAAGTGAAAAATTAATTTAAAAAAAAAATTAAATTCAAAAATATTATTATACGATTAATTGAAAAAAAATTAATTAAATTAATTAAATACACTAAATTAATAAAATAATTAAAATTAATTTGTACATACATAATCGAAAAAACCTATAATTAAAAATGAAAATATTGTTCGTAATGCGGAAATTAAGAAACGAAATAATGAACTACTAGCTAGCTAAAACACTGGAGGAGCAGATGCGCCGCCTCGTCCTCCGCCTCCAGCCGGGTCGTCGTCGTCGGGGAATGGGTTCGGAGGAGGTTGACATTGTCTTTGAGCTTGTTGCATAAGGGCGATGAGTTGGGCTATTCGCTCGTCTTGCTGGTCCATTCTTTGGCGCATGGCAATATTCTCCTCCCGTGCGATTCGAGCCTCTTCATAGGCTGCCGCAGCTTGAGAACTTCTCCGCCGCCCCGAACCTCCCGTAGATGATGACTCAGAGGTCGACAAATCTCGAACCACCTTAGGCCCGAAGTGCCTAACCTCCTTGCCAGCTCTACGACCGTAGACCTCATCCGCAATTGCTATTTGGCTCTCCACAGATAGAGGAGGCAGGTCTTCTAGCGGCACATCTGGAAACGCAAGCTGAGTGTTAGCCAATTCTTCCTGCGCACGCTCTATCACTCTTGCCTACAAAAGAATAATAAATTTATTATAATGAAATAATATTTAAATAATAATTACTATAATTATTAGCGCACACACATATATATATATATGACTTACGCCGCGTTGACTCGCTTCATTATCGAGCCCAGGCGTCACGTACGCGCTTACGCTTGCATCGAGATAAGGGTGTTTGGAGCCCTTATCCCTGTGCTCCTTGGCAATTTGAATGAGTTGCTTGGCGCCGGAAGTATGGTGCTTGTCCTTCTTCCCCCGGTTGGCTTTGTTGACACCGGAGAATTTCTGTTACACAACATAATGAAATCATTAAAAAATTTATAAGTAACTAAAATTTAGAGTATTCAATTATCTTAATTGAAATAAAAAAAGTAAATTAACACCTGAAATTGCTCATCGGCAAAGTGGTTACACAACCACTCCCACTCATCTTCTCTATCCCCACGCAGCTCTTCGGGGGGAGGCACGGGACCGTTAATTCGGAAGTACTGATGGAGCCTGTACTTCCAATCTTTGAAGATGTTGTTGGCGGTTTGGTTGATATGCCTCAACATCGCCGGATCCGGATCCACCGCAAATTGTTCCTATCAGAAATAAATTGGAAATTATAATCGTATATATTATAAAATTATATATAACTAATATTAAAAATAGTATATAATAACTAAAATTGTACGTATTACGTACCGAAAGATCCTTAAAGACTTTCGCCTTCTCCGAATCCGGCACCTCCCTCCAAGTAGGGGCAGTGATACGAACCCGGTTACGAACAATCGACCCAATGCTATGAGCCGAGAGACTTGCTAGCTGAGGTGTGGGAGGGCCACCGGTGAATTCGTCGTAAGGCAAGGCGATCTTGCTCCCGGTCGCCTTGTAAATTTTCTCCGCCTTTCCACCTTTAACGAGACCCCGAGTCTTTTTCGGTTGGGGGTCAGTGGGGGCCCTCCTTTGCTTACGGCGGGCGCTGTACATGATAGACTCGGCCGTCGAAGACGCCTGAGTACTTCCCGTTGAAGCGGTACCGGGCGTCGGAGTTGAAAAGGGGTCGACGTCATCACCGCTTGAGAGAAATGGGGCAGAGGGAATTTCCCCAGAAGGCCCCGGATTGAGGGCGTCTACCTGCGGTTGAACCCAACCGACTTGGGCCGCCAACATTTGGAGCATCTCATCTTCTGACTCCTGTTGGGCTTTCTTCTTCCCGGATGTGATCTTTGGCGGAGCCATTTAAACCTAAGAGTACGTACGGTGTTAAAATACCTACTTACCATAATAATTACAACGACGGAGAATTTACGCTAATTAATTAAGTACGTTTAAGATTTAAATAGAGTACACTAGCTTGGCATTTTCGGTCGTTCAATGGACGTGCGACCCGCGCGATAAAGTGTAAATTTTCAATTAATCAGCCTTGGTTAAATCGAAAAACATGGCCAGTTAGGGATAGAGATAACGCGAGAGGCAGGACTAATTTCGACAAAAGTCTTTCTTAGTCCAAATCCTGTCACCAGTCATAACCCGTTTCTAGACACCATGTCCGACATTCGGCCAATTTTTCGAAAATTTACACTCCCTCAAGTCCTTTGCAAACTCCGCCCTCAACCTCGTGTCCATAACTTCACTTAGGTTATGGTGTGCGGTGATGAAATCCACACATCACGAGGGGTTAAGGAGATAAGCAAGGAAAAGAGGCGCCATCTATTCCAAAGAGTGCGACTTAATTACACCAAGCCTATGTACTAAATTTAAATCGAACACGTACTACCATGCAATTTACTAGAAAATACATATAATTATCAATTAATTATTATTTATCATGCATTTAATAATAATTATTCATTTACCAATATAATCAATTATTATTATTACTATTATTTAATTTTAACTAATAATTATTCATTACCAAATAATTAACAACTAATAATGATTACTAAATAATAATAATAACAAGAAAATAATTATTATAATTACAACTATTTATTATTTAAAACTAATAAATTAAAAGTATTTAGAATTTAAATAATTAAACAAATAAAAAAATTGTTAAAGAGTTAAAATTTCGAATTATTACCTCGTCGGAATTTCGCCGGAATATTGGAAGAGTAGAGTCGTCGGAGAGGGGGAACCACGCCGGAAAATTGGTCGTCGGAGCGTCGCCGGAGGAGGATCGCCGGAGTGAGAGAGAGAGGAGAGGAGAGTATAGAGGAGGAGATGGAATGATGAGAAAATGAGGGGGGGGTGCTCCTCCTTATATAGAGTTTCACTTAGACGACGGAGCACTATTCTCCGTCGTCTAAGTGCACTTAGACGACGGAAACAGTGTTTTCCGTCGTCTAAGTGAAGAGTCAAATTTTTTCGAACCGGCGCCAAATAAATGGGCGGGCCGTTTCACCGCCATAAAGGTTGACTTAGACGACGGAAACAGTGTTTTCCGTCGTCTAAGTGGAATTTCAAGCGGCGCCAAAAATTGAGGCGGCAAATCGAACCGCCATGTAAATATTGACTTGGACGACGGATATGTCGTTTTCCGTCGTCCAAGTGTTCACTTGCACGACGGAAAACGACATATCCGTCGTCCAAGTCAATATTTACATCGAAAAATAATAAAAATTTTATTCGAACCGCCATGGTAATTTGAACCTAGACGACGGATACGGTCATTTTCCGTCGTCCAGGTGAACACTTGGACGACGGAAAATGACCGTATCCGTCGTCTAGGTTCAAATTATGCAAAAAAAAATATTTAAATTAATTCGCTAGGAATTTAGCGATCTGTCATTCGAGTGAAATAGTCGTACAATATCGATGAACGCATCGTATATATAAACAGATAAATTTGAACCGCCGAATAATTTTACGTTTTGAAAGTTGTTATGTATCGACTAATCTTTAAGACTTTAGTGTTCACTTGTAGTTGCTGATTTGCAGCAGAGTACTAACGAAATTGAATTTGGACAAAACAACCGTTGGATATGTTCGTCGTAACATAATATATAATTACTATAAAGGACCAGGAAATAATAAGTTCGGGAAGGGTTTCATCGGCACAGTCAACCGCAAAACCGAGAATTTCACAAACCGGAAACGTGGATACAGGACATTTCGCAACTCCGATTTTCGAACCGTCGAAGCTCACACACCAAGAATATACTACTCTAAAGTCTTGACGAAAAGAATACGCATTCGAAGATGGTCTAGATGGTCGTTGTCTTAGAAAAAATTACGAAATTTACACCTGGACGACGGATACGACATTCTCCGTCGTCCAAGTAGACACCTGGACGACGGAGACGCTAATATCCGTCGTCCAGGTGTGTACTTGGACGACGGAGAATGTCGTATCCGTCGTCCAGGTGAATATACCCTGAATTCAGGGGTTAGGGGTCCTTAGGGTTTAGGGTATAGGGTTTGTCACTTGGACGACGGAGACAGTCATTCTCCGTCGTCCAAGTGTGTACCTAGACGACGGATAATGCCTGTCTCCGTCGTCCAAGTGTAAAAACCCCGAATTCAGGGGTTAGGGCCTTAGGGTTTACGGTTTAGGTCGTCCCCGGTCATTTGTGTGTGCGTTCAATTATTCTGATTCAAAAATATAATTAAAAAATTGATCGATCGATCCGAACTGCTAGATTTAGGGTCCAAGATTTAGCTAGGGTTTTATATGAGATTGAGATTTGGCGCCAAAGGTGAATCTGCAATTAATTTCTCCGTTCTCGGTTAGGGGTCCTTAGGTTTAGGGTATAGGGTTTAGGGTGAATATACCCTGAATTCAGGGGTTAGGGGTCCTTAGGTTTAGGGTATATATACGACTGTCTCCGTCGTCCAGGTGAATATACCCTGAATTCAGGGGTTAGGGGTCCTTAGGGTTTAGGGTATCGGGTTTGTCATCTGGACGACGGAGACGACATTCTCCGTCGTCCTAGTGTGTACCTAGACGACGGAGAATGACTGTATCCGTCGTCCAAGTGTAAAAACCCTGAATTCAGGGGTTAGGGCCGTATGGTTTAGGGTTTAGGTCGTCCCCGGTCATTTGTATGTTCGTTCAATTATTCTCATTCAAGAATATAACTAAAAAAATGATCGATCGATCCGATCTGCTACATTTAGGGTCTAGGATTTAGGGTTTGAAGGGCTGCGTGAGCGAAATGTAGAGCAGCTTCAGCTTACTTTTAATAAGATCAGAGAATACACCGATGAAGTTGAAAGCAAAGAGAGGGGCCGGGACTAGAAAAACAGTCCAAAGACATTCAATTGAAACAGAGAGAAGTCGACTTAAAATCTGAGGAAGTTAAGCTGGCGGAGATCGATGTTAGTCCAGGTACAAACAACTTTTATATATATATACTACAATATTTGTGCTCTCAATAATACTATCACAAGTCAATATATATAATCATATATAGGGACCCATAATTAATCCAATTTATACATAAATAGTATTTAAAAACAATAAAACCAACCAAAGCTGGACGAGGAATCTTAAAGTCTCGACATAATAGAAATCTTTCACCTTTTTACGATGCATCGATCGATCATATATATATTACAATAATAAATTAGGGTTTACCAAGTAATGATCCTCGTCGTGTGACCGTACTCTTCGTCATAATCGTCATCATCATCATCACCGTTATCCGATTGCTCATCCTCCTCATCGTACTCAACATCGTCCGAGGAATAACCAGAGTCGTCGTCATCGTCCTCATCCTGCACGTCTTCTTCATCTACCTCAATGATCTCTTCTTCAGTTAGATCTGTACAACCATCAGGCATGGGTAACCGTTCACCGTCTTGAACCAGGTCCATTATGTCGGAGCGGATGACAGAAATATTAGGCTCTTGATAGGCAGGAATGTCTCTGTCTGGTTCAGCAGCATCTTCAGTCGTCGCCGGTGTCCCTTCAATTGTCTCTGTATTCCAAACTCCTCGATGAGAGATCTGGTTCACTATTTTCCACCCGTCACCAGCTTTCGGATCGTCGAGATAGAACACCTGCCTAACTAAGGTGGCGAGAGCGAAAGGCTCATCCTCATACCAGCTTGAGTTTGTATCGACTGATAAAAGTCCCAGGTCTTCCTTTGTACGCTTGAACCATCTGCACTTGAATAGGAAAACGTTGACATCATTCCCGTAACATAGCTGAACCACATATACGATCATTCCGTAATATAGATCAGGGTCTTTCCCAACCGCTATCCCACTGTTTTGTGTTCTTCTTCCTTCATCTCGCGCCAATGAATGGAACTTCACACCGTTCACAAAACATCCCGGATAAATATAGTGTTTAATCGGCTTCCCTGCTAGCAAGTGCTTTGGCCAAGACCACCACCCCCCGTGGTTTTCGGATTTTTGCAGATCAATCATCTGCGAAAATGGAAAAATGTAAGGGTTTACTTTCTACAAATTAAACATGCATGATCTCAATATGTATATAAATCACTAAATACGTACCCATTGGAAGAAATAATCGGGGAACTTTTTCTTAACCATTTTCTCAATCCACGCCGAACTCTTGTCTGGATATAACGCCTGAAGCCTCTCCCTGTATGACATCATGTACGGCTCAACTTCGTCACAGTCTCGTAACACTACCCAATGTGCCTCAATAAGTTCTTCCTGTGTTAACGTTTCCTTTAATACTCCTCTAAACGGTCGGACGACATTGGTGACGACAGAAAGATTGATGCGGGCACTGGGATCGGAGGCAGTTGGAGGTGGTGGATCTTTGAGGTACCTGTTGCAGTAAGTAACGCACTCATGCATTAGGTATGTCTCTGCTATGGAGCCATCCGGAGCCGACCTGTTTTTGACGAATGACTTATACTGTCCAAGCTGTCTACAAAATTAATCAAACGTACAATAAAAATAAGTACATGCATATAGCTAGCTAGTAATCTCCAGTGGAACAAATTATGAATCGAAAAACCTGTATAATTAATTAGTTGTACGTACCTTTCTTGAGGATACATCCAAGTGTACTGGACCGGACCAGAAATGAGAACCTGCTCGGGCAGGTGGATCATTAGGTGAATCATTATGTCGAAGAAAGCAGGAGGAAAAATCCTCTCTAGTTTGCAAATGATGTGCACAATTTGTTGTTGCAATTCCACGACATCTGACTTCTTTAATTCTCTGGCGCATAACCTCTGCCACCATCTGCACAATGCCACTATTGGTTCTACGACGTCGCGAGGCAAATATGGTCGAATTACCACTGGAATCAGACGTTGCAGCATAACGTGATAGTCATGTGTCTTTAGACCAACAAACTTGTGTTGCACCTCGTCCACTGCTCCAGTTATAGTAGCTGCATACGTGGCCGGATAACGAACGCCCTTAAACCAGTGAAATACAGAACGTCTAAGTGTCGGCTTCACTGTGTACGGTGCAGCTGGCATCTTGTTGTACACTCCTTTCCTATCCCTCCTCAACCACAAGGGACGACGTAGATTCATTGATTCCAAATCTTTGCGCGCTTTGGGAGTATCTTTAGTCTTGAACTTAATACCGAGAATTGTTCCCACCACGCTGTCGCACACATTCTTTTCTATGTGCATCGCGTCCAAGTTGTTCCTCAGCTTCAACTTCGACCAGTAAGGGAGTTCAAAGAATATACTCTTGTGATCCCAATAGCTCAGATCATGTGGAGGAATTGGATTGCATTTCTTTACATCCGCGTCGTTAGTCAACACACCAAAGTCGAAATAGCTCAACCTCTCTAAAATCTCTTCGCCCGACCAACTACGGGGTTTAGGATTGTTCTCTACCGTCCCGTCGAAATGAGCTTCATCCTGTCGCCAAGGGTGGTCGTGAGGGAGCCATCTACGGTGACCCAAGTAACACACCTTCCCTGCGTGCCAACTAGAGTTCACGTCGTCCAAACATATAGGACATCCATTATATCCTTTTGTCCTGCACGCTGCCAACATCCCATACGCTGGAAAATCGCTGATCGTCCACATTACGGCAGCCCTCATCGTGAACATCGTGTCAGTGAATTTGTCATAAGTTGGGACTCCATTTTCCCACAACAGTTTCAGCTCGTCGATCAAAGGTCTGAGGTAGACATCTAAGCACTTCCCTGGAGATTTAGGACCTGGAATTAGTACAGTAAGGAAATTAAATTCCTTGTTCATGCACATCCACGGAGGCAGGTTGTACGGCATCAGAATTACTGGCCAAGTGCTTACGGCGGAGCTATTACTTCCCCAAGGATTGAATCCGTCTGTAGATAGGCCGAGTCTAACATTTCTAACCTCTGCAGCAAAGTTTCCGAATTCTCTGTCGAAATGTTTGAAACCCTCCCCATCCGCGGCGTGTCGCAGGACATCGTCATCTATTCGCTTTTCTGCGTACCATCGCATCGCCTCTGCTGTGTGTAGAGACATGTACAGGCGCTGCAATCTGGGAATCAAGGGAAAATATCGAACAACTTTCACAGGAATTCTCTTTTTCGAACTCTTCCTATTCACCTGGAATCTGCACTGGCCACATACGGGACAATAGTCCAAATCTTTATACTCTTTGTAAAATAGCACACAATCATTCGGACATGCGTCAATTATCCTGTACTTTAGGCCGAGGCTGCTCAAGATATTTCTAACCTTATAATGAGATTTAGGAAGATTGTGATCATCAGGAAGCAACTTACATATTTGCTCCTGAATTTCGTCAAAAGCACTGACTGACATTTTGTGCTTCACTTTTATCTTCATTTGCTCCATCACATATTGCAACACATTCTCTCGACATCCAGGGAACACCGGGGTCTGCGCTTCAAGTAGCATCCGGTTGTACTTATCCATCTCACTGGTGTCAGTGGCCAAGCTAGCAGCGGGGAATGTGTCATCATGCTCATGAGTGGTACTGTAACCTCCGTCTTGGTGTTGGTGTCCACTATGACTAAATCCCGGAAACGCATCATGGACCAAATCTACAGTTGGATTGCAAGCTGGGGGTCCGGCACCACTGCCGCTGGATGAGGCACCATGGTAACTGTACCCTGAGCTGAAGTCTGCTGCGCTGAACTCTACTGCTTCACCATGCTCGCTCCATGTAGTGTAACTCCACATCATACCATTTTCGTACAGGTGTTGCACCATAACATTAACCTCCGCATACTGACAATTAAGACATTTCTGGCACGGACACCTGAAACGCTTCTTTCCATGACCATGTTCTATCGCAAAATTCACAAATTCGCTAATTCCATCCATATACCGGACATCACATCTATTCTTTAACTTCATCCAACTCTTGTCCATACTGCTACAAAATATGCAAAAAAAAATAATTATTACATATATATATATTAGTCCATTAATTTACCATTAATTATACGTACTCGATCTACATCGATCCATCAAATTACGTACGTAATTTAATCTGTATATATAGCTAATTAACATTCATGCATGTATGTACGCACGTACGGTTTCCCTAAATATATATATATTTAATCATGCAAATTTTAACTGCCTACGTACGTACCTGCTGGCCTTCTCGATATCTGCAGTTAATTAAGCTAGCTAGTGATCGAACACCGGAGATCCGATCCTTTAATTAATTTCTAGCCCCGGCCTAGCCTAATCCGGCCTTCTCCTTCTCCTTCGATCTCAAAAATTCCCCACGGGAGAAAATATAATGGAATGATCGAAGCTAAGAGAGTTTGGCATGGCCTATATATATAATGCTTCACTTAGACGACGGAGGTGTCGGTACGTCGTTTAAGTGGAACTTACACCACGACGTGTCGGTCCGTTGTCCAGGTGATCACTTCTCCGTGATCCAAGTCACACTTAGACGACGGAGAATTACATCTCCGTCGTCTAAATGTTACTTGGACCACGGAGATTTCTCCGTGGTCCTCGTAACACTTAGACGACGGAGATGTAATTCTCCGTCGTCCAGGTGATAACCTGGACCACGGAGAAGTCTCCGAGGTCCAGGTTCTTACCTAGACGACGGAGAAATTTCACATCCGTCGTCTAAGTGTTACTTGGACCTCGGAGATTTCTCCGTGGTCCAAGTCACACTTAGACGACGGAGAATTACATCTCCGTCGTCTAAGTGTGACTTGGACCACGGAGAAATCTCCGAGGTCTAAGTGTAACTTAGACGACGGAACTAATACTGTTCCGTCGTCTAAGTCCTCTTTTCTTGTAGTGTGGTATGAAGATGATCCGTTTGTTTTGGCCACGGCGGTGAAACAATTGTTCTATCTTGATGATCTTGTGCATAAAGATGCGTGGAAAGTGGTTAACCATATTCTTCCAAGAAACATATACAGTGCCTCCACCTTTGGTGTGACCTCGGATAATGAAGAAGTTAGTGCATACCATGAGCTGAACACAACTGGTATTCCTGAAACCTCAACAATTCGCCTTAATAATGTGATACAGGGCAGTGTGGTACGAATTCCTCAACTGAATCTTATTCATGTTAATCAAAATGAAGACAATGAAGACTCAAGTGACGAGGGCTTACACATCTTACCTGAAATCAACTCGGAAACCGAGTAAGACTCAAGCGATGATTCTGACTATGCGCCTTAGTGTATGTATGTGTTAATTTGAGTTTGAACATGCAATGTAAAATGATGTGTATGAAGATGATCGACTTTCACTTAATTGGATCGATGTAATTAATTAAAGTAGATACTTTGTGTAAGGAGCATTTTTTATAAGTTAGGAAAAAATACTCATAGCCTTTTTGTATAGATATATAACTAGAGTTCGATCTCTTATTGTTTATAGTGTGAGGAACAAATTTATTAAGCTAAACAATACTTTCATCAAATCGAGTACTACAACTACGAACGGAAACAATTTTATGCAACATCAATTAAAATCATCAATTGTGTCGATTAAATTGCTAAATACCTCGGATAATGAGAGAGATCGAGAGAGAGAGAGAGATTTGAATTAATCGGTAGTTCAACAATATGTTTTATAAGTTTTTAAGTTTTTTTTAGATAAAATCATGTCAATTAAGTTTTTTTGGAAAAATAGAGATCATAAATTGAGCATTTTTTACCATATATGGTGTAATAAGTTAGATTTAAAAAAAAATTAAATGCCATTTTAATTTAGGCTTTTAAATAATTTCTATTTTTTTTTCTAATAATTTCGTATTATTAAATATTATTAAATATTGA
This sequence comes from Geum urbanum, assembly GCA_946800695.1. Lineage (NCBI taxonomy): Eukaryota > Viridiplantae > Streptophyta > Magnoliopsida > Rosales > Rosaceae > Geum > Geum urbanum. The sequence goes on along the minus strand of OX327002.1, from coordinate 45,942,501 downwards.
GTATACTATATATAACCGGCATATGAAAAAAAAATTAAAAACAACTATAACCAACGATATTCATATCAAATATCGTCGGTTATACTATGGCCGACGATATTACTTATATCATCGGCTATAGTTTCGTGTTATATTTCCCAGCGCAGCCGTTTTGGGCAGAACGAAACTGCCCAAAACTATCTCAATCTGCTCCGATTCCATTTCTGCCGCCGCCGTCGTTCAAGCAAGCTTTTCATCATCAAGCCGTCGTCCATCGATCCTCAAGTCTCCAAGCACCTACATCAAAATCCAAAAAACAGCTAATTAAATCCCTAACCCTTAATTAATCCCCAATTTCGAATTTTTTCTACATTTAGGTTAGATTTTTATTTGTTTAGTTTGTTTATCGATAATGTGGATGTTTGGATGAATTGTGTGAAAATATATTGGATTATTGTTGAATTTTGTGAATTGTTGAAATTATTGTTGATTTTTTGGATTTTTAATTAGAATTATTGGATTATATATATATAGAGGAGCTTAATTAATTATTGGATATTATTGAATTTTTTTGTGTTGATTTTTTGGATTGTTGGAATTATTGGATTATATTGGGAATTATTTATATTGTTGATTTTTTGGATTTTTAATTAGAATTATTGGTTTATATATATATAGAGGAGCTTAATTAATTATTGGATTATATATTGGATATTATTGAATTTTTTAGTGCTGATTTTTTGGATTGTTGTAATTTAGTGGAATTATATTGAGAATTATTTTGAGCGTCGAATTTTTGGATTAATTGGAATTATTTTGAATTTTTGCAATTTAGTGGAATTATATATGAAGAAATTAATATATAATGAAATTAGGTGATATAATGGAAATTTTATGTGAGTGGAAGGATTTTAATTTTAATTTTATATGAAATTAACTTTAATTTTATTGTTGATTTTAAAAACTGTATAAAATTGAGTATCACTACAACATTTTTGCTCATTACCGGCGATTTAAAAATCGCTGGCAATAGTTTTCCATTATTGCCGGCGATTTTTAAATCGCCGGTAATGAGCAAAAATGTGGTAGTGTATGTTACGTAACTTTTATAGCAACGATGAATTAGTTGAATTGCGGTGCTTCCCGAGGGGGGTCGAGGAGGAGGTCGAGAGGGAGAGGGAGATCGGGACGTGGGGATGAGGGCACCGGAAGTCGGTCCGCATCAGGATCCACCAGCGTCGGCAACACTTACAGCATTCCTCCCACCTCTCGGCACCGTACACTTCTGGGTGAGGGACAACCTCAACAGCAGCAGGTCGAGCCTGCTCGATCCTCAGACGCGAGGAGGCTTTATGAGGTCAGTCGCACGCCGGAAACGGATAGTGCGACTCAATCCTCGGTCCGAATGCCGGAGATTCATCGCGAGGACCCTTCCCCATTCACCCACCAGACTCCTCATTCTTCCGAGGAGGCTGGTGGATCGACTCGGTCCTCGGCCAGGATGCGACTATGCCCGCCGTCTACCCTATTCTTATCGTTGGAAATCCCGACGATACCTCTCGTCGATTCCACGGGGATGCCTGTTCCAGGACAGCTAGGGTTCATTACCACGGACCAGGCATACGCGTATGTACCCTTCCCGGAACCTCTCTGGAGTGTGAGGATTCCGGGACAACGCACCGACGAATCAGGTAAATATTAATTAGTGATATCTTTTTACTTAGTAATATTTAAATTCAATTAGGTGTTGATGTTTAAAAAATCGTCTACATATATATGTGATAGGCGAGATCGTGCCCGGTGACAAACAAAAAAGAACCAAAGGCCCCGTTGTCGGCAAGTTACTGGACGACGCCATTCAGGCTAGCGGTGGTGGCCAAGTTATGATTCCGACCGGGGATAGAGGGCAGGTGATCGAGGGAAAGGTCACTCGAAAGTACGCAGGGATGACATGTAGCATCATACGGGATAAAATCCCAATGTTGTGGCCAGATTGGAATTCAGTGCCGCAATCCGTCAAATATGAGCTGAATAATGCATTGTCAGTGAGTAGAATTGTATATTCATTATGTATATTTTCTATATAAATTTTTAATATTATTGATATATATATATATATGCATTGCAGAGGTGGTTCCGCGTGGACAACGACATTAGACCCACGTGGGCGGATGAAGTGCAGGGGAGCAGGTTACTAGATTCATTTGTTTCGATTTTTTCGTTTATTTTGATTATGTTCATAAAATGTTGTAAGTTACTAACATTTGTGTTTTATTAATATAGGTATAAGGAGTGGAAGGGCGAGCTGAAAAAACATTGGAAAAAGTACAGCGACGATCGTTCTGGTACCCCTAGCGAGTTTCGTTATAGGGAGTACGAGTGGCGATGGCTTGTGGTTCACTTCAACAACCCGAAATTGAAGGTACGCAACCTTCGATCGATTAAAATTTTGTTTTATCGTACTTCCCCCAAATTATTTGGCTAATATTTTTTTGATGTTGGATTAATCGAGCAGGCTATTTCTGAAGTCAACACAAGGAACCGGGCCAAAAACACAAAAAATCATCATGCCGGTTCCAGATCATACTCGGGTTGGATCGAGGAGGCGGCCAACCACCCAGAAGTCCCTCCGCTTGTCTATACGATGTAGCACGCGTATCCGCAGTCCCCCGAATATGCTGTAAGTGTCTTATAACAAAATAAACATATTTCTTATTTTTTTAGATTGTTTACATTAATTAATATTTTATTTTTCTTTGTCAATTAGGCGAGAGTTCAGGAGGTGATTCCGGAGGTGTTGACTCAAGTGGTGAGAGAGCGCTATCCCAACACCCCCGATGCGGAACTCCCGATTGATCAGATTGATCAATCTGATCCGATCGTAGCGGCCAGGATTATGTCAACTGCGATCCCTCCAGGGAAGAACACTTTCTACTGCAGGGGTTCCGGAAAGTGGGGTCAAGGGCTGCTGAAGAAGACCCCTGAATTCTCTCACGGATCGAGATCATCTTCAAAGACTAATGAGCTACAGGAGCAGCTTCATAGGCAAGCGATTGAGATGGAAGCTCAATGGCGTCGGATGGAGGAGATGGAGCAGGCGCGAGCCGCATAGCAGAATCGGTTGGCCGAACAACAGCAGATGATGGGGACATGGATGCAGCACTGTTATGCACAGTTGCATGCATCTGAAATCCAGATAGCGCCCCCGCCCATTTTCGGTGCGCCACAGCCACAGCCTCAGCCTCAGCCAGATCAAGACCAACCAAGTTATGACGATCCGTTTGACCACATAGACTTAGGACCCCCGTAGATTTGAACAATTTCGGTTTTTTATTTTAATTATTTACTACGTACGCATATGTATACAGATTTGAACGATTTCGATTTTTTATTTTATTTATTTACTACTATAGTTTCAATAGTTGTTTATTTTCAATTTGAACAATATTGGTGATTTTTTGGGAATGCAGGTTCTGGTATAAAACCCAGAACTTGCAAAAAAAAATTAATTAATAATCACTATAACCGACGATATATGTCAACATCGTCGGCTATAGTTTTCTCCATGGTCAACCATTTTGACCATGGCAAAAACTATAGCTGACGATGAAATCGTCAGTTATAGTTTCAAACTATAACCGACGATATTGTCTCGTTGCATTTAGTCACCTTTTTTTTCCAACGAATAACCTAATTCATCGTCGGTTATAGTATCACCGACGGTGGATTACCGACGAGACTATAACCGACGATGAGTTGTCGGCTATAGACTATACCCGACAATAAAATAGGACAGACCGACGACACCAAATCGTCGGCTATAGACATTCTTTTGGTAGTGTTGCCTTCCTCATGCATAGAATTGAAATTAGAGTCAGTAGAGTGTGCTGCACAAGTGGGCAGGTCTGAAACACATAAAATGTGCATTGAGAACTAGAAGATCTAACAAATAAGAATAAAGTATTATTCGGGAAGAAGATTTCCGGTTGGCGAATGGCACGTATGATATGAAGCTGTTAATAGATTATAAATCTCTTCTGCTTGATGAATTCATGCATTAGTTTTATTATCTTCCGTGCAAATTCACTACTGAATCATACGAGCCTGATGATTAAACAGAACAAGGCAAGAAATATAATCCACTTCTCCAGTGCAATATAATCATAGAAAGTCAAGAGAGAACTTCAACTCTAAGAAAAGGTATCTATCATTGGTAGTAGAGATCGATTAGTTTTGTGTATGCGCGCATATGTATCTATAAGTGGTACGGCCGATTTACATATCTAATTAAAGTTTATCAAAAGGTTTATGTTTTATTGGCGTATGAGGCGGGGTTTAAGTCTTGATAAGAGACGCAACAACAAACTCAGATGCATGGGTCTCTCCCAAATGCAGCAGGATTTGGAGAGGGCATGCACACATTATATATTTGAGATCGAAATGGATTTTGTAGGATTGTCTCAAATATCTAAGATTCTAAGCCATACTTGTTTTTAATTTGGTGGAATATTGTTGGACTGATTCGAACGATCGAGTGCATCGAAAGATTAATCGAGGGAAACAATGTTACAAAGGAAAGTGCAAAAGGTAGCTGCTAGTCATCGTCGTACTACGTTTGTTATTTTACGTACCTGTATATGCTTTGCGCTCACCTATCATCGATCAACTTCACATTCAATTCGATCCAGTTCGATCGGTTATTTTGAAACGAATATACATTATTAAGGAAAGGACGTAAATACGCATTACGTACGTATTTGTGTGTGTACGTGTACGTAAATTGCAGAATGGTACAAAGCTCAAACCGTCCTCCAATTGTGTTCTCATTCTCATATGCAAATAAACGAAGAAAGAAGAAGACAATTCCCCAAGTGGGGGTGGTGATGTCTTTCAATTCAGACGGAAAAGAAGATTCAAGTCTTATCAGTTATTGCGCGGTTGTGATCGATTTGGCAAGTTTTCCAGGTTTTGATCGATTTGAATTGGAGCTTTTCGTGGCCACCAAGCACAGAAGAGAGCCAAAGAGATCTAGAGAGAGAGAGCGCGCTAGGTTTATTCAGGAAAAGTTAAAAGCTTGAGTTTGGATTTGGGGGTGGTTATTAATGGGTGGTGCGTAGTTCACCCCATAGTTATGGCATGGTTACGGCACATAGATTGATAGATAGATATATTAGTTATGGAGGGCAGGTCTCTACTCGGGAAAGACACAGTGCGGTTCGAGTCACGTCAAAATTTCATTTCGTCTTTTTCTCTCATATTATTCGGAGAGAGAGAGAGAGAGAGAGAGAGAGAGGGAGAGAGAGCTTATCGTTTAGAGGGAGGACGAACGAGAGTCGGCATTATTACTAGTAGTAACCGGTAGCTGCGCCAGAGAGAGAGAGAGAGAGAGAGAGAGATCAAACAAATAAAGAAAAACCAATCCAATCTCTTCGAGCTTTTCAGACTCCCGGAAATCAAACCATTATCAGCATCGAAGATAATTCCAAGTCTCTGTCTTGCTCACACACTCACACTGAGGAGGAGGAGTGAGAAGTGTGTATATATATATATACATGGTAAGGGAATGAACAGTTTGAATCAGTGGCTGGTTGAAAACAACTGAAAGATGAATCACTGCGTTCCCGATTTCGAAATTGAGGACGATTACTCAATCCCGACTCCTTCTTCAACTCACGCCAGAAAATTCACCCCGTAAGCACATATATATATATATTTATTATTTTTGATTTCTTTTGTTTTCAGAGCTCGAATTGCTTGATTGATTATGGGATTAATTTGGTGAAAATACATATATATATGAGATTAGGCCAGACGACGATATCATGGAGCTTCTATGGCAAAACGGTCAGATAGTGATGCAGAGAACGACAGCCCAGAAGAAACCCGAACCTAACCGAACTCAACCGCAACCTACAGAGAACCAAAACCAAAACCAGCAGCAGCAGCAGCATCTGTTTATGCAAGAAGACGAAATGACCTCTTGGCTACAGTACCCTCTTGGTGACGACGATACTTTCTGCGCCGACCTTCTTTACGCTTCTGCCGATTCCAATGCAACTACCGCCGCCGGAAATCCTCCGCCGATCACCGGGGCGCCGCCGCTTCCTCGCCCGCCTATTCATCCGCAGCAGAGGAGGACTGACCAGCTCCCGAACTTCCTCCACTTCTCCAGAAGCAGCAACAACCAGCCGCCTCGGCTCGCATCGTCGTCGGGGTCCAAGAGCGTGGTGAGGGAATCGACGGTGGTGGACTCCAGCGACACGCCTCTGCTGGCCCCCACCCCCTCCTCCAGGCCTAATAACAACAACAGCAACGATGCTGCCGAGACGAGCGGCGGCGGAGGAAGAGGACTCGCGCGTGCCACGTCGATCGGCACATCTTCCGGGATAGACTTGAAGACGTGCGACATGTCGTCTCCCGGGAGCGCTAGCGCTAGCGGCGAGCAGATATCTTCTCAGAAACAGCCACCGGCGGCGGCGGCGGCGGAGGATCGGAAGCGAAAGGGGAGGGAGACCGACGACGCCGAGTGTCAGAGCGAGGTCAGTGTTTCTCGTTATCCCTTTAATTAATTTTAAACTGCGTGCGCGCTAATTAATTTCAATTAAAAAAGAAGAAGCTTAGCTTAGCTTAGCTTAGACCACCTGCACCGGTGGCTGCTCGAGCAGCCACTTCCGAGCTCGTCAACGAGCGGTCGTCCACGACAGCACGCACCGCTGCACGCCGAGCTCGTGCTGCTCGCCGGTCGACCCCGCCTCTCCTCGTCTCACCCACTCCGTGGCCCCACCCGTGCTCGTGCCGAGCGGTCGCCGACGACTTTGGCGGCCCCCACGCCTTGCTCGTGCTGAAAAGCAGCACCGGTGCAGGTGCTCTTAGCTCAGTGGGATAGCATAGTGTGTCCGAATATTCTCTCTCGCTTTCCCGAGTAGCGGGTGGGGGATGGTGACGTCCGCCGTCCTAGGAGGCTAGGGACTAGTACACCCGAGATCATGAGCCTTACACGCGTTGCGACTAGCTTGCGCTCACTATCAATGCAATTTTCTATTATAATCGACATTAATTAAGGGTGTTGTTCAACAGGATGTTGAGTTTGAATCTGCGAGTGCAAAGAAGCAAAACCGGGGATCAAGTTCCACCAAGAGATCACGAGCCGCCGAGGTTCACAATCTCTCTGAAAGGGTACGAATGACGAGTACTGAAAGTTGAACGAAGCAGTTTTTTCAACTTGTGTTAATCTATGGTTAGTTTCTGTACCAATGTTGAATATTAGATTGTTGTACGTGCAGAAGCGTCGAGATAGGATAAACGAGAAGATGAGGGCTTTACAAGAACTCATACCTCGCTGCAACAAGGTTGGCATTCATGTCCAATGAAAACTAAAGTTTTTCTTTGCGTCCTAGAACTTGATTTACTTGTTAACTGTTACTTTTGCAATCTTAGTACCGTTTAACAGTAATTTTTCTTTTCTTTTCTTTTTTGCTTTTTTTGGTTTGTATATCAGTCAGACAAAGCATCGATGCTGGATGAAGCGATTGAGTACTTGAAATCACTTCAGCTACAAGTACAGGTATGCTCTTGTTCTTTCATGTGCTTTGTAATGCTGTAGAACAATAGTCCAGTCTCCAATTAGTCCAATAACAACAGAACTCAAAAAGTGACAAATTAATGGCTCAACCAAATTTGGTTTTTCAACATCGGAGAGTCGAGATACAATAGGAGAGCTCATGCATTATTTATGACAAAATCAATTTGTAACCAATTTCTGCAGATGATGTCCATGGGATGCGGCATGGTCCCTATGATGTTCCCTGGTGTTCAGCCGTATATGGGAATGGGAATGGGGATGGGGATGGGGATGGGGATGGGAATGGATATGACTCGGCCTGTGATGCCATTTGCAAATGTGTTAGCTGGTTCCCCGATGCCAACAGCAGCTGCAGCGGCTATGGGGCCGAGGTTCCCTATGCCAGCATTTCAAATGCAGACTATGCTTCCCAATGATCCTAGCAGAGTCCATTCCACAAATCCTCCTGAACAAATGTTGAACTCACTTGGGACACAGAATCCGTCTCAGCCACGAATGCCAAATTTTGCGGATCCTTATCAGCAGTACTTCACTTCCCAACAGATGCAGTTACCACTACAGCAGGTACGAGTATAACATAACATTACCTGCACCAATGAGTCCCTACATAGTTTTTGTATGTTTCTCGTCTTACAGTGACCTTAGGCCCTTAATGTAGAGAGAAATTTTGTTTAGGAGTCTAAAGGTTTTAATGTGATCACACTAAAGATATCCTCTTTACCAGTACATTCTCTTCCTCAGATTTGAAATCAAGTTTTCAGCTGTCTGTAACACAAAAACAAAATCATCCTACTCGGGTGCGATTTTTACTTGTATTTATCTGTTCATTTCTTATCTCAGAATCAAGCTATGGGCCAGCCAGGCAATAGCAAGGCGAATTCCAGCAGGGGACCTGAGAACCATGAGAGTCATCAATGAGGTATGCCTTTGTCTTCTATCTAATTTCTTTGTTTAAAAGTTGATGATTTAGTCTAAAAGTGGATGATTTAGTTTATAGATGTAATAGGTAGGAAGGATTATATGAAAGTGCAGATGGTAGCTTATTTCAGTCCAGAATGAATAGTCATTGCATTTGCGTCACGTCGAGATACTCCTCCTCAATCCACTGAAACACCGAGTCTTATCAATGAGCTCTCTCTTACACATTCGTTCCTTTTAAATTTACTGGGTAGTTTTTATGACTGAATTGAGAATTACACTTCCGTCATAAGAAATTGTCCGCTCATTTTCCTTGGAGATCGAATGGGATTGTAGAAAAGATGTACGTGGATTAGATCGTAGATGTCTAACTCAAAATGTACCTAGAATCCTGTGTCACCTGCCTTTAGGATGTTTGTGCATTGTGTTCGTTATGGTGGCTCGGAGATGTTCTGAAGGAAGCTGGGATGATATTAAACTGATAACGAACTCTTTTTGCACTGCAGGTTCAAATTTTGGCGGATCAACCACAGAAGGCTCTTGCTGGCCAAGTTTTGTAGTCTTAATGCTCTGCGTAGCTTTTCTTGTCTGGCTAATGCCATTGTAACAAAGCTAACCTGTAATGATTACAACCCCATAGGAATATAATATATATATATGGTAATGTTGTTACTCCTTGCATGGAACTTGTTTAGTACTTAGAATTTCAGGTATAGATTTACTGATCTCGTATTTCATGGAGGTGCATATCGCTGTCGCCACATTCCGTGTTTTCCTGTGCTATAGAGGAGATCTTTCTGAGTCATTGCTCTTTCGCTTTCCTGGCCTGGATTTCGATTGTCGTATAAATCCAACGAGATGGGTTCTCTCTGTGTCTTGTCGTGTTGTATGTGGTCCGATTATGCTATTTGAAACTTCAGCTCTCCACGGGAAGGAGTTAACCAGTGTGGAGGTGGTGATCAGATGTGAGATGAACGGTGATGAATATTGGGGACTGATCACTGTATAGTACTATATACAGTACAAATGAATGTTAGTTTTAGGAAATTGCAAAACTGGAAGCAATAAGAGCGTATTCCATTGATAATCAAAGGCTCTTATATAGGAGTTTACAACAGTTGGTTTATGGCATTTTTTGCCAACATTAACGGTAACTACTTATTGTACTTTTTTTGAAAGGAATACTTACTGTACTTATCTACAATAAAACAGGAACATTAAATCTAATTTTCTATAACAATATTGAGCCTTATGAGCCATACTGAGTGACTTACAGCATTGAACCTGGCTTGTCATCCACACACTAGAAATGTTATGCATATAACTTGACAAAGTTCTCATAAACCTTATGGCTAGTTGACACTTGACAGTGTTGTGTTTCTCTTTCTATAACTCATTTCAGTTTTGCTGAGCCCAACTTACGCAGTTACACACTACCAAAGAATTAGTCGGGGATAGAAGGGGGGTGGACAAACAAAATTCGAATTACAATAATACACTGTAACTAATAGTCTTACAAGCAGCATCCGAAGATCTTTGTATTGTTGGTAGACTTAACAGTTAGCATACGAAAGATGCAAAATGCCCGAGTGCAATTGTGCATGAAGCCTCCAGCCAAGCTATTGCACATGTGACCTTACAGGTCATAAAACCCAAATACTATATTCATATCCCTTGCGCAGATAGATTTGTGCAACAATACAGGAGGCAGCCCTCTACATTCTCATGCAATGACAACATGTGTTTGGTAGATCCAAAGTTGTAGATAATGTAAACTTTTGAAATCTCTCGAAACTTACTCTTGTCCAACTATGACAGCCTGTAGTTATGGGTTGATAGTAGCCAAGATCTGATGACAGAATTATTCAGCTCATTAGTGGTACGATAATTTATTCACAAAAGCTTTAAATAGATGATAGAAATCATTAAGTGGCAAGAGAAGGCACCACCTTGTCAGTAAATATCCGAAACACTTCCACATCCATAGCTTTATCAAGTTCCTAATAGCAAGCAAAATACATGATCAGCAAAAATACAAGCTCGAGAGTGTTAATCAATCATGTCTAAATGATATATACATTTAACAAGGACAATACTTTTCTATGGATCAAAATGTTAGTACTCACATTCTCTGCCTCTGGGGAACAATCTATACTCTGAATGAGTTTCTGAAGACTTTCATCTTTCAAGGCATCACGAAGTTCACTGGAAGAAGCTGCAAGAGAAAACCAACAGGGTCCAATAATTAGAAAGACAACCTTGCAAGTCCTTGATTCAAAAAACAAAAAATCTTTTTTGTTATCAACAAATTATTCAATGCAGATATTTTCAATTCCACAAGAAACGGGAGAGATTCCACCATCAACCATGTGGAAATGGGAGACAAATCTGGAGCTCCGGATGATGCATCAAAGCAACTTTGATGTAGATTAACCCACAAAGTTCTAAAGTTATGCGGATCCATTCATAGATTAAATTGACCTTCCCAAAAAAATTATTTAATGCAGTCCTCATTTATAATTTAGGAGACTGGCAATTAAGGTCTTAGGATGCAGCAAAAAAGGGTAATCATTTATATGGCCGGACCTTGGTTCCATCAAAATTATGTATGCAATATCTCGTGCACGAAAATTATCCAAATGATTACTCATCTTTGTCACGTTCCACATTTTAGTCACTCTACTTTTCAAAACATCACTTTAGTCACTGAACTAATTGTCTATATATCACTTTAGTTACTATGTTTAAAATAAACATCACTTTAGTCACTGAACTAATTGTCTATATATCAAAAATTTGAGGTATAAAACTGACGGAGTGACCAAAGTGATATACGAAAGCAAAGTTGAGTGACTAAAGTGATATTTTGGAGAGTGACTAAAGTGTCAAATGTGACAAAGATGAGTGATCATTTCAATAATTTTTCCTACCTCGCGTACACTCCCAAGTCCCAAGCAGGTAATATCCTTACCTATAGCCTCTAGTTGCTGCCTCTCCAGCAATGCACTTGGTTCAGTAATAGTTATTGGCTTTTCTACCATAAAGTCTTGAGCAGTAGCAGCTGAAGAATAACAAATTAGCAAAACAGAACTGTCAAATCCCTCAGACAAAACATCTCATGAAGCTACCAGAAAAAAAGAAACTAATCAGCAGGAATGAAAAATGATGACTAACATACAAATTTGGATTTACTTGTTATGAAGCTATCTTTACAGAGCTAGGATAACAACCAGAATTAACACATAACTAAATAGTGTCAACATATCTCAAAATGAAAACAGAAGGTGTCAGGGTAATATTAATACTGCAATTACGAATAAAAGACGAGATAAGCAAGCCTCCTATGTCAACAGAACACTTCACTGAAAAACAAATACAACCTCTACAACTTATACAAACAATAAAGGGAGGACACATCCTTACTTTGGTTACTCTTACTTTGAAATAATAATAATAAAAAAAAACACTCTGAACTTTTCTTTGGGCATATGAAAGTAATTTCATTGTGCAAGGTAATCATGGGAACGTAACACAAATCTTACCTGGTTTTTCCTCAGATTGCACTGGAAAAACACATGTGCTTTCTGTTAAATCCAATACAATGGCTCAGATCAGTAAGAAATCTTTGAAATGAAGGGATTACTTAGATTAGTAATAGCATAGCAAGAACGCAAAGTTGAAGAGCATTATCTTTACTTCTTACAGAAGTGAGTGTTTTCTGAAGTAGGATAAATAGGCACATACCAAGACATAATCAAACACAGAAAAGTCATAAACACAGCTCAAAAGTACAAACTGATAGGTCTCCTGCCCAACAATAAGACTAAGCTTACAAACAACAATGATACCATCATGTATATAGCACAAGAATTCTTCTTTTGTGCTTAATGTAAAACATTCAATCCTAAACCATTTTATCTTATATTATAGAATTGGGTATATGAAAGCAGCTTAATCACGCAAGTTCTTACTTGGGTTTTCATCGGAAGGCACTGACGAAACGCACGGGGTTTCTGCAAAATTCAACACTCAACAGCTTATTCATCAAATCAAATAAAAGAATTGGGTAAACTGCAAAATCAAGAAAGAAAGTCGAAGTGGCAACATACCTTTGTGTTTCTTAAAACAGGGAACGGAGCAACTGCAAAGCAAAGAGTTATGTTTCAGGAATCGGAAACAGTGAGAACTGGAAAAACTGAAGGGAGTTTGGGAGTTGCATACTTACTAAGGTGCACGGCATGAGGGGCACTTGTACTTGGATTGAGCTTCGTTGCAGACTTGGCAAATTCGAGGACCCATTTGCAGCTCGCGTTTGAAGCTAATGCGACGAACACGACGAAAATTCTACAATACTCCTTAGTTTCAATACTCCTACAATTAAGACCGTTGGATTGTTTGGATGGCTCAGATAGTGACTGGATGACGGGTTGCTTCCTTCACCACTAAAACGCACTTTAGTTTTTATTTATGTTGTTTTACCCTTTCCCACAACAACAACCAAGTCCTTCTTAGATCCTCCGTCAATGGAGAGTGGTGCCAACAAAATGAGGATTGGATGATTCTATGAATTGACAGCTCTTCGCAGTCTTTCCAACTCCGCCGATTGACATCGAAAATGTTCTAATAGGTCATGGCTTCAATCTCAAACGAAGCGTGTCGTCGTCGCAAAGATGAGGAGGTAAAGGAGGAGGACCAGAATTCCTTGGCTGTGGGGATTATTGGGTTTCCACTGCAAAGCAAAGAGTTATGTTTCAGGAATCGCAAAAAGTGAGAACTGGAAAAACTGAAGGGAGTTTGTGTAAATTCAACATCGGAGCGTCGTAAATATTTATTTTTTGGATATAAATATTATGTTGCAAAAATTTGTGAAATTTTTCGGAAATTTGAATAATATATTTATTGTTTGGTTATTTATGTAGTTTGTGGAAATTTGCAAAAATTTGTGAAATATGCGGAAATTTGGGGAAAGTTGCGAGATTTTGAATATAATATTTATTTTTTGGTTATTAGCGGATTTTTTGAGGAAATTTACGAAATTTCAAATATAATATTTGTTTTTTTGTAACAGTTAATGTCGGAGGCGAACGCGAATAACCGAAATAAGAAGGATGTGAACCACCACTCTGGGTCAACTCCAATCGGTTACTTGATGGCGAAACATATAGCGGAGGGTTCCCTTGTGCCCTTCAACGACATGCACCGAGATATGTATGTCCATCCTGGAAACGAGAAGGAGGCTGAGAACTTGGTCAGTGACCACTAAATTCAAAATTAACGGAAGTTTACTATTTTCTGTGAATGTTTATGCTAGAAAACCTTAGAAGCATCTTCCCGGTATGCACATAGGTTAGAGTAGATGGTGACCGGATGAAATTTATATGTTATCTAAACTTGTAGTTCATAAAAATGGATATGTGGTGATATGTTGTTATATTGAGAATGTGGAATGATTTTTGTGCTATATTGGTTGAATTTTTATGTGTTTTCAGGTTTTTGGTAACCTTGTATTTTAGAAGAAATTATGTTAAATTTTCGGTAGAATTATCTAGGGCTGGGCATGGGACGGGATGGGACGGGATTGAGGTCATCCCACGTCCCGTCCCGGTTGTTACACGCGGGACGGGATCGGGACGCGTCTTACATTTTGAGAGTAAATCCCGCCGGGCCCAATCCCGGATGGAACGGGACGGGACGGGATCGGGACGGGACGGGCCCAATCCCACCACAAAATTGGAAACAAAAAAGAAGAAAAACTTGCTTACATTCATAAATCACAACATGCATCTATGATCTAATTACAATTACACAACTTGCTTACATTCATAAGTCACAATCCATAACCTAATAATATCAAACATAACAAGAATAACATCCATAATCTATTACACAAGTTCACATATCATAAGTTTAACAAGAAAAGAAGAAAATTAAAAAAAATTGCAATACAAGATTAAAAACATAGCAATACAAGATTAAAAACATAGCAATACAAAATTAAAATCAACGGTCAAGATCAATTTTAATTTATATATGGGACGAGACGGGCCTAACGGGACGGGAAATTTCAGTCCCGCGTCCCGTCCCGTTGTTTTTTTGATGGGACGGGACGGGACGGGATGGACATTTTTAGTTTCAAATCCCGCCGGGATCGGGACGGGACCGGGATTTGCGGGATTTGTGCCCGGCCCTAGAATTATCGATCATATTAGTCTTTTTTTTATTAATAATTTTCAATTTTTTATCTTATTGTAGGTGAAGTTGATGCAGTTGGTCGATGAGCAGTTTGCTGATAAAGTTGCAGAAAATCTGGACACTCTGCATAAGCAGCTCGGGCCTTTGGATGTGCCCACAGAGACCGCGATGTTCGAGAAGGTGCTCGGAGTTCGACATGGTACAGAGATTCGAGGTCTCGGACATGCAGGAGTTTGAGAGTTGACTCTGATGTCCACGTCCACGTCGCGCGCTCGTTCTGGTGGTATCAAGGCGTGAATCCAAGAGGTGTAGAAGCAATCAGAGACACGAATCCGGGTTGTCCAGGAGCAATCAGAGGCGCATATCCGCAAGCTTGAGGACCGAGCTAGAGACTCCGAGGCGCGTCTAGCCGCAATGCAGGCAGACCCCGATACGCGGGCTCGAGATTTCGAGGCGCGTCTACGAGTAGAGAAGCAGGCAGAGATGTGGTTGCAGTTTATGCAGATGATGGCCGGTCATATGCCTACTTCCTCTACGCCGGCTTCCACTACGCCATCTCAGCAGTCACGCCCGGATGATGGCGATAGCGGGCTCGGAGGACCCACACCACCGGTGTAACTAGCTATCATTTGCATGTACATTATGTAGTTTTCGATCGAGACGTCTCTTTTGTACAATATTTATATTATATTATATTATCGATCGAAATTGTAAAATCAATATTAAATTATCGAACGAAATCGTGAATATTTAAAATTAATATTATATTATTTTTTTATCAATTTTTTATATTTTATTAATTCTTTGTTAAGAGACGGAATGATTATTAATCCACGGAATTGTTTATAAATTAGTTGAAGATTATTCCGTTGTTTAGAGTACTCGTTAACAGACAGAAATAAAATTTTCGTCTGTGAGCAAGTCCTCTAAATGACGGATTCTTGCACCATAAACAGTCATTTTGGATGAAACGTTCACCGACGGAAATAAACATTTCCGTATGCCAGAAAGTCTGTCAAATGACGGTTTTTTTTGTCGTCTGAACCTGAAATATATCGTTGCCTTAATGTTAAGCAACGAAATAATATCCGTCTCTCAATGAGGTTGTTAGACAACATAATTTGTAATTTTCGTTGCCTAACCATCTTCACGACATCGCTTACCCAACGGATTTTAGGCGATGGAATGTGCGTTGCTTAAGACATTTAGGCAATGGAAAACCTTTGTTAGGCCACTGATTTGGTTTGTCTGCTAACAAAGGAATTTTGGTAGTGACCACTGCTGGCGGCGGCTGGAATCTCACCTGCTCCAAATCGAGCAACCTACACATCAAATTGTTCATCTGAACAAGCTCAACAACATTGTAGTACAACACAAAACCAAAATCAAATCATAAAATAACGAAATCTACCGTTGAAATTTCAAACCCTCGCCGGAATCATTTCCTCCGTTCGTCACCGTCCGGCCACGGCAGGGTCCGAGACCTATCACAATCAATCCGCCTCTTCCAAGGCTTCAAAACCCCTCTGGGTTCGACGTCCAACACCGTCGTGTGCACCACCACCGTCGTCGTCGAAATCACCACTTTCTCGGCCTCAATTTGTCCTCCACCATTCACCAATGCCAAAGATGCTACCACTAATCGATAGACGAGATGGAACCCACAATTTCCACCAAGAATCATGGCCAGAGGTGGCCGGTCGGAGGCTCTCTGCCGGTGAGAACCTCACGGCAAAAACTGGGCTAAAGGAGGTGATCAACGCGGGTCAACCTGGTTGCCAAAAATAGAAATTTCTGACTTTCCCAAGATGGAAACCCTTATATATAGTCGCGATTTTACGGTAATGCGTTTTCGATATTTTTGTAACGCTTCTGCTGACCATAACTTCTTCATTGTAACTCTGATTCCAACACTTGACGTGGCTACGAACTCGTATCTACAAACTCTACAACTTTATCCAAAGAATGCACACTGATATTGAAAAATAATTCATAGTGTTTCTGGTACTAAACCATAAACCCTAAATTCTAAAATCCTAAAAGTCTAAAACACTCTATAAAACACTCTAAAATCCTAAAAGTCTAAAACACTCTATAACCCCTATACGCAGGCTGCTACTGAAAAAAATAATGCACACTGCTAATGGAAAGTAATGCACACTGATACTAAAATGCAAAATGATATTGAAAAAAGAATGCACAATGCTAGTTGAAAAACAATAGACACTATTTTTACTACTAAAACCTTCACCCTAAAACTCTAAATCACCCCATAACCCATATACGCACACTGCTACTGAAAAATAATGCACACTACTACTAAAAAATGCACATTGTCTACTAAATGACTAAACCCCATACCCTAAAATATACCCTAATCTTTATATGTATCCTACACCCTATACACACATTGATACCGAAAAAATTAACATTGCTATTCTTATTTGCACATGACTACTGAACCTTGAAAAAACAGTAAAAATATATAACTACTATAGTACTTTCGAAACATTCAAAGAGTTAGCTAGGTATCTAGGGACATTAACTTTGTAATTAGTAGTAGCACATTATCAAGAGTACTGCTATAACACTTTTCCATATACCAACACTCTTTCTAGTAGCATAGCACAATGTCTAATGTCTAGTAGAAGTGCCCAAATCAACACAACAACATAGCATAATTTCTAATATCTAATAGCAGTGAACCAAATCAAATCAAATTCATAAATTGCATCCAAATCAAATAAGATAATAGATGTCCTTATTCAAGCCAACTGTAATCTTTAAACACGACTTCCAATCTAAATTTTCATCAACAAACTTATCAAAAAAAATATTTAAATCAGGCTGCTAGTAAGCTCATCAAAACATTGCTACTCATCTATTGTTTTGATTATGGACTTTTTTTCTTGCTTTATTCTTCTCCCGGCACCAAACCAACCAATTAACGCTGTTGCTATAGTCGCGAGGGCAGCGTACATACCATATATGAATCTTGAGGGTAGCATAAGCAGATCCGCAATTGCCAATAGGAGACATAAATTGATGCATTAACATTGCAGCTATTGCCTTCCAATGAGCAATTCGACAAAAGATCAACAACAATATCAGATTCCTCTTTGGAGAAGTGGCAATATCGAATCACATACCAGTTCCATGAATTAATAAATGTCAATCACAAATTGACAATCAATATCACATAATTTACGTAAAAGCAAATTATAAAATCTGAACTTCAAATCATCAATAAGCACCGTTTTTTTTCTTTCATTTTTTTGAAGATTGAATATCATACAGTAGCACTTACGAGTGGTGAGGTGACGCGATTGTCGCAAAGGTTAGGCGATGAGAGACGCATGGCTGAGGCAAACAAGGTTTGGCAGTCACCGAACATGGCTCGCCAACCCTCAAGTGAGATGCAGCGGTGGAAGCAGAGTTAATCGATCCGCTACTGCGCATGCGAGCTAAGGCGATGGTGGATGTGCCAGGTGAGCAAGCGACGGAGCTCAACGGCGCAAGCGAGACTCGTCGTTCTACTTTGGAGCGCAAAGATAGAAAAGAGGCGGGGCTGCTACTAGCGAAGGACGTGAGGGTGTGAGGTCGAAACGAGGTGCTGCCAAGTTTGAGGTCGTGTGGAAGATGAACAAAGAAGTGAGTCGTGATCTAGGTGGTGCGGCTGTGCTCGACAGAGGCCGAGAGGCACAAATTTTTTTGTTCAACAGCGACATCCTATGTTGTTGTTGAGTAGATCCGCAACGGCGAGATAATAAGACGAGGAGATGTGAGGTGGCAGCGCGAGGATGGATGGTGTCGTCGATGCGACGCTGCGGCACAAGGTTTGACGGTGGCGACGTAAGGTTGAGATGCTACTGTGTTTTCTTTTGCTCAGTTTGGAGAGAGAGAGAGAGAGAGAGAGATTTTAATATAAATAAAAGGGTAAAATGATCAATTTGCACGTGACACGTGTCAGCGCCAGATCAAAGTGTCCATTTTGTAAGATATTGTCTTTGATTGTTCAAATTAAGGGACATTGTCCTAATATATATTTGGCTTCTCATATATGTCATTTAGTATAATTTGTTAATGAAAATAACTATCACTGAAAAAATAAAAACTTAAATTGCCCTATTAAACATATTTTTATCTGATTTTTGGATTCGTTGATCTGTTTGTGACCTGAACTCATTGATCCGTTGATTTGTTTGTAACTTAAAAGTCACTTTAAAAAAAATACCTATACGTTTTTATCAAAGTTATATAATAATATTAATCAATTAAATGATTGAAACTTAAAACGATTTGTTACAAATTAAAATTTTATTATTTTGATCTTTGTTTTAATGAAATATTTTGGTTGTGTCACAGGTCATGTGACATATTGATAGTATTTACCATATTGATAAAAGAAAGCATATTGTCACAGGTCATGTGACATATTGATAGTATTTACCATAGTATGTCACATGTCATGTGACATATTGACATGCCTAATTATTAACATCATTTTTTCTTTTTTTTAGGTGAAAATAGAAATATATTGCGCTGATAAGTTACAAAGGAGAATACCATTTGCCGATCAGATAGAAGAACTCCCTATGTCAACCTTTACTACATCGTACTCACAACAGACTATCACATTACATAACTAAACATTCAAGACGTAGGAAAATGACTAAAAAAAATTTAGGTCCTACATCCTATCATTTTGTTCCTTTATTTAGTTCACCATTGATTTTTTTTGTTTGTTTGGATCAAGTAGTTCACCATTGGCTTAATTGTATAAAAAAAATGACGTACATTGGCAAGTCTCCGAAGTCCGAACATAGACACAGTCACACGGACTTTGTCCACCAAATGAATCCAGTATCCCACCAAACGTGACAAGGACACAGACTTTATTTTATTTTTCTACAAGATACACCGATCAGCTTGTTAAATTGGATGCATCTTTTGCCAAGATTATGCGCAAACAGATACTTCAGGGAGTCAATGATGTGAGAGAAAGGCCGATTATAGAAAGAAAAATCTCGCGAAAGGATGAGCTGCATGATCAGGCACAAACTCAAAATGTAGTTTGTGATCGCAGCCAAACTGGAACTACAGCACCTAAACCACCATCTTTCCCAATTGGATTGGATGTTCCTTTAAGGGAATTGAAGATGAAGCTTCTTAACGATGGTGGAGTTTCCGTGCTTTCGGTCACTGCTCCTGGAGGGTCCGGGAAATCCACATTAGCCCAAATGTTTTGTCATGATCAGGAGGTCAAAGGTATATATACCCACTAGTCCACTATATTAACCATAGCTGGTTAACTCAGCTCAGTTAATATTTTCAGTATTATTACAGAGTTAGTTAACTTGGTTAGTTAGTACTGTTGAGCTGTTTACAGCTGTCATGTGCTGTTAGTAGTAGCTGCTGTATATAGTGATCACACTTTTCTTATTTCTGTAACAATCACACATTATACAGACGTTTTCTTCTTCCTCAAGAATACTAGCTCTCTGTTCTTAATATCCTATCATGGTATCAATCGCCTAGGTTCATCGATCTTGGGGCTTCCGTACAAATCAATGGACTTGGTCTCTGATCTCAATTGCTCTGATCTCAATTGCTGCTGTGTCTCATCATCATCATCTTCATCCTCTTCAGCTCAAATCTGCATCTTCTTCAGCTCAAGCTTTTCATATAAGCTTCATTTCTACTGAGATAGCTCTCAATCTGTTTTCTGTGTTCATACTGTTCTTTTGTGAAGTCTTACTTCGATCGAAGCTGAGGTTTTGTGAGAGATTGCTGAATTGTGCTCTGATTCTCAAATTTTTTTGGTGTGGAATAGTCTAGATCTGATATCTCTGAATCATACTTGCTTGTTTGTACTGCCATGGCTTCTTCACAACCTGTACACACCACAGTCTACTTACCTAACATACTACTTGATGCCACAAACTATCCGTCTTGGTTGTTTCGTGTAGAGTCCTTTCTTCAAGGCTTGAGACTTTTTGGTTATGTTGATGGTACAATTCCATGTCCTCCGGTTACTATCTGTAATTCTGATGGTGTTGTTGGTCCTAATCCGGACTATGATGTGTGGCGTACTCAAGATAAATCCATTGTAAACTTGCTTGGCCAAACCCTGAGTGAAGCTGCTATTAAAAGTGTTGTTGGTTGTAAAACTTCTCGTGATGTATGGACTAAGCTTCGTATGAAGTTTGCAATGCCTGATAAGCGTAATATCATGCAACTTAAGTCAAATTTCCAGAAACTGAAGAAGGGCTCAGACTCTATTGAACTCTTTCTAGAACGTGTGAAGGAGGCACGTGATGCTTTGGAGACTGTTGGTGTTGAATTGGATGATGAAGATGTGGTTGTCACCATTCTTGGAGGGTTACCTGCTTCATACACTTTTTATAAGAGTCAGATTCGCACTACCTATGCAAATGCTTCAATTGATGAACTCAAGTCCGTTCTAAAAGCTGCTGAAGCAGACATGGCTGAGAGTCTTGAAGAAACTTCACCAACTCTTCTCACTGCAATGGTTGCTGCACCAGCACCAAGTATCCCTCCTGGATTTAATAGTAATCCATGTTTCAGTTCCACTACCTCTCAGGCATCTAATGTTGAGCCTAGTCTGTACTCATTGTTTGAGGGTGCATTTGCTGGTTTTCTTGCAAGTAATGGTGGGAAGTTTGGTGGTAATGCCAACAGAAACAACACTAACAATGGAAATGCTGGTAATGGGAACTCAAGAAGGTTTCATAATGGATTCAATCAGAGTAATGGCTTCAATGGGAACAATGGACAGTATAACAACAGTGCTTATAACTACAACAATGGAAATAATCATATATCATTTGAACAGCAGCAGAATCATAACAGCTTTGGTAACAACAATGTTCTTGGATGTGCTAATAACACTCAGTGCAACTCTTGTGGGAAATTTGGTCATATTGCTCGCACTTGCAGAATTCTGACTCAGTTTGCATCATATGGTCACCCTGGATTTAATAGTGGAGGCTGTTCTTATTGTGGTCTGCATAATCATGTTGTGGCACAGTGCAATTTTCTCAATGGTTTTCCTGATCAAGGTTGCATGAATCATTTTGCAAGCAACAACTCATCATATGGCAATAGTGGTTTCAATCAGAACACAAATTATAATAATGGTGTTTCCAGTCAGCCTAACAGTATCAACAGTGGAGTTTTTAATCAGAACAACATCAATAATCACAATGCTGCTGTGTTCTCTGGCAATACCTCTATGCCTCCAACCATCAATGCTTCTCAGTCCTCTGCTCAATCTCCAGCTCAGCTTGCTCAAGCTTTTCAACAAGCAATGGTTGCTTTACTGCAGAACCAAAAACAACAATGTATCACCTCCCACTGCAATGCTTGCATCTCATGATGCTGGATCAAACATCAATTCTTCTCCTTCTTTCTGGCTGGCAGACTCAGGTGCTACAAATCATATGACCAGTGAAATAAGTCTTCTCAACAATGTAGCACCCTACACTTCATCAGAGTCTGTTCAAGTGGGAAATGGTGCACATCTTGATATTACTCATACTGGCAATGCACTGCTAGGATCTTTAAAACTTGATAATGTTCTTTTAATACCTACATTAGCTGCTCATTTGTTATCTATCTATCAACTCTGCAAGCAGAATAACTGCAGAGTTTGGTTTGATGAATTTTTGGTGTGTGTGCAGGACAAGGTGATGGGAACCACCATCTATCAAGGACTGTGTAATCAGGGACTGTACCCCATACCATTTGATTTACCAAGCAAGAAGAAAGTTCAAGGTATCAGTGATAATAATAAAGCTTCTGATCAGTTTCATACTCAAGTACAAGCATCTACAACACAGTATACTCAGTCTGCATTCTTGGGAAAGTGTGTGCAACATTCTTTGTGGCATAAACGTCTGGGTCATGCTTCCAACTCAATTGTGAGTACTATGTTGAAGAAATGTCAGATTACTAGTTCTAGTGATCAGTCTTTAGTATGTGAACCTTGTCTGTTAGGAAAATTTCACAAACTACCATTTGAAACTTCAAATTCTCAGTCTTGTGAACCTTTTGATCTAGTGCATTCTGATGTTTGGGGGCCATCTCCACATCTTTCAATTGATGGTTTTAGGTTCTTTGTACTGTTCATAGATGACTGTACCAGGTATACTTGGATTTTCCCAATGAAAAATAAATCAGAAGTTTTTGCATACTTCAAGTCCTTGCATGCTTTTGTATTTACTCATTTTCAAAAATCTATAAAGTGCTTGAGATCCGATGGTGGTGGTGAATACACTGGAAATATTTTTAAGCAATTCCTTACTGATAAAGGTATAGCACATCAAGTTTCTTGTCCCTATACTCCACAACAGAATGGCACATCTGAAAGGAAAAACAGGCATTTAAGAGAAATAGCAGTGACATTGTTGCAGACAGCCTCTTTACCAAATCTTTTTTGGTATCATGCTTGTGCTATGGCCAATTATCTTATCAATAGGATGCCTACACCTGTTCTTGACATGATCTCCCCTTTTGAAAAATTATATCAGAAAATTCCTGTTGTAGATCTTATCAGAATTTTTGGATGTGCTGCATATCCATTGATGACTCCATATAGACACAACAAACTGGATCCTAAGACTGTAAGGTGTGTTTTCATTGGTTTTGCTGCTGGATATAAAGGATATATATGTTATGAACCACTTTCAAGAAAGTACATCCTCTCTAGGCATGTGTTTTTTGATGAGTCAGTTTTTCCTTATGCTGCAAAGAGCTTAACATCAGGCCTTCATGTAGCATCTCAAGCAAAATCGTTCATTCCACAACAGGTTGCAGTACAGTCCAATATCCCTATTACACAGTCTCACTCAGTGGTTCCATCCCTTGTTACTACACCAGGTATGTTTTCTAATCCTTTAGAAACAACTGTTAATGAATCCTTATCAACATCTGAAGATATGAGGATATCATCTCCAACTGATATTACTGCTTCTGCTGGTATTGTTTCAACTGCACCATCTGCTGAAGATCCATTATGGACTGCACCTACTATTCCTGATTTTTTGAATATCAACACTGTTTTTAATTCCAATCAGCATACTCAGGTTGATTTCAATGAGAATGATGGTGTGTTAAATGTTGCTTCTCAACCTGGTACTGGAGTTTCAGTGACCTTAGATTGTTCTCCTTCCAGGGTAATCACTCAAGTCTCAGATTGTAATATTCTTCATCCCATTTCTGGTCTTACAAATGCTACAATGAATGATCACACCATGCTTACTAGGAGTAAAAGGGGTATTGTAAAACCAAAGTGTTTTCTGTCAATAATGGGCACTCCTTCAGCAGATCTTACTATGATTGAACCTGCTAGTTACAAATCTGCATTAACATGTCCAGTATGGAAAAATGCAATGCAAGAGGAGTATAATGCTCTTATACAGCAGCAAACTTGGGAGTTAGTTCCTTTACCTCATGGTAAGAATCTAATTTCCTGTAAATGGATCTTCAAAATAAAAAGGAATGCTGATGGGTTTGTGGCTAGACATAAGGCTAGACTTGTTGCACGTGGCTTCTCACAAGAATATGGAGTTGACTATGAGGAAACTTTCTCTCCTGTTGTTAGACATACTACAGTAAGATTGGTTCTGGCTCTTGCTGCAAGATCTAGCTGGAATCTACATCAGTTGGATGTTAAGAATGCTTTCTTACATGGAATATTGACTGAGGAGGTTTATATGACACAACCAAGTGGTTTTAAAGATGAGAGATTGAAGTCATATGTCTGTAAACTAAAAAAATCAATATATGGTCTAAAGCAGGCACCAAGGGCCTGGAATGAAAGGTTTACCAATTTTCTGCCATCCATTGGTTTCACTGATTCCTATGCAGATCCATCTCTATTCACAAAGGTAATTGATAATTCTGTCATTTATCTACTCTTATATGTAGATGACATTATAATCACTGGGAATTCTGAGAAATTGATTGCTGATGTCAAAACTGCATTGCAAAGTGAGTTTGATATGAAGGATCTTGGTCTTTTACATTATTTTCTTGGTCTGGAAATTAAGTATATAGATGAAGGTCTGTTTCTATCACAAAGAAAGTATGCAACTGAGTTGATTCATAAGGCAGGTTTGAGTTCATGTCATTCTCAAATTACTCCAAGCCAGTCTGGTGTGAAACTTATTAAGGAAGGAGGTACACCACTCTCATCTGTTGAAATACCTATCTTCAGAAGCATTGTAGGATGTTTGCAATACTTGACTTTCACAAGACCTGATATCACTTATAGTGTCAATACTGTGTGTCAATTTTTACAATGTCCTACTGTCCAACACTATGTTGCTGCTAAAAGAATTCTCAGGTATGTGAAGGGAACCATTGATCATGGAATTGTGTTTCAGAAACACTCATTTCCTCTTCAATTACATGCATACTGTGATGCTGATTGGGCTGGAGATCCTAATGATAGGAAATCAACTACTGGTTTTATTATAATGCTCAATCAGTCCCTTGTGTCTTGGTGCTCTAAGAAGCAAAATTCAGTTTCCAGATCATCCACTGAGGCTGAGTATCGAAGCATGGCTGATACTACTTCTGAAATAATGTGGTTGACACAATTGATTAGAGATCTGCATGTCAGTCTTAGTATCACTCCTACCTTGTACTGTGATAACATTTCAGCCCTTGCTTTGGCAACAAACCCTGTACATCACTCCAAGCTAAAACATATTGAAGTTGATGTACACTTTACAAGAGATCAGGTGAAGTCTGGTTCTTTAAAGCTGCAGTTTGTTTCTACACATGAGCAGGTTGCAGACCTGTTTACAAAAGGATTGTGCTATCCTCAACATTCCTATTTGATGAAGGTTTTGCTGATTTCATCTCCAAAAACTGATACTGATTGCAGTAAGAAAAGTAGAGATGAAGAGGAGGAAACTAGCACTGTATGCAGCAATGAAGGAAGAGATGAAGAGGAAACAAACAAACTCTAAACTTAGCTATGGACCATCAATTTGAGGAAGGCTATTAACCATAGCTGGTTAACTCAGCTCAGTTAATATTTTCAGTATTATTACAGAGTTAGTTAACTTGGTTAGTTAGTACTGTTGAGCTGTTTACAGCTGTCATGTGCTGTTAGTAGTAGCTGCTGTATATAGTGATCACACTTTTCTCATTTCTGTAACAATCACACATTATACAGACGTTTTCTTCTTCCTCAAGAATACTAGCTCTCTGTTCTTAATAACCTATCACACTACACACATATATATTAGAACTTCCAGGAATTTAACATTATCACAGTTGTTTCTTTCTTTGTACATCTTAGTATAACGTTCTAGCTAATATTCTACTTTGGATCAGCTATGTTCAACGACAGGATCTTCTTTGCAACTGTCTCGAACAAACCCAACTTAGATGGGCTGAAAACGTCTGTGCAACAATTTCTGAACGAAGCAAAAAAAAAAACGCTGCACTGTTGGTCCTGGATGATTGGCCTGGCAAATCAGGACCCCTTCTTGAAGAGTTGTATCAACTAAGTGAAGGGTCGAATTATAGGATTCTGGTGACATCAAGAATTTATTCAAACTATGGTTCTCATTATAAATTGGGTGAAATGACCGCTGCTCAGGCAATGGATCTTCTGAGAATTTCTGCATCCCTGGATCAGTCCTCTCATGCTTTAGATGAACTTCAGAAATAGGTGACTAAACTTCTTATGTTTCGAATTAAAACTTTGATAGATTGATACACTCGTATGCCTTGCAGAACAGCATTTACATCTTATGAAATCATATCAGCAAATTTACATTCATTATCTTCTAAAAGTAACCTTGGAATAAGAACTAAAAGGCCTACTATGGCTGTGAGGAAGCCATTCTGATAATTTAGAGAACCTTTCTAACTTCTACAGATAGTAGAGTACTGTAAGATGTCTCCACTTGCCATAACAGTGGTTGAAAAATCACTTTCGAGAGAAACAAGTATAGAGATTTGGCAAGAAAAAGTATCAGAGTTGTCCAGAGGTACTATTCTTGATCACGATCGCGATAAAGAATTGCGCACCCGCCTCCAAAGCAGCTTAGATGTTTTGGGTGACGATGGGGCTAAGATCAAGGAATGTTTCTTTGACCTTGCTTCATTTCCTGAACACCAAAGAATCCCTGCTGGTGTCCTCATTGATATGTGGACAGAGCTATATGGACTAGAATCAGATGTTTTGTCCATTGCAAAACTGCGACACCTGAACAATCGCCGTCTGGCCAATCTTGTTATCATTGGGTATGGATAATGCTAGTATGATTTTCTGGTCCAGTGTAGGTCTTTACCATATTTTCCTGCATCTTCATGAGTCATGACTAGGAATATTCTAGGATACACATTTTCTACTAGTACATGCATGTTGCAGAGATTGCTTAATTAATTCCAAGCAAATTGATTATGTTTTGATGATGACCAGTAAGGAGAGCAACAACGTGCAAAGCTGTTACAGCGAACAGTTTGTTAGCCAGCATGATATGCTTAGAGAGCTGGCGATGCATCAGATTCATGAAGACCCAAATGGAAAGAGCAAAAGACTGAATATCGACATATGTGGAGATGTTCTTCCAAAACAGTGGACACGAAAGAAGAATAAGCTCTCTCTTTTTTGGGTCAAGAAAAAGAAGGATAGGCTCAAAGAAACGCTCTTGTTATCTATATCAACTGGTTGTCCCATCCTTATTTTTCTTTCGATTAATGCATTATGCATGCTGCATGCTTATCAACACACACACAAGAGCACTGCACGCCGCACAGCATATATACATAGTGCTCTCACTGTATTGATTTTTCTGCGTACTGTTACTCACATGTTGCATTACGATTTTTGGCAGATGGGGAGTTCTCATCAAAATGGGGAAACATGAGTCTACCAAAAGCTAAGGTTCTACTTCTGAATTTTCAGACAAAGAACTATACCTTGCCCAATTTCAGTAAAAAATTGTCCAAAGCATTGAAGGTTCTGATAGTCAGAAACAATGGTTTAACACCTGCTGAGTTAAGTAATTTCGAACAAGTGTTTTCTTTACCTGAGTTAAAGAGGGTCAGATTGGAGCGCATTTCTTCTTTAAGTGTGGCCGAAAGGAAAAATCTAACAAACCTGGAGAAGTTAGCTTTATTTATGTGCAACATTGGCCAAGCTTCTGGCAACAGTCCCATCCGATTTTTTCAGGCGTTCCCAAATCTAGTCGAGATAAATATCGAATATTGTAATGATTTGGAGGGACTGCCTGCTGATATCTGTGTTCTTAAACGCCTAAAAGAAGCTTGTTATCACCAACTGTCATAAGCTATCTGCCTTGCCTGAACATATTGGAGATCTGACCAACTTAGAAGTTCTAAGGCTACGGTCTTGCACATCGCTGGAACTTTTGGCGGACTCGATGAAGAACCTCAAGAACTTGACCTTCCTCGACATATCCGATTGCTTCAGCATCAAGGAACTGCCTGAAGACATTGGTCAGATGGAAGGATTGAGGAAGATCGACATGAGACAGTGCATCAGATTGCAAAAGCTACCTGAATCAATCTCAGATCTCGAGAGGGTTCTCGAGAGTACCATGGTGGATGTCATATGTGATGAGGAGACGGAAGAACTATGGGAGCCTTTCCAGACGCTAAAGAACTTGCGTTTCACACTGGTTAAAGAAGAATACAACCTCGTTTGGCTCTTATCTTGATTTTGAAAGTTGGAGGTTTCTCAATATTTGTATTTCTGGTTAACGTATGTTCATAACTACTACAATAAATTTACAAATATATAACTTCTGATTCATGAAGCTCACTACCATTTACATGCAGTTGCTATCATAAATCTACATGTCAACAAATCACTGCGGTGACGCAGCTACAAGGCAAAATCCAGAATTATAGATGAGCCTTCGGAACTCGCAATGACCTTTCCCAAAAATATTTTCATGCTCTGAAACGAGGAATGAATAGCTGTCTAATCATTGCATTCCATTAGGAGAGATTTATATTTTTCAAATTTGAAGTAATAACACTCAAGGATGCATCATTAAACATTCCAATTCAAACGAATAAGCAACTTTGGATACTTTAGTATTCTAATCACCACAAACAGAAGGGTATGCAGATGTATCCTCGACAGTACATGGTCCAGGCGATTTCTTCACATGTAAAGGCCTTCTGGAACACCTTCCTTCTTTTTGAACATTACCTTCTCCTTGGCCTTCTTGAAGTCTCCATGTGTCACCTAATGCCCCGAAAGTAAATATAGACAACAAGTTAATTCTGATGAGGAGAAATTTAAAGTTCAGATATCACGAAGGTTAAGCTGTCACTCTGACCTTCATACGGCGTTCTCTCAATGCAAGCAGACCCGCTTCAGTGCATATAGCCTTGATATCTGCTCCAGAGAATTCATCCTTGGTCATGACAAACTCTTCCAGGTTGACATCATCAGCCAATGTCATCCTTGATGTGTGGATCTACAATGAATAAATCAAACAATGTTTCATTACAGGGGTAGAGAAAAAAAAATTGACAGAATTGTATCACATATTGCTGCTTTCAAGTATACATGGTTGTCAGTTTTTCAAGCCTACCTGGAAGATGCGTCTCCTTGTTTTGATATCGGGTAGTGGAAATTCTATTTTCCTATCAATTCGCCCTGGTCGAAGCAAGGCTGGGTCAAGACTTTCAATTCTGTTTGTTGCAAGAATCACCTTGACATCACCTCTTGAGTCAAACCCATCCAATTGGTTCAGTAATTCCAACATGGTCCTTTGAATCTCACGTTCACCACCAGAATGGGCATCGTACCTATAGACATATAACTAATGTCTTAAACATGTGATTATCACTATTATGTAATCCTCTGGCCAATAATTAGTGGCTTACCTCTTAGTACCAATTGCATCAATTTCATCAATGAAGACAATTGATGGTGAGAGATCATCAGCAACCCTAAAGAGCTCCCTGACCAACTTGGGACCATCTCCCAAGTACTTTTGAATCAATTCACTACCAACAACACGTAAGAAGGTAGCTGATGTGGAGTTCGCCACAGCCTGAAAAGGAAGATATACAAGTTGAGGCCACATCATTGAACCAATAAGCATCTAAGGTAGCTGGGGCACTACATTCTTCAACTACACACATTTCCAAACAAATGCTGTACTAAGGTAAAAAAATGTGTGTGCACACAAGCAGCCATTGCAGACAAAATGGGTGAGCCGAAAACCACACATGCACATGGAAACTAGTTACAGAAATTGAGTCCTTGCTCTATATATGTGAAGCTAGTGAATCTATAACAAATTCAGTGACCTTCAGAATGAAGCACAGTACTTTCGTGGTGATATTTAACAAAAATGACAGCCAGAGATGATGTTACTGAATATAGAAACCAAAGATGAAAGACAGCTGGAAGACTCGGCAACTCCAGCCATTCATGCAGATCATGAAAGAAAAAATAAACTCATATTCCAAGCAGAGTTACTCTATAGCATATGACAGCCAGATGGTTATTGTGGCAAACAAAAGTGAATTTGCATGCTATTGGTAGATGAAAAAAAAAATTGACTTCAATACCTTTGCAAGCAAGGTCTTTCCGGTTCCGGGCTCTCCATACAATATCACTCCCTTGGGAGGCCTGATACCAATATCTTCATAAAGTTCAGGATGCGTCAGCGGGAGCTCAACTGCTTCTTTGATCTCCTGTATTTGGGCATCGAGTCCACCAATGTCAGCATATGATTCTAGCGGAGCTTTTTCAACCTTCATTACCGACACCATCGGATCTACTTCATCTTGCAGAAGTCCAACAACAGATAGCACCTGACAAGGAATTAGGAGTAATGGACAACCCAGTCAAACCAAAACATACGTAGATGAACTATAGAAAAAGAGAGTTTAAAACAGACGATACTACCAAAAAGAAACATATGTGATTTGATAGCTTGATTTATAACCCCTAGTAGAACCATCAATGTAGTCATTTCTTATTTAGCTGCTGAATAATTACTACATCATGATTCAAATGCACAGATTCAGGTAGCAACTATAAAAGGAATTGAGATTTTATCTCAACTCACCATGACTATTTTAAGATCACAGTAATGAAAACTCAAGGTTCTCGACATAGCAGCAAGAATGAAGTGTCGCAGTATAAGTATCATCAAGACAAAAAAATCAATTCAAGCTTACCACAGTCAATTCGATTCTCAATGTCATGCATTTCCCTAAGCAACTGTACTAAACAGTGACCTATAGATCGAGTAGGATCCTAAATCTCTTTCTCTGCTAGGTAACTTTAGTTCTGAACATGATGAATGTAATCAAATTACTAAAATCTCATTGCTCCTCAAATCAAATAAAACTCAACAACAAGACCATTACATCCCCAAACACTTGATAAGCTAACAAACATGCCAAATAAGACTTACCCAGCTCAATATTCAACAAATTAACCTAACCCTAAACATTCACAATCAAAGCACACAATACAAGCATTAAGAGGCATACACAATCAAAACCAAGAGCCCAAAACCCTAATTTTTACCTTATTGTGCATCAGAATGGCACACCCAGGCTCCAACTGGTCCTTATCCACAAACGACAAGATCCCGACGTAGTACTCCGGCCCCACCGACGACGAGACAATCGCGTGGTTCTCGTCGATAAGCTCCTCGAGATTCCCAACGCTCATCGGCGAGCCACGTAGATCGTCGACCTTGGATCTGTCCTCCTCGGCCTTCTCCTCCTGAGGCTTCAGTCGCTCCTGGTTCGTCACGAACTCCTCCTCCATAAGCAAGTAGTCCTTAATCCGCTCAAGCTTCAGCAGCCGGAGCTTACACTTGGTCAGCGGCGTCACCGTCGGCAGCCTCGCCGCCGCTTCCGGCCCCTTCTGCTTTCGCTGCTTCCGTCCGACTCGGGCAGGCGCTGCCGGGGGCTCGTACTTCTTGTCCTTCTTGTCGTTGCCGTCGGGTTTGCGGTCGCCCGGAAGACCCTGCCGGTTTAAACCGCCCGGAGTTCCTTGACCCATTCCGGTATTGAAATTCTAATCTCAGGTAGAGAGAGAGAGAGAGAGAGTTTTGGTGCTGGAGAATTGTCTTTGAGAACAAGTTGAGTTATGGGAGTGAAGATGCGGATATATAGCGAGAGAGAGGAAGGGATATTGGGCCGAGTCGTGCTCGGTGGCTTTTCTATGGGCTTTAGCACACCAAAGGTCCATGCTCTTGTTTAGACTTTAGAGGAAATATAAAATAACCGAGAGCCCGTATCCAAATCTGTCCAAAAAAACAAAATACCAATTGCATTGGATTGGACTGCCCATAGGAAGTTCAACTAGCCCATCCAAATATGTCTCATACAGTCTTGCCTCTAGGCCATGGCAAGAACCAGCGGCAATTTTAAGGCTAAATTGTTGGGCAGCCCTTTTTTTTATATTGGAGTTGAACCAGCGCCACCGCCGTCGTATGGGGACACACGTCGACACCTTCCTAAACGACTAGACCGGGCGTGCAGATTGATCTACTGTTGCTAGCATCGCCTGCTCCAATATATCGCACTTGCCCACATATGTCATTGTTGGCCAGTTGCTGACATAAACATGTTGAACATCATCATTTACGTTGTTCGATCGTTGGTGACAGCATAAAGGCATCAGACTCCCGGCACAAAACACGATGGCATTGAACCCAAGTACCCAACCCTTGTTTTGATTTCGTTCGTTGAAAACCACTGCACTGCAAAAGTGCTAATGTAAGTGGGTACTTCAATGAAAGCTGTTCCAAATGCCCAATGAAACACTCGGTTCACTGAGATATTTTGAAGTCCCAAATGATCTCGTTAGTGGAGTAGCAATGAGCATGAAGAACTTCATTATTTTTAAAGCCCCTTGATAATATGTATTGTGTACTTCGGAAACGAAAATCGGTGGACATGGCTCAGGCAGATAACTAAGGCGAGTGAGAGCAATGACATATTAATAACCGGCTTCATTTGCTTAGAATTTGTTGGTTGTGTAGTATTTCTGATTCAGTAATTCCCATAGAGGACTTCAAATAGGCAACGATGAACAGATATGATTGTACTACATTTCACACTAAAATAGATATGAATGCACATGCGTTTTATCAAAGGAAAGATATTCTTGTTGAAAAATAAAATAGATACGAATACGATATAATTTGAAATTATTCTTTATTTATTGGTAGATGATTTTAAATAAAAATTATAATCTGTTACAATCAATCTCCCTATAAATTAGAGATTGAGAGAATATCTACTTCTATTTTAATTAGGACAAGGCACACACCAAAATACCAAGAGTATTTCCCTTAAACACTCCCTCTTATGTCGCGATCCTAATGGATTATGCATAACATGTTACCTCATTAAAAACTTTGTCAAGCAAACAAAAAAACCTCTTGGGTAAAACCAAAAGTTTGGTCTAAGAGAAAAAGAGTACAATGCATCAACTACATAAGCAACTACATATGATGTAGATTCCCCCTGATGTCTACGAAATAAACTCCCCCTGATCAGAAACTCAATCTTGGAGTTCAGACAATCTTCGCATTCCAATGTGTCTCACATGCTTTACAAATGTAGATTTTGGTAAAGACTTGGTGAATAAGTCTGCAACATTATCGGCCCCAAAAACTTGGTTCACGTGAATGTTCAATAGTTGTTGTTGTTGCTGATTAAAGAAAAACTTGGCAAAATGTCTTTCGTGTGATCACCTTTGATGTATCTCAATTTCATTTGTTCAATGCAAGCCACATTGTCTTTAAATATATAAGTTGGTGATGTAGTAGAGGGTAATCCACTAGATCTTTGAATGTGTTGTATATATGATTGACCTAAGTTAGATACACTCCTTAACCTCTTCATGCAAAACAATAATCTCAGAATGATTCGAGGAAGTAGCAATAAGAGTTTGCTTAGTTGATCTCCAAAAAATCGTCGTGTTCCCTATGGTGAATACATAACCTGTTTGGGAACGTCTTTTATGTGGGTCAAAGAGATACTCAGTTTCTGAGTAGGGGACCGCACTAAATTGGGGTACAGTGCTCTCATCCAGAGGGGAATTTGCCGGGTTGAAACATTCACTCGACAGGTTTGGATATTCCGATACCTTTTTTTGACGGGTCAAAAATCAAGAAAATTGTGTCTAGGGAAACCTCTTCGATGGGTCGAACAATCCTTTCGACGGGTCGATTGACACCTTCGGGTTCATCCAGGGTGAAATTTTTGACTGGTCGAAAGATCCATTCGACGGGTTGAAAATCACAATATCTGCATGCTGCGATTCAACCATCTATTTACCAAAAATTTAAAGCTTCTCTCTGTTTTCTTTGTAGGGAAATAACAAGTCTTAGTCAATGGAGTCCTTTAAGTACCCGAATATGTGTTTTACACTAGTCCAATGACATTGTGTTTGCGCGGAGCTAAACCGAGCTAGCAAGTTTACAGAGAATGCAATATTTGGTCTAGTGCATTGAGCTAAATACAACAAAACTTAAATAGTATTAAGGTATGGTACCTCAGCTCCCAACATTTTATCATCATCATCATCTTTTGAATGGTACGGATCATTATTAGGTTTCAGACTGCAAACAATCATTGGTGTGCTAATAGGATGTGCTTTGTTCATGTTAAATCATATAAGCATCTTTTTGACATAAGCAGACTGGTAAATAAGTATTCCACCAACTCGATGTTCCAGCTCTAAACAAAGACAAAATCGAGTCCAACCAAGGTCTTTCATCTCAAATTCAGACTTCAAGTAGCTAACCATCTAATTGATTTTATCAAGAGAGCTAATGATATTCATATCATCAATATAGACTGCTCCTATGGAAAATCCCGAACTTGTTCTTTTAGTAAACACACATGGGCATAAATCATCATTATCTTATCCATTCCCAATCAAGTAGTCACTTAGGCGTGTGTACCGCATCCTATCGGATTGTTTCAATCCATATAGTGAATGCTTCAATCTAATCATATAAGCACTGCGTGGTGTAGAGTTACTTGAGTTTGGTATGACCACGCCTTCCAGCACTTTCATGTATATCTTTGAATCAAGGTTTCCATAGAGATATGCTGTCACCATATCTATCAGTTGCATGCTCAGTTCTCGGACACTACCAAACTGACAAGGTAGCAAAAAGTAATGATGTCTATGATCAGAGCTTATGTCTGCTCATAATCAATGTCAGGGCATTGAGAGAATTCTTGCGCCACAAGTCTAACTTTATTCTGCATGACTTCATTCTTCTCATTACGTTTTCGAGCAAAGACTCATTTATGTCCTACCAGCTTCACATTCGGTGAGCATAGCAGTACTAGACCGAAAACTTGCCTTTTCTTCAGAGAAACTAGTTTGGCATGCATTGCCTTTTTCTATTTCGGCCAATCCATTCTCCACTGACATTCAGCAATCGAGCGAGGTTCCACTTCATCGTCGTCAATAATATCCTGTGCGACGGATTAAGCAAAAGCATCATCGACTACATTAGATAATCTATCCATAACAATGTGTGCATCATTGTTATTTAGTGAGATTTCACTATTCTCTGCCATCACATATGAATCTGAAGTGTCATCCAAAGATGTCATTTGTGATTTTACGACATAATTATAGTCATGAACAATCTCATGTGTGAGATTCACAATGTTGATTATCAAATGATCAGTTTGTGCCTGGATGACTTGCTTTTTCACTAACAGCTCATCTATAGATTTTCTTGGTCTCTAACTCTTCCTGGTGGGAGCCGAGGCCAACGCTACTCCCTCCGCATGGGCTGGAGAGATGTTCCCTTGCTCTGGAGTAGTGTTAAATCGCCCCTTCTTGGGGACTTCCAACCTTGCAAGAACATTTGAAACAAGTATTTTGATCTCGTCACTTTGGCAATATCAGTAAAGGAGTCAGGCATCGAGACTGCTACTTTATGAAGATCAAGAATCTGTCGTACTTCAATCTCACTTTGAGATGTACGTGGATACTCTTGAAACATAGTGGAAGTATACCACGTCAGTTCCTGACGTTCAACAAGAATAAAAACATTCCTATCTCCCTCTAACATCGAGAAGTATGTTTCATCGATCAAAGTGACAATCTGCAAATATTACAGTAAAGAGACCTCCTGTCTAAGGTTCTTAGTAACGGACAACCATTGGAGATTCATAACCAACATAGATGCTTAAACGACGTTGATGACCTGTTTTAGTACGTTGTTGAGGCGCAATTGACACATATACCACACAACCAAAGATGCGTAGATATAAAATGTTAGGCTCATACTCAATTACCAACTGGTACGCACTGAATGGTTGACGTGCTATGAGTCTCAATAGAATAAGCATTGTTGCATGTAATATTGTATATCCCCAAGCAGATACCGGCAAATTAGTATGCATAACCATTGCTTTGGCCACAAGCTATAACCGCTTAATGTATGCCTCTGCTAAACCGTTTTGAGAATGAACATGAGGAACAAGATGTTCAACTTCAATCCCAATTGACATACGTACAGTAGTCATCAAAAAAATTTGATATGACTTCTCTTGCATTATCTAATCTAATTGACCTAATTAGGTTGTCTGGGTGGTGAGCCCGAAGCTGAATAATTTGTGTTATGAGTTTTGCAAATGCAGTATTCCTTGTATATACCAAAGCAACGAGTGACCATTGCCTTGATGTATTCCTTGTACATACAACTTAAAAGGATACCATCTTCCCTCTTGTTTTTAAACCTAGTGTTTATCATTTTCAAAATTGAAAATGCACGTTAAGTAGTTGTAGTTGAAATAGGAAATGTCAAGACTAAACGATTCAATCGATCTATTAACGGGGGGTATTGTATTTGGATTTCTTATGTGTTTTATGTACTTGTAAGGTTGCTAAAAGTTCAAAGATATTGAATCAGGATTTATTAAGACTTTTAAAAAGTTCATGAAAGTCATGAGGTATTCAATTTGGATTTCTAGATAGAGATTTTAAGTCCATGAAAATCCTGGGGTATTCAAAATCTCTACAAATTCTATGGAATTCTTAAAAATTGGATTCTTGTCGTTTTTAGGCTTCAATTATAACAAGAAAATCCTAATACAAATCTGACCTCCAAACCCAAATTTTTCAGAATACTTTCATTTTCTCTCATATTTTTTTGTTACAACTTGGTTCTTGATCAAATTAATATGCTTCTTCACTATAAACATTATGTTTTTTTTTAAAAAAAAACTCTACTTTATATCAGGCATCATAATTAAGTTCTATACTTGTAAGCTCTTTTTTTGTTATTGAAAACCAATTGACATTCACCGATCATCATTGATTTTTTTATGTTGTTGTCTTTTTTTTTTTTACAATAAAATCATTAATTTTTTTAGCCTTAGTAGCAGCACAGAAACATAGAAATCATATATCGTCACCATTAGTATTAGCTTCTAATTTCTCCTCACATATTCGACATTTGCAAATATAGAATAAGAAAGCCTATGGAATAATATAAACTTTTTTTTATCACTTATTCATTTGGATTTTGACATGTTTAAACATGAGTTTATGTTCTTATGATATAAAAATAAGTCTAGCAAAGTCTAGCAAAATGCTTGAATTTTTTTTAATTTGAAACTCTTTCAAATATTTTCAAAAAACTAGCTCATGAAAGTCATAGATTTGTGAGATTTTTGAAAATTTTATACAATTCACACATATTTTAGAAATCCATCACTTGAAAAAAGTACACCCAAATTCAAATACAATACCCAAATTCATAAGAGAAAAGATTTACGAGGTCTCTGCTCGCTACTATATAAACATCTACTTAATTGTACGTACAAGGTAAGATAATTTCTGAAAATATACGTCTACTTTATACATGTAATCTATAAGTGTAACCTCAAAGCTATATATTATCTCAAATGTGTTGAAGTCCTGAGGATATACATATTTAATATGTATGAATCATGTATAAATTATGCTAACTATATAGATGTGATACGTACACAGTAGATTGCATGTGTACATACAGACAGTATATAACTTAAAAAAATGGCTGTGAAGGTTACTCAAGTATGACACATTCTAAATTTTACTCACTCAAGTATGGTAAATATCACTGTGCTAACTATCGAATGACAATTTACTCACTTTG
The DNA here is from genome assembly GCA_946800695.1 of Geum urbanum. NCBI lineage: Eukaryota > Viridiplantae > Streptophyta > Magnoliopsida > Rosales > Rosaceae > Geum > Geum urbanum. The sequence goes on along the minus strand of OX327002.1, from coordinate 45,904,650 downwards.
ATCACTCAAATATCACTTTGCTTACTCATGTATGACCAATTTCTCCGGTTCAAAGTGATCAAAGTGAGTAAAAATGTCATTCGATAATGAGCAAAATGATATTCAATAGTGAGTAAAGTGATGTTTGTCATATATGAATAAACAAAGTTTAGAACGTGTCATATATATTCAAGTGACATTTCTAGTCTCTTTTCCTGTGACTTATATGCATGCTGTTTACTGCATGTATCTTGGGCAAGATCGATGCTAGCTAGCTTCCTTCTTTCTGGATCTTTGGCATTTACGATTCCATTAAATTGATCGAGCTAGCCACCAACCAAAGCTAACACCAAGTCCTCCCAATCAATATCTATATCTGCATTATTTGTCTTTTGACCAGACACATTAAATCTGTCACACATTATGCGTTCCATTTGAGTCTCTTGCTACTAGCTAAAGTAGTTACTTCCACACTTATTGTCACAGATTATAGCAGATACGTACATATATGTTTTACTATGAAAGACTAACCCACGGACTGGAAATGACACTTTTGTGACATCTATCTTGATTGAGCTGTTTCACGTTCTAACTATAAAATGTTCTAACTAATTAGTTTCGGTCTGTAGATCAATTCAAATATGTGTTAAGGAATATAATAGTGTAAATTAAAACATATTTTGATGACCCATGCCAACAAATACTAGATTGGTCTAGTGCGTTCTACCGTCTAGAAATTGCATATAGATCGAGATCTACAAATATTTCAAATAGGTAAACGACCAAAAATGAAGATCGACGTGAGAGTGACTAATTTATTTAGAAGTTACGTCTTGTTATTGTTTGCATTGTCATAAGTAATGGGAATGTTTTCGATCAGTACTAGAGGCTCGAGCATGTAACCTAGCTGTATGGCATTTTGCATGACTAGCTAGTTAAACATGTTTACTCCAATTTGCCCAATCAAATCCATATTATATATTTGCTGCGCATTCTTCAGAATGTTCCAAATTACCTTGGCATGCACTTATACCCCAAGCTAGCTATGCTTGGTGGAAATGTCAAGTAAACTTATGAACAGTCAAATATTGAAATATAATAGGAAAGTCTATGAAACAAACTTAATTGATATCATCCACGAAATTAATTAAGAAACAGTGCTAATACCGTAGTACGTACTACAAACACCAGACATGCATTTCTTCATAATAGATAGCACTACTACACTAGATCTGTCTCATAGTCTCTAATAACATGCACAACCAACTTAATTTAACTGCCAAACATGACTTGATCGAACGAAAAATGAAGTAGACGGATAGAGATCGAGCTAGGAGTAGTGATTGAACTCAGATCCTACATGACCAACTTTCAAGGGTGAGGAATAAGACCGCTTCCGCCACCAAGACCTCCCAAGCTAGGTAGTCCTCCACTACTGCCTCCGAAGCTGGGTAGTCCTCCGGTACTGCCGCCCAAGCCAGGTAGTCCTCCGCTGCTGCCGCCCAAGTTGGGTAGTCCTCCGATACTGCCGCCAAAGCTGGGTAGTCCACTGCTGCCACCGAAGCTGGGTAGTCCTCCAGTACTGCCGCCCAAGTCGGGTAGTCCTCCACCAGCACTGCCTAGTCCTCCAAATCCTCCGATCCCAGCACCACTGCCAACTCCGCCAGCGTCCCCACCCATTCCGGCCATGCCACCGCCGAACGGGAGTCCGTTGCTACCGATTCCAGAGATGCCACCGGCGCCGGCGACGATGTTCTTCTCATCCTTGAGACCAGCATCGTTGGGCATAGGCACATTCCTAGCCACTGAAGTGTGAACTGCAGCTAGGGCAATAAGAACCAGCACAATGCACAACCTCGCCATTTCTCTCTCTCTCTCTCTCTCTCTCTCTCTCTCTCTCTCTATTTCTCTCCTTCTCTCTCTGTTTCTCTCTCACTGAGTTCAGTGATGGACTGTGAGCGAGGCCAGGGCTGGTTTATAAAGGCCAAGGGAGAGGTTGGGGGCAGTTGTGTGAAGTAAATAAGGGTTTAATGGTATTGGTACGGAGCTACCTGTCGATCTCCTAAATCTTCATGATCAATGCAGAGATTAAAGCCAAGAGAGCTTCGTTAGCTAGGTCTAAATCAGACCCTCAACTTCAGAACCTGGTTTAGCTTAAGTATGGCCAGCTGCTACGGACTCTGCGCGCATTGAAGGCTGCGTTAAAGCTCAAGCCAGAGATGCAGTACCCTCCAGAGCCCAGACAATGCAAATACAAATACAATTTCAATTCCATTTTCATTTTCATTTTCGTGCTGGTCGATTATGTGTAAGATCATTATAGTGGTGTTCATAGGTCCATGTTCGTGTTGCGGGGAAGACAGCTAGCTACTTGCTGACTGAAAAGGACGAAATGTGGACTCATGAGGGCTTCAAGTATAAATACATGTAAGAGCGTACAATGTATATTTACTAGCTAGTATGGCTGGCTAGCTAGCTTGAAGTTGATTGAAGAGTTGGAGATGGCATGGGGATCCCGGATCGGAGGAATTTATTGCTATTGCTGAAATATAATGCATATATTATTGTAGGTTAGCTATAGAGAGGTTTTCGCTGGCACTAGCTTTTACTATGAAAGCTTGCTAACTAATTTTTCCTAGCCAGTGAAATTCTCAGCTACTTACTTTCTATTATCAATTACAGCCAAGCAAAGTAGATGATAGTCAATAAACATATCCCGGCTGTGCATTCACGGATCAAAGTATATGTCTTTTTGCTTCCCGGATCGAGCTCCTCTGCAGAGAGAAGTCGTCTAATTATCATGAACGTAATTTTGCTTGGGTTGAGTTTTTTTGGCCTAGTTCTTGTGGGCTGTGCATTTAGAGTTTAATTTCTAGATTTTTTTACAAAGTTGTTTTCTTATTGAATTGTTTAAGGATCTAGTATAGATATTGTTTGGTGACTCGGGTTATTTGCTTCTTTTTAGATGGCGTGATCTACTGGTGTTGGTATATATATGTTCATGAGATTTATCCCCTAACTTTTTGACTATTGATTAGTCTAAGGTGAAGTGAATTTATCTTACCCACAAGTATACAAAGTCAAGTTATAGTATTTGTAAAGAAGTCGAGTATCGAACCCATGATGATTGACTACTTAAACTCCTTAGCTCGACTCAATTAAGGACTTGAAATTACGGATTAGCTAGATACAAGACATGACACTAAAATTAAAGCAAGATGTGGAAGTGTATGTCACAAATATAAGTCATTTGGAGACTTAGCATTGCAAGGGGTGGTTGAACTACAATGAGTGGTAAATTAAGCAAAAGGTCAATACAATGTTTACTACTAACTAAATTAAGTGAAAACATAAAGTAAAAGCAAAACAAAATGTAAATGTTTGGTCGGCTAGAGATGTTGCCACTAGCCAACTCAATGTACCAACAATGTCTAAGTTATGAGTTTAGTCCAATTCACACGTGCTTGTCCAACTTGTGATCATTTCGAATCACCATTGGTTGTGAACCGAATCTCCTAGGCCATTGGGGCATTAGAAGTGTTCCGGTCCAACATTCAAATATAAAGCAAACCGAAACTAGAATGCAACTCAATTACGAATCGTATCCTAATCATACCACATGCCTAATGATTTCAATATGTGTTTACTTATGATGAATGTAAATGACTTTCCTTCCTAAGTTCCTATTAGAGGACATGAAAGTATGTTCTAATGACTTTTCTAATCCACACATTTTAGAACATGAATTAGAAGAAGTAACAATTAGCTACAAAGTCTTTTCGAGTCATTGTATGCTTGACCGAAACTCCTTGAGTCATTTAGACTTCAAGAAGGCTTCAGTCCATGATCAAGCTCAATGAAAACCAAACCTTAAGCCAATCTTCTCAAATGCAACCTAAGTCATGTTTACATGCTTATCTTCCTTAGGTAAGTGACTAGTTCACTTAGGTTCATTTTTAGCTTCCCTAAACATATCTCAACTTAGTCATGGATAAGACATGAATATGAATACATTGAATCAAAGCCATACATGCAAACATACCATAATCACATCACAAGCTATCAAACCCATTCACAACATGTAGTACACTAAACCAAATTCAATTTCATAACGCAAAACATAATTGTATGTACATCAAATTGGCTAGGGCTAAGCCTTAACCTTCCAAAAGGAAACTACTCACTAAGCATAATGAAATAGAAGACTAGATACATGCTCAAAACAAGAAGAGAGTAGAAATAACCAAGGGTTCCCTAGCCAAATCTCCACCAAATGACTCCAAGGCTTCTAGCTCCACTTCTTCACTCCAAGCTAGTACCAAGTTTTCAAGAGGAGGTAAATGCAATCCTTATGATTCTAAGGAGCCAAGGGGAAGAGAGATTACTTCCCACTCCTTTGAACTCTAAAGACCAAACCAAACCCTAGAAGCAAAGATGAGAGGGAGAACACCCAAATAAGCCAAAGTGATGGTGTAGTGGTAGAGAGGTTTGACTCTACCTAAGAGATGAAAGAGCTAGATCTTTAAGTGGTGGTTATGGAGGTGTATTAGCCTATAAATGGAGGAGAAGAGATAGAAGAGAGTGCTAGAGGGTTGAGATAAGGATAAGGGGTCTAAAGAGAGACTAAAACTATGAAAAATATGAAAATGAGGTGAGTTGTATATGTGTGTGAGGGGGAGCTCGACCCTATAGTGTTGAGAGAGATATTTTGGTGCAAATAATTCAAATTCAGGCTTAGACATGATCCACATTTTAAGGCTTTAAGTGGTGGTCCTAAGATGATTCACCCATGTCATGTGAGTTGCATGTGCATGTCTCCACAATAAAATATCTTCTTATGTGGACTTTTGTGGGCTTGGGCCTTGAAGTCTTGGGCTATTATATCTTGACCTGGATATTGACTGGTGAAGACTTGCTGGAGTTGATCGTTGACCGCTGGAGTTGATCGTTAACCGACGGTTGACTTTTTGTCTTCTTCCCGGTTTTGGTCATTCTTCTCTAAATGCTTAGAAAACTTGCTTGACTTCTGCAAAAAGCAGTTAATCTCCATCTTTAAGCTCATTTTCATGAAAACTTACCATTTCCTAGCATGACAAGGAAACGTATCAAAAACGATGTTTTATTCCAAGAAAACAAGCATTAAGCATAAGGTTAGGCACATAATTAGAATGCAATTATGGACCTAACAATATACTTACTATAATTGTGTGCTCAGGGCTATACCAATTCCATTTGTCATGTTTCTCGTGGTCTTCTTAAGATGAAAATAAGCTTAAGAATGTTGAGCTTAATAAATAGTGATAGTCGTCGATTTTTTTTCGGACTTTGTTTGTACTATTCAAACTTGTAGGTCTTAATGAAATCTATCTCGCTTGTACACGTACATATTTGGTTTGACGTAAAGAAAATGTAATTTCATATGCAAAAATATTGAACCAACTAAAGTATTGCCCGACGCTGCCTGTAAAATGTTAACATGTAATTGAACTAAGGTTATAACAATGTTAATAAAAAGTCGTCAATACTAACACAAGCTCGTCGATTCAGTAATTATTACTGATGGACTAAACTTGCCAGTAGAAAGAACTCATTATACAACTTACAACTATGAGGATCAGATTAATTGTTGTTATACTTGTAATTTTGTTAATGTATTATATAATTGTTGTCATAGTTATTTTTTTTCCGAGAAAAACGTCCTTCCAGAGGACCAGAAAGAAGTTTTTTTACTTGATATGATTAACATCGTAATATATGGCATCCAGAACATACTCTAGAGCGGAGGTGAACCATTCATAAAGAATGTCACGATCATAAAAAAATATATTTGCTACTCTATCACGGTTACTGGCACTAATCATTAAATCCAGAGAAATTGACACATGTAAGCTTGTTTACATCTTATCAAGATCACGAGAATCAATAAAGAAAGATAAACATACCCCTAATAACTCAATTTTGGTAGGTATGTCTACGTTAAAGAAACTCACAAACCAAATAAGACACGAATAAACCATAATCAATAAAACCAAAACTATTAATTACCACTTGATTGCAAACAAAGGGTCATCGAAATAACCCCCAGATTTTAATAGTCCTCTTAGATCTTAATAGTTGCAGACCACTAATCCAAGGCCCAAAAACCTTCTCACACCTACGGGCTCAAACCAGCCCAGCATCCTCTTCACCAAGCCTACTACAGCGGTGCTCCACCAACATCTCGCCCTCGAGTCACTGCAGTCTGTCGACCGACCAAGCTTGAGATCACGGCGAAGCCACACCAATCGGACCACATCCTTCAACATGGTCCATAAATCTCAAACGAGGTTGACCAAAATTCAAATCAACCAAGTACACCAACACCTCTGGAAGACCACGAAGTCGCTAGAAAACTGACTTACCCTGACTCCCGTCTCCAACCACCATCATCACTGAAGTCCCTGCCTCCATGTGTGTTCATTTCAATCGCACCTGAGGAGGCCGAAACCACCACCACATCACTCCCAAATTAAACTGCAGCTGAAGAGATCTTCAAATCATGTGAAACTTCCATTCTCGTCAGCATAGGAAGACACCCATCACCTGCGGAGAAACTTGGGAATCGACGCCAAAAGAGAGCACTTTGGATATCACATCGGAGAAGCCCCACGTCTTGAAGATCTCACGGTGAAACCGGAGATTTTTGGTCACCGCCCAAACATAGAGATAGAACCCTAGGAGCGGCATGACAGAGACGAACATTGTATTTTTTTTTCTACTATTGTTAACTGAATATTTAATAATACTATCAATAGCATACATCTGATTCTACCAGTATGATGAATTTTTCCTCCTCTACTACATATGTCCCTGAATACTGTGGAAGGCCCTCAAAGTTCTCATTCCAAAAGTCAAGAGTACAGTGTTGTTTATCTGCGTTACATCTCATTCTACCACAATATTGTTGTTATAGTTCTAATTAAACTAATGTGTGAGATATGCCAACACACACTTTCCTATATGTAAACCATAAAACTTAACAAAATTTGACCATAATTGTATCATGCTTGTGGGTCACAAAATGCATTATAAAGGTGGTTTTACACCTAATTAATCAGTTCGTTTGCTTGTTCGATTATTATGTATCATGTTGTACGAGAAATTCTACAATGTGATGCTCACTAGCATGTGAGTTCATTTTCAAGAACGAAATGGCAAGGCACATAAGAGAAAAAGCTAGTGCAAAATTTAACCTCCACATTTGTGGGTTGCACACCGAAAGCGCACTAATGTAGTAATGTTATGCATAATAGATTTATTTTTTCTTTGAATAAAGTAATGGAATTTTCAAACGTAAAGATATTATATATAAAAAAAAATACAAGAACAAGATAAATTTTAATATTATAAATAACTCAACTATCACTATATTTAGACAACTAAGGACTGGGCTTGAAGCCTAGAACATAATAACAGTGAGCCCAACACATTAAACAGAACGAACAGACATTTCTACCCCGCTATAAGCACTTAAAAACCCCTCCTGAAGCCTCGTTGTCCGCACCGTCGCAAGCTTGGCCTTGGCATCGTACACCTTGGAGTCTCAAACCCATCTGAGACTAAGGCTTCACAAGATCTTCCTTTTTGTCCACGTTGATGCCATCATTTATTCAGTAGCACCGCTCCTTACAACACCGATGTGCACTAACGTCGACAATCTCTAGTTCTGCTCGATGTCAAGTTTCAAATTGTACTATACCACTCGTCCTTCCCGACTCTACCATGCCTTGGATCTGCTACTGCACTCTAGCATTCAAATGAGCAACTCAATTTAGAGTTTTGAGAATTTTCAGAGTTCTGATGTGGTTTATTCATGAACATATTTAAAAAAAAACAAAGAAAAGAGAAAAAGTGCATGACGACATAAGTAAAAGAAGTAGAAACCTATGCTTCTCTTCCAGTTAACAATGCTTGAGCTGTCTTTCTGGGCAATAAAATGGAAGATACGATAATAGAAAAAAGTCATGACACATTGTAGATAAGAAGAAGAAAAAGGGTCGGCTGTGACTTAAAGCATTAGTGCTGCTGTACTAAAGGTAGAAATATATATAATTCAAATAGAACAAAGTTGAAACAGCTAGCACGTGCTACTGTTGTTGCTTTACTACCAGAAATACACACTTAGGTGACGAAATGAAATTTTTAAGATTTCGTCGTCTAAGTAAGACTTAGCCGACGAAAAAAAATTTCGTCCCCCAAAAATATATTTCGTCGGCTAAGTACCTCTTACGCGACGAAACATGTTCTTCGTCGCCTAAGAAATTTCTTAGACACCGGATCACATAAGTCGTCACTTAAGTGTGTACTTAGACGATGATTATTATGTTTCGTCACTTAAGATGCACACTAAGATGACGTAAATTTATTTTCGTCGGCTAAGTATGACATACTTAGACGATGACACTATTTTCGTCGTCTAACTGATCACTAAGATGATGAACTATGTAAATCGTCGTCTTAGATTTAATAACCTAGATGACGAAAATGCAATTCCTCGCCTAGGTATACACTTAGACGACATCATATGTGTTTCGTCGGCTAAGTGAGAACTTAGGCAACGAACCTATTTTCTTCGTCTAAGTGTAAACTTAGGCAACGAAAATTTACAGTTAAGAGACGAATAATTTTGTCGGCTAAGAAAACTCAATTATTAGATCAAATTTCTTTTTCTCCTCGGGCTATCTCATCCTCATCCTCACTTCTCTCTCTCTATCTCTCTCTCTCTCTCTCTCTCTCTCTCTCTCTCTCTCTCTCTCTCTCTCTCTCTCTCTCTCTCCCTCCCTCTCCTCACTCAATAACGTACACCGGCCTCCGATTCCATCTAGCCAAAATTCATCAAATATCGATTTTTTAACCCCCGGAGTTCTAGATTACCTACTTATCTCCTTATCGGTAAAGGTATTAACTCATCTCTCTATTAATTTTTTTTTTGAATTTAATAGCATACTTATTCATACGTAATTATGTACAATGATTAATTTTTTAGTGAAATATTCCGAGGAATATATAATTTTCGGTGACCTTAGCTTAATTACTTGTTGTATTGCATTGCTAATCTAATTGTAAGCTAATTAGTTAGTTAATTAGTATGTTTAATTTGATGAATTAGTTAAAAAATGTTGTATTAAGCTAATTGGTTCTTTAATTGTTAAGCTAGATAGTTAAGTTTAATTAATTATATGTATGTTTAATATATTGTTAATTAAGCTAATTGTAGGGCTAATAGTTTAATTAAGTTAATTGTATGTTTAATTAATTGTTAAGCTAGCTAGTAGTTTAATATATGTTAGAATAATTAGTTAAATATATATTATGTAAATGCATTTATATTAAGTTAATAATATAATATAATATTAGCTAGATTAATTATAGTATAATTAAGTTTGATTATAGCATAGATACACTGCTTAATTAATTGTGTTATGTGTCATTTGACAATATAGAAAGTATATTAGATTAATTAATAATTAGTTAAAAGATTATATAATTAATATAATTATTAACTTAAGCAGAAATATGGATAAGAGTTGGATACAGTTGGCGAATAGAAGTGATGTGCGGTATATAAATGGAATTAGAGAGTTTGTATTCTTTGCATTTCAGATGTCAGTGCAGAAAATGTCTTAACCATCAATTTGTGGAGGCTAATGTTATATCTCAGCACCTGTATGACCACGGTATGATGTGGAGTTACAGTACGTGGAGCAAGCACGGTGAAGTAGTGGACTTCAACTCAAGACCAAACTTTAGCTCAGGATACAGTTACCATGGTGCCTCATCCAGCAGTAGTGGCGCCTCTACTTGGAATCTCACTGTGGATTTGGTCCATGATGCTTTTCCGGAATTTAGTCATGGTGGACACCAACACCAAGAGGGAGGTTACGATAACACTCATGATGACACATTCCTTGCTGCTAGCTTGGCCTGTGACACTACTAAGATGGATAAGTATAACAAGATGCTACTCGAAACCCAGATCCTGGTGTACCTTGGATGTCCAAAAAATGTGTTGCGATATATAATGGAGGAAGTTCAGATAAAAGTGAAGAACAAATTTCAGACCGTGCTTTTGACGAAATGCAGGAGCATATATGTAAGTTGCTTCCTGATCATTACAAACTTCTGAAAACTCATTATAAGGTTAGAAAGATCTTAAGCAGTATCGGCCTAAAGTACAAGAAAATTCACGCCTGCATAAATGACAGTGTGCTGCTGTTTTACAAAGAGTATGCACATTTGGACTACTGTCCCATATGCAACCAGTGCAGATATATGAACCGGAATAGAAGAAGTTCGAAGAAGCAAATTCCTGTAAATGTGCTTCACTACTTTTCATTAATTTTCAGATTGTAGCGTCTGTACATGTCTCTATACACAGCAGAGGTGATGAGATGGTACGTGGAACAACGAATAGATGACAATGTGCTCAGACAAGCGGCATATGATGATCTTTTAAAATAGTTCGACAGGGAATTTCAAGACTTTGTAGTAAATGTTCGAAATATTAGACTTGGACTTTCTACAAATGGATTCAATCCTTGAGGTAGTAATAGCGCTGCCGTCAGCACTTGGTTAGTTATTCTTATGCCGTACAACCTACCTCAGTGGATGTGCATGAACAAGAAATTTAATTTCCTTTCTCTGCTAGTTCAAGGTCATAAATCTTTGGGAAAGTGTTTAGATGTGTACCTCAGACCATTGATCGACGAGCTGAAACTGTTGTGGAAAAATGGAGTTCAAACTTATGACAAGTTCACTAACACAATGTTCATGATAAGAGCAGCCATAATGTGGACAATCAATGATTTTCATGCGTATGAGATGTTAGCATCTTGCAAAACAGAGGATACAATTGTTGTCTTGTCTGTTTGGACGACGTCAACTCCAATTGGCACGCGGGAAATGTGTGTTACTTGGGTCACCGTAGATGACTTCCTCACATTCACCCGTGACTATAGGATGAGGATCATTTAGATGGGACGGTATCGAATAATCCTAAACATTGACAGTGGTCTGATGAAGAGATTTTTGAGAGGTTAAACAGCTTCTATTTCGATGCGTTGACCAATAATAAAGATGTGAAGAAACTCAATCCACACCCTCTACACGATCTCAACTGTTGGTATCACATGAGTATTCTCTTTGAACTACATTACTGGTCCAAGTTGAAACTCAGGAACAACTTAGATGTCATGCACATAGAAAAGAATGTGTGTGACAACGTGGTAGGAATAATTCTCGGTATTAAGTTCAAGACTAAAGATACTCCCAAAACGCGAAAAAATCTGGAATCTATGAATTTACACCGCCCTTTGTGGTTGAGGAGGAATAGAAAAGGAGTGTACAACAAGATGTCAGATGCAACTTACACAGTGAAGCCGACACTGAGGGGTTTTGTATTCAACTGATTTAAGAGTGTTCGTTATCCGTTTACTTATACAGCAAATATATTTGGAGAAGTCGACGAGGTGCAACACAAGTTCATTGGTCTAAAGACTCATAACTATCAAGTTATGGTGCAACATCTGATTCCAGTGGTAATTCGACCTTATTTGCCTAAAGACGTTGTCGAACTAATAGTAGCATTGTGTAGATGATGGCAGAGGTTATGCGCCAGAGAGTTGAAGAAATCAGATGTGGTCGAACTACAATATGAAATTGTGCACATCCTTTGCAAACTAGAGAGGATTTCCTCTCTGCTTTCTTTGACATCATGATTCACCTCATGATCCACCTATCCAAACATGTGCTTCTTTCTGGTTCGGTCCACTACACTTGGATGTATTCTTAAGAAATGTACGTACAATTATTTATAACGATTTTTCATCATTTACATATCTTTTTTTTGTTTGTATTTCTACTATTTGTCAAATAATTAATTGTATAATTTTGCAGACAACTCGGACAATATAAATGATTCGTCAAAAATAAATCTGACTCGGATGGCTCCATAGCAAAAACATACCTAATGCATGAGTGTGTTACCCACTGCAACATGTACCTTAAGGATTCAGCCCAGACGCCTCCAACCCAAATGCCTGCAACAATCTTTCAGTCGTCACAGATATCGGACAAGAGGAGTATTAAAGGAAAGTTTAACTAGAGAAGAACTTGTCGAAGCGCATTGGGTAGTATTGAGAGACTGTGACGAGGTAGAACCGTACATAAAGCTCTACAGGATGAACATTCAGGCAGCTAAACCGGACAAGAGTCCTGCCTGGGTTGAAAAAGTCCTTAAGAAGAAGTTCCCTGATTATTTCCTCCAATGGGTACATAAGTATGTTTAATTAATTTAAACCATGCACGCATATAGGTATGTGATTAGTTTTTTTTGAAATTGAGAAATCCTGATGAGAATAGGTGCCCATAATAAATTATTACATCTGGTGTTTGCTTATGCGAAGTGGTTTGCCTTAGTTTGTACATGCAGGTTTTTGGTTTCCTTTATTTTGAGGGGAAACTATGCCAAAATTTCGGTAGAAATAAATACACATACATATATATTCTTCACATTTTTGCAGATAATTGATCTACAAAAATCTGATAACCATGAAGGGTGGTGGTCCTGGGAAAAGCACTTGTTGGCCCATAAGTTGGTTAAACAGTATATTTACCCCAACTATTTTGTGAACGGTGTAAAGTTTCATTAATTGACTCAAGATGAAAGAAGAATAACACAAAATAGTAGGATCGTAGTCGGGGAAGGCGCTGATGTCTATTATGGGGTTCTTGTTAATGTCGTTCAGCTAATGTATGAGAATGATATAAACGTTTTTCTATTCAAGTGCAAATGGTTCAAACGTATGAAGGAAGATTTGAGCCTTTTATCAATCGATACAAACTCAAGATGGTATGAGGACGAGCCATTCGTTCTTGCCACCTTAGTTAGGTAGGTGTTCTATCTGGATGATCCAAAAGCTGGTGAAGGCTAGAAAATAGTAAACCATATGTCTCCCGAGGCATGGAGTGCCACGACACTTGAAGGGACGTCAACAGTTGATACTGAAGCGCATAGAGACAATGCATATAAAGAGCAAAATACTTTTGTCATCCCCGACATAAGGGAACTGATTCGGCCTAATGAACGTTTACCCATGCCCGATGACGCCATAAATCTTACTCGAGAAGAGATTAGAGAGTTAGAGAATAATGCCTCTAAAGAGGAGCCAGAGGATGATGACGATGACATCGGATATGATTCAGACGATATAGAGTACGATGATGAGGAGCAATTAGATGATAATGAGGAGGATGATTCAAATGATGATGATTATAAAGATAAGGATTGATATGAGAATTACTATTATATTATATTATATTATATTTAATGAATTAATGCCACTATATTTAAAGTTATATTATTTTAAAGAGATTTATATTATTGAATTAAATGCAAGATATTCTTTCTTGAATTAACACACATTTAAAAGGCTAGCTTAAGCAGCTACACCAGAGAGAATGTCTGCTGGATATGGCATGGTCTTCGATCTCCAACCAGACATTGTCTTTAGGGCTTTCAAGAAGAAGGGTTACATACCACTCTCGACTTACATGAAGACTTACTGCATCGGTGACTTCGTCGACATCAAGGTCAATGGTGCCATCTATCCACAAGGGACGGTACTCGGTTCACATTTGCTTGGTTTTGTGGTCAATTCAATGATCTCAATGGAGGTTACTAGGTTTACATTTGCCTGGCTTTGTTTGCTATCCGGATTAGTTGGACTTCTGTTTAATTAATTTGTTAGATGATAATTAATTAATTAATTAATTTAATTTTGAGATATTATTTTTATTTGTGGCAATGGAACTGCGTTACTAAATTAATTATTGTGTTTTGATACATGTGTTGCTTGAAATACAATTATGTTTGGAATTGAAAGAAAAAAAAACTAAAATGAACTCTTAGACGATGAACATAAATCATTTTTTCATCTAAAGTTCACTTAGATGACGAAATAACTTATGTTCGTCAGCTAAGTGGCACTACTTAGACGACGCCTATATGATTTCCTCATTTAGGTAAACCCTAAAACCTAAACACTAAACTCTAACACTAATCTATTTACCCTAAACCCTAAAATCTTAGACGACGAAGGTGTTTGGTCGTCTAAGTCACATTTGGACAACAAAATTGTATATTTTCATCGTCTAAGTTCTACTTAAACAACAAAAATGACCTCTTTCGTTGTCTAAGTAGGTTTTCATAATATGAGCTCCACTTTTGTGTTGATAGTTCGAAAATCAGATTTACGAAGATTATTAAATTAATCAACGTACGTACTTTTCTGTTTCGGTCAAATTAATTAATTAATTTCGGTTTTATGCATGGTTGACTACACCGATCAAGCCCTTAACAAACTTCGTATTGAATAAAATTTCATCTACTTACATATTAAATGGTTATGAATATATCTAATGGTTGTTTTGTTCAAATTTGATTTCGTTAATATGGATATACAGACATACAAACACATACTTTATTCAACATTAGACGTCATGGATATCGAGTTTAACTCGTCAATCTAGATTTTAAATCAAATTTTAATTAATTTAAATGTAATTGATATATAAAGTTTCGACGTATTACAAAATACCCGTCACGTTGGATCTAAACGGTTTTACGATTATTAATATTTACAATCGGTTCCGTCTTTTAAACTTTTGTCGTTATTCACAACACGTATTGTATCGAGTGAATACCAAACTCTATTGAATTTGCGTAATTTTTTAAAAACTATTATGTAAACGTAATGATTAAATCTGACGGCTATTTTTTTCCTATTTTTAAGCAGGTAGCCAAAATTTAATTTTAATTTATCTCAAAAAATATTAAATTAAATATCACTTAGACGATGAAACTATATCGCTTCGTCGTCTAAGTGACTTCTTAGGCGACAAAACTATGTATTTTAGTCGCCTAATCCCAAAAATTTGGCTGTTCAATTTTTTGCGCCAAAATTTTTGGGGCATTTTTAAAAAGTACTTAGACAATGAAGGTTGTTTATTTCGTCCCCTAAGTCAACTTAGGCAACAAAATCATTTGTTTTGTGGCCTAAGTTGATTGATATATTCCCAAAATTGATCGACCTTCTCTCTCTCTGTCCCACCTAAACCCTAGCCGCCCCCAAAATTAAGGCCGCCGACCACCTCCCCTCATCGCAGGCCATGAACCAACCTCGTGAGGATCCCTCCTCTCTCGCTTACACTGCCCCTGTGGGCTCTCCTCCTGTGGCGCCTCTGTCTCTCCTCGCCACCTCTCTCTCTCCTCGTGGTCTCTCTCTGTATCCCCATGGCATTACTCTCTCCCCGTGGAAGCTCTCTCTCTCGCCAGACGTCCCTCCGTCGTTGCCTCTATAGCCCGGCCCGTGGCATCCACCATTCCGTTGGTTCCCCTTCCCCTCCCACCACCCCCGTCGGTATCTTCTCCGACCCGACTCGTATATATATATTGTTTAATTTTTATATATGAATTTAAAAATTGTATAATACTTTTGGTGAATATTGTATATATATAGTTAAATTTGGTGAATTTTGGATATATATATATATATATATTGGATATTGGATATGGATATGGATATATATATATATTGTATACATGGATATTGGATATGGATATTGAATATATTGTATATATGTGGATATTGGATATGGATATATATATATATATATATATTTGGTGAAATTAGATATGAAATTGTAAAATTGTATTGATGTGGTTTTATATATGTATGGATAAAATTGGATAAATATGGTGATATGTATATGAATTTGCGGAATGATATAATTTGGATGAATTTATAAATTATGATACTGATGAATATTATATTGTTAATATTTGATTTTTTTAGCTTAATTAAGATGCCGCCAAGGAAAAGACGCATGCAAGTAGAGAGGGATGCCGAACTCCAATCTATTGCACAATAAATGGGTTGGAGGCAAACCTCGGAGGATACCATTACGGCTCATCTGATACCTTCGGCTCGACGACTGGTCCATTCCCTCATGCTCCAAATGAGCCGGCCCATGCCTATACGGATGAGCCACTTGTCACCGCTTCATTAGCGACGTCAAAAGGTCCGGAAGAGTCGGTCAAAGATTTGATTCGCTACAGTGCCTGACCCAAGGCCAGGAGGAAACCATTAGACCCAATCTCCAAAAGGACTCGAGGACTTGGGAAGGGCGCTAAAAGCGAGCGCATAGTGAAGTCGACGGGGAAGAAGACCTAGGTTCCGTTCGACGAGTTCACCTGAGGCTCTCCGTCATCGCAGCTCAGGAGTTTGACCTTGTACAACATCAGCTCAATCATACAGAACAACATCCGTATGGTTGTCCCTTTGTGGAAGAAGCTGCCTGAATCTGAAAAGTTGAGGGTATACCGTGAACTATTAGAAATACTATTTAATTTTATAATTAATTACAAAGCATAAAAGCATAATATATAGGGTTTTAATTTTCTATTTATTTTCTTAGGTACATTGTGATGTCGATGGAAGATTGGAGATGATGGAGCACATCGATGCCATGGCCACAAACGTTTTCAAGGATTGGAAGTACGACCTCCACAAGTACTATCATAACTATGGTGCCCTCGCCTACCCCACATGAGTTGTTGAATGAAAGGTAAGATGAGTGACAATGGTTGGTCGGACACTTTGAGTCCGACGAGTATAAGGTTCGTCTTCATTTTCTTTAAATTGAGAAAATTGAATAATTCCTTTATTTATTATTTAATGATCTTTGTTGTGAAATAGACAAGGTCAGAGGCCAATAAGGAAATTCGTGATAAGATGACCATCCACCTTTCTTCATGATTGAAAGGGTTCATCTACATCGCAAAGGAGCACATAGATGCAGGTTCGAAGCATTGTTTCCTGGATGTCGGCATTATCACTTATGTTAAGCCCAAGGTCTTCAATGGAGTGAATGAACGCAGCGTAAGTAATTCATCTTTCCTAAATCAATTGAATTTAATCGTACTTCCAAAATGTAACGAAATTTAGTATAATAGTAATTTTATTTTTAAGAAATTGAATTATTAGTTAGGTTGTATTAGTCAGGTTGTGCTCTTGAAATATGATTTGAACTTGAGTTAGGTTATGCTGTAGTTGGTTAAATTATAATTTTCAACTTGAGAAATGTGGATGAGAATCGACGCCCATGGTGAATTTGTGCTGTTGGAATGGGTTATTCAAAGTGTCTTCTTTCCAGCAAGTTTTTGGTTTCCTCCAATTTTAGGGGAAACTATGGCAAAAAATTTTTATGAATTAATATTTATGTATGGTTCACATTATTAATTTCAGGCGAGGTTGCTAGAAATGACCCAGTAGCAACTAGCGAACACCCAACTGGAAAACCCGGAGATGATACCTGAACAGCTGCCTCCTCTATTGATGGAAAGCCAGATCACTATTGCCGATGCTGTTTACGGCCGCCGAGCTGGTTCGTGAGCTTGGACCAGCAGTCCAGAGAGATTTGTCACAGTCATCTACATCGATGACTAGGCGCAGTGGGACGGATGTCGAGGCATTTCGAGCCGCTCAAGAGGAGGCTCGATTGGCCACAGAGTCGGCTAGATTGGCCTAGGAGCATTCAAGGTCACTCGAGGATCAGCTTCAGGAGACCAACAGTAATATGAGCGTCGTCCTTTACTTCCTCAAAGGGTTGGGCATGCAACCAACGCCGATGTGTCGGCCCCCCCTCCCAGGGATAACGACGATGCGGGCGACGATGAGGGAATTAATGGAATGCCTACTCTGGGTTTAGTTTCGTAGTTTTGTAGTTTCGTTTATTTAATTTTGATCGATGTATATACAATGTTAATGTACAATTTTTATATTTAATGAATATTTTAATATTTTAATATTTCAAATTTAATATATAATTATTAATAAAAAACAAAAACAAAAAAAATTCAACTTAGACGACGAATGATTTATCGCCTTTGTATAAACCTTTGACGATGAACATTGATCGTCGTCGTCTAAGTTGTTGAACCAAAGTTCGTCGTTTAAGCGAATCACTTAGACGACGAACCAAAGTGCGTCATTTAAGTAAATCACTTAAATGACGCAAATCGTTTGTCGTCTAAGTGTTCAATACTTAGACGACAAATACCAGTTTTCGTCATTTAAGATGCGTCTAAGAGGAGAATTACTTTCGTCGTTTAGATGTACAATTTTTTGACGTCAAAGTACTTAGGCGACGAAATATGTTTCGTCATGTAAGATGCTACTTAGACAACAAAACAAAAAAGTTTCATCATCTAAGTACTGAGGCTATAATTGTTAGACGACGAACCTTAGGCAAGGAAAAACGCCACTTAAGCTACAAAATTGCTTCCTCGCCTAAGTGAGTTTTTTTGGTAGTTAATTATGCAAGAACTTTGATCGTGTCTTTTGTTTTCTTAACAAAAATTAATAAATCTTGTTTATGTTTTTTCAAATTGTTATTGGTATTGTGTTGTTCAAATTTGTGACAGCTTTGTTTTTCAAAATGCTTTGTGTTATTTGAAGGTATTTTATGTTAATTGTATTTTATTGAAACAACTACTGAATTAATTTTCAAGTTGTTGTTGAAAGTGTTATTACTACTGTGTTTTTCAAAACTACTATTGTGTTTTTTAGCTTTCGAAACTGCTACTATTATTGTGTTTCCTCGGCTGCTACTGTATTTTTTGAAACTGCTTTGACACTACTATGTTTTTTGACAATACATTTGTTGTTGCGTATGTAATTATTGAGTTTGAGTTTATAGAAGTAACTTCATTGTTAGTTTGGTGTTGCATTTTTCAAATACCGCTACTGCATTTTTGGTGACTGATACTATAATTTTTGCAGCTTTAGTTTGATTCTACTACATTTTCGAGGATATTTACATTTTTGGAGACTCCTACTCCAATATTTGGGACTGCTACTGTAAACTGTGGAACTGCTATTGCATTTTTGATTTAATGCTGCATTTTTGGGGACTGCTACTTAAGATTTTGGGATTTCTTCTTCATTTTTGGTACAGTGCTGCATTTTCATGGGCTGCTACTGTAATATTTTGGGATTGCTATAGTAAATTTTTGAACTGCTACTGCATTTTTTGTTCAAGAACTGCTACTGTATTTTCAGTTCGAGGACTGTTACTATGTTATCGGCTACTGCTACTACTATTTCAAGGATTGAATTGTGTTGGAAAATATTATGGAATGTGTATCCAAATTGCTACTGAGTCTGTATTGAAATTGTTACTCAATTTTTATCGGAATCTCTGGTGAATTTATATCAAATATACTATATATTAATTTTGTGTTTGAATTGATATTGAATCTTTTTTATTGGTAGTGCTAATGAATAAGAATAATCAATTCAGGTTGAAAAAAGAAATGAATGCAAAAAAAATTGAATGAAAAAAATAATCTAACTAAAAAATATTGAAAAGAAAAAATTATAAAAATTATATTAAATATTTTTTAGATAAAATAAATATTAAATACATACAAAAAATAAGGTAGGGTATAAAAGTAAATTTGTAACTGCCACATGGCAGCTTACAAGCAATTTGTCTATATTAATAAGATTTTACCATTTACTGTTTAAATAAAAGGACATTGTCCCTAAATGTGTTTGACTTTTCTAAAGTGTCTTTTAATATAGTTTGTGTTTAAGGATATTTATTCTCCGTAACTTTCGGTGTGTGTCTTGTCCTACTTAGATACAAATTAGATTAGATATAGATACAAAGAATCTTTGTTATATTGGGACAATTATTGTAACAGATTGTATCAGCTTATATTTAAGATATTTTATCAATGAAAGAGTTATAGCTTTTACAGTCTACATATTTTTCTCCTGCAACTCATTATCAGCACGCTCTCTGGGTTGATAACCATCACCACCAAAGAAAGAAAGAAAAACCCTAACCCCTAAAATACAAGCTTCACCACTGGCAGCACCTCCTTCATTGCCGATTACCACCAATCCTCCCAGAATCTCTGATTTTCTGGCATAACTGGAGCCCGTGCAGAACAGCCAACTTCGACAGAGAATTGCGAGAATCTCAGTGTGAACCCAGAGGACGATCTTCATATGCATGGAAAGGCCCAAATGTCTAGTTTCTAGAACATCCTGAAAATCTCAATTCGGATGTGTCCAGCAAAAGTTATGGCCCATTGAGTGCATGAAGGTCAGTCTGCCCAAAAAGAAGAAAAGAAGAAGGCATCCTCCATCTGTTGAAAGTTTGGGGGACGTGTTTCCTCTCTTCAAACTTCTTTCACAACGAAGTTTTCATACCGAGCATAACACCCTTGAGGTCAATTTTTCTAAACCCTAAATCTGTAGATCTAGGATCAAACTTACTTACCGCAAAACCTTAGATCTAGAATTATTGGAATTGTGATATAAGTTGTTGAATATTACATGTTTTACCCTAGTTCCAATAGATCTATATCCATAGAGTATAAGTGACGGTCCTGGGGGAGTCACGGTTTAGAAAAGAAAACAAAAGGGAAATCGATCTTATGTGACAGTTACTCACGGTAGCTAGGTGTAGTTTTTGCCACCGTTTATAATTGATTTTTATGACCATATATCATGGATCACATTCTTATTCATTAAAACTTGATATGATTGATCGTAGTTTTCGATCGATACTAATCAACATCTCGGTTCTCTCTTGTAGATGACATCAATTGAGTCAGTTAAGCCTGTATTTGATATCCTTGATCTTCAAGGAGCAGAATATTATCGTTGGGTATTAGATGTTGAGAACGCGCTTCATGTATGCATTTGACATTTACAACCCAACCACCACCACCACCTGGTATTGAGCCACAAACTCTAGTCTGCAAAATTTCAAGCCCTCATGTTTTTGAGGCGTTATATACAATCAGTTCTAAAGAAATAATAATTGCTAAAGAATGGCCCTCAGTTTTGTGGGTGACTTTAGCTATGTTAGAGCTTCAATCTGAGTTGAGTATATGTGGCATTATAAAGACTGATCAGACTATAATCGAAAAGTCTTTAAGCATCTTTCCTACCTCCATGAACAACCTTGCGCGCCAATATCGCATAGATTATGCGCAAGGATGACTCAGATCATTATGTGATCTCATGAGCGTATTGGCTAAGAACAAGCAATTTTGTGAGATTTTTCTCCTCAAGAATGCTCGGCCAGCCGTTACTAAAAATATCCATGAGTCATACAATACTGGTGGAAGGCAGGTAAGGATAGGAGAAACGGTCGTTCCAACCTTTACAATAACCATGGGGGAAAAGGAGGACGTGGCAATGGTCATGGTAAAGGAAAGAATAGTTAGAATTTGACTTGGACTCGCCATGACAACATTCACTACAACTCCAATAAGAATCATTCCAATTCCGGTTCTAGGAATGGTGGGAATTTTTCACATTCTGCTTCTACTTCGTGCTTATCATCTTACTATAGATGTGGTTCTACAAAGTACATGCACAAACAATGTTGTGCACCAATGATATTCAACGTGCCTACAAGAAGTGCAAGAAATATTTGGCACATGAGGCTTAACTTCACTGAAGTTTATGAGATGGGGGATTGCTCTGTGGTAAATCTTATAATAGCAGACAATACAAAAGCATGTCTAGTAACTTCAGTTTTTGAGTAGTCTATGTATTAGGCTTCTGTCTTCGCTATGTAATCCAGTTTCGTTTTATTTTTGACTTCGTTTTAGTCATGTTTTGAGACTTTGTTTTAATCGGTTTTTGGAATAAGAACATCTATGATATAATTGGTGGTTGGAAGTAATGAATATTTATGTAGTTTTTGGTATATGAAAGTGTTAAAAATGTTTTATTTTCATATAATTCTTATGTAAGGTTCGATGTTTACAACTGTATATGGCATAATGACACAATGATACAGTAAAGACGAGACACGAAAAAAGCGATTATTTTGATCTCAGAACATTTTCGACCTGTTGAGATTTTTCTCGACCCGTCGAATGTTCCTCTCTGGATCGGTTTTTAACGGGTCGAATGTTTGCTTCTGTCTCGAACTATGTCCAATTTCGACCCGTCAAAAAATGAGCCCGGAAACGTTTTCAGTTTTTTTTACCCGTCGAATGTATGCCCCTGGACACTATTTTGACTCGTCAAAAATATCACTCGACCCGTCAAAAATTGGTATCACAAAATCAACTTTTATTTTGGGTTTTCTTCGACCCGTTGAGGAATCCTTGGACCCGTTGAAGATGTTACCCATATATGATGTTTTTAGATGTGTTTATACATCAATTTTATTGGAAAAAATATTGGAAAAAGATGTGTTTATCCTTCAAAATTTTCCGTTGAAAAATTATTGGTCTAATCGACTAACCTGGATTTCAACACCAGATATGGTTTTTACATTAGTTTATGCCATGCCATGGAACCTAAAATACAACGGTCTTTTTCGATCGATAACATTTTGTTATACATCGGTTGTATTTAGGTATTATAATATCATATCAGCACTCAACAAGGGTAAATCATTTTGACATCTTTAAGTATTTGCTTAAAGTGTTTGTCATATCTTGGATTCAAAGACGGTTTGATTGACATCGTTTTGTTGATATATGATGGCGAGATTGGGTATTACTATTCAAACCTTACTCAAATTTGAACACATTTGTTATGCCAACATTTTTCACTTAACATATTGAGAATGGAAGAGAGTTTTTATGTCAAATCTCCGTAAAATGCTGCCAACGGCGCAATCTGGAGAAGTTTATGAGGATTTGTAGTGGTTTATATCTTACTACGATTTGGATCATTGTATCCAATGTGGTCACTTATATTACTATGCATGACTTAGCCTCATATAAGCTTTTGAATTTTGATGATCAACCTATTGAGAAATTCTAATGGTCATCTGTTCTTAAGAGCAAAGAAGCATGTGAGAATATTTAAAACCATCGACTTAGAGATATGCATGAGAGTGCCAACTTGCTTATGTCGAGTTGAGATGATAGACCTTAGTAGGACTCGATTAACTCTTGGTTTTGAGATGGAATATCGAGTTAGTTGAATTCTTATTGACCAGCTTGCTTATGTCTAAATTAGGCAATAGACAAAGCATACCCTATAAGTACACCAATGGTTGTTTGCAGTCTGAAAACCAAGAGGATCCATTTCATTTGAAAAGACGATGATGAGGAACTTTTGGATTTGAGATTCTATATCTTAGTGTGATTAGAGCTTGGTTGAATTTAGCTCAGTACATACATTCAGACATTGCATTCTCAGTATGCGCATATGCAAAGTCATTGGAATGGAGTAAAACAAATCTTCAGGTACTTGAAGTGATTCATTGACTTATGTCTATTCTTCTCTTACAAGGAATATAGAGAGAAACATGAAAATTCTGGTCAAGGGATAGTTGAATCGCAGCATTCAAGTTCTAGGCATTTCGACCCGTCGAGCATCTCTCTCGACCCTTCGAATGCAATGAACTGCGATAACCCGAAGGGATCCTTCACCCCGTCAAGAAATGGCTTCGACCAGTCGAGAAATGGCTTCGACCCGTTGAAGCCGGTGTTCTGGATTAGACAGAACCATCTGTTCGACCCGTCGAGTGAGAAATTTGACCCGTCGAATTTCTCTCCTGTTGCCAGCAGTTTTACTGCAATCCCCTTGTACTGAAATATCGATTGATATGTTGGTCGGATTTGTTGATATTGGGTACCTCTCTGACCCACATAAAGGATGTTCCCATATAGGTTATTCACCATGGGAAACATGACGATTTCTTGAACAACAACAAAGTAAATCCTTGTTGCTACTTCCTCGAGCTATTCTAAAGATTAAAGCGTTCTATGTAGCTGTTGATACGTGTGTCTGGTTTAGAACAATAATACACCACATTCGAGGGTCTAGTGGATTATTATCTACTATGACAACACCAACTTGCCTCTTTGAGGATAATGCTGTTTGCATTGACCTAGTGAAGTTGGATTACATTAAGGGTGTCATACTCATTTCGCCAACGTACTCTTAGAATCAGCAATAGTAGCGGTTATTGATTATCCATGTGTACCAGATTGGTTCGGTTGATAATGCTGCGGACTTGTTTACCAAGTCACTACCTAAATATATATTTGTGAAACATGTGAGACGCATTGATATGCGCAAGTTATCTGAACTCCATAACTGAGTTTACGGTCAAGGGGAGTTTACATCACATGTAGTAGCTTTTGTAGTTGATGCGTTGTACTCTTTTTCCTTTAGACCAAACTTTTGTTTTACCCATGAAGTTTTTGTTTGCTTGGCAAGGTTTTTAGTGAGGCAACAAATTATGCATCATTCCCTAGCCATCGGCACGAGGGGGAATGCTTAAAGAGATTTATTCTCTGTAACTTCCGGTGTGTGTCTTGTCCTATTTAGATACAGATTAGATTAGACAGAGAATCTCTGTTATATCGGGACAGTTATTGTAAAATGATTGTATCGGCTTATATTTAAGGCATTCTATCAATGAAAAAGTTACAGTTTTTACAGTCTACATATTTTTCTCTTGCAACAGTTTGCTATATTATATATCTATTCTTGATCCAATATCCCGGTTTGTATCCGACCGAATTCTAGCCCAGCAGGTAACTGTTGGCCCAGTAAGCTGAACGTGCAATGGGCTTAATTGGTTTCCACTGAAGATCTGGCTAAAGGTTTCTCGATTTCCCCTGCTTTCAACTTTTGCCTTTTTTTCCCCTTTGGGGAAACAAATTAAAAGAGTAAAAAGACATATACTTCGATCCAATAGAAGTAAGTCTCGGCCAACGTACGTATACGTGAAGTGTATATCAAAAATTGTAACAAAAAGGAAGAAGTATATATCAAAATTTTATTCGAGGGTTTTCAGCTTGGAATACGTACGTACGGTGTAGTTATTTGTGAAATGTCAAAAGGCGTATGTGAAGTTCATGGGTCAGCTAATTTGACAAACGATCGAGGGACGCAATGTTTGACATCACGCTGCCAGAAGATAACAGTACGTGATCATCGTCATGTGCGATGTATAGTTTTCCATAGTCAGCTATCAATGAGGGGATGTGGCTAGCTAGTGGTCTAATTAAATGAAAGGCTCTACAATATATAGTGGCAGATGTTTATGTACGTATCTCATGTCTTACTGTATATATGCATATAGTAGATAGATTATACGTGTGAAATTTTTTGTAAATATGTCTTGCCTTCACTTTCTCATTTAGGTAGTACACTACTACTGTTGTACATTTTAGTACGTTCTATTGAGAGTACGTGGAGTATTTTGTTAGGGTCTTCTTTTCTTATATTTTTTTTATGACTTTTAATAATAGTTTCAAATTTCAAACATAGGGTTTCCCAAACATATTGTGAATGACTACAGATTTCATGCCAACAAAATACGGGACATGTTATATACATTTTTAAAAATCAGACTAAATACGACATAGTAAGATGGCTATAACATTTTTATCGCAAAAAAAGTTGAATATAACAATTATATATGTTAATATCTCTACTATAATAAAGGGAAGTCTTGACCGTTTTGGTGTCATTAGACACACCAAATTTGAAGTTTCCAAAATTATCCTAAATAATATTAAAAAGTAATCACAAATAAAAGATAATAAAAAGGACTGTATAGTAAATTCGAAGAAAAAGTTAAAAAAATTACTGTCACTAATTACTCCTTTTTTTCTCTCACTTCCACGTACACCCACCTTTACTGGTGGAGTTTTTCTAGGATAAATTACGTATAAGGTCACTTACGTAAGATTACTTATGCATAAGATCACCTGATATTTTTTTCCCAAATAAAGTCACCTGATTTAACAAAAAACTCTCTTGTTCAATTTATTTACATCTAATGTCATCCTATATAAACTGGTCTATCTTTCTCTCTTTGCTTCAGACCCAAAACGTGCCATAGCAAAGCTCCATCGTCTTCCTTACTCCGATTCTGATCCCGTCACGTCAACGACTACACACCTCCGACTACACACCTCCAAATTCAATTACACACCGACAACTAAACCCTAGCCCCCTCCTCACCCGCCTACAGACCTCCGACTTCCGATTTCGTCACAGTAGCCCCGCCTCCACCTCCGACTTCGATTGTCGTTGCCACCGTGGGATTTTAGAACACCGACGACGTCGATGCCACCCCTTCAGACGAACGTTGTCGCCTCCCTCCCTCAAGAACCTCCTCACCCCAATTTCAGGTCTCTCTCTCTCTCTCGCTCGCTCTCTCTCTCTCTCGCTCGCTCTCTCTCTCTCTCTCTCTCTCTCAATTTCATCATTGTTTTAGTTCAGAAATATCTGTATGTAGAACTGTTGTGAGTAGTATGTAGTGTTGTCTGTGAGTAGTATGTAGTGTTTTCTGTGAGTAGTACGTAGCGTGCTCTGTAGTAGTATGTAGTATGTTCTGTAGTAGTATGTAGTTTGCTCTGTAGTAGTATGTAGAATTTATGTAAGTAGTATATAGAATTTATGTGAGTAGTATGTAGTGTTTTGATGGTCTATTTTATTGTTTTGCAGAAATGGCATAAATAGATCGAGAACCCTAAGAAACCCAAAGTCCAAATAAGATCGACATTAAGAGGCTTTTGCAAAGTCATGGGTGAATTTCATAAAAAATTGCCTCCAAAAACAGTGAGGATATTGTAGAAAACACCATTTGGCAGTTTCATGGAAAACACTATAACAGTTTGTTGAAAGTACTACTGTAGTTTTCAGAAAGTACTACTATAGTTGTTGGACAGTACTACTCCACTGGGACTTTATGCATTCTAACTAAAACTTTGTTGAAAGTACTACTGTAGTTTTCAGAAAGTACTACTCTAGTTGTTGGACAATACTACTCTACTGAGACTTGACGCATTATAACTAAAATTTTGTTGAAAGTACTACTGTAGTTTTCAGAAAGTACTACTCTAGTTGTTGGATAGTACTACTGTTACTAGTTTTACACACTATCCAGAAACTGAAAAACAAACCTTCGTTCCCGTTCTTTCCAGTGGCATAGAGCATGTATCCCTTGTACTTTCCCTTGAGATGAGCAGCATCAACAAACAAAAACATACACACAAAAACATAAAAAGCTAATGTGGAGAGAATCGAGCTAATGGAGCTCTCTCTCTCTAGCACGGCTCTCTCCCTCTCTCTCTAAAAGCTGTTGTCGGAACTTTGAATTTGAACTAAACCGTTACCAAAAAAAAATTGAACTAAACAACTCTCTTTATAAAAGAGGACAATTTTGGAAACTCAAATATATTAGAAAAGAGATAATGATCTTATGTGTGTAAAAAATTTATAATGATCTTATTTGTAAAATATGGTCTCTCATTAACCTTATATGTAATTTTCTAATTTTTTTTGTACATGATTAAGATCGTCAGTTATTCAATAATGTAATCACTAAAAGGCAAAATAGGACGTTAAAAAAAGTGAGGCAAAATAGGAAGTTGATTAGATCCTAGCAAGAATCAGTTTTTTCATTTTTACTGAGATGGAAAAATAACAGCAGACAATTCTTTTTGACAATCAGTGTCAGCTAATTTAATAGATGCAATCTCGCAACAAAGAGAACAATTCATCTTCTTCAATCTTTAATTAGGTCATTTATGACCTATGTGCATCGATCTTGCTCTATCGCAATTAAAATACAAATGGACCGTTACATTATTAATAGGCTTGTAAATCCGGCCCAAAGTTCATTCGTTTGCCCATGCACAATTTTATTTTTTGGGCTTTAGGCTGGCCCTGCTCAACTTAACGGGCGGGCTTTGTCCGGTTCATCTTAGAGAGGGCAAGGCATGAGTGATATTTTAGAAGCCCTGAGCAAGCCCAAAATTCTGCCCATTCAAATAATATTAGGTCCGGGCCGGACCATCTCAAAAATAAATAAATATATAATTTTATAAATGAAATATATATATATATATAGTGAATGATGATTAATAAAGAAATAAAGTTTAATTAAACTACAGAATGTAACAATTAATAGATTACAATTTAAGAATCGAGTTTTCAATTAATTTTGGATTCTAAAATAATGAAAACTTCATCAATCTTCAATGACTATATGCATGATTACATCTTTTATATGTGATTTATATTAACTAATCACATATATGTTTAGGTAATTGATCACATATATTAGGTAAAATAATTAACACTTGATTGGTTTACTATGAAATGTAACCGTAGTAGTCTAGTGGACAATTACCTTGAAAAAAACTAGTCAGCTAAGAGCATATAATAATATAGGTTACTGTAAGGAGTTCTTTCTAACAAGAAGGCAATCAGTGTTCTCTTTCTAACTTATCAGCTCTAATAAATTCTATCGATTCATCTATAACAAAAATCACATTTACTATAATGTTTAGACTCATAAATGTAAAGTTAGTTCTCTTTTTCGAACAATAATGCACATAATTTCCTAAAAAGTATAAGTTAAAAATTAGGGTGAGCCACTGATGGGCTTTATAAGCCCATACTTTATTGACCCATGGGTAGGGTTTGAGTTTCATAAATTAGTTATAGGGCCAACCCTGCCCTGCCCATTTTATACTAGGGCTTAAAAATTTTAGGGTCGAGTAGTATACTACATGTCTTAAGGCCCAGGCCGGGTCGGCCTATTTTACAGGCTTAGTTATTAAACTTCTTGGTCACTCTGATTTGACTTTTAATGGGGGAACACAAATCTGTACTATCTATTAAGAAAACACTTCTTGCTCATCATAACTGAATTATTTTACTATTTAACATTTTAAGTTAAGTCTTCATAAATAATTGGAGGACATTTTAGTAATAACATAATTAAACTAGAAAAAATAGGTGTCTTTAAGGGAATTATCTTCATGGTATCCCGGTGTGTGTTTTGTCTTAATTTGAGTAGATATAGAGATTCTCTCAATCCCTGATTTACTGGGAGATTTATTGTATCAGATTGTAATGCCTATTTAAAAGCCATCTATCAATGAATAAAGCACATTGCGTATCTTCTCTACTTTTCTCCTTAAACACGTTATTAGCACGAGATTGTAACCCGAAGCTTTGGGCCAAAATCAAAACACATTTTCCATCCCCAAATTCGAGATTGACCACTTCAATCTCATAGCTTGTGCACATCTGCCGACTTAGACAGTAGATTTCGAGCATCTCAGGATGAACCAGAAGGAGATCTTTATATGCACGAAAGTCTCAGATGTCTAGTTTCCAGAACATTATTCGGACTGCAATTCGAATGTGTCTCAAGTATGTTATGGTCGATTTAGTGCACAAATGCCAGTCTGCCCAAAAAGAAGAAATTGAGGAGAAAGAAAAATACCCTAAACTCCATCTGTCAAAGCACATCGCCGAATTTTTGTGGACTGTTTCTCTTCAAACTTCGACCCAGTGATGTTTTCATACCGAGCATAATACCCTCAAGGTAAATTGACTAACTTTCTTCGATTTAAAATCAGGTTGGTCTCCAAGCATAATGCCAAAATTTGACATAATTGATCTTCAAGGAACTGAGTACCACAGGTTGGTCTTTCATGTGAAAAACACTCTCATCGGTAAGAGACTCACCGACACCATCAAACCACTACCGCCAGGCACACAAGCCAATGATGACACTATAGCTCGCAAGGCTCAAGCACTTATGTTTCTTCGGAGACATATTCATCCTGCTTTAAGGAAGCAATACTTGTAAAGGACGTCCCCGCGGATTTGTGGGTGACTTTACAAGAATAGTTCAACAATGTGTATGATGCACAGTTTCCTGACCTCCTGGAGAGATGGGACCGAATCCGGTTATTGGATTATCCCAAAATCAATGAATTTTACCAGGATATGCTAGAGCTCAATCTGAGCTTCCTATTTGTGGCATTGTCAAGAATGACAAAGCCATGATTGAGAAGTCATTGACTACCTTTCCTACCTCCATTGACACTCTTGCTCATCAGTATCGTATTGGTTATGAGCAAGGGAGACTCATATCATTCAGTGATCTTATGAGTGTACTGGCAAAGAAATAAAGGCATCAGGAGATTCTTCTTCACAATAATGCCAGGCCGGCCGGTACAAAGAAAGTCTCGGAGACTCATCATACAGGATATGCATGAAAAGATGAGCAGAACAATCATTCAGAACCTTATCAAACTCGTGGTGGTAGAGTAGGGTGTGGTAGAGGTCGTGGCAGAGGAGGAAATAGTCAGAATCTGACTTGGACTGACCAAGACAACAACAAGAATCCATCAAGCTCTGGTTCCAAGAACAATGGAAATTCTTTGAGGTCTACTCTTACAAAGTCTACCTCAGCACCTTGCTATAGGTGTGGTTCGAGTAAGAATATGAACAAGAAGTGTTGTGTGTCTAAAGATGTCCAAAATGCCTACAAGAGATGCAAGCAGTACTTGGCTCATGAGACCAACTACACTGCAGATGAAGAGATAGAAGATGGCGGACATGGTACTAAAATTCATATCACTAATGCATTGTACACGCCAAAGGCCAACCAAACCTTGCTAAGTTTCAAGGATATAAGAGCCAATGGTTTACATGTGGAAACCCATAATGAGAATGGAAAAGAATTTTTATGCATAGCTTCACAAGAGTGCAGTAGAAAGCACACCTTGGAGAAGTTAGGGGCAATTCACAGTAGATTCTATCTTACTACAAGTTGGATCATTGAATCCAATGTTGTCACACTAATTACTGTGTGTGACACGGTGTTTGAAGAGTTTTATCCCCTCAACCTTTTGACTATTGATTGGTCTAAGGCTAAGTAAATTTCTTTTACCTGCAAGTATACAGGGTCAAGTTATAGTATTTGTAAGGAAGTCGAGTGTCTAACCCATGAGGATTGACCACTTAAACTCCTTAGCTTGACTCGATTAAGCACTTGAAATCACGGATTAACTAAAGACAAGACATGACACTAAAACTAAAACAAGATGTGGAAGTGTATCTCACAAGACTAAGTCCTTTGGAGACTTAGCATTGTAAGGGATGGTTGAACTACGATGAATGAAAAAATATTGAAGGGTTGTTTAACTAACTAAATTAAGTGAAAACATAAAGTAAAACAAACCAAAACAAAATGTAAATGTTTGGTCAGCTAGAGATGTCGCCACTAGCCAACTCAATGTACCAATTATATATGTCCAAGTTATGAATTTAGTCCGATTCATACATGATTGTCCAATTCGTGATCTTTTCGATTCGCTATTAGTTGTGAACCGAACCTCTAGGCCATTAGGGCACTAGAATTGTTCTGGTCCAACATTCAAATATAAAGCAAACCGAAACTAGAATGCAACTCAATTACGAATCGTATCCTAATCATACTACATGCCTAATGAGTTCAATATGTGTTCACTTATGATGAATGTGTTTGCCTTCCTAAGTCCCTATTAAAGGACATGAAAGTATGTTCTAATGACTTTCCAAATTCACACATTTTAGAACATGAATTAGAAGAAGTAACGATTAGCTACAAACCTCATTCAAGTCAATGTAAGCTTGACCGAAGCTCCTTGAGTCACGTGGACTTCAAGAAGTCTTCGGTCCATGCTCAAGCCCAATGAAAATCAAACCTTAAGCCCATCTTCTCAAATGCAACATAAGTCATGTTTACATGCTTATCTTCTTTAGGTGAGTGACTAGTTCACTTACGTTCATTTTAGCTTCCCTAAACATATCTCAACTTAGTCATGGATAAGACATGGATATAAAAATATTGAATTAAGCTCAAACATGCAAATATACCACAATTACATCACAAGCTATTAAACTCATTCACAACATGTAGTACACTAAACCAAATTCAATTCCATAACTCAAAACATAGTTGTATGTACATCAAATTGGCCCTAGCCTTCCAAAAGGCAACTATTCACTACACATAGCACCACTTGAGTCTAGATACATATATAGAAGACAATAGGTATAAGAAATAACTGAAGAGTCCCTTAAGCAAAGCCTCTAAGCTCTTCAAGTCATCTCTTCACTTCTTGCTCGTTTCTTGCTTCTTGTCTCCAACAAAGATGATGAACTCACCTTAGGCTAGGGTGAAAAGGGTGCAGATGAGTATAGGGTGGTGGTAGAGGTTCCTAGGCCTTTTGGTGGTGCTAGAGTGATGTTTACAGGTAGACGAGAGAGCTAGAGGGTTTGGGTTTAGATGGGGGCTATGGAGAGAAACTAAAACTATGAGAAATAAAAAAGTGAAGGGAGATAGGTGTGTAGGCAAGGGGGAGCTGGACACTAATGGATTAAAAAAGATATTTTTGGTGTTTGAAATTCAAAAATAGATGCTAGACACGATCCACAATGTAAGGCTTTAAGTGGGCCAAAATGTGTGACTCACTCAACTCACATGACTTGCATGCGCATCCATCTTTTCCAAATATCTCCTAAGTGGGATTGGGTCATAAGGCCTTGGCCCAACATGACTTGACCTGACCATTGACCGGTTGGAGTTGATAGTTGACCATCCGTTGACTTTTTGTCATTTTCTCCGTTTTGCTCCAAAAACTTAGAAAATTTGCTCGGCTTCTCCAAAAAGTGATTAGATTCCATCTCTTAGAGCGTTTCCATGCAATCCCCCATTTCCTAGTATAGCAAGGAAACATAGTAAAAATGATGCTGTATTAATAAAAGACAAATAATAAGCATGTAGTTAGAAACATAATTAGAGCATACTTATGGACCTAATAAACTACCTCACACTTAAACTTTACTTGTCATCAAGCAAACAAAGAATAAAATAATTAAGCTACGCTAGACTCAAAGCACAAAAACACACAAGGCATGTGTAAGCATGTATGTGTCCTGAATTGGTGATTGATTTTCCTCAAAGAACTATGACTAATGAATTGAATTTTTCTTAAGCACAATTAGACTATGGAATCAATGCATGTCTAATAAGCCAAACATGCTACATGTCAAACCAAATGCATGCATTGAGATGTATTCAAAATAACATGTTCCTAACCATCTAACTCATAAGAAGTCACTCAATGCACTCAAGTGTTTAGAGGGTTAGTGTTTGCACCCCAAAATAAAATTGATCACATGTTTTCCATAAGCTTGCTCTTCAACCAATTACTCCAACTATTCCATAAGCAAAATTGCAGGTATAAATACAGGTTTCCATTTTGGGAAAGTCAAAAGATTTCTTTTTTGGAAACCGGGTTGACCCGTGCTGACTTGGTCTCCAACAGCCAAAATCGCAGTAGGAGGCGACGACGATGGCGCATCTGTTTCTGGCCACTTTTGGCCATGAAACTGGTTGGGTTCTGTTGGGCTTGGGCTTCTCTATCTATTGGTGGAAGCATCACCGACTTTGGTGGCCAGAGGAAGGAGATTCGCGGCGGAAAAGTCGGTCAGATTCAGGTGGAATTTCACGGCGACGATGGCGGCCGTTGCGGTGGCGTATGACGTCGAAGTTAAGGGAGTTTTGAAGCCCCGGGCGAGATGAGTCGAACACGACATGTCTTGGCCCTTGTCGTGGTCGGACGACGGAAATCGGAGGTGATGAAATTTCAGGTGGGTTTTCAGTTTTTTCGGCAATTTCATTCCTTTCTGGTTAGAATTTGACATTGTGTTCTTTATAATTGTTGTTGGACTTGTTGAGATGAAGGTTTTGATGTGTAGGTTGCTCGATTTGGGCCAGTGAGATTCCGGCCACCGCTGGTGAGGGGGAATTTTTGACAAAATTTTATGTCGTTCCGCTCGTAATTTCGTGACGAACGCAATGGTGAGATTCTTGTTTGGATCTAGACTTGAATAATTTAGACGTGTATTTAATCATATAATAATTAATTAATTTCACGATATTATTAATGGACGATTCAATTATCGATTTAAATTCGAGTCACTCGATATTTGAGATTTATGTTGCGACTCTAAAATTAGTGATAGTGAAGGAATGCAAGGAATTGAATTCAGAATTCGATTAAGTGTGTTTTTAGTCAGAAAATACGTTATTCGAGAATGAGACATTCTCAACATTATTGCTTGTAGGATTACGAGCTTAGCTATTCAATATCGACGAGTAGATATTAATTTTAATCGTGTTTTCAGGATTATGAGTTGGCGGGCCGTATCAGATGATTATTGCATCGATTAGCAGGTTACGGCTTTACGAGTATCCCGGTATAGAACGGTGAGTGGACATTTATTTATTTTCACAGTTGCTGGGAGTTCATGTTTACGCAAATTTACAATCTCCTGTATTTTATTACAGTCGAGTTTGGATGTATGTTTGTGATGGTTTTATTTTCAGCATCGATGCTCTGACTAGTCGGCTGATCACTGACTAGTCGGGCCATAGCGGACTAGGACAAACCCCCTAGACGATTTCATCACCTTTTTATTTACAGTCTTGGAGATGCTCCGGGTTAGGACAAACACCTTGAGGGCCGACCTCCATATTTTATTTCAATTTATTACTATATTTGAAATTGCTTTATTTTACAGAAATTAGCGAAAAAACATGTCATTACAGATATATTATTTTACGTAGTTTATGTTATTTTTGTCTATTCACTCTAATGTTTTATATTTTAAATGGCTTTCCCTGGGCCTTTCTGTTTTCCGTGCCCAGATTGCAATGCTTTTCCTGGCTGGATTTTGGATCTCTTGAGGCTTTGAGTCCACCGGGTTATCACACCTTCCTGTAGGTTTCGGCCACTAGCAGTGTATTTCTTATGTTTTATTCTGCTCCTAGAAGTCGCTCTCAACACTAGTGTTGTAAATATTTCTCAGTTTTAGTAGTGAATTGTTTATATTGCAAGATTATGAGTTTTCAGTTTTGTATTATTATTCCAGCATTTCAATTAAATTACTTTTTGCACTTTATTGAGAAATCTGGATGGACATCGGTGGTCCACAGTATTGTTTGTGGGAAATCCGAAGTATGAATTTTCTTGCAGGTTTCTGGTAGTTCACCTCGTAGAGGAAATTATGTCAAATTTTTTTACAGAAATTCGTTGTTTAAGTCTTGTCGTTAAGGCATGATCCTAGATTACTAGTTAATCTAAGGTTGGGTCCTTTCAAGGTAGCTCCCTCATCAAATAAGGGTGAGCCATCAAGACATTGTAAGGCTAACAATCCTTGGAAGATGTCTACTCTTACGGATGAGAGTTAAACCTAAGCATCATAACATAGCATCATTCTTAAACATATCCATGTCAAGCAAGGAGGTAAAGATAATAGAGAGAAAGAGGATGCAAACACTTTGTTGACCGACCCATAGCTCTATATTCGTTAGAATGAAAACCAATGAAAACCAAGTTAGGCATTGCCATCCAAGGTTGTATATGCTTGACCATGATCCTCAAATGGTGCTCTAGGACTTGTCTTGGACTCAAGTTATTGCACTATGCTCTATGCCTCAAAGCCCCAAGCTCTTGGTCTTCACAAACTCCATAAAAGTCAATATTTGCAGGGGAATCCTTCGACGGGTCGAATTTGATGCTTGGCACCATCCAGGGGGTTACATTCAATGGATCGAGGATTTCCCTAGAAGGGTCAAACTAGTCTAGGGTGGGTTTTTCAACAGGTCAAAAATTGTCAGATTTGGCTCTTTTTTAAGTTCTTAACTTATATACCCATTCCATAATGTTTTATGCTCCTCCAACCTCAAAATTATTCCTCTAACATACAAATAGTGTCCAACCATCACGGGTTATAGTTTAAGGACATAAACATGGTCCATAAATCCACCATCTTGTTATGGTGGATACTTCTTGAGTAGTACCACTCTACTACTTGGAGCTAGATGGATTCTTCACTTGTCATAAAGGCAAACATCAAAGTGATCCATGCAATTTCTAATGGTAGACCAAAATGGATACCTCCATTATGTGTTCCTCTTCTTCTCGATCGCTCTTCCAAGTAGCATTCCAAACTCTTCCTTCAATGTTGATGTGGACTTGATGTGCGGGAAGGAAGTAGGTGGTTGTGGTATCTCAAGACAAGGTGAAGAGTTGGCAACATAGATTCCTTTCTAATATTTCACTTCTTCATAGAAACATTGGTTGCTAAATGGAGGATCAAGAGGCAAGAATACCTTGATCTCAATCCTATCGTCATAATCATAACTCAATGCTTCTTCTTGTTCCATGGGGAGTTCTTGGTGGTACTCTTTTAGTGGTGGTGGGGGGGGGGGGAGAAATGGTGGTGCTTATTTAACTTGGTCTTCAATGCTTAGAACAAACAAGTTTTCTTCACTTTGGGCATCCATTTCATCTAACTCATTCATCAATTCTTCATGATAGCCCATAACCAGTCGCGTAGATGAGTCCAAAAGTTTTTTTTCCCCTCCTGCAATCATCATCGGATGAGAATTCATCATCTATAGCACCTTAAACTTATGAACTATTGACTAACTCATAAGTACAAAGAGTTCATCACTTGCAAGTGCACGATGTCAAGTTTTAGTATAAATGTAAGAAGTCAAGTATTGAACCCACGAGAATTGACCACTTAAACTCCTTAGCTTGACTCGATTAAGCATTCAAATTATGAATTAACTAGAAACTAACTTGACACTAAATGAGAATTAAAATGTGAAAATGTGTATCTCACACTACCAAGTTTTTTGGAGACTTAGCATTGTGAGGGATGATTAATTTACGATGAGTAATTAAACGATGGTTGGTTGATTGGTTGATTATGCTAAAATGCAAACACGAAAAGAGTACACAAATCACAAATTTAAGATAAGGAAAGATGGTCAACTAGGGGAGTCCTGCTAACCACATGATGCATCAAACAATGTCCCAGTTTATGTATTGGATTAAAGTCCGTTCACATAAGTTAGTGTCCAAATCATGACATTTTGAGTCACATTTGGTTTTGACCCCAAGTTCCTAGGTCATTTCGGACACTAGATGACTTAAGCCCAACATTGAAGTGTTTAGTGAATCGAAACTAAGACCTAAGCTATTTCAGACTTACATCTTAATCGTATGTCACATGAGTGAAGTTAACAAACGTATTATATGATAAATTTGGAAGGTTCCCCTTTTTGAATCTCTCCCAACTCGCACTTAGTAAGTTACAAGGCAAGAGATTCTATGATTGACACAATAACCTTTTGGATTTAAAGTGTGCTTGACTAGAGTCCTTCAAGTCCATTGAGACTCAAAGGAGCTCTAGTCCATGCTAGGTACTAAGGGAACAAAGTCTTAAGGTAAATCTCTTAGAAAATACCCTAATCATGTTTACATGCTCATCTAACCTTAAGTGAGTAGCTAGTTCATTTAAGGGCCATTTTTAGTCTCTTTACACATACTTTAACTTAGCTAGGGTCAACACATGCCTAAGTGAAACTAGACATGAAGCTCAAGCACAATAAACATTCACAAACACACAATTTCTCATTCACAACACACAATCACATACCATATACTAAAACCAAAAGTCATACATAATCAAAGACATCATTTGTTCATCACATGGCTAGGGTTTTAACACTAGCCTCCCAAATAGACTACTCACTACACATAGCTAAGATAGAGTATAGATACATAGATTAGAGACAAATAGTAGAAGAAATAACCGACGAGTCCCACAAGCTCCAAGCTCTTCAAGCTCTTTCTTCAGTTCTTGCTCCAAAAATGCACCCAAGCTTGTAGAGGAGGTAAGGAAGACCTATAGGACCCCAAGAGACAAAGGATAAGAGGGATTAATTCTCATCTCTTTGAGCTCTAGAAATCTCACCAAACCTTGGACGCAAAGATGAGGGGAGAAAGTGTGGGATGGTGATGAGGGAGAGTGGAAGAGGTTCAACCAAGACTTGCAAGGCTAGGTCTCTTGGATTTATAGAGGGTTGGAAGAGAAGATTAGAGGAAGAGAAATCTAGATTCTCTCTAGAGAACTTAACTAACAACCCTAGAGAGAAGCTAGAGAGAAAACTAGAGAGAAAAAAAGGCTCAAAACTTAGAAAATGAGTGAAATGAAGTGTAGTGTGTGAGTGGGAAGATGGGAGCTCGAATTTGGCTGAGTTGGGAGGCTCTATTTCAACCGTAGGATGATAATAATAGAGAATGTGAAATATCTAAGGGTTAGCTTTGAATTAGGGAGACTATGATTCCTTATTTTAGGCTATGAAAGGCTAAACTCCAAATTTGTGACATCATGTGATCCAACTTCTCATCTTTCTCTCCAAATCAGATTGGTGAGCATAAATGAGCTGAATAGGCCTCCATTAAGCTGGACTCCATGTGATTGGGCCGGCCGGCTGTGACAAATTTCGGTGGGTTCCGGGCAATTTCGGTGAAGCTATTTCGTCATTTTCCCAAAGTTGTTCTAAATTCTCTCGTGACCACGGAAATATATACGTCTTTTCCAATAAGTATATAATTCTTCATATTTAATGCATTTCCGAGCCAACTCCACATTTCCTAGCAAGAACATGAAACGTCATCAAAACAATGTTTTATTCATAGAAAACAAGATATAAGTATAAAGTAGGAGCGTAATAGGCACATAATTATGGTCCTAACAATAAGCAGCAGTCAAAACACCTTCCAAAACCGTGGAGCATCCAAGCGTCCCTTGAAAATAAAAAAGCCCTGACAACGTACTCTGTACTGAAACAATGCCTCAACGGCAGCCAAGTTGCAAAAAAATTAAAACTTAAAATTTTCTACTACTGCATCCTAGAACCACATTCATATAATATAAAATTTAACAATTTGATGCAAACCTTCTCTCTTCCATTCACTGTCCCTTATATTACAATTTTGTTTTACCTCTTCCTCTTCAATCTTGATCATCCTCATCTTCATCCTCATCATCAATGTCAACAATACCATGATTAAAAATTACAAAGACTTCAAATTTTTCAGGAAGATGGTGATGAACCTAAAGCAGCTTAGCTCAAGCTTCTCTCAGCAACGTGGTCGGAATCAAAGCTTTGATGGGGTTCTCTGTGGCGGTTGGTTTAAGTAAAACCCTTTCTCCTTAATCGCTCTCTCCTCGGCCTCTTTGTTCAAATTTTGATGACCCGACGAGAACCTGAAATTGGCGGACCAGGAGAGGTCAAGCGGGTCAGCTATGAGCGTCGTGACAGAATGCATGAGAACATTGTGAAGCAGCATGGACGTATTGTGACGACCCGGAACAGAATCAGTAGTGTAATCAGCTTAATCCACGAGTTAGCGCAAAATCATTGTTTTCCGTAAATTGTGGGGTTTGCCGATTTTAATCACGACTTAATTATCGGCCGAGAATTTGAACTGAGTCTCTTCTCGAGAGTTGTTGTACATGTGATTTTGAGTTCGTGGACGGTTTCAGATGATTATTTTGACGAACGAGGAATATAATATGAATATTTGAAGTTTTGGAATTTCGTCGAGTTTATCCGTTCGTATCGAGTTTATCCGAATCGTAATGGTTATCCGTTTTGGACCGTCGATCATCCCGAGACGCGAGTATAAATATCGGAAATAGTCGAAAAATTGTCGAAAGCACTATTCGAGAAGTTTGACCGAGTTTGGAGGCGTTGACCACCGTTGACCGTGGAGATTTCAGACTGTTTGAATTCCTCCAGCAGACTGGCCGATTCTGGCCATTTTAGGCCACGACCTTGGAAGGTAAATTGTTATCCTCGTGATTCTAAGCAGTTTAGAACTTTGTTTTACTTGAATTGATGTCGAATTGAGGGAGAAATGTTGAGTTAAAGTTTGGGGATTTTTGGCCGGAATCGGATTTTGTGGACGGTGGCGCTCCGGCCACGGGGGTGGCCAGGGATTAGGGGGGTTTGGACCGTGGGGCCACGGCGGTGCCTTTGGGAGTGGTCTCGAAGGCCGCCGTGCGCCGTGGACTGAGATCAGAGGCTGCCGGTGGTGGAGTTTCCCCGTGGATTTCGAGCTGATTTTTGGCCAATCTCGCCGGAATTCGACTTAGCCATAGTTGAGAGATGTGTTGGGCTAGTTGAGGAGAAGCTTCGGTGATCTTGGCTGCCGAAAAATCTCTCTGGTTGACGGTCAACGGCGGCGGCGGTCAACGGCGGAGCTCCGGTGACCGTTGACTTTTTTGGAAATGTGTCGAGTTATATGTCGTTTCACTCGTATTCGCACCTCGATCGTTGCCTTGAGGTTTTCGAGTTGATTTGGGTACCGGATTTTCAGTAGAGGGTTTGAGTGGAGATTTTGGGGATTTCATTAATTATTTTTGTATCCGTTATACGTTTCCGGGAACGGTTGGTTTCCGAGGTGTGGTACAGTGTTGTGAATTGTGATTTTGATCAGATATATTTTGTGATTATTCAGGGGATCGAGATCGTGGTTCGGGCGAGGGATCTTCCGCCGGACCATGTGATTAGCGCGAGTGCGCGCTTTGCTCACCTGTGAGTGGACACTTTTATATTTTTCACTGTTGTTCGAGTTCGTGATTTTCCGTATTTGTTTATATACGATGTAGAACATATTTATTATTTTCGGAGGTATTATTTTATATTTTTATGGTGATGGCATACTTGCATCGATGCTTCGGCTACTCAGCTGATCACCGGTAGTCTGACCAGAGTTGAGAGATTCCTCTGGGCAGGGTTGAGAGATTCCCCTGTTATGCCGCCGGGGTTGAGAGATTCCCCTGGCCTATCACCGTCCGGTTTGAGAGATTCACCTGACCGTCGGGCTTGAGAGATTCGTCTGGC
Source organism: Geum urbanum (assembly GCA_946800695.1). Taxonomy (NCBI): domain Eukaryota; kingdom Viridiplantae; phylum Streptophyta; class Magnoliopsida; order Rosales; family Rosaceae; genus Geum; species Geum urbanum. The sequence goes on along the minus strand of OX327002.1, from coordinate 45,863,991 downwards.
ACCTCTATATATATATTTTCCGAACTCGCTATACTTGTTTATTGTCTATGAAATTGGTGAAAGGCATATGTTTATTTTTGTCCACTCACTTTAACGTTTTAATTGCCTTTCCTCTGGGCTTTTCGGTTTCCGTGCCCGGTTTGCAGTTCGGATTCTGGTGTCTCACGTCGCGGTCGGAGGCTAGTCGTTCGAGCTACCTTTCTTTTCCAATAGGTTTCTTGTTTTGCCTACTATTGTATATTTTGTATATATACACTAGAGGTCGCTCTGATACGATATTGATACATGTTTTATATGGTTTTCTCCAGATTTTCTATATGATACAGTTATGTTTACTGTTTATTAATATCGTTATAATATTGAGAAATCCGGATGGGATTGGTGCCCACGGTTTGGCTTTTGTGGCATATGATGAAGTGTTATTTTCCGGGTGCAGGTAAAGGCAATTCCGCGTTAGTAGCATTACTCTGCCGAAATTTTTAAGGTTTTTGTTGGTTCGTGTTTTCAGAAGGGGTTTGATTCCGGTTTAGGAAACTAAATCGGGGTTGAGTCCTTTCACGTATGTACGATCGAGATGAACAACGCCACTGTGGCAACTGGGTCAAGTGAGAAGGCTAGAATTGCCCCAGTGATTGACCTAGGGTAGTACGTTCTTGTCCAAGCAAGAAAACACCAGTGGAAACTCGAATTTTCACTTTTTCTCTTATTAATTTAAGGCTACATTTACGTGGCAACGGGGCTAAACAGCTCCCGGTGAACTTGCTCTTATGCATTTAGCGAGGTTGCTAGTAATATGAACTAATCCCGAGTTGGGACTGAAAATAAATATTAATTTAGCGAGATTATTAATTTATCGAAATTTTACGATAAATGATTAGGAGAGAGAAATTTGTAACACGACCCTAAGTGATTAAAATTGTGATTTCTATTTTTCCGAATAATTCTTTTCTGAAAATAGCTCGTAAGCGACAGGTTAGTATTGGATAGGATATGGACCAAAGCGCATGTGTGGGTAACAAAAAAAGGTGGTTTTAGGACCAAAGCGTAAAGAATCGAAGTAGTATTAGGGCAAAGCGACTTTGTACGGAAGGAGGAGTACTGCCCGTAACAGTCGTGACGAATGGCTTCAAGCCACCGCTTTCGGGCGTTTGATCACATACGCGGCATCACCGTACATGCCTGTGAGGCACTCCGAAACATTTTGACGCGTCAATGTAGCATCCAACGAGAGAGAGAGAGAGAGAGAGCGCAAAGCATGGATGCGTAGAGGCATCTGATGAGTACCGCCGCTTCCACAGCGAATCCAGACAAAGCTTATTATGTGAGCATTGCAGATATCTTAACCAATAGGGTTTTAGCTACACCAGTCGGTCAATCTTTGTTTGCTTTCTTAATTTACTAGCCTTCCTGCACGCGCATATGCACGTGCGAAAGGCGTTGCGCTCGCGCGTGCGACTTATCAGTGGCATACTTAAAAGTGTGCAATTATATCGTCTTCACTTAATTATCCAAGTCCATTGCTGACGACAGATACTATCGTGCACTTTCAGACCTATCTCTATTATTCGAACACTGATCTAATTGAGATATCTATTATTCGAACATTGATTTAATTGAGATGTGAGAAGAATTACCAATGATTGATGATAAATTTTACAATATAATATTAGCGTACTTCGTATGAAGTCAATATGTACGAAAATTTATGAACACTACTAATTCAAAAACCTTTCATAATCAACATTACCTCTGGTTGGTTCGTTTACATTTTCTGATTGAGAATTTGGGTCATCATCAACAGATTCAACCGCATGTCGTTTTCCTCGAGCATGGGTCCATAATTCCAAGTTATAAGATTGGGAACTACAACATTGAATCATTAACAGAGGAGAAAGGGAGTTGACTCATTGCGAGAAAGCAATAATAAGATGCACAACTGGAAAATTAGTCAGAATAGCGAATTCAAAAGTGGCTAGAAAACAAAGTTGTCATGTTAAAGAAAGTTAACGAAATGATTCATGAAAGCCGTACTATTATTAAAAATAAACATTTAAGGAATACAAATGGTTATCTGCATTTTAGACTCATTTTACTTCCTTCGTCTGAATGACCGTGACAAAAGCTACCCTAATAAACCAACATTCTAATTCAATCACCATGTGGAGACTCATTTGCATAGGTGTTAAGCTAAGGCTAAAATGCTAAATGAAGTACAAACCTCATTCCAAACTGCACAAAACCACATCCTTTGCCTGCAGAAATCTTGACATAGACAATATCTCCAAATTGCAAAAATGTTTGCTTCAATTCCTCCTCCGATATATTAGGATCCAAGTTGCCAACAAAAATCTGTATTAGAGACCCAAAGAGATGGTGAGATTAAGTTGGAAGGTACAATACCAAACTAAATACAGATGTCTGACTTACTGTAGTGTTGTTTGCATCATACTCTGTTGGTACTACAGGAACTGCTTGTGTAGTGTATGCTGCAACAGGATATACAACTGCCAAAAATTTCAGACACAAAAAAAAAGCATCTTAGAGTCAGAACAACAGAACTTAGATAATATAACACAAAAAAAAAAATTAGATACAAATTTAGTCCACAACTTGAATATTATTTCGATTTCAATTTTATGAAATGAACAATACCTTTGGCTGCACCATACTGCTGCTGAAAACCAGTGGTTTTCTTTGGTGTTGCTGCACTGATACGCATTGGCCTAGTTGAACAATAAACACCATTCATTTCAGTCATCACACGGTTCCTTTCTGTCTCATCAGCAAACTTGACAAACCCGTAACCCTTTGAGCGGCCGGTGTTTGGATCGGTGACAACCTTGGCACCTCTAACCGAAGGATACATATTCTGAAAAGTCTCTTGCAGCACATAGTCAGTAACATCAGGGGCTAAATCCCCCACAAATATGGAATGCTCAGGCCCAGCATCAGGACGCCTTTCCCCAATACCAAAAGAAGCCCAGTTTAACCTGAACGTTTGTTCCATTCCGGGCATCTGCATCCCATTATAAGCATGCAGAACCCTCTCGGCTGCTGCATGCGAAACAAATTCCACAAAGCCATAACCTTCGGGCTGGCCAGTAATTTTGTTACGTATGATCTTTATCGAAATTACCTGTACACAAACACACACAAATAAAAACATCATCTTTCAGCTCAGTACTATTCAACTGCACAGTTTCTTATACATCAAGAGTCAAGACTAAAACCACACAAAATTAATTCAAGAAAAAGTAAACTCTGAGAAGAAAACCTCTACTGTGCTTTCAATTATAATCATAGGGTAGCATTTGATCAATGTCTCAGATACAATAATTTAAACCTAACAAAGAATCTAGGTAGCGCTTCAATTCAGATAACCTAAACAAATAATTATTGAATGAATCATAGGCCAAAGTAAATTCCTATTATGATTTAAAATTCCGATGGATATGAGAATTAGGGGGGGAGGAGAGAGAGAGAGAGAGAGAGATACCTCGCTGGTGTGAGCAAAGCAAGTAGTGAGGTAATTCTCGTCGACCCAATACTGTAAATCTCCAATCCAAAGGGTTCTGACCTCTTCGACTGAAGTTGGTTGATGATGAGGCTGATAAGCCTGAGGAACTGCCATTGCCGAAGGCTGAGGCTGAGGTTGTAGGGTTCATCATTCTCAACTCGCCGCCGTTCAGTAAGTTTAAACTGCTCACTCTTTTTCAAAACAGTTTTCTGGTTCTTTTCGTATAGTCGAACAAAAAAAAAGAAGAAGAAAATGATGTGAATAGGCAGAGACCCACATGCTTCTAACATTCAAGTGAATAATGAGGCAAAGGAATATACCTGTATGAAGGTTTCCGGCCAAAATCGACCGAAATTCACACAAATTATTTCTCAAACCTAGCCCTGTTGAGTTCAGTCGAGCCACCTCTATGTAGGGCTATACCTCAATGAAGTTTTCTGGCCAAAACCCACCGAAATTCAAACCATTTTTTCCTCAAATCCAGCACTGTTGAGGTTCAATCGAGCCACTTCTATGATCTACACTAATCAAAACCAACAGAGATTCACCCCAATTTTCCCTCTAACCCACCCATGTTGATGTTCAATTTCTGAATTTGGGATAGACTTGGAGGAGCAGAAGTGAACTGACGATGTAGACCAAAACCCTCCGAGATTCACCCTAATCAAAACCCACAGAGATTCACCCCAATTTTCCCTCTAACCCATCCCTGTTGATGTTCAATTTCTGAATTTGGGAGAGACTTGGAGGGGTAGAAGTGATTTGACGATGCCGATAGGAAGTTGAGGAGAAGTTAAGCTTTTGTTTTGTGTTTTACACTTCTATCCTTCGTTTTTTTAATTTTTTGTTTTTTTATGTACATAATGAACATGGATATTTCTGATATTCCCAAAGTTCTACCTTCAACTCCTTTAAAACTGTCCACAACTTCCCCAAAACTGCCTTAAGGAGTGTTGCCTTAATTAATAGAGATCTGCTACATTTTCGCATATGATCGAAGTGAAAGACACTAGAGAGACTGAACCAAGCGTATGTTTAGATGTTTGCCCGTTTCGCTGGAGATCGATCGGCGGACTACGAAGTTTGAGAGGGAATTCTCCTTTCTTATGAAAGTATTTATTCCAGCAAACTGCACAAAACGACAGTTTAAAGGAACTAAATATATTTAAGAATAAAATATATTAATTTAAATAATAATTAATATTTATCTTAATTTATCTGCTACATTTTCGCATATGATCGAAGTGAAAGACACTAGAGAGACTGAACCAAGCGTATGTTTAGATGTTTGCCCGTTTCGCTGGAGATCGATCGGCGGACTACGAAGTTTGAGAGGGAATTCTCCTTCCTTATGAAAGTATTTATTCCAGCAAACTGCACAAAACGACAGTTTAAAGGAACTAAATATATTTAAGAATAAAATATATTAATTTAAATAATAATTAATATTTACTTTTATACTCAGGCTTGTCTTTTTTGTGTGTATTTTATTTTTATTTTTTTATTTTCAAAAATATATATTTTATCCAAAATTAATTAAAATTATTTTTTTCTTTTTTTTTTAATTTTTTTCTTTTTTCAAAATAAATAAATTTATCCGAAATTTCTTTATTTTTTAAAAAATATTTTTTAGTCTGATTATTTCATTCAAAATTTTCCTGTATTCAATTATTTTTTTACTTGAATTGATTATTCAATTTATTAACACTATCAATAAATATTCAATATCAATTCAATCACAAATTTAATAGTATACAAATTCACTAGAGGTTCTGATACAATTTGAGTAACAATTTCGATACAAACTCAGTAGCAATTTTGATACACATTCCGTAATATTTTCCAACCAAATAACATAGTGACAGTCATCGAACCGAAAATGCAGTAATAGTCCTAAAAACGTAGTAGCAGTCCTCGAACCAAAAAGGCAGTAGCAGCAGTCCTTGAACCAAAAATCTAAAAATGTAGTAGCAGTCCTAAAAACGCAGTAACAGTCCCAAAAACGCAGTAGCAGCCATCGAACCAAAAATGCAGTAGCAATCCTAAAAATGTAATAGCGGTCCTCAAATCGAAAATTCGAAAATGCAGTAGCAATCCTAAAAACGTAATAAGTTTTGATACTTATTCAAAAACATTTCAATACAACTTCAATAACAATGCCCACACAACTTCAGTGGTAATTGCTAGTGTCGATAAAAATTGATACAAAGACAAGTGCAAATTTAATACAGTAACAGTAACAGCCCAAAAGTACTATATCCACCTTGAATTGCAACAGACTCATGTTTGTTCGAATTGCAAAAATCATCTCAAAGAAATAAACACAAAAAGAAAATTGAGGAGATAGGCAGCCTGCCGTGCTATCGCAATACACTAGATCTAGTGTTGGATCTTGACGTCCAGTGGCGCGCGAGGCCGAAATTGATAGTTTAGGCACCAAAACGTTGCTACTGCTTCGTGACAAATCAAAGCCATCAAAGGAGTCTCAAGCAGCGACGTTGATCAGAGAAGTGTGACACCAGAGCTTGTGCACAACGCCGAAGCAAGTCAAGACGCAGAGCTGCTTTGGGAAGTGGGACTGCTACAGGCTCAGGCGACGTGCAGAACGGTCGAGCTAATCCGAATTTGGCTCGAGGTGTGAGGCATTGGTTAAGAACGCACCGAGGTGATGCTGCCATGCGAGGCCTAGGCGACGTGCGATGGCAAGGTCGTGAGGAGGCGTGTGGCATTGGGAGATGGTGTGGACGACGACGGAAGGATCTACAGTAATCGTGACAGTTGCTTAGGTCAGAAGGAGCAGTTGAGGCTCAGAGCTGTGTCTGTGGCGGATGGTGAACCGAGGCTGACGACGATGCAAGATGTAAATGGCAAACGGCGGCTGATAGTGGTGCCTCGTGGGGCTACACAACCACTGGAGAGAGAGGGGGGGGGGAGAGAGAGAGAGAGAGATGAAAAAATTATTTTTTTCTATTAGGGTTTTTAATATATATATATATATATAGAAGGGTAGGAAAGTTTTTTTGTTGGCTTAATGAGTTGGGTTTATTGATGCTTCGTTTTTGGCTTTGGGCATGTATCCTACATTGTCTAAATCTTATAGTTGTCGGATTTTTTGTATTATTGATACTATAAGTGTCCTTGGCTGTCATTTTTCCAAATTAGTTTGCCCCGTGGGAAAATAATTTGCATTTTTTGGAATTTATATTCACTACTAGAAAATACGCATAGACATCGGTCTTGGACTAATGTCTAAATTATTATCCTGATTGATGTAAATGTTGAGTTAAACATTGCTTCCTTGAAAGGAAACGATGCCTATTTAACTCTTAGACATCAGTTTGTTCTAATTGTTCAATGTATATGACTGTATTTTACATCAATCATTATTTACAAAATGATGTCTATGTATCTCTTAGACATCGGTCTAAATTCACCAGATCAATGTCCAATTGTTCCCTAGACATCGATTTTCGTAGGTTCAATTTTACTATATCGATGTCTCTGTTTGTTTCATTTTGGCCAATTAATATCAATCAAACTGAAAAATGTAACAAAAATTATACAACCAAACATTGCTCTTCTAATTACCTTAAGCTAAACAACACATGCATGTTCAAAATACAAACTACAAAAGCCATGTTCAAACATAAACTACATCAGACATGTTCAAACTACTACATATAAGTTCAAATACAAACTACTAACACCACTGATTAAATTGATACACCATCTACTACAAAAATTGGTATAATGCAATGCAGTAGCATCTTCACCAAAACCATGCAAAAAGGAATCCATCAATCCAGACAATAGCCACAGCTTAGGCTAGTAGTACCTAGCTAGGTTCTAGACCAACTATTCTAAAGTAGCACCTAGCTAAGTTCTAGAGTAAATACTTCTAAATCCGATTAGAAATATACTCTGTCACTTCAATGCGCACCTCGTCAAGTTCATATTGAGTATATGATCTCCCACTTCTTACTGCCCCCTACAAATGTACGTACATATAAGTAAAATCCATCATACAATGAATTATCATATTATAGGCATGCAGAAATTTCTTGAAAATGGAATTACCTTGTTTGCAAAAGTAAGAGATTCACCATTTATAATGTCTCTCATATATCGCATTACATAGTATCTACACTTAACACCTTCTGGTTGTTTAGGTGTGCCCTGTACATTTACAATATTGATTCAGAAACACATAACTTCTTCCATTATTCAAACTCATCACCACATAATACTTACTGCTAGCCTTTTCACTTTCGGCTTTTATTAACCCTTCCTATTTCAACATTGAAAGTTTTGATTGCCCTACATGTAGACACATCAGCTATCAAACCATGTCATTTGTCTATGTAATAAAACTAAAAAATGGTAAGAGATATATATACAAGACCAAACATGAAAAGATTGTTTACTCTAAGACAGTGTCCTCCCATAATTTATAGTGGATAGGTTTTGATATAGAATCCAAAATGAAGATTTCACTCTCCCAAACAACAGTTAATATCCAGTGTTCCTTACATTATTAATGAGAATATTTAATCCAATTGAACTATGTGACACACAGTAAACAATAACAATGAGACAACAAATCAAATTGTTTAGCAAAGATTACTATACTAATAGAGAAAAAAAATAGAAGATGGCTATTCTTCTCTAGGAGAAGTAAACTGGTTAACCCAAACCTCATCAACATTATTCCTCATATAAGTCGCATCAGTCTCATTCTCATCTTCCTCACAAGGCAGAGGTATATCTACACAAAATGGTTGTTGTTCCATAGAGGTGTCACCCAGATCATCTTCAAATGCATTATCACGGTAATCTTTGTTTGGGGTGGTTAGTACAATTGACCACACGAGATTAAGAGGATCTTTTGATCGGTGCATAAATATGCACCTCTATACTATTTATTGATGCTCATTTACTTATTATTTATTTATTTATTCAGCAATATTAGTTTATTTTATTATTTTATAGGTATTTTGAGTCACTAAGGAGAAAAGAAGTAAAAAAATGAGTTTAAAGATTAATTTAGGAAATCTGCATGTGCATGTCAGTCAACTTCGACAGAGAACTGAGAGTAGCTCAGAATGAACCAGGAAATAATTTTAAATACCTAGAAATCCCCGGGTATTTAGTTTTCATAGCTTCTTCAAGAAGGTGATTATCATGAGTCTAGAGGGAGTTATGATTATTTTAGTCCACGGAGGTAAGTCTGCTAGCTCATAAATTTGACTTTGATGAAAAAGTTGTGTTTGGAAGCCCAATGATGAATTTTTGTCTTCAAATCCAGTTCAATATTGATGTGGCTTATGAACAAGAAGTTACAGCTAAAGGAATTAAAAAATAAAGTTGACTTGCGAAGGAGAGAGAGCCCAAAACCTTAGTGGATAAGGACTAGCCCCAATTCAACAATTATATAAGATCTTTTGAAAGATTTTTGGAAGGCTAGTCGACATAGAAGAGCAGGGAGAGACGGGAAAAGAGACACGCCACAAGCCAAGTTCTTCTTCATCTTGTTTGTATCATCTTCTATGGATTGCTTTGATTCAATTTTTTATTTCATGAGAAGCCAAACTCTCTTGTTAGGGGCTTATCGAAGCCCTAAATATGTTTTGACTTTGAACTCCTTGTGATTTATATAATTTTGGATTAGAAGTTCTTCACTATTTCATCATTGATCATTTCTATCATTTTTTTTAGTGCACGCTTAGATGCATGTGTTAGGGTTTATGGTCTTGAATATGTATGCGAATGTTAACATCAGTATGTATTTTGGAGGGGCAAAGCGACAGTAGTATTTGTGTAAAGATTTTCCTAGGTCATGTAAAAGAACTTACCAAAAACTTTTGAAGCCTTGTTGTTTCTCAAACATTCTACAGATCTTAATGACTTTAATCGGTAAATATTAAATTACCATCATAAGGTTGCAAATTGGGGATAAAGTGGAGGTGGTTTACCAACCCCGAAATATGCCAAGCTAGTAAGAGATTGTAATGTAGTTAGTGTCCTAGCGATTTTGGGCTAATTGTGAGAAGCGTTCATCCATTGTTGTGTAAATTGGGTTTGGGGTATATTGAAGTTATCTAAGGTGGAGAGAAGTACCTAACACTTTAATCCATTTGATTTTCTACAATTTTGATTTCAATTTTTTTTTTCATTTTATATTTTGTGTTCTTCAATTTATTTCGACAACCAAGCTATCTTCAAAATCTCTGTAAATTTACATGATAGTACGCCAATATGTTTATTTATAGTGTTTGTTTTTCTTGTAATTTTAGGTTGAGTCTAAATAGTTTAATAAATTAATTCTTTATTTATAGGTCGAGTTTGCCAGATTTCTTGTATTAGTGTATAAAGTTTTTTAAAGTGATTAGTCTCATCAGTCCTCTGCGGGAATGACCCCTACTTCCATTGCACTACATTGACATCTTTTAAGCATAATTGGATAGTAACTAGGGACTATCTTTGATATATGATTTTCTGCCTATCATCTTTCACATAAAAAATTTGCTTCACTTGACCAACAGAAGCAAACTTATCCTTCTTATGCCCTTCCCGACTAACCACCCCACTCATCTTGTTTAATTCCTTTCTCATTCTCTGCACATCGACACAAAAATAAAGGAGCTTTGAAAGCATGATAATCAAGCTCCCATATGTCTTCAATAACCCCATAGAATGTCATATCACTCACCACCGGATTTTTATCTTTGGCACTTGAAAGCTGCATCGTCTTAGCTACTAACGTTACACCACTATTTTGGATAGCTCTAGACTTGTCTTGCTCTTTTGTGAAGTATTTGACTCCATTGTGTCGATACACATCATAAGTAAACACTGTAAAACTTGGTTTTGCTACCAGCCACCTTATGGTTTCTGAAACACTATTGGATCTTCCCTCAATTTCAGTTACCACCTACACACAAATTATTGCTTTCATGTGAACCATTGCCAATATTGTATATCACACTTATTAAACAGTTATTAAACATCAACATAATTGAAATAAAATGTAGTTTAGATTTAAACCAATCAGCAAAGGTATGATTATGCTCATCTTGTGGCCATTTTTTGCCTTTTTTTTCTTCTCCCTGCGTGGATCTGCTCCACCAACCTCTTGTGTGCACTGCATATGTAAAAATTATCAGAATATACTAGTCCATATTTGTCAAGTGTGAGGCAAAAGTAACAACTGGAATTAATTACTTACGGCTTATATGGATCCACCTCTGCATTATTAGATAGCCCATGAAGATATGTCCTGTCGCGCTCCGCTTCACTTAATGACTTCATTTTAGCTGCTTGAAGTGAACCAGAGAGCTTTGTTGGATCCTTAGGAACTCCAATTACACTACACTCTTTTATGAACTCTGAGCAAAACTCCATTGATTCTTCTCCAATATAACTTTCAGCTATGCAACCCTCAGGATACAATTCAAACATACCCCTTCAATACTTTCATAAAGTGTTCAAACAAGTACATCCATCGATAAAACATAGTGCCACACAATTTGACTTCTGTAACAACGTGTACAATGAGATGTATCATTACACCAAAAAAAGTGGGAGGGAATAGTTTTTCTACCGTGCACAAAGTCAAGACCAAATCAGATTGAATCATGTCCAACTTCGACACATCAACCACCTTTGTGCACAGAGCATTAAAGAAGAAGCACATCCTTATTATAGCAATTCTAACATGTTTGGGAAGCACTGAGTGAATTTCCACCATAAGTAATTGTTGCATCAATATGTGATAATCATGAGATTTCAAACCATATAACTTCAAATCATCCATGGCCACCAAGTTTTTTATATTCGATGAATGACCATCTGGAACTTTCATAGACAAAAATGAAGTGCACATTGTTTTTTTCTCTGCCTTTGACGTAGTATAAGGGGCAGCAAGTAAATAAGTTTTTCTTCTTTTTTCTCTTTCAATTTTCGGACCTAAATCACCTCTAACCCCCATTTCAACCATATATCTAAGTGGGAAGCAACATTATATTTTGTTTTCTTGGGAATGTTTAATAATGTACCAATCAAACTCTCACAAGCATTCTTCTCGATGTGCATTACATGAAGACAATGACAAACATGAAGAGATTTTAAGTACTCCAAGTTAAAAAAAAATGGATTTCTTCTTCCAACAAGCACCACCAATATGTGCGTTTCTGGTAGGGTTTTTTTTCCCCTTCCCAAACTAATTATTAATATGTTGAACTGTATCATACACTTCCTGACTAGTTTATGGTTTTTTCTTCCTACGATAAGGATGATAGCGAGGCAAATACTTACGGTGGCATCCATATGACATCTTCTTCCTATGAAACAAATGTATGGCAGAAGTATTGTCACGATAGATTGGACATGCTTTGTACCCTCTAGTGATGCACCCCGACAAATTTCCATACGCGGGAAAGTCATTTATGGTCCACAATAGAACTGCTCTAAGAGTGAAGTACTCTTGCTTAAATGCATCATAGACATCACTCTCCCCATCCCACAAGGTTTGTAGATCCTCAATCAATGACTCTAAGTAGATATCTATGTCATTTCTCGGCTGTTTTGGATCATAGGTTAATAAACATAACATCATAAACTTCTTCATGCATAACCATGGGGAAACATTATAAATCACCAATATCACAGATCAACAACTATATTTACTACTTTTATTACTACATGGATTAATATCATCTACAGACAATGCCAACCTAAGATTTCTTGGTTCAGCTCCAAATTCGGGCCACTTATAATCTACCAACTTCCAAGCAGGAGAATCAGCCGGATGGCACATGTGTCCATCTTTAGTTTGCTTGCCATCAGGCCAGGTAAGTAATTCAGCAACGGAAATAGATCTAAACAATCACTTAAACCGAGGGATTATAGAAAAATACCACAACATCTTAGCTGGTTGCGCAACTTTAAGAGTTTTATTCTTCTTTAACTTCCATCGAGAGGCCCCACACTTAGGACAAGTAACTGCATTAGAATGCTCTTTCCTATACAATATGCAGTCATTAGGACATGCATGTATTTTCTCATATTGCAGCCTCAAATTAGAGAGCACCTTTTTTGCCTCATATGAAGACACATGCAACACATTGTCTTTAGAAAGTATCCTCCCAAAAGCGGAAAGGAACTCATTAAAACAAGCATCACTCACACCAAACCTAGCTTTCACATTGTGAAGTCTTACCAATGCATTTAACTTAGTGTAATCACTATTCTCATATAAAGGCATTTCAGCTTCCTCAACAAACTTCTTAAACTCATAAGATGCCTCTTCATACTCACGTTCATGGAAGGCTGCTCCACACATATCAACAGTTTCAGACTGAAACTGAGGGTTTTTAGGAAGACCTACACCACTAGGTGCACTAGCACTAGAGGACAAAGTAAGTTCACCATGCCAAATCCAGTTTGTGTAGCTTAAACTAAATCCATGTCCAAATAGGTGTCCCCTAATAACATTAATCTTGTTCTCTTTAAAGTTGACACACTTTGAGGAAGGGCAGAGAATTCACTTACGGTGACTAGCCTTTTCTTTTGCAAAATTCAAAAAAGATTCAACACCCAATGCATATTTTTCAGTATCCCTATCTTCATATATCCAAAATTTATTCATTCCGAATTTTAATACAAACAAAGGAAAGCCGAAATAAGATTTTTGAAGCCAAGTTATGAACACAAGCAAAATACTAGGAATCAAAAAATTCATGCACTTCATACTCAAACCACACAAACCACAAACATAATACTGCAACTAATAAATCAGCAAGGGATAAATGATCTAACCTGAATTATGCAAGCAAAAATAAGGTACACCCTTATATTTGTAGCTCTGGTACACAAGGAGCTTTTTTCAACATTTGAACAAGAGCACCAACAGCTGCATCTTGCGATTTTTTAGGCGAGGTGAGGATGAGGATGAGGATGAGATAGCCTGAGGAAAAAAAGGATTCTGATCTAATAATTGAGTTTTCTTAGGCGACAAAATTATTCGTCTCCTAAGTGTAAATTTTTGTCGCCTAATTTTACACTTAGACGATGAAAACAGGTTCGTCTCCTAAGCTCTCACTTAGCCGACGAAACACATATGACGTCGTCTAAGTTTATACCTAGGCGACGAATAGCATTTTCGTCGTCTAAGTTATCAAATCTAAAGCCACGATTTACATAGTTCAAAATCTTAGTGATCACTTAGATGACAAAAATAGTGTCGTCGTCTAAGTGTATCATACTTAGCCGACGAAAATATTTTTTTGTCGTCTGAGTGTGCATCTCAGACGACGAAACATGATAGTCATCGTCTAAGTATACACTTAGGCAACGACTTATGTCATCCATCGTCTAAGAAATTTCTTAGGTGACGAAGATTTTCATCGCTTAAGTTGGACTTAGTCGACGAAAAATAATTTTGGGGGACGAAAAAAAAATTCGGCGGCTAGATCTCACTTAGGCAACGAAACCTTAAATATTTTGTCACCTAAGTGTGTATTCACTACCAAAATAAGTAATATAGCTGACGACCAAAATTTTTCGGCATGTTCACTATTTTCATCAGCTATACCTATAGTCGATGACTTGTCGTCGGCTATAACGTTGGCCATACTATAGCCGACAACCATTTTGCACGTCGTCGGCTATAGTTGGACTATAACCGACGATAAATTCGTAGGCCATAGTTTCCCCTCTGGCCAAAATTTTTGAATGGAGAAACTATAGCCGACGACATTGTATATGAATGTCATCGGCTATAGTCCCAGATCTAAAAAAAATTGCAGATCTAGATTTCTATTCCCATAAATCCAGATATGCAATTCCTAATTCACCAGACCGGCCATATAATCACTTCACCATCCATAATCACTTCACAAAATTAACCATGCATAATTTCACCAAATTAAACAAAATTACAAATTTTATTTCACAAATTCTAATTAGGTTTTTTTTTTTTTGCGGAGAGGGCGAGGGGGAGGCGGCGGAAGGAGAGGCGAAGGTATGAGAGAGAGAGAGAGAGAGAGAGAGAGAGAAATTAGTTTTTTTTTTGCGTATAGGGCGAGGGGGCGGCGGCGGCGGAGATGGCGAGGCGGCGGGGGTTTGAGAGAGAGAGAGAGAGAGAGAGAGAGAGAGAGAGAGAGAGAGAGAGAGATTAGAGTTTTAGAGAGAGGGGAGCGGCAGTCTGGGCATATAAACCCGATTCATACAGTCGTCAGCTATTATGTCGTCAGCTATAATACTATAGCTGATGACGGAAAACTATAGCCAACGATGTGAATTTTTCGTCGGCTATAAAGTACTATAGCCGACGACAAAAAAAGTCGTCGCCTGTTTTCCTTGATTTCGTTGACTATAATACTTATTCTGGTATTGATTTCTAGTAGGGTTGCATTTAATTTAGTTGTTGAAAATATTACTGATGATATTTATATTGATGTTTTAATTGCATTGTATTTATTATATTAATTGATACTTTATTTAACAAATAAATTACGATTAATATTTTAAAATATTACATGCTAATTTGTATTTATTTATAATATTTCCGTTGCATATATTATATTTACTAAAATTTTAAAAAAATATATTTCTAATATTTTTTTAAAGTATTACACATGATATATTTATTATTTTGATTATATTATTTTATAAAAAATATTGTGATTATCATTAGAGCTAAATAAATAAATAAATTGATTAATTAAATGATATCACCATAACGTTTAAGTTGACATTAACACTAACTAAAATTAATAGTAGTCATTAAAACATCAATTCTTTAGTGTTTCAGTGCAATTGTGGTTCTCACAAAAATATGACTCAAGGCTATGCTAAGGGAATTATATAGCCCGACCCTTGACTTGATAAAGCTATTTTATCAGTTTTTGATATAGCTCTATCCTGGGTTGGAGATGAGTTTTCGCTGATTTTAGAGTTATATCAAACCATTAGCCCTGAACTGGAGATGGCCTAATATCTTAGACAACTGATCCATGATTCACCGAGAAACAATCTAGTTCAATATGGTTGGGACTTACACAAGCAACAACAACGTAACAATAGATGAGTGGTGTGTCTATTTTAATTCAATAATTGGCATTTTTCGCCATCATGTGATGTTTTCTGCATTTCTCTTCGGTTTGTTGTTGTAAGCTTTTAATTTGGTGTGTTGTTATGTGCTTTTAATTTGGTGTGATGTCGTTGTGTGTTTTGATTTTAAGTGTATTAATAAAAGTTGTATCAATTATGCATTTTTAAAATGTATACTTTATAAAATTTAATTCTATCATTAAAAACAACAAAATACTCTTTATTTAAAACTAAGAATAAGCAACAACATAGCTAAAATATGGATAGACAACATTTGTAAAAAGAAGAAGAAGTTACAACATAGGCAATAACAACATTAATTAATGTGGCATGGCACAACACTTTTTCTTCTTCATTTTTTCAATTTGTTTGCCTTGGCTCTCTTGGCTTTGGTGGCATGATGCTACAAAAAGAAAATCGAAGATTTAAGGAGAAAATTTGCTCTTGACAGAATATGGCAAATTTTGGTATAGAAACATAAGATGTGTAGTGTTAATATTTATAGTGATGAGGCAAACATCTTGTTTCAACGGGCAAATATATTTTTAAATTTTTTTTCAAGGAAGAATGAATAAAAAAATTTGTGTTGAAAAGGAGCTGTTTGGGCTAAATTAATAGCCGTTAGGCTTCACATAGCCGTTGGGATCGAACAAAAACTTTCCTCCCTGTTGACGCAAGCGTGCGTCATTTCATCTCCCCAAAGCGCATTTTGCGCGCGTCTCTCCCCCAGAGCACTCTCTCCTCTCCCAATTTGCTTCTCTTTCCGAATCTCTCACTCAAATATTTCAGGTCGGTTCACTTTGTCTTCTCTCCTCTCTCTCCTTCCGCCATTCCCTTCCCCACATGGCTCACTAAAAAATTGAAACCTAAAACTTATAACGGGTTTCATTTTAACCTTTACTTTGAGGTATAAGATCTCTTATATGAGGTATATATAGACTTCAATTTTTTTTACCATTAGTGAGGAGAAAATTTATCAAAACTTATTTTAAGGTATAGACAATGGTTAGAGATGGTCTAACAAACCTCAATCCACTGTTTCGGCAAGAAACAAGTAAGGCGAAACCAAATTAGTTGGCATGCATACAACCTATCCGTCCTTATCACGACATCAAATATGATGATGCAAAATAGAGATCGCCTGAACAAAAAACAAGTGAAGAAGAAAAACTCCGTTAAGAGAGGTCTCGACTACAATTCTCAAAAGGAACGTCTTTCTACTATATAACGGTTTACATATTAATGTTACATATAATGATGGAGATTTCAAATTCAACTCTTCCTCACTGTTATTCTATCCAATTTTCAAAAGAAAAAAAAATCTCAATTGAGAATGACCACACCAAATTAATGTCATTTTTAAAAATGAGTACTTACAGTGGATAGCATATTAGTGGTATTATCATGTTTTTTTTCTTTTTTTGATTGATGGTATCGTCAGACTTCGCTAGTTTGTTCTTCTTCTTTTTTTGTGAAGCAATTTTCAAGATTTAGAAAATGTACGTGTATGACTCGCTCTTTTCATTTTTTTTTCATTGGCTTCTTCTTTATTGGTGATAAACAAAAGGTGCCTTAGTGTGTTTAAATGTGCAGTGATGATGAAGGCAGAGATGCACCGATGAGTGTCACCATTCAGGTTAGAACGTATGGCGGGTGGCACAGAATCCGGAGCAGGGGCTTGAGAAGGTAGCGAGGCACGAGGTTTTGTTTTCTTGTTTTTCTCTCCCCAAAATTGAAAAAACCTCTTGCCCAATAGTCCAATACCATGTTTCGATTCTTGTCCTCTCTCCAAAACCAAAACTGTCTTTCAAGTCTCAACATCTATCTTCTCCTACCCACATCCCTCTCTCTCTCTCTCTCTCTCTCTCTCTCTTACCTAATCACTGGCCAGAAGAGATCAAAACCTCAGAAAATAACCATCCGAATTCGAACTTATCCCCAAGAAAAAGCCAAAAATTGCACAAAGGAAAATGAAACGTCCCAGAAGACACCAGAAGTCACACATGGGGGGTCGTTGAGCTTTCACACCTTTTAATCATGCGGGTCCCTAGAAACTAAGGTCACTCGCTCACTCTTCTTCTTCCTCCGTCTTCTTGCCCTGATCACCGGGAATCAGCCCTACTGAGAACAATTCCGTCCAGAAAAATAAATAGTCCACCGTTCCTTAATTAAATTAGTGGAAGAGAATTAGTGTTTGGTGGGGGTCGAGGACTTAGTTAAATACTAATTCCTTCATGGTCTTCGGAGAAGTGACGTCGCTATCAATGGAGGTGGTAGACTAATAACCCATTAGTTGATTATTAATGTGTTTTATCCTTGTTCAAGTTGTTGCTGTTTGTTGTAACGATAGACCAGACCAAATGGTTTATGTTGCTTCACTATGTGGGTTTGAATTGAGTCGAGGTTAAAGCCAGCGGGTCCCTTCTCTCACTCCTCTCCTCTCCTGCCTCCTTAATCCAATACACCACCACCACTCTTTCTATACCCCCTCTTTGCACTTATCCGTACCCACCATCCCTCTACGACTCTACCTATCTGTTTCCAACAGAAAACCTAAACCAACATCGATCTTTTTGGTGGAGCGAGCTTTGATACCAATGGAAGGAGTAGTGCAAGTCCAAGTCCAAGATCTGCATGCACCGGATCACCACCACAACCACAGTACTCTACTCGGCCAGGAAATGATTCAAAACGATTTCGGAGAAGACGGTGACGCCGCGGATCTGTGGCTTGATAATGATGAGCAAGACTCTCTCTTGGCTAACGTCAACGACGGAACTGGTTCCTTCTTCTGCAATGACTTCCCCCCTCTGCCTGACTTCCCTTGCATGTCCTCCTCCTCTTCGTCGTCTTCCACACGCGCTCCAGTGAAGACCATCTCGTCGTCCTCTTCGGCGTCTTCATCTTCCTCGGCGGCATCGTGGGCGGTTCTCAAGTCAGATGGGGATGAGGACAACAACACCAACAATAAAAGCCACGACGAAGACCACCACCACAACATTCACTACTCTCGTAACGACTCGTTTGATGCATCACAACAGTCGACAGGGGCGTTGTCCTCCACCGCCTCGATGGAGATCTCTCAGGGAATGGACTGCATGAACGTGATGGAGACTTTCGGGTACATAGATCTGTTCGAAGGCAACGAGTTCTTTGACCCCTCTTCCATTTTCCAAAACGACAATCCTATGTTGGACCAGTTTCAAGCCCAAGAGCAACCGTCTTCGGAGCAACAGGCGCATGCAGAAAACCAAAACCCGAAGTCGCGAGAGGACATGATCATGGGAGATCAACAAATCCACAAGGCTCCGGAGGACGACATGTCGGCTGTGTTCTTGGACTGGCTGAGGTCAAACCGAGAGACGGTTTCGGCCGAAGACTTGAGGAGCGTGAAGATCAAGAAGTCGACGATCGAGTGCGCGGCGAGACGGTTGGGTGGTGGGAAAGAGGCGATGAAGCAGTTGCTTAAACTGGTGCTTGAGTGGGTTCAAATGAACCATCTCCAAAAGAGGCGCGTTGCAATTGACCCCTTTCAAAATTCCAACTCTAACCCTAACCCTAATGCACCCTCCGCACAAAATCCGACTCAGTGGGTGCAGTCTCCTCAGTATGATACGGCGGCGCCACTTTTAGTTCCGACTCCGCCGCAGGCTGGTTATCAGTCTACTCCGATGATGGGAGTTATGGGTCCGGACCCATTCGGTTATCAACAACCGACTTCAGATCAATACCAGCATCAAATGCTGGAGACTGCACCGACGTCCTGGCCGCCTTCATCTTCATTTATGGGTAACAGTTATGGATCTTTCCCTGACAATAATGTCCAACTAGCACATCCCCAGCAGCAAGCGTTTTCCGGCTACGGAGGGCAGCAGTATGGTCAGTATCAGTATTTTCAAGGGCAATCAGGTGAGCCCCAGCTGGTGAGGATTGGTTCTTCGGCCACCAAAGAAGCTAGGAAGAAGAGGATGCAAAGGCAGAGAAGGACTTTGTCACATCACCATGGAAGGAATCTTGTCCATCAACAGAACCAGTACCCTAATCAAATGCTCGATCAGCCTCATGTTGGGAATTCTGATCACAATTGCACTAATGCTGCAAATCCTGCAATGACCGGACCGGCAGCTGGTAACTTGTTTTACTGGCCCACCTCAGCCCCAGGTGGGCCTCCTTCGGCGACCTCTCCGGTCATGATGCAGACAATGGCTCCTGAGGCAGCTGCACCACCGGTGCTTCAAGTGGAACGTCCATCCGGTCAAGGGAATTATAATCCGGGCCGGATTAACGGGCAGGAAAGGCGACAGGTCTGTTGCTAATTTAGTGCAGTGTAACGTTCTTTTGTCATTAAAATGTGCAGTTATTTGAACCTTGAAAATATGTTTTGTTTTGTTTTGTTTCACTGAAATGTTTAATAGAGGCCTGCATGTTAATTGATTGGTGCGTCTTCTTGTAGGGTTGGAAACCTGAGAATAAGAATTTGAGGTTTCTTCTTCAGAAAGTGTTGAAGCAGAGTGATGTGGGCAATCTTGGGAGAATTGTATTGCCAAAAGTAACCCCTAGTTGCTTGCCATTGGAATTCTTCTTTTTTTTTTAATATTTGTCATTTGTAACTTTGGTACTGCCATTGTTGTGTTTAATCAGAAAGAAGCCGAAACCCATCTTCCTGAATTGGAGGCAAGAGATGGAATTTCAATTGCCATGGAAGACATTGGGACTTCTCGCATATGGAACATGCGCTATAGGTATTTTACTATGAATTTGATTCTGATCTTTCAATGTCATTCAAATCAGCAGAAATAAGTAATTTTGTGTACCATTTCTGCTTTGTTCGTGGAGTTTCAGGTACTGGCCCAACAACAAAAGCAGGATGTATCTCCTTGAAAACACAGGTATGTACATCACTCAAATTGCCATCTATTAACAATGTCAATGATAAATCTCCATTATCTGAACTGTGATTATCGGTGATGGATTCAGGAGATTTTGTGAGAGCAAATGGACTCCAAGAAGGGGACTTCATCGTCATCTACTCAGACGTCAAGTGTAACAAATATGTATGGGCATTTTTCTTGGTCATCATTATCTAATCAAATAACTCAGTTTTCTTTCAAAACCGGTTATTCAATTTCAAATTTTCAAATGCAGATGATACGAGGAGTGAAGGTACGGCAAGCGGGGACGAAATCAGAGACCAAAAAGCCAGGAAAGTCGCAAAGGAACCAGCTTACAAGCACTACATCTGGCAATAATGGCTCGTCGTCAAAGAAACAGTAAAGTAAGAGGGAAGAAGAAGATGGAGAAGGAAGCTGATTCTCCAGAGACACCAAACTAGCTAGGGCAACCGTTTTTTCTCTTTCTTCCATGCATGAGAACGAATGGACAAGTGGACGACGAAGATGTTATGGGGTTGTTGGCTGGAAATGTGAGAGTTCATGCGTTTTTTTTTAGAAAGCTGAGATCTGGAGGCTGGTTGGCTGGTGCAGTGATGATTCAGTTGGCAGCATGCAGCTCTCGACTTCATGTTCAAAGTATAGTCGTGTATCTTGTGTTTGTTAATTACTAATGACAGTAATGAGTCGGTCATATATGTGTTGTAGAATTCCTTAATTCGTAAATTATGTATATGAGAATTGAAGGTTCGATCGATGACGCTCATTCGATTAGTTTATGCTCATCAGAGTCGTGCATGTATGTTTGCTATATAGCTTAAATAGATAATGGACATCTTCATTGATTTGTTTTGTATTGTTGCAATATTTTTGTCTTCTCGACTCCTTTATCTATTGTTTTTCGTTGTTTTTCCTATGGCTTTGATCTCTTCATTTTAGTTTATAACTTGTGATTATGTGAATATGTTATTATTGGCACGCAAAGTGATGATCAAATAATCTCCCATGTAATTTTTTTTACTGCAGACATATATTTGTTCTATGTACGTTTGGTGGAAAGTTTGTTGAGCTTGGATGATCTCATATTGTGAATTGGCATGGTAGGAATGATGCATAACTATACTTCTCCACAACCTGAGCCCCTTCCTAGTACTTCCTAATATGAAGGGGCTCAGGATAATTTGTAAGAAATATAATCTCACCGATGTTATTGTATTACTTCTTATTATAGTATATCACACAAAATTAGAAAATGTTTGCGAAAAAGTTTCTTATTTTGGAAGGATACGGTCACACTAAAAAAAATCATAAATTCATTTTCTCATAGTTTTAAAATTGAGTCTGATGTATTGTTGCTAACATCTAATAGTCATTGTTAGCAACTTCTCTATACTCTGTTTGAAAACTCGCCTGAATCAGCCGATTACTCTGCGAGTACTCGTTATTCAGTCAAAAAATGAACGGTTTTGGGCTTACTCCCCCTCCCTAAGCGGTAACTGAGTAATCTCCGAGTAATCGCCGAGTAAGCCCGAATTGACTGCTTAATCGACCCAAATCAGACTCTTTTTTTTCGTTTTTAAAAAAAAAATCTAATTTCTAAAACTGAAAACATCCAAACACTCAAAACAAGTCCAAAGTTTTAATCCGAAGTTGAAGAAAATGATGGCGCATTTGGAGGATTTGACAATGTGCAGTATTTATTTATTTATTTTGAAATACACTACTAGAAAAACACACTTAGGCGACGAAGCATTTCCGTCGCCTAAGTGGTATTTTCCATCACCCAGGTACTTAGGCGACGAAATTTGGTCGCCTAACAATCGTAGCCTAAGTACTTAGGCTAAGAATCATTTTAGGCGACAAATACTTATAATCGTCGTCTAAGTATCACGACTTAGACGATGACTTGTTTTCGTCGTCTAAGTTTCACAACTTAAACGATGACTAATGGTCGTCGTCTACATGATTCACTTAAACGACAACTTGGTCTTCGTCATCTAGGTTCAACAACTTAGCCGACGAAGATTAGTGTTCATCATCTCAGTTTAAACTTTAGATGACGAACAATTTGTCATCTTAGTGATTCACTTAGATGACGAAAGAAAGATGTTTCGTCGTCTAAGTTGAATTTTATATATTTTTTTAATTTTTGTTTTTGTTTTGTTTATTTCAAAATTAGAAATTAGATTTAAAATGTATAATAATCTATTAATAAAATTAATAAAATATTTATAAACTCAATAAAATATTCATTAAATATAAACAGTGTACATACATCGATAAAAATAATAATAAAATAAACTACTAAACTAATTTAACCGGCAGTAGAAATCTCGTCGATTCCCTTACCACTGCTCGGATCATCGTCGTTGGGCTCGGGGGGGAGAGACGACACTCGTCATCAGGAACGGGCAACCCTATGATCCAGCACATCGTGAAGAAAGCGACCATCTTACTATTTTGAGCGTCAAGCTGCCCCTACATCGACCTCGCGTGCTCCTACATCGACTTCATCTGCTCTCAGGCCTGATCGGTCGACTCCTGTATCAATCGAGCCTGCTCAAGGGCGGCTTGGAGTGCCTCGGCATCCGTCTCACCGCGCCTAGTCAACAATCCAGATGTCTGGGATAAATCTCTCTGGACCGCTCGTCCAAGGCCACAAACCTCATTGCCAGCTCGGCGGCCGTAAACAGTATCGACAATAGCGATCTGACTCTTCGTCGACAAGGGAGGCAGCTATTCAGGCGTCATCTCTAGGTTTTGCAACTGACCGAGTGTTCGCCAATTGCTCTTGGGCCATTTGTATTAATCTCTTCTAAAATTAATCATGTGAATAATACATAAATATTAATTTCTAACAAAAAATTTTCATAGTTTCCCCTAAAGTTGGAGGAAACCAAAAATCTGTAGGAAAAATAACACATCAAATAACCAATTCCAACAACACAATTACACCGTGGGCAACGATTCCCATCCGAATTTCTCAATTTGAAAATTATAATTTAACCAACTAAACTAAAACATAACCTAATTCAAGTTCAAAATCATATTCCGATAGCACAACCTAACTAATATATCCTAATCATAATTCAATTTCTTAAAAATGCAATTAGCATTATACTAAATTTTGATATGCTTCGAAAGTACGATTAAATTCAATTTATTTTGGAAAGATGAGTTACCTACATTGTGTTGACTTGCTTCATTGACGACCCCGGGCTTGACATAAGCGGACACGCTGGTATCTAGGAAGCAATGCTACGAACCCGCATCTCTGTGCTCATTTGCCGTGTAGATGAACCTTTTGAAACCCGAAGAATGGGGGTCGGTCTTCTTGTCACGATTTGCCTTGTTGGCCTCTGACCTTATCTATTTCACAATAAAGATAATTAAATTATAAATAATGGTTAAAATAAGAAATTATTCAATTATCATTACATTAAAGAAAATGAAGACGAACTTTATACTTGTCGGACTCAAAGTGTCCAAACAACCATTGTCACTCATCTTCCCTTTCGTCTCAGAGCTCTTAAGGGCTAGGCGAGGCACCATGTCTCTGGTAATACTTGTGGAGGTCGTACTTTCAGTCCTTGAAAATGCGGGTAGTCATCTCCTCTGTCTCTTCCATCATCTCTGGTGTGCCGACTATATCTAAATGTGTCTAGGAACATAAATAAAAAATTAAAATCCTAGACATTATGCATTTATGCTTTGTAATTACTTATATAAATAAATAAAATTAAATAGTATTACTGATAGTTCGTGGTACACCCTCAACTTTTCGCTTTGGGGAAGCTTGTTCCAAGAAGGGGCAACCATACGGATGTTTGTTCCATATGATTGACCCGATGTTGTGTGAGGTCAGACTCTCGAGCTGTAAATACGGAGGGCCTTGGGTGAACTCGTCGAACGACACCTCGATCTTCTTCCCTTCGACTTCACTATGCACTCACCTTTGGTCAGTGTTCTAAAAGGCGAGCTAGGCGAGCGCCTAGGCGACGCCTAGGCACTAGGCGAGCCAAAATGAGGGAATAAGGCCTCTAATCGTGAGTTTCCACGTTTTGGGCTTCTGGGCGACGCTGGGCGACTCTGGGCGACGTTGGGCAGGCTGGGCGACGCTGGGCGGAAGAAAAAATTTAAAGACCCAATTTTAACCTAAAAAGCTATCTCCTTAGTTCTCTTTCAGTCCCTCTTCACCTATACCTAAAAAATTTAAAGACCCAATTTCAGCTCTCCGCACCTCTCCTTCAAGCTTCGCCGTCAACGGCTCTTTGAGCTCCGCCCGCCGCACTCCGCCGCACTCCGCCTCTGCTCTGCTTCTCCTCTATAGCCTTTGCCTCATCTCATCTTCTCCTCTGTTGTGCGATTTTGCTCTGTGGCGCGTCTCCGCTCCTCGACAGTTCACCATTGATCTCATCCTCATCAAATCTCTCTACCAGGTACTGGGTTCAATGGGTTGTATGAAATTGTATAGAAAATATTGTATAGCAATTTCGTATGCCCTGTTTGTATGGATTATATAAATATGTGTGCTACAACTCTACAAGATAAGCTTAAGTGTGCAATCCATTATCCATCACAGTTGGTATCCTATCATTCCTATGAGCCACTGTTATTATAGTCGAGTGACTCGAGTCTGAGAATTGAGTTCAAGGTTCAATTTGACTATATCATGCATGTTAGCTTAATTAAATGTTGCTAGTCAGTCACGATGAGATGTATACTTAAGCAAACAAACACATCTTCAAAACACAATCACTCTTTATTTGAGATGCATTTGCGTACATAATTATATAGGGGCATGTTAATTCCAATATGGAAATAACGTTGCTAAGTTAGTCTTCCTGCTTTGGAAGCTTAAGTGTGCAGTCCATCACATTTGGTATCCTATGAGCCACTGTTATTATAGTCGAGTGACTCGAGTCTGAGAATTCTGTTGTTATAGTTTTTTGGAGAATAGTCTGTTGCATTGTCCATTGATGCAGTGGCTTCATGCCTTCATCAATCTAGGCCATTTTCCATTTACAGTATGGATAAATTGATGCTACGTACGTTCAAGCAGTACCAACATGAAATGTATGTGAAAATGGTGGCTCTGTGGAGTAGTAGTGTAATCAATATTATAGACAAGTTGGTATTGATCAACACCTTCATGATCTAGACACAGAGATGTATCCGTCCATTTGAAATTGGATTGCCGACTATGTATCCCTGTATTGAATGATAGTACATAAACTTCCAGCAAGATGTCTTGAACTTTGAAAAATTTAAGACATTATGGGGATGCCAATTAAAGTACTTTGAGATTCAGAGATGGCTTGATTCCAGCTTCAATACCTATAGCATAACAGACAAATAAAATATATACACATACATGCCTCTTCATGCTTATAGAGTTATAGTCTTTCACATTTAACTCTTGTACAGAAGAACTGTAATTCAGCATAAACTTTAAAATTGAGATTTATGTACAATCATTTGAATAGACATATTCATTATATACATACATGCCTCCTTTATTGTTTTGTGTGTTTCTCCAGTTTACTCACTTACTGACTCGACACAAAATTTGAAATTAACTTGAAATTCTTGTGCAAGTTACCATTTGATATCTTCTCAGCAATGATGGGAACAATTTTTCCATAATAAGAGTCACTAGCAATGTAGAGTGGATTCGCAAGAAACTTGGGATGAATTGTGAGCCACTAATTTCATGAAAAAGGGGAGGAAAATAAATTAATATCAGTATGAGAGAAATGGCTAATGCATCAATTATGTTTCCAACACAGTAACACATTTGCCTTAGTCGAGATGGTTTTACATCATGTGAATGCTGACTTGCTGACTTGCCATTATTGCATTTTTATTTGTGAATGTTGCAGGAAAAATGACAAGCACTCCTAGTAGTAATCCAACGTCTGGATCATGTGCGGCATCAAATCCAAGCACTGTAGAATCGACGATGCCTTTGAAACGTAACTCCGAAGATATAGGATGGTTGTATGGTGAATTGAGGGATAGTAAAGATGCAGATAAAACAAAGTGTAAGTTGTGCGGAAAACTCATGACTGGGGGAGTATATAGAGTAAACAACATATTGCCGGTAATTCACCAAATGTAAGGGGGTGTCCCAATGCTACTCCGGATGACAAGAAGAAATGTACAGAGGCGTTATCCGTGCCAAAAAAAAGAGAGGCAAAAATACACTCATCAAAGTGAAGTAAGACAAGAAGTTCAAGTCATCGACGAACAAGAAGTAGAGATTCAAGGGGCAAGAAAAGGACCACATCATCTTGGTCCGATCGATAAGTTTGTATCCAACATTGATCCGGAACCTGCTATAGAAAAATGGAAAAGTATGCGACAACAAAATATTCATGATGCAATTTCAAAAGAAAGAACACATAGTGTGCATCAATATTTGGCTAGATGGATTTATGAAGCCGGGATTCCTTTTCATGCAATTGATTGTGATAGTTTTTTGAGATTTGTAGAGGCGGTTGGTCAATTTGGACCGGGGTATAAACCACCAAGCCAATACCTGTTGAGAGAGCCTTTATTGAAGGAAGAAGTTGAGAGAACAAAGAAGTCTCTTAAGAATTAAGAAGAGGAGTGGGCTAGACATGGTTGTCAATTATGACGGATGCATGGTCCGACCAAAAGAGAAGAAGTATCATGAATTTGTGTGTCAATTTTAAAGAAGGTACTACTTTTATTTCCTCTAAAGAATGTTCAGAGGATGCACACACCGGAAAGTATATCTTCGAGTACGTCGACAAATGCATTGAAGATATTGGCGAAGAAAATGTGGTTCAAGTGGTTACGGATAATGCAAGCAACAATATGGCGGTGGCGGATTTGTTGAAGTTGAAAAGACCAAGTATATATTGGACTTCATGTGCGGCTCACACAATTAATCTAATGCTCAAGGATATAGGCAATGAACCAAAGTTCAAGGTTGTGATCGACAAGGCAAAAGCTTTCACCGTTTTCATTTATGCACATCATAAGACTTTGGCATTGATGAAAAAGAATACGGGGAAAGGAGACTTGGTGAGGCCGGGAGTCACAAGATTTGCAACAAGTTTTCTAACTTTGCAAAGCTTGAATGATAAGAGAAGTGCGTTGAGGACTATGGTCGCTAGTGATGATTGGCGTGACTTGAAACAATCCAAGACGTTAAAGGGTCAAGCGGCATTTAACTCTATGTTGAGTAATAGCTTTTGGAGTGGGGTTTCACTTTGCTTGAGCATATTTGGTCCTTTGTTTAAGGTTCTTCGAATGGTTGATGGAGACAAACCGTCTATGGGATGGTTGCATGGAGAACTTGAACAAGCTAAAGAAGGGATTAAGAAAGCATTTAACGGTGTGGAAGTTACATATCGTCCTATCTTGGATATCATTGAGAAAAAAGCAAGTGGTAGGCTCGATAGTCAATTGCATTTGACCGCATATCTCTTGAACCCATTTTACTTCTACCAAGATGAGAGTATAAGTTTGAATCAACATGTCATGACCGGATTTCTTGATTGTGTGGAGAGATTCTTTCCAGATGATGTTGAAATGCAAAGCCACATAACTAGTGAAGAGTTCAAGATGTACAAAAGGAAAGAAGGTAATTTTGGAAGACCTAATGCCTTGATCACATGTTCTAAGTCCAATTTTGATCCCAGTATGAACTTTTATAATTTGCTAGTTATATATTTTTTTATCATCTTTAGACGTTCTCAATTAATTATGGACTTTTTGCTTATTTAGTTGATTGGTGGGCTACTTATGGAAATCATGTTCCAAAACTGCAAAGGATGGCTATAAGGATCCTCTCATTGACCACTAGCTCTTCCGTGTGTGAGAGAAATTGGAGTGCTTTTGAAGGAGTAAGTACTCAATATTAGGATGCTATATTTGAATTAGTTGTAGTTTTTGGAGCTACTGTTTTTGGTGAAATTGAGCTACTGTTTTTGGAGAAATTGGAGACTCTTAACTATTGTTTTTGAAACTGTTTTTAGTTACTGTTTTTTTATGAAATTGGAGATTGTTTGCTACTGTGTTTTGGAGCTGTTTTTAGCTACTGTTTTTAGTTATGGTTAGCTAAAATAGTTGGTGCTATATTTGATTGGATGTAGGTGCATACAAAAAAAAGGAATAGATTGGATGCAACAAGAGTGAGCAATTTGGTTTATGTGCAATTTAATGCTAAGATTAGCAATAAAAGGAAAAGTGTGAAAGATCCACTTGTTGCTAAGGATCCAAATGAAGCTCAAGGATGTCTTGTTGAAGGAGGTGATGATGATGTGGATTCCGATATTACTTGGGATGAAGAAGGTATTCAAGAGCTTAGGAGAAGTTCTTGTAATGTTGGAGTAAGAGAACTCGATGATGAAGGATTTACATCGGATGATGAGACCGATGATGTTGTAGCTTATGACTTTGATTTCGTGGGTGACAATGTGGATGAAAATTATGGGGTTTGATTTTCTTTTGTTATGTTTTTACTTTTGATGGATATATGTGATTGTGTTATGTGATTTGTTACTTATTTCATTTGAGCTTTCAAATTATTATTTTATTATATTTTGGTGAGGATATTTTAAATATTCATTATTTCACATATAAAAATATATATTGAATTAATACCGCCTAGAAAACGCCTAGAAAACGTCTAATTTCGATTAATCCACGTTTAGCCGCCTAAGCGCTAGAAGGCACCTTCACCGATTAATGTCGCCTAGCGATTTTTAGAACCTTGCCTTTGGTGCTTTTTCCAAGTCTCTGAGTCATTTTAAAGAGCGGGTCTGATGGCTGCCTCCTGACATTGCGTCGGGCGCTGTAGAGAATCGAGTCATCGATCGACTCTTCCGGACCTTCTGACGCTGACGACGATTGGGCCACGTCTAGTTCATCCATATAGGCTGAGGCCACCTCATGCGGAACATGAGGGATTGGCCTAGTTGCCGGAGCCGAAATTGTGTCCTCCGAGGTTTGCCTCCAACCCATAGCTTGTGCAATATATTGGAGTTCAGCCTCCTTCTCTACAGTTGTGCGCCTCTTTCTTGGCGGCATCTTATTTAAGCTGAAAAAATAAAATACTAACAATATAATATTCATCAGCTCCGGGGATGGAGAGGCCCCCGAATATAAATATATCCAATTTATCCAAATTTATAAATTCGTCTAAATTTCATCAAATAGAAATATATCCAATTTATCCAAATTTATATACATATATATAATATACAATTTCATCAATATATCCAAATAACATCAATATACCCAAATTAATCAATATATATAATTAATCCATATATCAAATAATCCATATATTACCAAAAAATATATATTCATAAATATATAATCTATATTACCAAATATATTTTTATATATATATGGAGAGGAGAGAGAGAGTAATATCGATGGGGAGAGATGGAGAGACGGTGGATGGAGAGGCCACGGGGAGAGAATCCGGGGAGAGGAGAGATAATCCAGGAGAGGAGTGGGCGGCGGCGCAAGGCAATCCGGGTGGTGGCGCTATTAAACGAGGTGAGAGGCCGGCGACGCGAGGCACAATTTTTCAAGCCGGAGTGATTTGTGGGGAGAGAGATTGACAACATATCGAGAGAAATAGGATCAAAGTCCATCCGTTTCTGGGGATATATTGATCCACTTAAGCGACGAAATCAACAACATTTGTCGTCTAAATTATTTTTAAAAGTGTCCTGAAATTTTGGCACACAAAAATGAACCGCCAAATTTTTGTTGTTAGGCGACGAAACCAATGGTTTGGCCGCCTAAGTTTAGTCGCCTAAGAAGTCACTTAGATGACGAAACGATGTAGTTTCGTCATCTAAGTGATATTTAATTTAAATTTTTTGACATAAATTAAAATTAAATTTTACCTACATGCTTAAAAATAGAACCTAATTAGTTGTCAGATGTAATAATTTTGTTTATATAACAGTATAGGGAAAAAAAATTATGCAAACTCGGTATAGTTTGGTATTCGATCGATATACGTACGTTTCGTGAATATCGACAAAAGTTTGGATAGACGGAAACGATTGTAAATATTAATAACTTTAAAACTATTTTGATCCTACATGACGTGTATTTTATAATGCATCGAAACTTTATATATCAATTATATTTAAATTAAATAAAATTTGATTTAAAATCTAGATTGACTAGTTAATACTCGTTATCCATGCCATCTAATAATGTATGTTGAATAACGTATGTGATCGTATGTCTGTATATCCATATTAACGAAATCGAATTTAGACAAAACAACC
The DNA here is from genome assembly GCA_946800695.1 of Geum urbanum. Lineage (NCBI taxonomy): Eukaryota > Viridiplantae > Streptophyta > Magnoliopsida > Rosales > Rosaceae > Geum > Geum urbanum. The sequence continues at coordinate 45,833,185 of OX327002.1, read as the reverse complement.
GTTATATATATTGATCACCTTTTGATATGTAAGTAGATGAAATTTCATTCAATACGAAATTTGTTAAGGACTTGATCGGAGTCTGCGACCATGCATACAACCGAAATTAATTAATTAATTAATTAGACCGAAACAGATAATTACGTACGTTGATAGTGTTTACAAATCTTCGTAAATCTGATTTTCGAACTGTCAATACAAAAGAAAATAGCTCATATAATGAAAAAATACTTAGACGACGAAAGAGGTCATTTTCGTTGTCTAAGGAGAACTCCGACGATGAATATATACCATTTTGTCGTCCAAGTTTGAATAGACGACGACACCCCTTCGTCATCTAAAGTTTAGGGTTTGGGGTAAAGCAATTTGTGTTAGGGTTTAGGGTTCTCCTAGGCAACGAAATCTTATAAACGTCGTCTAAGTAGTGACACTTAGCCGAAGAACATAAGTGTTTTCGTCGTCTAAGTTCACCTTAGATGACGAAATGATCTATGTTCATCGGCCAAGTGGTCTTTTTTGTTTTAATTTTTTTGGTTCCAATTCCAAACATAATTGTATTTCAAGCAACACATGGATCGAAACACATTAATAACACGGTTCCATTGCCACAAATAAAATAGAAATTAACGTACATACGTACCCTTCGATCAAGCGTTTAAGTGGAAAATCAAGCTCCTCCTTTTACAGATTGAGCTCGAGTCGAAAGCTATCTCAATCAAGCTCCTCCCTTTACTTTTTAAATGTGCTTAACTTTGTGCATCAGTCATATGACTCCTGTCTTGTTCTATCCCTCAAGCCTCTCAATTTCACGAATCTTGGTTGACTGAAAGGCATCCCATGCCTAACTAAGGTGCGGACGCTTAAGCTAACCCTTTAGATATGTGAGAATTCAAGAAAGAATATCTTGCATTTAATTCAATAATATAAATCTCTTTAAAATAATATATATATTTAAATATAGTGGCATTAATTAATTTATAATATAATAGTCATCCTCATATCAATCCTCATCCTTATATATAATCATCATCATTTGAATCATCCTCCTCACTATCATCTAATTTATCCTCATCATCATACTCTACATTGTCTAAATCGTATCCGGCGTTCTCGTCGTCATCCTCTGGCTCCTCTTCATGGGCATTGTTCTCTAACTCTCGAATTTTCTCTGGAGTAAGATCTATGGCGCCATCCGACTCTGGTAAGCGTTCGTTAGGCTGAACTAGTTCCATTATATTGGGATAACATAAGTATTAGGCTCTTGATATGCATCGTCTTTATGCGCTTTAATATTAGTCGCTGACGTCTCTTCAAGTGTCGTGGCACTCCATATTCATCGGTGAGACATATGGTTTACTATTTTTTAGCCTTCACTAGCTTTCGGATCATCCAGATATAACAACTACCTAACTGAAGTGGCAAGAGAAAATGACTCATCCTCATATCAGCTTGAGTTTGTATCGACTGATAAAAGGCCTATATCTTCCTTGGTACGCTCAAACCATTTACACTTGAATAGAAAAACGTTGATATCATTCTCGTACATTAACTGAACGACATTAACAAGAACTGCGTAATAGATAACATCGCCTTCCCTAACCGCGATCATACTATTTTATGTTCTTCTTCCTTCATCTCAGGCCAATGAATGAAACTTTACATAGTTCACAAAATAGTCAGAATAAATATAGTACTTAACCGGCTTATGGGCCAACAAGTATTTTTCCCACGACCACCACCTCCCATGGTTATCGAACTTTTGTAGATCAATCATCTGCAAAAATGTGAAGAATATATATGAACGTATATTTAATTTCTACCAAAAATTTGACATAGTTTCTTATAAAAATAAAGGAAACCAAAAACCTGCATGCACAAACTACAACAAAGCACTTCTATGCAAACACCAAATGTAATTCCAATTTAATGTGGGCACATATTCCCATCCGGATTTCTCAATTTAATAAATAACTAATCAGATAGATATATGCGTGCATGATTTAAATTAATTAAACATACGTACGTACTCATTGGAGGAAATAATCAGGGCATTTCTTCTTAAGCATTTTTTCAATCCAGGCAGGACTCTTGTCCGGTTTGGCTGCCTAAATCCTCTCCCTATAAAGCTTCATGTAATCCCCGACCTCGTCACAGTCTCGCAACACTATCCAATGCGCTTTGATAAGTTCTTCTCTAGTTAATCTTTTTTTTAATACTCCTCTAAATGGTTGTACGACATTTGTGACGACTGAAAGATTGATGCGACCATTTGGATTGGAGGCGGTGGTCTGGACTAGATCCTTGAGATACCTGTTGTAATAGGTAACATACTCATGCATTAGTTATGTCTCCTCTATGGAGCCATCCGGAGCAAATTTATTTTTCACGAATTATTTATACTGTCCGATAAATCTGTAAAACCATACAATTAATTACTTGATGAATAGTAAAAACAAAAAAAACAAAGATATGTAATTGATGAAAAACTGTTATAAATAATTGCACGTACCTTTCTTGAGGATACATTTAAGTGTAGTGGATCCGACCAGAAAGGAGTACTTGTTCGAGTAAGGGGATCATGAGATGAATCATAATGTCAAAGAGAGCAGGGAAAAAATCATCTCCAGTTTGCAAAGGATGTGCATGATTTTGTATTACAGTTCCACCAAATATGACTTCTTTAACTCTCTGATGCATAACCTCTGCCACCATCTATACAATGCTATTATTGGTTCGACGACGTCACGAGGCAAATATGGTTAAATTACCACTGGAATCAGATATTGCAGCATAACATGATGGTCATGAGTCTTTAGACCAATGAATTTATGTTACACCTCGTCGACTGCATCAAATATATTCGTTGCATACGTAGACAGATAACGAACATTATTAAACCAGTTGAATACAGAACCCCTCTATGTTGGCTTCACTGTGTAAGGTGCATCTGACATCTTATTGTACACTCATTTTCTATCCCTCCTTAATCACAAGGGACGACCTTAAATTCATAGATTCCATATCTTTTGGCGCTTTGGGAGTATCTTTAGTCTTCAACTTAATACCCAAAATTATTTCCATCACGTTGTCGCACATATTCTTTTCTATGTGCATGACATCTAGGTTGTTCCTGAGTTTCAACTTGGACAGTAAGGCAGTTCAAAGAATATTCATGTGATGCCAACAATTGAGATCGTGTGGAGGGTGTGAGTTGAGTTTCTTCACATCTTTGTCATTGGTCAACACACCGAAATAGAAGCTGTTTAACCGCTCAAAAATCACTTCGCCTGACCACTATCGGGGTTCAAGATTATTCTCTACCGTCTCATCGAAATAATCATTGTCTTGTCACCACTGATGATCATGAGAAAGCCATATACGGTGACCCAAGTAACACACATTTTCCGTGTCCCAACTGGAGTTAACGTCGTCCAAACAGATAAGACAACCATTATATTCTTTGGTTATGCAAGAAGCCAACATCCCATATGCAGAAAAATCGCTGATTGTCCACATTATGGTTGCTCTCATCATGAACATCGTGTCAGTAAACTTGTCATAAGTTGAGACACCATTTTCCCATAACAATTTCAGCTCGTCTATCAATGGTCTGAGATACACATCTAAACACTTTCCTGGAGATTTAGGACCTGAAATTAGCAGAGTAAGAAAATTAAATTCCTTGTTCATGCATATCCACGAAGGCAGGTTGTACGACATGAGAATAACTGGCTAAGTGATGACAGTAGTGCTATTACTACTCGAAGGATTGAATCCATTTGTAGAAAGTCCGAGTCTAACATTTCGAACATCTATTGCAGAGTCTAGAAATTCTCTGTCGAAATATTTAAAAGTCTCCCCATCTGTCGTGTGTCAGAGCACATCGTCATATACTCATTGTTCCGCGTACTATGTCATCAACTTTGTTGTGTATAGAAACATGTATAGATGATGCAATATGGGAATCAACGAAAAATAGTGAAGTACCTTCACAAGAATTTGCTTCTTCGAATTCCTTCTATTCTAGATCACATATTTGCATTGGTTGCATACAGGATAGTAGCCCAAATGTTCATACTCTTTGTAAAACAACACACAATCATTTATGCAGGTGTGAATTTTCTTGTACTTTAGGTCGAGGCTGCTCAAGATCTTTCTAACCTTATAATGAGTTTCCGGAAGTTTGTGATGATCATGGAGCAATTTACATATATGCTCCTACATTTCATCGAAAGCACGGTCTGAAATTTTGTTCTTCACTTTTATATCGCAATATATTCTCTGGACATTGCAGGTACACCGTGGTCTGGGTTTCGAGTAGCATCTTGTTGTACTTATCCATCTCAGTACCGCTGGATGAAGCACCATGCTAACTGTACCCTGAGCTGAAGTCTAGTTCTGAGCTAAAGTTTACTACTTCACCGTGCTCGCTCCACATAGTGTAACTCCACATCATATCGTGCTCATACAAGTGTTGAGACATTTTCTGCACGAACGCCTGAAACGCTTCTTTCGTTGAGCATGTTCCAGCGCAAAATACACAAACTCTCTGATGCTGTCCATATACAACACATCATTTCTATTCACCAACTGCACCCAACTCTTCTTCATATTTCTGCGAAAAGATAATAATTCTATTAATTATATAATTTTTTAACCAATAATTAATTAATCTAATATACTATATATATTATCAAATGACACATATATAACACAATTTTAAGTACTTAGCATATATATGCTATAATCAATCTTATACTATAATTAATGTAGCTAATATATTATATATATTATTAACTTTATAAATGCATTAATTTACATATTATATATATCAACTAATTATTCTAACATATATAAACTATTACCTTAAGAAAGCCCTAAAAATAAAATAAAATTACATTAAAATTAAACTATTAATTAGCTTTATAATTAGCTTAATTAATAATATATTAAACATACTTACAATTAATTAAGCTTAACTACCTAGCTTAAACCATTAGCTTAATTAATAATTAATTAATAATGAACCAATTAGCTTAATCTAACATGTTTTAACTAATTAATCAAATTAAACATACTAATTAACTAACTAATTAGTTTAACAATGCAATACAACAAGTAATTAAACTAAGGTCGCCGGAAAGTACTATATATTCGCCGAAAAAATCAATCACCGTACGTAATTACGCATAGTATTAAATTCAAAAAAATTAATCGAGAGAAACGAGATAATATACCGATAAAAAGACAAGTGGGTAAATTAACTAGAACTCCGGGGGTTAAAAATTTGATATTTGAATAATTTTTCTGGTGGGATATTAGAGCTCTGGCGGGTGTTGTATTGAGTGGAGAGAGAGAGAGAGAAGTTGAGAGAATCTGATCTAATAATTGAGTTTTCTTAGGCGACAAAATTATTCGTCTCCTAAGTGTCATGTTTTGTTGCCTAGGTGAGCACTTAGGCGACAAAACACATACGTCGTCGTCTAAGTGTACACCTAGGCGATGACGTTTGATTTCGTCATCTAAGTCATTAAATCTACGGCGATGGTTCACAAATTTCATCGTCTTAGTGATCATTTAGTCGTCTAAGTGTGTCATACGTAGACGACGAAAACAAATGTACGTCGTCTTAGTGTACATTTTAGGTGACGAAAAATAATAAGCGTCGTCTAAGTACACACTTAGGCTACGACTTATGTGATTCGTCGTCTAAGAAATTTATTAGGCGATGAAGTTTTTGTTTCGTCACCTAAGTGGTATTTAGCCGACGAAAAATATTTTTGGAGGACGAAAAAATATTTCATAGGCTAAGTCTCACTTAGGCAACGAAATCCTTAAGGTTTCGTCGCCTAAGTGAGTATTTCTGATAGTAATATATAATATATTAATAATTTTAGTACAAGTTTTAAATTATAAAATAGTGACTCCGAGTACTCTTGAATACTCCCCAAGTATTCGACTGAGCGATAATCAGTACCAAAATAATTCACGATCGATTACCATTTTTTTTAACCTCAACTCTATCTAATTTTTCCTTCCATGAAATTAATAGCTAGGATGAGTAGACAGTTGTGTTTGATAACATCGTTTGGTTTGAAAGATGCCACATGAAAGGTGACTAAGGTCATTACAAACGTAGTTACCATGTAACTGATGTAAGTGATATAACGCTAAAGACAATATATAATTTAAACAAAAAAATAATATATATATATATATATGAAGGATAATTTTAGGGTGGAGGTGATTTACCTTATTTTTATCATGTAAATTTGTTGTTATTGTTGTAAAATGAGACACTCTTGTGTAATTTTTGTTCCATTTTTTTGTAATTATCCAAACAATAACCTTTTTACAATTTTGAGAACAAATCGTTGTTATTGTTGTAATTTTTGTTCAATTGTTTGTAAATAATATAAAAATTGTCGTAAATTTGTTCTAAATATTGTAATTTTAAGTTCAATAAGTTGTAATTTTGTCCACCTAGTTGTAAATACATTTTTATGCTAGATTAAGCTACCCTAGCTCGACCCTTTTTTGAACTCAAAATATTATATTTATACACACACACATAGTGGTGGAGCCAGGATTTCGGTTAAGAGGGGGTCAAAATAAGATAATTTCTTACACGAGAAAAACACCAATAAAATCATTAAAAAAAATAACATATGTACACACAAATTATGTCATTTTGGCTTGTACATATATAAAAGCCAAAATGAGATATTATTGAAGAATACTGATTAGATATAAAAATCTAAAACGAATACATAAGAAAAATACTTTTGAATCAACTAGACCAAAGCAATTTAAAAAAAAAAACTAGAAAGAAAAATGCAATATGTAAAAAACTAGACAAAAGCAAAAAATATTGATTATGTAAAAGGAATTTGTAGCAGAATGATTGGAAAACAATATATCTAAATAAAATGAAAATGCATGCAATTCGTAAAAACTAGACAAAAAAAAGAAAAAAAACAGAAAAAGAGGAGTCAAACCCAACTCTCTCTTGAAGAGTACAAATGACTTTACCACTCTGCAAGTTTCTTGTGAAATAATAAAAATCATATGAATATGTTCAAATTTCAGAGAGGGTGAATGCTCTCCGCCCCTATATATATATGCTTTCGAAGTTTCTGTCATTGTTTAATCCTCGCGTTATTTTACAATCTAATAATTTTGCAACATGTTGGAAATGTTTCTGACTAGCCATTGGTATTATCGATCGAGGTATTTGGAACTTGGGCAAAACCTGGTAATTAAAAATTGAAGAAAAAAAAATGGAAAGGTCAACGTTGAAAAACATAAACTTGTTCTTTTAAATTGAGACCCTAAAACTTTGTAGTCCACAAAGAAAATGAGTTGGCCCAGCGACATTGCGTGATTCAAAAGCCCAAATTAGCCTATTTGACTGCCCTGAAATTGACTTGAAGAACAATCATCAGAGTCGAGGCTTGCTTGATAGCATCGGCTAGGGAGGAAGAGCAATACAGTTACAAACTGTACCAAGGTAAATGTAACCTTGACCTTTCCATGTATAGTCATCCCTTTTAGTTTTGCTAAATAATGAGCGGTTTCGATTGATGAATTGAATCGATAGTACTGTAGAGTGTAGAGAACCTCTCTGGGTCTATTTGTATGATCTTGATCGAGTTACATTTTTGGTAGCATAAGAACAGATGTTAGAATAGACACGGATCACTAGCTCTGGTGAAATAAACTTTTATGCTACTTGTTATTATTAAGATTGTTCCCTTTAATACAGAGAAGCAACAACTTTGAAATTACACACCTAAACTGACTAGAAACAGACTTCTTTCTGAGCAATGCTTGCTAGGTTGCGAAACCGAAGACTTGAGCGAGAGTTTTTATTTTGATTGTTTGGGAGTTGTTTTGACAGTAGTAGGAGAAGATGTTGTGTATAGCAATGAGGAAGCCGAGAAACTTGTGCTGGTACTTGTAGGAGGGTATGAATGTTGCTGCATAGTAGCTGATGATGTTCCTCCGGTGCAACAACTGGTCATATTTTCTTGTTGTCCATGATCATTTTCACAATTAGAAGAACCATTGAGAAGTCTCATGTTGGCTTTCATGCACTCCTCTCTCTCCTGCTTAATCTCTTTGAGCATTGCTGCTACATCTTTCATGGTTGGTCTGTCATTTGGTGTTGGGTTAATGCACAGCATTGCCACACCTAATGTCTGCAGCATTTCGTCAATCTCGGGTTCTGGCCTTGCTCGTAGGCTTTGATCAAGCACCTCAACTCCCCCTCTCTTTTGCCTTACCCAATCCACAATGTGGAGTCCGTCGGGTATGGTTGGATCAATTGGCTGCTTCCCTGTAAGCACTTCTAGCACAACTACACCGTAGCTGTACACATCGCTTTTCTCTGTTATCTTCATCGAGTATCCATATTCTGAAAACCACAGGTGATCAAGTTTTGTTTGTTAAGATCAATTATTAGTTAAGCAGTAGAAAAACAAATAGTTATGAAATAGTATAATGCAGGTTTTTGATGATGGTGCATTAGTGAAGAGTATGTACTAACCAGGAGCAATGTAGCCATAAGAACCAGCAACCGTATTGGAGGACCGAGTGAAATCTCCTTCATCAACAAGCTTTGCAAGCCCAAAATCAGCAATGCAGGGCTCAAAATCTGGACCAATGAGAATGTTGTTGGCCTTAATGTCTCTGTGAACTATAGGAGGAACACAGTCATGGTGCAGATAAGCCAAGCCTTGTGCTGCACCAAGTACTATGCGATATCTGATGTCCCATTCCAAGCAGTTTCCGCTTCTTTCATGAAGTAGACCGCCCAAGCTTCCATTTGGCATGTACTCATACATAAGCAATCTATTGTTTCGGTTCCAACAGCAACCCAAGAACCTAACAATGTTCTTGTGGCGAATGGAGCCAAGTGTCTTGACCTCAGTCGAAAAGGAATCACGAACTCCTTTACTTTGGCAATCATATCTGGATGCCACTGTTGTTGGCCAGAGCTTCTTTACTGCAATGTCTTCGTTTTCCATTTCAGCGCGGTAAACAACTCCTGAGCATCCCTTTCCTATTACATTGGTCTCCACTAGACATTTCAGAATTTGCTCAACCGAGAAACTCACCTTCTGGAATGGAGTGAATTGCCAAGGCCATGAGTCCCCTCCAATCTCAGAATCATTGTCTTCTCCACTCATTTTTCGTGCACGGAACACTGCAATGGCACCAAAGATCGACAAGGCTATGGTCAAGGCTGTTAGCAATCCAATGGCCAGTTTAAGGCTCCAAGACCTTCTAAAACTGCCACTTCTAGACATGGCCATTGTTGTACCATTGCTGAGGAAACACAAGTCATGACCTCCAGAGCACAATCCTTTGTTTCCTTGCAAGTCTGTTGCTGCCAACTGTCGAAACAGCTTGCTGTCAGGAAGAAAGCCAGTGAAGTTGTTGTATGAGATGTTCAAGGATACAAGGTTTACAAGCCCCGAGAGTGCCAACAGATCACCTTCAAACTTGTTGTGTGAAAGGTCTAGTATGGATAGCTTATTGAGAGCAGAAATCTGCAGTGGTATTACTCCATATAATGCATTGAAGCTCAGATTTAAGGCAATGTCAAGAGCTTCAATTTCAAAGAGTTGCTCGGGGATCGTCCCAGTGAGCTTGTTGCTGCTGAGATCAAGCAGTTGAAGACTTGAACACTTTCCAAGTGAAGATGGGATTGGTTCAGTGAGTGAGTTGCTGCTGAGGATGAGCCTGTTGAGTGAAGTAAGTCCACCATAACTTTCAGGAATCGGACCCAGAAACTGATTCACAGACACATCTAGTACCTCAAGCCTTGTAAGAGAAGAAAATGAGCTAGGCAGGTTACCTCCAAGGGAGTTGTTACTTAAGTTAAGTAGCTGCAATGACCTGCATTTTCCAATTTCTTCTGGTATGGTACCAACAAGACGGTTTTCAGACAGATCAAGGAAACTAAGGTTTTCAAGGAACCCAATTTCTTTTGGGATTCCTCCAGTGATTCTGTTATTCACTAGCCTTAGCCGGATAAGAGAAGTACAATTTCCAATCACCGAAGGTATAGGACCCGAAATGTCATTAGAAATTAAGAGAAGCTTGGTTAAATTTTGAAGCTGAAATAGGCCAGAAGGTATGTTACCAGTGAGAGCATTGTGTGACAGATCTAGAGCTTGCAGGCTCTTGCAACCAGCCAATTCTGATGGAATGCTGCCTTCGAGTTTGTTTTGCCAAGCAAAAAAGACTGTTAGCTCCTTCAACGTTCCAAGCTCAGTTGGGATCATGCCTGAAATCTGGTTAGTATCAACCTGCAGCTGCATGAGCTTTGTTGCACTTGAGAGAACTGATGGGATTGAACCGGAGAGGTTGTTGTTACTAAGCATAAGCTCTTCTAGAGTTGAGAGGTTTCCGAATGACTGAGGTATGCTTCCGGACACAGAATTTAGAGAGATATCTATGGTCTTCAAGCTTCTGCAGTTCCCAATCTCCTCAGGAATAGTACCGTCAAAGTTGTTCTGCCACAGTAACATGCTCTTCAGCTTATGAAGCTTTCCCAACTCAGGTGGTAGTGAGCCAGATAGGTCATTCTCATACAGAAACAAGTTGATAAGCTCCGAACAGTTGCCAATCTCTGGTGGAATCTCCCCGGATATCATTGTAGTGTAAACCGACAGCGTCTGAAGCATGCTGAGTTTTCCCAACGATGAAGGTAACGAACCAGAAACTTTAGTATCGGCGAGTCCCAACACCTGCAAGTTCTTGCAGTTGCCTAGCTCATCCGGGATCTTTCCTGTTATGTCTTTGTTCCCTCCGGCTCGGATAACTTCCAAGTTTAGTAACTTCCCTAGTTCGGCAGGAAGATAGCCACTCAGATAGTTATCGAAAACGAGGAAATTCTTCAGGCCGACGCAATCACCAAGCTCTTTTGGTACTTGACCTGTTAGCTGGTTGGAGTTTAATGTCAGGTCCTGAAGATTTTTGAGCCTCCCAATAGTTACAGGAATAGTACCTACAAGACTGTTTGAGCTTACATCAAGCACAACAAGTGCACTGCAATATCCAATATCAGGTGAGATTACTCCAGTGAGATTAACACCAGAAATGATGAGTTTTTCAAGATATGCAAGGGAGGAAATATTAGTAGGAAAGGGGAGGGCTAGCTCAATGAACTGGATATTGATTTCGGAGACATGGTTTTGGGATGAACAAGTAATGTAGGACCAGTTACAAGGGTTGGGGTCTGAAGGGTTCCAGTTGGAGAAATATGAAGAAGCCGGCGAGGGGGTAGAGCCATGAAGCCATGTATGCAATGTGACAACCTCAACAGCAGCAGCAGCAGCAGTAGCAGTAGCAGTAGACGTTGCGAGTGTGATGACCAAGAGGAAGAAGAAATCGATGGTGGTGATGAACGATGACTGCCTCGACATTTGGTGGTGGTTGTAGGCGTTAGAGGGCTGCTGCCGCCTCATCAGCATTGGCATTGCCGAACTTTGCCTCAAAACCTTAACCCCTCTTCTTGGTTTTGCATTGGGTCTCTCAAGCTCACTTTTTTCTTGAACCAAACCCTATTGGTTTTTTGCTATATTGCAAATAATATCTAACCTAGTCTTAATAGTTTACTATTAAGCACTATCATACATACTTTGCAGTCAAGCAAGAAAAGAAGCGAGGTAGATAATGGATGAGAGGGATTAGATTAAAAAGATATAGAGCTAGGCACACACCGCTCCACCATCTTCACCTCGGGGTTCTGTTCTATGATGCATATTTTAGTCCCCAGTTGAATTGAATACGCCTCTTTGTTAGATTACTCATGTGTTCTTACATTGTTTTCGTCAATATAGTCAGTGGTTATGGGCTGTTTTAATATTGGTAATAGAGCCGCTCTGATGATGGCCATAAGCTCCATTATGTTTTTGATTCCTTTGCTTTATTGACTACTAACATTTTAGTTTCAAAATCTTATTCTAGCGCCGAATGAGTCCTGGTTTTCTGGCTACTGTTCTTAATTTGACAACATATGAGTTGGTGACTTAGAGGTTCAAATCACACTAGCTAACATCAGCGTGATGCTACTTTGGAGTGGGTGTGTGTGTGTATTATATTAGTGCTGTAAGTAAAAGAAGAAAAATCTCATTCTAACTGTTGGTATAGATGAAGGGTGTAAGAGTTAAGAGGTTTTCTTTCCCAAACAGGCAGAAATGGCTAGAAATATAAAGTAATTCTTCCTACACAGTTAACAAGATGGGAATTATATACTTGCTCCATCAGACAAAGTAGTCATCTCTGAATGCAATGCATATTTTCTTGCACTCTTTGTTATTGGTTTGCTGAGCAGGCATAATAGTTAAGGTAAAAGAAATTCATGCAATGGAAACTAACCCAAATCCCATATATTACTACTCTAATGACCCTACTTAAAGGATAAGAGCAATCTCTAAATTGATCCTCAGAGCTTTGCCTTAATAGCGAAGAAGAATAATGAAAGTAGAATATAGTATAATTGGTTAAAGAGAGTTGCAATTTTGTTGAAGAATTAGAATATTATATATTTCAGCCAAGTCAATATAAACAATTACCATAGCTTAACTGATGCATAAACTACAAGAAGGAAAATATAAGAAAGGCAGGCCAGAGAGAAGAAAACAGGACTGCCCATAACCCAAAGTCCCAAGGCAATGAGGCATGGCTTTGGGAACCTCCCAACTCAGGAATCTAGTCACGTTTTAGTTTTGACAAAACCTCCCCAGTGTTCCCTCTTTGTACTCTTGAACCTTGATAATTAGTCCCTCTTGGATCTGAATTCTCTGTTCTCTCTTATGCTTCTTTTGGTTAATTAGCTAGTGTTCTTTCCTTGCTGCATATTACTAATAAAACAAAAACTTAAGAGTTTGTATCCAAAAGTGTTACATGACGTGTTGTTTTATCACTCTTTTGGTTTTGGAGGAAACTGACGTGAACTGCTAGTACTACACAATGTATGAGCATTATTGAAAGAAAAGAACCACTGATCCGTATCGAGTAATTTTATGTCATTAACAAGCTAACAACAAAGTTCTATAGGTAGAATCTATTCAACAAGGTAGGTTGTTCATGGTCATTTTCTTCCTGTCTGTACACAGCTACAGCTTTAAAGGTTACAGTAATCAAGAACTGATATCCTTTTCTTTTCTAGTAATAAAGGTTCAGCTGCAGTGAGACTTACATGCTACTGCATATGGCTCACCTTCAACAATCCTTACTTTCATTTCTGGAAAATGTCATAAACTCATAATCATCAAAACCAAAAATGGAAGCTAGTTAGATGAATTGCGGTACATCTGATCGACCCTATATACAGTTGAAATAAGTAATAACATGATGCAACTGAAACATTGCTAGAGCACAGAGCAATAGTGGTGAGACCACAACTAAGACAGATGCCGCAATTGCAACAATACAAAATTATGAAGCGCCTTGTTCATTACCTTGCATGAATCTCTTGCAGAAAGTTGTGGAATTCCATCCCAACTAGCATGATCACACATTCACACGGTATATATATGTTGTTAAGGCACCAAATATTAGAAATATATTTCTAGTGTATCATCGCAATTCTCAAAAGCCTTATGGGATAATGGAAGATCGAGTACGTAATTCCATTTTTCTGCATATAGCATTTTAGCATTATGTTACTGTTTAAAATAAGAAACGGAAGATGTTGCAGACTCCCAAAACAAACAAGCATTCATTTCTGATTCTATGTACCACAATTCCAATGCCAAACTAATCCTTATCGAAAACAAACCGCAATGTGTGGTAGCTAGCTATCGAGTCAACTTTACAACACCATTTGATGCGACACCATTTGAACATATATAGAAGATCGATAATGAACAAATTCTTCTATTGTCTGTATTTCAAATGTCTCTTTGAACCATTTCATCAGACATATGGTACTCTACTTCAGCTGCTGAAATGTTAAGTAATCCAGATTTTTAAGAATGCACAATCAAATGGTATCTTCAACATAACCACGTATATGATCATATCTCTATTGATCGCCGTACGTATACACACACTCAGCAAGAGAAAACAAAAACAAAATAAAGATGATGGGCCGGGTTGAGTTTGCCCAAAGTGATAAAACCGAACCGCCTGAATTGAACGGTTTAGTGGTTTAGGCATTGTGACTAGGTCTGTCAATTTAGCCACGACTCGAAACTTATACAACTTAAAGCAGGTCAAACCCGCCTGATTATAAACGGGTCATGAGTGGGTCGACCCGCTCATAACCTATTATATAAATGGGTCGGTCTCGGGTTGACCCAATAATACGAAAATGACCAGTGTAATCCGTTTATTTGAATTATTTATTTTTTAAATATAATTAATTAATTATGAATCATTGAGTTAATAATTTATTTATATTAGGTTAATCATGTATGGGGGCATCTATAAATACATTCTTTAACTTAAATAATGCATGAAATTATTAAAGATCACGTAATTTTGGGATATTGAATATTTTATTTTATATTTAATTATAAAATTTACAAAATTTATGCACTACAAATTTATTAAATGAATTGTAAACAAATCAACCGAGACCGATCCAGTTTATAAATAAGTTAAATTTAAGTTTATAATTTTAACACCATAAATTAAATAAATTAAGTTTAAATTTATATTTTTAACACCATAAAAATCGTGACCGGACTCATTGTCAGGTCTAATTGTGACATGAGAGGCCGATAGATAAAGAAAAGAGGCCTACAAACCTCTTTCGTTCGTGTTCCTCTGTTTTTTTCTGTCGCTATAAAAAATCCGAGAGCGTAGTGATCACCAAAATCTCAGTCTGCCATTTGCACAATACAAACTTCATAATCCCAAATTCTGAATTTCTTTGTATAATTTATTCACCTATATAATGGCTGCTGGTTCGGTCATGTTGCACAGCCTCTGCTGCATAACCCCACACTCTCCAAAACCTCACCTGAATCAAACTCTTGCTTTCACTCGCTCTCAGTTCGTCTCCTCTTCCAATTCGTTTTTGAGTTTAAAGAATCAAACTTTGCTGTCAAGTCTCGAAATTAAGAGGCCCAGGACTCGAAATACCAGCGTTGTGTTTGCTGCGCAGTCCAACATCTTCAAAGGTTAGGCTAGCTATTTTGAATGTGTTTGATATGCCTGAGTTACATTATGTTTCTGGGTTTGTGGAATTTTGCTTGTTTATGAGTTGGGTTTTATGCATATAGAAGAAAAACATGTACATTTCTTATCAGATTATCTAAATTTTGGTGTAGCAGTAATCTATTAATGCTAGTGAAATGAAGTTGTGATTAATGTGCCAGAGTCTAGAATAAATTGTTATGTACTCAATCGAACATAAGGTGGTAGAGGCTCTCTTATACACTAGTCAAGTTGTAACCAGAATGAACAGTGAGCTTTTTCTAAGAGTACATACATAATATGTTGGAACACTTCCAAGGAATGGAAATTGATATCAATTCAATTGGAGTGATGGAAAAGTTTTAGTTATCCAAATGGTGAGCCATGGAATTTGTAGTGAGGGAATTGGCTACTCCCCCGTAATGCTGGTGAGGATGAATCAATTTTCTCATCCTAAACATCTGAGCAACATTAATTAACATCACTCCAAATCACTCTCGTTTAGGGGACAAAAGGAGTGCAGGGAACCCCAATCTGTCAAGTCTTTGCATCTTTGTTGTAAACAGTTGTTTCAAGGTAGTCTCAAGCTCAGCTCTCAAGTAAGGCTTGGTGAGTACCACATTAATTATATAATCCCTGCTTAGGAGTAGTATACTGAACCAAATTCACCAACATCCCTTGATTCAGTGAATTTAGACTGAAAATAATGACAAAAAACCCCAACCACCTGCTGGGTTTCAGATTGCTATACCACCATCTCGATTGGTATTCCAGATTATTATTATTTTACTGATTTTTTGTGAAACAAATAGGTTTTATGATCCTCTTTCATTAAGAAAACGCACTTGGGATTGCTGTATCTGCAATACTTCTTGGTCCAATAATATCCTCAAGCTTATATCTCCTTTTTTTCTTTCTTTTCTATTTAATTTCTTGCTCTTGAACCTTGATCAATGTGTTGAGTTGTTGGATAAGACACTGTATAATGGCACCTTGAGCCTTTCCTGGAGTAAACCATTAATCCAGTGCAGGAGGATGTATCTAACAATAAAACTTTATGATCAGAAACTGAGACATCAGTATGATGGAGCAACATGGACTGCCAAAGCATTTTACGTCAGGAAGCATAGACGATTCTGATGTTCCTTCCCCCCTCCCCCCACCCCCCAATTTCATAAAAGCAAACATAAGCACCTACACCTGCTATTCGTTCAATTACATCAAAAACCAGCCCCTCTTTCAGTTTGATTTCTTGTCACGTCAAAAGATCATACTATTAAGGCCAGGCGTAATATCATCCATTTGGTGTTCAACAGCTTTGGTCCAAGCTTTTTAGGGAATCATATATGGTATGGATCGCAGAGGCTTGCTATTCTCTGTTCCCTGCAAGACTTGAGGGTTTTGAGGAGGGAGAAGGGAGAAGCTCAAGAACATTATGGAATCGTAGAGTATTTGACTGTGATATGGGTAATTTGGCTAGAAGGAAATACCTACATTCTTGAGGAGACAAAGAGTGGAGAAACTTTTTGGATACACAATTATTTACTGGCTATCCCAGTCTCCTGCTTCAGCAGCTTTTAAGGTGTAACTCTGTTGTCCACAAAATTAAGCTTCTCCCACTAGTTTCTTAAATCTGCGAGACTTCCCAAATAGACCTTCCGAGGGTTTGTCACATTCATTATACTGGCACGATGTCGAAGGATTAACTTGTTCATCATGTGATTCAGAATAATCAGGTCCATTAACTCTAAATTTCTTAGCTTTCCCGGAACTAGCTCTGGTTTAATGAAAGTACCATACAGATATTCGAAGCTTCTTTTTTGTTTATTGTATAAATTCATAACCTTCATGAGTGTGCCCTGTCCAGTCCCATACCCGAAGGAGAAGTCGAGGAATATTTAATTTCAAAATTCAACCATTCCTCATGAATTTCTTTTGCTTCTGTGTTGGTAGAGATGAGTTGATTTGGCTCCTGTTCTTGTATTTTTTCTTCTTTTTTTTTACAATTGAGTTCTGCTTTTATCGTTGTCTTAACTCTAATTAATATGTAAAATAGCTCTACAAACAGCATGGAGTGTTGGGAAAGATGGGATTGAGGCAGGAACAAATCTTGTCCCAGTAAGTTCTCTTGAGTATCTATTCAAATTTCTATCGGCAATTCAATGCACAGTTCTTTTTCTGCTTCTCGTTGAGCTAAATAACTACCAATTTGTAATATAGTGCTTCCGTTCTGATGTTGTGTTTTAGACTTCTGTACCGAGATCAGTTGCAAGGATTTCCGTGACAGTTGTTGCATTGTCTGTTGCACTTTTTGTACTCAAATCTTTCCTTTCCACAGTTTTCTTCGTGCTGGTATGTTCTCATGTCTTTCTTTCCGGAAGAACAATAAATTGATTATATCATGTTGTTGGTCTACACAGTTTTCTTCAAGCATTTTCTCTCTTTTTTGGGAAGTATTCATGCATTTCCTCAGTTTCATCATACTCAAGTTTTTCTTTCTACTTCTTTTTATCCTGACCAACAAGAACATGAACGTTTAACTCTTATCTGGATATCCATTGATAGGCAAATTTTGGTAAAAGAGCATCTGATGAAGCACATGTATTATAGCTGATCATATTGAGTCACATTGATTAACCTTCTAGGCATCTTTTGATAACAGACCACAATGGGACTTGCATATTTTATATTTATAGCTTTGAATAAGAATGAACGGCCAAAGGGCGGTAGCGGCACCAGCTCAAAGCCAAATGGGGACGGTACAGATGATAGTCTTGAAGAAGCCAGAAGAATCATGGAGAAGTACAAGTAAAAGCTGCCTTCCCCCATTCACTCAAATATCACATGAGGAGCTGAATTTCAGTTCCAGCTAGTGGAATGTGCGAGTTCTGTGGTTTCTCATATGAATCTGATTCACTTCTCACCAGTCGACTCCTTTTCTTTTGAGATTTGGGTGTGTAACATTGTAGTGTGCCTGGAGACCTATTAATATATAGAAAAATTTACTTCTTCTGAAGTAAAGCAGCAAATTTGCCATATTGTGCGATTGATTAAGGGTTCTGAGTGTTTCAAACGAAAAATGACTAAGGTATCCAAAATTATAAACGAGGTATTTCATCTTTTGTATAAAACGAACTATAATCTGTGTGTTTTGGTTTTTGAGCAACTGCCAAAAAGGAATGTGATCACTTGGAATGCCATGATTAGTGGGCTCGCTATGCATGGTCGAGTAAGGGAAGCGCTAGATTGTTTTTCAGAGATGGAAAGGGCTGGTGTTGTGCCTAGTGATGTAACGTATATTGGTCTATTGAGTGCTTGTAGCCATGGAGGTATGGTGGAGCAGGGATGGTCGTTTTTCAACCACATGGTTAATGTAGTCGGCTTAGAACCTAGAATCGAGCATTATGGGTGTATGGTTGATCTATTAGACCGTGCTGGACTGCTGGAAGAGGCTGAAGGGCTTATACAAAACATGCCAGTTGAGGCGGATGATGTTATATGGAAGGCATTGCTTGGTACTTGCAAGATGCACGGGAATATCGATATGGGTAAACGCGTTGCAAAGACGTCGATGGAGTTGGCTCCCCGTGATAGAGGATCATATGTTGCTCTCTCAAACATGTATGCCTCTTTGGGAAACTGGGAGGCAGTTTCACTTGTTAGACTGTTAATGAAGGATATGAACATTAGGAAATACCCGGGAGGTAGTTTGATTGAGCTTGATGGAGTAGTCCATGGATTTCTGGGGGAAGATGAATCACATTCCAGAGCAGAAGAAATCCATTCAATGCTTGAAGAGATCTCCCATCAGTTAAAGTTAGAAGGTTATATGCCTAAGTGCCTAACACCACGCAAGTTTTGCTCAACATTGATGAAGAAGAAAAACAGTGTTTTACACTATCACAGCGAAAAAATTGCTGTTGCCTTTGGCTTAATCAGTACAGCCCCTAAAACACCATTTGGAATCGTTAAGAACCTACGAATATGCGAGGATTGTCACTCCTCTATGAAGTTAATATCAAAAATATATGAACGAAAGATCATTGTTCGTGACCGGAAGCGGTTTCACCACTTCGAGCATGGGTTGTGCTCTTGCATGGACTACTGGTAATGTCTCAAACTACTCTTCAGTAATAATCAAGGAGCTTGCAGATTATGTGTATTTTCAGTGAACCATTTTGACTGTTTTTTTTTTGTCAAATGCACAATAGTAATGTATGAAATAGAATTGACAGAGCATGCGTACTCATTCCTATGAACATTTTCTTGAGTAAATCCTTTAAGACTTTCTTATTCACAATCATCTGATGAGTGATAGTTGCAAATAGCATGCTACCATTTTGACCAAATGGATTTCTATTTACTTTAAACAATAATGATTGAGCAATTCAAATTAGGGAAACAAGAAAGTGAGAATTGCAGGTGATGATTATGGATCAATTCATGAACTGTCTGCATTTTGAGTTGAAATTGGAGTGAGATTTTGTTTTTCTGCTTCACTGAATCATGGGAAATAAGCCATAAGTATGTATCCACCATGCTGAACACTAGTGTGACTGAAAAGTGAAAACATTAACAAAATCCTCAATTAGTACTTTACAACTTTTCATTAGTTGGTTTCCACTTAACTTAAACTTTTGAAATAAACTTTAAGTAATAAAGAGAACAAAATATCACAAATTCTCTTTGTAATGTGATAAAGAACAAAACAAAACATGGAATAATCCCACTGATCAGACTTTAAGGGATGGATAATGAAAGTAATGCAAGAACTATTATAAATAGCTTACATTGGCGTGTGTTTGAACAGAAATCCATAACTGTGTTACTTAGTCATACACTATTCAATTTGATTTGCAATTTCAATTCTTTGATTTAATTTGTTTTCAAGTAAGTCTTGATTTGTAAGTCGAATAATCGTTGATAATTATATTTAAATCATCAATATTTACAGACATATTATATTTACAGGTTTAGTGTACATCTACTACATAAATGTATCAATTTTTGTCCTGACTTTCTCTTTTCACATGCAAGATTTAGGAGGCATCATTGATATTTTCATGCTATACATTTGTGCCATGGCTGATTGCTCAAATTTTTCAGATATTGAGCATCAAACAAATGAAACGAAATGAACTTGGTTTTTGAACATAAGAAACAATGTGATTCTATTTTCAAGCTAGTACTGTATATTCACACCTCAAAGAGAATCAAAATCATTACAAAATATTCATCACGAAAAGAAAAAAATCATAACAAAATATCGAAGCCCCCAGAAGATAAATTGGTGGAACTCACAGAGCATGTGAACAATACCTTTAACACACTGGACTTTTCCTCCTTTAGTCTAGCTTCATGCCATGCCTCACTCTTCTACTCTTCAGGCTCTGCTCTCTGCTCTCTGCTCTCTCTCTCTCTAGTCTCTGTAAGTCTGCACGACCCCTTTTCCTTTCCTACACTGTGACTCGGTCCCACAATGTCGGACAGACTCGCCTGCATCAAAACGGACACACTCCCTCACCATCTTCACCACTCAAACCCCAAACTCTGCACTCTCATGTCCACCTGTAAGGGCCAGATTGAAGAGCATACGTATGGACCAATGCACCTCCCCGCAGACTCTGAAATAGACCACACCTGGACCTGGTTACTTGCTCCATTAGCAAACCCCCTGCAAAACCCTATTGGCCCGTTGATCAAGCTTCCAACCTCAAAATATCAAAACTAGTTCCAAAGATGGGCGTGCACCGTTGCACAAAACTATTTTAATATAATAATAAAGAAAACGGCCACTTCGATAATTCTTTACTGCTCAGATCAGACGGTGGGTAGCTAGCATGGTACGACTTGCCCAATCAAAACCGTAGATACTTTACGCTATTGAGAGTCTATGACAAACTTGAGAGAAGTGAACTCCCAGTCAACGCTCCTCTGTCAGCTTTCCCAGAAGAAAGAGAGCTTCTTTCATTGAACTGCCCACCACTACACTACCACCTTTTCCCTTTCTCACTTCGCTCTCTTTCTCTCTGCTTCATCCATGGAGTTTCTGAAACCCTTCTTCTTCGGCTTTCTCTACTCTCTTCTATGCTTCAGTAGCCTCACTGAGTCTGCTACTTCTTCAGATGTTGAGCTTCTCTTGGGAAACATCAAAGCTTCACTTCAAGGTAACACTCAGAACCTACTCTTGACTTCATGGAACACTTCTGTTCCTCTTTGCCAATGGAGAGGCCTAAAATGGGTTTTCTCCAATGGCTCCACTTTGCTCTGCAATGACCTGTCCTCACCCCATTGGTCCAATCTGTCTCTCTCCAAAGACCCAAGTCTTCACCTTTTCTCTCTTCAGCTCCCCTCTGCCAATCTTTCTGGTGCTCTGCCCAGAGAGCTTGGGGAGTTCTCACTGCTGAAAAGCTTGTACCTTAATGTCAATTCACTTAGTGGGACGATCCCACTTGAGCTTGGCTACAGCTCTTCACTGTCTGAAGTTGATTTAGGTTACAATTTGTTCACTGGTCCCTTAGCTCCATCTATATGGAACTTGTGTGAGAATTTGGTCACACTTAGGGTTCATGGTAACTCACTATCTGGGGTTATTCCTGAACCTGCATTGCCCACCTCTACTTGCAAAGATTTACAGCTTCTTGATTTGGGTGAGAACAAGTTTTCAGGCAGCTTCCCTGAGT
Organism: Geum urbanum; assembly: GCA_946800695.1. Taxonomy (NCBI): domain Eukaryota; kingdom Viridiplantae; phylum Streptophyta; class Magnoliopsida; order Rosales; family Rosaceae; genus Geum; species Geum urbanum. The sequence goes on along the minus strand of OX327002.1, from coordinate 45,811,343 downwards.
TTGTGACCCTGTTTGGTGGTCTTAAGGAGCTTGATCTTGGCCAAAACATGATTTCGGGCCCGGTTCCGGCGGGTTTAGCTCTGCTGAAACTTGAGAAACTGAACCTTTCTCACAATAATTTTAGTGGGGTGTTACCTGTTTTTGGTGAGTCAAAGTTTGGTGTGGAGGCTTTTGAGGGTAACAACCCCGGACTTTGTGGGGCACCTTTGAAGAGTTGTAGTGGAAGCTCTGGATTGAGCCCCGGAGCAATTGCTGGTATTGTCATTGGTTTGATGGCTGGGACTGTGGTGTTGGCTTCATTGTGTATTGGGTATGTGCAAAACAAGAAGAGAAACAGGAGTGCAGAAAGTGATGAGTATGAGTTGGAGGAAGGGGAAGCGGAAGACGAAGAAAATGGGGGTATTGGTGATGCTAGTGGTGATCAGGGAAGGCTTATATTGTTTCAGGGTGGCGAGCATTTGACATTAGACGATGTGTTGAATGCGACAGGACAAGTGTTGGAGAAGACATGTTATGGGACTGTGTATAAGGCAAAGCTTTCAGATGGGGGCTCTATTACTTTGAGGTTACTGAGGGAAGGCAGTTGCAAAGATGGGGACTCTTGTATACCTGTGATAAAGCAATTGGGCCGCATTCACCATGAGAATTTGATTCCATTGAGAGCTTTCTATCAAGGGAAGAGAGGGGAGAAGCTTCTGATATATGACCATCTTCCTCTCAAAAGCCTTCATGATCTTTTACATGGTATGGATACTTTTTAATGTTCTTCGTACTTTGTTTCTATGCATATATTTTTTGAGATAGAATTGTTTATGGTCTTTCCATGTTATGGACTAGCTTTATGATCAAATACTTCCAATTGTATGTCTTTGACACCTTGTCATTGTTGACAGTTTAGATCACCATATTAATATAACTGATCCCTTTGGATTAATGACTTAGATAAGGCTTAGTTTCAAGAAATAGATAGTTCATACAAAACAGCAATGTAAAACCAGAGTGAAAACCTGATTAAAGGTTCCTTTCATCGTACTTCCCCTGCTTAGGTAGGAGTATGATACTGCTTGAGAGCATCCATAATTTTGACAATATCTACCATAAGCTTGGATGTCGAAGAGTGAGTCTTTATTACACACCATATGTTTACCTGAATGAAAAAGTGATTGAAGGCTCCTTTCAACTTACTTCCCCTGCTTAGGTAGGAGTATGATATCTGAAAGCATCCATATATGCAACAATATCTACCATAAGCCTTGATGTTGAAGAGTGAAACTTAATTACACACCATATGTTTCTGTAGTGCATAATTTAAATCCCTCCTCAGAAGTTTAGCAACCATAGATTAGTTTGTCTTGCTCTTGCAGTCTATTACTTATGGTTGGAGCGGAACAATTGCATCTTCAACAACAAAAAGAGGACTCCTTCTGTAGTTTTGAATTCTATATTTTGCTATTGTTAGTGGTGGAATTTTCTCTCTCTTTCAATTTCTCTACTGTTAATGCTAGGATTGTTCAAATGTGGAGTATCCCCTGCTAATGGTGCTTGTTTGTTTTTGTTCTGGTTGGAGATTTTTCCTCCTACAGTTAGTTTTTTCCCCCTTGGGTGGGCTTTTCTACCATTATGATTGTTTAGGCTCTGCCTTCTTGTCATTTAGTGCAAGTTAATTGACCAAAATTAAAACAATAGATCAGTCTCTGACTTGGTTATATATGGCCCCTTAATGCAGATTCATATATATTTTTAATTATTATCTGATTTTATCTGATTTGGTGCTTGCAGAATCTAAAGTAGGGAAACCTGTGCTGAACTGGGCTCGGCGACACAAGATTGCATTGGGTATAGCTAAAGGACTAGCATATCTCCATGCTGGTCTTGAAACACCTGTTACTCATGGGACTGTAAGGTCTAAGAATGTGCTTGTGGATGAGTTTTTCGTATCTAGGCTCACTGAATTTGGGCTTGACAAGGTGATGATCCCCAATGTAGCCGATGAAATGGTGGCTGTTGCAAAGGCTGATGGTTACAAGGCACCGGAGCTTCAAAAGATGAAGAAATGCAATTCCCGGACAGATGTTTACGCATTTGGGATTTTACTATTAGAAATACTGATAGGAAAGAAGCCTGGAAAAAGTGGGAGGAGTGGGGAATTTGTGGACTTGCCTTCACTGGTGAAAGTGGCAGTTCTTGAGGAGACGACATTGGAGGTATTTGACGTGGAGGTATTGAAGGGGATAAGGAATCCCATGGAAGAAGGCTTGGTTCATGCACTAAAACTTGCAATGGGTTGCTGTGCTCCAGTTGCTTCAGTTAGACCCTCCATGGATGAAGTTGTGAAGCAGTTAGAGGAGAATAGACCAAGGAATAGGTCTGCCTTGTACAGCCCAGCAGAAGAAAGAAGCGAGATAAGTACACCATTTTAAGCTTCCTTTGTTCAGATGTTAAGATAATATGTCAATTTAGTTGAGCATTGTAGTTGTCTAGCTTATGATGTATTGGTGATGGTGTTCCATATATGACGGTTATATTTCTAGGATGAAAATCCAATTTGTGGTTTCAATGTACTTGATGACAATGCTTCCCTTCGCTTCCTCTTTCAGCAGTGTTCGTGACATGGATGAAACCCCAAATACATGTTTATGCTCATTCTGCAATTTCAATGCAGAACCTATGTATTTCCCTACAAAACAATCAGTAAAGACATAACACATATTTACCTCTTTGCATTAACCAAGATTATCCAAAAGAATACTCCTTGACTGTTGTTTTATTAGCTCAATAATGGGTTTTTATATTTTTGTTTTCTCCCCCAACCACATGGAAAGAGGTGACAGCTCCATTGAAGGTTATAACATGCAGTCTGAAACACACTAGTTGGAAACAATGTGGCTGTGTTCTTTAGGTTAATGCATCACATGCCCACAATGTGGCCTTGTCATCTCAATGCAACACATAATTGCTTGCCAAAATTGCAATAATGTGGACTATTGAAAGCGGAGGATGAAAAACACTTCTTTCTTGAGAATTCACAAAGGCCAGAGTAAAATGTACCAGAAAAAATGTACACTTCTTTTCAAATATTTGATTGGGACAAATAGGGGATGAGGAGTAAATCATAATGCTGCAAACTCACCAGTAATAGTAGGAGCTCTAACAATTAAAGCAAGAAGGAAATGAGTAATATTTTCCTTCTTCCTTTTCTTTCTTGTGTCTATTTTTTTTTTCTCTCTTTTTTCTTCTGTTTTTTTTTTCTTTCTTACATGGGATTGAGAATTAACATTGGCGACCAAATCGACAGCTAAGAGCACCAGCACCAGAAGTAATGCTGCTAATCATGGAAGATGACTTGGCCCCTAAGCTTGAGGCTCTGGCATAACTGGCTGCAGCACCAGCTCCCGACTGGACGAAGAACGCTCCGTTGAGGAGTAGGTCTCCCTCTGATCTCCAGTTCCAGTGTCTCCATCTTCCAGTGGTCTCGACTCTATGCGTGACCTGCCATTAACAATTCAATTCTAACGATCAAACTCCACTTTTACCATTAACAATCTCACAGCATAACATGTCATGTCATTTGCGAATTTGAAGCAATGTGTTTACCTCCTTAGCGAAACGGTTGGCAGGGGCTACAAATCTGTTACCCTGGCTGTTAATGGTAGGATCAGCACTTCCACCAATAGCATACATTTCCCAGTGAGTGTAGTCATTGTTCACCACATGGAAATACCCATGTCTACATCTGCAAAATCCAATCTTTTAGGTTAGCACACTTGGTAAAATGAGGCATGTAAATTTTGCCTGCAGACTAGAAGGAAGACCAATATTACCTTGGCATTCTCTGGATAAGTCCTTCACCAAAATGATTGTAGGCAATGGTGACTTGCATTTGCTTGTCCCTCGTGTAGGTGTCACTGTGCCCCAATAACATAACCTGTTTCAATTAACCAACATAAAACCCTTAGTATCTTTAATTTGGTCCCCAATTTTCTTTAATTTGGTCCCCAATTTGCTTCAAGCACAAGAAACTGATGTGTCGGATGATCTGTATATATAGCTAGATTTATACCTCGTTATGGTGAGTGAAGTAGTTGTTGGAGATGGTTATGGCGGTAGAACCCATGATAGCATCGACGAGGCCATCGGCGCAGTTTGAGAGCGAATTGTGGTCGACCCAAATGTGGCTGGATCCAAAAATGGATATACCATCTCCATCCGCCATGGTCCTCCATCCATAATGACTCGGTGAGCTCCGAACCATGGCATTACCAGTAGGCTTGCAGTCATGGATGTGTAGACCATGGATGATCACATTAGTAACGTACTGAATAGTAATGCAACCACCATAAGCAATGTGGACATTAACACCACGAGCGTCGATGGTCTTGAAACTGTTCATTATAAGCTCCTGCTTGAGTGTGATCACCATGTCACGCTTGAACACAATCCACAAGGGCCTGTCTTGGATGACAGCGTGACGGAGGGTCCCGGGCCGTGGGTTGACGGGGTCGTCATGGCCCGGGTCATTTACAACGTAGTACTTTCCGTCACGGCCGCCAACAGCGTTGCGTCCGAAGCCAATGCCGCAGTTGGCTAGCCTCTTGCGGTGGCGCTGCCATTGTGGGTCACATCTCCAGCAGTCGTCAATTGGGTTTCCTGTCGCACATGAGAAGTACCCCAAGTTCCTTCTTGCCGTGCTGTTTTGGATGCTCCTGATGAATTGAGTGAGACAAAACGTACCCATTATTAATAGGCCGGTAACATTGTAACTATCATGCACATTTATGGTAAAAATGTCGGATAAAATGTCTCGAAATAGTTAGAGTAATTAAGAATATATGTTGAGGACATTTAGAAAAATTAAGGAAGATAGTGTGAGAATTATTTTGTGCTGGGAAACGAACAAGGTAGAAGTTGAGAAAAACACGAAGCATGCATGCATGCATGTGCAGCAAATGTATCTTGTCCCTAGTAGGGTAGGGTAGAGGCCATGTGAGTATACTACTGTACCTTGCAGGGGTGATACGGAATGGATACGGTCCATACGGAATTACTGCATATTGTTTATATTTTCCTGAAGCAAATGTGAGGACTAACTTATTGCTCTGTATATGATTTGCTGTGTGTAGTGTCAAGTGTCGGTGGGCGGTTAATATCAACCCTTTGAAAATGGGGACTCATCATTTATTGAATTCATGTTGGACAACGTAGTTCATGTCAGATATGATGCCACCCCCAGCTGATCCCATCAGCAATATATTCTGCCATAGATAAGAGTCTTCTAGTAAGAATAGGAAACAGATGGATCTGTGATCTGTGATCTGTAGTTTTGGTTTCTTATGAGCCCTTGACAAGCCATGGGGGAAGCAGGATTAACTTCACTACCCTACCAACTCATGCAGCTTGTGACCATCATATATATATATATATATATATATATGCATCCAAGTCAAATCCCTCTGGTGTAAAATTTTCCATTTTCTTTCTCGAACACAACATACATAAGAGTGACGATAGTTATTGCGTCGGTACAATATCACACGTAGCGACACAATAACTGTAAACCAGTTTAAAAGGTTCTTATTGACATAACGAAGTCGAAAATGAAACCTAAAATTGGAGAATCACAGTCATTGAGAGTGAAGGAGAAGCCAAATATGCACAAACATTATTAATGTTATGTGAAAGCCTAATGTTAGGCTTTGGATATGAAAAGGGGAAAGAAAGAAGACAAAGGGGGGGAAATAATGCAAATATTGAAGCGGGAGGGGCGGATCTGGGGACATGGGCATGTGAGGAAAGAATTGAGATTGGCGCAGAGCAAGAACATGCATGCCTATGCTTGTGTGTGTTTTTGATTCCTCAGAATCCAAAAGCCAAAGTTCAACAACAAAAAAGTTAAACACACTTTAACCCTATATATATTGAAGCCATTACTATTCATTAAAAACAGGCATAAAAAAAGGGTCTTGTAGAATATATAGATGACAGATAGAATTCAATTCCACCAGAAGAGCACAGAGGGCTTTTATATTAGGGTCCTAGACATTAATGAGAAAAAAAAAATTGCCAGAATTCCACTCGAGTCTTTAATCCAGCCGCACTTACTATTATAACACAATCCACATCAAATTCCGACCAAATTTTACAGTAGTATCGTAGTAATTTCTTTTTACCACGACCTGTATTGTAGGTCAAAAAGTACCAGGCTTGAAGGTGGTTCTTACCGAATCTAGGCTTCTAACCCAATACCCAATACGGACATAGCTCTACATCAGAAAATAGTTTGACCATTTTGACTGAAAGTTTTCCGAGGTAAAAAGTAACTTTTGACTATATACCATGTGAGTAGGACCCATAAAAAAGTCAGGAAAAAGTGAAAGATAAATGTGAGAGGGGACTTACGTATCCACCAAAGACGCGATCTCGTCCGGATTATCTACTGCGTGCTCATTCCAGTCGTCGTTGGACCTGCACACAGAGAATTATGAACAGAAAGTTAATTAGTCAAAACGTAGTCGTTTAAGGGTTGCGAAACAGTGGAATAAAATTACCCACTAATGCAACGTGACGGACCTAATTAAAGTAAAGCACAAAAGAGCCCGATAAGCGTGGAGAGAGGAGTCATTGGAGGAAAAGTGAGATGATACTGATGTGTAAACTGTATTTTAATCCGGTAATAAGTGATTGAGGACAGTTACTATTGGAGCTAGTATGGTGAAAAAGGTGAATAAGTTAAACTTTTACTCCAGTGTGGGCATTGGAAAACAGAGGAACGTACTATGAAAATGGATTTTCTCTAGATCGAGATCGCAATAGTTAATATAGTTTTGTAGGCTATATATATAAAGGGTTTGGTCGTTTGTAAATTTGAGCAGAAGATCTGAATATGAACAAGCTAGAAAAAGGTCCAAGCTAGACTGCAGTGCACCAGTGATCGATGAAACTGACCTTTCTGCCATTGAAGAATTCATGGAGCTCTCCTGTACCACAGGCTTAACACTGTGAAAAAACAAACAAAACACAATTAGTGACCGGAGTCCAAACACTCCGCAATGTAGCTACGATCGCGAATTGCATCTTCGAAAGAAACTAAAGATATAGTTAGCTAGATACCTCGGCTGTACAGGCTCGTCGACATTCTTCTCTACCGAAGAAGAAGCCGTTACGGTTACGGTTACGAGTAGAGCTAGAAGAAGTAGCAGATGGAACCGCATTGTGGCCCTGGAGCTAGTTAATCTCATGCTCAGAACTATCAGCTATGTCTGTATGTATGTATGTGTTTGAAAATTGAAGAAGAAAGGAGGAGGAAAACAGGAGTAGTCAAAGAAAAGTTGTCATGGAGTAGTATATATATAGTAAACGAGCTGAGGGGACTCCGCTCCCTTAAACCATGGTTGAGTTAAACTACAAAACAACAGAATCGAATCGTTTTTTAACTACTTTTTTACCACACTACTACTACTTTAATTAACCGCCACCAACCGACTCTTATTCCCTCCCAGTTCAATCTCCTCCTCCTTCTTTAAGTCCGGCACGTGCCAAAGTTAGAGTGTCGGTCACTCACGTGCCGCGCCTTCTCTTTCACACCGCCTCCCGCCAAAGTCTGAATTTCCACGTCGGAGTTTTACTATTTTCTGATGGCGGAAAAATTAATTGATAGTCTCTCCCGCCTGGGGTATGTACTCGCCGTGGCCGAGTGCGATTGAATCTACTCGCGGGGTGTTCCACCGCCACGTAACCACGTGGGGGGAGATGAAAGGAAGAAGGAGTAACTCAAATTCCGGTCGTCGGTAGTCGCGGATTTTAAAAAAGAAAAGAAAAGAAAAGAGACGATGGTGTGATGGACAGGTGTGCTTTTGTTAAATTCCAATCAGTACGGTACATGCGGCTGATTGAAGCTAGGTCACCGGTTCTTTGGGTTAGAATCCGTACTCATATCCACTCAATCAAATAGTTCTTCGGCCCCTTTTATTTATTAATTCCGGCCAGTATACGATTCTCAGTTTTCTTTTATTTGCATAATTTTCTTTTATATATTAACAACCTTGATTAAAAAAAATTGAGATAATTGCTTCAAGGTCTTCACTTGTGTGTGTTCCTCAATTTAGATATCATACTTTCAATTAGATATCATACTTTCAAAGTTATTAATGCAGTATCTAAATTAAATATTTGCTATTCACTCCGGAAAAAAATCAACTTAGACGCGCGTCTAAGTAGAGGTTACACGACGGAAAAATTAATTGTCGTCTAAGAAAACATATTCGGCGACATTTCCTCGTTTAAGTATAAGCTTAAAGGTCGAAACAAACTTTCGTCGAAACAAACTTTCATCGAAAATTTCGTCGTCTAGAAAAAATGTTAAGACAACGAACATTTTGTTTCGTCGTCTAAGAAATACTACTTAGACGACGAAGTCGTAGTTCATTGTCTAAGAAGATAACCTAGGCGACGAAATTAACATTCATCATCTAGAAATCATTCTAGACAATAAATTTAACGCTCGCCAACATATTTGTCTTCTAACTTAGATGACAAATCATAATTCGTCACTTTAGGTTTCATGCCGACGACTAAATATGTCACTTAGACGACTAAATATTTTTGTTGTCTAAGTGAACTCAATTATTTAGATATGTTTCCAATTTCCATATTGAACACACCTCCGGCCAAAATTATGAATCATAATGATGAAGCTTCAATTGAGACCTACGGCCTAAAGCTAGATTACCCACATCTATTCTTATCTTTGAAGATATAAATTATTTTCTGGCAATTATTTTGTTCAATTTACTTACAATACATACGGTGGGTTTTTCGGCGAATGATTTTTGTTAACCCGATCTTGTTTGCTATAACATTGTTTGTTAACTATATTGCTTATATTGCTTGCATGGTAGCTAGCTTGTGTTGATTATAGTTTTTGTTAACCCGATCTTTGTAGTTAATGTGTTGCACTATTTTTCCCTTCGATCAAGTTTTTGTTTTACCCAAGAGGTTTTGTTCGCTTGGTAAGATTTTTAGTGAAGCAACATGTTATGCATCATACATTAGGATCGCAACACAAGGGGGTGTTTAAGGAAATTATATTCGTAATATCTCAGTGTGTATTTTGTCTTAATTGGAGTAGATATTGAGATTCTCTCAATCCCTGATTTACCGAAAGATTTATTATATCAAATTATAATACTTATTTAAATGTCATCTATCAATAAATAAAATAAATACAGTTTCCCTTTATTTTTTTCCTTCAACAGAGACATCATTCATAAACTGGAACGTACTTTCTTAGGAGATCGTATACGTACCTAAAAATGGAATATGAGAAATAAATTTGATGACCCGTGTAGCTGGCACTGCTTTTTTATTTTTCCTCAGAATCTCATGCACGATGTATAAGCAGCCCATAACATCGAGGTGTCTAACTTGTCGTTCCATTAAATCCCATACCACGTTCAATTCATTCATGATCGATGATTCAAGTCGATGATTCAACCTTATCCCTGGACTAGCTGTTTCTTCCTCATTCCCTTGCTAGCTAGATTTGGATCCGAGCGAGAGGAATATGGATACGATGTATTTACGAACCAGATATATAGCAGAATGCCCTAAGTAGTCTCTCCGACTCCTTCATATAGATTTACTGCAAACAAATCAACGTTCTAACATCAAACTCTGACAAAAACTACTAGCCAGGTCGCACGCACCGGCAAGCCAACAATGACCAGTTGTCCGCACCGGCAAGGCAGCAACCGACCAGTTACCTCATCAACGAAAAAAAGATGCATATATATGATTAAGTGTTTCACACGTGAACACGGGATTACATCTTTCCTTGTAAAATGGTTAAATAGATTAGTTCACTGTTGTGAGGATTATAGGCTTAACTGCATAACTAATTAACATTGTCCCATTTATCCGGTTACTACATGTCTTCTAATTTGAGTTAGGATTAAATTTACTCGTGGTATCTAAATTTTTGATGTTATATTTAAAAGGATTTCTAATTTTAAAATTTATTAAAATTGTACCCAAACTTTAAAATCGTATTATCGTGATGTCTGAAATGTTTTTCCATCAATGAGTTATTAACTTTGCTGATGTGGTAATTTTTTTTATAATAAAAATAATTTAATCAATTTACATTACTTACAGCTTAATGAATATCAACATAATACTCATTCTTTTGTAACGATATCAATGTCATCCTCAAATTTTTTTTCATTTTCTTTTGTATTTTAATTTTTTTTATTCTCTCTCTCTCTCTCTCTCTCACACACACACACAGCGGATCCTGGTCGTTCCAAGCGAAAATTGATGGAGTAGTATGGCTTCGACCTTGGCGTCACCTTATTTGAGCCCACTCGCAATGTTCTCTCTCTCTCTCTCTCCCACACAGCGGATCCTGGTCGTTCCAAGCGAAAATTGATGGAGCAGTATGGCTTCGACCTTGGCATCACCTTATTTGAGCCCACTCGCAATGTTCTCTCTCTCTCTCTCTCTCTCTCTCTCTCTCTCTCTCTCTCTCTCTCTCTCTCTCTCTCTCTCTCTCTCTCTCTCTCTCTCTCTCTCTCTCTCTCTCTCTCTCCCGCTCACACACACACACACACACACACACACACACACACACACACCGGATCTGGATCGTTCCAAGCGACAATTGATGGAGCAGTACGGCTTCGACCTTGACGTCGACTTATCTGAGCCCACTCGCAATGTTCTCTCTCTTTCTCATCGAACCCAGTCGACCTCTGATGCATCTCGCCTAGGCCTCAGCCGCAACCCACCGCCGCACCATAAGCCTTGATTTCTCACATCGACCTCTACACCACCTCAGATTCATCCTCACGTTCTTCAACAACTCTTGGATTGCCTCGAGATCGGTTCAGTAGCACCTCGCTAACCCTGCACTGCGGATGTACACCAACGTGGATCTGCTCATGATTGCTCTTAAATATCAATGTGTACCAATTCGGTTGTCATTGCCTCTGTTTCACAGATACTCCTGATTAATTTTTGTGAAACTTTCTGAATATTTGTGGATCTTTGTGCATAATTGTGGCTTTGTTATTCATGGAGAACAATATTCGAATACTGTTGTAGTTCTTTACCAAATGGAGCTGCAAGGTTGTTATTGATGTTATCATCCCGATGTAAATCGTTAGAGCTTGCGACGAACAATTCGTGAGGAGGGTTTGGATGAAGAGAGTGAGAAGATTGACAGGTTGTTCTATTGCAATTGATAGAAACTTGAGATTTTTGCAAAGTCCGACAATGTTGAAAGAGATATATATGCACATCATATGTTCGATGAAATGTTTTAACGATATTTGAATTTTTTTCTACTCGAGAACCATCGGATTGTTGATAGAAATATTGTGACTCACAAACTATACTCGTGCGACAATGTAAACAGAAGCGCGAGGCCGAGCTATGGAGAGCAATTGCCGTTGCGAGGAAGCATGATGGAGGCGATGAGCTAGCTTAAAAAAATTGGGGATGACATTGATATAGTTACAAAAAATTGAGTATCATTTTGATATTCATTAAGTTGTAAATAATGTAAATAGACTAAATTATCCTTATTATAAAAAAAATTACCACGTCAACAAATTTAATCCTTATTTTCTTTTTTTTGTATTGTTTTTTTTTAAAAAAAAAAAATTCAATTGTACATAAGTTTAAATTTTTAATATATTTTATCATTTCACCTAAAAAAAAGTAGTTTGACTCCAAACGATTCCTAAATCTTCTCATGCAAGTAGTTTTGACTCCTAACGATTCCTGATTAATCTGCTCTGGTACGTACATGTGCGCATGCATGATATCATGATATACTGTTGGTTTAGATGCTAATTGACATTGGGATTCATGCCTAATTAATATGATATGACGTTGGTGATTGAAAGATAACCCGGTAAAACAGTGTAACCCAACGTACATATACCTAAATAAACTAACTCATTGTCATTTTTATGCACCCTTAATTTACTTATACATACAGCTAGCATATATATAAAGGTGTTAGGTATATATAAGGTAATCATATATGTAATCCATATTCATATTGCTTATATTAACTAGCCACGTACGTATCAACGTCTTCCGTTTCTTCTTTTCCTTTTCATCGCCATAGCATGACATTGTGATAGTAACTTAAAACAATTACAACATACATTTTCTAGCTAAGGTGTTAGTTTCTTGTGGTGCATGCATGTACGTAAAAGGGCCATAATCTGTGTGTGTGTGTGTATATATATATATATATATAAGGCAGATTTCTGGTAAGTAGTAGTCGCCACCCAATAACATGCACAAAAATACTCACTCACACACATATATATGTATTTATACTTATATATATGCATGAATATTAGTCTAACAGTTTTGCTAAAGTCAATATCAATAGAATATATTTGTGCATGATTCGTATTCATGCATTCATTCGAATGATGTATATTATAGTACGTTGCTTGTCTTATACGAATCAATAAGAGTATACACTTATCAAGTTATCATGAAATATGATGTAGGACGGTGAGTTATGGCATGCATTACGAAACTTAATCAATTAATTATGTCTCCCATGCCAATGATCGATACTTTTCGTATATATGGGCAACCTATTAGCTAGTTGATATGTGTATGATCATATATTTTTAAGATAGGACGTCAAACACATTCTCCTCGTCACGTAGTAAGGTTGGAGGTTACGGCATGTGAGAAGGAATCTGCCTATTTCACAGGTTCTAAAAGGAACCCTAACTATTTCACATGGGGCAGCCACATTTGTTGTATATAATATAATACATTTATATTATATAATTCTAGCCATGGAGATAGTTAGAGAACCTAGTATGCATGTATGCTAGTTCAACAACCTTTATGTTAGGGATACTAATTAATCCTATGGTATGTATGTATGTATAGTCCTTCTATAAAGATTTAGATAAATTATGAGAATAATTTTAAAGTTTTAGTGATGCCTTAAAGCAAGCTAGGTTTGATTTCGAATACTAATTTCCGGGTAGTATCCAGATACCCCAAAACAACTATTGCTAAGATATGAGAGAGGCAAAAGCTTCCTAGCTAGCCATTGTACGGCTAATAAGGCTAAATAAGCTTTACCTTCAATCAATGGCATGAAATGAATGCAATAATCGTCGTGAGATTAAGCTAGTTGGTTTAATTTGTTTAATACGTACTTGAGCAGACGTGAAGGCCATTGCGTACATTGCTCCATGATTCGTGGGTCGGGACTCGGGAGTCGTCGGCCGCATAACTTTTGCTATGTGATTTTGGTCTTGATGTTCTAGGCTTAGATATTGTACGTTTCAAGTTCTATAATTAACGTATTACGAGTCCAAAGGCAACACGTTAAACAACAATATATATGCCAATCTTCTAGGTCAATACTTCTGTAATTTCCTGATTGAGAGAATATGGGATATATGGGTACGAAATTCTTAAGAATTCATATCCATGCCGTCAAATACTACCCGACAAGAGAGAAAAGCTTGCACTTATTTTCTTCGAGTGATTATATTTTTTATTAGACTTAACTTGAAGGTTTATATTGAAAGATTTACAGTCGTCGACTGCTAGATCTTCTTTTCTTTGAGATATTTAATCATACAAGGTTATGCGTTCAAACACGTACACTCACTACTGGAGGAGGAAATCGGGGCGACGTAGAAAGGTCGTCGCCTCGTATGAATTTTACGTCGCCTAGATTTCTTGTGACCAAAACGACGTCGCCTCGTCTTGTCGCTTCAGATTCATCACGCCAACATTGGGGCGACGTAGATACAATATACGTCGCTTAGTTTCATTTCACGTGACGTAAATAATACTACGTCGCTTCAATTGAAGCGACGTAGATTGATCACGTCGCTTGAACTGAGGCGACGTAGATTGATCAATCTACGTCGCTGAATTTTATTTATTTTTAATTTATTTTTCTTTTTTTAATCCATTAAGGCGACGTAGATTGATAAATATACGTCGCCTCAATTTATGTAATATTTATTTTATTTTATTTATTAAATAAATGAGGCGACGTACATTGATCAATGTACGTCGCCTCAATTTATTTAATATTTAATTTATTTTATTTTTTTATAAATGAGGCGACGTACATTGATCAATGTACGTCGCCTCATTTATTTAATAATTTATTTTATTTTATTTTTTTAATAAATGAGGCGACGTACATTGCTCAATGTACGTCGCCTCATTTATTTAATAATTTATTTTATTTTATTTTTTTAATAAATGAGGCGACGTACATTGCTCAATGTACGTCGCCTCATTTATTTAATTTTTATTTTTTTTTATTTTTTAATAAATGAGGCGACGTAGATAGAACAATCTACGTCGCCTCATTTATTAAAAAATAAAAAAAAATAAAAATTAAATATTATTGTACCAAGTCACGACCTATCGCAATTTACAAACACAAAAACGCATTCAAATTGCGTTTTACACATTCAACCAAAAAAACGCATTCAATCACAAATCAAAACGTTAAAAGTTTATACAAATCAAGTTTATACAAATCCTATATACAGTTTACGAGCCGGGAGCTGGTGGAGGAGCTTGCGGTTGTTGATTCGCAGCCTGGAATGATCGCATCATGGCCTCCATTTCTTGCATCCTTTGGGCGATCGCACTCGCTTCCGCTATAGCCTTCTGCGCCACCTCGCTCGATCTGCGCGCCGCCTCTTTGGCTTCATCGATCTCCTTTTGCATTTGAATTTGGCGTTCCTGGTTTACCCGGGCCCCTCCTCTCGGTTTGGGGTCGCGTGTGAGAGCGCGCCCCACCCCTGTAACGTCGAACAAGAACAAATATTAGTAAACTATATCGTAAACCAAAATGAAGCAAAACGTAAATCGAGATATGCATCGACGGAATCGTTTTGGAGATTTATTACCTCTTATAGAGGTCCCGTGCCTTGAACCGACCTCTTCCTCTATGATATTTATTTGTGTATCAAGAGGAAGAGGCTGGGGTTGGGAAACCTCTTCGCCGTCAACTGGGCCCGCAGCACTATCTTGTTGCGACAAGACTTCATCGAGTCGACGCTTCACTGCCGCCTGCTCAATTAAAATAGATAAAATAAATAATATTACAATTTAGTAGACAACAATAATTGAAATAACGTAACGTGAACCTATTTGAGCTTACCACTTTCTCAGCCGCATTCCTCTCCGGCTGGTATACGTTAATCCACGTCTGGACGGCGGGCGCTGGATGACCCTCCTTCTCCAACACCTCGCTTCGGTACGAGAGGGCGAGGGATCCCGAATGGTGGTTGATCTGCTGCTCCTTGTTCTTGTTTCGGTTCCCTCGGTTCCGTTCGCACAATCGCTGCCACACACACACAAAAATCATTTTAAAATAAGAACAGATAAACATGCATATTGTTCGAACGTTTGACCAAAACTGTAGGTTCGTTTATGAAACTCACCAAGTAAGCAGGGTCTTCGAAGTGGGCTTTTAACCACGCCCATTGGTCTTCCCTCCCGAGAAACTCTGCCGGAGTCTCCTGGCTGACGTGGAGATAATGTTGATGGCAATCGTACTTCCAATCCTTATAGATTGTTTGCGCCGTCCTATCAATGAAGTTCCACATCTCCACATCAGTCGCCGGGATGTCGTAGTTCGTCTAGCACAACACATTTAAATTCCGTTATGTAAAAATTATATTTACATTTACTACAGGTATGTAAGTAAGCTCAGAGTCCAGCAAGTATACCTCAAGACTCCGGCCGACGATATCGCGATGCAAATCGCTAAGTCCCAAGAAGCTAGATGCAAGCATTGGAACTTTTCCGCGGATGATGCTACCGATGTCTCGGCACATCAGACTCCGCATTTCCCTCGTCGCCGGCCCCGCATGTCTCGTAGAGTAAGCGACTTGTAGTCGCCTATTGTTGTTCATCCGGACGAGGTACTCCGTCTTCGTCCCGACAACGACTCCGCGCTGTTCCGTCGTCGGGTCTCCGGTTGCCATGTCGACCATGTCGGGGAGTTTGGTCTTCTTGCACCGGATGCTGAGGGCGGGAGGGTGCTGTGACGCCGTAGTGGCGTCGCTGCTGTCATCCGCTCCTTGCGGAATCGCATCCTCAAGTGGAGGGGCGGGCGTTAAAATGGGAGCTTCTGCAATCGACGGGGTCGCCGATTGTCCCGTGGGGCAACCAGACCCGGAAGCCCCATCTCGGCTGAATGCTCGCCACCCCGCCTCCGCCGCCTCCGCAGCTGCCGCCTCCGCAGCTGCCGCCGCGGCCGCCGCTTCCGCTTCACGACGCTGCATCAACGCTTTCCTCCTCTTGTATGCAGTATCTCCGGGAGCCATTCTTTTATTACTAAACTGTTATTTTTAATTAGATGTTAAACTCGTTTGTACTTCTATAATGCTTATCATCACATATAAACATTCATGCTTATCATCACATATAAACATTCATGCTTATCATCACCCTTAATCCTTAATCCCGAGAATACTACAATCATTACGCATATGTTTTAATTTAACCAAACCCTTACGCATTCAATCATTACGCATATGTTTTCATTCAATCATTACGCATATGTTTTCATTATCACAAAACACATTCGAAATCATCATCATCACAAAACACAATACTTACATGAAGCTAGATTGAAAACACATTCGGAATCATTATCACAATACACATTCGGCACAGTATAAAACACAAAGCAATATAGCTTATCAACACACAAAACGCATATAGCAACTTCTACATACTCGTCATTTATCGCATATAGCTTATCAACTACACATGAACAGCAACTAGATATGGGATAAACTCTCTAAAATGATTATAGACATGAAAGCCTAAACATGAAAAGCAACTAAACATGAACATTCAGCAACTAAACAATAAAAATGATAGATGGACAGCAACTTCTACACATGGACAGCAACTACACATGGACACATTGATAGATTACACGGAATGTCGCACCTTACCTTCTCGATTGATAGACTCAGATCGTTTGCTTTAGCTACACGGACCCGGAATGCTTCTTCTTTCTGAAATCACAAGTATTGATAGATTAGTAATGATTTCGAGTTGTAATTGCTCTTTTACATTTATATCAAGTTTAGCCCATAGATTAAAAAGAAGAACACAAAGTTTCAAAATTAACAACGGGTAACTTCACTAGTTACACTCCCAAGTCCCACATTTTGACTTGGGAGTAGAAAATTTACTGCTTTGCATAAAACCCAAAATATTAATCAAGAAAACAAGTTCAAGTGATGCAATGCCAAAATCCGAACTGCATGCGGTGCACATATACAGTAAAATTAGCAATTAAGAGAGCAGAATAACATCTCCACACACAAACCACGGATTGCATTCACTCACATGTTTGAAATCAACAATTGCGAAAATATCAGGGAAGGGATTCTTACCCAACAAGTGGCACTGCTTGTGAAGTAGACGAAGTATTGTGTTCAAGAAACTCGCAGGCTGTGATTACAATCGGCTCAGCAAACAAAACCTAACACCGAAAATCAACTTCGCGATGAGTAGTGAGGAACAATAAACTGACAAAGTATAAAACACATTCGGAATCATCATTATCACAATACACATTCGGCACAGTATAAAACACAAAGCTCCAACATATGCAAAATACATAACCATCCAACATTTCTAACAGTTTCAAAGCTATCGAACAACACTCCCATTTCAAAGCCTCATTTTTAACAGTTTCAAACTATCACTTTATTACAAAGCCTCATTTTTACAATACCTCATTTTTAACAGTTTCAAACTATCTTAAACACTCCCATTTCTCTTTCAAACTATAATTCAAGTCCAGCTACTCTAAAACTCTAATTGCAATTTCCTGAACCATAAACAAAATTAACAAAGTAACAGAACGGGCACACATTGGTAGCTTTCATTGTCAGTCATTAAGCCTTTGGTGCCCACATGTTCATTATTCTCCTCAATTGTAGTTCTTGATCAAATTCATATATCACGCAATTAACACACACAGGGTAGCAAATTGAACTGAGCAAACATGAAAACTGATCCAGACAAATATGCAAATTGCATGAGTCAGGGAATATGAACACAATTCACTAACACACCTTATACCCTGATTACTCCACTGCGCAAGAATCCCTTGTTATCACAAATAAAACAAAATTAACAAAGTAAACAATCAGTAATAACATATGCGGTTATGGATTATAATCAGTAATAACAAGAAGAAGATGGTAAAAATTGAGAGAGCAATCCCATATTGATAGATTTACCAGAAGAAGAGTAAGAGGATGTGAGCACCAAAAGATATGATCGGCCGATCGAGTTGGATCGATCGAGAGGGAGGAAGAAGATGGTTTCGGGATTGGATTAGGGATTTGGGTTGAGATGGAGGGGATTGACGAAGTAGACGGCGAGGCCGATTGGTTTGGGGGTTAGGGATTTGGGGGAGACGGCGCAAGGAAGAAGAAGAAGTGAGAAGAAGAAAGCAATCTGTGATTCTGGGAATATAAAGGAAACGAGGCGACGTAGATTGCATTATACGTCGCTTGGTTTCATTTAATTAATCTAAGCGACGTAAGAATCAATATACGTCGCTTGGATTAGTTTTTTAATTTTGTTTTTTTGAATTAATGAGGCGACGTATATTGCTCAATATACGTCGCCTCAGTTATTCAAAAATATAAAAAAAAATTAAATCCCTTGAGGCGACGTAGATTTATCAATCTATGTCGCCTCAGTTTATTTAATTTATAATTAAATTATATAAATTGAGGCGACGTATATTGCTCAATCTACGTCGCCTAAGTTATTCAAAAATATAAAAAAAATTAAATCCCTTGAGGCGACGTAGATTGAGCAATATACGTCGCCTCAGTTTATTTAATTTATAATTAAATAATATAAACTGAGGCGACATAGATTGATCAATCTACGTCGCCTTAGTTATTCAAAAATATAAAAAAAAATTAAATCCCTTGAGGCGACATATATTGAGCAATATACGTCGCCTCAGTTTATATAATTTAATTATAAATTAAATAAACTAAGGCGACGTATATTGCTCAATATACGTCGCCTCAGTTATTCAAAAATATAAAAAAAAATTAAATCCCTTGAGACGACGTAGATTGATCAATCTATGTCGCCTCAGTTTATTTAATTTATAATTAAATTATATAAATTGAGGCGACGTATATTGCTCAATATACGTCGCCTAAGTTATTCAAAAATATAAAAAAAATTAAATCCCTTGAGGCGACGTAGATTGAGCAATATACGTCGCCTCAGTTTATTTAATTTATAATTAAATAATATAAACTGAGGCGACATAGATTGATCAATCTACGTCGCCTTAGTTATTCAAAAATATAAAAAAAAATTAAATCCCTTGAGGCGACATATATTGAGCAATATACGTCGCCTCAGTTTATATAATTTAATTATAAATTAAATAAACTAAGGCGACGTATATTGCTCAATATACGTCGCCTCAGTTATTCAAAAATATAAAAAAAAATTAAATCCCTTGAGACGACGTAGATTGATCAATCTATGTCGCCTCTTCCTCTATGATATTTATTTGTGTATCAAGAGGAAGAGGCTGGGGTTGGGAAACCTCTTCGCCGTCAACTGGGCCCGCAGCACTATCTTGTTGCGACAAGACTTCATCGAGTCGACGCTTCACTGCCGCCTGCTCAATTAAAATAGATAAAATAAATAATATTACAATTTAGTAGACAACAATAATTGAAATAACGTAACGTGAACCTATTTGAGCTTACCACTTTCTCAGCCGCATTCCTCTCCGGCTGGTATACGTTAATCCACGTCTGGACGGCGGGCGCTGGATGACCCTCCTTCTCCAACACCTCGCTTCGGTACGAGAGGGCGAGGGATCCCGAATGGTGGTTGATCTGCTGCTCCTTGTTCTTGTTTCGGTTCCCTCGGTTCCGTTCGCACAATCGCTGCCACACACACACAAAAAAAATTAAATCCCTTGAGGCGACGTAGATTGAGCAATATACGTCGCCTCAGTTTATTTAATTTATAATTAAATAATATAAACTGAGGCGACATAGATTGATCAATCTACGTCGCCTTAGTTATTCAAAAATATAAAAAAAAATTAAATCCCTTGAGGCGACATATATTGAGCAATATACGTCGCCTCAGTTTATATAATTTAATTATAAATTAAATAAACTAAGGCGACGTATATTGCTCAATATACGTCGCCTCAGTTATTCAAAAATATAAAAAAAAATTAAATCCCTTGAGACGACGTAGATTGATCAATCTATGTCGCCTCAGTTTATTTAATTTATAATTAAATTATATAAATTGAGGCGACGTATATTGCTCAATATACGTCGCCTAAGTTATTCAAAAATATAAAAAAAATTAAATCCCTTGAGGCGACGTAGATTGAGCAATATACGTCGCCTCAGTTTATTTAATTTATAATTAAATAATATAAACTGAGGCGACATAGATTGATCAATCTACGTCGCCTTAGTTATTCAAAAATATAAAAAAAAATTAAATCCCTTGAGGCGACATATATTGAGCAATATACGTCGCCTCAGTTTATATAATTTAATTATAAATTAAATAAACTAAGGCGACGTATATTGCTCAATATACGTCGCCTCAGTTATTCAAAAATATAAAAAAAAATTAAATCCCTTGAGACGACGTAGATTGATCAATCTATGTCGCCTCTTCCTCTATGATATTTATTTGTGTATCAAGAGGAAGAGGCTGGGGTTGGGAAACCTCTTCGCCGTCAACTGGGCCCGCAGCACTATCTTGTTGCGACAAGACTTCATCGAGTCGACGCTTCACTGCCGCCTGCTCAATTAAAATAGATAAAATAAATAATATTACAATTTAGTAGACAACAATAATTGAAATAACGTAACGTGAACCTATTTGAGCTTACCACTTTCTCAGCCGCATTCCTCTCCGGCTGGTATACGTTAATCCACGTCTGGACGGCGGGCGCTGGATGACCCTCCTTCTCCAACACCTCGCTTCGGTACGAGAGGGCGAGGGATCCCGAATGGTGGTTGATCTGCTGCTCCTTGTTCTTGTTTCGGTTCCCTCGGTTCCGTTCGCACAATCGCTGCCACACACACACAAAAAAAATTAAATCCCTTGAGGCGACGTAGATTGAGCAATATACGTCGCCTCAGTTTATTTAATTTATAATTAAATAATATAAACTGAGGCGACATAGATTGATCAATCTACGTCGCCTTAGTTATTCAAAAATATAAAAAAAAATTAAATCCCTTGAGGCGACATATATTGAGCAATATACGTCGCCTCAGTTTATATAATTTAATTATAAATTAAATAAACTAAGGCGACGTATATTGCTCAATATACGTCGCCTCAGTTATTCAAAAATATAAAAAAAAATTAAATCCCTTGAGACGACGTAGATTGATCAATCTATGTCGCCTCAGTTTATTTAATTTATAATTAAATTATATAAACTGAGGCGACGTAGATTGATCAATCTGTGTCGCCTCAGTTATTCAAAAATAAAAAAAAATTAAATCCCTTGAGGCGACGTAGATTGATCAATCTATGTCGCCTCAGTTTATATATTTAATTATAAATTAAATAAACTGAGGCGACGTAGAAACAGTAAGGCGATGAGGAATTTTTTCCCTTACTGTTTCTTACTGTATCTGAGCCATGCAAACTCATCTTGGTTATATGATTCATCATGATTCACCATGATTTAAATGAATTCACCATGATTCACCATGATTCACCATGATTCATCATGATTCACCATGATTCACCATGATTCATCATGATTCACCATGATTCACCATAATAAAATTAGTTTAGTCCTCGTCTTCGTCCTCCTCCTCCTCCTCCTCCTCGGCTTCGTCCTCCTCCTCCTCCTCTTCGTCTTCGTCTTCGTCCTCGTCCTCGTCCTCGTCCTCGTCCTCTTCCTCGTCCTCGTCATCGTCTCCTTCTTCGTCCAAAAGTAGTTGAAAATCTGGGTAAAATTGTATCACCGTGGGAGTGTCCTCTTGGTAAGGCTCGAATATATGATCTCCTGTACGGGCTATGTTTTCATCTATGGCCAGAACTTCGGCGCTGTAGACATTGCGGTGCGACATCTCTTGTACTACCTTCCAAGTACCACCAGCCTTTGGATCGTCTATGTAGAATACTTGTTTTGCTTTGGTTGCAATTATGAAGGGTGAATCCTCATAGTAACTGTTGTTTGTATTCACTGATATCAGTCCATGATCTTTTATAAGGGTGTCAAGATCTTCAGGGTCCTCGGAGTTGTGCCATGTGCACTTAAACAACACCACTGGCATACGGCCTGCATATAATACTTCGACCACGTAGTTAACATGGCCGTAGAACTTGGATGAACCCATGTCTATCATGACACCGCTGTTTTGAGTCACGGTTCTTTGATCTCTATCAAACGATGTGAACTTGACACCGTTCACATAACACGACTTATAAACCCGACATTGCTGAGGTCCTTGAGCTAATGACTTTATTCCTGCAACCAAGCTCGGGTCCGAGTTTTTTTCTTTAAGGGACACCTGAGAGATAAGTGTTAAGAGGAGTTAAAGATAAGTGTTATAAACCCTCAAAGAACCTTACAAGAATTAATAGGCATATGTACCCATGTTAAGAACCATCGAAGAAAACTCCTCCGACGACGAAGCTCGTCGAAATCTTCACCATTTTTAGCCTCGAACCTTCTGAGATGTTCTTCTAGGTAAGGTTTGACTTCGTCTGTTTCCACCAAGACTTGCCAGTGAACCTCAGCAGTCTCTGCCTCGGTCAACCTGAACTGGCGACGAGTCTCGATAATATCTGGTCTTACTAAGAGTGAAACACAGCTGACATTCCACCCAGATATGGAAGTGTCGATATCTTCGTTGTCCATCCGTCTGAGATAAGCCTTACAATACGTCACCGACTCATGTACGAGGTACTGTTCAGCAATACTACCTTCCGGGTAACGTGTATTCCTCATTGACTTTTTATATTTTCCTAATTGCCTGCAAAAACACCACTCAAGATTAGTGTACTGGACCCTAAACCACTCAATAACACCACTCAATAACAAAAAATTTTACCTTTCAATCGGATACATCCATGTATAGTGTACTGGACCTGTAAGGAATACTTGTTCGGGCAGATGAACCATGAGATGAACCATAGATGTAAAAAAATGTGGAGGAAATATGAGCTCCAAATTGCAGAGAATCATCACTATCTCAGTTTCCATGTCACGCACAACCTCCTTCTTAAGCTCCCTACTGCATAGTTGACGAAACCAATTTGACAGTGCTATCAATGGCTTGACAACGTTTTCTGGCAGGAACCCTCTTATAACCACAGGCAGAAGACGTTGAAGCAAGACATGGCAATCATGCGTCTTCAATCCATAAAACTGTGACTGGGAACTTATTTTCACCTTACTTCTCAAACTACCTGCATAACCAAGAGGATACTTAACATCCCTGAACCACTGGAACACATCTTCTAGATCATCCTTTTTAACTAAAAAAGGTGCATGAGGAACTTTCCCCGTAGCCAAGTCACCCGCTCTTTGCCACTGGTTTTTTCGCACATTCCTCTTCTTCAAAGCAGCGCGAGCTTTTGGACCATCCTTAGACTTCGATTCAATCGAAAAAATGGTTCCAAGGATGTTGTCACACACATTTTTTTCAATGTGCATGACATCTAGGCAATGTCTGATCTTCAATGATGACCAATACGGCAGCTTCCAAAATATGCTTTCGTGAGTCCAACACTGTCTGTTATTCGGATTGTACGGCACCTTCAAGTCTTCATGTTGGCTAAGAATAGGGTAAACGTTTGACCTAACGTCCTCCAAAATTTCATCTCCACTCTTACGATAGGGTCTTCCGCCAAACTCCTCCTTCCCGTTAAATGCCTTGCTCAATCTCCAAGGGTGATCCTGGTGGAGCCATTTTCGATGACCTTCATAAATTATCCTCCCACATATATGCTCTGAAGTTAGCTCATCTAGACAGATTGGACATGCCTTGTACCCTTTCACAGTTGACCCCGCAAGCATCCCTAAACCTGGAAAGTCGCTAATAGTCCACATTACCGCTGCCTTCATCAAGAATACCTCATTGTCTACTCGATCAAAAGTATGGACTCCAACGACCCATAAATGTATTAGCTCCTCGATCATCGGCTCAATGAGTACACTAAGGCATTTTCCGGGAGATTTAGGGCCTGGAATCAACACTGATAACATGTTATATTCCTTCTTCATGCACATTGATGGTGGTAGATTGTACGGCATCACAACAACGGGCCATGTACTATGCAAAGTTCCCATTGTTCCGAATGGATTGAAACCGTCTGTTGCTACTCCAAGGCGCACATTCCTGCAGTCCCGTGCAAAACCTGGAAAAGTTCTGTCAAAATGTTGAAACGCTTCTCCGTCAGCTGGGTGGCTGAGGCTACCAGCCACGCATATCCGCTCCCCCAGCCATCGCATATGCTTGGCAGTGTGTGGGGACATAAACAAGCGCTTCAACCTTGGTGTTAGAGGGAAGTTACGAATTATTTTTTTGGGAATATCATTCGTATTTGGCTTATATCTTTCTGAATAACACACTGGACAAATCCTCTCGTTTACAAGCGCCCCCCTGAACAACACACAGTTAAACTCACACGCATCAATTCTTTCGTAACCCAGTGAAAGATCACTCAAGATTTTTTTTATTCTCGAGTATGAACAGGGGAATGTGTGCCCTTTAGGAAGAAGTTTATTAATGTAAATACATAAAGAGTCAACACTTGTGTCCGACCATCCATTTTCATTTTTCATTTCCATTGCATCTAATATGGCACTCAAAACAGTTTCCTCACTGCCTTCATATAATGGGGTCTGTGACTCCTTCAATAATCTATCGTACTTTTCATAATCATCGTCTACCATGTCATTGAAGTTCATGCCCGAATTATCTTCCACAAATTGTTGGGGTGCATCTGCATGGTATCCAGGATAATAGGGATATGCATCATGTAGAATCTCCAACTGCGGGTTCACTGAAGGACCGGCACCACTAGAAGGACCGACTCTGTCTTGAAGCCACTGTCTTCGTTGACTGAGCATTGCCGGTTCACCAGAAACTTCCCCGTGAAGGTGCCAGACTGTATAAGTAGGACTCATACCACTGTGTGATAAGTGATGATACATCTGATCCATAGTAACCTTGAACGGACCGTTCTTACAACGTTTGCACGGGCAGTAGTGATAATCGGCTCCGTTACTATGTAGCAGGGCAAAATTCATGAACTCGAATATGCCGTTGATGTACCTTGGATCAGCACGATGATATGTCATCCAAGTTTTGTCTGGGAGTCCGTCCATGTTTCCTGTCAACATAAACAATCAATATGAACAAAGTTACCACGCCACAGTTGCGATTCAACCAAAACCCCACACTTCTTCGCCTTATGCCTCCGGGTTGGGTCCTATCCCCTTCAGGGGAACACGACATTTGTCAACGCTTTTGCACCCATGCGTTTCAGCTCCAGTTTAGGGAAATTTCGGCAGCATCTCCCTACAGTTCCCCGAGTGCACGCATATCTAAACAACCTAATTTGCACTCGGGGAACATTTAAAGGAGACACTGTCGAAACCATATCCCAAAACTGAAACTGAAATCACACGAATAGCAAAAGGATCAACAAAGTCATGTTCACCTAAAGTGTCCAAAAATGGGACAATTCGAGAATCAACAACTCAACTCGATCAACTAGATGAGTTGTTGATTCTCAAACGGGAGTTCTAAGTTGATAAACACCACAATTATATATAGCCATACGCTCAAAATCATTATTAACACTAATAACACTACTAATTAAGGCTCGAATACACATAATCTACACTAATCATCAATTAATTTCACTAAATTTAACCAAATTTCAAACATTAATCATGAACCCATAACATGATTTATCACAATTCAATGATTCAAACATTAAAACTACAACATAACACCAAATTCAATTCAACTTCAAACATTTCACCAAAACTTCAATTTCACTTCTAATCATCAATAAATTTCACTAAACTTAACCAAATTTCAAACATTATTCATGAACCCATAACATGATTTAACACAATTCAATGATTCAAACACTAAAACTACAACATAACACCAAATTAAATTCAACTTCAAACATTTCACCAAAACTTCATTTTCACTTCTAATTTAACATATTATGGTCATAAAGAGGGTTAAAGAGATACAAATCAAACTAACCTTACTCAAGAATCAAATCAATGGCAAGAACAACCTTCTTTCTCAATTTCCTCTAATTTCTCCCCAAAATCGCCCAAAACAGCTGCAGAGCTCGGGGAAACTGTTTTTCTAAAATACCACCTTTATGAAAGGGTTGACTTTAAGAAGAAGAGTAGATCCAGATTTTTAAAAAACTAGGCGACGTAGATTGATCAATCTACGTCGCCTCGATTTCATTCGAAGCGACCAAACTAATATACGTCGCTTCGAATAAAATCTAGGCGACGTATATTGAGCAATCTACGTCGCCTCGATTTTATTCGAAGCGACGTATATTAGTTTGGTGGCTTCGAATGATAAACTAGTCGCCTCAGTTTTTTGAAGCCACGTACTTCAATATACGTCGCCTGAATTTTTTGAAGCGACGTACTTTTTATCAAAGCCAAAGTACGTCGCCTCATATAAAATCGGAGCGACGTAGAAACATAACTACGTCGCCCCGATGCCCTCCTCCAGTAGTGACTATAACATTGTCAATGGTTACTTGAGAAATCTCAAGCAGGCTAGCTGAACGTTTATCGATCCTAGATCGATCTTGAGATCGAACTTTACCTGTATAACTGTATTGCTAGCTAGCTTGACCAGAGAAATTTATGCATGCTATTCAATTAATTAGCGTGTTTTGATTTGGAAGAGAAGGAATTATTGAAATGCATGTTACTTATTGGTAGGTAGATATATAGCTCCTTTACAATATATTGCCAGTAGTTCTATATATATAATCATTCAAAAAATTTGGATGATTGGAGCTGAGGCGGCATTGATGCCATAAACTCTGCATACGATTCCTTTCCCTTCATATATGCAGCATATTCTTTTTCATCTCAAGGGGGAAAAACTCATCTCCCTTCTTGTCTTGCTTCGTTTAGTTAATCGTCGTCGCCTGCATTATTGCATGCCCTCGACGTACACCTGGAAATTAAATTGAATCGGAAATAATATCGATTCTCAGAAGCCAAAACCTGCCACCAAATCCAAACCCCATCTCTGTCTCTGCCCCGAGCTCGATCGATCCCTCACCTTCTCTCTCTCCCCCTATAATACATACACCCTGGAAGCCTAGCTATCCAAATTTTAAGTCTTAAGCACTTGACCATGACCACCCTCGACTTCAAGACCTCAGCTTGCATCGTTCTGAAGCATATATATATATGAACAATGACCGAATGATTAATACCACATGATACATGAAAAAAGCCACATACAATGACAACTATATGTTATTTCTTAGGAAAAAAATGTACAAATGGTGTCTAGACTTTCATTATCAGGACAATTTGATTCTTGAAATTTCAAATAAGTTAACAGTATTTTCATTTCGTTGACATTGGGATACCTCTTGTCTCTTCTCCGTCCATTTTAATGATGTGACACATTAGTTTGTTGATTTATCATTAAAAGACTATAATGCCCTTTTATATTTGTTTTTGACTTCGAATTCTTGCCAAGAACTGTGCGCAAATTTTGTTGCAAATATTTTTTCCCATTCTTTTACATTCTCTGATTTCCTGATTTTCTTCTCGTTATAAAACTCCATTAATGTATTAATTAGTTGCTTATCAAAACTGACATATATACCACGTCATTGATTAAACATAAAATGGATGGGTGGGAGAAGTGACGGGAGGTATACCAATGTCAATAAAATCAAAATCCAAGTAACAATTATTAACTTTAAAACTTCAAATACCAAATTGTCCTAAAGCCTAGACACCACCATTTGTGCTTTTTTCCCTCTTTCTTAATCAGGTTCTCTCCTCTCTTTGGAGGCCAGGCCAAGAATTATCAGAGGAAGGAGATCCATCGATGTGTACTATGTCCTTGTAATTTGACCACTGAATCTAAATTAAAGAGATTCGACGTTGCTCGTTCATTGGTTCGTAGAATGGTCCCCTTGAAATTAAAGGACATTATTGAACGATTTGCTCACGTACCCACATGGACATGGTTTTGTGTTATCCAATTGTTGAGAATGATAGATCGTTAGCTATCTGTGTGATATATCTAGCTATATTTGCACCCAACATATATAACACATCCCAATGATCCCATGTTACGTACTTCTTTGTTTGCCAAGAAGTACGTGTCAAATTTCCACTCTGGAAAAAGTTATGTTAATGTAGTCTTGTTTTTATAGGATGGTTTCTGGTGTAGCTGAAATGGATTTTTAGAGTTTGTTATTAATTAGCTTAGCTTGCATGCTTCTTCCATTTATTTCCATGAATAGTAAAACTACCAAGAGAAGAGGACCATTCTACGAACCAATGAACGAGCAACGTCGAATCTCTTTAATTTAGATTCAATGGTCAAAAGCAAATAAACCCGTTTGTAGTTATTCGGGCTATATTGACACAAGAGGGGAACCCAACAGGCCCAGGCCAGTTATATGGTTGAAATAGAAAAAAGTAGAGAAGAATATTCGTGCTGGGCTTTGGTAGCACACGACCCACATCGGTTGTGGGTTATTTCTAGTATAGTTTATATAGAAAAAAGTAGAGAAGAATAATTGTTGGACTTGGTAATAAGTTACAGACTTGCGCTAACCAAGTCCAACAATTATTCAAAAAAGTAGAGAATAATTTTGTAGTCGGGGTGTTTTTGAAAAAAGCTTGTTCGGTGGCGCGACTTGGCGAAGGAAGGAGGTGCAACAGTTGCGCAGATCTTCTGACTTTTCCTCTGAGGCTGTGTGGATTGGGTTGGCATCGGGCTGCTGTGCTCATTTTTCGTCAGATCTGACAAAAGTTAGATCTGCTCGACTCAAGGGGTTGTGGTGCTTGGCATAGGGTCATGGGCAGTTCGATGGTGGTTAGGGAAGAGTCCCGACTACGGCGAGTGGATGGGTGTGGGTTGACTTTGGTCAACAACATCTTAAACGGGGTTGTTGTGTCACTGCTTTTGTAAGACCAGGTTATTTTTGGGTTCGAGAGTTTTCTTTAGGCCTATTATGTCTTCGCTTTCCTTGTTTATGTCAAATAATCAGTTTAGCAAACTCTTGTTTCGCTAATATGTTTGCACCCGATATGGTATCGCTCCTGGCTATGTCCAATTCATACATCAAAATGGTGTCGCTCCTGGCTTTGTCTAGTACTTATACCCGAGTGGTGGTTGCTCTAGCTACGTCCAGTTTTAGGTTCAATTATCGTCAGATATTCTCACATGTTTTCACATCGTTGATTAGCCAATTTCACATAAGTTTAGTTCTTCTTACCTCAAACCTCAATGAAATGAGAGATTTGGGCGAGGGTGCTTATGGTTGTCACTTGAAAGTGACTTGCTACTTGTTGGTGCAAGCATCTTACTTTGGCGATTATGGGAGCTCGCTCATGAGTTTTTTACCCTCCATTTTCATTGGTTTTGGTTATATATGTTTTTGTCCTTATTTGTGTCATTTAATTTGGATCTTTGGTCCTGATCGACAGCTAAGGTTTCTCCTCAGTTTCGGTGGTAGAAAGAGCATTATTGTTAGTGCTGGTTATCTATTGATGTGTGCGTTGATATTGGTTTGGCATCGGCTTGGAATGTATTCCTTGGATTCGACTCTTTTGTAGCTTTTCTTGGTGATCTTTGCACGATAGTTTGTGTTTGTACAACATTACGAAGACAACGATAATAATAGTTTAGTTTTAGGCTATTTTTCTCTTATTTTTGGGATTGTCCCTTTTGTCCATACGTTTGTGGTTTAAGTTCGCAATTTTCTTATGTAACTTATCTTCTATTATGACTGTTGGGCTCTAAAAAAAAGAAAGAGCTCACTTCACAGTGGGATGGTGTTGGAAGGGGAACAATGGCTGTGTGGATAAAAAAAAAGCAGCAAACCGGGCCGTATTCGGATAGGAGGTACATGTACATTTCACTGATTTCAGAAGTATTCGACTGTTTGAAAAGAACAAAGATTCATCTTTTGTAACACTTCAACTTATATCATGACTCCTTCCTATTCTTTCTCATACAAATAAATCTAAGTAAATGGCCGAAAGGCGGAAACCCATGAATTATTGAGACCAAAAATGGACTAGCTAGTCATGCTTAAACGTTATTGAGACCAAAAAAAAATGCAACTAAAAATCCCACCATATTTCTCTACAAACGGAGAGAAAGATCAAGATTTTGCTCTTCATGAACACCCTTATGATCACCCTTAATCATCCCAAGACTATTGTGATTGTTACTTATCGTCGATGAATGTTGAGAAGAGACTCCACCGAAACCATTGCATCTTATGCTCCTTTGCCAATTCATGAAGCTCTGCTCATCTTCCTCAGAGTGACTACTGTAAGCACTGTTCACATTGCTTGAACAAGAATTTCCACCATAGTACACTAAATTCTCGAACTTGGGCGCCCCGTTTGATCCGAAACGTTCCGAATATTGGTGATTGGGAAAGTATCTGAGGTTGGAGGCATGAGCAGTCATGAACATTGAAGGATGCAATAGGCCCAAGTGATGGTTTGGAGCAAAAACCATTGGAGGTGGAGAAATATGAGTTAGATAAGTGACTGATGCGTAGTCATCAGAAACACGTTTGGCTTTTCTTGCAGCGGTTCTTTCCTTCTTGTGAGCGTTTTGGTGGCCTCCCAAGGCTTGAGAGCTGTAGAACTTCCTTGAGCAAAACATGCACGGAAATAGTCTTGATGTGGCATCTTCTTCACCATTGCTTGTAGCCTGATCATCACCATGTTGTGTGGCGACTGCTTTCTCGTCATCTTCCATATCTGCAACAGAAAATTGATAAACAGAAAGAACCCAAATGAGATAAATCAAATAAAGCTTGGTAAATTTCTTTGTAAAAGGGTACCTTCAAAAAGAGAAGAAGAAGAAGAAGAATTGAAGTAGTTGAGGAGGAATCAGTTGTGTGTGACAGAGGGAAGAAAGAAACAAAACGAAGCAAATGTAGGTCTGGCTTTGGAGGTTTGGCTTTTGAAGTGAGATCAGAAAGAGTTCAGAAGCTAAGTTCTGAAGGACTAGTTGGAAAATGTGAAGAGACTTCCTTTTCGCGCATCGACTAATTTTTGAAAAAAATATCCGTTTTTCGAATTATTCGAAAGATTCAAGAAAAAAATGTTTTTTTAATCCCACCAAATTATTCACAAATTTTACGTTTTTTTAATAAAATTTTATTATTTTTTATTTATTAGAGTTCCGTATAACTCTTCCTCTAAAAAAGATTTTTTTTAAAAGAGTTCTAAAAAAGATTTTAAAAAATAAAAAAATAATGTCAAATTATATATATACATACATATTTTTGACTATAATTCGCGAGGCTTCTAAGCATAATTATCAAATAGAGTGCTCGGCTTGACGCAGAAGGGGAGAGTGTATGGGCTTGGGAACACGAGAGATAAGAGAGAGAGAGAGGTTCCAGTTCCATTTCCCAATCCAATTTAATCATCCCCTTCGTTCCCACCAATCACACAGCAATAGCAAAAGCTTCAGGTATTGGATTGCATTCACTTCCCAACTAGTTAATTATCTCTGCTTTCATCAGAGAAAAAATTTGAGGGGTTTCATGAGCACTTTGGCTTCCTTTTGCAGGAGAGTTAGGTCCCAAATTTAATAACCATGACTTTTATTAATCACCCATTACCGTTTAGTCTAACCAGAGTCCTCCCAACTGTTTCTTGGTAATTTACTAGTTTGACAAAATTGACAATTTGAGAAGTTTTTTTACCTAAACTCAAGGGAAGTAGGTAAATTAATCTTGGAGCGAGAGCAGAAGCATCAGTGGGAAGAAGACTAGGGTGTCAGAGTAGAGCTAAAGCTATAGGGCTAGTGCATGTTGTGGAGTTTCTGCAATGGCCAGCCAATCTGGAAGGATTGGGTGACTTAAAAGCGAACTTACAAGCCAGAGTCCCCCACAACTTGGCCTAGCCTGGAATCTCACACTCTGATCACTACTGCTTTGGTTGCTCCAATATTTATATTTCGATTATTTACCATCTTTTTCCTGCATGCAAAGTTTGCAAATTGCAAACTGCAAATGGCTTCTATCTATCCATCTATCTTACTCTGGTGCAATGTGTGCATTAATCCTCTGCACTCTCTCTGTGTAAATGGTTATGGGGCAAACGGCCACTAGTCCCATCTACTCCATTCTGCACCGCCAATCCACACTCTTTAAAAACCAATTTCTCTTGTTGAGTGTTTTTTGCATGCACTGAATCTTCACGTCATAGCGTCACTTGCCCGGTAGGAGAATCCAAAACTTGCCTCTCCATATGTCTCTCTAGTTATACGTGGCACTCGCTCAGCGGCTGCAACAGTGTCAGATCTCCATGCCACACTCTGTGGACTCATCCGCTGGTGATGATCGAAATGGAAACCGTGGAAGAACAAAACTGAGTTAGAGAAGGAAGAATAATTTAACCTAGAATACAACACAGTTAACATCATTCGACTTGGATATTAAGGCAGCCGTATGAGAACGAATATAAAAAAACAAAGAGAGCTCCAAGTGAATCTACATATATAACTGAAGCGAAAAAATAAAAAGTTATGTCATTCACAACTTCAGAGTCGGATTTACAAGCTTTTGCAACTAATCCTCAGATGGTTGAGGAATCTTGAACAAATGTATCTGTTTATACACAATTACATATCTTGCGGGACGGTAGGAGTGAGAACTATGAACACGACTATGAACGAGGAAATGTGACTTTTCTCTTTGAAAACACAGTAAGGAAATCTGTAAGGAAATCTCTACAACTACACAGGGAAACAAAATAAATACATAGAATGACTAGACCTGGTGGGTTCAGGAACAACCAAAACATCTACATATGGAGAAAAGGCTCGATGATACTGGTTCTGGCTCAGACTCGAGCTTTTTGCGAGGAAGATGCTTAAAGAAGGCCTTGACAGCTCCAGTCACACCATCCTCATTCTCCATATTCTTGGCAAGTTCAACAGCTCTCTCCTTCACCTGAAAAATTGTTCATCTCATGATTATCTATTCCAAGCATTCATCATGATGATACATATACTTTCTTCCTAATTTCAGAATAATTCTCTTTATTAACTAGACTACAAACAAAAAAATTAAAAGTTGGGGTAGAAGTGTAACAATCTTAATTTAGCATATACCATAAGAAGCCATGAAAATGATGATATGCTAGTTTCCAACTGAAACATTCAGTTGAAAGAATTTGATAGGTAAACAAGAAAAGAGGAACAGAATGAGAAGGTTACAGCTTATATCAATTATTTTCGCTTGCCCACTTTCTTTTTTAAAACCTTGCTTGTTTTCAGTGATAAAGCTTCCATTACCAACATGCATAGCATGTCTGGAAGTTTCTGGCTTTCATTAATAAACTCGAGCACTAATGCAAGTAGCTTCACAAGCAGTTTCGAAAGGCATGCGCATGGTAAAAATCCAATTTCTCAAAAAATCAAATTACCTTGGGATCAAGCATGAAATTTATAGCAGCAATCAATTTCGGAAGTGAGAACTCATCGACTGCAATTGGTGCAGGTCCTACTCCTCTGGCATGTACTCTTTCTCCCCAGAAAGGTTGGTCTCCAAAAAACGGAACAATTGTTGTTGGACACTGAACAAGGAACAATGTTCATTAAGGCTAAAAACTAAACCAGAACTGAAAGTGCTCAAATATAAAAGGGGATGTAGAATATTTACTGCAGCTTTTAGACCAGCAGCCGTCGTACCAGCACCTCCATGATGCACCTGCAGCAAAAAACAGAGTTAAAGCCTGGAGATGTCAAGAGATGATATAATGGACTTTGGAATTGCACAGAGAATATCCCATCATTATACATCCAGATGTCCAGCAAGTATCTCATAACATCTTTGTAGTTTTTTTTTTATATGTTTTTTTTTCCAATTTGAACAGTAGACTTCCTCTCCATTGAGGTGTTTCTTGAAGGCATATTTATCTCAGATAGGTCCACTGCTTAGTATTTTTCCTTTGACTACTAGAATCGATGCTATTATACTTAACATTATACGAGACTCGAAAGGCAGATACAGGTCTAATGTAGCAAAATAATTACTTCGTTTAATGTTTCCTAAAATTATGGAAGGATGCAAGTTACATGAAAGAATAATCACCAATTCACTGACCATTCATCCAACCATAATTACAAGTTAAACTGATTGTCCATTTATTAATTAACAGACTACATAATAAAGCCATACCACTGCCTTGCATTGTAGAAACAACCAGTCATGAGGGCAGTTGTCCAATAAGTATATAGATTCCTTTGGTTCAGCCACTGAGAACAAACAAAATCAAGTGAAATGAATTGGTGCATTACAAAAGGTCAACAAGATAAAAAATAAGACAGGTAAAGGGAAAATGAATAATGTCACAAAGCTCGTGACTAGTATTGAATTATACTGAAAGAACTAAACTCACAGTTCCCAAGGCCACCCCAGCCTTTGTTAATGATTCCTCTCTGTCCTGTCTTTTCCAATGCTTCCACAATTATTTGGGTCATTTTTTCTGGCTCTTGAACAGGCTGACATTTTAGAAAGATAAAGGATTAAGAACTGATAAAGCCAAAATCTCAAAGCACAGTTCAACTTAGAGAAGTGAAAAAATTCAGTTACCATCAAAACCAAATTTTCTAAAAACATGACAGGTTGAATTCAACAGAAAAAAAAATGGCAGGGAAATGTAGGCCTATAATCATGAAAGCTTAAGTACAGGAATAGCCAACAGGCCCATTCACATTCCACTTCAAACTCACATCGGTCATGTAATATTTGAAAAGCATCACTTAATTTTTTCACGAAAAAATGAATAAAACAAAATAATTAATGTTTGCTATGGTTTGCCAAATTCCAAAGAGATCCAACATATCAGCAGCTACACAATGTGAGCAGGAAATTGGGGTCTCTTTCATCCTTAAAATGGTAAAGCAATGAGTAATTTACCGGTGAATAACAAGCCACTTCTAATCTTTAGATTGCAGTAAACTAACAGTAGAAATCTCAACATTATGTAACAATATGAATGACAATGCCCATAGCAAGTAAAAAAAAAAATTATATGCGTCTTCTTACATGGAGTGATACTCAAAATAAGACAACGGAATGGAATAAACTCATAAAGCAAGGGAAAAGGAACTTACAAGGCTACCAAACCCAATATATACAGGCTTGTCACCAGCTTCAAGCCACTTCACAAGTTGTTCAGGAGGTTCATAATTTGATGCAAGATCAAGGAAGCAGAACCCCACAACATCAACCTTATGTCCCCAATCTGCAAATCAAGTGTTATTACATAAAGACATCAGAAAATTTCTTAAGCAGCTGCTGCTTAAGAAGATTGTTTCAAGCAGAAAGAAATGTTCACTTTTTCGTTTGACAACAAGAAAGACTGAGATGAAAAATGAGGAGATCAGATGTAATTATCAATCTAACACATCATCTTTGATCAATTACTCTACCTTTTGGTTTAGGAACAAGGTGGGGACTCCAAATGTATCCATGTGGGACATCAGACTCAGAGCCTTGTGAACCACTTAAATATGTGACAGGTCGAAGTTTCAATTTTTTCTTCCGAACATCATTAATCATGTCCCGTATTCCAAGCCATATCAAGGAGTCAACGATTTGATATGATAGCTGAAAATTTTCATAGGCCGAAAACAGTTAGAAAAAAATATATTATGAATCTGGAATTTATATTTGTAAAAATCAAAAACGTATTCAGGAAAGGTCAAATTCAGAAGGCTTGCCCTATAACCAGTTTGTTGCTTGACACGGGACAGAGGATGTGGAAATTCACTTGTTGGCCTGGTAGGAAAAGGTCAAACATACACAATGCTTATAAAATGATACCTTGTCAAAAGCATTGAAGACGTGCAAGAACCCATAATCTAAAAGATTAACGCAATATATAATTCAGCAAGATTACGTTACTCATACAACACTTACGTCCATGGCATGGTGAAAAATATGTGAAGAGGTATTTTCAGTGCCTCCGCCACGTGTGTATGCCCTGAAGAAGTATACATGAGGTTAGAGGTTGAAATGTACAAAAATCAAACATGTACAGATAGAAGTTTTGTTTGTATAAAATCTTGGAAACTTAACCACTTCCAAACCTATCAACTTTTGTAGCGAGAAATGATTAACCACTATCAATTCTTCCCTACCGGAAAAAATGCACACCAGAAATGAATTTCATGTTACTTAAAATTTGGAGAATGGTGTTGAGAACTTACCATATGCTGGGGGGTTTGCAATAATTGCATCTGCTTTAAAAGGGATGCCAGAATCTAAATCAGGCTCTTTGCAAGCTGGAAGTAAGGAGTATATAATTTCCTTTATTTGATTACGCTGAATGGGAATCTCAGAAGGCCCTGATGGCAAGAAGCCTTTATTCTTAACCATATCTGCTCAATTAAACAGAAAAAGAAAAATTCAAGTGTTTAGTTAAGTGTATATGAATGATGGAGTCCATATTCACTCTTGGCACATATTCCAAGTTCAATCCTACAATACAATCAATAAGATGATATACATTAGTAAGTGGCTTCTGGTTCGACTAGTCAAAGTGGGAGATGGAATAAATCACACATTTGGAGCTCATCATCATATTTACACATACAAGCATTCTGTATTCATTTGGTTACTAAGCCATGGATTTAAAGCCTACCCTCACACACACATGCACAAAGGAATCAGCCAGCAAGTATAGATGGTACAATTTGTATCACTCAGAGTTCCTTAACTTTCAGTGAGAATATAAGTTAAGTGCTTCTAAAATATAGGTATTATATTCATGAATTCCAAACAGCAATCAGTCAAGATAATTAAAGAAATAGACAGATTATCATTTGGGTACATACAGCCAGCAAGAACTTTTGGATCGCCACCTAAAGGGTAAAACTCCAAACCAGCAGTCATTACAAACTCTTTGAAATTCGAATGGGTAGCTAGTCTTACACGATGACCATAGTCCTGCACAAAGATAATTTTAAAAACAACTTCAGATATCTTGTGGTCATCTTCTAATACCCATACAACTCCAACACAGCAATCAGGTGATCCAATCTCTATGCTCATATTCTAATTATACTCATAGGGCTTTCTGAAGATAACTTTATGAAAACATATTGATCACTTTCACTATGGACAATATGTAAAAGCTTTATGAACATGAGCAACTTCTCTGACCTGCAAACGTTTCCCAATTGCAATAAATGGCTGCACATCTCCACGTGTTCCAACAATAAGCATTACTATTTGCATTGGTGGTATGCATTGGAGGTCTTCTGCATCTAGAGACTCATCAGAAACATCAGAACAACCAGCTGTAGACCCTACACCGAAAGTTTGAGCTTCAACATCCCCTGGAATATCGAATTCTACAGTTCCGTCATCTTTCACAGTAGCTATTCTATTTAACAGCTTTAGCTGCACAATCGAAACTTTGAGTTATAAAAGAAAATTCAGGCAAAGTTCGACAAACATTTCAGTATCTACAAGACTAGTCTAAATATAAATAAAGCATACAGAATGGTCAATCCGACGTTTCCCAATCCCCTAACGCTAGTGTATATACAGCGATGGACCAGAATAAAGCCAGCGCATATCTGACAGATTATCTATAGATCTAAATCACCGTATAAAAATTATGTAATTCATCATTTTTGTAGATGGATGTGAACAAAATATATTGAGACTTACCCATTAAAAACAAAATTTAAGAAACTAGTTTATGAAAAAAACCAAATATATATCAGGTACCCGCCAATTGGTGCTACAATAGAACTGACCATAGTTTACAGCAGCTAAAACATGCACAGTCCATGGTTAAAAAACTGACATAGGCAATTAATCTGATATCAACCAGAACCTATATAAAGCCAGGGGATAACATGAACAAGATAAAATCAATGGACCATCATCTTCACTGTTTTGTAGTCATTAACTACGGGAACCCACTCTGAAGGTACTGTAGGGGGATAGACATGGTTTCTTATATCCTTCTGTAAGAAAGGGTATTATGATCATACTGCGTATATCAGTTGAAAATTATTATAGAGTTCTCATCTGATGCACATAGGTCTTATAATGTATGGTCCCTACTCAAATTCAACTTTATCTTTTTGTTTAGTGAATTAATAGAAATGAAGGATGGCAACTTCAAAAGGCATAGCGCTCCACTTTGCCTTCACCTTTTACATATAAATGGTAAGACCATGGAGAATGGACAAATCTATAAAACTCAAGTAGATAATTTAAGGTCTTATAATTTTTCCCTCTGTAGTCTTTACTACAGTAAGCTGATAGAAAGCCAATATCTTCTTACAATTATATGAGTCAAACACCTGAATTTGTTAAAATTTGATCTAATATAAACCTGGTTTATTATGCATAGGCTGCTTCTTATTAGGAACAATCCAACTGACAAGTTCAGACAAGTACAAAAAGATTTTACAAGGCCATTCATACATTCCTCATTCTCAATTTGTAATATGAACATATCATCAATCATGAGTACAACTCCAAACTTCCGGATTGGCTACATGAAACCATTTTTTTTTTAAATGGCACCAGTTATTTTGAACTAGTTCTACCCGACAACAAGCAACTGAGACAAGCTTAAGGCTTCGTATGGTAAAATAATGCAATCTACGATGAATAATAATACCTTTGTGTGAACTGAAGTTTTGTCGTCGAAAATCTTTGCTGTCTCTTTAGACAGTTTACTGGTTCTGGTGCTCTCTGTCTTTGATCTCTCCAACTTCACTGGAACTTTCGGTTCTGGCTTTTCAATAGTCGATGATATCTCCGCCGGCAATGCACTCGCCGCTTTCGGAAGGCTAACGTCAGAACTTCCTGATTTCACTGAAAATTCAAATGTATCACCAAATGCAGCACATAAATAACCATTGAAACATCACCAATACTCTATCCACATGTACATAGCTTTTAACTAGGTCATTTAAATGCAGCAGTAACTAGTACGAACAGGAGTAACACTTTATAACTGATGACTCGTCCAATTCTAATACTAACCAAATCAAAACTTCTCAATTTGCAAGTTCCAAATTGACATACCTGCAGTGCTACTACCGCCGGCAGCATCGGTGCTTTTCCGGTCACTTCCGCCGTCGATATCCTGCTCAATTCTAACAGAAACATCTCCGGAACTGGTGGAACTGCTCCGCCGCATCTCCTCCATCGCCTCCGCCTGTTCTGGCGGGGAGTCCGGACCGCGTGGGCGGTGGTGCTCCTGATCCAGATCCGATGAGTGTGGCTTCGGTTCTGGAGAGACAGAGTATTGAAGAATCTTCAAGAGAGTTGAGAGAGAAAGAGAGAAAGAGGGAATTAGATTCTGAGTCCGGAAGAGAAGGCACGTTCGGGTAAAAGTGGGTGGTGGAGTGGTCTCTACTCTCTATTCTCTAATGTTTTTGAAGAATTATGACGATGATTCATTCGGTATAAGACACGTACGCAAACTGTTCGCGTGACCTGTATTCTCGCGCAGCACCGCTGCGTGTGCATCACTTTTAATTCCGACAAACCAAACGACAGGGGCCTCTCAAATTAAGGAATGTTGGTTATATAAAGCTGATTTTGAATTTTTGGACATGTTTTTTAAGAGCATGTGCACCTATAGAGGAAGAGAGGAAGTTCCATTTTGAGGAATTCTTTCACTCATTTGAGGAATTCCTCTCCAATAGGAAGTCCTATTCATATTTTTCGTGCAGCGGTGCCAGAAATAGGACTTTTTATTACTATTCATTATTATTTAAAAATTTAATTTTTTATTTTCGGGTAATATTTTTAACCAATTTTCAAGTAATAGGAAGTCCTATTTAGACGCGCGTTAATATGTTTTCAATCAATTTTGTATGTCGGTAGCATACGGTGGTCTCGCTGTATTTGTTAGACTTAAGTTTTTTGTAATCCGAGTCATGTTAGACTTAAGTTTTTTGTTGAGCATACATTCGTTATAACAACGTGTTTATTATGATTCTTTATTTCGTCGCGATTCAAAATTGACATTTTTTTAAGTTATGATTTTTGACTCATTTTCTTCACGAAAGATATAGAGGACATTAATATGAACTCGTCCGTATTTTTCTTGAATTTTTCGGAAGTCCGAGCTATTTATTATGATTTTTTTAAGTTTCAGAGTAAATAATTTATTTAAAATATTACAAATGATCAATTTTTCTCAGCCGTCGGATTGCTTAGATTTGTTTGAAATAGACAGCCCAAATCACCTTAGCCGTTGATCTGTCAGCAGCCCTGGACGCGCCACGTGTCGGCAGACGATTGGCCCGTCAATTATTTTTTTTACTTTTTTTTTAACTTTTTAACTTTTTTTCGGGTAAAAAAAAACCATACGTCAGCCTGGCGTCACCCACGTGCGTGGGGCCCACCAGGCGGACGACCTCACACTCGTCCTCAACAGAGGAAGCCGGGGAGGACGACCTCCCAGTCAACGTCCGGTCGGCCTCCCTCTTCCCTCCCGCTGCACCTCGCCCCGCCCCCGGACGTCCTCAAATGGTGCCCCCCCCCCCCTCCGGACGTCCTCGCCGTCCCAACCGCTGCAGCTGCTCTAAGGGAAGGCTTTTATGAATACTTTTATGGTGTACATTTGGTAAGTACCTTCTAATCAATAGCTTATAAAATTTAAATTTTTTTCATAATTTGAAAAATCAACTGTTAGATATTTAGTTATATGTAATTAGATCATTTCTACAAAGTTTCAACAAAATCGAAATTTTTTAAGGGATTCATAATCATGATTTACCAAGTATGAACATCAACGGTTTGGTGCGTTCATTGATTTGATCTCGTTTAACGCCTTAATGATTTTTTAATGGGATAAAAATTTACACAATTGATCTACTTATATATATCTAAATGTTCAACGGTTGATCTTTTGAAATATGGTTGGAAAACATATTTTATAGAAAGGTACTCACCAAGTGTACACCATAGAGGTACTCATTAGAGTCTCTCCCTGTTTTCTAATACTCTTGTTATTTCTGTTGAAGATGTAGAGTACACAATGAATAACAGAATCAACTGTTACTTTATTAAATTGATGAGAGGTAAGTGATTCTTACATCTTCTATTCTAATCTAATTAGAACGAAATACACACTAGAAGATACATAATATAGTGTAATATTGTTGCTGATTGGAGAAGAACTTTGGCAAAATGTGTTTTGTATTGTCACCCTTAATGAAACATAACCGCATATGCTCAATGTAAGCCGCATTATCTTCAAAGATGCATGTTAGTGCAATCATAGTAGATGTTAGTCCACTAGATCCTCGAATATAGTGTATTACTGACCGACTCCTGTTTTGGTAGTCAGTGAATTTTGTGACCAGTTGTGGTTAACTGTAGTTAGATTTGTATCCAACGGTATGTAATTAAAAAACAGTTGGAAGATAATTTAATATCATCTGTTGGATGCAGATGTAACGGCAGTTGACTACAACTTACCACAAACTCATTAAGCACTACATTATGACTGATTACTCACCTAGGCCAAACACACTATTTACTAGCTTCATGCAGAGCCAAGAATCCAAAAAAATCAAAGAAGTAGCAATAAGGGTTTTCTTTGTAGATCTCCAAAAAATCGTCGTGTTTCCCATGGTAGAAACATAACCAGTTTGAGAACGTCCTTATGTGAGTCAGGGAGATATCTGACATCAGCAAATCTTACCAACACATCATTCGATGTCTCAAAATAAGGGATTATACTATAAGAGGGTGTGCTTTGTCCATATTAAATCGTCTAAGCATCTTTTAGACATAAGCAGATTGCTGAATAAGAATTCCACCAACTCGATGTTCTAGCTCTAAACCGAGGTAAAATCGAGTTCTTCCAAAGTTTTTCATCTAAAACTCGGATTTCAAGTAGTCCATTGCTCATTAATCTTATCAAGAGATTCAAAGATATTCATATCATCGACATAAACTCCTACAATGAAAATTCTTGAACTTGTTCGTTTAATGAATACGCATGGGCATAACTCACCATTCTTATATCAATTCACAATCAAGTAGTCACTTAGACGTGTGTACCACATCCAACTGAATTGCTT
Source organism: Geum urbanum (assembly GCA_946800695.1). Classification (NCBI taxonomy): domain Eukaryota; kingdom Viridiplantae; phylum Streptophyta; class Magnoliopsida; order Rosales; family Rosaceae; genus Geum; species Geum urbanum. The sequence continues at coordinate 45,768,924 of OX327002.1, read as the reverse complement.
CAATTCATACAGTGAACGTCTCAATTTGATCACGAGCACTCTGTGGTTTAGAATTACTTGATTTGGATAAAATTATATCGTCTGGCACTTTCAGGTATATATTTGAATCAAGATCCCATAGAGATATAGTATAACCATATCCATGAGCTGCATACTCAGTTTTTTTTGACACTACTAAACTGACTAAATAGCAGAAAGTAATGATGTCCATGAACGGAGAATACGTCTCCTCATAATCAATAGCAGGGTGATGAGAAAATCCTTGCATCACAAGTTTAGCTTTAAACCGCAAGACTTAATTTTTCATATTGCACTTTCGAACAAAGACCCATTTATGACTAAATAGCAGAAAGTAATGATGTCCATGAACGGAGAATACGTCTCCTCATAATCAATAGCAGGGTGATGAGAAAATCCTTGCGTCACAAGTTTAGCTTTAAACCGCAAGACTTAATTTTTCATATTGCACTTTCGAACAAAGACCCATTTATGTCCAACTGCCTTAATATTTGGTGGGCATAACACTACCTGACCGAAAACTTGCTTTTTTGTAAGAGAGCCTAAATCAGCTTGGATTGCATCTTTCCATTTTAGTCAATCTGCTCTATGTTGACAATCCGCAACAGAGTGAGGTTCCACTTCATTGTCGTCAATGATTTCCTGGGCGACAGAATAAGTAAATGCATCATCAATAAACATGGAAGATCTATCCACAATAACGCACACTTGTGAACTTAGTGACATTTCTTTATTTTCTGACATCACCATTGATTCTAAGGTATCCCCTAGTGTTGTCAATTGTGAATCTAAGATATAATTGTAGTCAGAAATAATCTCATGAAAAGGATTCACAGTGTTGATGAAAAATAGATCAATTTGTATCTAGATGGCTTGCCTCTTAATCGGTAGCTCATCATTGTTGGAATTTCTTAATCTCTCCCTCTTGCGAGTAGGATCCTAGGCCAACGGTATACCCCCTTTATGGGCAGGAGGGATGCTACCTTGACCGGGTATGACGTTAACTTGCTTACTTTTGGGGACTTTCAACCTTGCAAGAATGTTTACAGCAGGTAGATCTGATCTCATCACTTTTGCGATATCAGTAAAGGAGTTAGGCATCAAATCTGCCACCTTCTGAAGATCAAGAATATATCGCACTTCAATCTCACTCTGAGATGTGTGGGGATCATGATATGACATAGTGGGGACAAACCACGTCAATTTCTGACATTTAATAGGAATAGAACCATTCCTCTATCTCCTCAATGGCGAAAAGTATGTCTCATCAAAGTGATAATCTGCAAATCCTGCAGTAAAGAGATCTCATGTCAAAGGTTCTAAAGTATGGACAATCGTTAGAGCTTCATAACCAACATAAATACCTAATCATCTCTGAGGACCCATTTTTATACGTTGTTGAGGCATAATAAACACATATACCATGCAACATAAAATGCGTAAATGTGAAATGATAGGCTCATATCCAGTTACCAACTGGTACGCATTGAATGGTTGGCGTTCGATGGGTCTAAAATGAATAAGCATAGCTACATGGAAAGTTGCATAGCCCCACATAGAAACAGGTAAATTGGTGTGCATAACCAAAACCCTAGCCACAAGTTGTAATGGGTCGATATGAGATTCTGCAAGACCGTTCTGTGAATGAACATGGGGAATGACGTTCCACATCAATTCCAAAAAATATGCAATAAGTATCAAAAGACTTTGATGTAAACTCTTCTGCATTATCCAATCGAATAGACTTGATTGAGGGATCTGGGTGGTGAGTCAGAGTTTAATGATCTGAGGTAGGAGTTTAGCAAATGCAACATTCCTTGTGGATAGAAAAGTGACATGTGACAAACGCGTCTATACATCTACCAAAACCATAAAATATTTAAATGGTCCACATTCAGGTTTGATAGGTCCATAACTATCGTCTTGGATTCGTTGTAAGAATATAATGTTTTCAGTGATGTCTACAGGAAAAGAAGGTCATGCCTGTAATTTTGTTAGTAAACAAGCTTTGTAGAGCGAGCGATGTGCATCAGGTATTACCTCGAAGGAATCTAGAGGGATAACGGACGGCGCCTCAACACTATTTGGTTGGGATCAGGGGCGAATCTATGTACTGGCTCACTAGAACTTGCCGTTAGTAACGCCGTTAAATTATTGAATTTTTTTTAATATTAATATTTTTTAGGAGAAGAAAAATGAAAAAAATTATAGAATAAGAATAAAACAAATAAAAACTAGAAAGAAAACAATAGGAATTGAAAATTTACCCCTTAAAATTTGACATCTTTTTAAAAAACAATATCAATAATTTAACAGTGTTACTAATGGCAGGTACTGATCCTTTGTATGAATTTGAATATGGGGTACCAAAATTATAGTTTTTAAAAGTCAGGTACCGAAGTGATAAATTACTCATTTGTGAGGTACCATTTGTGATAATTTCTCTATATATAATATATGTAGAAGATGTATAGTGGTTGAGGCTTTGGTTCAGTTGGTGAAGTGTGTGAGTATTAAACTGGCCCATCCCATGTTCGACTCCCTTGGGGTAGTTTCCTTTTATGTTTCTGCTCCTTTTATTTACTTTATATAAGTGCTTTCTCAAGTTCTCTTCTCCTCTTATTCTATACTCATTTTATAGGGGTTTTTAAAAAAAAAAAAAAAAATTATGGCTGAAAGTTCTTTAATTGTACAAAATTTAAAGATTCTACTGATAACTCTTTCAAAAACTTCTAACAAAAAAAAAATCTAGTGTAAACTGTGTAATCATTATCTATCTTAAAAGAAAAAAAAAGGACAAAATCAGCCCCTCTAAGGTTTTAGTCCTGGATTCTCCCCTGGTTGGGAATGTGATACAGTCGTCTCGGAGACCGAGTCTGAACCGAGAAAAGTAATCTTAGCCCCTCCATATATCATTACAGCTGGTTTTGGGTATTCCCATATGCTTCTTTGCTCTAAAAAACGGATAAGCATGTGAATTTTTCAAGATCTTGATCATCATATCTCGAACTGGATGACCCAGATGATAATGTCAAAACTTATATGAGGCTGAATCACACATCATTGTGTGAGTAACTACATTGGATTCAATGATGTTAACTGTAGTAATATATAAGTCACTACAAATGCTCATAAACTTCTCAAAAATAAGCTTTCAGCCATATTCAAATGATTCAATGGAGGTTACTATTAGCTAAAAGCTACTCGCAAGTATACGAGGTCAAGTTTTAGATATAGTTAAGTGAGGATGTCGAACCACAAGGATTGGTCGATCCTTCATAAACTAGGTAAACCAATAGGTAAGCTATATTTATTACTATGCAAATGTATGATGACAAACCAAGACTCATAAGTAAGCTTTAGTTTGAAGTGGGTATGTGCACATGGTGTGTAGTGACAATTCGTTGATTTGGTTGATGTCTAATTAAGACCAATTGAACTAGACTAGGTGAACTAAATGTAAATAAAGGTAGATATATCAATGGATGGGAGTTAGGGCTACAAATTTCTCACTGTAGCCTCCCTTATGCAAACCGATGATCTCAATGTCAAATAATGCATTTCCTATAACCAACTACCGTCTTAGAATTTGAATAGGACTTCTAAGGCCGAGACTCCATTTGTATTAATCCTTACCAAGCAAGTCTCGAATTAACTACCTAGGAACAACTCAAATTATCGATCAAGTCTCAAATCATTGTTCCTAGATGCAAAACGATTTGAGTCTAGATAGTCATACAAGCAAACCAATCATAATCCTAGGTGATTTTAACTCACAACCTCCCCAAGCACATATGCAATTATGTTTTCTTGTGCCTAATCATTTAGGTTAATTATTTCCCAAACAATCAATTCATGACAAGATAACCTAGCAACGAAAGTGATTAGTTTCAATTGTAGGCATCATATTGAATGTAAACAAACAAGAGGAGATAACATGAAAATGCTTCATTCAACATTGATAAACATCAAGTTACACAAGTTTGGCTAGGGATTGCAACCCTAGCCCAACATGACTCTACTCACTGATGGTATCTAAACCCAACAACATCATCACAAACAACAACATAGAAGACTAGAAAAATAAAGAGGGGAGTGAGAAGTAACAAATGGTGAGTGATGTGGTGTGGTTCATGAACCCCCAAGCATGGTGAATGGTGCTCTTCTTCTCCTAGCTCTTCAATGCCTATTCTAGCTCACAAATGCCCTAATTTGGTGATAAGGAGATGAGTAGGTGAAATTGGTGGGTAATTTGTGGTGGTGGAGTGATGGGTAGATAAAAAAAAGTAAGGAATTATGGTGGTGAAGTTATGGAAGTGAGAGATTGTGAAGGAATTTGGTGATGCGAATGGTGAGAGAATTTCGATGGGGGCTAGGGAGCTAAAAATTATGCTAGAGTGAGAATGATGGAGTGTGATATGGAAAATTGTGTTTGGGGTGTTTGAGAATTAGATTTGGGAAAAAGTGTGAGAGTGGGCTTGGACCAATTGAGCTTAATAATGAATAATTGCGCATAACCAAACCAAATGGTCAAGGGTCCATGAAGTAACCAGGGTCAACCAAGGATACATGATGGTCTATCTTCATGAATCTTCAAGTGTCCGCCGAAAAGATGCCAAAAAATTCTCCAGAGAGTCACCAGAAAAGTCACTGGAAAGTCAACAAAAAAGTCACCAAAAAGACAACGATTGACTTTTCTGTTAACTTTTGACCCAAATTTTCTCTTTTGACTGTCTCTTCTCCGTTTTACCCCCTCTTGAGCTTCGAAATATTGATTTTTCTCTCATGTCACCAATCCTTACCAAAGTACAAAAAGTGAGTTAAAGTGGACAAGATTAAAGCTAAGACAAGCATAAACTCCATGATTTAGGGGTTAACCATATATGCATTTTATGACTTAACCGTCACACATAAAAACTCATTCCCTTTCTTACAGTATGTTTTCAAGTAAAAACCGTTGGCGCAAATGTCCTTAAAACTGAGTAAGGCTCGATTGACTTTTGGCGTGTATAAGGCATCAATGACAAAAATTCAAATACCATATGGCAATAAGAATTATGCTGAACCATGCCCTTATATAACTGGCGATGATTCAATCATGGTTGTCACTGAGGAACTATATCGCATAAGATCCATAAACAAATTCATATTCCACTTAATAGTGTGGGTAGTCCCATTATTTGCTAGACACTCAATCTCGCATTCAAACATCTACTAAAGAATGTAAATTAACCAATCTTTGAACTTAAGACATGAAGAACACTTTTGGTGAATACTTAAAGAATTTCAAGGGATTGTGACCCCTAGCTTATAGAATGCTTGTCATGGAAATAACCAAGAGCTGATGTATAAATAACATATGTAAATGCACCATGCACATTTCAACAGGTCAAAAAAAAATGCTCGACAAGTCTAAATGACTCCAAGAAGTTTGGGTCGATCGAAAATTTCTTTGATGGGTAGAAAATTTTGGTACCAAAAAATCAGACTATCAACACCACCGATTTCAATGGGTCGAATGATTGCTTCCCCCGAAATCTGAATTTTTCTATGTTTTATCTGGTTTTTTTTTCTGTCGTGTGGTGCCATGGAGTATGATATGTCATGAACCTTTCATGCACTTTAAAAATTCTCAATAATTCCATAATTAAAAATATAGAGAAATTTTATTACATGTCAACTGAATTACATCAATGAGATCTTATTCCAAAACGATTATAAACAAAGTCTAAAAAACATGACTAAACAAGTCAAAAACCAAACTTGAAAAAAATACATAGCAGAAAGAACAGTCTAAGATATAGACTTAATCAAGATCTGAAATTTCAACACTCGCTTGCTTGTTGTCTGCTACAGTGAGATTGATCTCAACGTCTTCTTCCATCTCAAAGTCTCCCCCAGCAAAGTTAGCTTCTTGTACAAAATATTTCTTATGCCTCTTGTAGATATTAGAAATCTCCTTGCTTGCACAACATTACTTGTGCATATGCTTAGTAGAGCCACATTTAAAATATGGATACTTTCTGGACAGAGCAGAGTGTAAAATATTTCCTTCTTGCTTCGAACCTGACTAGTTTTTGTTGGAGCTGGTGCCCAGATCTCTATGCCAAGTCAGTGTAGGCTTTGGCATCTACCATTGCCTCGCCCTCCCCTCCCGCCACATGGATTGTCCATGTCCATAAATTTCTGAACGATTGTTCTTCTTTTTCTTATGTGCCTTTCCTCCAGTATTATAATTCTTCGGTGTTTTTTTTGTCCCTGTGGACCTTGAATTATTGTCGAGAATAATCTCATGATGTCTCTCTTTTTTAGCCAGAATATTCATGAGATCACTAAAAGTTTTTATTCTTTATTGTTCGTACTCAAGCCGGTGCCGATGAGTAAGGATACTGAGGGAAGAAGGAAATGTGTTCAACGACTTCTCGATCACGTTGTTATCGATCTTGTCATAAATTAAGCTTAAATTAGAGATCCAACATAGCCTAGTTGTAAGCATCAACCTTTGGATAATCTAGAAGATGTATAGTCTCTCGTCTTTCGTTAACTCTGGAAGCTATGCATCATGTATGTTGTTGAAGCGTTACTTCAGAACGTCCCATAAATCCTTGAGATCAGTTTTCTGTAAGTATTGCTTCTTAAGTGTTGGATGGATGTGACACCTCAAAAACATGAGGGTTTGAGCTTTGATTCCCTCACTAGGCTAACCACGTTAGGATCGATAGGTGGGAAGATGGTGTTGGTGTATCTCCTTCTGATGAAGGTATTATCTACATTAGAGACCCAATGATGATACTTTATTCCTTTCAGACCAAGGATGCCAAACTCTGGCCTAGCTGGCCCAGTCATCTATAAATAGACAAGGGAGATCATTATTATTGAAACGACGATCATTAATATCAAGTTTATAGAATAAGAATGTGGGCCAAGATGTATGGCCACAAAAATCGATACTCAATAATTGGCGACTTCACACCGCACCTAGAAATCGTGATAAACAATCACTTAAAATCGACTTCCATTTTTTTTTTGTATAACCATAACTTTCCCAGGACCGTCACTAAGCAAACTTTTTGATCAAAAGGCTGATGAAATCCATTTCTCACATAATTATAATCCTAATCTCAATGGTGTTGCAGAAATTTAGTTTTTCAATATCCTAGTTTGAGTCAAGATTGAAATATTTACCACGAGCAGTTCACAAACAGGTGAAGCTACGAGAGCGGTTCAATAACGTTCATCTGAAGCGGGATTTAGGTAATCGAGCAATATTGACGATTGGAGGAAATGTCACAGGAAATGCATGAGATGTTTCATAGGAGGACGCTGACAATCAGAGGACGCTGACAATCAGAGGAGATAGTGGCGACAGTAGTGGTGAGGAAGGTCAACGGTGGAGTTAGGTGTTTAGAGTTTTAGAATTTTTCTTTTTCTCTGTAGTGATGGCTGACTATCAACTCAAATGTTGCTGATAACATAGTGAAGGATATAGTGAAAGGACCCAACCCCGATTTAGTTGCCTAAACCGGAATCGAAATCCTTCGAAAACACGAACCAACAAAAACCAACAAAATTTCGGCAGAGTTTCGTTACTAACGTGGAATTACCATTACCTGCACGCGGAAAATACACTTCATCCTATGCCACAAAAATCAAACCGTGGGCACCAATTCCATCCGGATTTCTCAATATATCAACAGTAAAGTAAAACAATAAATATATCTGTACTTTACTGAAATCCGGTGTAAAATCATATAGTATATACAACAGAATACTCAGAGCGACCTCTAATGTATAATCATATAAGTATACCACAGTAGGTAGAACAATAAACCTACTGGAAGAAACAAGGTAGCTCGAGCACTATGCCTCCAACCACGACGTGCGACACCAGAGTCCGAACTGCAAACTAGGCACGAAAACCGAAAAGCCCAGGGGAAAGACATGAAAATCGTTAGAGTGAGTGGACGAAAATAAATGTCTTTCACCAAGTAATATATATTATAAAAACATATGCGAGTCCAAATGAATAAATATAATAAAATACGCGAGGTAAACTCATACTCCTCCAGCGTACAGAGCATGCAAGTAAAAATCCCACCGGGTCACTCATGGACACGTCCGTGCTAGTACAGTCTGAATCACGGGATCCCAGACCCACACATGATTCTAGCCAGAAAGGCCTCAGGTCAGAGGTCTGCCTCCCCCCAGTAAAGGCCTCGGGTTAGGAGTCACAGCCTCCCCCGGTACACATCCTTGGGGATCATCCGGGATGCGAGTGTATCGATACAACAACATATACAAACTGTACTCTGTGTAAACCAAATCATAAACAGTTCGATGCAAATGCAATAAACAGCATATAAATGCATATACGTAATGTATAATGATATAAGCATAATCATCTAACACATGCTCGTATAAATCGTAATCTCGTACGCATGCTCAAGTTCGAAAATCGTATAAAAAAACTCGCAATCAATCCGTGAAAAGAAATTGTCCACTCACAGACTAGCGTAACACAGTTCGCGTTAACCCGTGATCCGGCGGAAAGTCCCTCGCCAAACAAATGATCACGAACCCCTGAATAATCACAAAATCCATTTCTCAAAATCATAACTCGACAATTCAAATCAAATCACGAGAAACCACTGTTCTCGGAAACACGTAATTCAATGTCGACGAATCGTCGAAAATCTGATATTTACACTTCAATACCTCGCTGTACTTTCAGACGCTCAATTCGAAAAACGAACCTCCCCACTGCGATCGGGGCGCGATTTCGAGTGAAATGACATGCAACTTGTCGAAAATCCCAAAAAGTCAAACTTTGACCGTTGACCGCCGCCACCAAACTAAAATTTTCCCGGTGGAGCCACCACAATTCCATGCAAAATCACCCACTGAGCAACTTTCACAACTGCATCGAAGGCCAATTCTCACTATAACCATGTTAATTTCATGAAAAACCGAATGTTCACACAAATTTCAATTCCAAAATTCTCCATACACAAGCAAAATTAGATCACCATACCTATATGGTTAGAATCATAGAGAGGAGAGCTTCAAAGCCCACTACAAATTGTAGCTCAATTTGGTCAAAATCGAAATCAACCAAAACCCCAAGTTTCTTCAATTCTTTGGTCGAAATTTCTCCCTCCTCCGGTGTCCCACGCCGTGAGAGGAGGCCGGAATCATCACGAGGCAACTCGGCCGAGTCGAACGGGCCAAGGGCCGTGCCCGGAGGTGGCCGGACGGGCTCGCCGCCGTGGAACACCGTGGCTGCCGTCGAGAACTTCCTCTCCCACCGAGTTGACTCGGTCAACACCATAAATGTCATATGTTGACTTTCCTAAACAGGTAACCCTCCTATTTATAGACCTTCCACTTTTGGAAACTTCCAATTACACATTTCGGTAAACTTTAAACACCCGTAACTCTCGCGTCGTAACTCTGATTCCAATAATTCTCGCGGCAACAAACTCGACTCGACATATTCTTCAATTATCACCTGAAGTCAAACACATCGACAAACCCGATAAAAAGTCAACTGTTCAACCCAAACACATACATAACCGACTAAATAATCAACAATCGGAAATATTCATAACTTAATCTTCGTACCTCGGAATAATCCTCCAGAAGTTCCCACGAGCTCAAAATTAAATTCTCAACAACTTCCGTGAAGAAGCCGAAACCAAATTCTCGCCCGAAAATTTAGTCGCTAAAAGAGCCACCAATTTAACCCGTTTCAGTCGAAACTTCAAATATTCATAATTTATTCCTCGGTCGTCCAAATAACAATCCGGAACTACCCACGAACTCAAAATTACACGTACAACGACTCTCAAGAAGAGACCCAGCTCCAATTCTCAACCAATAATTAAGTCGTTAACAAATCTGGCAATTCAAACACTGTCGTAACTCTGCGACTACGCGCAAGCTCGTAGATCAAGCTGATTTCTCTTACTGATTCTGTTCCGGGTCGTCACATATAGACTACATAATGAATAACTGAATCACTTGTTACTTTATTAATTGATAATAAGGCCTTATATACAGACACTATAATCAATGTCCCTGATGAGTCATGGATTCTTATATTCTCTATTCTGATCGAATTAGGACAAGACACACACGTGAAGATACAAAATATAATTTCCTTAAACAATTTCATATTTTTGTAAGCACATTCTTTTGACTTCATCAATATCAAAAATTGAATTGAATGGTATATTTTGAGACACTAAATGATGTATTGGTAGGATTTGCTGATGTCGGATACCTCTCTGACCCGCATAAAGGATGTTCTCAAAATTTTTATGTTTTCACCATTGGGAACACGAGAATTTCTTTGAGATCTACAAAGTAAACCATTGTTACTACTTCCTCGAATCACTATGAGATCATAACTCTTCTTGAAGTTGTTAAAGAGTGTGTCTGACTTATGTCAATAATACACCATATCTGAGGGTCTAGTGGACTAATATCAACATCAATTACAACTACAACTACACCAACCTACATCTTTGAGGATAATGCAACTTGCACTGAGCAGATGAGGTTGGATTCATTAAGAGTGACAACAGTGGCCAAACGTAGTTGGGGCAGGAGAGGGTTGTGCCCCCCCCCCCCCCCCCCGGTAGTACTCGAGAAGTTCCGCCATTTGGTGATAATACGAAACACATTTCACCAAAGTTCTTCTATAATCAGCAACATCAACAGTTTTTAAATATCCATGTGAATAAGATTTATTATAAGGATAATGTTGTAGACTTTTTCATCAAGTCACTTCATAAATCTACTTTTGAGAAACATATGAGATGCATTGGTATGCGACGCTTATCTGAACTCTAATATTGAGTTTGCAATCAGGGGAGTCATTTTGGTAGACATCAAAGGGACTACGTCACATGGTAGTATCATTTGTAGTTGATGCGTTGTATTCTTTTTCCTTTCGACCAAGTCTTTGTTTTGTCCATGAGGTTTTTGTTTACTTGACAAAGTTTTTAGTGAGACGACAAGTTATGCATCATACATTAGGATCTTGACACAATGGAAGTATGTAAGAAAATTATATTTCGTATCTTCTGATGTGTCTTGTCCTAAATAGACTAGAATAAAGATTCTAGGAATCCCTGATTGATCGGAACATTGGTTGTAATTGATTGTAATACGTGTATATAAGACTTCTTATTAATGAATAAAGATACAATTTCAGTCTACAATTATTGCATATCATTCTACACATCCTAGTTTTACAAATAAATGTCTCATTTTTTTTCTTCCGACCCTTTGTTATATATACACAGAAATATTTATTTTTTAAAAAGATTGAGGACAAACGTGAAATTCTCATTTTATTAAGAAGATAGCAGAACTTAAAACCTAAATTTGGAGGTTGGCAGATCAATTAACATCGATTGTATAGTGCAAATGATGGTGGGTCTTACAACTCTGCTTTTAATAATTCATAACACCAAATATCTTTCTCGTTTAAGTTGTAATTCCTATAAGAAACACATCTCTATTAATTAAACCAGAAGAAGCTTTTGAAGTTACCTAGTTGAAGAGAAGTTAATGTCAAATATTGGTAGTTCTATCAAATACCGAGTTAATTATTTAGAATAAATGATTAATTTAATTATAAAAAGACAAAACATGTCCAATACGAAAGAAAAAAAAACTTAATTTTTCCAATAAATACACACGTATCGCGTGTGTCATTTTCTAGTATCGTTAAATGAATATTGATAACTACACTGTATCTATAAGAAGTAGTACAGAACCACATACCTCAGGTCTCGCATCGACAAATGCGTAACCACTTCACGTCCAGGACAACCATTTGTTCATCTTCGCAACGATCATAAAATAATACAATTCACAATTTTCTAGACTCATGTTCACAATTAACTATCTAACACAAGATGCAACGAAAACAAAGTCCGAGAATTGAATTGTGCTCTGATACCATTTGTGACGACCCGAACCTTGTCGAAAATCGATAAAATGAATAAAATAATAAAATAATCAGATAAATCGAGGAAGTACTCGATACAAACAATTTCGACTAACCCAGTCGAATAATACATTCGATAACTTGTTAAGACGAGACAGTTGTAACGATAAAAGACAATTCTAGTTTCTCCGTCGCGCGCACCGCCACCAGTGGCAACCTCGTACCACCGCCCACCCACTGGGACGACGAACCCTAAACGGCAGAATAACCTCACAATTGTGTTCGAATCTCTGATACAAACCTAACAACATATAACTCGACACATTTCAGAAAGATATTTTTCAGTCAGAAATGTCGGCCACGCGCCGCCACAGACGGCGGCGCATGCCGCCCACGCGCCACCAATGACGACCACTGTCGGCGCCGTCGAATGACACATCGTTGGAAAGCTCTAAACAAGCCTAATAACTTTGTCCAAAAGACCTATGCCAGATTCCGGGGCATTTGGCCAAAATTGGCTCCGAAAGCTCACGACAGGAGAATAGTTTCCGGCGGAAATCTCCACCATCAAGCCACTTCGAAGATCGAGGGTAGTGTCAAACGACTCACAATGAGGTGGGGAGCAAAACCCCTCTCACCCTGCCGCCGAATAACACCGGCTCCACCGTCGACAGCGGAGGCCGAAATGAACCAATTCGGAATCGATCAATTCCGACTCCAAATAGTTGCAAAACCTACATAAACAATTAATACAAGCTAATACAAACCATATAGAGGTTCTCATGACCTTGATTGTACCTGAAATCGGCCGAAAAACCACGTCGGCGTCTGCGAGCCAAAACCACCCGAAACCCTAAAATTTCTTCAGCTTAAATCTTTTGTCTTCAGCCAAATCGTCGCTGGTCGAGCCCAGGCATGGTTCAGGGATGTCGAGCCGCTTCGAGCCCATTACATCTCGAGGGCGGAGGTGGCCAGACAGCATGGCACCGTCGGCACCGCCTCACACCGCCTCGGTCTCTTTCTCTTTCCACGGGGAGAGCAGGTTGACCAAGGTCAATCCTCCTCCGAATAGTGTTCCTTTCCAAAGAGGAAACCTCCTCCTTAAATACCATTTCCAAATATGGTAATACGGTAAATAATTTACGACAAACTTCTGTCGTTAATAACTTTCTCGTCGCAACTCCGAATTCGACGATTCTTACGTCCATGAACTCGTATTGAAAGATTCTATGAAATTCACCAAAAGTCAACCAACTTCGAAAATTCAATAAAAAGTCAAACCGAGACACCTCGGTACTTACCGACAGTAAAAAAAATCTTTTACCGCGATCACTAAATCGAACTCAAATTATTCTTTAATAATATAAAAAAATCGGGATGTCACAATATGCATTATTGATTAGTATTTTGTTACGCCAGAGGTTTTAATTTATCAGGCCGGATAATCCGATGGAACTATGTACTACAATCATGATAGTTACATAAATGTACAACGTATTTACGTTTAATTGAACCAATACTTAGTTTTATTGTTATATTTTCGATGTATTTATTAATATTTATTTGTTTTGATACCTTGTTTTTTTCTAAAACAAGAAAAAAAGGAATTAATCGAAGCTTTCTTATTGCTATAAAGATTTAATAGATGGGCTAGTTGAAGGAGGAGTCTATATACTTGATGGAAAGCACGTGGGATTGATGGTTTAGGTTAATTACCTGGTCCATGTCAAGATAGAGGAAGATACAGAAGAGGAGTGCGACTTGGAAAGAGAACTAGTCGGCATTGGATGCAGAGAAACAGCAAAAACAAGGAACAAGTCGGCGGCCTTATTCTTTCGTCTTGTTTGTAATGGGTTATTTTGATTCAATTTTCTACTTCATGAGTAACCAAACTCTCTTGTTAGAGGTTAATCGAAGTCTTAGATATGTTTCCATTTTGAACTCCTTATGATTTATATAATTTTGAATGAGAATTTCTTCACAATGAAATCATTGATGACTTCTTTCATATGTCTCTTTGGTGGTCAACTTAGTTGCATGTGTTAAAGTCTATTGTCTTGAATATATATGCGAGTATTAACATTGGTGTGTATTCTAAAGAGACAAAAACAACACTAATAGTTAAGTGAAGATTTTCCTAGGTGATGTAGAAGCACTTACTAGTACACTACAAGAAAACAGCACTTAGACCACGGAAACGTAATTCTTCCGTGGTCCAAGTGACACTTGGACGACGGAGACTTCTCCATCGTCCAAGTAACACCTGGACGACGGAGAATACCATCTCCGACTTCCAGGTGATCACCTGGAGGACGGAGAAGTCTCCGAGGTCCAGGTGGTCACCTGGACGACGGAGCTAGTATTCTCCGTCGTCCAGGTGATCACCTGGACAACGGACCGACACGCCGTGGTCCGAGTAACTTCCACTTAGACGACGTACCGACACCTCCGTCGTCTGAGTGGAGCATTATATAAGCCCGATGCCAAACTCTCTTCATTCCATCCGATCCTCTGTCCCGCGGGAAATTTTAAAGATCGAAGAAGAATGAGAAGGGAGAAGGAGAAGGATCAGGATCAGGGATCTCCGCTGACTAGCTAGCTAGCTAGCTTAATTAACTGATATCGAGAAGGCCAGCAGGTATGTACGCAGTTAAAATTTGCTTAATATATATTTAGTGAAAACGTACATACATGCATGGATGTTAGCTATATATATAGATTAAATTACGTACGTAATTGATGGATCGATGTAGATCGAGTACGTATAATTAAGCTCAAATTAATGGACTAATATATATATATATATGTAATAATTAATTAATTACAATATTTTGTAGCAGTATGGACAAAAGTTGGATGAAGTTGAAGAATAGATGTGATGTCCGGTATATGGATGGAATTAGCGAATTTGTGAATTTTGCGATAGAACATGGTCAGGGAAAGAAGCGTTTCAGGTGTCCGTGCCAGAAATGTCTTAATTGTCAGTATGTGGAGGTTAATGTTATGGTGCAACACCTGTACGAAAACATGGAGCGAGCATGGTGAAGCAGTAGAGTTCAGCGCATCAGACTTCAGCTCAGGGTACAGTTACCAAGGTGCTTCATCCAGCGGCAGTGGTGCCAGACCCCCAGCTTGCAACTCAACTGCAGATTTGGTCCATGATGCGTTTCCGGGATGTAGTCATGGTGGACACCAACACCAAGACGGAGGTTACAGTACCACTAATGAGCATGATGACACATTCCCCGCTGCTAGGTTGACCACTGACACCAGTGAGATGGATAAGTACATCCGGATGCTACTTGAAGCGCAGACCCCGGTGTTCCCTGGATGTCGAGAGAATGTGTTGCAATATGTGATGGAGCAAATGAAGATAAAAGTGAAGCACAAAATGTCAGTGAGTGCTTTTGACGAAATTCAGGAACAAATATGTAAGTTGCTTCCTGATGATCACAATCTTCCTAAATCTCATTATAAGGTTAGAAATATCTTGAGCAGCCTTGGCCTAAAGTACAGGATAATTGACGCATGTCCGAATGATTGTGTGCTATTTTACAAAGAGTATAAAGATTTGGACTATTGTCCCGTATGTGGCCAGTGCAGATTCCAGGTGAATAGGAAGAGTTCGAAAAAGAGAATTCCTGTGAAAGTTGTTCGATATTTTCCCTTGATTCCCAGATTGCAGCGCCTGTACATGTCTCTACACACAGTAGAGGCGATGCGATGGTACGCAGAAAAGCGAATAGATGACGATGTCCTGCGACATGCCGCGGATGGGGAGGGTTTCAAACATTTCGACAGAGAATTTGGAGACTTTGCTGCAGAGGTTAGAAATGTTACACTCGGCCTATCTACAGACGGATTCAATCCTTGGGGAAGTAATAGCTCCGCCGTCAGCACTTGGCCAGTTATTCTGATGCCGTACAACTTGCCCCCGTGGATGTGCATGAACAAGGAATTTAATTTCCTTACTGTACTAATTCCAGGTCCTAAATCTCCAGGGAAATGCTTAGATGTCTATCTCAGACCTTTGATCGACGAGCTGAAAATGTTGTGGGAAAGTGGAGTCCCAACTTATGACAAATTCACTGACACGATGTTCACGATGAGGGCTGATGTAATGTGGACGATCAGCGATTTTCCAGCATATGGGATGTTGGCAGCCTGCAGGACAAAATGATATAATGGATGTCCTATATGTTTGGACGACGTGAACTCTAGTTGGCACGCGGGTAATGTGTGTTACTTGGGTCACCGTAGATGGCTTCCTCACGACCAGCCGTGGCGACAGAATGAAGCTCATTTCGACGGGACGGTAGAGAACAATCCTAAACCCCGTAGTTGGTCGGGCGAAGAGATTTTAGAGAGGTTGAGCTATTTCGACTTTGGTGTGTTGACCAATGACGCGGATGTAAAGAAATGCAATCCAATTCCTCCACATGATCTGAGCTATTGGGATCACAAGAGTATATTCTTTGAACTCCCTTACTGGTCGAAGTTGAAGCTGAGGAACAACTTGGACGCAATGCACATAGAAAAGAATGTGTGCGACAGCGTGGTGGGAACAATTCTCGGTATTAAGTTCAAGACTAAAGATACTCCCAAAGCGTGCAAAGATTTGTAATCAATGAATCTACGTCGTCCCTTGTGGTTGAGGAGGGATAGGAAATGAGTGTACAACAAGATGCCAGCTGCACCTTACACAGTGAAGCCGACGCTTAGACGTTCTGTATTTCAATGGTTTAAGGGCGTTCGTTATCCGGCTACGTATGCAGCTACTATAACTGGAGCAGTGGAAGAGGTGCAACACAAGTTTGTTGGTGCAGCGACACATGACTATCACGTTATGCAAAACTATCAAAACATTAGCAACATCTGCAACACAATGATCCATAGGTAGAAGGCTAAAAGTCAAAAATCAAATTAAGAGTTTTCCCTAGATAAACTAAACTAAACCAAAAAATCACATTCAGAGAAGGCAAAAAATTAGCAAACCCAATACCCAATCTTCTCAAAAGTGCAAATCCAAATGAATAAGAACTATGATGTGGCTATGATGAATATTACGTATTAACTACTAACCCAATTTAATAGTTGTACATGTCTGTCTGAGAATCATAAGCTATTTAGATGTCACTCATACCAATACACCTTTGTAGGTAACCTAAAGGCTAAAACATTCTATTTTACCAAAATCATTATGTTTAACCCAAAGCAAAACAACAACAGAACCATCTAAAGAGATACGTAATATGAAAACAATGGTTCCAATGATCGGATAGAACTCATGTGGATTTTGAATTCGATAATCCCAAATTGAATCGATGGGGAACAAAATGAGGGCCTGAAATTAATCGCAATAGAAGATAACCATTAGAAGAAGAGAGTACCTTTCGAAATCAGAGAATGGGTTCCCATGAGATGCATAGGGTTTTCTTTGATCTTCGATCAAAGACGGTGAATTGAGGAGAGCAATCCCGCGGGAAAGTTAGTGAAGACGAAGGAAGTGAGATAAATGCCAAGGTCCAAAAATCGGAGTAAAGGAGATTGAATTGAAGGAGGACTTAGCATGAATTACCAAAGGAGAATGATTGATTTATCATGATTCTGACAGGACCGAAGAAAAAAGATGAAGATCGGAAAGAAGGGGAAAAAAAAAAACCACGGCAGTAGAGACTGAAGAAGAGATGAGTAGTTGACGGTGACAAAAATCGTAATTATGTCAAAAAGGTTAGATAAAAAAGAAAATTTAATGTTCTTAAGAACAGTAACCCCCCGCCATTTCGTATAGATATAATTAACACAGAAATGCACAAGGAGTACAGCTTTCCTCTCAATTGTCTCTCTCTCCATATCAGATCGAAGATATTCTTTCTTCCAATAACACAGAGGCTGCAACTATGGAGTTTACACGGGTTCTCTTCCTCTCTCTAGAAATCTTTGCTGGTAAACCGATCTGCAACTATGGAGTTTCCTCACACTCACATGGATTGTCGTCTTCAATTGGGAGCGCATCTAGGCTGGGACGTTCCTCGTTCCCCAAAGGTATCATCTTTTTCCCGAAAGCTCATTAGCTCTGATTCGATTTTCTTGTGGGCTTTTTTGTATCACAGTTTCGAAAGGCTAGGTCTTGGATCTAGAAGCTCTTGTTTTTGCTTCTCGAGGTTATGCTCTTGCTGAAGGTGAGTATTTGTTATATTATCCTTTAAGCTGGATTTGGGACTGGAGTTATCAGTTGGGATTCATTCAATTTAATGATAGTGTACTTGTTGCCTCCATAGTTTGATAGGTTTTTCTTCTTTTTTCAGCCAGGTACGCAGTTGCATGCCCAACAGACTCGTCAAACAAATGGCAGACTCAAAATCAAAGGTTAAGGGTCTATGTCTATTTTCACATGGATCTGCACCCAGCATGTCTTCCATGAAATTTTGACTGACATTGGAGTGAAAGAGGAAGATCTCAATCTCATTGGAAGGAAAGCTAGCAAAGTTTCTCGAGAATGGACGAAGAAGTCCTGGCCGAGAATCACCAAGTCGCTCGGCATCTCAATTCAAGAAGCGAGCTTCAATTGTCGCCGGCAACGTCGCTGGATCACTGCCGTGAATTTGTTTTGGTTTTTTGCGGAATTTTTTTTTAATTATGTTGAAGCAGACACACAGATTTCTGTGTATAGTCGGGACCCACTATAATGCATCCCCACGGATCTGGAGTCGAGTTGGGTGTTCTGATTCACAAAGTTTCTGTTCGGTATGAAAATCCAACAGCAACACTTACATTGCTTACAAAATTCGCATCCGTGATTGTAATCGATAATAATTTTTTTCATACGAAATACTGTATGTACTATACATTTGTACACAGATTGGTGTATGTAGTGCGTGAAATTCACACAGAGTCTGAGCTGTGTGCTATGGGCTGTTACATGGAAATACGACAAAATTTGTCATCGAACATGATGTACTTGACCATAGGACTGAGCAGTATAGAAGCAGCGACATATCACCTGTCAAGATAGTGCATAATTACAACCTCTTAATAGGACGGAGTCACGATGTCTAAAAATGTGTATGTTTTTCGATCAATCAGTAACCAAAGCCTCTTATATGAGTTACATGACTTATATCTACGTACTCCAAAACAGTGTTTGATCTTCCAATCATTAATCCAACTCATCACACAGCACACTAGAATTTTCCCACGCAAACTTGTCCTCGAGTACTAGTAATTCATGTACCTCAAGTATTGTTGTCGATCGAAGCCAAGAACCGTCGCTTCACGTACAAGCAAGCAAGAGAGCTCCACGAAACTTTGCCATGTATGTTTTTGACTCCCACCAACGTTCCTCTCCTATTAAGATATCAGTGAACGCAAAGCTAGCTAGGAAGAGAACTCGTTGTTTAATTTAGTGATCGAGACAGGCTACTGCTTTTCCAAAAACATTTACTGAGGCTAGCATGCATGCAAGCAACCACACGTACGTGTTGCACACCATTCAAGTAAAGCAGAGAAGTTTCGTCATTCGTCTTGTTTAGACTTTAGATTATTAGGTATAGCAATTAATAGTTGTTTGAAGGATATACTATTTTACGTTCATGCATCCACAAACTCCTACAAGGTTTAAAGTGACAAGTGATGACTGCGTAATCACCGACTACACAACCATCGTTGCCCTGATCATCAGTACCTTACGTAAAATATCTGCACACTCACATGTAAACATACACAACCTCCACTTTGATTCATGATTATGTGAAGTTATGGGAGAAAGTCAAAATGTATCTCGAATAGAAGCTAAAATTTCGTAAAATAAAACAGAGTTTCCAACTGATCGATACACTTATTTACCGATCAACTATGAAAGTCTCGAGTCTCGACATATAATCTCACAGATTTGTTTCCTTCACATCTGATCCACCAGCTTCATGCACCGACTCTTTGGGCTGGCTCGTAGAGAAACCAAGGCGGAAAACCACGGCTTTCATCAGAGTTTTATACCAACGTGGTGGCGAGGCATCCTTTTCAAATATGCCAGATCCATAAGTAGATCTGTAAGTCCTTACAAGGAGTGGAAACTGTGCCCATACAAACGAGCCGATCGGGACACTTGCAAGAATCATCGCCGGAGTGACGATCCACGAGTATTTTCCGCGGAGCATGATGACCAAGGCATAAGAAAATGATATCATCATGGTGGCAATAGAGAGAAAAAGTGTGAAAAGACCGAAGATCATCTTATTCGGTAATGATGTGAGGTAATCGTCTTCTGCATAACCCGATGTGAGGAGTCCCAAAAAAGTAATGACAGAAGTAGTTGAAGACACCGGCGATAGAGTGTCTAAAACTATAAAAATAATAAACTTGCTGTCGCCTATGAACATGGGGATGCCGTATCGCTTTTGTTGCCACCAAGAACTGTGAATGCTGCAGCAAACATCGTTGTGACAATGAGAGAATCTACAACCGTACAAGCAATTGCTGTAGCTTTAATAACCTTCATGGAATTCAGCATATCCAACAAAATACACTTCAGCGCATGGATCAAGCTTGGCTCACAACTGTTTATTGATGTGAACATACACAGTGTACCCAAAAACTCTTTCAACAGTGTATGCAACTTCTAATGAGGATTCTGGAACTCAATCACACGAGAAGGTGTGTGATTGATCAAGTATGCAGCAGAACACACGGCTTCTCCCCATAAATTCTGAGGGATGTTCATACCAAACAATGAAGCACGGACGACTTTCATCAATTGTCGATTCTTTCTTTCAACTAATCCATTCTGTTGAAGAGTGTAGGTAATGGAAGTTTGGTGCCTAATCTCATGAATGCCCAAGTAGGCTGACATGTCACCATTCACATATTCTCCACCATTGTCAGATTGAAGAACTCGGATCTATTGTTGGTACTGAGTTGCTACCATCTTATAGAATTCATTAAATCGGGCATATACTTCACTTTTACACTTCATCAAGGAGACCCAAGTCATTCTGGTACATTCATCAATAAAAATCACAAAGTAACGAAATCCAGAACACGAAGAAGTTCTCGCAGGACCCCAAACATCAGAATGAATTTCATGTAGGGAACAAAACATTTATTCAAACTTGGAGAATAAGTAATAGATGGCTCTTGGCCAGTTTACAAATATCACACTTAAAATCTGATTCTTCAACGACCGAAAACAACTAAGGTTGTAACTTCCTAAGACATCCAAAATTCAAATGGCATAAGTGACGATGCCATAACCACACCGCTTCTTTAGCTTTATTCAGACTGCTGGTACCGTTTGCTTGACTGATCTACTTGTGTCCAGGGCTTCATTTCATAGCTCTAGCACAACAACTGTCCAAACAAAAGTAATGATTGAGAAAACAGGCCTAGAATGTTCTGAAAGAAAGAAAAACGAGAGAAACTTACAGTCTGAGTCTGAGGTGATCCAATTCCCTTTCTTAGGTTGCCATTGATCTGAGCCTTGGAGATTTGTTGAATTCAAGGATTGAATGTTGATTATCTGATCATTCTTCAATGAAGATGCCACTGAAACTGCTGAGTAGGCAGAGGAAGTTGTGGAGCAACTTTCCAGGTCCCATCTAAAGCTGATCTTTGGGGATTCATTGCTTAACTGATCATCATCTGGTACTGGTTTCAGAGTTCCACGGTTGCGAAATTGCAGGACCTGAATGGATCACCACATGCTCTTAGTCCCAACGTACATAATGAAACTAAAACATAATGTTTCAGATTAAAATATTGGTAATGTCTAGAACATGGCATTAGTTTGTTGCTACATTTGTGCATGTCAGTATAAGATAACATTAACAATCTACAGATCAAACTAAACTATTTACCATCCTACCTTTCGGCCGATGTATTTTCCTCCCTTCTCAGCTGATTTTGCGGCGGCGGCCCATCTTATTAGCTCCTTCATTCTTGATAATGTCTTAGTTTTATCCCCCTTGATCCTTTCTTTCTTATTTTCTGATGCTCCATGTTGGTCACGACTTGCGTTAGTCGAGGTTGATAAAGTCGAGTCACTTACTGGTAAAACCTTGCTGCCCACATTAGCCGAATCCACCTTGCTGCCTACATTAACTGAATTCACCTTGTTACTATTTTCAAGACTTCTAGCAATATCTTCTTTCTTCATTTTCATGGATTGAGTCCAATACTGTTGTTTCTGCCTTCTATTTATGCTATCAAGTCTCCTCAAATGAACAGTACTATAAAAACAAGCTTGTGCTATATCCTTTCTACACAGAAATGCAAACGGCTTGAACTTCTTAGTTCTGAAACTTTTTTCTTCAAAATCTTCTGTTTTTCGATACACACCAACACCCCCACGCTTAAAGACAATGATGTAGTTTGGCTTAGCTTCTTGATCTGAAATGAAAAAATGAACAAAAAATATTAGACCAAAGATAGTATAATTGCACAGAATGGGTTACTAAAAACCAAGTTTTTCTCACCATTTGTTGCTTCTTTCTTGTTGGTTGGAGTAGAAGTGTCCTCCCTTGCTTGTCCTTGAGTAACTTTAGAAAGCCACGGAAGGAACTGCTATATGTCAAAAGGCACATCAAGAAAGAACTTCAGTGTTGATTGAAATGCAGGAATGTGAATTCTTTTCTATGAATTTACACTGCTGTACCTGCATGATTAGGCCTGTACTTTATATAATGCTATGATTGTTAAGACGAGAAGCAGATGAGTTATTGGTCAAATGGACAGCAAAGAGAGATCTATTCAAGCTGTCTGGATGCTCAAGATTCCTGTCTAGTGTCTGAAACCTTTCGAAGAAGAAGACAAATGAAAAATTGAAGTGTATCTAAGGAAATGGGTAACACAACTAAGCAGTGAGTAGGGGAGATTGGTAAGTTATTCCCTGTAACATGCGCAAAATATATAAGGATGACAATGTGGTGAGTATTAACAAAAAGAGTGTATTTAAGTAAGAAACAAAATGTGTTTAGAACTTGTGGCTTTTCTTTTAGCCACACACTTGTGTACTACTGATCATCAATCCAATCGGTCCCCCTTTTCGGAACTTACCATGGAAGATCTACTTGATTATGGCAGATAAAATTTACCTTGCTGTTAAAAGGGAGTTCCAGATGTGCACCAGCAAGAATAAGCACTTATCAGATGCTTGAGACCTGTATTAACAAACTGATTAGTGAGCTGGAATATATGTTGCTGCAGAGTGGCTTCCAAGCAGAAGGACATGTTAAGGGATTATATATTCAGATTTATGCAAAACATGGAAATTAGATTAAACAAATTGGAAGTGGGAAGGGGGAGCCATGTTTCCTAACAGACTAGAAATGCAGAAGTTTTGTAAAATTTGTTATGAAGGAGGAAAAGGGTCCTCGTTTGTTATCAGATTCCTTACTATATTGAGCCAGTTAATTGGGTGGAACAAATACTAAGAAAAATGAGAAACAAAAATCATAATCACATTTCCAGGCAAGTCTCTCTCTCTCCTTCTCCCCTATAAATATTTACACTGAAAATGTGTCTCTGACTGACTGACTGTCTCAGTTAAACTAATTAATATTGAATACACATGTCGGTTGAGCATGTGGCGAAGGAGAAATTGTATGCCTGACGCTGTCGTGTGAAGTGTTGGTGCTTCATGTAGTTTTCACATGGGTGGATGCGAATAGATCATATGCAGATATGCTCTGGTAAGATGAACACAAACTATTGTTTAACAAGCTCAAGTTAAAAACTAAACCAAAAGCATAGTCTGTTGAGCTCTTATTCTGCGCATGAGCTTCACTGCCCTCTCATTTTCACTGGCTTTATTGGAGCTATAGAGACTAGTAGAGCTTTGCTTGATTCGTGGCTGCAACTTCGTTAGGCAATTCCCACTATTCTTGACCATTAAAGCCGATGATAATCGCCATTTCTAGTAAGCTGTCTCACATGGAGGGTGATGTGTCAAGCTCCTCTTGGCTTTAGATTGTGCATATGTAACTATGTCACTGATGGTGCTACTGCTGAGAATGGAATAAGTTCCGCTCATCAACCTGTCGCTGTATTCGCATTCATGTCTGGCTGAGGACTCATGGTTTTACTTTCGTCCACGTTCTGTATATCCTAGTCTTTGAAGCAGAGAGACCCCAGCTAGGGGAATGTTTGGCAAGACAACACCACCTCTTTGATTACCAGACCCAAACTGACAAACCCAACACCAGTCACATACAGGCCACAATGGTCACTCGTACTCTAGATGTGCCTTGAATAGGTCCGAGATATACAGCATAGTGAATCAGTAGCTTTCAGTTTTGGCTTATATAAATGCAAGGAAATGTATTGCAGTGAACTATGCTTTGCAAGTCAGCAGCAACATGAGAATGCTCGAACTCTTAAGCGAGAATAACATCTTTCAGCTTTTCAATCTCTCCTAGTAGGATGTAATCACTACTCACTAATATAACTGCATTGCTTAAAGTCCCTTAAACAAACATCGGGAGACTTGCACAGGAAATAACACCAAAGAAACCTTTATACACAATACTTCCAATGCAAATTTCATTGCTATGTCCATTATTCTCTATACAATTTGAACAGTGCAATCCCTAATAGACTATTTAACACACAAAGATCATTGATAATATACATAATGACCTACAAGTCCAGCATAGTATGCACAATGCATTAATCTCCATCTGCAACTGAAACAATCATAACTCGACTTGGTTGATCACCTACTTAAAAGAAAAGGCTTGAGTTGAGAAGAGACCAGTGAGTTCCTCCCAAGTGAGAGGCAGCTTCTGCGGTTACTAGAACAGTTGTGAAGACACAAATGGGGTCAGCCGAAGGTTAAATGATACAAATTTCAGTAGATATCAAGTTTCTGCCAAGAAGCAGGAAAATTTACCAGATTACAAGACACATGTTATGGTCGATCTTCATCTGACCTAGACCGTGCCAGACGCCGCCTTCTAGGGATTGAAGAGATATCTCTGGCATTCAACATAAGAATGTTCTCCTCCTCATCGTCATCATCTTCATCATCATCTTGAAGACCCAACAAATTCTCACCCCAAAGTAACCGGCGCTCAGATAAACCTCCTGCTGACCGCCGATGTCTAGTCAATGCCCTTGCCCTTGCCCTTGGTTCCCCAGCACGGTCAGCTGAGCCAATCATCTGAAACAAAAACATGGAAGACCACCACGGCCCATTGCCTTCAACATTACCATTTTCAACTCCCCCTAGTCTATCTCCATTTTCAATCACATAATCCCCAACCACAACTCCTCCTGGTATTGCTGAATGAATGGCACTAACAACATCGCCAAATTCTCTCTGGTGTTCAAGGTGTCGCCAGGCTCTTTCCCTAGATGGGTCAATGTCGGAGGGTCGGGTGGTCGGATGAACTCTCCTGGCATGCCGGCGCAACTCCTGGTAGTTACCAGAAAATGAGCATGATTCACGAGAACAACTGCGCTTTTTCAGATTTAGATACTTCCTGCAATCTTCCACAACCTCCCAGCCAAGAACAGCTCCTCGGCACAAAGGGCATTTCAAGGTCAAGTTTGATTCTGATGAATTCTCCACATCCAACTCACCGTGCTCAACTCTTTCCTGAAAGGACTCAGAATCAGCCATTCCCAGAAATCCTTCTGTTTGTGGTAAAAGTGGCATATTTAGATCTTGAATTACACGTTCTTGTGGCTGTCCAGGTAAATTAGCAGATATAGTATTGCTTTCAATCAAGTTATCACTTCCAATAGCTTCATTCAGATCTGTTCTCAGAGCCATGTTCAAGTCAGAAGTATTATGAGAACCATGATGAATTGTAGGTAAAGAACTGTCTAAAGTTGGACTCTTGCTATTATATTCCCGCAACTTTTTAAAACGGTCCAAGCAGTTTGAATGCCTGTAACTAGTATCACAAATGTAAGATCTGCAACCCTTGTCATGCGAGCTGCAAAGGAGAAGAACTGCATTATGTGGATGGTCCATGCAGATGGGGCATGAAACTGCATCCAGTTCTTTGTAAAGAGCACGATTATCTGAACAGGTATCTATTCTTCGTTTCACACCAGCCATCTTGCATAAACTGTTTAATTTACTGTGGAATTTATTAGGACGAAGATGCAATAGGGAGGGAAAATGCAGAGAACAACAATTTTCATCATATCTCATGACACGATAGATGCACATATTTTGAATGTATGCATTTCATGGTTCACAGAACACACAAATATAGAGTAGAGACTTCCTATGTTGCAAATTGTTATCATATCCTCCCTTAACCCCCTCCATTTTATATAAAGCCATGTTTGAATCACAATCAATAAAGATACAATCCAGTGCCAATCCTATATAGGTAGTTCAAAATGAAAAGGCTAATAGAGTTAGATTGATAACAACACTTAAAATAACATATTATCACTTTTTTAGTTTCTAGAACAGATGTGCGAACAAGTACCAATGACAAACAGTAGAAAATTGGATTCATACTCTAGCCACATTTTAATCCAAACATGACAAGAGGAATTCACTAAAGCACACATAAACTTACCAACTTCCCAGGACATGTCACAATAAAGGCTCTATCACGAAAGGCCTTTCAAAAAAACAAGATAGAAACAATAGAATGTGCACTTACCAAAAGGCAAAGATCTAAATAAATCCCTACTGGAGCTTGTGAATCTCTACTTGCGTTACCAACTGAACACTATTGATTCTCTAAACCACAATGCACTCTTATCCACAATGTGAAATAAATGCAGCAATCGGACAGCAATGCAGAACTTGAAGGAATTGAATTCTTGATTAAATTAACTGACAACTACTTATGCCAAAAGGTCTCCAATGAGTCTGAGACCTGCAGTCATACCACAACACAGAATTCATGTCATTCATCCAACACCTTGGTCCAATATTTACATTAATCAGCAATAAACACAAGTAATATTCATAGAAACTGCAGGTCATTTACTTGCATTGGATCCAAATATCTTTAAACTGGAATTTCAAAGAAGAGCAAATGCGCCATTGATTAAACCAAAGCCAAACATCTATGTTGCAGATTAGCCCGATTCTTAAACAAATTAACAATGATAGAAAACAATACATGCTAACAGCTACAATCCAATCATAACAAAATTCACAGCACCAACAAATTTAAAAGTCCAAAGGAATACAGCAGTGGCATTGTGACATTAGGCATTAACGAGCATAAGAAACACATCTAGGTTTTAACCAAATTCCAAAGACGAGCTATCGAAAACAAACCAAAAACATAAATAATCACAAACATAAACAATGATCCAAACATTGCAACATTAACGCTATCTACTCAAGTCACTGTAACAACCCGATCACGAATGTTTCACACGGATCTTGATTTCGAGTACCCGATCCTGTCAACTACTCAAAATCCAACGGGGGTCTAGAGCAAATTACAAGAAATTGAGCTATTCTTGATGAATATTTGTCATCCCCAGTTTCACAGATTCTGAATCTTTATCCGATTACAATCAATTACAAACCCATAGATAAACCCCCAATTGAATCCAAACCCTAACCCTAGTCCCAATTTTAAGACGTAAAATATCGAATTGAGGTGAGGAAAATTACACAAAATAAGCATCCAATGGAGCAGGGACGAAACCGAATCAAATCCCCGGCAAAACGATCTGATCAGAGCGAACCGAATTCCTGGGAAAGATCGGAGCTACTCGTTCGTCGTTGAATTGGGAATTTGTGGATTGATGAAATTTACGATAAAAATAATGATGATGAAAAATAGGTGAGGCGTTTTGTGAGGGGACGTTGGTATTTATAAGCTGATTAGGAGGCTCCTGCAACCGGCTTCCTTTTGACACGTGGCGGAAATCAGCTGGGTGTGGAACCCAATTATATTGGGCAAGGTCTCAAAAGCTCTCGTCCGGCCCAGTGCGTTAGATTCAGCCCGTTAAGGATAAGTATCGAGTCGGGTCGATAATTGATGATCCAGATTGGATTGTGTACGTATCCCCATAACCCTAGCTAGCTAAGTACATTTTCGTATGATTACAAAGTTTACAACGTATTTTGTGTCGAGAAGGGATACATACACTTGCGATCTGGATATCTATTTTAAACTTTAATTCTCTACACAAAAATGTACTTCGGATTATGTGATTACTTATTATTGCCAATATCTCGATTTTAAGTGTTTTGAGTTTTATAAAGAATGTATGATGTATCCATATCAATTATCTAATCGATTTTTAATTTTAGTTCTTCAATTGATTTGCAAGTTTGTTCAAGTAACTAATTGCCTCAAAATTCTGTTTTAACAATACCACAAATTCACAATAGCTGGCTAGGACAGGCATGTACCGAAAGATCGAGTCTCTTATACCACAAGGAAGTGGAAGAAATTTTAAAAGGTGCAAAATATACGGAAAAGTCAATACCATTTGTTACTTAAAAGATATGAATTTGAGTTTTTCTATTGGGATCGCTTTGTTTGCTATTTGAACCTCTTTAACAATTTTGAATCATGAAATTCTTATTTTGTCCATTATATTCTGTTATGCTTATTTTTAGGGGAAATTATTGGTTTATTCACTCATGTTTGACAGATAAGACGATATAGTCACTCATGTTTGATAGATATCGCTTTGGTCATCTAGGTTTTACTTTGTTATTCAGAATGATCACTTAATTTGTTCATTTTAAATGTTAAAACTATATATGTGACACACACAATCATGTTTGATATATATCGCTTTGGTCATCTATGTTTTACTTTGTTATTCAAAATGATCACTTTATTCATTTTAAATGTTAAAAACTATATATGTGACACACACATGCTTTACTTAAATTGATATTATTTTCATTGTCAAGCTAATAAACATACTTATATGTACTTTACAAATAAATAAATATGTTTTTTTATTGTTCAAAATAGACAAAGTGACTAATTTGAATGATAAAGTAAAACATGAGTGACTAATCTGATATTTGTCAAACATGAGTAACCAATCCATCTCAACTGTCCAACATGAGTGACCAAACCAAGAAATTTCTCTTATTTTTATCTCAACGTATGCTAGTATGCAGAGGATTAAAGCTAGTATCAGCATCCTAATATACAACAACATCAGACATTCATTTTATCTAATACAAAATCATATCAGAGAATGTGAGTTCTTCATCAATAGTGGCAAACAAGGTTTAATTGTAGAAGTTATGGAGGCCTTAAAAGACCAATCGGGGAATGGGGATCGTCATCAGACTATGAGATTGATGAAAACCATGCAATTTTATGCCAAGAAGGCAAGAACCACCTCAGATCTTATTTTCAGGCTAGCCGGAATGTAGAGCAACAGCAACTTTGGACAACCTGTTCATACTGAGCTATTCGTATTCGAATGAGACGTTGTATGGCGTCGACTACACGGAAATGATTTTGGGTCTTTCTTTGTTGATCGAACTGGAGTTTCGATCATGTGTATGAATATGATTATTCTACAGGCTTGTTGAGGTTGTTGGTCTTTCTCGGGCGAAACTTTTTTATATGTTTTTTTTTCTTGCATAGAGGGTAAATTTCAGTTTTAAAATTTTCAAAAACACAAAGAGGTCTAAAGAGAAATTTAGGAGGTGCAAATAGAAATTTTCTATGAATTTATACCGTAGAAGCATATATTCTTCAATCTATATAGCTTGACGTTTTCTTGCACCAACGTACAACTCTGCTCGATCAATCAAGTTATCTTTGGTGAATTCTCCTTTTGTATACATGTTATCAATATTTTTGGCAAATCGATGTGTGCGGTTCAACAGTTTATAGAGTTTTTGTCTTTATTAGTAAGATTTTGTGCTTTACTGTTTAAAATAAAAGACATTATCCTTAAGTGTATCTGACATCTCTAAAGTGTCCTTATGAGTAGTTTCCTATTGTTATAGTATCTATACTATTATCAAACCACGTTGTCAATTATAACTTTTTTTTAATAATTTAAACCTTTTAATATTAGTGGAAAGAAATAATTTAAGGTCATATTAGTAAATAAAAAATTACGATAAAAAAGAGATTTTATAAAAAAAGAACTGTCAATATGTAGTTATTATCCAGTTATCCTCATATAAAAAAAACTACCATGTAGATACGTTTTAGAAAGAAAAAAATCTCATAAAGAAAACTTCCATGTAGGTAGTTACTTTTTTTTGTAAATCTCTATTAATTAAGGCAGAGGGCCTTACGAAAGTTAAGGG
Organism: Geum urbanum; assembly: GCA_946800695.1. Lineage (NCBI taxonomy): Eukaryota > Viridiplantae > Streptophyta > Magnoliopsida > Rosales > Rosaceae > Geum > Geum urbanum. The sequence goes on along the minus strand of OX327002.1, from coordinate 45,738,721 downwards.
AGGAGTGCATGGTAGAACATTCAAATTTCCTGAAATTACCCTTCTCTTTCCATATGTTTGCAACCACTTTATTCTATCAATTAAGGATGGTACCGTCAACATCCAAACTGAAAGAAAAATAGAGGATTGATGGCGCGACACGTAGAAAAGTGAATGAGCAAAACCACCACCTCTCCCCCTACTTTCGCACATACTCAATTCAACGAGGAGGTTTCATTCCTGCTCTAACCCTTTCAATTCGAAACAGATGAGGTTTCATTCCTCACCCATTTCCATCGTTTTATTTTCGTCTTCTCCTTATCCTGCGACGGAGGCTTTGGACTCAACCTTCAGACCAACCTTCAGATCGGCCTTCAGATCGGCCTGCGGTGGAAGATGTCGAGTTTGGCCGCAATGGGTTTTAGTTCTGGATCTCGATTGAAATGGAAGATGTCGAGTTTGGCCGCAATGGATTTTACTTTTGACTTTCAATTGTAGTGAATTTGATTTGAGTAATGAGTGTTTGTGATAGTGTGTTGCAGGGAAGACACAATGAGTCTATCATTTTCGGATCAACCATAGCTGGTACTTGGTGGATTTGCTAGGTTACGGGTATGGCTTTGGGCAATGTACATTTTGGTATTCACTTTCGTTTTCTTGATATTGATGTTAAACATTGTTGATGAAATTGATGGTAAGTTTTTGGAAGTTGTAAGGGCCTAAAGACTTGAGATTTTGGGGTTTGATTTTGTGGGTTTATTTGTTTGTTCCATTTCAGTGAAGTAAGGATATGCTACGAAAGCACAAACAAGTAATCTCTACGAATAATTATGGTTCAAACAGTCCTATTCCATTTCTGCTTACAAACAGTCCTACTCCATTTCAAACTTCACTAAACAGATGCACTCCTAAATGGTTACGAAATATGTATACTTCTACAAATACTTATCATCCCATCAGCTTTCTTATACGTCAAAATTTTTGCATACAGGACTACACAATGGAATAGGCCGTGTAAGTTCACCGTCAAAATTTTTTTCTAAGGTAAGGTCACCCTTTCAAGTCTTATTCAATTTTTATTCTCATGTCTGTTTCTTTTTCTGCGACAATATTTGTACTGGATCAGTTGGAATTTCGTAGCAGTTGTGGCATAACCTCAGGAATACCACATCTTCATATGTCAAGACACTTGAGCGAATTTACAATTACCTTCGTCAACTGTCAATCCAGCAGTAGTCAGATTAGTAAAGTTATATTCTTTTCATCAAAGAATAAAACACACAGATCATTATACATACGAATAAGTCATTTAGTTGCAAATGACTGGTGCAATGCAGCTTTGAATATCACAAACATCTACAACGTCACTTCCAAGGGTCGAGGGTGTGAAAGGGTAAAGGTAGGTAACTAAGTCATTTAAACCAGTTTATCACTATCATAGACATTACTCTTAATCATCTTATGCTTCTGTTCTTTGATGATACAGCCTTCTGTCCTCACTTGCAGGGGCTGAAGCTGTTAAGTCGAGGATGTGAAAGGGTAAAGGTAGATAAATAAGTTATTTAAACCAGTTTATCACTATCATAGACATTACTCTGAATCATCTTATGCTTCTGTTCTTCGATGATACAGCCTTCTGTCCTCACTTGCAGGGGCTGAAGCTGTTAAGTCGAGGCTGTGAAACCGTAAAGGTAGGTAAATAAGTCATTTAAACTAGTTTATCACTATCGTAGACATTACTCTGAATCATCTTATGCTTCTGTTCTTCGATGATACAGGCTTCTGTCCTCACTTGCAGGAATTGAAGTTGTTAAGTCGAGGCTTTGAAAGGATAAAGGTAGGTGAATAAGTCATTTAAACAAGTTTATCGCTATCGTAGACATTACTCTGCATCATCTTATGCTCCTGTTCTTCGATGATACAGCCTTCTGTTCTGATGTTATAGTTAGTGATCTGTTAGGTTGGCAAACCAGGTTACTTACATGAATTCAGCCACGCCTAACATGCCACAAATTAACCATACCAAGGTGACAAACCTATAATTCAACTTTCTTATTAGCCTACTTCAAAATTGACATGAATTTCATCCAGTGACTATGTAGTTTGGCGCTCATATGCGAAACCTATGTAGTAACTATGTAGTAAAATGGTAAAGGATATATGTTTACATTTGTCTTTAGTTAGACAAAGAAGTTTACAGCATATATGCTCATTTAACTTCTTTTCCGGTGTGGTGGGACCCCTCTCAATAGTCATGTACTTATTGGCAGTTACTTATGAAGCATAATCTTCTATGAATTCAAGACCTTATCTTCTCATTCAATTTATTATGATAATTGATCTCAATTAATTGCAATGCATCTTTGAATATCACAAAAATTGCTTGCAGGTTAAGATTGTTAAGCTCATGTAATTTCTTTTGTTTTTTTTGGTGTATCAGATTTACAACGTCACTTACAGGGGTTGAAGCTGTTAAGTCTAGGTTGTGAAAGAGTAAGGTATGTAAAGGTTTAATGGGTTTAGGTCACTAGATTTATGATAAGTGTAGTTCATTACAATATCCAATGGTTTTGACGGTCCTATTCAAAAAAACTATTAGTCGGGGATAAGAGATGACCAAAGATAAAAAATAAGAGCTTTTAAAAATTTCAGGAATGAGTATGAGTGATGGATGCAGTGCAAAGTCCATACATTTTTCTACAAATATTACTGCAACCCATTGGCTCTCTCATACCACTATTTTTTTTTTTGCATAAGACCAGAATTAATGTTGTGTTTGTGGAAGATCATGGTTACTTCTTTTTTCGTGGTAAGGTCACAGTTATCGAATTGTAACAATTCTCTACTGTCGTTCTCATGTCTCTTTGTCTTCATGTGCATATTATAGGGAACAAATATGAGATTAGAGTTTCTTTCTCAGTCTAATTAACTCACCTTTTATCCTGCATTCTAAAATTTGAACTTTGGTTCCTATGCAGGTTTTACAACTTTACAACTTCAGTCTAATTAACTCACAATTGGTTCCGTTACTTAAGAGTAAAACTCTATTGCGATACTCAACTTTCCTTCCCTTGGTGCAGCTCAACCTAGTCACTAAAGAAGAGCATGACTGCTAAAGGTAGAACAAAAGTTGACCATTACATGTATCTTTTGGGTTACATACTTGAATTTCAATGTATGGAATGACATCAAATATGTATTTAACAGTGAAATGATAAGTAATGGGGTCAGGATATCTCTATTAATTCCGTTAAATGATGGAACATGTATCTTGCAATTAATTATGCTCAGTTATCAAGCTACGTTAGTTTTTCACAATTAGTTTTTCTCTGACTTTACGTAACAAAATTATAGAAAGAGCTTCAACTCTATTAATATAGAGACACACTTATATCAAAGCATCTTACCCAATATTATTGAGAGAAAATGAGGCGGTTTTATGGTTGAAAACTATTGCTTTTCTATTGTTTGTTATCTCTTTTTGTTTATATTCAACTCTAAAAATATAGAGAGTTACTTATATCAAAGTGTTTGATCCAATATTTAGAGAAAAGGAGGCGGTTTTCTGGTTGAATGAACTGGTGATTCTATTTTTTATTTTCTTTTTTTGTTTATATTTTTTTAGATATTTAAATTTCTCTTTAAAAGGTTAATTATATGACATTTAGGCGGACAAATACATAAAATGATCTTTTGAAAAAGAAAAAAAATATGTGTTCGTTTGTATAATTAAAAAAAAGTCCAAAAAAAAAGAATACGTAATACTTTCTCTATAATTATGTTCCCCTTTCAGAATCAAAGTAGTGCAATTTTATCGTTTACGGTAATTACAAAAAGAAATGACTGCTATTTTTCGGTCATAGATAAAAAAGCTTATGGATCAAGAAAATAGTTCAAGTACTCGAAGCAGTTGACACTGGCGAGAGACATGACTCCAGAACAATATCAAACTTATTTGGCAAGACGACGAGACCTTGCTCGAGAAAAACGACATGTGGTTGAATCTGTTAATGATGACCCAAATTCTTAGCCAAATAATATAAACAAACCAACCAGGGGTAATGTTGATTATGAAAGGTTTTTACACTTAGTAGTGTTCATAAATTTTCTTATATATTTACATTTTTTATTGATTATTTATTTATAGAAAGAGTGCACTTAACTCACATTAGGCAAAGAGCACGTTCAGAAGGAATACAGATAAATTATGGTAATCAAGTACAACCCATTACGAATGATACAAACGAAGAGGTTTCAGGTACGACATCATTTTACTTTATATATGAGATGTAATTAAGCATTAAATAATCTCTGTTTTGAAAAATATTGGCCAAACACTACAGTTGAATAATAACAAGAAGTTTGTCTATTAAAGTACCATATTTCTTTATTATAAATCAGAAAATTCCGATACTACAAGGATTATTGCAACGAAGCAAAATTTGGTTATTGATGAAGAAGTTAACGATAATAGGAACATGCTTATTGGTGAAATGCAATGTCAAGTCCGGCCTGTGCCACGAACAAGGAGAGCAAGGATAAGGTCCAATGATGCAAGAAATTTTCATGAGAAAATGGGAGTACCAATATGTTAATTGCCACAATCGAGAACATGCCCCAAGTGCAATGCGCAATTGTTTTATAAAGAAACATCAAGTTTGTGTTGTTTGAACGGGGGAATTTGTTTGCCTCTAATTCAATGTCCCCAAGAAATACTTGACTTATTCTGTGACCAAACAACAATGGGAAAGAGATTCAGACAAAACATTCGTGCATACAATAATTTTTTTCATTCACCTCAATGGTCGTTCATGTTAATGAGAGAATTAACGTTCGATCACATTACACCTTTCGTGTTCAGGGTTCTATATACCATAAGATTGGTGGCCTTTAGCCGATTGATGGGAGAAGACCACGATATCTACAAACTTATATATACGATACTGACCATGAACTTGAGAATAGATTGTTAGAAAGTAGTGTTTTAGAGAGGGAAACAATGATACAACATATCTTGAACCAATATAACCCATATGTTTATACACTACGAAGTCTTGGACAACGTCGAGACTTGCCTAATTGCAGATTGATCTTAAGAGAACAACCTTCTGATCGTCGTCAGTATAACTTACCATCAGCATCTCAGGTTGCTGTTGTTATAGTAGAAGGGGACAATATAAATCCAAATGGAAGAGACTTCTTGATTCAAACCGCTTCTGGACAACTTCGAAATATACAAGACTCTATGAGATATTATGATCCTATACAGTATCCATTACTATTACCGTTTGGGTCATATGGATATGATATTAACACTACAGACAATAATGAAAAGTCTATGAGTTGTTGTGACTATTACTCACGTGTTACAGGTTAGTGTCTATTATTTCTTCTTTTCCTTCATAACATAGCCAACATGCCTTAAAACATAGTTAACAGTCTAAATTTTGTAGATACGCCAAGATCATGACAATCTTTTACATCGAGGTGGACGTCTCTTGCAACAATATGCAGTAGATAATTATGTAAAGATTGAGTCACAAAAACTTAAATATTTTCGGCTGAACCAAGATAAGTTTCGGGGAGAGGCCCTTCAGGGACTTCAAGACTCTCTACATGCAGGAGAAAACAATGCAGGTGTGAATGCATATTATCATTAAACTTAAAATTATATAACTCCATGTAGTAATCAAAATTTATCAAATAGCCAACTCACCATTGTAATATAAAAAAATTCAAGTAATGTCTGTAAGGGAATCTTTTTGCCATCTTTATTTATTGGAAGCCCGCGTGACATGTATCAACGGTATCAGGATTCTATGGCTTTGGTTCAAAAATATGGAAGACCAGATCTTTTTATCACCATGACTTGCAATCTTAATTGGAAAGAAGTGAGAGATAGACTACTCCCTGGTTAAACACCCCAAGAACGGCCAGATTTAGTCACACGAGTGTTCCATGCGAAACTTGAACATTTAAAAGAGAACATCATAAAACATGAAGTGCTCGGAAATGTGGTTGCTCATGCTTATGTCATTGAATTTCAGAAGAGGGGTCTGCCGCACGTTCATATGTTGATCATGCTAGAAGATGGTGATAAGCTTAATAATCCAGATGAATATGACCACATTGTTAGAGCAGAGATACCTGACGAGCAAGAAGAACCTCTACTTTATGAAGCAGTGTATACACATATGATTTATGGTTCGTGTGGAGCTGTAAACAGAACCCTCTCATGTATGAAAGGCGGTAAATGTAGTAAAGGATACCCTAAATCATTTTCAAATTACACTGTTCAGGGAACTGAAGCCTATCCTATATATCAAAGACGACCAGATTGTTTACCTATACCTTTAAGAAGACGAAGTGATGTAACAATTGATAACAGTTGGGTAGTTCCCTACAACCCGTGGCTGTTACTACGATATAATTGTCACATCAATGTTGAAATATGTGCGAGCATTAAAAGTGTCAAGTATTTATATAAGTACATCTACAAGGGTCCTGATATAGTTACACTACAGCTCCAGTCTAATCCAAATTTTGATGAAATTCGACAATTTGTTGATGCTAGGTGGGTATGCGCACATGAAGCCTTATGGAAGATATTTAAATTTGTATTAAACAGAATATATCCAACAGCAGAACGATTGCAGATACATCTCCCCAACATGCAACAAATAAACTTCAATGCAGATTAAAGTGTGGAGGATATTTTGGAAGATGAAAATGCAGAAAAATCAATGCTTACCGATTTTTTCCATTTAAACCAAACGGATGTGAATGCAAGAGCGTATTTGTATCGAGAAATTCCTGAAAATTATAGGTGGGATGAAAAAAAAATATTGGGCTAAAAGAATAACCGACTATAAGGCTCTTAGGCGAATATACAGCCTGTCACCGTCAGAGGGTGAAAAGTGTTACGTACGAGTTTTGCTCAATCATGTTAGAGGACCAAGATCATTTCATGAATTACTTACTGTCAACGGTGTTCTCCAACCAATATTTAAGCAAGCGGCTGAGAGACGGAGTTTGCTGGAGAATGATAACAGTATTCGAGATTGTCTGTTAGAGGCCTCAAGAGTTAGAATGTCATCAGTCTTGAGAAGATTGTTTGTCACAATATTAGTTCACAGCCAACCAACTGGTGTTTGAAGATTGTGGGACAAGTTCTATCCTTTCATGGTGGAAGATTATCCTTCATCCAATAATGTGTTCAATATAAACAAGTTATTGTGTGATTTAGACAGAATGATGGAACAATTTAGAAACAACATTAAACACTTCGATCTTCCGGCAATGACATGTGGACTAGAAGAAAATTCAGGCATCCCAAAAATATTGTAATTACAGTAAACGATAAAATTGCACTACTTTGATTATGAAAGGGGAACATAATTATAGGGAAAGTATTACGTATTCTTTTTTTTGGGACGTTTTTTTTAACTATACAAACGAACACATATTTTTTTTTCTTTTTCAAAAGATCGTTTTATGTATTTGTCCGCCTAAATGTCATATAATTAACCTTTTAAAGAGAAATTTAAGTATCTAAAAAAATATAAACAAAAAGAGAAAATGAAAAATAGAATCACCAGTTCATTCAACCAGAAAACCGCCTCCTTTTCTCTAAATATTGGATCAAACACTTTGATATAAGTAACTCTCTATATTTTTAGAGTTGAATATAAACAAAAAGAGATAACAAACAATAGAAAAGCAATAGTTTTCAACCATAAAACCACCTCATTTTCTCTCAATAATATTGGGTAAGATGCTTTGATATAAGTGTGTCTCTATATTAATAGAGTTGAAGCTATTTCTATAATTTTGTTAAGTAAAGTCAAAGAAAAACTAATTGTGAAAAACTAACGTAGCTTGATAATTGAGCATAATTGCAAGATACATGTTCCATTATTTAACGGAATTAATAGAGATATCCTGACCCCATTACTTATCATTTCACTGTTAAATACATATTTGATGTCATTCCATACATTGAAATTCAAGTATGTAACCCAAAAGATACATGTAATGATCAACTTTTGTTCTACCTTTAGCAGTCAGGCTCTTCTTTGGTGACTAAGTTGAGTTGCACCAAGGGAAGGAAAGTTGAGTATCGTAATAGAGTTTTACTCTTAAGTAACGGAACAAACTGTGAGTTAATTAGACTGAAGTTGTAAAACCTGCATAGAAACCAAAGTTCAAATTTTAGAATGCAGGATAAAAGGTGAGTTAATTAGACTGAGAAAGAAACTCTAATTAATCTCATATTTATTCCCTATAGTATGCACACAAAGACAAAGAGACATGAGAACAACAGTAGAGAATTGTTACAATTCGATAACTGTGACCTTACCACGAAAAAGAGAAGTAACCATGATCTTACACAAACGCAACATTAATTCAGGTCTTATGCAAAAAAATAGTGGTATGAGAGAGCCAATGGGTTGCAGTATATTTGTAGAAAAGTGTATGGACTTTGCACTGCATCAATCACTCATTACTCATTCTTGAAATTTTTAAAAGCTTTTATCTTTTATCTTTGGTCATCTCTTATCCCCGACTAATAGTTTTTTGAATAGGACTGTCAAAACTGTTGGATATTGTAACGAATTACACTTATCACAAATCTAGTGATCTAAACCCATTAAACCTTTGCATACCTTACTCTTTCACAGCCTAGACTTAACAGCTTCAGCCACTGCTAATGACGCTGTAAATCTGATACACCAAAAAAATAAAAGCAATTACATGAGGTTAACAATCTTAACCTTGAGGAACTGTTTTACAAGAAGATCTTAACCCTTTTTTCTAAGGTAAGGTCACCCTTTCAAGTCTTATTCAATTTTGATCACCAAAAATGCACGATGTCGCACGATGCCGCGGGTTAACAAAAATGCAATTTGAGTTACGTAAAACAACAACATAAATTTAACTACTGACTGAAGAATGAAGGGTAAAAAAGTTGAAATTGATGAAATTTACTTTCTAAATGGTAGTATAGGTTAAGAAGCCTCTAGCACAGCAAACACACAAAATTTAAGAACTTAATATACGTTTTCATTATTCATCTCCCTCGTCACCATCTTCACCTTCCTTGACATTAACACCGACCTAATATCCTTCTCCGGAGCCACACATTCCTTAAAGGCTTCAGAGCCCTCACCCTACTCCGTTCCCTTGCTGGCATATATCAGTAATCAGTGGACTTGTGTACAATTCAGGGGGAGTTTGAGATCATGCCCACTGCCCTCTTGAGTACACTTGGAGATGATGCACACTACCTGCTAAGTCGGAGTTTGGGATAAAGCTAATAAAACTCATAGGTTTAAATAAAAGCACAAACACGACTCAACAAACCACAACTACACCATCTACAAAGCTATATTTCCACTGCTTCAGTTTTCTAGCATGTGCATAAAAATTGTGTACATTTTTGTGCTTAGAAGTCGAAAGATGCTGAATAAGGCTGACACACATAATTAACATAAGATAGGTGTTCCTGATTGAATAAGGACATGAAATAATCACTTAAGAATCATACATGAAAAAACTATAAATGCACGTAAATTTAGCCTATTCATGTTACCAATCACTTATAGTTGTACCACCACATGAGACTTTAATAAGTAATAAGCACAATTTAACGAAAAAATTGTTGATTCATCTACCTCTTTGACAAAAACATTAGCAACATAATAATATAATGATACATATAATTGAATTTTAAAGGCCATAATTGCAAGTGATCTAAATCAGTAATACAAACCCAAGACAAAAACACCTCATTAATTTCACAAATTCAAGTGCCTTCACTTGAATTTAAACCAAAAAGCATACTTAACGATAAACCAAAGGCAACCAAGTGCCTTTCCTTGTCGATCACTTGAAGGGTCTGAGAACAATATTTGTCAAGGCCTCATGTTCTGACTAAAAACAAAGAAGAGATTACAGGTCTTGCTAGGCTCAAGATCCACCAGTATTTTGCAGAATTAAAATTTAAATAAGATTGAAAATGGATACAGGTGCATAGAAATGGTTGCTTCAACGTTCTTGAACCGAAAAGTAGATTTGCTCCATCATCATTATTTAGTAAAATGTCATCGAAATAGTGATAAGATTATAGACATGCAGAGCTATTTGAATGCTTTAAAATAAGCTAACAAAATCTTCTAACCACAACAGTCAATCAAGGTGTACTTTCTTATTAAACAAATCAGAGCTTCACATCGAAATCGAACATGTTTAAGCTTCTGTGGTGTCACAAATCCATAATAAGGTTGAAAGCGATCCAATCGAGTTTTAAATTATGAGTCTTCTCTAAAAATCTAATAATCAGAAGATGAGAAAACTTAATTCAACTAAACTGAAATTAAATCCCTATTATTGCATATCTAAACCAAAAGTCAGAAAACTCACCAAATCCCAAAATGAACTTCAAACAAAAAGCCTGAAATAGTTCGCTTCACTTTGATCCCTAACAACAATCAACATGCAAGCACATCAAGTCATCAACCCAATCTAAGATATTTTAGTTAATATACCGATTAGGAACACAATACTAAGCACCCATTCCAATACCAGTATATACTCTAGCAACATGAAGAGCACAGAAGAAACTGAAAACAATGGTGAGATCGAGAAGGCGGGCCAACTGAAAAGCATCAACCCAGGCTTGAATGTAAAGACATAAAATCAGTTGGAGAAGAATAAATTAGCAGTGAACTACATACAAATTGGGTATCACACAAAGTATCCATCATTCACATGAGTTGACACGAATACATGAACAATAACGTTATATACCAAGAGAGTCGCATGCGTCGGAAAGAAAGGTAGCCGAGAGAGAATGGACGTCGGTAACTGAAACTGGAAGAACTGGTTTTGAAGATGGGAGAGTGCAAATTCTTCGGGATAAGTATATGAAGGAGGAAGATAAGTATAACTGCAAATCGGATCGGATCAATTTTGGTAATTGATTTGTAATTTCTATTATGTCCATGGCATATTAGAATTTTGTGGCATAGACTTGGATATCAGAAAGGGTATTCGTTTCGAATATGAAAGTTTTACCTCCTTAACTGACGCAAGGAGAGTTTCTTTAATTAATAGAAATTGCGTGGGTATGAGTATGAATATTAAAATATGATATACACCCAATATCCATTCTAAATATTGGGTATTATGTACACTCGTATTCGATATCCGTTTTTATCTGTAATTATCCTCCGATAAAGTAGAATACCCGATAAATATTATTGTCATCCCTAAATCGTAACTTGTAATTTTTTTTTTTTTGAAAACTAAAAAGTAGTGTGACCAGATTTTGATGATTGAATTAGATTGCATGCATTGCATGGTCGATGGCCGATAAAAAAAAAACTTTGTTGATTTTATATTGAACGTGTTTGATGAACATCAAAAGAATTGTTACAGTACGTCATGCAAGTCCTGATCCGCGTCCATGCGTGCACAACGGAAACTGCAAATCAATTAAGCCTTTTTTTTAAAAAATAAACTTTCTCCATTAACAAGGACACCCAAAGTAATATATATGTTACTATAAAATTTTAATGATCAACTTCCATCACTAAAACTCTAAAGAATAAGTACTACTCTTTAAAATAATGAGCTCAACATATGTTAAGCTCATCCTTAACCAAAAACTAGATAGAAATTCGAATTTCAAAGCGTTATGACTAAGCACCTAAGTACGTAATTGAGATATGGTTAGCCAGAACCTCGAAAGAATATCTAGAGACCACTAAAGATGAACTTAAAACCTTAGAACAAGGCTTGGAAGCCACTAGGACCTTGATCATCCCGAGAGCAGCTCAAACCAAGGATAAACTTAATCTTAGTTTGGCAGTAAGCCAAATGCACCATCTCCAGTGTTTTTGTAGGTAACCTGGACAACCTGGATCTCAAACTTTAAGTCCACCTACCTCAATCTTAAAAAACTTCAAACACTTTGATTCTAAGCCCACCTCAGGAGATCCAGAAAGGAAATAAACCCAAGACTTGACCCAATGAAACCCTAGAAACCTCAATGTACCAACCCTGGGACCAACAAATTTCACAGGCCTAGCAGGCCCACCAGCCCACACCAACTCAACCAGCTCTCCAATGCTATAGCAGTGCCGTCACCCCACCGAGTCTTTATGCCCTAACTTCCAACGCCAGTCGACTAGCCGAACATGGCTTAAGGCCGCGAAACAAGGTTGTATTTCGCCACCCCCAAAGCCAAAGCTCATCGCCTTGCCACCTATGCTCGCCACAGACAGACTCGAGAGGAAGCATTGTCACCAATCGACTGACAATTCACGACTCCCAACTTCGGCGACCATCCTCACACCATGAGCACATGTCTCCACCCACCCCGACTTGATTCGCGCACGTGTATGCCACCCCCTACAACGATCGGAGCTAGCCTCTGCCTCAAAACTATGGCGACCACGGTCAAGACCAAATCAGATCACGAGATCCAAAAACACTCAGGAAAGGACCGAAGGGATGACCCCAACTCGTAGAGTCCTGGAGTAGGCGTCGACGACAAACCCTTGCTCCTTATAAAAGTCGAGGTAGCGAAGCCGAGCAAGCGCCGCCAACGCAAGACGAAAGGACGACCTCATGTAGAGGTCCTAGCTAAATTTAATTATGCCTTCATTTACTTTGTGAAGGAACCCAATTAATTTTCATCTGCATGTTCTCTCTATATATATAAACTAGCCACCGTACAAAGATTTGGATACATAACTCAAACAGATGTGCACATTGCACGTAATAACTTACACAACAAACACCAAACTATTTGGACTTTTAGTCAACTCTTATTAATTGCACCATAAGTAATTAAGACTATATCATACCATACATATATGTCGTTGAATGTATGCATGCACCAGATATATCCATGCATGCACACTAATTATGAGTGTAGCCGTCTGCGGTGGCCGGAGATGGTGGGAATGGGTAAACATTGTTGCTGCGGATGCCTCTCTTCTTGGTGTTCATTTCAGCAGAAGGAGAATTCGAAGGAGCCTCCTGATGCGGTTTGGCTGAGCTAGAGCAGAGATGGATGAAGTGATCGGCCATCATGCTCTTTATCAGCCTCCTCCTTTTAGGAATCAAGCTTCCCATCTTCGGCTTGAACGTCGACGTTCTCGGCTCCTCGACTTTCTCCTCGGTCGTAAAGACCACCTTCTTTCCTCCATCTGGTATCTTCCCCACCATTTCTCTCGACATTTTAATTCTCTCCGGCCAGCAAGCTGCGTTCTTTGATTTGTATACGAAGCTGAAGTGAGTGATGTACGTGGATTATATTTATGATACGTTACTGTGCAAGGTCACAGTCTCTATAGAAACTTTTATATACGGAAGGATTGTCTTTTGGCATAGAAGGGGGTAGGTGCCTAGGTGGTGCATTGCACACGTGATGAAACTATATATATCCATCCACTCTTGCTGCAATTCACAACTAATTAGTTGGATTGTGTTTCAACACCGGCTGGCAAAGAGAGAATCGTCTTTTTTTATTTATTTTTTTCATTTTGTTCTTTTAACAAAATTTGTGAGTTAGATATATATATATATATATATATATATATATATAAACACACACACCTGACACACGGTAGTTGGCAAATTTCACTTTATGGATTGTTAGATTCTTCCACGTCCAATTACTGTCCAAGCATGCGTTGAGCCTAGTGCTAATATACTGTACTACCGTATTCTCAAGTCTGTCTAAAGTCTAAACCATTTCTTTGTTACTGTATTCTAATTAAAGTCCACCGAATAAGTTGTTGATCAAAGGTCATCTAGAAAAAAAAAGTGACCAAATTTAATTTTTGACCCAAATATTACATCCCTACATCTTGAAACAATTACATGGATACTACTGACATAAACTTCGAAGAAATTATGATTTCTGCCACTGACAGAAATCGGTCGACGCAATTCGACCCAGCCGGCTCTCGACCTCGCCGAATCGGATCGACCTCGATCTCACCAGATTGTCTCTATTCGTTCTCTCTCTCTCTCTCTCTCTCTCTCTCTCTCTCTCTCTCTCTCTGATGCAACATCACCGATTCACCAGTCTCTCTTTCTTTTTACCGTTTTATCTAGTCTCAACCTTGCTCCACCGCTACTCACCTCGAAGCAGTGTATAACATCGCTCTTCTCCTAGCTCTGATTTGTGTGGCCGTCGTCGCCCACTCCTCTACCACTGCTACCAATGATGGGCAGTGGTTGAAGTTGCTAGGTTCCCATTTGGGTGCCCAGAGTAAACTTCAATATGTTTTTTTTCTTTGAAATGATCTGTTTTTTTAATAAAAAAAATTGTATCTGTAGTAAACTTAAATGACATCTTTAGTAAATGTGAACGATATCTTTAGAAAACTTACACTGTATCTATGCGAAATAGACATAACGTATATTTGTGAACTGTGTTGGTATCTTTATATATAGTGTCATGTTGGTATCTTTATGACACTGAGATGATATCTTAAAGACGCTGCCATGGTATCTTTATAACACTGTCATGATATCTTTATGTTGGTATACTTATGACACTGTGATTGTATTCTTATGTTGTATCATTAAAAGACTTTTATGTTATCTTTAGGACACTGCGATGATATCTTTATAATACTATCATAGTATCCTTACGTTAGTATGCTTATGATACTGTGATTGTATTCTTATGTTTCATTATTAAAACACTTTTATGGTATCTTTAGGACACTGCAATGGTATCTTTATGATATTAAGTGATTTTATTCACACATCCCATTTTACGTAATGTACATCCCAATTTTTTGTAACTTTTTTAATTTCTATTTTACCCTTTATAAACTTGAAAGGGAAAAGGAATTCTTGTTATTTATTTCTTGCAGGACGAAACCAAAGAGTAGATTCAACGAACAATTATTATAGAGTATTTCCAATTTTTCAAAGAGTTGAATGACTTTTTACAATTCGTAAAGTCGATATTTTCATCATTTGGATTACATAAGACTAGATGTAAATCACAATCCTAATTATCAATCCAATCTCTACATCATAATATTTATGGTATAAAACCTACAAGACATTAAGAAGGCCAAATGGCCAGCTATTTGGTTGGCGAAGAGGATCTCATCGAGTTCGAGTTCGAGTTCGAGACCCAGAAAGCATATGGTGACGATGGTGTCAATCCTAGGTGCTGGATGAGATATATAAAGATTAAATTGATGTTGAGAGAGAAGAATAATTACTGAAGAGGGATCGATTGTGAGATTATTTATTTTTGGTGACAAGTGATCGAAGAGGGAGTAATTGATGTTGAGAGAAGAAGAATGAGTGAAGATTGATGAGCCAAGAAGAATGATGCTGGAAAAGAATTAAGATTCAATTCAAAAGGCACCTTACTTAGTTCCGCAATCCTTTGTCATTGAGGTAGAATTAGAAGAATTTAATTAAATTTCAATAATTTAGAATTTCATTTCTTAATTTATTGTGTTTGGATAACTTCTTTGAGAATTTTACAATTCCTCTATTTTAAAAATCAAGGGAATTGAAAACTTAAATTTTCCCTTTAAATTTCCTAAAAAAGAGGTGTACGTCATTTTACATTTTCCTCGAACACTTTTTTAAAAGTTTGTAATTCTTGTCATTATTAAATTTCTTTATGAAGACATCTAAACACAAGAATTCACAAATGATGTAATTTAAAATACTGAAATTCTAATTTCCGTTATTTGTCAATTCCTATAAGAATTAAGAATTTTTAACCCAAACATACTGTAAAGAGTGAAGGAGGGATTGAAGAAAGAGAAATTAAAGGGCAAAAGAGGAAATCCTAGAGGATAAAGTGTAAAAAATATAACAAGCTAGGGATGTGTATCTAGAGTAAAGGATTGTGCGAATAAAATTTTCCTATGACACTGTGATGGTACCCTTAAAACACTGTCATGGTATCCTTATGACGATATATATAATGATATCTTTATAACACTGGAATTGTATCTTTATGTAGTTTTGTTAGTATTCTCATTTAAGTCATATCTTGTACCCTAAACTCTAAATACTACACCCTAAACTCTAAGGGTACGTTTGGTACCAAGTGTTATTCTACACCTCCTTAAATATAATACTTAATCAGCCCTTGTGAGAGTGAGCTTAACAAGTGTGATAGTGATCAAGCTATGTTTGATGATACCAGATGATGTGGGTAGAACTATCGTAACACCAAATGCACAACCCAGAAAAATTCAGTTTCACATGAACTAAACCAAAATTGTCAGATGCATATGCTACAAATTCATCATCACCACCTAGAGCAAAATGCAAAGAAGGCATTGTTTACAAATTCCAGCAAACATATCGATTCCAAACAAACCAAGATCAAGCGGATGAGAGCAAATTGACTCATATCAACGTCAACAAATATCCTTACCGATATACAATCTTTTATCAATTTATATACAAGATCTGAATCTCTACCCTCTAATTATAACTAACCCCTTCAATACCCAGACCAAGATCAATCAAGCTCATCAATTTCCAGTGATTCTTATATGAATATGATATACCCAAATCCACAATTACCTTTACCCAAAAATCAACGTTTTATAGCCCAAAATCAAATTAAGATATAGAGGTGGAAGAGTGTTGGTAAGCTAATCGATAGAAGAAATTATTGGTAATTTGGTTGCTATAATGAGGATCTTAGCTGGTGCGAACAAGAGGACCTGTGTAAGAGGAAGGCTAGTTGGATCGGCAAAGTAATAGGCGAACAATAGCGTAATTTGGTGTTAATTTGAGTTGTTGAAAACTAGTACTCATGATAACACCCCTTAAGGAGGTTGACAGAGAGACACGATAACACCATTTAATTTTGTAACCAACTGCACCAAACACTGGACCAACGACTTCGTCTCTCTTATCAAAGACAACGCCAGCTAGTCTTGGAAAACAAACGCCTCTCTCTCTCTCTAATATCATGGTATCT
This sequence comes from Geum urbanum, assembly GCA_946800695.1. Taxonomy (NCBI): domain Eukaryota; kingdom Viridiplantae; phylum Streptophyta; class Magnoliopsida; order Rosales; family Rosaceae; genus Geum; species Geum urbanum. Next base: position 45,721,746 of record OX327002.1, on the reverse strand, counting down.
TATGAATGTGACATAATATCCTTGTTGATTGAGTTTATGTTGAGTCTTGAAGAAAAATAAATAAAAATAAGTCATGGTATTTTTACGAATCGACTTGGGTTGGTATCTTTATGAACTAGAGTTGATATCTTTCTATACTTAAGTTGGTATCCTTGTTTTTTTAGTTTGTACTGAGTTGTGAAGAACGAAATGAAAAATAATATTTTTTTTTTGTAAAAAAATATATGGACAAAAAATTGAGGGGTAAAATGGTCCGCACAGAAAAAGGCTTTTAATTATTTAAAATTGTAGGCTTTAAAGTGACTTTTAAGTCACTAAGATCATAGTTTGATGACATTTGGGTAACTTGACAAAATGATTTTTTGGATAGACTTAGAGTTTTAAGTGACTTTTAGTTAAGGAAAATGATATGGGGCCATAAATATGGTCACACTTTTGTGGCCATAAATTTAGGTGGAATACATGTCATTATAATATTAATTAAAAAATGTCACATCACAAAATATAGTACAACTCTACTCTTCCTACTTTTATTTTGATAAATCAAATTCTTTTATCAACATTTATGCAATAAAAAAAATATTTATGCAATTAATTTATTTTACTTGGCAAGTGGATACGTTATTACTTTTAATATACTAATTGAACACAATTATTTATTTTTAAAAATAAACATTAATTAATATGTAAGTAATTAAAAAATTAAAATTATTATGTGTCACTCATTAAATTTTGTTGATTCAAATATCTAAATAACATGCGATTTAATTTAATATTTGTATACATTATCTTATATAGGAGTAATATATCATATTAATGATTTAAAACATACTATTATAATATAAAAAGTACGTATTTTCATAGAGTAAACAACAAACAAGAATGTACATAACATATATAATCATTCGTCAAGTATCTTGGTATAGTTCTTAATCCACGTTATAATTTCATCTCATCATACAAATGATATGAAGAATAATCATACGCACAAATATTAAAAGTTTAATGGTAATTTTAAAGTGCAAACTCATATTCTAGTAAGTGTATGAGGATCAGCACTTCAGTTTTACGGTTTAGAGTCAAGTCTTTCATACTCTATTTAGTAAGATTTAGGGTTTAAAGTGATAATATATAAATAATTATAAATTTCGTTGTTTCGGCATTGCACTAATAATATCTAGGGGCGAGTTTGCGGTTTAGACTAATATTGTATCGGTTTAGGGTTTAAGATTAGGGTTAAATTTCGGGTTTAAGATTAGGGTTTAAAGCTTATATTTTATAAGTGGGTTTAGGGATTCCATTTTCTCATTAAAATTGATAATAAAAAAAATCTTAAAAAATAAAATTACATTTTCTCATCAATTAATCTAAACCGTTAGTTCATTTTGGGAGATCTCTCTCTCTCTCTCTCTCTCTCTCTCTCTCTCTCTCTCTCTCTCTCTCTCTCTAATCACAAACACACAGTCGGCGGTGATGGATGACCAACTGGACCACGAGATTCCCAACAACGACTGAGAAGACATCCACATGTCTTTGCGTGATGACGAGGACCAGGAGTACAACGATGACCCTAACACCAAGGAGCTGAAGGACATGAAGAAGAGGCTGAAGGAGATTGAAGAGGAGGCCAGAGCTCTCCGCGATATACAGACAGGTCAAGAAGGAGATATATGAAAGTTGTTCAAGATCTAGCTGGTGACTCTGTAAGTCAGGCAGAGAATGAGGAGGTGGATGCTCGATCCATCTATGTAGGCAATGTAAGTTTTAACAATATGTTGGTTTAATTTCAATTTGGATTATGAATTAGTTTTTATTTTATTTAGGGAGTTCAATGTCACTTTATATTTGACTAAATTGAATAAATCATTTGAAGAATCACTCGGTACGAAATTATCATATTAGAATGTTGCTAAGTCAATGTGCTCTTTGAAAATTGGGGCTTTTGACTGTTTTCTATTGTTCAGTGAAGGTTTAACAATCTATTTTATTTTTCTTTTTGGCAAATGATACTACTAATCATACATATTGCATTTTCATGGATGGTGTTGATGCAAAGACTTTGCAAGCGGCTTTGGATTAGGCGTGTGGATTGGCACGGTCTAATGCACAGAGATTCAGTCAGGGCAGGCTTGTTATTCTTCTAACAATGTGAAGAACCATACTTTTGAAAGGTATCACCAGATGGAAGGGAGGGATGCTTGGTCTTATGATTTCAAAGGTGTAGCCATCATTACCACCACAGAACCAAGTAAGTGTTCTATTTTTGCATTATGGTTCAAGCTTGGTAATACAACCCTTGTAGTAGCAATAAGTGACTAAATCGAGGGACTCAATTTAGTTAGAATAAAATTGTAGCAAACGCACAGCTTATCTCTAGTTTGGTCCAGCCAACAGATTTTGTTCAAAGAGAGTTCATAAGAGAAATTAAAGATCATCTAAATATATAGTTCAAAATGAATATACTTAATAAAAAATTACCAATGAGTTTTGAAATATATAAATGTCTACAACTCAGAAGAAAGCTACTCAAAATTTACGTTTATGTTAAACACTAATCAGTCATCGAGTATTAAGGTCCTTGGGATTATGTAATTAGGGCAACACATTTTGTATTGCTGGAAATGGTTCTCGTATCTAGAGTACAAATATTTGACTTTGGAATCTGCATTTCATTCCCAAGTTGATACTAGATTTGGTAATGGATGTTCTAGAGAGAATTTAACCTTAAAAAAAAAACTTTCTTAGTCACTTATCAAAAATAAATTAACATATACATCTTATTGAATATACATACCAGTACATAATGATTTCCATTCACAAGACAAATTCCAATTTCTTTAATCTCATTGCCCGTTTTAATATTGTGTCCTGGAGTAGGAAGAAATGTTAGGCATTGCCCTTCTGATATATTGATTAAGGGTGGGGCATTGTAACCGAAAACCGAAAAAATCCGAGCCGAAACCGAGCTGTGGCCGAAAAAACCGAACCCGATACAAACCAAACCTATAAAACTCGAAACCGAAAAAAACTGAAACATTTAGTTTGGTTTGGTTTTTGATTTACAAAAATCGAACCAAACCGAAAAACCGAAATATGTAAAAAATGATATCATTTTGGGTATTTTATAATATATTATATAAATATATACAATATAATAAACTTAAACTTCTAAAATCTTAATCTCATTATACGCAATTCTTGACAAATGCTTTCATATAAACGAATTAAAATGTTAGGCGACTTAAATCTTTTATAGACAATTTTTTAGTTATTTTTTGAAAAAGTTGGTTTTTATATATTATGTAAAAAACTGAAAGAAACCGAAAAAATATGGAGAAAAATCTGAACCAAATCGAACCGAATAGTCGCTATTTTTCTTTTGAAAAATCAAAAACCGAACCAGACCAAACCAAAAAAAATATTATGGTTTGGTTTAGTTTTTACTAAAAACCGAACCATTCGGCCCGATTCCCACTCCTAATATTGATCACAACAACACCATAACAATTTACAATAAAATATCCCATATCTGGAAAACACATCTAATATTCTTCAGCTGCAAACCCCGATTTAGTATGGTTGAGTGTTGTCTGAAGCCTCTTTACCACATAAGATCCCCCTATCATATTTTCATAAAATTTGTGGTGTTCTATTTTACTCTTTCAATAAATCCTTACGAACCCGACTATTTTCGACCAAATCCAATTGTCATAGCTATGACTCTGTAACCACAATTACCATCAAATTCAACATCATATGCACATACAATATAATGTTGCAAGTCAGATCGAAATTGACCATTGTATTTGTCTGTAAGTGAAAATCTAGTATCATTCGAACTCTGTAAAGTAGATTAATTATATTAGTAGAGACAAAATATATACCATGAATATATAATTGGTATTTTATAATATTTAAATTAAATATAGTATGACCTAAATTTGACTATTCGTCAAAGTTTTACATGTGGTGGTCGACTGAGTATAAACACGAGAACTATTTGAGACATCTTGACCGACTTCACATACTATAGGTGTCAACGAGTGAATATTTTTGCTGAAATATGTGTTTGTTGTTACTCGATCATCAGGTAAATTGACCTAAAAAATATACGGATAAACTTGACTAGCCAATATGAATTTATTCCATGCTCTATTGTAAACGTAAATAAAAGAATTTAAAAGTAAAGTTTAGATAAAAGTTATAAATAAAAAGAAGTTCAAATATAGATTTACCATATTTAGTAATTATGTAAAGCTAAACTTAGAAGTGAGCCCCATGCTAAAGTTTGGCTCAACACTGCTATCTCCTCTGTCAAATAACTTTGGTGACAATTTGTTACTTCTTGTGGAGAAATTTAAGTTTGCCTAGATTAGTAGGAAGTCAAAAAAAAAATTACTTGATATCATGTAGCTATGTATAGATATCATCCTTGATATTAAACACACATTCACCTTCTAGACTAACATATATATGGCCTTGTTATTGGATGATTGAATTCATGTGGCTGTCTAGAGATATCAACCTCAATATTAAACATGCATTTTTCTTCCAGACTAACATATGACGTTGTATGTGTCCGTCTAGTATGCTGCAACCAAACATAATTAATAATCAATAAATGGACAAATTTTTTTTGGATAAGATAGTTGTTGGAGCCCAATATGTATATATTCTAGTTATTCAATAGCTAGTGAGTATTTCATACCTTATTTGAATTTGTTGAAGGGGTTGCTTTCCTTTGGCGGCATCGTTTCTTTGCTTTTTGAATCACTTCTTCCATTTTAGAAATTTTCCTTTTGAATGTTGGACGACCAACTCGTTTCACAACTCTTGGGTCAAAGATTTTTTTTGTTGCTCTTGGTTCCTCGGATGGTGGTGTTTTCACATAGAGGTCCTCCTTAGTCGTCGATTTGTACTGAAGAACCCTAGCTTTTAGCTTCTCAATACCTTGAAGAATAATGTTGGTTAATTCTTCATCATCCACGAAGCTTGTAAGATCATAGAAAGCTTCCAAAATCTTATTATTTAGATTTCTTGATTCTTTAGATTTGTGATCGTCATAGCATCTTGTTATGAAGCTATACTTTCTCTTCATATTTTTCTTCCATCGATCAAGTACATACTTACCTGGAACTTTAGCCAACCCTTTTGAATTGATATGCAAATTATATGTCTGCACAATATTCCTCTAAACTCAAATAAGCGGCGTGTGCACTTTAGGTCATGAGAGTCTTTATTGTACTCAACAAAGTAACATACATGACCACTTCCTCCTTTGGAGTAATGCATTGGGGGCTTTGAGAGCTTTCAATGTTCTTGCTTTTTTTTTCTACTTTTTAAAGCAAGATTCCATGACTTTGTGAATACAAATTGCAGCTTTCTCTGTTTCCAACAATGAGTTACAATACATGTTCGCCTTCAACTCATTCTAAAACTCTTTGAATTTTGCATTTGTGTAAGCATTTTGAAATTGTTTCTCAAATTTGAATCCACTTTCCAGTTCTACACTTTTGTAGAATATTTCACATTCTTCCACCTTTTCTTTTTCAATTTTATCTGCCATAGCTGCTCCATATTGTTCAACAAAAACCTTCAAACTGGTTGTAGACTTGACGTACTTGTCAAATAACGAATTGATGCTTTCACTGCATTAGGTAGAATGTTTCAAATTCTGCCACCTTTTCTTTTTCAATTTAATCTGTCATTGTTGCTCCATATTGTTCAACAAAAACCTTCAAACTGGTTGTAGACTTGATGTACTTGTCAAAGAACGAATTAATTCTTTCACTGTGTTGGGTAGTTGACATTCTAGCCCAAAATATATCTTTCTAATATATGGGAACCCATCATTGTCTTTCTTTATCAAACCATCTAACCAATCATCTCCATTAGCAAAATATGTCTCATGCATAGGTATCCATTATTTTTCAAAGTCTTCAGTACTTAATGCTTCATACACAACATCAGTCATATCAGACTTAATCTCCTCGTACTTTTGTTTATACTCCCTAAGCTTTTTAGGATTTCCCCCCATAATTATAGCGCTAGGGGATTTACCTTCCATACATGTCTTCCACACCTCAAATAACCATGTAAATGACACTGTTGTCTCATCACAAAGCAGGCCACAGCCTAGTAACACAGGTTGACCATGATGATTTATCCCAACAAAAAGAGTAAATGGCATATCATATTTATTGGTTAAACATGTTGTGTCAAATGTGATAACATCACAAAAAATCTTCATAAGATGCCCTACTCCTAGCATCAGCCCAAAAGAGGTTCTTTAACTGACCATCTTCATCTAGATCCATGGAATAGAAGAAATTTGGATTATTTGTATACATCATGTTGAAATATTTATAAATGGCATCTGCCTCACCATTTTAAAGCTTCAATCTTCTATTCTTGTCAAATAGATTTCATGCGGCCTTTTTGCTATAATTGAAATTTGCATGTCCACCCTTTTCAATCAGTATAGCCTAAATACTTTTAGGTGGTCGAACACCAGCAACTTCATTGAAAATAAATCTATGTCTTGAATGAAGATCGATCTTTGTATGTTGCCTCATACGTTTTAATTTTTTTGGGCTTAGCAAGTGATTGTGTTCAAGATGTAACGTTGTCAATGTATATTGATTGTATATGTCTAACTGAAGCATTGTTCAAATACCTGTATTACACCTAGTTATTTGTGATGACTTTGCTTCTTCTTTTTTGTTAGATCTGCCTCTGAATTCTCTTGAACATACAAGATGAGCGTATTTTAATTTTCCATCTTTTATTTGGTTTGTTCTCTTTTGTATTTCTCAACATGTCTTCTTTGCATAGTTTTCACAATAATAATACAGTTCATCATATGACGAAAATTTCTTTCTTGTTTTAGGAATCCCTTCATTCAAAATTGGTGATGCTTCTTAACGAACTGAATGATCAGAATGTGATTCATCTTCACTAGATATAAGAGCATGTGGATCACCCACATTATCCGCCACTTGTGAGGTATCATTTAGATCCATTACCTATATTGATAATATTTTGGAAATCAATGCACTAGAAGTAGCTACCAAAAATAATAGTCCACACACATACAACAAGATATTGCAAATACATACACTTATGTTTACATGATAACACAAGATTGGGATAAATTAGAGTATTTTCCTATTCTTCTTTTATCTTGTGTTTTGGTATTTTCTATTCCCTTTCCCTATCCCTAGAGCCATACTGTTTCCTTTCATAAATCAGAGTATAATTTTGCCTGATGATGTATATTACTCACTTGCAACAAGCACATACATTCACTATAGTTCAGAATGCTGGTTTTGATGGTGCATTGATTCTTGGTAAATTGTTGGAACAAGATGATCATAAATTGGGTTTTGATGCATCTAAAGGTATGTTGTATATGTTTTCTCTACCACTTGCATTCATTTTCATCAACTTTCTATCCCACTTTGGGACACATGATCCCCAGTCTTCTATATTGGGATTTGGGACACTTGAGTTTTAAATAGTCCTATGTGCATGATAGAAGGAATTTTGGGGATTTAATTTCTGAGTTTTATTGTTTAGTTTGTTTCATTCCATGATTTCTATCCAAAATATAAGCTGCTCAAAGTATAATTTTGCCTGAGGTGCACAATATACAATAGTGGTTGAAACCTAGTTGTGGTTGGGTCAAATTAAATTGTGATTGAGCTTGGAGTGGGGATTCTAAGTATGGAGGCATGGTATGGCTTAGAGAGATGCTTCAGGTACAATTCTTGGTGGAGTGTTTGCTACAGTGGAGTACGCTACATCTCCTTTCATGGTGGAAATTTTAGCCTTTAGGAGAGCATGTGAGTATGCTATACACTTTGGGTTAAACCATGTGATCTATGAAACAAATTGTTTGCCGCTTGTGCAACATATAGAAGAGGAAGTAGATGACAAATCCAACTTGGGATGTGTAGTCAAGGACATTGCAAACCTGCTTTTGCTATTGTCAAGTTCAAAAATTCGACATTGTATAGGGAAGCTAACATTGTTGCTCATACCCTTGGACAACGTACGCTTTACATAATCAGTTGTCAATAGTTTGGCAAGGTATTCCTATTTCTGTAAAGGATTACATACTTCCTCTATGTACTTAATTTTCATTTGAATAAAGTCTTCCCTAGAGAACTTTTGGACACTTAGAGTTTATGATCAAGTAGTTCAATTTCTGAATACAGACATTAAGATGAGTGTTCCCTCCTAGTACTATGATGTTATGAAAGCTGTTATTTCAAAGAGAGCCATTGTTTACAAAAAGGAGATCAACAATTTGTCAATACAACCTCATATGTGTAGTATCATGTTTGAAGATGATTATACCATGCCAATTAAGATTACGGGGTGGCAGGACTTATTAGTTGCAACTATACAATTGAGCATATAGAGATACAAGAGAAAATCGACATACCTTTCTATATGCGTGGGTGTTCTTCTTTCAATTTTGGGGGTTTTGGGAGAAGCATGTAATTGTGATCTATCTAGGATTTATGATATAATATTAAGTAAAATAAATTGATTGCATAAATATTTTTTTATTACATAAATATTGATAAAAGATTTTGATTTATCAAAATTAAAATAAAAAAGATAAAGTTGGACTATGTTTAATGATATGACATTTTTAATTAATATTATAATGACATGTATTCCACCTATAGTCACAAAAAATTCACCATATTTATGACGATATAGCACTGCTCTTTAGTTAATTAATGGATGAGTTTGACGTAACTGCAATGTGAAGAAAGGGGAGGGGGTCCATAAAATGTAATAATGCTGCATGAGTGTCAACTGTCCAGCAACGAGCCGATGTACCATGCCACAAGTCACAAAACGTCTACAATATTCAGAATTAATCAAGGACATGTCACATCTTTCAAATTGCCCTGAATGCCCTCTTGAATCAACTGGTAGCTAGCTAGCTAGGTAGATCAAATCCGAAAGATACAAGTAAGGATCGATAATGCACTCACTACTAGAATTTCAGGACATTAACCATTGGGACTAATATCTGTCTCCTTCTCTTACGGAGACTAATTTGAGTCACAAATGATAAAGTTTTTTTGCTACGAGACACTCTTTCGTCCTTTGTTTTGGGAAGGAGACAGATAAGTGTCTCTACAGTGTATAACTAAAGTAATACATTACTTTGATACTTTTTCGTTTAACTATGACAACGTTTGTTAGTCCTCACTATTGGTACAGGAACTTATGTTTGAAGTGACAATAATATAAGAAAAGTTACCGTAGTATTTCATCGGTCTTGGTTTACTATTGTAAGGATACAAATGTTTGTCCCTTCATTTTTACAGGGAGACGTTTGTGAGTCCTTACTTTTCATGTTGGGACTTTTGCTCTCTTTTTTATTTAATAATTAAATAGAAGGTACGGTTCGTTGAGTGTTCCTCCATGTATATACGGTACTGAACATGCGAATGACATTCGTCTATGCATCCATTTGAATAGACTGGATAAGAATTGCTCATTTATTGCATCTTTCTTTTGTTTCTCCTTTTTCTTTCTTTCTGCTATCAACCATATGCTCTTAAGCTATACAAAATCAAGAACAAAATCAAAACTATTGATGGCGGGATCAATTTTGTCGAAGCAAAAGCCGAAGCCAACGGTTGAGCCTGGGATAAGCTTTTGAGCTATATCAAACCTCTCTTCTCGACCTCACTATATCAAGGGGTTTCTCTAAGGCATTCAGATCTGAACAAAAATGAGATCTAGGTAATGACTTCTTTCTCCGTTTCATGTTAATAACTGATCTGGGTTCTCTCCGATTTCCTATATTCATGTCAAAATTTTCATTATTTGAAGTGTTTCTATGTCAGCTATATACCCAATTCTTCCACAGTTCTAATTTGTTCGTGGTCTGCAGTTAGCTTACTTAAAAGAGGTATCTCTTAAGTCTCAAATCTTTATCTTTTGTTCATATATTATGCGTTGATGTCTATTGGATATTGAGGCTTCCGATTGTAGCTAGTTCTTATAGATTCTCTTAATTTATGTGGTTATATCTGATCCTAAGACTTGGGTTTCTGGGTTAGTGGGTATCAACAGATTCTGGGTGACCAATTATATTATAAACCTATTTAGTTAGTCACATATGCATATTTTTTTGGGTAATTTGGTACAAGGTTGTTGAACGTTGCTTCAATTATGGGAAATCTTACACCAATCTTTACATTCATACATAATGCATATATCAATCAAGCTTGCACTATGTTAGTATGTTTCACTCTTAAGTTAAGTTTGTGAATGTGTTTCTGAGTTACTAAGATTGAAAGTTGGATTTGAGAAACTCAAGCTGTGTTTGTTATTGTTTGTTTTGTTCTGATAAAAAATTTCATGTTGGTGGAAGATTGGGAGCTGAATACATCCCAAATCGAAGAAAAAATAGCGGCTGAAGATGAAAGGCATCTTACCAGGGGTGAACTAGTCAAGTTACGATAGAGGAGTGGATGGGTCAGTGTAGTACAAGTTGACTACTGTAGTAGTACTGTAGTGAGCAGGTAAATTCAACTCTATACTTCATTCTCCGTCGGAACCGTTGAGTCGCTTTCCTGATTTCGCCCTACCCTGCAAAAAAATTATAAATAAAAAAAACCATTCCCCTTTTAAATCAAGAGTTCAAGACACATCAACCACACAAGTTGAACCATTTCATTCCTCTTGATTGAGTTCCTGGTTTCGAATCCCCAGTTTTTTTTTATTTATTTCATTTTTCACACATGAGCATCTGAGTTCTTCCATAAAGCTCAGGATGAGACCATTACCTGAAACTCCTCAACCAATTTTGCTTTCTTCATCACTGTTCCATTTACCGTAAGACGAAAAACTGCACCGCTGTGAATAATTAATGTTGCCTGAAAATGAAACAAAAAAATGTCAGATGATGCCATGAAGTGAAAACACGACAGTATATCTGGCCCATTACAATTATCAAGATTACCTCACGACGGGCATGGTAAAAAATTTCATTTTGTCACGGACATCTCCCTCTACAGTTTTCTTGTTCATCTGGCATAAGAAAAGAAAAGAAACAAAGGAAGAAAGAAAGAAAGAAAATCAAGGATATGAGACCGACCACAGGAGTAACTGGATATGTAATCCCCTTCTAACCTCGCGAAATATCAATGCTATTATACACACACTAAGCCTACAAGAGCAGACGTCAATGATAACTAATTGTTACGTATATAGCAACTGATATGTGAAACGTAAAATAGCACCATATCAACATACAATGTAATCCAAAGTTATAAATGCATTATACATGCAAAAGGTCGCGGCTATTCACACCCCAAATTTTACTCTCCGCACTCCATATCAATTGAATTATTGAATTACTATATTATCTTCCATAAAGTATACATAAATATTCAGATTCTAACTTAAAATTACATATTCTATTACTTTCACACCTCAAACAAGTATATATATTATATTCAGGAATTGTATTCACGTAAATTTTTTAAATTGTCACTCAACATATCGAGCGAGATGAGTTGGACATGTCATTTTTTTATTCTCTGAAGTCATTATTAACGAGGGATATTTAAGAATTGGATCATTTGTCAAAGTTCTGAAAAATTGTAGGATAATATTGTATATTATTCGTCAAAGTCCCGACCAACAATTGTACAATATTCATCAAAGTCCTGACAAACAATTGTACAATATTCGTTAAGTTTCTGACGAATAAAAGTTCAACATTCGTCAAGGTCCTAATGGATGAAAGAACAGTTTTTGTCAAAGTCCTGACAAACGAGAATGTTGAGTCTTTTGTAGTAGCAGTTTCTTTAGATAATGAATGTTTCGTTCATCAAACTCCTAACGAACATATATATGATATTTTTTCCGCTTATATCCTGACGAATTGTAATATGTCATTCGTCTAAATCTTGACAAACTAAAGTAAGTTATTTGTTAAGATTTTAACGAGTGATAATGAATCCATTTGTTAAAACTCTAACAAACTCATTATTATCGATCTCACAAATATGCTTACATTGGGGTGTAAATAAGAAATGGTCTTCTGCAATATGTACACCTAAAAGGTTATTTTAGAAAAAAATTGGGTGTATTCAGCATTTTATATATATATATTTTAAAAGTATTATAGGGTGTAGTGAGTAATGGGATGAAAAGAGTAAAATTTGGGATGTAAATAGCCGTAGCCCATGCAAAACACTTCTCTTGTGTTGGATAATTTTCAAAATAAAAATGAAGAGATCAATGCATCTGTTGGAAGGAAGTGAGGTGGAAGAAACCAACGTGATTGTTGGTAGTACAACTAACATGTTGTTTTTGAAATGATGCTTTGATCGAATGTGTGCAACATTTGATCAAAAAGTTTGTTCATTGAAAATGTTTCATTACTCCTGTAAATAGGAGTGTCTCCCGCCACTTTCATTCATTCACAAAAAAAACATATATATATCATCTCTTCTCTCTATTATTCTAGCAATCTTTCTTTTATTAATTTTCTTAGTTTTAAAACAATAAAATCTAGAAACTATTATTTTGCAGAAATAGTTTCTAGCAACCTTGAGCCTCTTGTAAAACCTTCGATTAAGTGTTACGTTGATCTTCGTTAGTGCAAACCGACGATCAACAATAGCAAGTTGGTAGGCTTCATTGTATCCTAAAAACTTATTTGATTATTCCTCCTTGCACACTAAGTAGTAGGGTAAATAAAGTTGAAAAAAAAACGTAAACCTTTACGTGTTTTTGAAACATTTTTCCTTCTCTCGTCATACCCACAAACACCAAATTTTCCAACATCTTATAAGGCAAGGCATCAGTTCAGCTAGATGTGCATAAAATTTAGTGTATCAAACTTGTCAAAGATAAAATCAGCACCATTCTTCCCTGAGACAGATTTGAAAAGAAAAATACATAGTTATGGGTTTCAGTATCAATAATTCAATATACACCACAGTAAATGTATAAAAATTCTTGAGCATCAATTACTACAAAGAATGGAAACTCACCAGTTCAGAACTGTAGAATTGACTCGTAAACAGGAAGTTCAACTTGAAGCTTAACTTCAATCTTTGTACTTCGCTTACAAAAGTTAAATTGTTTTTTTAAAGGATAAGTTGACCTATCAATGACCAGTAAAATATATAAAAACGTTACCACCAAAGTTTTACCTCCAACAAGTTAGCGGAGACTGCCTCTGTGTTCTCTGCTCTTATGGCCCAGCATCCAAGAACATTGGATCTCTCAGGGTCCTACGGGAATAAAAGCAAAAAAAAAAAAAAAAATCTTAAGACGGACTGAATTATAATGCAAGTTTGTTATATTGATTATATTTTGTTTTAGAAAAAGTCAATTTTGTAATTTCGAATAACATTACATTGAATATTCCTTTTGTATCTTGGTTCTCACTCTGAGCTGTGTGACATTTGTACCGTTCTTCATTTATGTTTAAGCAATAAACAAATATGGTTTCCTATATGCAGCTACTTTTTTTTATGTAAAAATTAGTATGCTTTGTTAATATAGCTGTCAAGTGTGCATTCATGAATTTTTAAAATTAGATGTTTAAATTGTTTGCTTAGGTATGGGCCCTAAAAGAAATCTAAGCTGTGTAGCAAAAAGGAAAATATTGGCAGCATCGTTTGACTACTCTCAGTCAAATCAAGTTTGCTCTGACAAGAGGTGACGTACCTTTTCATTGATTACAGAAGAGTCATCGACGTGCCATGAGACAGCAACATTGTTGACAAGTGCTGAATCAGACCATAGTTATCTCACCAACAAACGCTTGATTTGATCAGTTTCAGAAGAATCCTCGACACGGAATCAGACAGCACCATAATTGATTTACTTTTGGATTATATAACACAGATAAAGAAAGTAGTGACGATGAAGATGTCGTTGAAGATTTACTAGATAATTTTTGTATATATATATATAGTAACAATTAAGACTGGTAACTGACCATATGTTTTTGTGACGCATGTCAAGAAGGATGTATTACAATGTGCACATATAGATTGAGTATATTTCAGTACTTGACCATAGATTTCTAAAAAGTAAGAATAATTTTTTTGATAATCAATGTAAGTGCTGCTGGAACTGGTTTTGGTCAGGCTATGTATTAAAGAACTCACGAAGGTGAATTACATATTCCATTATCTGGTTTTGGTTATTGGAATATCTTAGTTTTTCACTATATTGTTATTGGTTTGATTCTAATTTCTAACATAGTATATGATCTTTGTCATTACAGGTGTTGCAGTAGAGTATTTTGACTGTGGTGATGATTCACATACATGTACTCATTGCAGTGCTTGCTTTCGGTCAAATGAGGCATTAAAGAAAAAAATCAGAAATCAATTGATATATACAATTGTTGTAAAAAAGGACAAATTCAACTTCCCTTATCAAATTCAACTCCTGATTATCTTGATCAATTATTGGATCCAAACAAAGGTCGAATAAACATATTATTTCGTGAAAATATTCGAGTTTATAATTTGATGTTTGCTTTTATTTAGATGGGTGCCAAAATTGATTACAATATAAATAATGGAACAACTCCTTATGTGAAAGGACCCAACCCCGATTCAGTTACCTAAATTGGAATCGAACCCCTTCTGAAAATACGAACCAACAAATTTTTTTCGAAATTTCGGCAGAGTTTCGTTACTAACGTAGAATTGCATAAACCTGCACCCTGAAAATAACACTTCATCCTATGCCACAAAAGCCAAACCGTGGGCACCAATCCCATCCGGATTTTTCAACATCAATATATAAACGATAAACAGTAAACATACTGTACTATATATAGTATATCCGTGAAAATCTGTATAAACACGTATCAGAATGTATCAGAGCGACCTCTAGTGTAAAATATATACAACATATACACATCAGTAGGCGAAACAAGAACCTACTGAAAAACACAGGTAGCTCAGATCACTAGCCTCCAAACCGCGACGTGAAACACCAAATCTGAACTGCAACTGGGCACGGAAACCGAAAAGCCCAGGGGAAAGACAATAAACTCGTTAGAGTGAGTGGACGAAAATAAATGTCTTTCACCAATTGATATATATATGTTTAAAATAACATATGCGAGTCCAGGTAAATAAAAACAACAAGTACACGAGGTAAAACCATAATCCTCCAGCGTACTGAGCATGCAAGTATAAATCCCACGGGGACACTCATGGACACCTCCGTGCTAGTACATTCCGAATCACGGGATCCCAGACCCACACGTGACTCTAGCCAGAAAGGCCTCAGGTCAGAGGTCTGCCTCCCCCCGGTAAAGACCTCGGGTCAGGAGTCACAGCCTCCCCTGGCACACATCCTCGGGGATCAGCCAGGATGCAAGTGTATCGATACAACATTATATATAAACTGTACTCTGTGTAAACCAAATCATGAACAGTTCAATGCAAATGCAATAAACAACATATAAGTGTATGTATACTCGTATACATATATCCGTATAAGTATAATCGTATAATCGTAAAAACACATGCTCATGTAATCCGTAATCTCAATACGCATGCTCAAGTTCGAAAATCATATAAAAGACTCGCAAACAATCCGTGAAAAGAAATTGTCCACTCACATGTGAGCAAAACGCGCACTCGCGCTAAACTCATGGTCCGGCGGAAGATCCCTCGCCTGAAGCACGATCACGATCCAGATCTCGATCTCGGTCTCCTGAATATTCACAAACATAACTGATCAAAATCATAGTTCACAACCCTGTACTGAACCACGGAAACCAACCGTTCCCGGAAATATGCAATGCAGTACAAAATAATAAACGGAATCTCCGAAATCCCCACTCGAAACCCTCGACTGAAAATCGGCTAACCAAAACAACCCGAAAACCTCTGGTCAACGTCAGTCAATGCTTTTACGACTAATTCTCGACTATTCCGATATTTATACTCGCTCCTCGGGTCGATCGACGATTCGAAATGGATAATCATCACGATTCGGATAAACATGAAACAATCGGATAAACTACTTGTCGGAAACCGAAACTTCAAATAATCATAAAATATTCTTCGGTTATCGGAAAAATCTTCCGGAACCGCCCTCGAGCTCGAAATCACGTACTCTACAACTTCCGTGAAAACACTCAACTCAAATTCTCGACCGAAAACATAGTCGCGAAAAGAATCGGCAAACCACATATATAACGAAAAACCGCGACTAAACTCAATCTCGAGAATCGTGCCGAATACGCATCTGATTCTGGTTCGGTCGTCACATTATGTATTTAAAATATGCTGACAAGTACATCATAAAATGAGTTTTGTATTGCCATCTGAAGGAAAATGTCCTAAATATGTACAATTATATGTTTATGATACTGCTAATAAAATTTCAAACCGTATAAATGCCATTAATTCAAACAATTCAAATTCAAAAATGATATTGTTGAAGGATTAGTCCATATGCTTGATGAGTACAATGAATTAATAAAAAAAATCCGAACAGTTAGAGACAAATTTGAAAATAATTCACTGACTGATTTTGACATGACTTTACTCGATCAACAAGTAACTAATGGAAAACAATATGAATTATCATCTGCTTCTAAAATTAGTGGTTTAGTTGTCGGTGATATCGAAGAATTTAATTCTAATAGAGATGTTATCATTGAATCAAATGACGAAAACTTAAAACGTATTTCTAAAATACATCCAAAATTAATGTCATTACGATATCAGTTATTGTTTTCATATGGAGATGATAGATTTAAAATAAATATGAAATTAAAATCAATTGCAGGTGACAAAGATAGAAAATTAAAAATGAACAAATTTGTATGTTACCAAATTCACGATAGAGAAAATTAGTCATCTACTTTGTTAAAAGGTGGAAGATTATTTCAACAATATTTAATTGATGCATATGCAACCGTTGAAGAAAATTGTTTGGAATATATTAGATGCCATCAGCCAGATCTGAGGTGTGAAATAAGGAATAATATATCTAAATTTGTTTCGGGTGGAATTGTTCAAGCCTCAGATTTTGGAAAAAAATGTTTTTCTTCCTGGTTTTCACACCGATAGTCCAAGAGATATAATAAATAATTATCAAGATACAATGGTAATTTGTAGAAAATACGACAATCTAGATTTGTTCATTACTTTTACATACAATGTCAAATGGTCAGAAATTTTGAGATATTTTGAAGAAAAAAAATCGGGTTACAAATTAGAAGATTGTCCTAATATTGTTTATCAAATTTTTAAAATAAAAGTAGATGATGTAATTGCTTATATTAAATCGGGAGTACCATTTGGCAAAATCAATGCTCACGTATGTACAGCTGAATTCCAGAAACAAGGGTTGCCCCATGCTCATATATTATTTTGGTTTCAAAATAAATACAAATTTTATACAGAAAATGATGTAGATTCCATAATAATGGCAGAATAACCTGATAAAAATCTTAGCCCGCAGTTGTTTAAAATAGTTAGTCAATTCATGATTCATGCTCCTTGCGGTCAACTTGATTCAAATTCTTGGTGTATGCGAGACAAATTATGTACAAAATATTTTCCAAAATCATTTATTCCTTACACGATTTTTCAAGCAATTAAGGCTCCTCAATATAGATGTCATGATGATGAATCACGTTTTGTAGTTAAAAAATGAGTCCATGTTGGTAATAATTATGTTGTTCCTTACAATGTTAATTTGTTGTTGAGATATTATGCTCATATAATTTTGAATCATGTTCTCAATCTATGTTAATAAAATATCTATTCAACTATATAAATAAAGGACTCGATAGAGCTCGCGTGTTAGTCTATGACAACAAATGATGAAATCCAAAATTATATCAATTGTCGATATTTAACTCATCTTGAGTCTGTATGGCGATTATTTGAATTTTTCATTCATTCTAGATTTTCTGCAATTCAATATTTAAAAATTCATTTTTCAAAGAATAAACTATTTGTTTTCATCAAACTAATTCTCTTGAAAATGTGTTAAATAATCAGAATATAGAAACTATTATGCTATCTACTTGGTTTGAAGCAAACAAGACTTATAAAAAGACAAAAAAATTAACATATACTCAATTTCCTACTAAATTTGTTTGGAATGATAATTAGAAATTATGGACCCCAAGGAAACAATATCGCGTACTCAGTAGAATAGCAAACGTGCCGCCAGTTGCAGGTGAATTTTATTATCTTAGAATGCTTTTGAATATTCAAAAAATATGTATCAATTTTGATTCAATAAAAACAGTCAATGGTGTATATACTTGACATATCAAGATGCATGTCGAGCCTTCGGGATGCTAAATGATGATAAAGAATGGGCCAAAGCATTGTTGGAATCTACTTTTACTGCTAATTCTCCTCAAATTCATTATTTATCTGTTACGATTATTCTATTTTGTAATGTCTAAGATCCTCGAGTTTTACTTAATGCATATTGGATTAACATGTCTCATGATATATCACACAAAATGAGATCAAATTTTAATATGCTAAATCTTACCATACCCCAAGATGAATTAAAAATTATGTTTTATATGAACTCAAAAAATTGTTTAAACATGTCGTCAAGTACTTTAAAAGATCATCAATTACCAATGCCAAAGACACAATAAATACGTCAACTTGAAAATCGGCTTATCAGAGAAACTAATTTTTGATTGTGAAGTGCTAAAACAAAAATATTCTGACCTAATCATTAAACTAAATAGCAGTCAAAAATGATATACAATGAGGTGATAAAAGCCGTCAAACAAAAGAACCCAAAATCATTCTTTGTTTATGGTAGCAGAGTTACAGAAAAAATCTTTTTATGGAACACTATAATTTCTAGATTGAGATCTGAAGGCAAAATTGTTTTAGTTGTTGCTTCATCAAGCATTACTTCATTATTACTTCTGATAGGCAGAACAACGCATTCACGTTTCAAAATAAAACCAATTATAGATAAAGATTCAAATTGTAATATAAATAAAAAAATATTTCTAATTTAATTGAAAATGTTGAATTAATTGCTTGGGATGAAGCTCCTATGTGTTAAATGGTGTATTGAATTAGTAAACAGAACACTGTGTGATATTTTGTCAAAAAAGATGAACTGTTTGGAGGAAAGACTATTCTATTCGGTGGAGATTTTAGACATACATTTCCGGTCATACAAGGTGGTAGTAAATAATAAATCATTCAAGCATCGTTTAATAATTCATATTTATGGTCGAGCATTATAGTATTTCATCTAACTGAAAATATGTGATTATCGACGATTGGTTTAAGTAGCATAGAAAAAAATGAAATCAAAGATTTTGCTGAATGGATACTACAGATAGGAGAATGTCAATTAGAATCGAAGTTCCCTATAGGTGATCCTGATTTAAGTGGGATTGACATACCAGAAGAATTACTTACTGTTAGGTCCATAATTACGTTCTAATTATGTGCCTAACCTTATGCTTAATGTTTGCATTCTTGGAATAAAATATCGTTTTTGATGTGTTTCCTTGTCATGCCAGGAAATGGTGAGTTTGCGTGGAAACGAGCTTAAAGATGGAGCTTAACCACTTTTTGAAGAAGCCAAGCAAGTTTCCTAAGCATTTGGAGAAGAATGACAAAAACCGGGAAGAAGACAAAAAGTCAACTGGAGGTCAATGGTCAAATCCGGCGAGTCTTCACCTGTCAATGACCAGATCAAGATATGATGGCCCAAGATTTCAAGGCAAAAGCCCACAAGACCCCACATAAGAAGATATTTTGGTGTGGAGACATGCACATGTAACTCACATGACATGGGTGAGTCATCTTAGGACCACCACTTAAAGCCTAAAAATGTGGATCATGTCTAAGTTTGAATTAGAATTATTTACACCCAAAATATCTCCCTCAACACTATAGGGTCGAGCTCCCGCTCACACACATAAACAAATCACCTCATTTTCAGATTTTCCATAGTTTTACACTCTCTCTTTAGACCCATTATCCTTAGCCCAACCCTCTAGCACTCTCTTCTACCTCTTCTCCTCCCTTTCTAGGCCAAAACACCTACATAACCTAGCTCTTCATTCTCTTGGGTAGAGCCGAACCTCTCTACCACCACACCTACACTTTGGCCTATTTGGGTGTTCCTCCTCTCATCTTTGCCTCTAGGGTTTGGTTTGGTCTTTAGAGTTTAAAGAAGTGAGAAGTAATCTCTCTTCCCATTGGCTCATTGGAATCGTAAGGACTACCCTTACCTCCTCTTGAAGACTTGGAGCTAGCTTGGAGTGAAGAAGTGGAGCAAGAAGCCTTGGTAGAGATTTGGCTAAGGGGACTCTTGGTTATTTCTTTCCTCTTCTTATTTTGAGCATGTATCTAGTCTTGCTTTATATTATGCTTAATGAGTAGTTGTATTTTGGAAGGCTAGGGCTAATTTGATGTACATATAACTATGTTTTGAGTTATGAATTTGAATTTGGTTTAGTTTAGTACATGCTGTGAATGAGTTTGATAGCCTGTGATGTGATTGTGGTATGTTTGCATATTTGGGCTTGATTCAATATTTTCACACTCATGTCTTAGCCATGACTAAGTTGAGATATGTTTAAGAAAGCTAAAAATGAACCTAAGTGAATTAGTCACTCACTTAAGGAAGGTAAGCATTTAAACATGACTCAGGTTGCATTTGAGAAGATGGGCTTAAGGTTTAGTTTTTCTGCTTGAGCATAGACCAAAGCCTTCTTGAAGTCCAAATGACTCAAGGAGCTTTGGTCAAGCTTACATTGACTCGAAGGGGCTTTGTAGCTGATCATTACTTCTTCTAATTCATGTTCTAAAAGGTATAGATTAGGAAAGTCATTAGAACATACTTGCATATCTTCTAATAGGGACTTAGGAAGGAAAGTCATTCACATTCATCATAAGTGAACACATATTGAACTAATTAGGTATGTGGTATAATTAGGATACAATTCGTAATTGAGTTGCATTCTAGTTTCGGTTTACTTTATATTTGAATGTTGGACATGAACACTTCTAGTGCCCTAATAGCCTAGGAGATTCGGTTCACAACCAATGGTGACTCGAAAAGATCAAGAATTGGACAATCACGTGTGAATCGGGCTAAACTCATAACTTGGACATATATTTTTGGTACATTGAGTTGGCTAGTGGCGACATCTCCAGCCGACCAAACATTTACATTTTGTTTTGTGTTACTTTATGTTTTCACTTAATTTAGTTAGTAGTAAACACTCAATCAATCGGATAATCATTCATTGTAGTTCAACCATCCCTTGCAATGCTAAGTCTCAAAAAGACTTAGTCTTGTGAGATACACTTCCACATCTTGCTTTAATTTTAGTGCAATGTCTTGTGTCTAGTTAATTCTTAATTTGAGTGCGTAATATAGTTAAGCTAAAGAGTGTAAGTGGTCAATCCTCGTGGGTTCGACACTCGACTTCCTTATAAAACTATAACTTGACCATGCATACTTGCAGGTAAGAGAAATTCACTTAGCCTTAGACTAATCAATAGTAAAAAAGTTGAGGGGTTAAATCTCACGAACACTTACTAATCCTATAGTTCATCCTAAAGAATCACTTTTTCAAGCAACATATCCCAACTTTTAAAGCAAATATAGTGATCCAAATTATTTAAGAGAGCGTGCTATAGTGACCTAAAAAAATGTAATTGCTCATGAAATAAATAATTATGCACTTAAATTATTACCTGGCGATAACAAATCATTTTTTAGTTCGGATTTAATTTCATACAATTATGGAAATACCGATAATATAAATATTTTATATCCCATAATTTTTGAACAAACTTGAATTTAGTGGATTGCCTACACATGAAGTTATATTGAAAACTGGCATGTCTATTATGTTATTAAGAAATTTAGATCAAATACGTGGTCTGTGTAATGGCACATAGTTGATTGTGACAAAGTTGTTTGAAAGAATGATTGAGGCCAAAATACTAACGGGAAACAATATGGGAGAAAAAGTTCATAATCCAATGATAGTATTATAAGCAACAGAAACTAAATATCCATTTACGTTTAAAAGACATTAATTTTCTATCAGACCACGTTACACAATAACGATAAACAAGAGTCAAGGTCAGTCATTAAACCAACTAGGAATATATTTGTCAAAACCAGTTTTTACTCAGGACAATTATATGTAGCGCTATCCAGAGTTATGTCAAAAAAAAGTCTTAAATTTTTTATAAATAACGGTGACGATATCCCTAATAATTGTACAAACAATATTGTCTATAAAAATATGTTGCAAGATATACAACCCTTTATATTTTGGGATAGAATATACATATTTTAAATACTGCAAATATTTTAAATATACATGCTTTCATAGTTATCTCTACTTTCATACTACGAATTTCTCTATTCATATACATACACACTCATACATTTACAATTTGTATATATTGATAGTCATGCTATTTTTTTCAAAATCAACCTTGAATGCTAGATTTCTATATAACAATCATGGTCCTACTGTTCAAATGAATAGTAGGATAAGTGATTTCACGCTACAAATGTGCGAGTTTCTATTCTTGATAGTTTGTGGAGGTGGTTGAAGGCGAGATCACTCTTTTCTCTCTCTAACATATCTGCTCCCATCTCCGTCAATCACCTTCAACCTCCCTCCATCAATGCTATATTCATAGTTTCCAGCTGCTCTGTTTCTCAGGTGATATCACCATTTATCCCTCTCTCTATTTTTTTTGATACATCAAGTAAATGTCTTAATTTATTACTGATGAATTAAAAAAAATTAAATATTGAATCCAATCCTCACAATCACCATCCTCCACTTGGTTCAACAAGTCTTCACCTTCAAGCAACTCAAAAAGGGTGTGAGTATGCCACAAGGAGGGAGGAACTCGCATATGACCAATTCGTCTTCCGCCCTAATTTAGCAGGCCTTTCTGCTGCAAATAGAAGGTGAACCTTATAATAATCCATAACGTTACATAAGGTGAGCTTTTTCCTGTTATTATTGCCTTAATCTGAAATTTATTATCGTCTTCAGTTGGTTTAGTGTAGTCTAAATAAGTTAATATTGAATATTGATACCCATATTCTTGGTGATGACTAAAGAGATTGGTCCTTTGTGATTTAGATGAATATAAAGATTGATTCTTTTTTTCCTTGATCATTCACATGACTTTTCCTTTTCTCGTTGTAATCGCTTTTGGGTTCTCACTTGAATTGTTGCAAGTATTCTATGGTGTTCTGTATTGGAGTTTCAGAGTGATGTTCCAGAAATTTGTGCCCGCCAAATTGGTGAGTATAGTTTAGTTGCAATGTGAAATATGTCATATTCTATCACTATAATATGGTGCATTATGATTTATCAAACATATACATACCGCTCATCTCCTGTAACTTATTTGAAGTGTTTTGCATTTTATTGTAGATGGTCTGACATGGGTTGAAGAATGGAACTGTTTACTGTATTTTATGTCTTCGGAATTTTTATCACTTTTGTATAGCGACTACATGCTTACGTCTCAGACAAAAGTTTCGTACTGTGATGGGAAACTCTTAGAGCCTCAAGATCTTAGTAATCTCGTCATTTCTTAGGTGTTCGATTACTTGGTCATGATGAACTGTGATAGTTGTTATTTTTCATGTCAATGTTCCTAACTGGTTTTTTCAAATATCAATAGGTTGATTATGCACTAAGGAAAAATTTGATGAGAATGAGTTATTTGGTCGACTATGGGAATAACTATCCTCAGCAAGTGCACCATTGAGCATCCTTGATTCCAATTGATGCAAACACCAGCTGCAGCGATGGGTTTAAATAGCTTTACTCGATTGATCCAAATTCAAATGTAGTTGTTAAAGCTCTAGATTACCTGGCTCATAGTGATGTCTTTGAAGCAAGATATCCAATGTCTTTGTAGCAAACTCCAAATTTGAGTATATACATGATTTATGATGATGTAATGAGTTATATGTCTTAGGATTATAACATAGTGTAACTTCTATATCATTTAATATGATTTCAGTTAGACATCAATTCAGTGATGTATTGCTTAAATTCCGATTCAAGTAAAGTTTATGTATGTTACGATACCACGTTTTATGTTTAATGGTGTAATTTTTTACCACTGCTCATGTTTAAGTAGAAATTAACTGGTATTGAAATTGCAGTAACACAATACTTAAAATCAGGTATATTAACAGCTTTTCCATATTATTTTACAACAATGTAAATAAAAAAATATCCGAAGTGTTTTATCAAAGACATCATATAATATAGCAATCCTAATAAAACCGCCCTACTGGGCGGCAGCCACCTAGTGTGATCAAACAAACTGAAGCCTAATCTCTTGTCGTCTCCTTCCATTCTAGAGCATTGACAACTCGGCAGTGCCCGAATCTTCTATTATATCTATAACAACAACACTCAAAGCTGTTAAATAGAATAGCTACCGTGAAATTCGATATTCCAGGGGACGTTGAACTCAACGATGAGCCTCTAGATGCAAATAGTTATGGTTATTATTGTTTGAACACGTGTGGAGGTCAGAGATGTGCAGCCATTTATTGCAATCGGAAAACGTCTGCAGGTCAGAGAAGTTGCTCATATTCCTAATTAAAGCATGGATATATTGTCCATCGTGTTGATTTAAACTCAAAACTTGTTGAGTATAAATAGAATCTGATTGTAGCTTTCGAGATGTCTAGATATTTCAAGATGATAACAAAAAAAAATTTCATCTAAAGTTATTTTGTAAAATCCCTCATCAAACATCATCGTCACAAAGGTATACTACCTTTATCTACCCCTCACAATTGTCCAAGGGAAAAAGAAGTTTGTTTTCTCGAGTCTTTTTCTAAATGAAAGGTAGCAGCCGTATGAAACTCTTATAAGAATCAGAATTTAAAATTCGCTTCCACATCCATTGCCCAGGCACAGTTTACCATGAAATTCGAGCTGAATGCCTGATCAAAGTCGAATGGGCACATCAATTCAATTTATAGCAGCAACCAATTCAGACCATTAGTCTTAAAAAAACAAACAAAAAGAAACAGGTACAAAAGAATAACAAAGATCACCTCAACAGAAACTCCATTTCGCCTGTACCACGCAACACCAATCCTGGGGTCACAAACATGGTCAAACATAACCCATCCCATTGGTCATGTTTCTGGCTTCGTATGCCGCTCCACTTTTTCGATATCCATTATTATGCGACCTATCTTATACTCTATCCTGTATCCAAATCCAAAATAGTATAAGGTTGTATGAGCTATTTGTAACAAAACATCCGTTACAATGAATCACAATCCATCAAAGAAAGCATTACTTTCTTGGTGTCAACTCTCTACTTTGTTCTCCCTCGGAACCTTTGAGTTGCTTTCCTGATTTTGCCCTGTCCAAATCTGTTCTAAGTTTTGCCAATGTGCCCTGCAAAATTCAAGAGTTGAAGATAAACCAACCCGGCACAAGTTAAACAATTGCATTTGAGTTCCTGGATTTTCACACATTACCTGAAGCTCATCCATCAACTTTGCGTTCTTCATCACGGTTTTATTTACAGTAAGACGAGAAACTGCACCATTGTGCATAATTGATGTTGCCTTTGTTATAGCGGAAGTAACAAATGTAAGAAAAAACACAGACTTACGTGGTTCACTAACGTGAGTTAGCTACGTCCACAGTAGAAGGAGAACAAAGTTATTTATCTTGAAGAAACCAGATTACAGACTACAGAATTTACCACGCTAGGTTAAACCTAACCTACAGGATAAATCCAGATTGCAGAATATCAATCCACAATTATAATCCACGCCTCTGTTAGCTAATAACCTAGAATATATATAACCTAACAAAGTCCCAAATACCAGAGGAATCCCAGACCCGAACGTCTGAGATATCTCTATTCCTTACGGAATCCTAATCCTGATGAAATCCTGAGTAGCAGTCCTGCTCGCCAAAGACTCTAACTCTCCTCGCCAAAGACTTCTCTCCCCAGAGACTCTTACTCGCGAGACCCTCTCGCCAAAGACTATTGTCTTAGCGAGACCTGATTCAAGACATGTTCTAAAAAATCTTCACCTTGACTTGAATCCTCTCCCAGATAACTAGATGTACCAGACTCTCCTCTGCCCCAAATGTTGTTCCTCCAAAGATGAACCCAAATGCCGTCCCTTCGAAAGAAGGACCCAGATGTTACCCCCCCCCCTTTCACAGGTAACTAACAGCTTCTAACATTGAGCAAGTCCAAACAATGTTGGAACTTGCTATGCTGAACCTGCTTGGTGAACATGTCTGCTGGATTATCAGCAGTACTCACCTTGTTCACCTTGATTCTCTTCTCACTTCTTAGAAAATGATAGCTGACATCGATCTGCTTAGTCCTCTCATGATGAACTTGATCCTTGGCTAAACAGATTACACTCAGACTATCACAATACACTATAGCATGATCGTGATGTAGACCCAAGTCACTAACCAGTCCTTTTAACCAAATTTCCTCTTTGGCTGCTTCTGTCAATGTCATGTACTCTGCTTCAGTAGTAGACAAAGTCACTGAAGGCTGCAGAGTAGCTTTCCAACTAACAACAGACCCACTAAGAGTGAAAACATAACCAGTCATAGATCTTCTACTGTCAACATCTCCAGCATAATCTGAATTTGAATAACCAATTACTAAACACTCTGTATCACCTCCATAAATGAGACCAACATCAGACGTACCTCTAAGGTAACGAAAGATCCTCTTCACAGCTTGCCAATGCTCCTTGCCAGGCTCACCCATAAACCTACTAACAACACTGACAACATGTGCAAGATCCGGTCTAGTACAAACCATAGCATACATCAAGCTTCCTACTGCATTACCATAGGGAACTCGAGACATGTACTCCTTATCCTGAGCAGATTTAGGTGCAAACGCAGTAGACAAATGAATGTTAATTTGCTGCACTTGGAGTATCTAAGGATTTTGTTGTAGACATGCCAAAATCTTGATAATATCTTTTGAATATAATCCTTCTGTGATAAGAAAAACCTCTTTTGACTCCTATCTCTGTAGATCTCCATTCCCAGAATTTTTCTCGCTGCACCCAAATCCTTCATCTCAAACTCAGCACTGAGAAGACCCTTCAACTTCTGAATATCTGACTTGTTCTCTGCAGCTATCAACATATCGTCTACATACAGGACCAGATAAATGAGAGACTCATTTGTTACCTTGTTGTAGTAGACACAACAATCATACGAACTCCTGGTATAGCCAATCTCCATCATATAGCTGTCAAACCTCTCGTACCACTGCCTCGGTGACTGTTTTAGTCCACACAAAGATTTCTTCAACTTGCAAACATAATCTTCCTTTCCAGGAACTTGGAAACCCTCTGGCTGAGTCATGCATATCTCCTCATCCAACTCTCTATGCAGAAAAGCTGTCTTCACATCTAGTTGCTCAAGTTCTAGATCCTGATATGCGACTATGGCTAGTAGCACCCTGATAGATGTATGTCTGACCACTGGCGAGAAAACCTCATTGTAGTCTACACCTCCTTTCTGACGAAACCCTCTTGCAACTACCCCAGCTTTATACTTGATACCCTCAACAGGTGACATCCCTTCCTTCTTCTTGAAAATCCATTTGCAACTAATAACCTTTCTCTCCTGAGGTCGCTTGGCCAAATCCTAAGTCTGATTCTTGTGAAGTGACTCCATCTCGTCTCTCATAGAAGCAAGCCATTGGGCAGACTCAGTACATATAACTGCTTCCTTATAGGTAGACGGCTCGCGAGGATCCACCTCTTCAGCAACCTGAAGTGCATAAGTCACCATGTCCTCAAAACCATACCTTGTGGGAAGCTTCCCAAAGTTTGATCTCCTAGGTCGATCAAGAGACAAACTATGCTGGTTAATTACTAGTGGCTCTGTTTCTGAATGAGAGTGTTGATCTTCTTGCTGTGGTTCACTCTCATCTTGAGTGTCTTGCTCCTCCACTTGTTTCTCAACACTACCATTCTCTAATACAACGATGGACTTCACAGTAGGGTTAAACATAGAATTTTCATCAAAGACTACATTTCTACTGAGTATAACCCTCATTTCAGATGGAGGCCAGATTCTATACCCTTTAACTACATCCCCATAGCCTACAAATACTCCTCTTTTAGCTCTTGGTTCAAGTTTACCCTCATTTATAAGATAATAAGCAGTGCAGCCAAAAGCCCTCAGGTTTGACTAATCAGCAGACTTTCCAGACCACATCTCAAGAGAAGTCTTGAGATGTATAATAGTGTGAGGTCCACGATTTATCAGATAACATATTGTACTAACAACTTCTGCTCAGAACCTTTTCTCTAGTCTAGCATGAGAGAGCATGCACCTAGCTCTCTCTAGAAGTGTCTGATTCATCCGTTCTGCCACACCATTCTGCTGCGATGTGTCCTTGATTGTATGATGCCTAGAAATCCCTACATTCTTGCAGAACTCATTAAAATCAGACCAGCAGAATTCCAGACCATTATCAGTTCGCAGCCTTTTGATCTTTTTCCCTGTTTGATTTTCAACCAACGCCTTCCACTGCTTGAAATTCTTAAAAGCATCACTTTTATGCTTCATCATAATCACCCAAGTCATTCTTGAGAAATTATCAATCATTGACACAAAATATCTGTGACCTCCTAAAGACTCAACGCGAGACTGACCCTAATAGTCTGAATGGATGTAATCAAGTGTACCTTTTGTTCTGTGAATTGCTTTAGGAAACTTGCTGCGATGTAATTTCCCGAAGACACAATGTTCACAAAACCCAAGGTTTTTTACCTTGCGGCCACCAAGAAGATCTCCTTTTGCCAGAATTTGCATCCCTCGTTCACTCATATGACCGAGTCTCATGTGCCATAGCTTGGTCATATCCTCCTTGTGAACCTTTGACGATGCAACAGCAGCAGAACCTGACAGCGTAGAACCTTGCAGAATATACAAAGTACCTCGCTTGACACCTTTCAGAACCACATTAGAACCCTTGTAGACACGTAAGATTCTGCCTTCTCCTTTGAAGCTGAACCCCTTGTTATCCTAATAACTTAGAGATATCAGATTCTTAGTCATGCGTGGAACATGCCTAACCTCGTTCAATGTACAAATTTACCATCATGTGTCCGTATTTTAATTGAGCCCATTCCAACCACCTTGCAGGCAACATTGTTAGCCATAGAAACATTACCTCTATTTACCTGCTCATAGGTTGTGAACCACTCCCTGCGCGGACATATATGATAAGACGCCCCAGAGTCTAGAATTCACACATCAATATGATGTGTAAGTTCATCAGCAACTAGGGCAATATCCTCTTCTGAATTAGTGTCTTCTTCTGCTAAGCAGCAGTACCTGATGGTTTCTCTCTCTATCTCTTTGGACATTCCCTTTTCCAATGTCCCCTCTCTTTACAGTAGTTACAAACATCGTTGAATTTAGGACCCTTGAAACCTAGTTTCTTGATTTTCTTCTTTTCCGAGTTTCCTTGTCCTTTACTTCCAATGACTACTAACCCAGCAGCCTAATTATCTGTACCTGTACCAGTCGCCTTATGGCGCAGCTCTCTGGTATGAAGAGACGATCTAACCTCTTATAGAGTCACAGTATCTCTTCCAACGATAAAAGATTGCACAAAATTCTCATATGATAACGGTAAAGACACTAGTAGAATTAAGGCAGCATCCTCATCATTGACTTTAACATCGATATTACGCAACTTTAACAGAATTGTGTTCAACTGATCTAAGTGATCTCTAAGAGGTGCACCCTCTTACAACGCAGACTGAACAGATGTTGCTTCAAAAGTAACTTGTTGGTTAAAGACTTCATCATGTATAGACTCTCAAGTTTCAACCACAGACTAGATGCAGTCTCCTCTTCTGTAATTTCGGTGATGATATCATCTGCAAGACACAGCATGATTGTTAAGTGTACTTTCTCCTCCATACTGGCCATCTCAGCGGTTTCAGGACCCACTACCTTCTTCGTTAGCGGCGCCTTTAACAAGGCTCTGATCTTGATCTGCCATAAACTGAAACTATTCCTCCCTGTGAAGTTGTCGATCTTCACATTTACCCCAGACATCCTAAGCCTAAGCTTTGATACTAGTTTGTTATAGCGGAAGCAACGAATGTAAGAAAGAACACAGATTTACGTGGTTCACTAACGTGAGTTAGCTACGTCCACGGTAGAAGGAGAACATATTTATTTATCTTGAGGAAACCAGATTACAGAATACAGAATTTACCACACTAGGTTAAGCCTAACCTACAGGATAAATCCAGATTGCAGAATATCAATCCACAATTATCATCCACGCCTCTGTTAGCTAATAACCTAGAATATATATATAGCCTAACAGAGTCCCAAATACCAGAGGAATCCCAGACCCGAACGTCTGAGGAATCCTAAACCGGAATGACTGAGGAATCCCTATTCTTTATGGAATCCTAATCCTGACGAAATCCTGAGTAGCAGTCCTGCTCGCCAAAGACTCTAACTCTCCTCGCCAAAGACTTCTCTCGCCAGAGACTCTTATTCGCGAGACCCTTTCTTCAAAGACTCTTGTCTTAACGAGACTTGATTCAAGACATATTCTAACTCCTGCAAATGGAACAAAAAATGTCAAATGATGCCATGAAGTGAAAGACGCCACTTTATCAAGCCCATTAAAAAATATCAAGGTTACCTCATCACGGGTATGCCGAAAAACTTTAACTTTCTCACGAACAGTTCCCTTTGCTGATTTCTTGTTCAACTGGCATTAGGAAAATAAATACGAACAGGATATAAGACGACAGATAAATACAATTGTAACCTTATGAAATCCCCTTCTAGCCTTGCCAAATATCAATGTTAATATATACACACTAAGCCAACAAGAGTAAATGTTAATGACAAGTTGACAACAAATAATTGTCACATATACAGCCACTGAAATGTGAAATATAAAAGAGCAATGCAAATTCAAAGTCAATGAGCACCATATAAACATAAACTCACTATGTAATCCAAGTTATAGATGCATTATACGTGCAAAACACAACTCTTGTAAGGCCAGGCATCAGTTCAGCTAGATGTGCATTCAATTTAGAGGTATCTAACCTGTCAAAAAGAAAATCATAACCATTCTTTCCTGAGACAGATATGAAAAAAAAAATACATATATTTATGGGGTGGGTATCAATATACACCACAATCCATATAACAGATTTGTATATATTTTCTTCATCTTCAATTACTACAAAGAATGGAAACTCACCGGTTCGGAACTGTAGTATCGCCTCGTAAACAGGAAGCTCAACTTGAAGCGTAATTTCGATCTTTGTACCTTGCTTACGAAAGTTAAACTGTATTATTTATAATAAGTTGACCTATCAATTACCCATAAAAAAAAACTACAATGAAAGTTTTACCTCCAACAAGTTAGGGGAGAATGCCTCTGTGTTCTCCACTTTGATGGCGCAGCATCCAAGAACATTGGACATCTCATTGTCCTGCAGTTAATAAAAGCAAAAAATGCATAAGACCTTACTGACTTGATTTGTGAGGCTCAAACACTTTCGGATGTAACTACGTAGATCCCATATCAAATTTCTTTTGAGATTGAAAAACATATAAGACGTATACACAAGATAAATATGCAGAAGCCTATTGACGATTATCACGAACTATTTCCAAGGTAATTTCCGATGCAAGCGACAAAATTTACCTCCATAGTTCCGAAGAAGAAACAAAATTCATCAATGAGATAGGTGGCAACTGCTTTCTGCTGTTTTTCAACATTGTCACTCTTAAAATCCCTAGTGTATAAAGCCCTGATATAATGTATGCATTCCTGCTTATAGCATGCAGCAGCAGCTGCTGCTTTATTATCTAAAACATGAGAACGACGAAAAACAGAATAACACAAATATCAAATGTGATCAAAGTAACACCTTGAGCCTCCTTGCGTTCTCAAATCTCTCCTTTTTCGTGTCCATTCTTGTATCTCTCTGTAATTAACACAACAAATATACATATATACGTATGATCATTGCTATGAATCCTATCTATCTCTTAATAAACAAATTACAATTAATCGTTCTGTCCTCCCTAGCTCGCACAGAATTCCCTATCAAAAATCGAAAAAATTAAAAAAATTCTAGTTGCCAGTAAGTAAATTCACTGGAGTTACCTGGTTAATTAACGGGAAATATTAAGATTTTGCAATCTCCGTAAATCATATAAAAGACCCTCGAGCAAGCGATACAGTAGGTAGGTCGGTGGTGGTGGTTAACCGGAGGTAGAGTCTGAGTCTGATTTTGATTCTGATTCTGAAACCTACGAACTTCGGATATATATCTCTGTATATTAAGAGAGATGAGTCTTTGAAAGGTAAAACATTTCAAAATCTAAAAAATGTCTTTCTCTCGTATATGTCTAACCCAGAAAAAAAAATCATGGAGATAAATGTAAAATACACACCCTGAGGTTTGTGTCCATTTCTAGTCTCTATTAATTAAGCCAGAAGAGGTTTTGACGATTATCACATGTCAAACATTCATAATATATATATTTATCCTTCATTTTACATAAGTCCATTAAACACAGAATTAAATGAACAAAGGATAAAAATGGAAGAAAGAAATCTCCCAAACACATAATCCAGTCAAAGTTTATCACGTCGCCATACCCCAAAAAAACTACTTTACAGTTTCTTTCTCTCACCAACTCAACTTCTCTCCGCCTGCACAATTGTTCTCTTCTTTTTTTTCTCAAAATTTTGGAAGTTGGAATGTTGGGATTTTAGTGGAAGGAGTCACTGCATGAAGGTAATTCACTTTTTGTTATATAGTGAAGTGGTTAAGCACGGTACTTGAGCTCCTATTTAGTTTTTTTCAATCACCTCCAATTGCAAGTACTTTGATCTTTCCAAACTCATCGATCTCTTTAAGATTTTGCAGGATTGAATCTTTTCTTGGATTAATAGATTAGATCGAGATGATAAAGTTCAATTATTTGCATCCTACATCTATAATTAGCATTATGTATTTTTCTTTCATTCTTCTAGAATAATTCTTCTTTCATTCTTCTTGACTAATTTTTTTACGGTGAACACTATATTATTAGAGCATATGCACCCGTTGCTCTATAGCAAGAGCAAACCAAATTCATCATTGGCTAGAGCAAATCAAATTTTGTATGTAGTCATTCACATAATGCAAAAGCAGTTATCATTCATCATGTTATAAAATGTTAATAAATTATTTATCGGATAAATTTACGACCAATAATAGTGTGACCCTATCGTTATCGACTATACAAATTGGTATGAGTTGTGAATGAAATGAAGTAATATTTATAGAAAAAAAAATTATGGTGTTTTCTGTAATTTTTAAGGATTTTTTTTGTAATTTTTTGGGTTTAATTTGCAAATATTTTCATTGTTCCCGGTTATTTTCGTTGAATACATAACTAACCGTTGGATTTGAATTGGGACCGTTTGATAAAATTTTAGAATCAAAATGAAAGGCCCAGATCAAATGGACCCTTGGAAGTTAAAAGCAGCCAACCCAGGACACTTGGCAGCTTCCTATTCGCCAGTTAATTTATTTTTTCATTGATTTACGAGGTATAGGTGATACCAGGTGGGCGAGCAAGTGTCAGAGCAAACATTGCTCGATCAATTGATCAAGCAGTTTTTTCGGTTGGCCCCACTCCTTGCTTAAGGACCGTGACCGCTGGTGCAGATGCTTTTACTATCGATAGCGAGAAGTTGGAGAAGAAGTGTACCATATGCATTGGTGCAAGTCTTCTCCATGTCCTTTGAAAGTTACCCTCAATTTCCATGAAAATTTTACACACGCATCACGTGTGTGCCGGTTTCTAGTCTCTATATATTAATTAAGAGAGTTTGGGCTGTTACAGTTACTTAAGGTCAAACATTTTTAATACCAAATTTCGCCATTTCCACATATCAAGTTGAAAAAAAAAATTAAAAATAATAAACAAGGGTAAATAAAATAATTGTGATTGAAAAATAAGAAAAAATAAAATAAATTAAAAATCATCCCTAATTTTTCTCTATGTATGTAACTTCTTTTAAATTCCCTTCCTCATTTTTTTAAATACCCCACTTCATGTTTCTTATTTTACTAAGTACTACCATTTTCTGATTAATGGATTACAGTCATTTTTTATTGAAAGGATGACAGCCATTTTAATAACTAAAAATGAAAGAAAAAAAATAATATCCAATTAAACACATGCAGAGCATGTGCCCAATGGTTAAACGATTTCCGATTAGGCTGAAATTTTGTATGTCCAATCCTTGCATTTTTATATCTATACTATCACTACAACATTTCTTCCCATTGCCGGCGACTTTTATGTCGCCGGCAATGTTTTTGGACATTACCGGCGATTTTTGCCGGAAAAATCGCCGGTAATGTCTTCTTTTTTTTTTTTTTTTTTTAACATTACCGGCGACATAAATGTAAGTCGCCGGTAATGTCTTGCCGGAAAAGACATTGCCGGCGACATACATTTTTGTCGCCGGTAATGTAAAAAAAAAAAAAAAGACATTACTGGCGACATAAATTAAGTCGCCGGCAATGTCATTACCATCGAGACATTGCCGGCGACATACATTTATGTCGCCGGCAATGTCTAAAAAAAAAAAAAAAAGACATTACCGGCGACTTAAGTCGCCGGCAATGTTAAAAAATCGTTGGTAATGTTAAAAAACATTGCCGGCGACTTAAAAGTCGCCGGCAATGAGTCATTATGTGGTAGTGTATTATAAATAATCTATAATTTTTTTTGAGGTGAAATGATAGAAATTGTATTCAAAATTTAAAACAATTACAATCAAGTCCACTACCATTCATGGTGCTGAATAAATAACATAACGACCTCTTGCATTACGCAAGTTCTTTGAACAAGCTTACCTAATCTAAGACTTATAATGGACATAAAAGTACCACTACAAGAAATCGAAAACATGTACTTAGAGGACATGAAGGCAATATTTTCTAAATTAGCACATGGGCTAAACTTTAACAAAGCTTTAGTTGATGTAGACGGTCGTGTACTTGTTGGCTGTTTTGCTAGTTGAACTTTAGGATGTTCGGTGTCCTGCGTGATAACATTTTTCCGGGCGAGCATTCCCCAACTGATAGCCGAGTATGGTACGTACTTCCATCATCACCATAGTTCTGATCTGTGTCGTAAGGAAACACGATAGCTGACGTGACGGACTGAGGCTTCTTATTTTTTTTGTAAAATCAATAAGCTTTCCTAGGTCCCAAACCAAAAATCCACAGGCACAATTTAGGCCCATTCCATAGGCTTATAGACCCAAACCCAACCCTAGTCCACTATTGGCTAGGTTGACTACCATCTCTCTCACGCTGATCCTCTACTGCCCACCAACGTCGCTTATCACCTCCAAGTTCCGCTAACCCAGGACTACTGACGGGGTATTCTTCCCCTAACTTTCTGAGCTGTGTAAGTTGTCTCGACCAAGGTCTAGCGCGTTTGATCCAACCTAGAGGCTTGCACCAAAATGTCGGCATCTCCTCTACAAACCCGACCCAGTGCCATCGAGTGTGTGGGAGATCTACGTCGCAGCCGTTCTTTGAGTCGAGCTCATTTCGATCGTTCTCTCCGACCACTCATCATGCTCCAGCCCATGAGGTTCCGCCCAATTTCATACCTTAGCTACCATCTGCCCCTAACTATAGACGCCAATAGAAGGCCAAGCCACATAGTGGTGGCAACAAGTATTAGAGACCAATCACAACCCCAATCCCGTATCGCGATCCATGAATACACACTTCGACATCGAGAATAGAGTCTCGGCATCACCAAACGAACAAAACTCAACACCATCGTAGTTTGTTGACGACGTTGTATGGCAAAACTCTCTCTTTGCCTCAACCATCTGAACACCACAAAACACAACCCAACACCGTTGTCATCAGCTTTCGCCACTGCCGCACAAAACCCTAGTTTTCACTAGGTCTCCCGGCCGCACCAATGCTGTCACAAGGGATGCTTTTTAATTTGATCCTCTTGATTACAAGGTAAAAAACTATAAATGATCTATAAAGGAAACACACACCCCTTATGAGTGTGTTGTTTGAAAATAATTTGATATAAATATTGAATTATTTGTAAGAAAAAAAAAAGTTTGGTAGTTAATTAAAGAGTATAGCAGTTTGGAAAGTATATAAGTAGTTTCTACTAATATAAAACAGTTTCATTTGTTTTTCTTTTTCTATTTTTTCTTTTTTATTGTGAATTATTACAATACCCTCAAATTATTAAGACTAGAAAAATCCCCACCCTGGTGTGGAAGTGGGAGAAAAATATGGAGGAAGATATGAATAATTATTACGAATTTACGATAGTACCATTCTGATTTTTTTTTGTTAGTTTCATTTTTTCTTTTGGCATGGATATATTGTCAATTTGAAACTTTATGAGGCTGATGACACAAAGAGGGCTTCGCTTTATATTAGTAGAGATAGAATAAGGTGAAAAAGTTAAAATTGGAAGAAAATACAAAAGTGGAGAAACAACCTGATTTTACTTAAAAAATAGTGTGTGTTAGTGTGTGTGTGTGTGTGTATATATAGTCCATATTAAGTGCGAAGCTTCGCACTGAAACTTCGGTGTGATGTTCAATTTTATTCAAAATCGACAAAATAATTTGATCATTGAAATTACTCATCTTTTAGATACCAATGCAAGGATCATGCTTGCAAAATTTCAGCTTAATCAAAAATGTTTTGACCATTTGATCGTCATATTATGTTTTCCCTTCATGTTTGATCCATTATCATTACCTTGTCCTCTGACATTATCAATGTCGAGATCAAGATGGTGTAACACACTTTGCAACTCCTCGAATAAGCCTTGACCTGTTGTGTCATTCATAACCAAAAATTCCAAAAAATATTCTTGCACATTTACTGGAACTGTAGAGACATCAACACACCTCAAGATTAATGTCATCTGTTCTTATTTGCTGACATCAGGAGTACAATCGAGTAATACTAAAAAGTACTTGGCTTCTTTGATTTTTTTTAGGATGGCACCTTTAATTTCATAAGCTAACAAAAGTATTAACTCATTTTGGATCTTGTGACTCAGATAATGATAATTAATCTCATGGTTATGTTTTCTTCGGAGATGCTCCTTCAATGTTGAGTCCCATTCACTAACCATTTTAACTAAATCCATAAAATTTCCATTACTTTCTTCATAAAGCTTCTCATTATGTCCACGGAATGCCAGACTCTGTTTAGCTAAACATTTCACTAATGCAAACAATCTTCCCAGTACCTTCCTCTAATGATCTATCTCTCTGCTAATTTGGTCTTGCAAAGCTTTGTCAATGACTTGATTACTTTCCAGTCTCGCACACGTCTCTGCCCAAATGGACATATGATTGATATGCTCTGAAGTTTTTTCATGTGTTTTCAAACTTGCAGCAAGGTGCACCCAATCCTTCAATCCATCATGTGCCAACTGACTTGGTTGTGGTTTGGTCTTGAAAACTTTGCAATAGAAACAAAATATTTTGTTAAGATCCTTGTAGTACATAAGCCAATCTCGATGATGTTTATCTCCATTTGGTAAGAACTTGTTGTAAAATTCAGAGGAGAAACGTCTTTTCATTGCATATTTGGGACCTTTCCCTGTTAACAAATCTCTTACAAGACATTTTTTCACCAATAAATCCCTCCATTTAAGATCAAGATTATCCCAATTTTTAGGATCAAATATGTTCAAGGGAATTTCACCAATATCGTCACAATTGTCATTCAAATCAGGTTCCACCATATTGTCCTCCACAAGATATTCTTCCATAGGTTCCTCCTCTGTAGGTTCCTCCACATACTCATTAACATCTACGGTTGCCTCTGTAGGTTGCTCCCAATTATTTTCAACATCACCAAAATTCATATCACTCTCTTCAAATACATTTTGGTCTACATGAATTGACTCTTCATTAGTTGGATATTGTGGCTGTTTGATAACAAATTTGTCAAGAGCTTCTCATTGACTTTCAACAAATTGCTCATATTTTTTTTCTTTTTTGGCGTTTGGTAGCACCAGAATCAAACTTTCTAGTGGGAGGCATTCTAGAACTCTAAAAGTTCATCACATAAGAAAAAATAATAATAAACAAAACTTATATCATCAATTCATCATTCATCAATTCAACATCGATTAACTTCAATATTTTGGACTTTGAACAATGAAATAATGATTGCTAAATTACACATATTGGTATGATCAATCATAAGAATTAAGAAGAATAACGAGGACTGGTATGATGATGAAAGAATCATTGAATTGAAGAACATCTATGTAAAAAAATATCAGTCTAGTAAGATTACCTCTAAGGAGTCTTGGTAAAGATCGTCTTCGTCGAATCGTTGATTGTGGACAATGGAAGAGAATGAAGACTTGAAGAGTTTGATAGATTTTGAGAAGTGAATTGAACTTAGGGTTTTTAGGATTTTTTTTCTTTACTGGAAGAGGAAGAGAGAATCAAATTATAGGAGGATGAAGAATTTTTAGAAGATGGGAAATAAGGAAACTAAAGGGAAAAACAAATCACAGAAAAGTAGCACCGGTGACCGGCCCATCAAAAGGAAAAACAGGAAAAAAAATTGCTGAAAAATAGTGCCCCGTGGGGGTTCGAACTTGAGATCCTAAATCAATAAGCCATGTGCCTTAACCAAATGCACTAGTTGTTCTGTTTGGTATATATGGTTTTTTTTTTAAAAAAAATTATGTAGTACTTACATAATATATATAAAATTTGAGGCCCCTGAACATCGAAGGCCCAGTGCGGCCGCATGACCTACACGGGCCCAGGGCCGCCCCTGGCAAAAAACATAGAGTTTACCCACTTTGAGTGTTGAGAAGCGGTCAAGAATCATCCTTATTTTAGAGTCGTCGAAACTAGCACTCCACCTTCTTAAAATTCTAACTTCGAAGCAACTCCTCTCATTAG
Source organism: Geum urbanum (assembly GCA_946800695.1). Lineage (NCBI taxonomy): Eukaryota > Viridiplantae > Streptophyta > Magnoliopsida > Rosales > Rosaceae > Geum > Geum urbanum. Next base: position 45,682,657 of record OX327002.1, on the reverse strand, counting down.
TGAAGTGCCTCCTAGCGTGAACTTGAGTGAGGACGATGTGATTCCAACACCACAAAGCAACCTTGGAGGTACCTCAAGTTCGCCTAGACCTCAAAGAGTGAAAACGGCCAAGGAAGCAAAAAGAAGGGGAAATAAGCCCATGAAACCTACGAATGAGGTTAGAGATGAGACTTTGAAGAGTATTGTGGCTAATTAAAAAATGTTCGCCGATTGACAAAAGGCAAATGAAGAAAAACAACGAATGTTTGATGAGAAAAACTACCGTTTGAGGGCACAAAAGGAAGAAACAAAGATCATGACAATGAATTTCGAGGCTATGACCCCAAATTCAAAGAAGTACTTCATGAAGAGAAAAACGGAAATTCTTAAGCAAGTAGATGATGATGAGGTAGAAGTTGGCGATGCAAGCTTCACAAACTGTTATCACCCATGCAGCCTTGATTTTAGTGATTAGTTTAGTTTGACTTGATAATAAATCTATATTTGACATGTCATTATGTAATTTAAATTTTCAAGAAATAAAAATGCACTTTATTTATCTAGATAAACTTCAAATACATTACATTAAAACTTAATAAAAAACACATTACAAAATAAGTTTTTATAATTGATGAATAGGACATCCTATTTGATGAATAATGACAAGAATTCCTGAAATAGGAATTCCTGGGCCAATAGAACTTCCCGAACGGGTACAGATGCTCTTAGACATATTCCTGAGGTTTTTGAGGTACTGCATACTAATGACTTGAAAGTGAAGCTTTCTAAATGCTCATTTGGTCAGCAAAACATTGATTATTTGGGTCATATCATTTCGGTAATGGTATGGCGGTAGATCCTTCTAAAGTGCAGGCTATTGTGGAATGGCCAAAACCCAAAACCCTCATGACACTTAGAGAATTTTCAGGCCTTACTGGCTACTATAGACTTCTCATCCGTCACTATGGGATGATTGCAAAGCCCTTGTCTGATATGCTTAAGAAGGATAGTTTTTGTTGGAGTCCAACCTCAAAAGAAGCATTTACACTCTTGAAGCATGCCATGACAACAACCCCGATTTTGGCACTGCCAGATTTCTCTTTGCCATTCACATTAGAAATCGATGCCAGTGGAATGGGCATAGGTGTTGTACTGTCCCAAAATAAGCACCTTATCTCTTTTCTAAGCAAGGCTTTATCCTCAAAAAATCAGTTGCTATTAGTCTATGACAAGGAAATGCTTGCTATCCTATTTGCAGTGGAAAAATAGAGGCTCTATCTATTAAAACATCACTTCACAATTTTGACAGACCATCAAACATTGAAACATTTGCTAGACCAACGCATCAGTATTCCCTCACAACATAAATGGCTAGCTAAATTGATGGGTTATGATTACAAAATTGAGTACAAGGTTGGTTACTTGGGATACTATCCCTGACATCTTGTCCCACTAACATGAAGTGTGTTCACTTACTGCTATCTCCTCTCCCATTTTTGATTGCTTATCTCAATTGAGGAATGCCTGTGCCAGAGATGCCAAAGCTCAATCCATCATCATTGCACTCAATCAAAATCAACCCACATCAATTCACTTTACTATGTCTCTCAATGATCTATTATACGAATGCCTCTCAATGATCTATCATACAAAGGCAAGTTATATGTACAAGTTACCTATGATTGGAGAAACAAGGTTTTGTGGGAATTTCATGCTTCTAGAGGGCTGATCATTTGGGATTCCTTAGAACATACAAGCGTGTGCAATGCAATTTCAACTGGTCTGGTCTCCATTCTAACATTAAGGCATTCATTGCTGCATGTGATTCTTGTCAAAGACAGAATTATGAAACAAAAAACCAGCGGGACTCTTAGAGCCTCTACCAATCCCCAACAATGTCTAGCTCGATGTCTCCATGGACTTCATTGATGGCCTACCAAAGTCAAACAATTTTGACACCATTTTTGTGGTAGTAGATAGAATGTCTAAGTATGCTCATTTTATACCAATTACCCATCTATACACAGCAAAATAGATTACAGAAACATATGTGAAGGAGGTGTTTCGCTTATATGGGATGCCAAAGTCGATTGTGAGTGACCATGATCCAATTTTTATCAGTAGGTTATGGGAGTCCTTCTTCGTGCTCCAAGGAACTAAGCTTTGTCGCAACAGTGCTTATCATCCCCAATCTGACGGACAAACCAAAGCGGTGAATCGCTGCCTCAAGCAGTACCTTCGTTGTTTTGTTTCCGATCAACCAGACTCTTGGAGCACACTATGGTACTAGGCAAAGTGGTGGTATAACACCACATTTCACTCTACTATTTAGATGACACTTTTTCAGGCTCTATATGGCACTCCTCCTCCATTAATTTCATCCTACATTCCTGAAACCTCAGCGGTACAAGCAGTGGATCAACCATTGTGTACACGCGATGAACTCTTGAGACAGCTGCGTTCTCACATGCACTTGGCCCAAAACCGCATGAAGCAACATGCAAACCTTCATCGTACGGAGCATGAATTTGTTGTGGGAGATTGGGTTTTTCTCAAGCTTCATTCATACCGCCAGAAATTGATCCTTAACTGACCTCAACAAAAGCTTACTCCCAATTTCTACATACCCTTTCTGATTGAGGCTCGTGTGGGCACAATAGCATACTGCCTCCAACTTCCACCGGAGTGAAAATTACATCCAGTCTTCCACATCTCACTGTTAAAGAAACACACTGGATCAAATCCACCATCAGTGACAACTTTCCCTCCCTTTGATGATAAATGTACCATCTCCTAGACACTTGATGCAGTTTTGGATATTGGAGTCATTCGGAAGCACAAACATGATGTCACTACCTGACTGGTGAAATGAGTTGGATTTCCAGAAGATGAAGCAACCTAGGAAGAGGCACATTCTATGGCAACACGTTTTCCATCGTTTTGCACCTGAGGACAAGCACAATTTTGAGAGGGTGGGTCGTGATAAATGCAAGCCCACTTACAAGCCCAATTATAATCTCTAGTTCTATTTTGCTGTGGTCCTTAGCCACGTGTTGAATTACCAGTGTAGTAGTCCTTTTGTTTCAGCTATATCTTGTAAACGTTAGTCTTGTTCTGGGCATGAAATGAATGAATGAAAATCTGAACTATCTTTTACTCTCAAATTCTCTCCTTCTTCCCTCTTCCTCCATTCTTAGTTCTAGCATGTTGATGAGGCGTTGCACCGTCAGGCTGGGCTTGATGTCAAACAATGGTACAAAGGTAGATATGGGCTGGCAGAGTGAGGCAGAGTGCGACAACGTATGTCCATGGTTGCAAAATAACAAAGACGACTTACGTGCAATAGGAGGTGGGTTACTGGCATGTTCATAGAGATGAAAAAGGAGAATAAATATGGTATTGTGTTCATTAAAAAGAATTGCAGGAGATCAACTTATATGCAAGTTAAGACATGATATTATAATATTGGTTAATTGATTAATTGTTTCAAGTCGCATAAGATTTCTTATCCTTTGATGTTTTTCGTCTTCGATTGAATTCCTAAAAAAAAACCCAGATCTCATAAGAGTTTATAACTAATGTTGTATAATGCAGCTGTAGGTTTTTGTGTTGAGAAATGATATCGATAGTCCCATCTTGGCATCTATCAAGAACCTCGGCATGTCACATGCATGTCTTGCTTGCAGAAGTGCATGCCTTAAGGGTGGGTATGCTCACTTCTACTCTGCATGGCCACCATAACATCCAGGTAGAGGGAGACTTAAAAATCTTCATAGATAGTGCCAACAAAAAAATTCAAACACCTTGGAGGATCAAGACTTTGGTTGAAGATATACACAAGATAATGTAAGAGTTTGAGAACATTACAATCACACATGTTTGGCGAGAAGCAAACTTTTTAGCAGATTCTCCTGCGAGCATTGGTAACAACATTTCTTTAACTCAAGCATGTCATCACAACTTACCACCTCAAAGTTCTGCTGCTTTTCTTTTTGATAATATGGCCACTGGATGTATTTCTACTTCCTCGAGCGATAAAACACTAGGAGTCTCCTGAGAGAACCCAACCCTAGTTTAGCTAGTAAACTAGAATTAAGTCTTAACGATTAACTAAACTCTGAGAAACTCTACGAAAATTTGACATCATTCCCCTTGAAAACTGGACAACCTAAAAACTTGTAAGAAGAGAACATTTATAATCCAAATTCCTAAAAACAAATCGTGGACCACCAATTGTCCATCCTGATTTCTTAACAACTGTCATAAAAAATAACTAGGAATTCAACTCAGGAATTTAAAAACATATTTACAATATGCTAGTTCTGAATAAGAAGAAAAGTAAACTCGACTACTACTCAAGCAACTGAAAATAACATAATACAACTGGAATTCATAGCGACTTCTATAAACCTATGATACATATGAAAAGGTCTGAGAGTGAACTGGAAACTATTGAATGAAGAGCTGATAGGTGGACTCAAAGCCTTTAATGATACCATACAAATTAAGGATTTATACTATATAGCCCAGGCAATGGAAATCGAAAGGCCCAGGGAAAGACATTTAAAAAGTATAAAAAGTTAGAGTGAGTGGACAAAAATATAATCTGTGTAAAACGATAAAACTGTACTATCATGCCTTTCCGCTAATTTCTGTAAAATAAAGCGAGTTCAACTATAATAAACTGAAATACAATAAAGGTGGTTGTTCAGGGTGTTTGTTCTAACCCAAAACGAATGTATGTATAAAAAGTAAGGTGATGAGATCGTCTAGGGTGTTTGTCTTAACCATAAACAATCTAGGTCGACTAGGGTGTTTGTCATAACCCAGTCTGACCGGCTATTTAGTGATCAACCGAATAACTAGGACATCGATGCTACTAAATAAACCATCACAAAGTAAACCTCCAAATAAATGTTCTGAAAATATACCGTAAAGCGTAATGCGTAAAAGTATGAACTCGCTATCAACTGTGAAAATAAAGGTACATTCACAAGTGTACGACTAGTGTTGGGGTCTAGTGAAATTTTCTTCTCTGCTAGGGTCGCGATCTCGATGTCTTGTTAATACAGATCATATATGATATCAGAATATGAGTAAAACTATGAAAATTGACCCTAAAAACCACCATGAAAGTCCAGCCGATAAAATTTATAAACAACCTCGATGGAGCATCGTCGTGGGCGACGGCACATGGGTTACACGTGTCTCTGGTGAAAGTGCTCCAATGAGGATGTTAGACTCCTCGTTTTAAAGCTCTCGACAAAACCTAAAACTTTCATAACTGGATCGAGGTCCAACTCAGCGGCGTTTGGCCAGAATTAACCGTCACAGGCCGAAAAATCCATTTTCGGCGACTGCCACCAACGGTGGCAATTGACCCCTAAAAATCTTCCTCTCCTCAAGCCCAAAATAATCCCTAGCCTTACTCACCCTAGCTTTACTTCACGTGGCCAGAATCGGCTTAAATAACCACGACCCTAAATTGGCCGGAATATTTCGAGGCGTCGAACCTCTGCCGTGGAGCTTCGTCGGACTCTGCTAACCACCCAGATAGACTCAAGAGGGGGAGAGCTTCAAAATCCCCCCACCCTCGACCCCCAACTCACGCCGGAGCATCGCCACTGACGACGACGATTTAACGATATAAAACCCGAATCAGGTAACCTGAAAACATGCATAAATCTCAAAATTCAACACACCAAACAATCAAGGAAGCAAAGAACTTTGTTTGCATAAATTTTTTGTCACCGAAGGTGGCCAGAATCGGCAGTTCGGGTCGGGTCAAGGATTACGGGTCGGCGGGGGAGGAAACGGGTTGAGCCTCGTGGTAAATTTATGATTTTTCTGAATTATTTTTCAAAAATATCCCTAGTTATACCCCTAAGCTCCTCAAAAGATCAACAACCTAGATTCGATCTTATCGCGATCAAACGATTGAGATTTAACCGACTAAAAATAATTTTTTTTAATAATATCTCACACTGTCTTCCGATAAACATAAGTAATAGCTCGCTTATCCAAAAATTCCCAAAAAATTTCTACAATCTTGAAATTAAATACTCTACAACTTCCATGAAGAAAGTCAAATTAAATTCTCGTCCGATGAAAAAGTCTTTAACAACGCACTCAATGCGACTAATCCGAAATAAAGCTCAATATAACTCGATAAATGCGTAATTTTGGTTCAGATCGTAACACCACCATTGCATCTCCTTGAAGTTTTGTCGAGAATTTCACATGTTTCTCTTCTTCTCCTTTATCATTCATGGCCTATTTGAAAACAGAACAGTTTACGACTCATTGACGATGCCGAGGAGGGTTGCACCTCTTTTGGAGTGAATGGTACAACAACAATCTCCAACCACTTGTTCGTAGTGGTGAGACCAATTTCAGACAAAGGGACCTCGATGATGACACATGTTTGTTGGGCGGTGCTGTCCATGGTTAGGTTGCTGATGATGGTGGATGAAGTTGTTGTTGGCTGAGAGAGTCCAACCCTAGCTTGGTGGGCTTTGCCCTTTGTGCAACCCATGTGGGTTTGGTTTGGGTCTCGCTCACGGTATGAGTTGAATCTGATTTGCTTAGAGTTCGATGGATTTGGGACCCAAGAGGTTTTAATTGTGGGTCGTGTTCCTTGGGTCGTGGATTTCCGCTAAGGAGTATTTTACATTTAGCAACTCAATAAGTTCGAGCGGGATATATATTGCTTATTGCGATCATCCCGTTTCGCGCAACATCATAGTTACTGGTTACTCTATTACATTTATATTTTGGAGCTTATTGTTGTTCTGATTATTTGGGCTAGTTAGACAACTTTGTTGTTAGCTAGTTTAGGTTGCGGCTTCTTGGTCTCTGACGATTTCCCTTAGAGCATCTCCAACAACTCTTATAAACCATCTTGTATTCCATTGAAAATGAAAAAAATGGATAAAGAATTCTTATATCTATAGAAAATTCAAGATTTGTATGTTCATCAAAAAACTCATAAAATTTAATTCTTGCCCAATAAAATTCACTTCTCTTCTTAAAACAATTAAAAAGAGAAAAATATTTAACATGAGATTTGGTTTCATTTGAATAAATAAATAAATAAATCATATTCATATCGATTAATTAAATTATGCATGAAAATATGTAATTTTGTAAAATAGAATAGAATAGCTGTTAGAGTTGAACTTCTCTTTTTATAGAGATTTTGTGATTTCATCTTCTATAATAGAGAATTTATACAATAATTGTCAAAGATGCTCTTAATAAATGTAGTCACATGTTGTAATCTGTCATCGTTTTTATCAATAAGAACCGAGGTCTCCTGTTTCTCCTTATTTTAAAAAAAAAAACTCCATTCTTATTTTACATTTTACAATATGAGATTGTCGAGATCTGAAAAAATAATTAGAATAGAAACGGTTGAAACGTCTATCGTAAATCGTTGGTTGTCAAATCGTGCGGTGGTCAATTTTTCTCTGAAGAAAAAAAAGGCACAAAATGTTTTCCAAATGAAGAAAGAACTTTTAAAAAATAATACAAAGGGATCAAAATCGTGGAGGCATCGAATGGAGACTAGTAGAGGGCAGGGCGGGCCTGGGCTTTAAAGTTTGTGTGTTGGCCAATTCAATCCTCTTTTAACCGTCTCTCAGTAGTCAGTATCTCACTCTCCCTCATCTCTCTCTCTCTCTCTCTCTCTCTCTCTCTTGTGTCGCTCCCATTTTGTCTGTCCGCTAGGGTTTTAGGGTTTTCAGTCAACAATCTCCCGAATCCAAAAACAACATGGAAAGCTACCGGAGGGTCGAGAAGCCCAAGCCGGAATTGCCCATCAGCGAGAACGAGATCCGAATCACCACTCAGGGCGCCATCAGAAACTACATCAGCTATGCCACCACACTCCTACAGGTTCCTATCTCTCTCTCTCTCTCTCTCCCCTCTTCTGCTATCTCATCTCTTCTGCATGTCTTGTTCTTGTTGCTGTGTGATTTTTCTATATTGTGGTTTTGTTTCTGATATTGATTAGGGTTTTATATTGGAATCTATTCTCTGCTTTTGATGCGGTTGAGGCCCAATGACTGATCTTATGATTACGGGTTTTGAGACTTAAGGAAGGTTACTTCAATAGGAATGGTTATGTCTTGATCTGCATATTTTTGTGGCCGTATTTTAATTAAAGAATAGCTGATTGTGTCAAAGTGCCTGGGTGTGGAGTGAGATACTCCGACACATGACTAGTCTAGTTGCGCACCATGCTGTGTCTCTATTGATGATATCTTCCATATTGGTGTAATAAGTGCATTGTATTTTAGGCAAGATATTTGCTGTGGGTTCACTATTTGTACCTTATTCGCGGACAATGCTTAATTGGTAGTTTGTTGGTTAGTCGGGGTGATTATAACTAATTATTGGTAGGGTTTTTTGTGGACAATATGTTTGTGATGTTAAGAACAATGTTTAAGTTACATCTGCTGCTTAGATAGCCTAGGGTTACTTTCTTTGCCATGGATTTTTTAGTTAGGTCTTTTATGGAACTGCCAATTCACTATCACAGTGTTGTGTACCTATAGGATTATAGGGTAATATTGTCTCGAATGGATTGCATGTGTAGTGATTGTGAATTGCTATCATCCTTCTGAAGTTATGAGCTGATCGTTTATCACTTCATCACACTTTTTAGGATAAGCAAGCTAATGAGATTGTCTTGAAAGCAATGGGACAGGCTATCAGCAAAACAGTGGCCATTGCTGAAATAATAAAGGTCATTACCTTGGAACATCTATTCTGCCCCCTGTTTTTCATTTTTCCATGCATAACTAACCAGTCATGCCTGTCTTGCAACAGAAGAGAGTTCCAATGTTACATCAAGATACTGGCATAAGTTCTGTGAGCATAACTGATGTATGGGAACCTATTGAAGAGGGTCTTGTTCCGTAAGTATTCTTCTTTAATTTTGTTATTTCTTGAATACTTTGTGGACATGACTAGAACAGTTTTGTGTTGACGAAACACACAGATACCTATTTTTCTCTGATAAGATCCAGCATGGATTAATTTAATTTGCAGTGTGGAGATGACTCGCCATGTGTCAATGATTTCAATTACACTTTCAACCAAGGAGTTGAACACAAAGTCTTCTGGGTATGTTCTGAAATGCTCTGGGAGTTTGAACAAGATTTTGCTATATCTCACTTGTATGTTTTTTGTGAGTGTGGCAAGAGTGTAATGAGCTGATGGAAGTTTTCATCCCTTTCTGTTGGCTATACAGACTGTAATCTATGTGACCATATTGCTTTTCCACAGGTATCAGGCTCCATCTCCCCCAGACCTATCAAAGCCACAGCCTAGTTACCAACAGCAGCAACCTAGACAAGGTCGTGGTCCATACAATGCTGTCAATGAAGGTGATGCGATTGACAAATTATCAATAATGTACTTTTTTTTTCTTTATGTGTCACATTTTTCTTTTTTAAACATCAAAACTTATCATTGGCTTCACTTTTAGATTCATATGGTCGAGGACGGGGACGTAGTAGAGGCAGAGGTCGTGGCCGAGGTGGAGGATACGGGAACTATCAGGGTGGCTATGGGAACTATCAAGGGGGATACGAGAACAATCAAGGTGGGTACGAGAATAATCAAGGTGGATATGAGAACAATCAAGGGGGTAATTATGGAAGCTACCAAGGTATAGATCTTGTTTATGAATAGGTCTCATGAAGTGCATGTCCAGTTTATATGTATGCTAAGTTGCTAACCTGCCATTGACTTGCACTTGTTTTGTGTAGATAATGGTGGGTATCCAAATCGAGGAAGAGGTGGGGGAAGAGGCAGAAGTTGGGGTAACCGTGGTAAGTTTACTTTGTGACTATACTGGTGAAAAGTTCGTTGACTGATTAGTGTGCATATGTTCGTTGAATAATATTCAAGATGAGGAGATTATTGTTTCAAGTGAGGTGGTCTATACTGTAGGAAGACATGTATTGAATACTTGAATGTTTGTATTAGTTGAATGCAAGGATGGACTAAATGGGTTGCGTTTGCTATTCATAGGTACTGGCTATGATAGAGGTTCTGGTGGTTATGCAAGAGGCTCTGGTGGCTATGAAAGAGGATCTGGTGGCTATAGAAGGGGCTCAGGTGGCTATGAAAGAGGTGCCGGTAGCTATGAAAATAGGAATGCTGGTTATGAAAGAGGTTCTGGTGGCTATGAAAATAGAAATGCTGGGTATGAAAGAGGTGCTGGTGGCTATGAAAATAGAAATGCTGGGTATGAAAGAGGTGCTGGTGGCTATGAAAATAGAAATGCTGGGTATGACAGAGGTGCTGGTGGGAATGACAGAGGTGGTACTGGTTATGAAAGAGGTGTCGGTGGTAATGAAGGTACTGGTGGTTATGAAAGAGGCAGAGGTCAGGGTGGCAGAGGTTATGGTCGTGGGAGGGGACGAATGGGTGGTCGCTCAAGGGGTGCTTCGAACCAGGCATAACTTAAAAGTTGGTGATAATTTTTTGCTTAAGCTACCTGCATGCCTTTGACCCATGGGGGTGAGTTTTTCAGAATGCTGTTTTGAATAGCGTGAAATGTGGCTTTACGATGTTTGGCGTTGTTAAAACAGTTTCTATTTTGGTGTTTTACTGCTCTTGCATTATGTTGATAAGTGCATGTGGACATGGGCAAGCTTGTTTTGGTTGCTGCATTTAGCCAAGTGAAAAATGGTCGGGTTTTGGTATTGCTGTAATTCATTTCACAGTTATTATTGGCAATATTGTATTAAGAGCTTTGTTGCAATATACCTTCTTTGTTTCACAACCCCGCTCTCCTTTCTTGCTGTCCGTCGCCTATATCACGAAGAAACGAAGACTGGAATATCAACAAGAAAAAAAGGCAGGAATGTTTGTATAATAAATCTAGGAAGAGGCATAAGTTTGTATGAAGGACATGCAGCCGATGGCCTGATGCAGGAGTTTGAATGACTGGTTTAGGGTCTGCCTATATGCGATCCAATTCCTACTTCAGGTGTTTGAAATTGGGTGTTGGTTAATACTACACTCGCCACTCTGTATCTGGCCTTCTTGAATTGATGGAAGAGTTCTAACTTTTGGCCTTTTTGGCCATTTGCATCCTGTTGGATTTAGTTTCATGGGTCGAGATTTATCCTAAACACCTAAATGTAGAGATTGGATTTTCATAGATATTCCTCCGTCAATGTAGAAGAGAATAGTTTTGAACGTACAAGCATCATGGCAGCCTGCTTCTAGTTGTATATTGTCAATTTTTATAAGTTATTATAGTTTATAGTTTTTATGTACAATTTTTAAAATAAGTCATAACTGTTTTAGTTTATCAAACACCTCAAGTATCTTATAGTTTAATTCCATAAGCTGTCACAAATTATGTTTTAAGTAAGATCGAGATATAAACGAGTCATGCTTTTCAGCCAACAATTGATGAAATCGCTACATATTCTCAAGATTTAATTTATTTTTTGTGATTATTGAAGTGTCACAGATTGTAAATGACACTTCCTTAAGTGTGATTTTTTCCTGGTTAGAGATTAGATGAGGTTATAGAGGCCACTAACCCACTATGCAAACCAATTAATCATATCTGAATCAATTAGTATATCAGTTGTAGATGTTCGAACTTCGAACGAATCATCTCTATGAACATGTCCAGGTTCATTTATTTGTTGCTAAACATACGTGACACAATTATCTTATCTTAGTGCTTCCATTCTATTTTATCTTCTATAATAATTACAAGGCTAATAGGAGATAGAAGATAAAAGAAATGCTCAATAATATTTTGCATCCGTACGCCTTCTTCACCTGGATACAAAAGTTAAACCCTAGTAAGCTGTACCAGACTGTTTTGAAGGTCAGGTTCACCCGTATGGCCGTATCCGCCTGCATCGTTCTAGCTAGCATCAACTCCATCCAAAACAAAGAGAGATCAATACCGGATATGGAGTGATGTTAGTTTAGTCGATCATTACAAAACAGATAGAATAAAACTGAGGACCCGACTTCGATTTAAAGGACTAAATTGAGATTAAGCCCTATCGATACTACTAATTGAAGTGTTTACTAATAAAAATAAAAAAAACTTAACACTAAAATTCACAAGTCTCAAAAATCACTAAATCCATAACCAATACTATGCTCATAAGGATAATATAAATTTCTGACACCAGAGCGACTTAACACTTCTAAAATAGCTAACCTAACTAGCTACTACTCGGAGGATATTTTGTTGATCCTGCCAAAGGGAACTGCTATGCCTCGTACTTTGTGCGCGTCCGACCTCCACTGCTGAAACTCTGTAACCTGGGCAATTGAAACTGAAGGACCCAAGGAAGGACATTTTTAAAACATAAAACTATTAGAATGAGTGCACAAAAATAATATAACATAAGAAAACGTATAAAAGTCCAGTTATGCTCTTCCAATGAAATTTCTGTAAAAAACTGTATGCGAGTGATGTAAAATCACATGTTGTTCTCAAAAAGTAAACGAAAACAACGACTGGCTTTGAAGATGACAAAACTGACGCGAAAATTGAAATCCAACCAAAGAGTGCTAAATCCAAAAACTGCAATAAATCCATTAAGGTAAGGACTTAGGAACGTAACATCACGGATTGCTCAATGTCAGTTAGGAGCCTAGCATCCATGGCGACATGTGATTAATGTGACACACTAAAACATCAAGAGTAACTATGTAATCAAGTTGGCATTCTAGGAACTGATAGCTCAAACATCATGAGTGCACCTAAAGAAGGCGGTGATCAAGCAATCTAGCTAGTGCCTGTCACCTAATGTCTTCTAGGTTTTAGCTAGCCTAGACGACATAAGTCACTCGATGATCAGTCGAGTGACTCGTATGCGCATATGTAACTGATCTGAACTGAGCCTCCAGGGTAATGGCTATAAGAACCATAAACTGAAATACTATAAACTGAGATCCATCTGAACTGGATGCTTAACCGAGGGCATCATACATTGAGACACATCTAAACTAGACGCTAATATGAAGGTGTCATATGCAAGAACAACTAAATACACAATCAGACTAGCTGGACTGAAATCATGAAATGTAGGCACTAAACGGACTTAAAAGTCAAACTGAATTGAAAACGTAAAGAATGGACATGACAAAAACTTATAACCAAATTGGGTTGAACTGCTTTGTCCAAAAAGGTGTTAACTGAACTAAAAACGTTATATTGTATACACAAATTACATTGTAGATCATATCTAACAACTTTAGCTGAAGATGTAAAAGCTTTGAAACTCGTAGAGCAGGGCTTCAATCTAATTAAGTAAACGATAAAATGAAAAACGTAAGGTAACACTTAATAAGTTTCGAGCTAGCTTAACACGAATCATCATGCATAACTACTTAAGGAACTAATAGTGATAACTATAATTAATACTTAAAATCTCGCATACGCATTCAATAAAAAGAGAAAGAATCCACTCACCTGAATCGCAATAAATTTATTAGTCGATCCACTAGCTCGTAATTTGTACTCAGCGGAACTCACATTCCATTATCTCTAATCATGCTCCACAACTATGTATTTTCGTATTAACAAATCAGATGTTCAATCCCAATCTTCATGTCGTGCTATACAAGTTCATAAGAAAGTGAGATTCGACTTGACAAACGGCGATCAACCGCGTTAAGAGTGTGTCAAGTCATCTCAATCCCTGAACAGAAGCCAAAATATTACACAAATCTATCGAACCTATCGAACCTAACGAACCTACCTAAAAACCATTACAGAACAACATAGAAAACTTCTCGTGATGAATATAGCTTACTAGTCGCAAGAGCTCCGCCGAGCACGGCGGCGCATGGGCACCACAGGTGGCGGCCGAAGTCAACCTCACTACCACAAATTGAGACATTGCCGGCGATTTTTAAGTCGCCGGCAATGTTTTTGGACATTACCGGCGATTTTTGCCGGAAAAATCGCCGGTAATGTCTTTTTTTTTTTTTACATTGTCGGCGACTCGCCGGCAATGTCTCGATGGCAATGTAAAAAAAAAAAAAAGACATTACCGGCGACTTTATTTATGTCGCCGGCAATGTCTTTTTTTTTTTAACATTACCGGCGACATAAATAAAGTCGCCGGTAATGTCTTTTTTTTTTTTTAACATTACCATCGAGACATTGCCGGCGACTTGCCGGTAATGTAAAAAAAAAAAAGACATTACCGGCGATTTTTCCGGCAAAAATCGTCAGTAATGTCCAAAAACATTGCCGGCGACTTAAAAATCGCCGGCAATGTCTCAAAATGTGGTAGTGCCTGCACCAAAATGGTCGATCCGCATATCAAAAGAAAAATCTCAGCAAGCCTAACAATCATGTAGTACAAATCGAAGTCAAAATCTGGCTGGAAAGCGTCGAATTTTACCTTTGAAACTCAAAAAACACGTCGGATTTCGTCGATGATCGTCCACCGCCTCTAGGCCATGATGCGCCACCAAGCTGGTCGCAATCAACTCCTGGAAGGCCAGGGATCAAAATTCCCATGAAGCAGCGGCGAGATAACGCCGTTGGCGTCGCCAGTGGCGGAGGCCGATTCGGCCTCGAACCCTAAAAGATCCCGACTTCAAATCTTGAAGTTTAGATGTTGCATGGCTAAAATAAAGGCATAGGGAGGTCGAGGGGGAAACGACCTTCAATTTTCGACCGGTGTGGAACGACGGCATGGCCAGACGGCGAAGTTCCCGGTGGGTCGACCAGATTTTGCGCCGCGGGTCTCAACCTGGTCGAGCCAAAAAAACATGGTTCTTCCCCACTGGTAGATATTTTGAATATATACCCCTAGGTTAATTTGTATCAATGGCTCAGATCCATCCTTTGATAGATATGACGGTCCACAAAATTTGACCACTGATAGATTTTTAAATAATTTCATAAATACTCCAAACTTCTAAAATTCGTAACAATTAGTTCAAACCTCTGAAAAATAAAATAAAATACTTTCGAGCTCGCAGTAATTTCCTCTACAACTTCTGTGAAGAAAGTTAATTGAGAATCACAAAAATGTCGATTTTAAATCGCAACAAACTTAATTATCTCGATGAATGCATCGTAACTCGATTAACTCAATAATAAACTTGACGATTAAGAATTAATTAAGTAATTTAGGTCCAGGCTGTTACAAAAACCACACCATATCACTAATTAGAAAGGTAATCTTATCATTTTCTCTTGGCTTATAGAATTTTGTCATTTTCTCACTGATAATTATCTCAAAGCATAGCCATGTACAAGATATATACGTACTCCGGCCTCCTTTAGAATGGTGCTCTCAAGCAGGGCCAGTTCTGAGATTCAAGGGGCTCTAGGCGAAAAGAAAAATGGGGCTCTTGACCATTGTTTAGCTCAAATTAACAAATAGATAAAGATAGATTGAAAACATAAGCGAAAATAAAATAAGCAATTCCACGTATATAATAGGCATTGGAAAATAAGTAGAGCACAAATAATTATTTGAGGAGAACATGAGTTAAGAAAGAACATCGAGAGAGGAGAGTATGTTGTTACTATGTGTTATAAATATATCATGACCGAATGACTCAAGCATGAGAATCAAGTTTGGATTTATACAACTATTATCCAAATGAAGCATTTTATTTTTCATTTTTGATAAATAAGAATTAAACGTAATAAAAATATTAATGACAAATCACAAATTTTAGAGCCCCTTTTCCACCTCCTCAATTGTGATTTTCGCATCCTATGTCTGCAATTTGTTAGTTCACGAAACATTAATTTAGATTGTGTAAGTAGACCGGCCATCTCTAAATCGTTGCGCATAGTTTTTGTAGGTGTATGGTAAATTAGTTTATTTGAAGGGTTTCTGACTCATAAGTCATTTAATTTAGTTCTACAATATTAACGGAAACTAGATGGACATTGAAGCAAATAATTTACTCTATACTTGCTTTCTACAAACAAAAGTAGGTTACATTATCCGATCCGAAATTAAAATGGATTAAATTATATCAATTATGTGATGTCAAGTGGATTGATATGAGACCAGCTGAGAATGATATGATACATAGCATATCGAAACAACCCTAGCTTAAAACTCCAATGACGTATAGCAATTAACCCATAACCATGTCGTTATTTTCTTTGAGGAAAAGTCATAAACATGTTTAACTGTAAGCTTTGGAAACAAAAATGTTGGGAGATTTAAACAAAGACAAGAGGCTAGCTAGGGTTACACCATAACACCAATAATATATGCTTAGTTAGGAGTCGAGGGATTTAGGAAGAAATCGCTGAAGCCCTGAGCTGAGGCTCGACATGTGTCCCAGCCGACACGTTGATCGGCTGTAGTGAGTGAGGAGTGATCGAGCACAAAATTACAAAAATGAATGTAGTCTGCATCCCATCGTTGTTCATTCTCATCCCAATTAGTATTTATTTGGGTGTGTGCTTTGCGGTTGCTTGTATATATTTGACTTTGGCAAAAAAAATTCTCTCTTTCTCGTTGTCGACTTTCAGCTCCACCTCCGTCCTTCATCTACATTCTTGTTCTTCATTACCAGGCAAATTACTAATCCAACAGAACATAGAACCCAAAAGCGTACGTGCTTCTGTTCTTCTTCTCAGATAGGAAACTAAGAGCTGAGCTAGACGAAGGAAAAGGATGGAGGGAATGAGCTGTTTGAAGCGCGCAGCAAAAGGGAAGAACTCGAAGGATGAGCTTTATCATGTTATTCACAAGGTTCCTTCTGGTGATACTCCTTATGTTCGAGCCAAGCATGCTCAGGTACTACTAATTAACTATGTACTACGTACGTACTACATATATTGCTGCTGACTGTTGCCTCAATCAATATTGACGTACTATCTACTCTTTTGAGTCCAAGCTTGTTTCTTCTTCACGCGTACGATGCAAATCTAGCTAGCTCTTTAAGATGTCCACTAATTAACGACGGCGTCGTCGTTAATAGTTAAGAGAAGAAGCCTGAGTGAGGATGAACGAACAAGCTAGAAAGGTTGTTCGGGGCTAGCTAGCATGATATATAGGTTTAGGACTTGATTTGTGCAATTTGCCAGCGATAAGTACTGTAATTGACATATGCCTCTATCATCATTATATGAAGAATGTTCCATCATTAACGTTCCAAGCTAGTACTTAATCATTTTACCAGGATTTATATTTCATAAACTGTTTGCGTTGATTGTACAATCATTTATTTTGGGTGAAGATAAGTGAAGCACGATCGTATTGGTTAATGAATATTAGTACGTTGACTTAATTAATATTTTGGGTGATTTAATCTCAAAATAAAATAAAATGAACTCAATGTCCAAAAAGATTTTAGATTCCAATAAATAATGCTGCCGGACCACGAATCACATGGCTCTTGAATCTAAACGTATCATTCATCGTGACAACTCTATCTGTTACATGCAACGTGCTCTGTTTTCTTTCCCTTACCTAACTATATATCCAAGACTACCCCCGTTTCTGAATAACAAAATTACAGCTAGTGGAAAAGGATCCAGAGGCGGCAATAGTGTTGTTTTGGAAGGCGATAAACGCAGGAGATAGAGTAGACAGTGCCCTCAAGGATATGACAGTGGAGATGAAGCAGCTAGACAGAACCGAAGAAGCCATTGAAGCTGTCAAGTCTTTCAGAGGACTTTGCTCTAAACAAGCACAAGACTCACTCGATAATGTCCTCATCGACTTGTACAAGAAATGTGGGAAGATTGAAGAGCAGATCGACTTGCTTAAGAGGAAGCTCAAGTTAATATATCAAGGAGCAGCCTTCAATGGCAGGCCAACTAAGACGGCACGCTCTCATGGAAAGAAGTTCCAGGTCTCTGTCACGCAAGAAACCTCCAGATTATTGGTACGTACGTACGTACTCATGCATTGTAAAATTTCGTATCTAGCTCAATCAATATATCACTTACAGTGTAATTAGGAGAAAGCTAACGCTAATTAAGTAACGTTTGTGGAAATTTAATGAGATATCGTTGTAAGAGTTGGAGAAGATACGTACGTACGCATCACATTGGTGTTTCTAAACAAAATATATGGATTGCTTTTTCAGGGAAATTTGGGATGGGCGTACATGCAGAAAGGGAACTTTATGATGGCTGAGGTTGTGTATAGAAAAGCTCAGATGATCGATCCTGACTCCAATAAGGCATGCAACCTGGGATTTTGCCTGATCAAACAGGGCCGGTACGACGATGCTCGGATAGTTCTTGAGGATGTATTGCACAGTCGACTTCCGGGTGCGGATGAGACCAAGTCGAGGAGGAAGGCACACGAATTGCTAATGGAACTGAGGTCCATACATGACCTACCTAAGTCACTGCATTCGTTGGGGCTGGATGATGATTTTGTCAAGGGGCTTGAGCAGTTGATGAATAAATGGGGTCCTTTTAGGTCTAAGAGGCTTCCCATATTTGAAGAAATCTCCCAGTTTAGAGATCAAGTGGCATGTTAATATTGGTTAATTATTTTCAAAGCAATTGTTCCTCGATCTTATAGTGTTTTGTTCTCTTGTTGATATTTATGTAGCTAGGTGTGGTAAAATAGGAGAATATGAGTGCGTGCATGCTAGGACCTTGTATATACATATGATTGTTTTGGGAAATTACAAGTTGATAATGAGAGGAAAGTATGTAGTCGATATATACGAAAATAAGTTCAAACTTCAAAGCATCGATTGATTTGATAGAATTTCAAGTATCATATTGATTTTGCTCGATCGTCAACAAAGTTCATACGATATTTATATAACGAATATTTAACGAAAACTTAACAAAAATGTGTGGTTGATAATATTTATAATTGTTTAAAAAAATTAATTCTCTATCATTCTCGGTGTGTGTCTTGTCCTACTTAGATACGGATATTAATTAGATAGATACAGAGAATCTCTGTTATATTGGGACAGTGATTGTAACAAATTGTATCAACCTATATTTAAGGCATTCTATCAATGAAAGAGTTAAAGTTTTATAGTCTACATATTTTTCTTCTGCAACACGTTATCAGCAGTTCTCTGGGTTGATAGCGAACCAAAGAAAAAAAAAGCCCTAACCTTCACAAAAGACCTCCACCGCCGACAGACCTAGTCACCGCCGACCACCACTGTCAGCCTCTCTCTCTTCCGGCGCTCCTCACACAAGCACAAGCTCCTCAAATCTTCCTACGTCATCAAGATTGCTCAACTTCCAAATAACCGTTTCAGACGAGCTTCAACTTCAAATCGATCAACAAGTGTACCGGTCATACTGAGCACAATACCCATCAAGATAAACTTTTCTAAATTAACCCTAAATCTATAGATCTAGGATCAAACTTAATTTTCGCAAAACCCTAGATCTAAGTTGATGATAATTATGATATGAGTTATTTTATATTACATGTTTACCCTAGTTCCTATGGACCTATATCCATAGAGTATAAGTGACAGTCTTGGGGGAGTCACGATTTAGAAAAGAAAAAAAAAGGGAAATCGATGTCATGTGACGGTTAGTCACGGTAGCTTGGTGTGATTTTTGCCACCGTTTATAATCGATTTTGTGACCATATATCATGGATCACGTTCTTATTCATTGAAACTTGAAGTTTTTTTATCGTAGTTCTCGATCGTTACTAATAAAACATCTATGTGTGTTTTTGTAGATGAGTTCGAATGAGTCAGCTAGGCCGGAATTCAACATCCTTGACTTTTAAGGCAAGAAGTATCACCGTTGGGTCTCAGATGTGGAAAATACATTCATCCGAAAGAGACTGACCAACACCATCAAACCCTCTGGGCTTGGACAAGTTCTTATTCCACCCATAAAAGAATCAAAAGCTCAAGCCTTCATATTTTTGAGGCGTCATATTCATCCAACTCTAAAGAAGCATTATTTAAACAAGACAGATCCCATGAAATTGTGGGACGTTCTGAAGCAACACTTCAATAATGTGCATGATGCACAACTTCCTGAGTTGACCGTGAGACGGGAAAACACCAGACTTCTGAATTTCCCAAAGATCCATGATTATAATCAAGCAATGCTGGATCTGCAGTCGGAGTTGAGTTTCTATGGGGTGCAGAAGACCGAGCAAGATATGTTTGAACAGTCGTTAAACACCTTCCCTACATCCATGAGCATCCTTACTCATCAGTACCGGATTGAGTACGCACATGCAAGGATTACTACATTCAGTGATTTCATCAATAGCCTTGCAAAAAAAGAGAGGAATCATGAGATCATCATAAATAATAACTCAAGACCGGCTGATACTAAAAAGCTTGAGAATTATCAAACTGAAGGAATGACCCGTAAAGATAAGAAGGTCGCTCGTATAAAACCTTATGCTCGTGGTGGACAAGCTCCACGTGGGGGTAGAGGAAGGCTTGGGCGTGGCCACGGCCGCAGCCAAAATCTGACTTGGCATAAAGATCAGAACACCAACTCCTACAAGAACCAGTCTAGTTCGGTCTCTGATGGTCAACGATCTCAACATTCTAGAAGATACGTTTGTTTCAAATGTGGTTCTACTGAGCATATGCATAAACAATGTCATAATAGTAGAGAAATTCAGAACATCTACAAGAGGCACAAGCAGTATTTGGCTCAAGAGTCAAATTATGCCGGAGATTTAGAGATGGAGGTTGACACCAAACTCGTTCTTGCAGAAGACAAGGGGAAAGATCTTGCTACCCCAGATTTTGATTAAGCCTATGTAAAAGACGTTGTCTCCTGTAATTTTTCATGTTTTGGTTTTGTTTTTGGCTTACTTTTCGGTCAAACTTAATAAGACGCTTGTCTTATTTTTTGATTAAGAACATCTATGATGTATTTTTGTTGGCAGTAATGAATATTTCTCTATTTTTCAGTATACGAAAGTGTTGAGAATGTTCTATTTTCATATAATTCTTATGTATGGTTCGATGTTTACAATTGTATATGGCATAATGACAATGATATAGTAAGGAAGAGACACGAAAAAGGCGGTTATTTTGATCTCAGGACATTTTCGACCCGTCGAGATTTTCCTCGACCCGTCGAATGTTCCACTTTGGATCGGGTTTTAACATTTTTCAACCCGTCGAGATTTTCCTCGACCCGTTGAATGTTTACTTCTGTCTCGGACTATGTCCAATTTCGACCCGTCAAAAATTGAGCTCAACCTGTCGAAAGAAGATATCGAAAAATCGATATCGGTTTTAGGTTTTAGGTTTTTTTTGACCTGTCAAAATTTTGCTCGACCCGTTGAATGTATGCCCTTGGAAACTATTTCGACCTGTCGAAAATCGGTATCAGAAAATCAACTTTTATTTTGGGTTTTCTTGGACCCGTCGAAGATGTTACTCGGATATGGTGTTTTTAGATGTGTTTATACATCGGTTTATGTCATGTCATATCAGCACTCAACAATGGTCACACCCTTATTCAAATATTTAAGTGTATATTTTAAGTGTACGCCTGGTCTTTAGTATAAAGACTTACTTATTTACATTGATTTTGTAGATGTCTCAAGGCGAGATTGAGTGTCTAGCAGATAGTGGTACTACCCATACCATTATGTGGAATAGGCAACTATTTGTGGATCTTTTTCCATACAAATTCTCAATGACAACCATGATTAGTGCAACGCCCGTTATACTAGGGTGTGGTTTTGCAAAGTTTCTGCTGCCCCATGGTACAAAATTATCTATCACTAATGCCTTATACGCGCCAAAAGCCGATCGAATCTTGCTAAATTTTAAGGATATTCATACCAACAATCTTCACTTGGAAACTTATTGTGGGAACGAGAAAGAACTATTGTGTATAACCTCTGTTGAATGTGGCCACAAACACATTATAGAGAAGTTTCCTGCTATTCGTAGTAGTTTATATCTAACTACAGTTCGGATTATTGAATCCAATATCGTGACTCACACTACCACGTGTGATTCTGACTCATACAAGCTTTGACATTTTAGACTGGGACATCCAGTTCGTGACATGATGATCAAAATTTTAAAAATTACTCATGATCATCCGTTCTTTATAGCGAAAAAACTTGTTGGATTACAATTATCCATCGGTTTAAATGGTGAGCGTGAGACTACTCCTCTCAGTTCTGGCTCGGTCTCTAAGATGAGTGCAGCACCACCCCGGTAAGATACTGCTGAGGCATTGTGCGTTATCACACTATATTCTTATGTTACAATCTCTGATGCATATCACTCATTTTGCAAAGCTTGTTCTTTAGCAAAGTCATAAGCACGTCCTTCTTTTACAGTTGATAATAATGACAAAATTCCATTCTTACAAAATGATCCAAGGTGATATTTGTGGACTTATCAAACCCGAATACGGACCATTTAAATATTTCATGGTTTTGATAGAAGCATCAATGCGATGGTCACACGTTGCTTTGCTTTCCACAAGGAATGTTGCGTTTGTGAAACTCCTGGTTCAAATCATTAAGCTCCAGGCTCACCACCTGGATCATCCAATCAAGTCTATTCGATTGGATAATGCAGGAGAGTTTACATCAAAATCTTTTGATGATTACTGCATGTCTCTTGGGATTGAAGTTGAACATCACGTTCCTCATGTTCATTCTCAGAACGGTTTAGCAGAGGCTAATATCAAGCGGTTACAGCTTGTGTATAGAGCTTTGGTAATGCATATAAATTTATCGATCTCTATGCGGGGATACAGTGTTACACGTAACCATGCTTCTTCATTTTTGACCCGTAGCCCGCCAACCATTCAGTGCATACCAGTTGGTAACTAGATGTGAGCCTGATGTTTCACATTTGTGCATTTTGGTTACGTAGTTTATGTGCTAATTGCGCATCCACAGTGCACTATGTTGGTTATGAATCTCCAACGATAGTTCGCTATCTTGAACCTTCGACATGAGATCTCTTTACTGCTATATTTGCAGATTGTCACTTTGAAGAGACATATTTCTCACCGTTAAGGAGAGATAGGAATGTTTATATTCTAGTGGAACCTCAGAAATTGATGTGGTTTAATCCCACTGTGTCTCTTCATGATCCTCGTACATATCAAAGTGAGACGGAAGTGCGAAGAATACTTGATCTTCAACAAGTAATAGACTCTATGCCTGACTCATTACTGATATCGCTAAAGTGACGAGATCAGATATACCTGCTGTAAATGTTCTTGCAAGGTTGGAAATCCCAAAAAAGGGATTCATTAGTGGCAACACCGGGCAAGGAGGCGTTCCCCCATATCGTGTGGAATGTGTTGCATCAGCCTCGACTTCCACCAGGAAAAGGAGGAGACCAAGAAAATCCACTGATGAGCCGCCGGTTAAAAGGTAGGTCATCAAGACACAAAATGATCCATTTATCATCAACATTCATCAACATTGTGATTCCTGCACATGAGATTGTCTCTAACTACAGTTATGTCCTTGAATCACAATTTTAAAGCCTGAGGGATGCTCCAGAACCTCTTGTGATGTCAGAGAACAAAGAAATATCACTTAGAACAAATGATGTGCGCGTTCTTATAGATAGATCTTCCATATTAGTTGATGATCTGTTTGCTTATTCCGCCACTCAGAAGATTATTGACGACGATAAAGTGGAACCCTGCTCTGTTGTTGAATGTCAACGTAGAGCAGAGTGGCCAAAATGAAAGGTAGCAATCAA
Source organism: Geum urbanum (assembly GCA_946800695.1). Lineage (NCBI taxonomy): Eukaryota > Viridiplantae > Streptophyta > Magnoliopsida > Rosales > Rosaceae > Geum > Geum urbanum. The sequence continues at coordinate 45,659,014 of OX327002.1, read as the reverse complement.
GGTTGAACTAGACTCTCTGAATAAAAGGCAAATTTTTGGTTCGATTGTGCTATGCCCACCGAATGTTAAGCCGGTTGAACATAAATGGGTCTTTATTCGGAAGCGTAATGAGAAGAATGAGGTTTTGCATTATAAATCAAGACTTGTCGTGCAGGTTTCTCTCAGCGCCTTGAAATTGATTATGAGGAGACGTATTCTTCTGTTATGGACATCATCACCTCCCGCTACCTTATAAGTTTGATAGTGTCTGAAAAGCTTAACATACAGCTTATGGATGTGGTTACTGCATATCTCTATGAGAATCTTGATTCAGAGATATACATGAGAATGCCAGATGACATTGATATACCCAAATCAAGTAACTCTAAACTACGGAGTGCTCATGTTATCAAATTGAGACATTCACTATATGGATTGAAGCAATCCGGTAGGATGCGGTATACACGTCTTAGTAACTACTTGATTGGGAAGGGATACAAGAATAATGACTTATGCCCTTGCATGTTCATTAAAAGAACAAGTTCAAGTTTTGCTATAGTAGCAGTCTATGTTGATGGTATGAACATCATCGGAACTCTTAATGAGATCAATGAGACAGTTAGCTACTTGAAATCTTAGTTTGAGATGAAAGACCTTGGTAGGACTTGATTTTGTCTCGGATTAGAGCTGGAACATCGAGTTGGTGGAATTCTTATTCACTAGTCTGCTTATGTCCAAAAGATGCTTATGCAATTTAACATGGACAAAGCACACCCTGTTAGCACACCAATGGTTGTTCGCAGTCTGGACCCCAAGAAAGATCTGTTTCGTTCGCTAGAGGATGATGATGAGATCTTGGGAGCTGAAATTCCATATCTTAGTGCTATTGGAGCTCTATTGTATTTAGCTCAGTGCACACGTCCAGATATTGTCTTCTCAGTGAACTTGTTGGATAAATTTAACTTTGCACCTACGCAATGTCATTGGAATGAAGTAAAATAAATCTTCAGGTACTTGAAAGGTTCCATTGACATGGGCTTATTCTTCCCTTACAAAGAATACAGAGAGAAGCATGAAATTCTCCGAAAAGAGAAAGTTGAAACGCAATCTGGGGTTTTCGACCAGTCAAGCCATGGCCTCAACCCGTCGAATTCTGCACCCTGGATCGACCAGAGTCATTCTCTTCGACCCGTTGAAAATTCGTCCTGCTTCAGACACTTTTCATGCAATCCCCTATTCCGAGAGACCAATTGATGTGTTGGTTAGATTTGCTAATGCTGGGTACCTCTCTGACCCACACAAAGGTCGTTCACAGACCGGTTATGTTTTCACTATGGGAAACACAACGATCTCTTGGAGATCTACTAAGCAAACCCTTGTTGCTACTTCCTCAAATCATTCTGAATTTATTGCTTTACATGAAGCTGTTAGAGAATGTGTCTGACTTAGGTCAGTCATAGGTCATATTCGAGGGTTTAGTGGATTACCATCTACTGTTACTGCTCCCACTTGCATCTATGAGGATAATGCAGTATGCGTTGAACAGATGAAGTTGAGTTACATTAAGGGTGACAATACAAAACATATATCGCCGAAGTTCTTCTTTAATCAGCAACAATAACAGTTGTTGAATATCCAAGTGAACCAGATTGGTTCGGTTGATAATGCTGCAGACTTATTTACCAAGTCACTACCTAAATCTACATTTGTGAAACATGTGAGATGCATTGATATGCGCTGGTTATCTGAACTCCTAAACTGAGTTTACAGTTAGGGGGAGTTACATTTCTATTGACATCAGGGGGAGTCTACGTCATATGTAGTAGATTTTGTAATTGATGCGCTATACTCTTTTTTTCTTAGACCAAGTTTTTATTTTACCAATAAGATTTTTATTTATTTGGCAAGGTTTTTAGTGAGGCAACAAGTCAAACATCATTCTTGAGGCCATCGACACAAGGGGGAGTGTTTAAGGAGATTAATTCTCCATAATTCCTAGTGTGTGTCTTGTCCTACTTAGATACAGATATTAATTAAATAGATGCAGAAAATCTCTATTATATCGAAACAATTATTGTAATAGATTATATCCGCTTATAATTAAAATATTCTACCAATAAAAAAATTATGGTCTATCAATAAAAGAGTTACTCTCTTGGTATTTTCCTCCTGCAACAATAATAAAGTAGTTTTACATGCCCACATCTATATCCAAGTTCCTCGTTTTCTGTGGTGCCTACAAAACCAAAGTAACCAAATTCAGTTCCACTCAAAACGCTTCAAACCTTAAACAACCTCAGTGTCTCCATTGGCAGCAACCAAAGAACCAGAGATCATCAGAGACAAGGAACAAATGAGGAACTGGTCGAGGGCCATGAGATCCTAAGGCAATATCATCGGCCTAGTACCCACCATGGGTTACCTCCACGAAGGCCACCTGTCACTCATCAGAGAAGCCCGCAGTCACTCCGACGTCATCGTCGTCTCCATTTACGTCAACCCAGGTCAGTTCTCTCCCTCCGAGGACCTCTCCACATACCCATCTGACTTCGCCGGCGATATCAACAAGCTCAGGGCCGTCTCCGGCGGCGTCGACGTTGTATTCAATCCTTACAATCTCTATGACTACGGAACCATCAGCTCTAAAAATTACACTGCTGACTCAAGCCGCCGAGGGGTAAAATCGGTATCTTATGTGGAGGAGAAGGGGATGGAGCACGAGACGTGGGTTAGAGTTGAGAGGTTGGAGAAGGGTATGTGTGGGAATAGTAGGCCTGTGTTTTTCAGAGGGGTTGCCACTGTTGTCACCAAGTTGTTTAACATTGTGGAGCCTGATGTTGCTATGTTTGGGAAGAAGGATTATCAACAATGGCGGATTATACAGAGGATGGTAAGTGTTTATCTGAATGTTTTCTAGAGGAAAAATTATGTTGGTATATAGTGAACTAAACTTGGACATTTCCAATCTAATTTCAGATTTTCTGATAGTTATATTATTGGGATTGTATTATTCTTTTGATGCTGTGATAGATGTTTTTGGTTTGAGATTACTGTTGATATGGATGAAATGTTGTAAAAAGTATTGGTTCGCCTGAAATGGTGTAAAAAGTATTGGTAGGAGCCTAGGACGTCATGCACTCGGCTTCTTAATCATTAGTCTGTTTGGATGTATACTTTAAGTGATGCATAGTGATCATTACTCTCTTTGAATTTGTACAGGTTCGTGATCTTGATTTTTCCTTTAGAGTGATAAGTTTGAAGTAGTGCGAGAAAAAGATGGCTTGGCATTGAGCTTGCGCAATGTACGCCTCTCACCTGACTAAAGGGAAAAGGTAATATATGTGTATGTTTATGTTCCTGTTGTTTTCAATCAGAATTACTGTAAGCATACATGCTTATTTTCCTTGCTCACTGTTTAAAGCAAAGAAAAACGATTCATTGAATTGTTACATAGGTTAGTAGATACGTAATCTCAGAGTGAAAATTAAGACTTGAAACACGACGTTAGTTGCAGGCACGATACTGCTTTTTGGTATATTGTTTTCCATTGCTATCTCTTTGATCGTAGGTTTAACCGAAACCTATGAACCCACTAACTGCAAGATGGAGAATAACAATGTCATCACATATGGTCCCATTTTGCTGTCTAATTTTGATCATGAAACTCTTCTTTGAGATTGTCAGACCAAACAACCAAGATTTAAGAGACCACTGCCTGGTAAAATCCAATTCAAGTAAACATTCGCTCTGCTCATCTCAATGGTTGCTCCTTCTAAACCTTCTTTACACAAGAATGATTCATTTATTATAATCACATACTCCAGAAATTGGAACTATCATGTACTGCAGTTACCCCATTTTGTTCAATGAAATTGATTTCAACATAGGCATTTTGGGACTGTTATAGTGACACTCTGTAGAATTTTTGCTCATACAGGGTCTTTTATTTATCAAAGATGTCTTACTGTCTTGCTTCTTTAGAACGATTTATCAAATTGCTCTTTCCTATATGCAGGCACTGTCTATAAACAAGTCACTGTCAAGAGCTAGATTTGCTGCAGAAAAGGGTCAATTTTGTTGTAGAGAATTAGCAGATTCGGTCATAGAAGCAATAAATGGAGCCGGTGGAAGGGTTGACTATGCTGAGGTGAGGTTGGAACCTTCTTCCTTGTTTCACCACTTTGAATGTTTACATGTAACAACAAGTAATTGATACTTACTTTTACTAATCAACATACTTGATAAATTGAATGTTATTGCTTTAATTTGTTGACAGATTGTAGACCAAGAAAGTTTGGAGACTGTTGAAGAAATAAGAAGTCCTGTTGTGTTCTGCGAGGCTGCTTGGTTCGTAAATGTCAGACTGAGATAACATGGAGATCACCATATGATTCTGGTGTCCTACACGTCATAGATTTTTCAAAGGTTTAAATCTTTTATCTTGTTTTTTACATTCTGATCTGGCAAAGCCAATTTCAATATACTCTCAAGGGAACAGTTTCCTCATGTTTTGAATTACAGTGAAGAGGAGTATGTTCACCAAAAAGTAATGTCGACATTCAATTTCAAGTAGTTAATTGGAGTAGATAAAACCAAAAGTTGCTTGAACAAAAGTTGCTGGTTATAAAATGAACTGTTTGAACAAAATCACTTGTTGTCCAGCCTGCACCTATTTGTAGGATACTTAAACCAGGCTAATGCTTGGCCTTCATGCTTTAGTCAAGCCTACAAGTGACTGAAGTGAGCCATTCACTGAAGAAATGGCCGACGTGAAGGTTGATGTTACCAAACTCCAAGTAAACATACGTTTTCCCTTATTATGTGCTATGAACTAACACTGATGTATTATTCTAGCTACCTGAACCAAAATAGCAGTTGAATAAATGCAAACCAGCAATCAGGCAGAAACATCAGATTCAACTATTCAAGCAATATGATTTCAAACTGTTTTCTATTCTACATAGAGTAGGAGGTAAGCTGATGAGGCCAACAGCCTTAAAGGAAAAGCTGCACCAAGACGGATCGAGCTCGGTTTCAAGTAGGGCCGCTTGCTCAGTTCATCCGGAAAGCGATTAACCTACCAAATTAGTTCAATCTGATCTGGTCCAGTTCAGTTTATTTCTCTCAGAAGTTAATTTTGGTCGGGGTTCAAACTGGTCTAACATTTTCCGGATTGTAATCAAACACCACTGATCATTTCCAACAATTTTTCCCATCTTTCTTCAAGAAAGTGACATATATTTTAGTCTAAATATAGTAACAAACCAGTGGTTAACGTAGCAGAAAGAAAGCAAGCCAAATCATTTAGGAGAAAAAAGCAAGCTATTGCCACACATAAGAAAGGTTCTACTCTGCAACCATACAAATCGCACCTTAGGAGCTAAACTTGACAGCTTTCCCTTTTCCGGCATTGTTTTCTGCAATCCAAAAGTCTCCATTTTCGTTTCTGTTGATGTTGTCCGGAGCGCCTTGAAGTGGTGCAAAAATTTCTTGAACTCCAGCTTTAGGTTCTCGAAGCTCAAAGTCTCAGAACGTTCTTCTGGGTTGTTTGTGTCACCAGCACAAAAAACTCAAGCTTGCTAAGCGCCACACCATTTCCAAAGGACAAGTCACGAAGCAAACACAGTCATATTCTTGCTAACCGGATCAAATGGCATTAGTCTTCCGGTGTGGTCTCCCGAGCTGACCGAGGCTTCCCAGTCTCTTCTTTGGTAAATCGTGCTCGTGTCCGTGAGTAGATCCAGCCTGTTATTGGACTAATGTCCAAGGCGTTCAAGAACCGAAAAGGGACTCCTTCGGCAGAGGTGGCGACTTGTGTTCCCGGTCCACCGTTGACTCCGATCTTGACAAGTCCGAAGTATGCGTCGGCCACGTAGAGCTCGCAAGTTTTGGGGTGAAACTTGAGTCCCAGTGGCCTGCCACACGTGGGTTCGTTGGCTTTGCTTGTTGAGCCCTTGGCCTATGAGGAGAGATGGTTGCGAATTCTTGCCAGCCGTAGTGTCTTCCGAGAAACTTGAAGATTCGACCGTCGGCGAGTCCGACACTGGGTGCTCCATTGCAGTCGAACGCAATGCTCTCCTGTCCAAGTAATCCAGGAAGAGGAGGGATCTCGCGTTGATTCAGATTACCAATGGAAACAGATGATCCAGCTGGGGAAAATGATGAAACTAGGGCAAGCAAGAAGAGGAGCGAGAATGTAAGAGAAGCTGGCTTCATAGTTATGGTCGATGAGATCTTGAAGAGATGGTGCGTTTGTATGTGAAAAATTTATCGAGCAGAGACGACGTTGTGTGTTTGTAACGTGACTGCAGATCGATCGGTGCAGCGTCTGTCTGTGATGAAATAAAAGAAACCGGTCCATTATCCTAAGGTTTCTAATTGCTTGGTAATCAAGCTTCTTCGTGTGGTTTTTCCTATTTCATGATAACATGGTTAAGCTTCAGCACAGAACATTCAAAAGATACAGAATTGAAACCTTGAAAATGAAGAACACAATGAAGAACAATGAAGAACTCAAAGCTCAGAAATCCATTAATCAAAACCTTATCCTATCCAACAAGTAATCTGATCCTTATATATGGATCACAACAATTGTGTGCTGCAATGCCAGCTCATTCTCTACTGTCGAACCTTTTACGTGTCTAAATCATCTATTCCAATACATAACAAACTTAACAGAAAAACTATCTACTGTTAGCCACCTCACTGTTTTCTGTTATCACTGTTAACACACCCCCTCAAGCTCAGTAAGGATACCAAGCTGAGATTGTTACAATGATAGTTGAATATAGGACTATGAAGACCTTTGGTAAGGATGTCTGCAGTTTGTCCTGTTGTAGGCACATAATGTAGCAGCAAATCATGTTTCTGTACCCTTTCTCTTACAAAGTGAAAGTCATTGTCCAGATGCTTTATTTTGGAGTGAAAGACTGGATTTGAAGCTAAGGCCAGTGCTGAGAGATTGTCACATCGAAGGAGAGGAGGTCTTGGAATTTTAATTTGCAAATCACATAGCACATGTCTAATCCAGGATATTTCTGCAGCTGTGTTGGCAAGAGCTCTATATTCAGCTTCTGTGGAGCTTCTGGATACAGAACCTTGCTTCTTTGATTGCCATGATATAGGACATGAATTGATGTAGATTATAAATCCAGTTGTTGACCTTCTGTTATTTATTTCACCTGCCCAATCAGCATCACAGAATGCTTTAATACAGACTGCTGGTTCACCAATCTGTTGATCTTGATGTTTGTAGAATAGTCCCTTATGCAAAGTACCTTGAATGTATCTCAGTATTCTTTTTACTGCAACAAAATGAGCTGTAGTGGGAACTGACATGAATTGACATGCAGTATTAACTGCATAGGCAATATCTGGCCTTGTAAAGGTAAGGTACTGCAATGCTCCTACAATGCTCCTATAAAATGTAGGATCAACCAGGGGTTCTCCATCAGTTTTGAGCATTTGAGAATGAGGAAGACATGGTGTGGAGCAAGGTTTGGTAGACTGCATTCCAGCTCTAACAAGCAAGTCTTCTGCATATTTTTTCTGACTCAGAAATAATCCTTCTGGTGTGTATGACACTTCCAGACCAAGAAAATAAGATAGAGCTCCAAGATCTTTCATTTCAAAGACTGAATTCAACTCAGTGATTATTTCTTCCATCCCTTGATTATCTGACCTGGTTATCACAATATCATCTACATATAGTAGAAGAACAACAATTCCTGCAGTGCTGCTCTTAATGAATAGACTAGGATCAGAATGAGAGAACTTAAAACCCAATCCAGGAAGAAAACTTGTAAACTTTTCATGCCATGCCCTCGGAGCTTGTTTGAGTCCATATAAGGACTTCTTTAGCAAGCAGACATGCTCAGGATGATCTTTGTCCACAAAACCTTGAGGTTGTTTCATATATACTTCTTCCTTAAGATCTCCATGTAGAAAAGCATTTTTCACATCTAATTGTCTTAGTTTCCAGTTGTGAGTGGCAGCAAGAGCAAGTATCATTCTTACTGTACTATGTTTTACCACTGGACTAAAGGTTTCATCATAATCTAAACCTTTTTCCTGAGAAAAACCCTGTGCAACCAGCCTTGCCTTATATCTAGAGACAATACCATCTTGATTTTTCTTTACCTTATAAACCCATTTACTGCCAACAATATTTTTCCCTTGTGGACAAGGTACAAGGGACCATGTACCTTGCCTTTTTAAAGCAGTGATCTCTTCCTTCATTGCCTCTTCCCATTCTGGTTGTCCTGATGCAGCTCTATAATGTTTAGGCTCATGAACATCTGTAATGTCAGTTACTGCAGTGAAACCAGCAAAAAAGGGATACTCATTGTAAAGTTTCTGTTGAACAATAGATGAGAATACACAGTACTCACTGAATGTTTTCTTTTTGACAATTCCATTCTTGGCTCTTGTCAACATGGAGTGTCTGTTATAGTCTTGATCCTCAACAAATTGATATTCAGGATTCTGAATTATATCATCTATAGCAGGATCTAAGAAGATGTTACCATTGTTAACAATAACATCTTCTTCATTACCTTGTTCATTATGATGAAAATCATCATTGTTTGGAACTCCTTCAGCTGCTGTATCATTACTTCCATCACTGTTTGAATATTCTTCAGCTGCAGTATTGCTATAGGTTTCCTGCATGCTAGCTTCATTCACATTTTCATTAGTATCAGTGACAAAATCAGTAGAGTCATTTTGCACACTAGCTTCACTAACAATTTCAGTATCAGAAGAGTCTTGACTTTGAGAATGAGCTTGAGAATCATCATTTCCATCATTATTTTGTGCTACTCCAATCCCCCCTTCAAACAGTGTGGGAGAGCCAACACTGGAAGAATACAAAGGTGAGGGAGCAAAAAATGTAGAAGATGGAATAGAGGGGGCTAGAGAAGGAACAGAAGAAGGAGTGATGGCAAAAGGGAACACAGATTCTTGATGCAATACATGTCTACACATCCAAAGCTTATTCTGAGGAATATTATAACAAAACACCCTTTTATATCCCAGAGCATAACCAAGAAACACACACTGTACAGACCTTGGTTCCAATTTATCCTTAGCATAAGGTCTAATGTAAGGGAAGCATGCTGAACCAAAAATTCTCAGATTCTGTACAGCAGGTACCTTATGAAATAATTTCTGAAATGGGGAGATATGATGAAGAGATTTGCATGGCATTCTATTAATCAAATAGGCAGCATGAGATACAGCATGAAACCATAAGGCTTTTGGTAAAGAGGCAGCTACCATAAGAGTGACAGAAGTGTCAACTAAATGTCTATTCTTCCTCTCAGCAAGACCATTCTGCTGAGGGGTATATGGACATGATCTGTAATGAAGAATTCCTTTGGATGACAAAAAATCTTGGAAAGCATTACTTATATATTCACCCCCTCCATCAGACTGAAGGATTTTAACAGATGCACCAAACTGAGTCTGAACAAGTGCACAGAATTTAACAAAAGTAGGAAAAACATCTGATTTATTTATCAAAGGATAAATCCAAGTGAATCTGGTACAGTCATCAATGAAAGTCAAGTAATATCTGTATCCTTCAAGAGAATGACAAGGAGCTGGTCCCCATACATTAGAGTGCAGTTTCTCAAAGGGTTGTAAACTATGACTATCAGATTCAGAAAAAGGAAGTCTATGCATCTTTCCTTGAATACAATCAGTACATACAGACTCAGATGTATCAGAACTACACTTGATATCAGAAAGGGATAACATTCTAGCTGTGACTTCAGAAGAGGGATGTCCAAATCTTTGATGCCATATAGTGTTTCTGATCACACCTCCAACATAGGCAGAATGCACTGCTTTATTTGAATTCTGTAACTTTGGACTTTTGAACAGAAAAAGGCCTTCAGGGTTGCTCTTTCCTTGGTACAGTAGCCCCTTTGTAATCTTGTCCTGCACACATATATCTGTATCATCAAGTGTAATGAAGCATCTGTTGTCCTTGCAAAGTTTAGTGAGTGATAAAAGATTGACTGCTAGCTGAGGAACATGCAACACATTACTAAGATGAAAAGTATGAGAAGAAGGAGTAATATTAGATGCACCAATATGAGAAATAGCAAGACCTGAACCATTCCCAATGGTGATATGACTGTCACTGTTGTATGGCTGAGCAATAGTCAAGTTCCTGAGGTCAGAAGTCATGTGGTGTGTAGCACCAGAGTCTCCAATCCACACATCCTGATTGGTTCCAGAAGAGCTTGCCATATTCCCAGTGGCCATAGCCCTGGAGTGAGCAGTCATTGCTGCCAGAGAAGAGGGTGGTTCATCACCTTGATATGCAAAATTAGATCTGTGAGTGCAGTTCAGAGCACCATGACCTTTAAGACCACATATCTGGCATGATACAACTGACTGAGATGGATGGTCTGACCCAACATGAGTTCTGTAAAAGCAATTTTCAGCAGTGTGACCCCTTTTGTAGCATATCTGACATTCAGGTGTTGAGCCATTATCATTTCTGTACACTGGAGGGTTTGAGGAGGAAGCTGTGGAACCATGATGAGAAGGGTTGGTTGATCCTTTCTTATAGTTAGGATTTTGAAAACATGTGTCAGCAAAATGTCCTTTCTTATTGCAGATTTGACAGGAGTGAAGCTGAAAGCAAGTTTCAGCAATGTGACCTTTCTTGCCACAGAAGGAGCACTCTCCAGTATTGCCTTTCTGTCCCTTGTTAGATCCTCCAAACCCTTTGTCAGACAATTTCTCTCCTTTGTTATCTCTTTGAGACCAGTTTCTTCTATGTTCACCATTAGTAGAATCACTTCTTGCAGCCATTGCACTTATGGTGGAGTGAGGGCGAAAAATGCCTTCCAAATCTCTTTCAGCTGCAAGTAGCTGAGTTCTGAGATCTCTGAGTAAAATGGGAGACTCTCTTCCCCTTAGCACCATCTTAATCATTCCATATTCTTCAGGAAGATCATTGAGAGCAACAATGATTATGTCTTCATCAGCAATCAGTACTCCAACTGATAGAAGTTGATCTCGAGCACTCTTGATTCTTAGAAGATATTTCTCAATTGAGTCAGCTCCTTTCTGAATGGTTTGGAGTTCAGTCTTGAGTTGCATGATGTTAGCTCTGGAAACTGTTGAAAATCTTTCAACAAGGGCATTCCATGCTTTATGAGATGATTGCATCCAATGATGATATCCATGATATCATCACTCAGTGTGGCCATTAGTAAGCTCAAGAGTGCCTTATCTGTTTTCTTCCACAGCTTATAAGCTTCACTGATTTCTGAAGTCACTTCACCTTCTTCAGTTAGATTGTACCTTGGAGGAGATACCTCAGTTCCATCAAAAAAGCCAAGCAACTCATTTCCTTCAAGGAGAGATTGAAACTGAAAGCTCCACTTGATGAAATTGGATTCACTGAGTTTCACAGTCAACATGCTCAGCAGAGAATTGATTGGAACATGACTCAGTTTTGAATTGTTTGCAGTGTTACTCAAGTCAGTTGCAGATTGCTGACCACTTGCAGACGTAGAAGGTGCCATGTCTTTCTGTAATTTTCTTAGCAATAAAACTCAATATGAAGATGTTTGTACTCACACTTACAATCTTCACAAAATTTATAGCAACACAACACTGACCAAATTAATCACACAAACATAAGCTCTTATCACAGAGTTCTCTCACACAATATGCACACTGCTATTCTGCTATTCTTCTCAAATTTTATTAACTCAAGCTCTGAATACACTATTTTTCTTCACTGATTTTCCTTTAAACCAAGTTCTTCTACTCAAACATTATCATAGTCACTCTTCTGAATCAAACAATCACTTCTATACTTAACAATTCAGCAACAGTACTCTATCATATCAGATTTACATCAGAACTGCAAGAAATATAGAGAGGGACTTAGAATTCAGACCTGAAATCTGAGATTTTACAGAACAGATCCAAATCAAGTGCTGCTCACGAATCTGAGATGCTGTTCCAAACCCTTGCACTCGATGCAAATCAAATCTGCAATATAACAAGTTTTGATAAAACCCTTGCTTGTTAGTAATCAAACTTACTCAGTCGAAACATGAGAGAATAAGCAGCGAACACTACTCCAGAGCTAAGATTGCTCTGATACCATGATAACATGGTTAAGCTTCAGCACAGAACATTCAAAAGATACAGAATTGAAACCTTGAAAATGAAGAACATAATGAAGAACAATGAAGAACTCAAAGCTCAGAAATCCATTAATCAAAACCTTATCCTATCCAACAAGTAATCTGATCCTTATATATGGATCATAACAATTGTGTGCTGCAATGCCAGCTCATTCTCTACTGTCGAACCTTTCACGTGTCTAAATCATCTATTCCAATACATAACAAACTTAACAGAAAAACTACCTACTGTTAGCCACCTCACTGTTTTCTGTTATCACAGTTAACATTTCATTCGGTTCACTATAACAGGAATTCGAAGGACAAATGTATGTAATAACCAATTAATCAAGAGAGAAAGAATGAGCCACAAACCCTAACTTGCTGCTTAAGTTACTCTTTGTTGGTAAAATTACTGCTGGTAGGTCTTAAAACCCTTAATAAACCTTATTTGCAACATTACAATATTATTCAATCCCATACATAAAACCTCCTAGACGTACTATTACCACTATACATACCTTGCTCAGATATATTATGATTATTATCAATGATCAACGTACTGGCATGACAATATTTTTCTTTAGGAAAAAGAAATTCAGATATTTGAAGAAACAAAGATCGAGTTCATCGACCATTTGGGATCGTTAATTGCTTTAATTATTACATCAGAGCTGATTATAAGTCGAGCATATATATATATATATATATGCATGCAATGACCCTAAATTCCTACAAGAAATTAACTTGGGAGCCGGGAGCGAATTATCCCCATGTATGAACAAGATCATCAACGTTTGTTCGAGTATTTTTCAAGTAGATCCCATCATCTTTTGCAATCCAATAGCAATCTTGAGGATAGCAATGGTCGTGAAGCCAATGATGTCTTTTCTCCTCCCAAAACACATCGAAGTGAGCTGTTTTTTGGCTGTACTCCAGAAGCACCAGAAGCCTGTTTTACCAATAACACGTGTCTTGAAATTCCAGCTGAACTGATACCCTGGCTGGAGATAATGAGTGCCTAGATCGTCGTCTCTGGATTGGCAATGGACTAGGAGTTGTGTTCCGTCCCCCAATCCATTGACGACGTGCAAGTACCACCTCTCAAGATCTCTACCAGCGGGTTTGATCTCAGTCGAATTCCCACCACCACTCAAGGTTAACATTACTACTGCGACGGAGACGAACAGAACAACAAAGCGCTCGGAAATAATGAGCGACTTCATTGTATTTGATAGTGAGGCTAGGAGTGAGGACTGAGGAGAAAGTTAACCCTACCCTGTTGATTTATATACATGTTAACAGTCATTCATTTGAAACGTAACAGAGTCATGAATAACGCTGATCTGCCCACCAATTCGGAATAGGGAATATATTTCCCTGTTCTAGCTTGTTCCTAAACCTTAGTGATAGACAATTTTCTTTCCATTGCTAGCTAAAATGAGTTTTAAATTTCAAACGTACGTAGTTAGTAATAATGGACACTCACTTCTTACCCTTTAAATATTGAGCCTGTAGTTTAAAGTCATCCACTAAATACCAAATCAAAGGGTGTTGTTTCCATAACTAGTTCACTATATCACAATTTAGTATCAAAATATAGATATAACTGTAAACAAGATATATTTACATGTTACTTGCATTTTATTATTTGAAAATTACATATAAGGTCAATTAGAGACCATATTTCACACATAAGGTCATTTATACTTTTTATCTTAATTAATGTCACTTTCTTTATCAGTATTTTTTGTCTTTTCAATTTTGCCAATTTATATTAACATTTTTTTCTTCGTCTTCTTCAAAATTTCAGAGAGAGAAAGAGAGAAACAATGGGGGGACTACTATTCTGGAACACAATGTATTACTGCTGTCTCTAATGAGCACTATTCCAAAACAATCAGGGTACTACTACTCAAAACATGGTAAGTACTACTGTTTTGTAACACAATGTAATACTACTGTATCTAGTAAGCATTACTCCAAACATTTAGGGTACTATTTCAAAATATGGTAAGTACTACTGTTATATAACATAATGTACTACATTAGACCCTAACAACATGGTACTACATAAGACCCTAACACAACATAAAGCACTATACTACAACTTAGACTTTGATGCTTTTGGTTGCCTTCTTCTTGTTCCGTAGTGTAACATCCTGACTCAAAATTAACCTTTTATATTCTGATTAAGTATTAATCAATGTTGATAACTAGTTTTGTTATCGTCGGCAAATAATGAGAGCTTTTTTGTTGATTTTTTATCAGTTTGTCGATGTTGGTTGACTTTGGGTGGAATTCATAGAAATCATCAAGCCGAGTCTGTGGACACAAAGAATGTCGAAAACGGAGTTACGACGCGAAAGCTACAATTGACAGAAGTTTGTCGTAAAGTTATTACCAAAGTTACAGTAAATGGAAATTTATTTAAAGGGAGGTTTCACTTTATGGAAGGGCAGACTTTTCTGAAGGGTTGACTTCGGTCAACTTCCTCTCCCATGGAGAGAGAGAGAGAGAGAAAGAGCGATCGGTCACGTCATCCGGCCACCTCCGACCTCGAGATCTGGTGGGTTTGACGCATTGTAGCCTCCTTTAATTTTTTCCCATCTCAGTCGACGACAATGATGCCGGAGAAGAACAAATTTACGGTGAGAAAAGTTAGGATTTCGGGTTTTATGCCGGCGACTCCTCCGACCACGATTGTGGTATGAATCAATTCCTCTTGGTCTATAGAATGTTGTTGTGTGAGATTTTGGATTTGCAGATGTTACTCGCTGGAATCGAAATGATTCCGATTTGTGGGTTTCGGCCACCGCCGTGTACGACGTTGCTGGCGGTTTTGGCCGGTGAGGAGAGAAGGGTTTTGCTCCCCTCACTGCTGCAAGTCATTTGAGACTGATCTTGAGCTCCGTCATGGCTCGACGTCGGAGACCAGAGCCGGATTTCAATTTTGGGCCGTGGGCTTTCGGAGCCAATTCCGGCCAAATCGGCCGAAATTTGGCATAGGTTGTTTGGAGGAAGTTGTTGAGCTCCTCGAGAGTTGTGTTTTGGTTTGTCATTCAACGCCAACGATTGTGGTCGCTGGTGGTGGCGCGTGGGTGGCATGCAACACCGTATGTGGCGGCGCGTGGCCGAAAAAATTATTTTCTTAAATGGGTAGAGCTATATGTTGTTTTGCTCATAATCGCATACCGAATGCAATAATGAGGTTCTTAAACTGATTTGGACATTGTGGACTAAGACGTGTGGTTAATCGGACATCAATGAATTAATTGAACGTTTTTATATTTTTATTATTCAGTCGAGTAATACGTCGCTTCGATCTTAAGTCGCACAACGTTTGAGGAACGTATTGTAACTTTAAAAGAGAATTAAGGGGACACGAATTAGAATTATAATTAAACTGGTAAGAAGTTCAGAAAATACGTTATTCGAGAATGCGATGTTCTCGACAGTATTGCTCGTTAGGTGAACGAGCTTAGTTATTCAATATTATTCTCGAAGATTAGTTGTTAAATATGAATCGTTGTTTCAGGACGATGTATTAGCAGCTAGTAGTAGACTTATAGAAACGCCGACATGTAGGGTTCGGCTTGGTGGAAATTACGGCATAGTACTGTGAATGGACACTTTATTTTTACTGTTGTTTTGCGAGTCTAGTTATGTATTTACAGTTATGTATTTTACAGTTATGCACTTTTCAGTTATGCATTAGTTTGGAGACATACAACATATTGTTTTACACAGAGCAGTCATAGTTGTTGCATTGATGCACTGCCTCTCGGTTGATCCCCGAGATGCTCTGGTAGGGCCAGAGACCTGACCCAAGGATTTATTGAGCACCCAGGAGAGTCAAAAAACCTGTCTTGGGCAGTATTAGAACTTGAGGTCAGATAACCCGAGTCGCAGCCTCCACATATTTTATAATACCCAGAAGTACCTGGATGATCAAATTTTTAGACTCGTATTTTTTTTATGTACATTTATGGTGAAAGGCATATTATTTATAGTTTTCAGTTTAAAGTGAAATATTATGTTCGTCCTCTCACTCTAACAGTTTTATTATTTTATGTGCTTTTCCCTGGGCTTTTCGGTTTATTTGTCGAGTTTGCAAAGTTCATTTGGGGTCGAGCACGCACGCAGTTCATGGCATAGCAGTATCTACTGTAGGATCCAAGGTTGATCCTGCGAGTTAGTATTGTACTTTACATACTCAGTTTAAGTTGTCTAGCTGCTCTGATGTCGAAAACAGTTGTAAAATATTGTTAATTTCAGTAGTGAACCTATATGTGAGAAATTTCTTTATTTCGTGACTTTCGAATTTTGAATTTCCACATTGCCTGTCAATTAATGAGTAGCAGCTAAGGTTAGCAGAGTTGTTAGGGCTTAATTCTGATTTAGGCAACTAAATCTAGGTTGGGTCCTTTCACGTAGTCGAACTGAGCGTCCTGGTTCGTCGTCTTCCTCTTTTTTCTCTTCACAGCTTTGACCAACGAAGATGGTGATTTTTCTTTACCTTTTCTGGCTACAGCAACATCCTTCTTGGATCTCAGTTGGCATTTCAATGGTTTTGCCGGCCTATCATTTTTTTTCCGACCTCAACTCACATTTGACACCGAATGGTTTTGTCACCCTATTTTGTTTCTTTTTCGACTTGAATTCATGTCTCTGATCACTATCAGTGCTGTCCTGCATGTCATCACCATTATTATAAAAAAAAATCAGTTTTTCGTAAACATTACCACTACTGCATAACAACCAAAGCGCACCAATCTGTATATACTACTACAGACTAACATATACACTACCACAGACTAACGTAGACACTACTTCATAACAACCAAAGCACACCAATCTGTATACACTACTACAGACTAACACACACTACCACATACTAACATAGACACTACTACATAATAACCAAAGCACACCAATCTGTGTACACTACTACAGACTAACATACACACTACCACAGACTAACATACACACTACTGTATAACAACCAAAGCACACCAATCTGTGTACACTACTACAAACTAACATACACACTACCACATACTAACGTAGATATTACTGCATAACAACCAAAGCACACCAATCTGTGTACACTACTACAAATTAACATACACACTACCACACACTAACATAGACACTATTGCATATCACTCTTTATACAAAATTACTACTGCAACTTAACCAAAAACACCAATCAAAACCAACTCAAGATTCTCACACCAAAATTTAGCACCAACACTCATACAAACACACCAACCAAAACATTAAAATTAGTAACTAAACCTAGAAACTCTAGCACAATGAGAGAGAGAGAGAGAGAGAGAGAGAGAGAGAGAGAGAGAGAGAGATTTGTGTTTAGCTTCGAAGAGGTTGCAACGAGCAGTGAAGAGGTTGCGGCGAGCAACGGCGAAGACAAACTTCGATGACGACAAGGAAGAAGATCGGCAATAAAGGGATTTTGACGCCGATGAGAGAGGGAGAGGAGAGACGTGTTGAAGGAGATGTGATGAAGGCTAAGGGTTGAGAGCGAAGAGAGGAAATGAGAGGGGGCTCGATTAAAATGTGAGAGGTTGAGAGAATCTGGTTTAGTTTTCAATTATATAGGATGACATGGTTGTAAATATTGTCAATTTTAAGGTTATGCTAGTTATATGGCTGACCTGATTTGGTATAAAACTATTAAGTGACTTTATTTAGCATAGATCTTATATAATCGACCTTATATGTAATTTATCTTTTTTTTTATTCTTTCATTTTCGGTTTAGTAAAAAATAGCTAAATGTCAATCATGCATACGCGCTATCAATGAGCATGATCACTTTTCAAATTACCGTTCAACTTGGTGATGAATACACTAAAAGCGTGTTTACTTATTTGGAATGAATTTGTTCATGAATAGGAATCAAAATCAATCGGTATTATAAAAAATTGGTAAGAGAATAAGTCACCATTGAATTGATGTTGTTTATATATCTCATGAATTAGATTTAAGTAAATAACTACTTTATCCATCAAATATACATAGCAACATGTCTACATAGCGTCACGAGTCTTCCACCCAAAATAGTAATTTAAAGTAACAATCATTCAAAAAATATAAGAGTAATAAGTAAATCAATTATCATAAGTCACAATAGAAAATTATGAATAAGATTTTTGTTATAAAAGTGAAGGACGATTTGGAAATTATGAACATTAATTTGGCTAATTTAGGTATAAAAATTTGATTCCAGGTGATTGCATTGCAAATATATACCTCAAATTGGGTATTAAGTCGAGGGTTTCTTCAGGAATCGATTCCTGATGAACGTGTGGGTCCCAATTCATTCCAAATTCAATTTGCACAAGTAAACACAGTAATTTTCATCAATTAGAATCGATTCCTGATTTTTCATACCCATTACAAATAAATAAACACACCCTAAATTGAAACAAGAAGAGAGAGATCGAGAGGAGTTAGTCTCAAATACTTCCCCTCTCTATACACCCCCTAAAATTTTTAAATCTCAGCCGCAGATTCTCTCTTCGAATTTAAGCTTACAACGAAGTCGGGCCAACAGATGATCTCTCGTCGACATGCCATAACAAAAACACATTCAACGCCTATGTCACCAACGGTTCCGATGACTTTACAAGCTACCACGACCAAGCCTCTCCTCACCTAGGGTTCCTCTGCCATATGTCACCTCTTTGATGCCACTGATTCAAAAGTACTCCCTATGCGCCTCCTCTGGAAAATCCATGACTGAGGACGACTCGACGCAGCATCCGCCGCAACCATCCAAGCTCGCTGACGACGAGTCGTGCTCGTAGTCCATCAATGAGACTGTCAACGGGTCCCAATGCTTCACGATCAAGGGATACTTTATGGCCAAAGGCAGAGGATAATAGTGACTTGGATTATGAGGAGGACGTGGTGGTGAGTGGTTTGGGTGGAGCCCTCCTCGGCCTCAACCACGAGTTCCAGCTTTTGCACCATTTCACTATCTCACGATCCAACGATGTTGAGATTTTGGGGTGCCCGAAGGAGGAGGAGCCCATGAAACTCGACCCAACGATTTTGCGTCAGCGCTATAGCTGACAAATATCTCTGACCTAGCGTCGGCAATGAAGGCAGAGAAGGCGAGTTTGTGTTTTGCCGAGTCTGAGTCGTATACGAGTCTAAGCCGTATCTGTAGGCAGGGAGTTTGTACGCCGAGTCTCCTACGACGAATTATTTGAAAGAATCAGTATTTGAGACTACATCGCCGACGAACTTTTAGGGTGTGTAGGAGTTGTGCTTGACCTGACGAATTATTCTTTCCTGTTGGACAATATTTATACTAATTTTCTGTCCATCACTAATTTTTGACCGAACTAGCAGATATTGATTCATGTTAGAAAACTTTTCATACAAATCCTATATATTGATTCCTGCAAGGATGAGGATCTGGTGGCATGAGTTTAACGTAAGCTCGTTGACTTGAGACTTAATAACCAATATTGTGTTGACATGTGTAATTTTTTTTTGAAAAAAATGGGGGTAGAGAGAGAGAGAGAGAGAGAGAGAGAGAGAGAGAGAGAGAGTATTTTGGGCTATGGGAAATGTCAAAATCTAGATCATGTACAACCAATGTATGTAAAATCGATATTATCGGCGATATTTTTGCCGATATTTCGATTTTTTGGAGTTACCTGAAAAATCCTCAAATATATCCCTAAATTTTTCGAAATTTTCCGATTTTTATTGATATTTCCGATATTTCCCGAAATTTCCGTAAACTTTTCACATTTAACATTTAGTTTGGTAAATGTGCAATCTTCACATGCTCAATATCCAATCCACCATTCATGTGACATGTCCAATACATGCAGAATTACATTGGAGAACAATCATTTAATGATTATTCTTCACAATACACATATGATTATGCACAGGGAGATGAAAAAAAATGGTATGAATTTCGAACTTCATAGGTCCCCTATGTGGTTTTGAAGTATTCATATATTTGATTTTGTGATGTGTGATGTGTAATATATTGTATACAAGACGTAATGGCCTAGGTTTTCATAAGTTTTAGCCATCAAAAAATAAAAATTGAATTAATAAATTATATTTTAACAATTATCAGCACTTAATACGTACTAATTTATATAGTAATATAACAAATTCATGTTTTGATGTTTGATCAATATTTTCTTTTCATATAAGGTAGATAATTGATCATGTAACAACCCCCAAAAGTTTCATTACAAATTTCAATGTATTTTTATTAGTTTCCATCATTTTCGTCAGAATTTTCACTGAATCGATATTTCCGTCGATATATCCAAATTTTGAAACGTCGATATATCTTCGATATCCGATATTTTACTCCTTGTGTACAACACTTACTGGATTAGGGCATTAGGCATATCGGTCTCATACTAATCGAACTTATTTCACACAACCCTCACTGGAAAATAAAAATAAAAACCTCTGAATTTGCTAAAGAATGTAGTACGTGGATAAGGTTAGCTTGTAGGCCAGTTCTACTTACACGGGGTTAAGCATCCGATAATTGCATGGGCTACGCTTACATTGGATCCGTATGTTCATGTGGTCAGAACTAGTGGATAGTGTAATGTGTTAACCGTAGAAATTTGCAGAGATTCGGTCTCTGTTGGCGGCTTCAGGGAAGTAGTTTGGGTTTGCTCTGTTCCTGGACTTTTGATAAACACGATCAGAGTACAGAGCACTTATGGTTTCAGAGTAATTGCAAGCAGGAGATTTTATGTTACTATGAGACAACTGCTGCAGTGGGATAACAAATCTGAAACAATCACAATGATTTGCCATTTCTCTTTGCTACAATGCAAGTTCCATGGAACAAAGGGAATCAAAAACCATTAACACAACCAGGAGACTAATATAGACGAGAATTCAGGGATACAAACTATACAAGCAGTCTTAGAATACGAATTATGCTCAAAGGAGGTGTGACCAAAAATAATAACGTGTAGACCGGCACTGTAGCTAACAGCAGTAGGAACTTCACCAAAATTCCACAAAGGAGTCTAAGAATTGATCAACACTTGAAACCATTGCAGACAGATAGAACAATGATGAGTATCAAGGCAATTAAGATTCCCAAAACTATAAGCTTGATCTTCATGTTCTGCAACCACATCTTCCTCCTCATCTGGGTTCCTTGTGTCCTGAAGTCTTGAGCCTGCAGCATATGGTAGAAGATTATGATTATCAATACTATTGAAATGATGCAGCCAGTCATACATTATTGGCCGAATATTTGACTATCCTGTACCAAATAAATCTATAGGTACATATTAGTGAACTGACTGAACTCTAAGCATGTTTTGTCGACCAGAGCTCTTGTTGTAGCATTCAAATCAATTTTCAAAAAAGAAAAGAAAAGTAAAGATTTCAATTCCCGACCTGTGAGCGAAGGGTCTCTGTTTTGTCCACCAGAAGTTCTATCTTCTCCCCACGATCAAGAACCTACACAGGAACACCATCAACCAAATGTCAAATGACATAACACAACCTGATACCCATTTGCAGATTGTTATTTACACATTAAAGAGATAATAAAAGCTTACCTTTTCAATATTCTCCATCATAACTCCTTTCACTTCAGACACCTGAGCTTTCACTTTAGCAAGTTTGCTGATCTCCTCAGGGTGATCCACACAATATTGCATATGCTCCTTCAGCTTAGACCTACATTATTACCCCACAATTGTGGCATTAGAAAACTTCATAGCAAGAGAACACATTCCATTTGATGAATGTGAAGACAAAAATAATTACCCAAATTCCTTGTTCAGACTATTAGCAACTGCTGTCGCAGCTTTTCCTCCACTATATCTGTTGGTAAAATCTTCCTTGATTCGCTCAAGGAAGGCAATAGGAACTTGTCGACCAACAGCCTCAACAGCAACTACACAGTATGCTGTGGCATTCAAAGGCTGACGTCAGTTCCGCTTAAAAGGTAAATGTAGTAAATATCAAAGAGATGTGCAAAACGAAAAATAAAGAGATTTCTATTTACTAACTATGAACTCACAGCAATCGATGTTTTATATAATGAAACTACTTATCAAGCAACTAGTTACCAAACACGGTTTTCTACTCTCTTATTGCCAACTTGAAATTCTCATTGACTAGTATCTTTACTACTTCAGGTAGGTTTCTCTTTAAAGTTTAAACTTCATAAGCATGACGTCCAAGTGTATGCATCAGTGGAAACAATAACAGTAAATAAATACTATTTTAGAGCCCCATCTTTGCATCTCATATTCACGGGCTCCTTGTAATGAAAAAAAATAATCTGATCAACTTCTTTAACAAAGAGTAATTTGTCTTGGTAATCTGTTGGCAAATTGGGTAACAAGACACTGAAGAAGCAACTAGCAAGAGCATTATAGATACAACATGAAAGTAAATAAATACGTTGGATCTGGTGATATTTGAGGGTACAAGTATTATTTCATTATGAGGTTCCAAATTTACAGATAGAACTATGAAAGTTTGTTTCCACACTCACTGAATGCAAAAAGTCACATGAATTCTCATATTCTAGACCTACAAAGTTTCTGATAAACAATACTTGCATGTGACCAATAATTACATCTCATTACCTCAAGAAGGAATCCGTAAGGGTATTCAAGATAATTTTCTGCTTCAGTTAAAATCAGAGTACAAAAAATTGGACAGCACTAGAGTCAGAAGCCATGAAATACACTAGTGTCACTAGCTATGACAAACATTATACAAACTACAATCCAAGCCAAGGAAATCCAAAACCAACCAACTAACCGTCATGAAAACAAACACAAATTGCCTAATTTTAATAGAAGAATCATTTTGTCTCATATAAGGAACCAGGTCAATGAATCAGATCAAATAAAATCCTTCTTAGATATACAAACTAACAGATTATGAAAATTCATTTCTATCATACTTATCGTAAAGTTTATAGCTAAATATAGTAATTTCACAATACGTGTACACTCGATCAATAAAAATAAACCAAATATGATATCCCTTACTCTCTCTCATTTTCCTTAACACGTTTTCCAGCTCCGCCGCCACAAAAACAACAACTAAATCCAACAATTTCAGCCAAAAGCATCATAGACTTACACTTTGACCATTCAAATCAAGCATAAAAATATTAATAAAAAAACACACGATCAAACCGCAGATCGGAGCACAGGAGCAATCAAATCCAACAAGCGATACACATAGGAGATCGGAGACAAGAGAGAGAGAGAAGAGGAATTACTGAAGCCATTATCGACGAGGTAGTTGAAGGTGTGGCCATCGCAGTTGTAGGTGAACTTGTTGTTAGTCGCCGGAAGCTTCTGGAGGCACTGCGCCGCTATGCTGGTGAAGTTTCCGGTGAATTCCGTGAACTCGGCGAGAATCACCGTCCCACGCGCCACGAAGCTGTAGATCAACGACTGCTGCCCCATCTCGGAATCCGATTCCTTCTTCTGCTTCTTCGAAACCCTAACCCTACCCCTACCGGACGGCCGAGCTTCAGAGAGGGTTTGGTTTTTGGTGAGGGATCAAAGTTTGCGGTGGCGTTTTTAATTGTGAGAGAGAGAAAAGGAAAAAGAGGAAATGGTGGTGGGAGGCTGTTAGTTTTTACTTTGATGAGAAGCTAGGTAGCAAAGGTGGTCTTTGTACCCAAGTTGTTAAGCTGCCCTCCGTCTTCCTAGAAATAACGGAAACGCCACGCAGGCTTCTAGTTTTGAATTTTTGAAATTTTTATCTTGAATTTTGTTTGAACAAATCCCTCCAGAGAGAGAGAGAGAGAGCGTGTTCAAAGCTGGTGTAAAACCGTTGAAAATTATTTGCCTCCTGCCGCGTTGAACGTAAAAGTTTACTCCCGTGTATTTACTTCGTCAAAATGAATTCCTATTTGTGAAAATTAACGTGATCAAATATCGCTAGATAATTCGATAGCAATGATATGTTGTTATGATTAAGCAAAGCCATATCATTTAGAACATGAGTGAGGTACGCGCTACACGCGTTGTAGGTCCAGGAACCTGGGGAAATTGGGTTCTCGATCGATTTCTTCTGGTTTTATTGGCTATTTGAGAGGAAATTTGTTCTCTCTCATCATCGATTTCGATTGCTCACTTGTGAAATCCCTATCGGACGAATAACGTCGGGGTTCCTATCTTTTCACCTAGTTCTTCAGTCTCACCGAACTACCCGATATCAACTTCTAGTGCGGTGATGGTGGCCTCCGAGCCCGAATCTCAATTCACAAACCATCAATCTCTACCTTGGTGATAGCTACTGCCTTGAGTTATCTTCTGACAAGACTCACTCCAAATTATAGTAATAATTTAAGATAAGTCTTGCGAGATCCGTATTAGAGTATTTAGTACCATCTAATCGGTACCAGCTAGCTTAATACGAGCAACTTTGAACTTCTACTGAGAACCTACTGAAAAAAAAAAACAGAAGTTGTGGACTGTCATGCCTCATACTCTGAACGGTCACGACTTTAGCCGACTAACCTACAATTTGAACAATTTAAAACAAAGGGTCCAGGGAAAGGCATAAAAACAGAAAGTGTTAGAGTGAGTGGAAAAAAATCACAACATATGTAAATCTGTAAAACTATAATTGTATGCATTTTCGCTGATTTCGGTGAAGTAATACGAGTTCAAGTATCACAAATCTGAATCCTGGTGGAAGTAGTCGCTCAAGAGTTTTTCCCTAATCTGAGTCGACTATCTAAAAATTGTAGGTGATGGGCCAGACGAGGTATCCTGATCTCCCCTGACATCCAGACGAGACACCTTGACCTCCTCTAACTGGACTATCCGGTGATCAGCCGAACAACCAGTGTATCAATGCAACTAACTAATGCAATCACAAAGAAAAACCCCCAAAATAAAAAAATGATCTAATACATTCCGAAATATAAAACTGTAATACTAAAATGCTAAAAAAAGAAAAAGAAATCACTATCGACTATGAAAATAAAAAGGTCTACTCACAATATTGTGCCGTGATTTTCACCAAGCCAAAACCTGTCTTTTGGTGTTTCTAAACATCTGTCACTGGCCGCTAATACGTCATCCTGAAACAATGATTATTATTTAATAACTAATCGTCAAAAATCATAATGAATAGTTAATCTCGTATATCAATGAGCAGTATTTGTCGAGAACCTCGCATTCTCGAATAACGTGCTTTCCGAACTAATGACGAGATTTAATCAAATTCCAAATTCTAATTCTTGAATCCTTTTTAAAGTCGCAACATATTCCTTGAACGTTACGTGACTCGAAGTCGAATTGATGTTTGACAAAACCATTCAATATTATCGTAAAATCGTTTAATTATTATTCGATTAACCACACGTCTTAATCAACTATATCCAAATACATTCAATAACCTCTTCATTATAACTGGTACGTAATTACGAGTACAACGATATAAAATTTACATAAAAAATAATTCATCCGCCGGAGCGCCGCCATGAACCACCACCGGCGGCGGGCGACAATGACTTTTCCCTGCGAACCAAAGCTCAACCTGTTCAAAATTCCATAACCAACAACTTTTACACTACGTCAACATCCAATTCAACCTAGAACTCATCCAGTTTTACCTTTGAAATTGGATTCCTCAAAATCTTCTAAAATTTCAATCCTTTGATTCTTCCTCGGTTGAAATTGGAACATGAGCATGGTGTTGTTAGCTTCGTGGTGATGAGAATTTCGAAGCCTAATAGGTCACACCAGCCAATTTGAGCTGAAATCCACCATCCCGAGAGGCAAATTTTCTAGGTCGCCGTCGAGGGTTTCGAGCATCACCATGGTTTCATCTTTAAATAGTAGAGGCCAAGATCATAAGGGTTTTCAAGAGGGAAGATAGACAAAGCTTTTGACACCAAGACCACCGGATTTGGTGGCCGACAGATGGTCCGTCGCCGGCGAGGCTGACGGGAAGAGAGAGAGAGAGAGAGAGAGAGAGAGAGAGAGAGAGAGAGAGAGAGCATGGGAGAAAGGAAAGAGAAAGGAGAAAAAAATTGACTTAAATGGAAATGTTTGACTTTTCATTTTTGGAAAGTCGTATTTATACTTGCAAATTGCGACTAATATAAATTTGTAAAATCGTACAAAACTTTCGCTGACCATAACTTCTTCATCGTAACTCTGATTTTAACATGTGACGTGGCTACAAACTCGTCTCAATAAACTATACAACTTTCCTTAAAGAAATTTCTAAAAAAACTTCATCAATAAAATTCTAATTGAAAGGCCATCGATAATTATCGATGGTAAAAATTAACTACCTTTCTCGATTAACCTTAAATAATTCGTAAAAAGATAATTCTCAGGATGGGATGTCACAATCTACCCCCTCAAGAAAACTTTGTCCTCAAAATTTACACGTATTCTGGTAAAGCACCAAGGGGTACTACTCCCGCATGAGCTCTTTCGGCACTCAAGTAACATCTACAGCTGTGAGAATTGTCCACAATACGGTCACCATATTATCGTCTTGTTACTAAGACTCATTCTTCTAATCTTGAGTTTAAATTAGCTACTCATTATAAACCAGATATGAAGGAGCATCATAATCCAAACTCTGTAACGTAATTACCTGAAAACATCAGGTATCCATGTTAACTCTAGTGGCCAGTTCTACGAATGTGATTGAGCATATTCGGTCAGTCCAACCTGACATCTCCTTCTGATTGCGGTCTTGATAAAATAGTTTTATAGGTGGCAGTGCGGCTCTAGATCCTGATGTGGCTCTCTAATCACCACTAGAACCCTGCACCAAATATCTGCCTAGGGTGTCCCTCTACGGATACTTTCACATAAAGTGACCCCCAAAGCCACAAAGATAACAAACTGAAGACCCAGACTGACCATTCTAAATCGAAACATAAGTGGGTAATTGGTCGATCTAATGCGAACTTTCTACCCTTACTCAGTTTTCTTATTCTTGAAATTTTACTGAAAATTTGACATAGTTTCCCCTAAAACTCAAGGAAACCCAAAAACCTATACAAAAAGAACAGTTCGAATAACTAAATCCTAAAAACAAATTGTGGGCACCGTATTCCATCATGATATCTCATAATCAAACTGAACAACACTATGAACATAAGTCACTAATACTTATCCGAATTTATGAATCACAATGATTGCAATACTAAATATCTCCATAGTTCAATCTATAAGGACTAACTCAAATATCAATAACTAATAACTTTCATGTAACGAGACTCATAAGAAATCACTGAGATTTGCATTAAATACGCCCAAAACTAAGGGTGGACTCCAAAGAGTCAAACTGTTATCTCAATTCACTGCCTATTCTGGAGATATAAACTCAGCACCCCATCAAAAATCATAGTAATCATTTCAGACTCTGCATTTTTCCACAATAAATAAGTAATAATTGTATGCAACCTAAGTCCCAAAACCCAATGTAACTATTCTCGTGACTCAAGGACTACAGTTTGTAACGATAACCTCGCACCCAAATCTGACTATCTTTAGCTCACATACAGGGTTCACATAAAAATATATCCACTATTATCCCACGCCGAAAGATTCATTGATTGGAAAAATATATAGACCTCTGCTTATACATAAACATACGCCTACAAAGTCTGACCACTCAAGGAGATAAAACATTGAGGCGCTACTAAGACCAAAACTCAAATTGAATAATTGAATTACTGCAACCTCCCCCATACTACAACTATATACATTGTGATTCCCTTGACACAATATTTAACTCACGAAAACTAACCAGAGGGTCAGAATATTGTGAAGTCCAAGTAACGGGACAACTTTCTAGTAGTAATCAATGATAAGATTTTGTATCCCATAAGGCTGATAAACTATATCTTTGTTGTAGACCAGTAAAACTAGTCGGGAGTTTGCATTCTCGTGTATGATTCTCATATATACTTCTGCGTGTGACACTCACTAGGTCATCCGCAAGATGCTCCATATCTAGTCTAGTAAGAATCCGGAGATCGAGCAACATATTATTCTCAAATCATACTCATCTATTTATAATCTCCATGCGTGCTTGTAAAACTTGTAAATCCATGATAATTATCGAGCTTTAGCGGTCCGATATCTACGAGCGTATTACACACAACATTGATCCAATGTTGATATAAAAAAAAAATTCTTCCTCGCGAACTCGCGTAATTCAAACTAGAATAATTCCTTTTTCAAGCTAGTTGCACAACACAAAAAGACACTTTTATAAAGGAAAGTGTGTTCACGACATCAAATGAATACGACCAATTCATAAAGAGATTGGAGTGGAGACATTTAAGGTTAATCATGACTAACAAAAATGGAATTAGTAGAATTCCAAAATAGTAAACAAGTCTCCATTACTGATGTCAAAGTTTAACCTATACAATGAGGTAACCACGAGGGGAGTTCAATCATTTATACATTGTGGTCTGAGAGAAAACAATCTAACTTGATCACTACACTATTCACAATGCTCAGTGGTAAAGAATACTAGAGTGCCTTTTTCCTTTCCCACAACGCTCTCGCTGCGCTGCTTTGATATACAATAACTAATGTTCATCTCACGGAAAGAGATTTGAGTCAAGATCTAAGATCAATTCTTTGAAAACAAACAAAAAGCCGAATAGGTAAATTCACACATGGATGGATGAGCTTAAATCGCCAACTTCATATTGGAGTTTTACAAAAAAAATCAAGGCGGCTACCATGCTGATCTTATCGAACTCTTTGATGTAATTATATGAGGAACAATGCAAATCAACTACTACTTTTTTGTTTTACGTAATAAAGCCAAACAACAGATGCAATGCCTGCAATGAGGTAAACAGTATGCCCTCATGGTGGTATTAAATCTGGCCGAAGACATCATTAATATGATGAAACATGAAGTTCCAAACTAATAACATAATCCCCGATAAGGGAACAAATTCCCTTTTGCTTAGATGACTAAGGCTGCTTACTCAAGAAGTAACAACAATAACCACTTAATTTAGATATGAAATTGTTTCTCCATACCATACTAAAAGATAGTTGTCCTTAACCCCGGTGTTAATGTCTAGCCGGAGCACTAATGAACCTGACAACAATGCTCCTCGAATAAAATCTATTCAATTCCCTTTTTAGCTCGTACCTATATGCAACAACCCATACAAAAAATGGATATGGAGAAAGAAAGCTCCAAGAAATTACCTTAAATACTAATGATGGTGACTGACACAAAAAGATAGTAGTATGTCAGATACTCGGGTCAGGTCGAAACAGAAAAAGTTGAGACAAAGTATAAACATGTGACTCAGGAAAACTTACTCTTGATAAATCACAAGTCCTCAAAGATATCAGAGTATAAACTGGACCACTACTATAACTTCATTTTCAATTTTACGGTTATACTCTGTCCTTAATACTCTATTCTATTCAACAAACAAATCTCGAAAACAAGAATTAAACAAAACAAGTACTATAAGAAGGTTATTGATACATGATTAAATGAGGGGATATATGTTATATAGTTACGAAATGATACATTGCTCCTCCAAAACCTTAAGCACAAGTACTAATTATCAAGCCTCTATAACTCATCCAGTGCCTCCCTTTTTTAGTCGGACGAGACATAAAAGTAGCTTTAATAAATCTTAGGAAATGAGCAATCGTAAAACTGGAATAAAAGAGTACTTCCCTATACACTCAAGCAAGAATCAAAAGGTTGCGTAAAAAAATGCTAAGAATTCTGGAGAGATTAATGGCTAAACATCATGTGAAAAAGCTAGGGTCTATGTAACTAACTGCTCTGACTCATTCAATAGCATCATCGTCAATGATTCCCACTGGAAGCATCCTTGTATACTCGACTTACATCCGAGTCAATGTTTCAGGTCAACAACGAAACTAACTATTGTACTAAAATCCTTGAAACTAACTATCGTCTCCTCACAAAAGACACATTAAGAAATGTGCAATAGTGCTCAAGTTGCAGTTCCAAGACTAAAGGGCAGTACAAATTGTCATTACCTTAATGTTCTAAACAAAGGCGTCAAAGAAGAAATCTGACTCCTGAATGAAAATGCGTGGTATGAAATCATGGTCTTAAAGTACCCGATTGATGTCATCGCAGAATGAACACAAACATGAGGTGAGCGATGGAAACCAAAATTTCACATTGTTACTTAATCAACACGAGGAAACCTGTGTAATAGTTAACTCTACAATTTCATATGCAGTCCTAACATTGGCATAAATCTCCACATTGAACATACATTCTTAAAAAAACTAGATTATTTCTAATCACCATGCTTAGTTGAACTTGAAGGAATGCTCGAGCACTTCCGAAAAGATGATATGTGAAAACAAAAGACTCAAGGTCTAATATGCTAGGCCTACCTAGTGAAGATGTTGAAGTCGACGATCACGTCCATGAGGCATGACACGAAAAGAATGACAGAGTCAGGAGATACCTGATACTGTTAGTGATATAATTGCCAAAAGACATACGATGGGATCCGCTGTAGTCGGGTCATCACACACTAAGTATCACTAAAAGTATAAGATAACCGCCAAGATCTGAAAATCATGCTCTGATACCAATTGACAGGACCCACCCAAAATTACTGCAGTAATCTAGGATAAGTCTTACGGGACCCATATTAAAGTATCTAGCACTGCATTATCAGTACCAGCTACCCTAGCACTAGCAACCCTAAACTTTTACTGAGAACCTACTGAAAAAACAGAAGCTATGAACTGTCATGCCTCGTAATCTGGAAGGTTACGACTTCAGCCGACTAACCTGCAATCTGGGCAATTTAAAACAAAGGGCCCAGGGAAAGGAATAAAAATAAAAAACGTTTGAATGAGTGGACAAAAATCATAAACTATGTAAATTTGTAAAACTATAATTGTATACCTTTTCGCTGTTTTCGATGAAATAATACGAGTCCAAGTATTATAAATCTGATTCCTGATGGAGGTGGTCGCTCAGGTGTTTTTCCCTAACTTGAGTCGACTATATGTGTACTAACTGTAGGTGATGGGACAGACGAGGTATCCTGACCTTCCCTGACGGCTACACGAGGCACCTTGACCTCCCATAACTAGATTATTTGGTGATCTGCCAAACAGTCAGTGCATCGACGCAACTAACTAATGTCATCACAAATAAAAACCTCCAAAATAAAAAAATGATATAAAACATACCAAAAAAAAAACTGTAATACTGAAATGATAAAAAAAAAACTTACTACCGACTGTGAAAATAAAAAGGTCTACTTACAGTACTGTGCCATGATTCACTACAACAAAAAATTCAATTTGCTACGCTTTTTTGCGACGGCAATGAATGCCATTACAAATACCTACCAATGGCGATGGCAAACTTATCGTCGCGAATGGGTAGACCTTTTGCGACGGCAAGTGGGTAATACTATTTGGGAGCAAGGAACAGAAGTATGGGTTAGTGTTAGGCCGCCTACAGACATGAATGCGTTTGGGAGGTCAGATAGTGAAGGGGCCGAGTCTAAAATGCATATCATGGATGTGTTTCTATGGAGAAGGTGCTTGAGAGAGGATGATATTGCTGCTCTCCATACGGCTATCAGGTCAGCTGATACTAGTATGTTAGATTTTTCTGATGATGCTTGGCAGTTGGCAGATTCTCCCTCTAGAGTAAGTAATTTGTTATTTTATAATTAATATATTTTTATTATATGTATATATACATTTTCTTTTATCACATTGATGTTAGACTATGAAGGATCCGATTTTAGTTTATGATTTAAGTGGTTAAATCATCTGATTCATGGTTTTATGTTTTTCTCTTATCTAGGTTGAAGAATGGGATAGTGATCCTGCAGATTTAGATATTTATGATAGGGATGATGTTGATTGGGATGGACAATACTCTAGTGGAAGGAAAACAAGGTTGGAACGTGAAGGTGTTGTAGTTGATGTGTATTCTTTTGCCAGGAGGTTTAGAAAACCTAGGATGGAAACACAAGAAGAAATCAACCAACGGATGCTTTCTGTGGAACTAGCTGTCAAAGAAGCCCTCTGTGCAAGGGGAGAAACACATTTTACTAATCAGGAATTTCCTCCAAATGATCAATCACTATATGTAGATTCACACAGTCCTCCCTCAAAGTCGCAGGTATGTTATCCAGCACTAATTTTTATGACTAAAGTCGCAGGTTGAATTTCTCATGTTTGCAGATTGCTCCAATTTACCTGTCATCATGCATGAAGCAGGGAATGAGTTTGTTAGAGATTCTGATGTCTAAGCTGCCCACTGAACATAATAAAATACTGCTTAAGGTAATGAGTTGCTGATCATAGTGCCAAACTCTAACCATCACACTACTCATTTCACTGAAACATAGTGCTGGATTGTTCTGTGTACAATATTAAGTCCTGCTTCTGAACTTTTCATGCAGAACATAGAGATATGTCATCTTTATGAACTCGATTCTGCTAGTTCAAACCTTATGAAGGTATGTGAATTTTCTTATGTTTCCTGTCTACCAATTTAGTGATTTTTTCCTCGTTAGACTATTCTCCCGCCTACCATAAACATATAAGAGGAAACGGGCGGCTGTGTACTTGCCTGATATTTACGGGGAAGGGAGAGCTGGAGATGATGTCTTCGCCTCTTGATAAGAGCCCACAGAAGATGCAGCAATTGTTTTGCAGGCACAGGGGTAAAGACCAGTATCATGACGACATTAATATTGCTTGTGAAGGGTTAGCTAACTTGATTGAAATATGATGATGGGAAGAAGCAGGGATTGAAGTATATCTTTCTAATTGGCCTATGTGATTCAAATAGTTTACGAACGCAACATGCATTCGAAGTGAACCCCAGTGTTTGGAAACTCAGAAGAGTTGCTTCTAGAGATTGTTGATTCCCTGAAAGAATTGTATTGGTGAATTACCCACCAGATCTTTATTCATTATGAATTTTTCTTCTAGTTACATTTACTGAATTTTCAGTTGTTGAATGTTGTTACATGTATGAACAAGCAGAAAAAAAAGGAGAAATTCTTTTATTTGAACAGCTTGTATGAACATGCTGTTACATGCATGTATGAAACACAATTAATCATTGAATAATCTCTTATGTTAAAGTATTTGCAGATTTGATTTAATGATTATTTGGCTCCATTTCTTTGCGATGATCAAGTTGTCGTCGCAAGAAATGGAGTTTTTTTGTCGCGGGAACATGTATTTATGACGGCAATAATGTCGTTGCAACAGTAGGTTTGCGACGGTAAATTACCGTCGCAAATACAAAAATAGCACTACGGTTAACGAATTTTGCGACGGTATTTTTACCGTCGCAAAAGGAATATATTTACAACGGCAACAGTTTACCGTCGCAATAGGTTTAGACGACGGTGAAAAACCGTCGTTATTAGCAATTGCGTCGCCACCAATTGCAACAGAAATGTTATCGTCGCAAATACTCGTTTTGCCGTCGCAAAAGAGCATTTGCGACGGCATTTGACTCTTTTGCGACGGCAATGTGCCGTCGCAAATGGCTTTTTTTGTTGTAGTGATTTCCACCAAGCCAAAACCTGTCTACTGGCATTTCTAAACATCTGTCACTGGCTGCTAATACGTTGTCCTGAAACAACTATTATTATTTAATAACTAATCGTCAAAAATCATAATGAATAGTTAAGCTCATATACCAATGAGCATTATCGTCGAAAACCTCACATTCTCGAATAACGTTCTTTCCAAACTAACGACGAGCTTTAATCAAATTCCAAATTATAATTCTTGAATCCTTTTTAAAGTCGCAACATATTCTTTGAATGTTATGCGACTCGATGTCGAATCGATGTTCGACAAAACCATTCAATATTATCGTAAAATCGTTTAATTATTATTTGATTAACCACACGTCTTAATCAACTATATCCAAATAAATTCAATAACCTCTTCATTACAATTGGTACGTAATTACGAGTACAACGGTATAAAATTTACATAAAAATAATTCATCCACAGGAGCGCCGCCGTGAACCACCACCGGTGGCGGGCGACAATGACTTTTCCCGGCGAACCAAAGCTCAACTTGTTCAAAATTCCATAACCAACAACTTTTACACTACATCAACATCCAATTCAACCTAGAACTCATCCAGTTTTACCTTTGAAATCGAATTCCTCAAAATCTTCTAAAATTTCAATCCTTTGATTCTTCCTTGGTTGAAATTGGAACATGAGCTTGGTGTTGTTAGCTTCGTGGTGATGAGCTAATAGGTCACACCGGCCAATTTGAGCCAGAATCCACCGTCCCGAGAGGCAAATTTTCTAGGTCGCCACCGAGGGTTTCGAGCATCACCATGGTTTCATCTTTGAATAATAGAGGCCAAGACCATATTGATTTGAAAGAGGGAAGAGAGAGGAAGCTTTTGACACCAAGACCACCGGATTTGGCAACCGACAGGTGGTCCGTTGCTAGTGAGGCCGACGGGAAGAGAGAGAGGAGAGAGAAAGGAGAGAAACAAAACTGACTTAAATGGAAATGTTTGACTTTCCATTTTCAGAAAGTCGTATTTATACTTGCAAGTTGCAATTAATTTAAATTCGTAAAATCATGCAAAACTTTCATTGATCGTAACTTCTTCACCGTAACTCCGATTTTAACATTTGACGTTGTTAAGAACTCGTCTCAATAAACTCTACAACTTTTCCCAATGAAATTTCTCAAAAAACTTAATCGATAAAATTCTGATAGAAATGCCATCGATAATTATCGACAGTAAAAACTAACTACATTTCTCAATTAACCTAAATAATTCGTAAAAAGAGAATTTTCGGGATGGGATGTCACATCTTCAGATTGGAAGCTTGTACGTTGCAGCCCAGAAATTGTTCCCAGCCTCGATGTGGCAAGCCAGGAGTGCAAGAGCATGCCAATATTTCAAGATTTCTAAGGCTTAGTTTGGGATTGAGGTAAAAATATTCAACTTTATAAAAAACACAGTTTAGAAAAAGCAACCATTCACTTGTTTTTTTTTTCTAACCATGGTTTTTGAACTAAAAAAATTAAAAATAAGCAATTTTTATTATTTTACCAAACACTAATCTCATCAAAATAATTAAAATTAAGCTATTTAAAGTTATCAAAGTCAATCCCAAACGGAGCCTAAGCCTTTTCTTTCTAAGACACTAACCAAGGATGTGGCCTTCACCTCGTTGCAGGTGTGTCCCTCTTTCTTTGCAATTATATTAACTATATTTGTAGTCTACATGGTACTAATCATGCCACCTTGAATTTACGAAATAATATCCTTAAGATGTTGCCTTTACATCCAGTTGCCTTTAATTGGGCTTATGTAAAATCTAAGATTGATAATGTTGAAGCTATATTTTATTTTAGAAATTGTGCTCTTATTTATGGTCATTTTGGTCATACTAACGTAGGAAGAAATGGGTTTCAAGGAGTGTGTTCTGTTTTCATATTTTTTGGAAATGATCTAGACAAATATGTGAAGGTTGGGAAGTTAACAAGGCCACTGGGTAGGCCAAATTGGGGAAGGGTTATCTCTCCTCAAAATATCAAATTTGATTCATGAAGATTTGTCTGGAATAGCACAGGGAGTGCCTGGTCTGGTTTCTGGGCACAAGCCTTATGGTATATGTGAAGTCTAGCTAGTGATGTCTTTTGTGTTCTTGATATTAGAGCTTCAGAAGATACAAGGAATAACCTTGCTAGAAATTTTCCTTTTGCAGACTATTTTGTAGTGCTGTAGGCCAATGTGGAGGTTTGATTTTGTTTTGAAAATCAAGTATCGTGATTCTAAATATAATTTTTCACCATGTTCATTTTATTCATTGTTTAATTACAAATCGCATCACTGGTACTAAATGCTTTGTGACATTTGTGTATGTTGATCTCCAAAAGGAAAAACAACTCTCTTAATGGAATGAAATCTCGCAATGGAAACCTCTGATTGATGAACCTTGGATTATAGCTGGTGATTTCAGTTGCATTACAAGTCTAACTGAGAAGAATGGATGCACAAACACATTTTCTACTTATATGGCAAATTTTATTGCTTTCCTTAACAACAACGGTCTCTTGCAGATTCCTAACTTTGGATTACCTTTTACTTGGTCTAATAATCATAAGGATCACACTATTATCTTTGAGAAATTGGATAGAGCTTATGGAAATGCTAATTATCTTAGTCTATTTCCAAAGATTTCAGTGGAAAATTTGCCTATTGTAGGCTCTAACCATGGCCCCATATGTATCTCTTTAGATTAATATAAACAGAACTTTCCTTCTGCTTTTAAATTTGAGACTATATGGATGTCATATCCTGATTTTGGCAACCTAGTTAAAAACCCTTGAAGCCAGCAACTTCACTTAGACCCGTGTAGAAATTACTCCATGATTGCTAATAAATTTGGTGGCTTAGCCAAATCATGGAATAAAGAGGTTTCTGGAGATCTCAAGCTGAAAATAAAGGATATTCAAGAGAGAATTGATGTTATCCAATCTCAACTAATGACTGACCCTATGTCTCTCACCTTGCAGGAAAAGAATTGTGAGGTGAATGTAGAGCTAAGTGAGTTGTACTTGAATGAAGAATTGATGTGGGCTCAGAAAGCCAAAGCAAATTGGTTGAAACTAGGAGATAATTGTACAAAAAATTTTGCATGCTCAAGCTTTAATTAGAAAAAGAAGGAATTGGATTTCTTTCATCAAGGATGACAGAGATTTTGCAATTGATGATCCTAACAAAATCGGTGATGTTTTTGTGAAGAATTTCTGGAAAAGATTCACAAATAAGTTTGCAAACATCAATGTTGGAACCTTGGATAATTTTCTAAGTGTCATTCAACCTTGTATTACAGAGGATAACAACAATAGCTTGCTGAAGCAGGTAACAAAAATGGAAATTTTGGAGGCTTTAAACTCTATTGGTGGCTTACACTACTAGAAAAATAGGCTACTGCATATTGATGGATTCACACGGATCTTCACACAGAATTATATCCGTGAAATATTTTGGACTTCTGAAACAGAAATATGTGAGAAAAACTCTTTACACAGTTAATTATATAATTATTTAATTACAACCCATAACAAACCATGTGAATTTTAGCGTGTACAAGCCAAAAAAATTCATTTGAATCTCAGCACGTACTCCAAAATATATTTGTTTTATTATTCATACGAGTGGCTGTAGATATTCTGCTTCCTATCAATATATTGCTAAAATTCACACATATTTGTTTGTATATTTTTTTATACAACTTCTACATTGTGTGAGTTGTAAATGGACACAACTATCTGTGTGAATTTTTTCTTCATACGGTTTGCTGTATGAAACATGATTGACCTAGTAAGAGAAGTCTTATCATTTTGTGTGAGTTAGGATTCTTAGAATCAAAATAGAGTATCGGTATGGTAAGAATGAAAACTTTTCAGTAAAAACAGCTTTAGGTTCAGTGGAATATATTTACTTTTCAGACTACACATTATAGTCTGTGTGGAACTTTCCAAATCAAGTTTGTGTGAAACAC
Organism: Geum urbanum; assembly: GCA_946800695.1. Classification (NCBI taxonomy): domain Eukaryota; kingdom Viridiplantae; phylum Streptophyta; class Magnoliopsida; order Rosales; family Rosaceae; genus Geum; species Geum urbanum. The sequence continues at coordinate 45,621,296 of OX327002.1, read as the reverse complement.
TATAGTAGTGTTCGTTTGCCTTTTATAAATTCAATGACATTTATTCTTCTCCAAAATAGTCTGTTCTATATGTTTTCTCTCAATTTTTATGCTAGTCTCTAATTTTCATAATCTCTCTTTGTCATATTTTGTTCTTATTTTGGAAATGTCAAGTCGGTAGAGTCGTATACACAGCACATTGCCTCCTCCCTATTGCCAAAAAATTGAAGAAACCATTGTGTCAGAGCATCCAATTAACCCATCACATGAAGCAAATCTTGTTCAAGGTCCTCAACCAAATCCAATGTATGTTGTACCTGTAACCCAAATCCCATAACATTGGTTGGAAGCATTGATCATGGAAGCAATGATGTTGATGGTGGAGATGACAGCGAAAATGGAAGAGGAAAAAATATAATCAAATGGGGTAGGTCTGGAAGAAGGGAAGATGTCATATGGGATCAATGTGGAGCACCGATATGGCCAGCAGAGAAAACTGGCGAGTTTCCTAGATACCTCTGGTCTTTGGCGACCAATAGTGGACTTCTCCCAATCGATGTGAAGTCATGGAATAAATTCAGAAAGTGGGACAACTTGGATAGGCTGTGGGAAGGTGTTAATGTATTAACTTGAAATATTTTATGATGACTAATGCATACATTTATTGTAGCTTAAAAATGAAACAGTTTCTGAATGCATATATATATATTGTAGCTAGTATATTGATTTTTGCTTATTGTAGAGAACTATTGATTGGTCAAATTCCGAAACTTTTGCCAAACAATATGCAATTAAGAACTACATGTTCAAAATAGTCAATGATTGATGGAGACAACATAAGCTTCAATTGAAGATGTTGTATTGGAAGCCTAATCAAAATAATCCTACATGATTTGTATGTGGTGACAACTCTGTGGATAGTGGACAATGGGTTAGGTTTGTCACCATATTGGACAAAGTAGAGACAAAGGTAAAGTATACATACAAAAAATATTGTTGTCTTGTAGTATTTTTCTCCTCCTAATATATTAGTATTTGTGTTTTGGTAATAGAAAAAAGCTGCAACTAATGTTCATAACAAAAAGCAAAAGAAGATGAGCTATACTACTGGGACTCTGACTTTTGCAGCAAAAATATATAAATGGGTGATCTTAATCACATATACATTATTTTGAATGCACTTTCATGTAACTCTGATTTTCTAAGTTTATATAGAAGTAAATGAAAGCACTAGATATCATGTATAGGCTGTTAGAACTATATACTTACATCACAAATAATAGTCATTCTGTTTGTATCTACATCAAACATCGTTCATATGTACAATTTTTTTTATCTACTCTACCCACTAGTAGAACCTCCATCAACCTTTTTTTTTTCTCTAGCAATAAAAATAAAAATATTATCTACACTCTATAATTGTCATCCCCTTCTTCACTTATTTTGCTAAAGTTACTGTTACAATTTTGTAGCAAGTTGAGAACAATGTTGTGGGAGAGGTCAATCGTAAAGAACGATTTAATAACACACATATGAAAAAAGGTTCAACAACGGAGTACGTTGATGAAGCAAAGCATCGGCTCAAGCTATGGTTAGTAAAACCAGAATTCAATATGTGATATGTATATTGTCTAATATGTAACTTACATACAATGTGTAATTGTGGTTTGTTTTAGCTTTTGTTTGAACAAAAAGACGCAGAGAAAAAAGATCAAAAAGTTGAGATAACACCGGAGGTTGTCGAGGAAATATATGCTGATGTGTTTGGTGTTGAAATAAGGAATCGAGTTAGGGGAATGAGAACTGGCTCTACATGGGATGATGTTCCCTTCAAACGTACCCAAAAAAGAGGGGTTTCAAAGGAGGTTGAAGTACTAAAGGCTGCTGTGGAGGAACAAAGAAATGTGTCTGCAAGATCTATGATAGAGGTTGATAGATTGAGAAGTGAAGCAGCAGAGAGAGAAAGAGAACATCAAGCAGAGTTAAAGGAGATCAAAATGCAGATGGATGAGAATTTGAAGAAAATGAGAGAGGATGTGCAAATGTCATTGCACAACAATTCGTAAACTTGATGAAAAGGGTTGTAGGAGGTGGTGTTGGTAGCAATATCATGAATTATTTTCAACAAGTATCTCAAGTACCTTCATCACAAGGGGAAATAGATTCAATCCTTGTCTCCAATGAAGTTTCACTGGGAATACCAAGGTAGTGTATCATCTCAGTACTCATGCTCAAGTTGGTCATGTTTTATATCATGTCTATGGTGATCAACTGTTCATAGAAGCTAGACATCATTCCATGTAGAGCGCTTTTGTATAAAGCTCTTTTGATGTACATGTTGTTAACAATTTCAGATAGGTAGTGATCTAATTTAGGAGCTCTTTTGAAGAGATAAATGTTGTATTACTTTGTAAGGAACATAAGCTATTTTGCTTCATGGTAATTGTATTGTTCTTTTGTTTCATGAAATTTGATTCCTGGTATTATTTATGCAACAATATTAATTTGTATAATAAGTAAAACAGTAAATTGGTAAAACATGAAAAAGTGAGATTTATTTATTTTTTAAATAAAAATGTTTCACACAGAATGATGTATAAAACAAAAAAATAATTTTTATATTCTTAAAATATTCACATAGTTATCCGTATGAAAAGGAAACCGATAATCTAATATAAAAAGAAATCGTACGGAATTCTGTTACAAATTTGTTGAAACTTCACACAGGCCCCTGCTAGAAATTGGCTAAAACTTCACATAGTTTAGTGTGGGAATTGTTATGTTCACACGGAGATGGAACCAATTACATCTTCAAACAAACCAATGGGGCCCACTAAAGACTCAATCACACAGTTTTTATTCTATATGAAAATAGGATAGCAACACTCACAATGCGTACAAAATAGGTGTTCATGACTGTAATCATGTGAATAATTTTTTTCATATGGAATAGCATATAGACTATGTACTTAAATATAGATTAGTGTATGTACTATGTGAAATTCACAGAGATTCTGGACTGTGTTCAATAGCCAGTTTTTCTAGTAGTGTTAAAAGTCGTAGGCCCAGATGGTATCCATGGTGTGTTCTTTCAAAATAATTGGTTAGAGGAATGTGATGTTTTAGTCCCCTTAGTTCAAAAGTTTTTTTTAAAGGGAATACTTGCCTGGACATTATTAATCATACAAATATTGCTTTAATTTCAAAGGTGAAAAACCAGATAGTGTAGCCAATATAGACCAATAAATCTGTGTAATGTAAGTTATAAGCTTATTACAAAAATATGGTTAAACGATTGAAATGCCTATTGCAAAATTATATTTTTGAGAACCAAGGGGCCTTTTCCCCAGAGTTGGCAATCCAGGACAACATCTTGATTGCATATGAGCTATTCTCCGACTTTAAGAAGAAAAAAGGCAGAGTTCGTGCTATGGCTATTAAGCTTGACCTTGAGAAAACTTATGACTAGTTACACTGGACTATATTAAAGGTGTTTGTCAAAATTTGGTTTCAATAATCACTATATTTAGTTAGTTATGAGTTGTCTTACTTCTATTTTTGTTTTGTTTTCTATTTTAATTCATGGAAAAGCTGAGGGTTATTTCAATCCCTCCAGAGGTATTAGACAAGGGGATCCTCTTTCCCCTTATATTTTTATCCTTTGCATGAAACCTTTTATTAGACAGTTAAATACTTTAACTAAGAATTATAAAGCTCTGGTAGGCTTGCTTTCTTCGCCTAAAGGTATCCAAATTTCTAATCTCATGTTTGTTGATGACTGCCTTATTTTTTGCAAGGATACTACAAAAGCAGCTAGAAATGCTTTACATGTATTAAATATGTTTTCTGCTACCTCTGGGCAGAAGATAAATTTCAATAAGTCTTCTATTTACTTTTCACATAAGGTGGAAGCTTATGTTAAAAACAACATCTCCAATATCATTGGAATTCAACATAGATGTACTATTGTAAAATATTTAGGAATTCAAAACATTATTTTCTGGAAATATCCTTTGAATGCAAAGGAGCTTATTTTGAAAATTAACAAGAAACTCGCAGGCTGGAAGAAGAACACTTTGTTTAGAGCTAGAAGACTTACTTTGATCAATTCAAGTTTATCAGGTATACTTAATCATGTAATATTTTATTTTAAGTGCTCTCCTAAAGTGATAAATGCTATAAAAAAGGAATCTAGAAAGTTTTTTTGGGGCAACAATTCAAATTCCTCACCAATTACTTGGGATAAAGTTTGTACCCCAAAAGATAAGGGTGGTTTAGTTATTATAAACCCTGCTTTTTTCAATAATGCAGCCATTGCTAAGCTTGGTTGAAAAATTATTACCCAACCAAATAATTGGTGGGTTAAAGTTATTACTAGTAAGTATCTAAGAAGAAGGTCCCTTTTTAATGTTAATAAAAAGGTTTCAGATTCTACTGCTTGGAAAGATATTCTAGATTGCAGGAAAATTTTATCTAGAGGAATGAAATGGCTTATTGGCAAAGGTAATGAGGTAATTTTTTGGTATTTGAATTGGATTTTCCCTGCCATTGAGAAATTTTGCTAAAAACAATGCTATCATTGATGAAAATGAGAGTGTCTGACTATATTTCTAGTAGTGCTTGGAATAGAACAAAGTTGCTAACTCTCTTCCTGTTTATGATCAGAATGACAGTTTTGTTTGGGGTCTAAACCCCAGCGGGATCTTTTTTATAAAGTCTGCTACTTGTTTACAAAATGAGAATGTGCAAGCTCATGCTCAGTCTGATATGCTTAATAAAATGTGGAAGCTTAAGTTGCCTCCAAAAATCAAATTTTTTTGCTGGATTATGATGAGACGAAAACTAAAGACTCAAGATAGTCTATTAGATTTAGTTTAATAAATTCTAATATTTGTTCTTTATGTAATGTAGATAAAGAGAACAATGATCATCTTTTTTGTAAATGCCCTTTTTCCAAGGAAGTTTGGAGAATCATAAACACATTTAATTTTAACTAGAATGTGACATTATTGGATAACTTAAAGACCCTTTTTGCTGGAAACAAAAATGATGACTTTTTTTATGAAACAATTCTTGTTACTCTTTGGCAGATTTGGAAAGCAAGAAATAACAAAATCTTCAGAAATGAGAGAACATTACCTTCCTCCATTGTTCTTGCTGTGGCCAGTGTTTTCAAGGCTTACATTATCCATAATCCTCCTCAAGTAAGCAAGAAGTCTCTTCCAAGTCTTATCAAATTGCAGTCCCCTCCTCATAATACATTCAAGATTAACTTTGATGGCTCGGTGAGATCTCCAAGCATTGGTATAGCTGCCGGGGGATTTGTTATCAATGATAGTTGTGGGTTTCCTATCCTTACTAACTCAAGAAGATTTGGTAGAGCTACTGTGCCTTTAGATGAAGCTCATGCTTTACGTGATAGCCTCATCCAAGCAAGCAGAATGAACATTAGGAAGATTGTCGTGGAGAAAGACTCAGTTCATTATCAACTGCAACATCAACAAGTGCAATGTCCCTTGCAAGCTGAAGACAATCATCTATGACATTTAGAATATTATCATTGCCTTTAAAGAGATTGAATTCCATCACGTTTATAGGGAAGCCAATTTTGTTACGGACAAGTTAGCTGGATGGTCTCAGAGTTCGATAAGCCTTCATCTTTGGGATCACTCAATTCTTGCTTGTGCAAGAAATGTGTTGCTGCTTGATCAGTTTGGAGTTGGCTCCTTAAGAGGAGTGTCTGTCTAGCTTTCTTTTCTTTCCTTTTGTATAAAAAAAATGATATGTCGTTTAGGGCTTATGGACGTGATTGTGGACTATAGTAGATGTAAAATGACGAACTTGATTTTGGATAGTGAAATTTGTTCTCTAGTCACATCTCGCCTACCTAAGTGACTAATGAATATAGCTTTCTATTTTTGTTGAAGAAAAACACTCCCTGATAAAATTTAACTAACGTTGTTTGTTGTTACAAACTCATATATTAGTGTAGATACTAACCATAGATTGGGAAGGCTAATTATCAAAATCTTGGGTAAAATTGATAGCTTGACTACGATTTAATTTTTTGAGGTCTCTTGACATAACACTTATGCGGCTTTCTAAAATCATGGTCTTTTGCTTTATATTATTATTCAAGAACAAAATACATACGAAAAAGATATGATCTAAAAACTGTACTAATGAATGATGCGTAACCTGTTGCCTCACTAAAAAATTTGTCAAACAAACAAAGAAAACCTCTTGAGCAAAGACAAAAACTTGGTCTAAGGAAAAAAGAGTATAACGCATCAACTACATAAGCGACTACATGTGATGTAGACTCCCCCTGATGTCTACGAAATAAACTCCCCTTGATCAGTAACTCAATCTCGAAATTCAGATAACCTTCGCATTCCAATGCGTCTCACATGCTTCACAAATGTAGATTTTTGTAAAGACTTGGTGAACAAGTCTGCAGCATTATTAGCTGAACAAACACTACCAAATTATTGCTAATTAAAGAAAACTTCGACAAAATGTGTTTCATGTGATCACGCTTGATGTATCCCAACTTCATTTGTTTAATGCAAGCCACATTGTCTTCAAATATACATGTTGGTGTTGTCGTAGTAGATGGTAATCTACTAGACCCTCGAATGTGGTGTATAACTAACCTAAGTCAGATATACTAATTAACTGCTTTATGAAAAGCAATAATCTCAGAATGATTCGAGGAAGTAACAACAAAAGTTTGCTTTGTTGATCTCCAAGAAATTGCTATCTTCCATATGGTGAATACATAACATGTTTGAGGACGTCTTTTATGTGGGTCAAAGAGATACCTAGCATCAGTAAAACCAACCAAGACATCACATGGTATCCCTGAGTAGGGGACTACACTAAATTGAGGTACAATGCTCGCAACCGGAGGGAAATAAATCGATGGGTCGAAGTTTTCACTTGACGGGTCGAATGATAGCTTCGGGTCGATCCAGGGTGCATTCTTCGACTGGTCGAGCAATCCGCTCGACGGGTCGATTGAGACCTTCGGGTTCGTACATGGTACAATTTTTGATGGGTCAAAAGATCCATTCCACGGGTCAAAAATCCCAGGACCTGCATGCTGCAATTCAACCATCCTTTTTTTCTGAGAATTTCAAGCTTTTCTCTTTTTTCTTTGTAGGGAAAGAATAAGCCCAACACAATGGATCCCTTCAAGTATCTAAACTTATGAATAACTCTATTCCAATGAATTTGCATAGGCACAGACTAAGAAGACAATGTTTGGATGTGTGCACCAAGCTATATATAACAAAGCTTCAACCGCACTATGTAATCTTAGCTCCAAAAGTTCCTCAACATCATCATTCAAATGAAATGGATCCTTTCAGGTTCCAGACTGGGAACAACCATTGGAGTGCTAAGAGGGTGTGTTTTGTTCATTGCCTGACTTGAACATAAGCAGACTGGTGAATAAGTATTCCTCCAACTCGATATTCCATCTCTAAACCTAGACAAAATCGAGTCCTACCGAATTCTATCATCTTAAACAACATGTTTATCTAATGAACATGTATGGACATAACTTATCATTCTTATATCACTTCATAATCAAGTAGTCACTAGCTTAGAGTAGTAAACGTCTAAATTTGATCACATGAGCACTCCGTGGTTTTAGAGTTACTTGAATTGGGTATAACCACGCTAACAGACATTCTCATGTATATCTTTGAATCAAGATCCACATAGAGATATGCTATAACCACATCTATAGGTTGCATACTATATGTTTTCGGATACTACCAAACTGATAAGGTAGCAGACAGTAATGTTGTCCATATCTGGTGAATACATGCATCTCCTCATAAGCAATACCAGACCGTTGAGAAAACATTGTTCCATAAGTCCTTCATATTGTGCTTCACAACAAGATTTAGAATCAAGCGAAGGAGAACTTTGAGTGGTCATAGCACTATTTGATTGAAAACTTGCCTTTTGTAAGAGAATTTAGTTTAGCCTAGATTGCTACTTCCATATCGATCAATCTGCTTTATGTTGACAATCCACAACAGAGTGAGCTTCCACTTCATCGTCGTCAATTCCTAAGCAATGAAATAAGTAAATGCATCATCAAAGAACCTGGAAGAGCCATCCATGATACCGCTAGCACTTGTTTAACTTGGTGAGATTTTCTTGCTTACTGACATCGTCATTGACTCTGAGGCAATGTTGGAAGAATTGTACCCCTACACTTGTGAACTATTATCTAGCCCATAAGTGTAAGAATTCCTCCACACGTAAGTATATGACATTAAAACTAAAATAAAATGTGAAAATGTATTTCACAAGACTAAGTCCTTTGGAGACTTAGCATTGCAAGGGGTGGTTGAGTGATTAAACGAAGGTTGATTGATTGATGTATTAATCTAAAGCAAGAAAACTAAATAGTAAACAAATTCACAATAAGAAAGAATGGTTGGCTAGGGAAATACCTACTAACTATTTGATGCTCAAACAATGTCTCAGTTTATGTATGTAATTAAAGTCCGTTTCACACAAGTGGATGTCCAAATTGTAACTTTATGGGTCACGTTTGGTTTTGAACTCAAGCTCTTAGGCCATTTCGGACTCTAGATGACTTGAGTTCAACTTTGAAGTATTTAGTGAACTGGGATCAAGACCTAAGCCATTTCGGGCTTACGTCTTCACTGTGTGTCACTTAAGTGAAGTCAACAAGTATAACATGTGATATTTGTAGAAGGTTTCCCTTCCTGAACCTCTTTTGGAGGACCCGAGAGAAAGTCTAAGTGAATATCCCAATCCGCACCATTTGAGTTACGAATCAAAAGACCCAACTAGTAGCCATAATAACCTCTTGATTCAATGTGTTCTTGACCAAAGCTTTTTAAGTCTAGTGAGACTCAAGGAGGCTCTAGTCCTTGCTTAGTGCTAAGAAAACCAAACCTTAAGGTAAACCCCCTCGGAATAGACCATAACCATGTTTACATGGTCACCTAGCCTTAGGTAAGTAGCTAATTCAACCAAGGTTTCATTTTTAGCTCCTTAATGAATACATCAACTTAGCTAAGGTCAACAGATGCATAAATGAAACCATACATGAAGCTCAAGCACATAAACATCCGCAAACACATAGTAAACTCATTCATAAACATATGCTTCACACAACATACACTAAAACATATACCATACATAAATCAATTCATCATTTATCTACATCAAATGGATAGGGTTCAAACCCTAGCGTCCCAAATGGATTACTCACTATACATAATTAAAAACAAGTTTAAATACATCAATACAGTAAATAGGATGAAGAAACAACGAAGGAATCTCCCAAAGCAAGCCAAGCTTCTTCAAGTCCACCCGTGTGCCTCTAACTTCATATTCTTTGCTCCAAAGTGCCTTCAAGCTTGTAGAGGAGGAAAGAGGAACCTCTAGGACTCAAAGAAGCCAAGGGGAAGAGGGGTTACTTCCAACTTCTTCAAGCTCTAGAGAATCACCCAAACCTTGGAGGCAAGGATGAGAGGGGGAAGTGATAGATGGTGGTGATGGAGAGTGGAAGAGGTTCGGCCAAGGCTTGCAAGGTTAGGTCTCTTGAATTTGTAGAGGGTTGGAATAGAAGAATATTGAAAGAGAAATTTAGCTTCTCTCTAGAGAACTTAACAAAGAACCCTGGAGAGAAGCTAGAAAGAAAACTAGAGATAAAAAGAATTCAAAACTAGGAAAAATGAGTAAAATGAAGTGTGTTGTGTATGATGGTGTGAGAGAGCTCGACCAAGGAGAGTAAGGAGAGAAAATGCGGTATTTTGTAAGCCCTTAGATGTGCCAGAGTGGCCATGAAGTTTGATCCAAGTGCCACAACTTGCAATCCCCTTTTCTTGGCTTCTAGGTAGAATCCAAACTATGCCTAATAGATCCAAAATTCAAATTGTGTGACACCCTAACCAAATCAGCTAGAGTTCCTATCTAGGTGGTTTGGGCCTTCCCTTAGGCCTAGCTTGGAATTTTTTGGACATACTTGATAGTCCGGTCAGCCATGGATAAATCCGGCGATTTTCTGGCAGATTTCGATAACTTCTGGCGACCACTTTTTGTCATTTTCTCTAAGTTGCTCCAAATGCTCTTGTGACTTCGGAAATATGCTCGGCTTCTCCAAAAAGTGATTAATTTCAATTTTTAAGAGTATTTCTGTGCCAACTCCCAATTTTCTAGCATGAACAGGAAATGTTATAAGAACGATGCTTTATTCATAGAAGAGAAGCAATAAACATGAAGTTAGGAACATAATTAGAACACAATTAAGGACCTAACAGGCAACCCCCAGTATTTGTCAATGTTAAATTTTAGGACATGATTGTAGTCAGAAAGAATCTCATATGTTGATGATGGAAGGTCATTTTGTGCCTTGATGACTTGCCTTTTCACCGTCAACTCATTAGTGGATTTTCGACTGACGCTACAATCCCACTATGGGCAAGAGAAATGCTACCTTGCCCGGGTGTTGCATTAACTTGTCCAAATCCATGGACTTTCAACATTGCAGGATTGTATTATAGCAGGTATAAACCAGTGGCTTCATACCACATCCCAGAAAATCGTGACTTTCACAATTAGTCACAAATATCGACTTCATTTTTTTTCAATGTGGAATCACAATTAACCGTGATATTCATTAATAACTGTGACTCCCCTAGGACCGTCACTAATATTCAACTTTTGATGAAGAGGTGATGAAATTCCCTTCTCTCAACATTTTTATTAATCCATAGGAACTAGAGGCATATAAAAATTCACGGTATTAAAAACAAAAAATTATACCTAGATCTTCGGTGTTGCGGTAATTAAGTTTTGCAACCTAATTCTAAATCAAAGAAGGTTAGATTATTTACCTTGAGGATGTTATGCTTAGTATGAAAACTCTTTAAGTTTGAAGTAAGAAGTCCACAAAATCCGGTGGTGGGGAGCTTCGACGATGATAATGGTGGTCAGTGGTGGTGATGATTTCGTTAAATGAGGCTGGTGGTGGGGGGTTTTGTGTTTAAGGTTAGAGTTTTTTTTTCTTTGGTGGTGATGGCTATCAACTCAAGAGTTGTTGATAATGTGTTTAAGGAGAAAATAGATAAGCAGAATATATGATCTAAAAACTATACTTTATTTATTGATAGACAACCTTAAATAGTGAAAGAACATGACCCCGATTTAGCAGTCTAAACTGGAATTAGGTACTAGTGACACTACTAACTAGGATTCCCTATCAAAATTTAAAGAAACACTTCTCATAGAATAGCAGAAATAAAATTGAAGCTAAAGTTTTTCTGAAACCAACAAATCAAAAATTTGTACAAGGGAAGAATGATACTTTGACAACAGAGCCTCTAGATATTCTAAACTAACTAGCAATCTAAGCTACAAGCCCGTAGGTTCAATTGTGGATCCTACGGTGGGGTACTTCTATACCTCAAACTGTGTGTGCGCCTGATCTCTACTGAAATGCTGCAAACATGGGCATTTGAAACCAAAGGGCCCAGGGAAGGACATACCAAAAAAAGAAAACGGTTAGAGTGAGTGGACAAAAATCGTAATAAACGTCAAGAATATAAGAAATTATTTTTATGCCCTTCCACTGAATTTCAATGAAAAACTAGTATGCGAGTTCTAAAATCATAAGATGGAACCCTGAAGTGAGAATGAACGCCGAGATTGACTCTAAACTCAAAAGTCTAAATAAGGAACTTGAAATTGAGTGGCTGAGAATTGAATCTAATTTGACAATCATATATGAAATATTTGATAAAAACGATGACTGAGGTATCCACATCTCTAACCATCATAATTCAAGTTAACTGAACGAGAACAAAACTTAATATGGAATAATCAAATGAGGATGACTGAGGTATATGACATCTCTATTCATCAAAACTGAAGTTAACTGACCAAGAATAAAATCTAAAAGAAAGTAATCAGAAAGGAATGATAGAGGTATTTGTCGTCTCTAGTAATCAAGTGTCGTTTAAGAGCCTAGCATCCTAAGCAACACATAACTATTGTGACTCATTGAAAGGAGGCTTTGATGACTGGTAGTGAACTACGTACAACCCCAGTCACCCTTATTATCTGGTAGTGAACTACAACCCTAGATAATGCATAAGTAGTGAACTACAACCCTGGAATGGCTACCTGAGAGCCAGTCAGGTAGCATATATGTGCATATATAAAATTCTCAAATATGTATAGCCTCTGTGACTGTACTTGTCTCCCAACAAGACACCATAAATGAACTAATAAACTGACGTGTCAAGTGGAATCAATAACTGAGCTGGAAATATCAAGTGTACGCTATAGACGTAAGTCATAGAAGAACTCAAAATCATAAACATGCAACCAGAGATACTTGAATTAAGTAAACCAACATCAAGCTAAAATCAAGGGAAGCAAAGTCGAAACACTTTAACACTACTAAATTTCTTGCCAGTAAGCCGAAATTGTAACATATAGTCAATAAAAAGTACAAGCATCGATAATAATATATATATATATGAGGTAGTACTCACATACACGACGCTGAAAAGAAATGTTCACTCACCTTGATATTGCCAAAAATATAGAGCTAGCCGGTGTCCCCACCTAACATTGCCACTACACAATTCTCCACACAGTCGCAAACTACACATTTAACAATCGTAAAATTAGGTGAGTAGGATGAGATCAAATTCCATACATATTCCTCACAAATAGATGGATCGCATTTGACAACATTACCCATTGTAAAGACAAGAGATTCTGTTTGATTTGAGAATACCCTCCACGACGACGTATGGCCTTTATGGGCCACCACAAGAGGCGACGTGTGGGTCCATGCGCCACCCCATCTGAACTCCTCTAATTCCTATAAGTGACACATCAAAACAAAAATCGTTTCAAGCCCAAAACATCTCTCAACTACACCTAAGTCTAAATTGAACTGGAAGATGTTGAAATTTACCTCGAAAGTCGACTTCATAGGAATTTTTTGCTGATCGCCCAACATCGATCGACCGTTATATGCCTTAGGGGTTGGTGCATTTAAATTCGAGAGATGAGGGCTTCAAAACCCTAAGGATTGGTGGTGCATCACAGCCTTCAACGCTGCCGCAAGCAGTCAGAATCATGATCCGAACCCCTTGAATTTCAAGCCGTCGATTGGACCTCCTCAGCAAGAATTGGTTGCAAATAATGGTGAATACGTGTATAGGGGAGGGAGATGATCCAAACAAGACCAATATGGTGGCCGAAGTCAGCTTGCCGGCGGCAAATTCGCCGGAGAAACCCACGTGGTGATTTAGGGCGAGAGAGAGAGAGAGAGAGAGAGAGAGAGAGAGAGAGAGAGAGAGAGAGAGAGAGAGAGAGAGAGAGAGAGAGAGAGAGAGAGAGAGAGAGAGAGAATGCTCTACTGACCCCCAAAATTATCTACCCACCTCAGTAAGAATTTTTGAAATATCCCTTAATCAAATAACGGCCCAACTCGACCCCCAAAATTATCTACCCACCTCAGTAAGAATTTTTGAAATATCCCTTAATCAAATAACGGCCCAACTCGTTTCACTATTTGATCTGATGACCCAACATTTTCTGATCAATAGTACATAAATTTTTCATTTCCATTAAATAGGAACTTCCAACATTCATAAAAGGGAAAATTGTTGAAGAGGCCACTCACGTTTGACAGTTAAGACGGATTGGTCACTCATGTTTGAAAAATATCAGATTGGTCACTCATGTTTGACATTTTCGTTCAGATTGGTCACTTTATCCGTTTTGGATGTGAAATAAACTCGACAAACAAGATTAGCGGGACAAATTTGATACGGGTGGTTACAAATAGGCATTACAATCTGTTACAATCAATATCTCTATAAATCAGTGATTGAGAAAATATCTACTTCTATATTAATTATGACAAGACACACACCGAGATTCCTGGAATATTATTTCTTTAAACAATTATTATTTTTATCAACAATGATCAAGTAAATCTAATTAATGATGTAAATCTTTGTAAGAGTTCAATTTATTCTTTTGGTAAAATTTATCAATGAAAGATAAAATGTAACTCATAGTTTTTTTTGTTGAGTCTAGGGGTTATCATTTGGCTCGTGGGTCTCGTGGGCCGGTGGAGGCCCGCAAGCCCGTGGGTTAAAAGCCCGGCCCGGCCCAAAAAAAGTCCGCAAAAGTCCGCTTAGGTGGATGGTGAGCCGGTCTTGGTTTAGAGGTCTAAAACTCAGCCCGGCCCATGGGCCTGGCCCGTCAAGGCCCGTTAGGCCCGGCCCGTCAAAACCCGCAATTTTTTATATATATAAAATAGTAGTACATATATCATTATACCTACACTTATATATATGATATAGTGACTAGTACTATATAGATATATATTTTATATTTGTGTATGTCTATTAATATATTACATATACATATATTGATCAAATATTGGAATTCCATATATAGTTATATTTGTGTATCTATTTTACTATTAAATCATTGTTTAGAGTTTAGGATAAGTTAGAGTTTAAGTTTAGGGTAAGTTAAAGTTTAGGGGATTGAGATTTAGGGTAAGTTAAAGTTTAGGTTTTAGGCTTTAGGGTTTCATTGTAATTTTTTTTTATCTATTTACCTTACCCAGTAAAACATAAATATAATAGATGGTTCAGATTAGATCTTGTAATTTTTCAATGGTTAGAGTTTAATTGAGATTGTGTGAAATGACATCAATACCCTTCTCTTATATATTGCTTGTTTTTCCATGGAGAAACTAGGTAAATCAAATTTTTATGTCAATTTTTTTTGACACTATGAGATAGATATGTAATTTACAAGAATGTGTGTTAAAATTTTGATCTTAAAAAATTCCTTTAGGGATGGGTAATTTACGTTTTAGTTGTAAGGGTACTACGGTCACATTTAGCGAAACTCATAGATGTAGGTCTAAATCAAGTCCAAAATTTATAAAATTTTAACGGCATGCTTAGAATATTATCAACAACCAATCTGATAGTCAGTTTTGTAAAATGATGATACATGATCGATTACGTTTCACAAAGGTCTTTCAACCCATATAACCAAGGAATAAAGGTAAGAACATTAGTGTGCATATAGAGAATTCAAGCAATATAAGAATTAAAAATGTTTTAACAATAAAGAAGGCCATATATAATAGTTCACTTTGTAATAAAAGACATCATATGTAAAAATTAGCCTAATCGAAGTACGTTTGGATCCCGGTCAATACAGTTAAATAAAATTTGTGAAAAGACTAAAATACACTCATCTTATTTTCCTTATTTTCCTATGGGGGGAGTAGATAAATCAATTTTTTATGTCAATTTTTTTGACACTATGGAATAGATATGTATTCCATAAGAATATGTGTCCAAAATTTGATGTTAAAAAATTATTTTCGGGAGGGGTAATTTCTGTTTTAGTTGTAAGAGTAGTACGGTCACATTTGGCGAAATGCATAGATCGATGTCTAAATCAAGTCCAAAATTTATAAAATTTTAAAGGCATGGTTATAATATTCTAACCAATCAATCTGACGGTCAATTTTATAAAATAATTAAACATGTCCGATTAAGTTTCACAAAGGTATTTCATTCCATATAACAAAGGAACAAACGTAAGAATATTAATATACATATGGAGAATTCAAGCAATATGAGAATTAAATATGTTTTAATGATAAACGAGGACATGTAGAAGGGTCCATCTTATAGTGATAAACACTGTACGTAAAATTTAGACTCGTCGGAGTACGTTTAGACCCCGGTGCATGGATGAAGGTTACGTTTATGTTGAAATGTCTTAATTTTTCAATAATTAAAGCCCGATAGGCCCGGCCCGTAAAAGCCCGGCCAGGCCCGCTTGAATGGGCCGGGCCCGGATCCTTATATAAAAGATAAAACCCGGCCCGGCCCGGCCCGCAAATATTAAAACGTTCTTAAGGTCCTGCCCGGCCCGGCCCGTGCCGGCTATACATGGGCCGGGCCGGGCTTTTTGCCGATCCCTAGTTGAGTCTATATGTGTAACTCATAGTTAGAGTACTAGACTACTAAAACCGACTTCCTCTATACCCCTACTCTCTCTGTAAACTGATTACCCCGTCTCAAACCCTATACACGCCGCCACTCCCTTCTGTCCCAATCTACCCCTTCTCGGCTCTGATTTGGGCACATTTCCCTTCCTCTCCAAATTGTGCACCACCCTATACCATTGCATATTGATTTCCTGAAACTTTTACACCACCATTCTCTACTCTAATTAGTCTTACATTTCCTCTCTGCTCCGATCACTTTTTCCAATCGCCGTTCCTTTTGATTGTCAATCCACCATCTTAATCATGTGTCGATCCCTCTAGCCCTCCTGCATGTCAATTCTGTGAACTGTGGAGGAGATGCCTCTTCTGGTTGAGACCGAACCCAATGCTCTGGAGGAACCACAAATTCTTGCTGTGGCATTGGGGGCAGTTGATCTTGCTGTCCTCGATGATGATGAGGAGGAGAAAAGGTACTACACTGTTGCTCATTGTTTTTATATCACTCCCTTTGAATCCGAGAAGATCCAAGGATTCAAGATGAAGATGCTTCGTTTATGGCGGGATGTTTCAGGCTCGGGTAATATCGGGTTTGAACAAATCGCTCATGATCACTTTGTGTACAATTTTCGGTCCGTGGTGGATTGGAAAAGGGTTGTGGAGCAGAGTCCTTGGTTCCATCATGATACCACAATTGAGGTGGAGCAATTTGATGGCTTCATTGATCCTTTCCTGATTATAGCCTCTAAATGCTTTGGGTCGTTTTGCTTTTGCAGCTCTCTAAGTCAAGTGGCTCAAGCACATGAAGAATGCGTTAGGTGGTTATCGCTCCCATGACCCGCTCATGGTGTCTCATCGTTTGGAGGTTAAACTTAGTGTGAATCTTGATCTTCACATGCCGCTTGTGGTGAGTACTACTTTCATCATTGGTACTACCTACTCTGTTGATGTTTCTATGGAATATGAACGTTTGAAAAGCTATTATGCGGTATGTGATGCATTCAATCATGGCGCTTCAGGGTGTCTAGAGTCCCCAATGGTTTCGTCTTCCAAGCCGCATATGGCTACAACTACAGCTGGATCTCCTCTGATGCTGGAAAGACCCGTGGTAGCCTCGGGCTCCAAGTGGGAAGAGGGGCTGATGCACGGGACCCCGGTGCATGTCTTCGACAGTGCTACCATACCCATCCAATCTAGTGGGCCGAATCCTAGTTTACCTAGGGTTCCGACACCTATCTTGGATGGGTCCTCTAACATGGATGCTTTTTTGCAGGTACCTGTTCCAGATGTTATTTTTGAAGTTCCACACTCTCATTTTAGTATCTCTTCGGAGATCATGACGTCAGATCCTTGCGTCATTACCAAGGCCGCGATGGACGTGGAGCTGGATGGAATTTCCACAGTCCCATTTCATGCATCTGGTCTAGTTTTGATGACGACTGGCCAAAAAGGCCTAGGGGTGGCCATTAGTGGGGCGTGACGTCCAAGCAACAAGAGTGACCGACCCAGTCTTGGTCCAAAAGCGGGTGGCAAGAAGAAGGTGTCGCCCAAGAAGTCAACTATCCTTCTGCTGGTTGATATGGATGCTGAGGCGATGTGTCGCAATGTAGAGCAATATGAGGACACTTCTAGCTAATTAAGGAGTGGTGCGCCCTTAAGTTTGACAGTTACTTGCGCTACTATAGTTTATATAGTCTAGGACTTGTGCGTCATTTAGTTAAACAAGTGTAGTGGTACTATATAATTTTTCTCTTTTGCGTGTCGAGTAATCTAATAAAATTCTGTACTGCTAACGTGCTACCAACTTTAATCCTATAATGAATAAATTTTTGCGCCTCTAAAAAAAATAGTACTAGTTGTGGTGTCACAAATATTAATTCAGATAATTAAAGACTCCTATATGTTAAAAGCTAACTGGCACCATAGTGGTTGCCTAGCATGATCCCGAAGATTCAAGAATTCACCAACCAAGATGCACCAAAGTATAATTTGTCCACTATAAACAATCGTTCACATTATTAAACGTGAACGGGTTGATCTAACATGTTGCGTACTCAAGCTACCGATTGAAACTAGTGACATAAAATTGCATCATTGGTAAACTGGTATTTACCGATATGAGCATATTTAACAAGCTACCGATTGAAACTAGTGACATAAAATTGTATCATTGGTAAACTGGTATTTACCGATATGAGCATTTTTAAGAGTAATTTCAACAGTAAAGTTGAAGATAGCTTATTAGTTAAATTGAAAGTCTGAAGCCCAGGCAAGCCGTCGTCTGCCAAAGGCACATGCAAAACACAACAATCTCGATTATAGCCTCCAGGTTGCCTGCGTATCTGCACCTATCCGGCACTAAAAGCCACGACGAGGCTAGAGAAGGTCTAAAGACAAACGTTAATCAAGTTGCCATCAGACAAGACTCGATAAAAAAGAAGAAGAAGAAGAAGAAGAAGAGAAATATGAACCACCGCAACTGTCTTTGAAGTTTTCTGAGAGAAAACGAGAGAGACTCGGTATAGGAATAGGAATTGATGATGAGATTTATGAATGAGTTGTTACAAGTTACAGCAACAGACTCCTGCCCCAAATATATGGTTTGGTGAAACAAGGAGACTGATGCCTACATATTTACACAACATGCTTCATGCTCGGTAATTTCTTTTGTGGAAATTCGGTAACAAGGATATTTTCACCCCTAAAATTACCAGAGTCTAAAGTTGTGACATCACTGACATGCCCAAACGGAATATCCATGACAAGGGTGTGTGTGAGGTTCGGCTCATGGACATGAGAAAAGATCCCACAACACTTTACCCCGGAAAAACTGAAAGACGACACACTAGCTCTTTCAAGCATGCCCCCACTGTCGGGACATATCTTCGTGTAACGTTAACGCTTCAACCCACTTACCCGACCCGCTGAAAGTCTCGGACTGCCCGAAGTCCCAACCCCCATAGATTATTCCTCGGATTTTGACTAGTGGAGAAAGCAGAGAGAAAGAAAGAAAAAGACAGCGCCCTGAGAAGTTCAAATCAACTCCGATATGATTAGTGGGGTTTTGGCTTTAGCTCCCCCACAATCTTTGTTGTACACATCTTCTTCGTCTCTGACATCTAAACCCGGAAGTAGCTATGCTCCAAGCTCTGTTAGTGTTGGCAAGCTAAGCTCCTCGGATCTCGAGATTAAAAGATTGGGACTTCATGGAGAGAAAGGGTCCCAGAGAAGCAACAGCAGAGTACACTGCAATACTGGACCTGGTGGTATGGTTAACTATCTCCTCATACTTTATAATTGACATTGACTTGGCTGAAGTGGGTTCTTAATTATACATAGGATTTGAGAACAATTAGAGACCTTATTCAGTTGTTTTTGGTATTTGTGTTAGTTGAGTTGAGGAAATGAAGAATGTGTTTTTGGATCTCTATAGCTGTAAGCTTTATAGTGAGTGCATTGATTATCAGTACACGTAGATGAAATGAAAGAAAAGTTTTCTACCTTGTTTTTCGGACATGTAGGTTTTGATTGGGAGAAAAAGAAGGGTTTATGAAGACAAAAAGAATTGAGGAAGTAGTCTGTGTGTGATGCAGGTGAGAGTGATAGCAGGAGTGTTCTTGATGCGTTTTTCTTGGGTAAAGCTCTAGCGGAAGCCGTGAATGAGCGGATTGAGTCCAGTGTGGGCGAGCTTTTGAGTACAATTGGTAGGCTGCAGGCCGAGCAACAAAAGCAAGTCGAGGAGTTTCAGGTGAATATGTTCAAGTTGCTTGTGTTCCAATTTGTTCAAGAACTGTTTTGAATTCTTGTTTGTTGGTTTCACAATGTCGAACAGAAATATTTTATTTAAGCTTGTTTCCAGAGTTAAGATGCATAGAGCTCCGTCTTTTTTTCCATTCAATAAGCCTTCCTCTTTGTTTTGTTACAACATTGTTCATTGTTGGTCTCTCAAACAGAAACTTCCTTTCACCATGATCCCAATTTGAGAATTGGACGCTAAACTTGAATTTAAGTTTAGGACCTGGTGTTCCCAGCGCATAGTGTCTCATTTTTTAAGAAAATACACCAATATACACAATCTCTTTTGCAAGTATTGCTCTTTCCTATTATAAATTCTGCTCTAGGAGTTGTAAGTGTACTGCTGTACTTGAAATGAAAAACTTCCTTGACAATGCTAGATCGGAAGGGATGAAGCTTAAATTCGGACCATGTTCAGATCCTTTTGCTACTAAACTTGATTTTACTCAATTTCAGTCACACTAATTTAAAGTTCTACACTATTCCAGATGCCCATGTAAATACGTTACATCATGTACTGATTCTTCTAAAGGTGTTTTGGTGCTGTACACTATAACTGTAGGTTTCATATCGCAGTAATTTGGGTTGTGAGTTGCAAATACTATCTCTCTTGTTTCAATACATGCACATACACCAGTCAAAGTGTAAGGTTCTCAGTTAAAAACGCTTAATGGTTGCCTTAAGTTTGGTGTGGCAATGGCATTGATCATAATAGAGTGAATTGATCCTTTCACCTACTAGTACTAAAGAAGCCTATTACTTCATTTCCACTTATATACAGGCAGACGTACTGGAAAGAGCCCAAAAAGCCAAAGAAAAAGCTGCACGTGAAGCCGCTGAAGCACAAGGACTTGTTTCGAAATCTACTACAGAGAGTGTAACACCGGTCACCATAACAAACGGTGTTTCTCCAATAACTGTACCAACCACCACTAGTACTGTCGTCACTCCCGTGGATCAACCTCCATCATCTGCGCCAACCCCTTCAACTAAGGATGAACCAGGTGCAACCAATGAAGACACGGTCACAGAGGTTCCAATCGATGATTGAGTAATTGAGATCAACCTTATTGTACCTTCGAGATTATCACACTTTTGAGCAGCCAATACAGTTGGTATGGCTCACCACCATCATATGGGAATAAGTTTCGTTGTCTTTTGAGGCAAATAATTTTTCATACATATAGATATGGCACAATTGTCACAAATCTGGTCTCTTGAAATGCTTAGATAACTAGCTGACTTCCTTATAACACCTCAATCCTTATTTTTCACATTTAACTATCCGTTGTCGAAGGATATTTACTTTATTATGTGTTTTTAATTATGGTAGAATATACAGAGAATAAATAATATAATCATATTTAGATGTATTAGGATTATTACCATATGTAACTCCATGTACTCTCCTATATATAAGAGTTTCTTATTATCAATGAAAAGTAATACACCAATTGCTTCCACAATCTCTATACTTTATCGTTTATCCTAAAAAACGTTATCAACTTGAGATTCTAACCCTGTGAGCGGATCTCAAGGAGGAGAACCAGAAGAAAAAGATTATTCTGCAATAATTTCAAGTAAATTTTTCATGAACACAACTTGAATTTGAATTCAAATAATCTACTCTTTTGGGACTTGGAATTTTTTCGTAGAGATTTTGGGATAACATTTCATCCCTACTTTCTACACCACACATTTCTTGAAGGTGAGAATTTGGAACTAAAGAGTTCCTAGATGAACTAAGAGCGTTCGTCATGAACAAAGAGAGTTCATAAAATCGATTGAACAAAGAGTGCTCATAAAAACATCGATTAAAATGAACAAAAAGAGTTCGTAAGACCATACACATCAAAGTAAAGGTATAATCCAAATATTATATTGAAAAACAAATTAGTTGTTGAAGAAGTCTTTTGCGACTACGAAACTAATATATCTACTAATTTCTCATGGTGTTTGATATGCAAAAGTGCATTGACACCATGGTTCCAGATCTAAAAGAGAAGTGGAATGACGTGTGGTTTTTCAACTTCAAGCATATTGCATCAATAAATAAAAACATGCTTAAGCTTAGATCCATGCTCCAATTATGTGGAATGCAGTCGAGGAGCAAGATTTGATCGAGAAAATCCTTTACATAATTTTAATTTAAGGCAAGATGGGAACTAAGAGAGTTCATAATGCGAATTATGAAGCGCACTAAAGAGGGAGGTGCAAGGAGCTGAACCCTTAAGTTAAGGAAATTTTGGTAAGACGTTTTTGATCCCTACAACCACCTATACAAGAAAGGATGTCATATATTGGCACATGAAGGTCACGATTGATGACCATGATAGAGGAAGCACCGACCATGGAGGCTGATGCAGCAATGCCAAAAGAGGCAAAGATAAGACGCATGATGTTTCTCAAATCAAACGAGTTGTTTATTCTCAAAGATGTTTGAGAAGATTGATTTAGGAAGTTTTGGGTCAATAGGTGTTGAATACCATTGATAGGCAAAAGATGTGAGGCATCTATGGAATTCCAAGATCATCATCACCACATTCACTACAAGAAAACATCACTTAGACCACGGAAACGTAATTGTTCCGTGGTCCAAGTGACACCTGGACTACGGAAATGACTCCGTCGTCCAAGTACCACCTGGACGACGGAGAATGCCATCTCCGTCGTCCAGGTGGTCAGCTGGACCACGGAGTCTTTTCCGTCGTCCAGGTGATAACCTGGACGACGAAGACGGCATTCTCCGTCGTCCAGGTTATCACCTGGACCTCGGAGTCTTCTCCGTCCTCCAAATGATCACCTGGACGACGGATATTGTATTCTCCGTCGTCCAGGTGATTACCTGGACAACGGACCGACACGCCGTCGTCCGAGTATACGAAACATACTTCCACTTAGACGACGTACCGACACCTCCGTCGTCTAAGTGAAGCATTATATAAGCTGATCGAATTCATTCCTGGCCTCGATCTATTCATTCCATTTGAAGAAGAATTGAAGGAGAAGGGAGAAGGAGAAGCTAGGGAGCTAGCTAGCTAGAAGCTAGGCCGAGAAGAATCAGGATCGATAAGGGATCTCCGCTGACTAGCTAGTTAGCTTAATTAACGTACAGATATCGAGAAGGCCAGCAGGTACGTACCTACGCAGTTAAAATTTGCTTAATTAATTAATTAATTAATTAATATATATTTAGTGAAAACGTACGTACATATATACATGCAAGGATGTTAGCTGATGTTAGCTATATATATATATATATGTACAGATCGATTAAATTACGTACGTACGTAATTGATGGATCGATGTAGATCGAGTACGTATAATTAAGCGTAAATTAATTGAGAAATATATATATATATGTAATAATTAATTAATTATAAAATTTTGTAGCAGTATGGACAAGAGTTGGATGAAGTTGAAGAATAGATGTGATGTCTGGTATATGGATGGAATTAGCAAATTTGTGAATTTTGCGATAGAACATGGTCAGGGAAAGAAACGTTTCAGGTGTCCATGTCAGAAATGTCTTAATTGTCAGTATGCGGAGGTTAATGTTATGGTGCAACACCTGTACGAAAATGGTATGATGTGGAGTTACACTACATGGAGCGAGCATGGTGAAGCAGTAGAGTTCAGCGCAGCAGACTTCAGCTCAGGGTACAGTTACCATGGTGCCTCATCCAGCGGCAGTGGTGCCGGACCCCCAGCTTGCAACCCAACTGCAGATTTGGTCCATGATGCGTTTCCGGGATGTAGTCATGGTGGACACCAACACCAAGACGGAGGTTACAGTACCACTTATGAGCATGATGACACATTCCCCGCAGCTAGCTTGGCCACTGACACCAGTGAGATGGAAAAGTACAACAGGATACTACTTGAAGCGCAGACCCCGGTGTTCCCTGGATGTCGAGAGAATGTGTTGCAATATGTGATGGAGCAAATGAAGATAAAAGTGAAGCACAAAATGTCAGTGAGTGCTTTTGACGAAATTCAGGAGCAAATATGTAAGTTGCTTCCTGATGATTACAATCTTCCTAAATCTCATTATAAGGTTAGAAATATCCTGAGCAACCTCGGCCTAAAGTACAGGATAATTGACGCATGTCCGAATGATTGTGTGCTATTTTACAAAGAGTATAAAGAGTTGGACTATTGTCCCGTATGTGGCCAGTGCAGATTCCAATTGAATAGGAAGAGTTCGAAAAAGAGAATTCCTGTGAAAGTTGTTCGATATTTTCCCTTGGTTCCCAGATTGCAGCGCCTGTACATGTCTCTACACACAGCAGAGGCGATGCGATGGTACGCAGAAAATCGAATAGATGACGATGTCCTGCGACACGCCGCGGATGGGGAGGGTTTCAAACATTTCGACAGAGAATTTGGAGACTTTGCTTCAGAGGTTAGAAATGTTAGACTCGGCCTATCTACAGACGGATTCAATCCTTGGGGAAGTAATAGCTCCGCCGTAAGCACTTGGCCAGTTATTCTGATGCCGTACAACTTGCCTCCGTGGATGTGCATGAACAAGGAATTTAATTTCCTTACCATATTAATTCCAGGTCCTAAATCTCCATCGAAGTGCTTAGATGTCTACCTCAGACCTTTGATCGACGAGCTGAAACTGTTGTGGGAAAATGGAGTCCCAACTTATGAAAAATTCACTGACACGATGTTCACGATGAGGGCTGCCGTAATGTGGACGATCAGCGATTTTCCAGCTTATGGGATGTTGGCAGCCTGCAGGACAAAAGGATATAATGGATGTCCTATATGTTTGGACGACGTGAACTCTAGTTGGCACGCGGGGAAGGTGTGTTACTTGGGTCACCGTAGATGGCTTCCTCACGACCACTCGTGGCGACAGGATGAAGCTCATTTCGACGGTACGGTAGAGAACAATCCTAAACCCCGTAGTTGGTCGGGCGAAGAGATTTTAGAGAGGTTGAGCTATTTCGACTTTGGTGTGTTGAGCAATGATGCGGATGTAAAGAAATGCAATCCAATTCCTCCACATGATCTGAGCTATTGGGATCACAAGAGTATATTCTTTGAACTCCCTTACTGGTCGAAGTTGAAGCTGAGGAACAACTTGGACGCGATGCACATAGAAAAGAATGTGTGCGACAGCGTGGTGGGAACAATTCTCGGTATTAAGTTCAAGACTAAAGATACTCCCAAAGCGCGCAAAGATTTGGAATCAATGAATCTACGTCGTCCCTTGTGGTTGAGGAGGGATAGGAAAGGAGTGTACAACAAGATGCCAGATGCACCTTACACAGTGAAGCCGACACTTAGACGATCTGTATTTCACTGGTTTAAGGGCGTTCGTTATCCGGCTACGTATGCAGCTACTATAACTGGAGCAGTGGACGAGGTGCAACACAAGTTTGTTGGTCTAAAGACACATGACTATCACGTTATGCTGCAACGTCTGATTCCAGTGGTAATTCGACCATACTTGCCTCGGGACGTCGTAGAACCAATAGTGGCATTGTGCAGGTGGTGGCAGAGGTTATGCGCCAGAGAATTAAAGAAGTCAGATGTGGTGGAATTGCAACAACAAATTGTGCACATCATTTGCAAACTAGAGAGGATTTTCCCCCCTGCTTTCTTTGACATCATGATTCACCTAATGATCCACCTACCCGAGCAGGTGCTCATTTCTGGTCCGGTCCAGTACACTTGGATGTATCCTCAAGAAAGGTACGTACAACTAATAAATTAATTTGTTCCACTGGAGATTATATATATACTAGCTAGCTAGCTATATGTACTTATGTAATGTGTACGTTTGATTTTGTAGACAGCTTGGACAGTATAAGTCATTCGTCAAAAACAGGTCGGCCCCGGATGGCTCCATAGTAGAGACATACCTAATGCATGAGTGTGTTACTTACTGCAACAGGTACCTCAAAGATCCACCCCCTCCCACTGCCTCCGATCGCAGTGCCCGCATCAATCTTTCTGTTGTCACAAATGTCGTCCGACCGTTCAGAGGAGTATTAAAGGAATCGTTAACACGGGAAGAACTTATTGAGGCACATTGGGTAGTGTTGCGAGACTGTGACGAAGTTGAGCCGTACATGATGTCATACAGGGAGAGGCTTCAGGCGTTAAATCAAAACAAGAGTTCGGCGTGGATTGAGAAAATGGTTAAGAAGAAGTTTCCTGATTATTTCTTCCAATGGGTACGTACGTACGACTCGGATGAGATTATTTAAATACATATCGCTCATGTTTGTAGAAAATAAACCCTTATATTAATTTGCCCTTTTTCGCAGATGATTGATCTGCAAAAATCTGATAACCACGGAGGGTGGTGGTCATGGCCAAAGCACTTGCTAGCCGGGAAGCCGGTTAAACACTATATTTATCCCGGATGTTTTGTGAACGGTGTAAAGTTCCATTCATTGGCCCGAGACTAAGGAAGAAGAACACAAAATAGTGGGGTAGCAGTTGGGAAAGACAATGATCTATATTACGGGGCTATTGTATACGTGGTTCAGCTATGTTACGGGAATGATGTCAACGTTTTCCTATTCAAGTGCAGATGGTTCAAGCGTACAAAGGAAGACCTGGGACTATTATCAGTCGATACAAACTCGCACTGGTATGAGGATGAGCCTTTCGCTCTCGCCACCTTAGTTCGGCAGGTGTTCTATCTCGACGATCCGAAAGCCGGTGAAGGGTGGAAAATAGTGAACCATATCTCTCACCGAGGAATATGGAATACAGGGACAATTGAAGGGACACCGGCGACGACTGAAGATGCTGCTGAACCAGAAAAAGACATTCCTGCCTATCAAGAGCCTAATATTTCCATGGTCCGCTCCAATATAATGGACCTGGTTCAAGATGGTGAACGGTTACCCATGCCTGATGGTTGTACAGATCTAACTGAAGATGAGATTATCGATGAGGTAGATGAAGAAGACGAGCAGGAAGAGGACGCGGACGAGGACTCAGGTTATTCGTCGGACGATGTTGAGTACGATGACGAGGATGAGCCGTCGACTAACGGGGATGAGGACGATGATGATTATGACGAAGAGTACGGTCATACGACGAGGGAGATTAATTGGTAATTAATTACTGTAATTATTGTAATATATATATGATCGATGCCGGTTTACGGTAAGAAATTAATCCGAATTATATATCCTGGCCAATGGAGAAATTAATAAATATTGGCGCCAAATCTCAATCTCATATAAAACGTACCCTAGCTAAATCCTTGACCCTAAATCTAGCAGTTCGATCGGATCGATCGATAAATTTTTCAATTATATTTTTGAATCAGAATAATTGAATGGACACGTACACAAATGACCGGGGACGACCTAAACCGTAATCCCTAAGGCCCTAACCCCTGAAATCGTGGTCTATGCACCTCGACGACGGAGAATGGTCATTCTCCGTCGTCCAAGTTCACAAACCCTAAACCCTAAACAGTAAGGCCCTAACCCCTGAATTCAGGGTCTATACACCTGGACGACGGAGAACGTCATTCTCCGTCGTTCAGGTTAGAACTTGGACGACGGATAACTTAATATCCGTCGTCCAGGTATAAACCTGGACGACGGAAACGATCAAATCCGTCGTCCAGGTGCAGATATCGTAATTTTTTCTATGACAACGACCATCTAGACCTTCTTCCAATGCATTTTCTTTTCATCAAGACTTTAGAGTAAACAGTTCTTGGTGTGTGAGCTTCGACGGTTCGAAAATCGGAGTTGCGAAATGCCTTGTATCCACGTTTCCGGTTTGTGAAATTATCGGTTTTGCGGTTGACTGTGCCGATCAAACCCTACTCTTAGGTTTAAATGGCTCCGCCAAAGACGACATCCGGCAAGAAGAAAGCCCAACAAGAGGCAGAAGATGCCATGCTCCGCCGCTTGGCGGACCAAGTCGGTTGGGAATTACCACCGGAGGGCAACGACGCTCTCAATCCGGACGGATCATCTGGTCCGTCCGTAGCGCCCTCTGGGGAAATTCCCGCTCCCCCATTCATCTCGAGCGGTGATGACGTCGACCCCTTCCAATCTCCGACGCCTGGTACCCATTCAACGGGAAGTACTCAGGCGTCCTCGACCGCCGAATCAATCATGTACAGCGCCCGCCGTAGGCAAAGGAGGGCCCCCACTGACCCGGAACCGAAAAGGACTCGGGGTCTCGTTAAAGGGGGCAAAGCGGAGCGTATTTGCAAGGCGACCGGTAAAAAGATCGACTTGCCGTACGACGAATTCACCGGTGGCCCTCCCACAGCTCAGCTAGCAAGTCTCTCGGCGCATGGGATATGGTCAATCATCCGTAACCGGGTTCGTATCACTGCCCCTACTTGGAAGGAGGCGCCGGATCATGAGAAGGCGAAAGTCTTCAAAGATCTTTCGGTACGTAATACGTTCAATTTAGTTATTATATAATATTGTTAATCTCGGCCTAAAATTTCATAATATATACGATTATAATTTTCTATTTATTTTTGATAGGAACAATTTGACGTGGATCCGACACCGGCTATGTTGAGGCATATCAACCAAACCGCCAACTCCATCTACAAAGATTGGAAGTACAGGCTCCATAAGTACTTCAAAGATGTCGGTCCCGTGCCTCCCCCGGTAGAGCTGCAAGGGGAGAGAGAAGATGAGTGGGAGTGGTTGTGTAACCACTTTGCCGATGAACAATTTAAGGTATTAATTTATTTATTTTATTTCAATTAAGATAATTGAATTATTTAAATTGTAGTTATTCATTTTTTAATGATTTAATTATGTTGTGTAACAGAAATTCTCCGGTGTCAACAAAGCCAACCGGGGGAAGAAGGAGAAACACCATACTACCGGCGCCAAGCAGTTCATTCAAATTGCCAAGGAGCACAAGGATAAGGGTTCCAAACACCCTTATCTTGATGCAAGCGTAAGCGCGTACGTGACGCCAGGGCTCGATAATGAAGCGAGTCAATGTGGCGTAAGTGATATATATATATATGTGTGTGCTTTTAATTATAGTAATTATTATTTAAATATGATTTCATTATAAGAAATTAATTATTCTTTTGTAGGCAAGGGCGATAGAGCGTGCGCATGAAGAGTTGGCCAACACTCAGCTTGCGTTCCCAGATGTGCCGCCGGAAGACCTGCCTCCTCTATCCTTAGAGAGTCAAATTGTAATCGCGGATGAGGTTAGGCACTTTGGGCCTAGGGTGGTACGAGATTTGTCGACGACCTCCGGCTCATCATCTACGGGAGGTTCGGGGCAGCGGAGAAGGAGTCAGGCTGCGGCCGTCGAAGCAGCCATTCAAGAGGCTCGACTGGCACGAGAGGAGAATGAGACAATGCGGCAAAGACTTGACGAACAACAAGCACAAATAGCCCAACTCATCGCCCTCATGGAACAAAATCGAGAAGTATGTCAACCTCCTCCGAACCCACACCCCGACGACAACGACCCGGCTGGAGGCGGAGGACTCGGCGGCGCATCTGCTCCTCCAGTGTATTAGTTAGCTAGTAGTATATTATCTCGTTTCTTGGGAGCATTCCGAACAATAATTTAATTTTTAATTTATGGGTTTTTTCGTATGTACAAATTAATTTACTTTGATTATTTAATAATTAAGTTATTAATTAATTAATATTCAAAATTTAGTTTATTTATTTAATTTTAGCATTTTTCATTATTTAAATTAAAATAATAATAAATTAAAATAATAATATTTAATTTCAATTTATTTTCTTAAAAAAATTAAATATTCACTTGGACGACGGAGAACATAATCTCCGTCGTCCAGGTGCAGAACCCTAAACCGCTAACCCCTAACCCCTAACCCCTAAACCCTGCCGTTCTCCGTCGTCCAGGTGTTAACCTGGACGACGGAAACTCTAAGTCTCTGTCGTCCAGGTGAACACCTGGACGACGGAGATTGTTAGCTTCTCTGTGGCCCATGTATGCACCTGGACGATGGATTACGATTTATCCGTCGTCCAGGTGAACACCTGGGCCACGGAGAAGCTAACAATCTCCGTCGTCCAGGTGTTCACCTGGATGACGGAGACTTAGAGTTTTCGTCGTCCAGGTGGCTACCTGGGCCACGGATAATGTCCGAGGTCCAAGTGAACTTGGACGACGGATTACTAAATCTCCGTCGTCCAGGTGCTTGGACGACAGCACTTGGAGCACGGACCTTGGACGACGGAGAT
Organism: Geum urbanum; assembly: GCA_946800695.1. Taxonomy (NCBI): domain Eukaryota; kingdom Viridiplantae; phylum Streptophyta; class Magnoliopsida; order Rosales; family Rosaceae; genus Geum; species Geum urbanum. Next base: position 45,591,254 of record OX327002.1, on the reverse strand, counting down.
TCCGTCGTCTAAGTACTTAGACGACGGAAAACTGCACCTAGACGACGGAAATGGTCCGTGGTCTAGGTGCAATTTTCTTGTAGTGATTCAAACCACCCAATCCGAATCTACTTGATCCTAGAACACATCAGTTTTCAGAATTGTTTTCTGCGTACTATTGTACAAATTATTCGACCTATCTACAAGTCTCAAAAATTATGAAAATTTTCAGAAGTGTTCATATACGTGTCTAGTTTGGGTTTGATAATTTCGTTGCATTCGGACACACCAATAATTTAGCAAAAGATTGACAAGCAAGCATGCTCAGATTCTGCTAATTTTAAGGATCAAGTAAACAAAGAAACAGAATATGGAGATAGAGCTAATGCGAATCTCAACATAGCACATTTCCAAATTGGAAGAGACTCGATTGAAGAGATACTAGATTTTGATTAGAGCTTTATGTCTTTCATGTTAAAAGGCATGTGTGCCTAATTATGTTTGACAATATTTGTCAATTACTTAAATGCATCATATATTGGCTTATTAATAACAAGTTTGTCTACATTTTCTGTATCACATACATGTTTGTGGTTGCTATAAATCTATCGTCTACTATGTCTCACTTTAATAATTTGTGATGTCTGGAAAAAGAAATTTTCGATAAAAATATTTGAGCGGACCTTCTATCCCACCTACATTGATCTCTCTTTGCCTGGTCATGAGTAAAAGGAGCTACTAAAATGATTATAGATAGCATAGTAGACTAAAAAATTCGTCCATGTATCAAATGGAATAAGCTAAGAGTGCTAAAATCTCCGAAAATCATCAAAAAACAGAAAACTGACTCTGCTCTACAAAACAGCCAGCTTCGACGATAAACTGGGAATTACCCAGATATATTCAATATATGAGTGATATATGGCTAAAAATATACGGATGTCTAGTTTCCATAACTACCTCTGGATTATCGATATCTAATTTCTAGAAAGAGTTATGCCCATTTTAATGGATAGAGGTCAGAAATAGGGTATAACAGAATCTGCTTTGCAGATCAGTTCACTTTGACGATAAACTGGGATTTTTCCACAATGAATCAACATATAAATCACATATGGTTGGAAATATAAGGATGACTAGTTTTCAGAACTACGTTCGGATTGTCGATACCTATTTTCTAGAAAACGTTATGTCCATTGTACTCGACAAATGTCAGAAACAGACATAACATAATCAGTTGTGCAGATTACTTGGCTTAGACGTAAAACTGGGATTGATTCAGAACGATCCAGTAGATGAATAATATATGGCTAGAAAGCTACGGATGTCTAGTTTCCATAACTCTATCCATATTGTCAATATCTGTTTTCTAGACAAAGTTATGTCTGTATAAGTATTCAGAGGTCCAATCAGTCTCGGTCGAAAGCACAACTAGAGATGGTCCGTCGATGGATCGAGTCACAACCCGAGAGGGACCTTCGATGGATCGAAACCTATCTCCAGAAACCTAATTTTTAAGTTATTTTTTGGTTTTCTCTCATGCAAGACTTGTTTCTTTGCAAATATTTCCCCCGAGAACTTTGAATGTCTCATTGAAGCGGGAATTACATATACTATATTATAACATAGACAACTTATATCGAATTTGAGCCTTGTCGATTATGTTTCTATATGATGAGAATGGACATAGGTCTTCTCATCATCTATGCCAAGAATTTTTAAGTGATCGAGAAAGGACATGAGTTCCTTTGCATTATTTCTAAAGATTGTGGTATGATCCGAATATTAGATAAACGTATGTGTCAGCCAAATCGGCAATGTAAGATAACTAAAAGAGAGTTGTAGAATAAAATCATGTCATAAGAGATGACTTATAGGATTTAGGCACATATAAGGCTTTTACACGAGAGACTGAAATATCCAGGTCGTGATATGATGGTCCAGATTTTGAGAAAGTCAATCGGACATCCCTTTTTTCGAGTGAAATGAAGCACGAATCAGGGTTGGTTCATAAAAGAGTGGAGTTGGGCACAATTCAGTATGTGATGGCTTCATTCTCCAACATTGGCCAGTGACCGACACATATTCCCCTCAAAAGAAGAAAACTAGACGCCGATGATGACGTGCTAGTCTCCTATCTTGCTTCCCGAGTCCATGGAGACTCCAAGCCTCAACCAAAATTCTCATTGGTTATTTTAATGGCCCATCACAAGCATACTCATTTGAGAGATTAGGATTGAGACCATCCTATGCAAATGATACATTTATTCTCACTATATAGAATCTAAGGTAATTCGATGGAACGATTCAACCAACTAGCGGACCACTACGATGTTTTATGGTGTTGCTTATAATGCAGACACACTGGTCATATATCATGCCATCGTCCACTTGTAATGCTGCTCAAACTTCTAGCTCAGATTATATAACTGTGGACTCACTACCCAGATCATCCCATTTATAGTCGATTCTATTTAATAATGCTAGAGAGTTTACATCGAAGAGTTTCGATGACTAATATTGTACAACATTGAGATTTGATATTGGTATCATACTCTCATGAACAAATCTAAATGGTCTCGCAGAAAACGTCTACGATGGTAGCTTGAACATTGGTGATGCACACCAATATTTTCTGCTTAGGTTTATGCCATATCACATGCAGCTATACCAAATCGTCTACAATACACCATCACGCAATCTTGTTTTGCACAAATAGTGATTGTGTGCAAAGATCATGTCTCACACTTACGCATAGATGTGCCAAAATTTCCTTGACACTACACATTATGATGGGTCAATCGAGATGAATGAATATATATGTTTGACATAAGTCTTGAACTAAATTTCATTATGAGAACCTTGACAAGCGATCTCTTTACAACTAGTTTTACAGTTGTCACTTTGATGAGACAGACTTCTTATTGTTAGAGGGAGATAAGAACAAACATGTTCAATAGGAACGACAAGAAGGGTCGTGTCCTCACTATGTCTCATCATGATCCCCAAATGGTAAAACGTAGCAGATTCGATGCCTGATGTATTTTCTAGTACTGTTCAAGTGACAAGATCACATATACTTGCTGCAAATATGCCTATAAGGATTTATGTCAATTTAAGAGGATATTTTATCATAAAGGGAGTTAGTTATGGCGATACCACCATGGAATGTGGCATGGTAATGTCACAAAGTGGCATAGTATCATCACAAACCATGGGTTCCGCTGGAGAGCGTAGGAGACCCAAAATGTTCGATAAATACTCGTCAAACGAAGGGAGCGAGTTTGGTATAATATGATCCATTGATCATTGATACTCAATTCCATCTTATGGTTATCATTGAGAGACGCCTTATGCTACAACCAATTACTCATAATACAGAGATCTATATAAAGTAAAAATTACACTAGTGTACATGAGCGTATGAAATTTTGAGACCTATCGACATATCTACGTTGAAACTCCTGAACGTAGTAGCAATTGACCTACATGGAAAGAAGCGATCCAGATTGTTAAAAAGGTCGTTGGGTTGGTGATGCCGACACATCCAAGTGTAAAACCTATCTAAATGAGTCTTTGTTAGAAAGCGTGATGAGAGTAAAGAGATTATACTCGCCTCACGGCGCAAGGTTTCTTACAACGCTTTGGAATCGACTAAGATGAGATAAATTCTCTTGTAATGGATATCATTACACTCCACTACCTTGTCAGTTTGGTAGTTTCTGAAAAACTTGACATTCAGCTTATAATCGTGGTCGTGACGTATCTCTATGGGGATCTAGAATAAGAGATAAATATGAATGTCTTAGATGGAATTCATGTATCCAAATCAAGTGGCTATAGACCATTGAGTGCGTTTGCAATGAGATTGAAATGCTCACCAAGTGACTACTTGATTGGGAAAGGATTTGCCCATGTGTGTTCATTTATATGACAAGTTTAGGATTTGTAAAATGTTTGAAATCCGAATTTGAGATAATAGATCTTGGGAAGACACGGTGTTGTCTCGAGCTAGAACTCGAGCATCATAATGGTGAGATTTTCCATGAATCGGATTATACTCTAAAATATGTTACATTTTATGATGATAAAGTGAAGTCTATGAGTACTCACATGATCTGCCATAGTCTTAACCCTTAAAGTGATCCATTTTCATCCAAAGGATGATGACGAAGACGTGTTAGAGGCTAAAGTGCATAAGCTAAGTGCAAGAGTGTACTTAACATAATGCACAAGACTTAGCTCCCCATTATTATTGAAATTTTGACAGCTAGATGTAGCTATGCGGCCACGCAATGTCATTGGAATAGTTTAAAGACAATCTTTCTGTATCAAAGAGTATGAAAGATATAGGCTTGATCGATCCCTACAGAGAGGCCATAAAGAAAGTGGTGATGGAAGTAAAGACACCACAAAGAGTATAGTGCCGATTGTTCATTCACTCCCTACACCAACAATCATTGTGATGTGTTGGCAAATTTTGCTGAAGTAAGATATCTCTCTAATCCACACAAAGGTTGTTCCCAAATTGGTTATGTCTTTACTATGAGTAACACCGCAATATCTTGGAAGTCTTAAAAGTAGACTCTTGTCTCTACATCTTCGAACCATGTTAAGATTATTGATCTAACATGAAGTTGTTATGAAGTGTATATAGTTGAGGTCCATAAATGCACATATCGAAGATCAAGTGGTTTTGAATCACCACTGATGAACCTACATGCATTATGAGGATAATGTTGCTTACATCAAGATGATGAAGCTATATTATATGTAGGCGACAACACCAAACATATATCGCATAAATTATTCTATATTTAACAAACGACAACAGTTTCTCAAGGTTATGATTGACCAAGTTTGAATTGAGGATAGTGTGGCAGACTTTCTAAGTCATTGGTAAAATTCCACATTTGAGAAGCATGTAAAGAGCATAGGGTTGCTAAGCTTATTCTAGCTACCCGAGATATTGATATCAGGGGGAGATGCAGACTTCGGGGGGAGTTTGACATATATATGAACGTTTCTAAATGTGAAGGACACGTTGTACATTTTTTCCTTGACTAAAGTTGTTTTTATCCCAAAGGGATTTTATTACTTAGCAAGGTTTTAATGAAGCAACATAGTTAAGTGTCATATCATCGTCTATGACGACTTGCACTCTTTTTACTTGGCGAGATCACTTTTTCTCTTGCAAAGGCTTTTGGCTCGTCAAAGTTTTTAATGAAGAAGCATTGAAGAAGCACCGTCTACCATAACCGGCACAAAGGAGAGTGTTGAAAGATATTTACCTTATTATATGTGTTCCTAGTTATGATAGAATATACACAGAATAAATGATAGAATCATATTTAGTGATGTATTAGGATTATTATCATATGTAACTCTATGTACTCTCTTATATAAACGAGCTTCTTATTATCAATGAAAAGTTACACACCGATTACTTCCACAATCTCTATACTTTACCATTTATCCTAAAACATCCGTTTTGTATTTCATTTTTTTACTTTCAAGAATTTTGCAGTAGCAATTGAAATCACAACAGAGAGCAAGTTTATCGCAAAACTAGTAGCGATCAAACACCAACCCTCTTCTGAAAATCAGACAAGTCATGGCATTGAGAACAGTTGCGAGGAAGTTAGGGAGTAAGCTGTTACCCAAGTTGGCTCCTGCGTCTCTGTTGCATTCCCATGCCACGAGCTTCGGGTTTAAGGAGGTACGCGAAGAGGAAAAAAGTCAAATGGTGGGTCTTTAGCAATGTTGCTTCAAGTTATGATACAATGAACGATTTGATGAGTGTTGGATTACACAGATTATGGAAGGATAGAGTGGTTTCCAAACCCGATCCTTTTCCTGGAATGCATCATCTTGATGTAGCTGGTGGAACAGGTGATGTTGCTTTCAGTATACTAGACAGTATAAACAGCGTCAAACGCAGAGCTTTGCTGAATGTTCTTGAAAATGATCTACAAGAAGAAACTAAAGTGTGTGTATGTGACATCAACCCCAACATGTTGAATGGTGGCAAAAAAAGGGGGCCTCACAGGGAGGTCTCGGAGACGACAAGTCTCTGCTGTGGGTGGAGGGAGATGCAGAAGCCTTGACTTTTGGAGATAATTCTATGGATGGTTACCCAATTGCATTTGGTATTAGGAACGTGACACACCTAGAGAAAGCGCTTTCTGAAGCTTATAGAGTACTAAAACGGGGAGGAAGGTTTCTGTGCCTTACTCAGCCATCTAGAGACTCCAATATTCAAAGACTTGTAAGTATTATGTACTGTTTGAGTTAAAACTACTATCGATGGCAATAGTAAAAAAAACAGAGAAAGTTTAAAAAATTCTTCAGCAACAGAGAGGAAGTTCAAATTCTTCTACGTATACGTATGAGTGAGAGTTACCTTGCCTGAGTTGCCTCCCTGAGTTAACTAATAAATGACCTTCCATCACCTATATGGTCAATTCCTAAATTCTGAGATATGATTATTGACCCAAAATGAATACAGCATGTATAATACTACACCTATTATAACTCTTTATTCAGTTTATTATTTCTTCATTTGTATCCTACCGCGCGAGTCATACTAATCCATTCTCTATTGTTAGGTAATATTATTACATTTTTTTTAAAAGGCAGTGTGACAACTCTCAAATTTTGATTAATTAGAGTGTTGAATACATAGAGGGGACATAAAACCTGGACTCTGTATTACAATAAGCTTGGACCCCATATTACAATAAGCTTAAATTGAACAACTCGAATAATAATAAGACATTATACTATAACTATGTAGACAAATACGCACCAAATGAAACAAAAAAACTCATTAACGAGTGTTCTATATGTTTTTAGATATGGCAGTAGATCAAGAAAGATCAAACAACTTTCTTGACAATCCAAGAAAAAATATCTTCGGCGAAAGCGATGCATCATTACCCGGTATGGAACAGCTTCCCTGACTCGCCGTCGACAACCGTCGAGACTCTCTCATCCAACCACTAAATGGAAGCAAGCATTTGAAAACAATTTGCCCCCAACCTAGGATCAACCAAGCACAAAGAGTGCTGCACGAACAGATCGGCTTGAACGCCAAACATACATGATGATTTATTTGCAACATAAAAGAAATAAACAAAACACAATAAAATAAAATAATAACTTAAAACAATTTGGGCCAAGGGTAAATCTCAAGCCCACCTAGTACCTACAACCTGGCCCAAACACAGAATTGGCACACCAAGCCCAGAGAAACCACCGTTCACCCAACGTCGCCTTCCTTCTTTTGACCGTCGGCGAATCTTCTCTCCGACCACCATTGAGCTCCCATTCCACCGTCCTGAATCACCCGACATGAACCCACGAGAGGTAGACCACCAAAGCGCACCGAAAAGATTTGTCAAAAACATCTTCAACATCACCCAAACCGTGTGCTTCCCTCGTTTGTTCAATGTCGAACAAATCCAATCAGCCTCGAGGGATAGAAGACTCTCGACGCACCGTGACCACACCTCTGTCTACCGCCAAAGCTCAACACCAATTGTCGGAGGAACTATGCTGAATGTCTGGACGCGAACCAGTCACGCCGGACCCCGCACACCACCACTACTTACTGAATCCAGATTGTAGATCCCCAAATATAACACCATATCGGGACAGATTCGCTCGTCCAACAGCACTTGCGACGCAGCGACTTGGCCACAGGCCAATGGCCATAAAGCGAGTCGCCGGACGAACACAAACGAGAAACCCTAACGACAATGCACGTCCACTATTTAGTTCATCTACTTTTGAAAAGTTATTCTAATCCAAATGCAAGAATTAAAGAAATATTTTGTCCATATAATTAAGATTAGGGCTTTTAATCATAACTTATGTTGTAAATTTGTTGAAAAATAAGATGTTTGATGGACACGGGCTAAAAAAATGAATCCCATATAATGCACCGAACACGCTTGACATAAAACTCTTTCGTTTTCCTGTGTTTTGTCAGACTTCCCTAGGGATGGCAGTGGCCTTTGGCCTGGTCGGCACTTATAAGGTGCAGCCGAATTTGTGCTCTTCTCTGGGTGGCTTTAGTTTGACTCGGCTTTGTTGGAGAATTTGTAGTGGTTTGAGAATGAAAGGCGAGTTGGTCTATGGTTTTGAGGCTTGGTGTGGTGATATCTGGTCATCCGTCAGCTGTGACCGAGAGACATTGGCGAAGTACTTCGTGAGAGCGACCAACCAGATGCTTGTCGGATCTGGAATTCGACGGTTCATGCGATGGGCTCTTTGTGCGTCTTGTTCTTGGGCGGCTGGTTGTCTTTAGAGATCTTGAGGGCAACATGGTGCTGGCCTGGGCAAATTGGAGGTGGTTGGTAGGGGGCGAGCGACAACAAATAGATCTGGGGAAGAAAGAGGTCAGAGGCGGGTGCAAACTTTTCTTCATTGTTGGGCTGGGCTGGTGGCTTAATTACATTCTGACATTTGTGGTAGTTGGGCTGGTTTTATCAACCTTGTCCCAAAATGTTTAGATTTTGTTATGTTTTGTTTTATGGCTTTTTTTAGGTGTCTTTTGGTGTCTAAGTCGATAATAAGGTCTTATATATATATATATATACACACACACACACACATATATATATGCAATAAGGCTAGTTTGGCAATTTGGATAATTTGTCGGGGTGTGCACTTTTTGTGCCTTGTCTGTCTTAGCGAGGGTGTGAGTTATAGTTGTTCGATGCAAAAATATCTCTCGGGAAGAGATCCTTCTCGCGAAGCAGTCTCTTTTATCTCGGATGTCTTAACCGCGTGGGCCGGTTTATCCTGCTAGTGCTTCGTATGCTGGCGTGCCACCGTCTCTCAACGGAATATGGACTGATCACAGCCGCCTGACTTCTAAATTAAGCGATTAGAACAGGGAGAGCACCAACCCTGCTCGAATAGGTCTTTTTTGCCTAGAAACCTAGGACTTTGATATGTGAATCTCTCGCTAAGTCTCGAAATCGATACTCCACATGTCCTTTCTCGTGCAAAGCAGAGCAATCTCTTAACAGAGTGTTGAGAACACTCGCTCCCTTTGAGTATTCAAGCTCCCAACTTACAAGTGAGCCGCTCTTCAACTTTCCAGTTGCAATTGCTTCCTTGGAGTCGTAATACTTTCACTCGATAGGTGACAAGCACTTAGACCTTCTGGTTGCAAGAAGATAGGAATCTTGAGGACGAGATGTCCGTCTATGTTTGTTTGCGTATAGCAAGATTGTTTGATTGATTTGGGGGGGCTTCTCATAAGATCCTTGCTCTCCTTATATACTCGCTTAATAACAGTCATCCATTCTATTTCAAATTCCTCTGCTCTTGTAGTCACAGTCTGAATTCAACACCAGCATATGTGTCGTAATCATTAATAGATCTTCTAATTCCATCATAACTCTTCTAAGAGTTCTATACAAAATGAAACCAGTTATGACAGAAATCAAAGCCGCATGGAATCAACTAATAAGACATAGTTCTAATAGAACTCAAAGTCTTCTTCTAGCGAAGCTCGCCAGACGTTATATAACTTGACTCTTTCGCCAAGCACCATTAATAGTAATGGGCTGCTCGCGTAGACCTCGGCCATCCAGGCCCAAAATGAAAATATTTATTTAGGCCCAAACATTGCCCATCAGGTCTTGAACTTGGAAACTTTCTGAACAAGCGAAAAGACTTGAATATATCTTGACCAATGTGCCCATTGACTTTGAAACGCTATACCATCACTCAAACGCCACGTCAACCAACTCTTCGAAAAAGTACGACGCTCGACTGACACCTCTATAAAAACACCAGTCCATATCCACAAATTTCATCTTTCAACAAAACCCTTTCAACTGCTCAGAACCCTGCACTTTCTAACCCTCTCAGTCAAAAAGTTCAAATCTTCCTTTCTTACCGTCGTCAATCCTTATTCCTCAGACAAAATGCCTCCTCGCAAAGACATCTCCATCCCTTATGAAACTTCTGACGCCAAGAAATTCTCCAAACAGCTTAAGGCAGTCGCTAAACGACACAACCCAGACGCCGTCTGCACTCTTACTGTAGACCCTGTTGAAAACACAGGTCTGCTTGGTCCATTTCTGGACACTCCATTAAATCCAGAGCTTTTTACTTACCTTCGCAAGCCCATCTGCAGTTCATCCCTAATGCTCCAGGCATACCCTAGAGCAAACCCAAAGGAATGGACTCAAAAAGACACTTTCTGTCTTATTGGGAAGTGGCCACATTCAAGCAAAGACGACCTCGCTTGGTACCGGCACCGTCGTGGGCAAGACATCGGGGAAGCAACCGGAATAGACCAACTCATTGATTTATGCTTCTCTCTTCCGGCTGGGGGTAACAGAGCCCCATTTGCTACAGCCATGTGCTTCTGGGATTGCACAGCAAATTGTTTCCGACTCCCTTGTGGGGATGTAAGCATTACAATGCTTGATCTTTATACTATCTTTGGAGTTCCTGCCTCTGGAAACAACTAGGCTCCTCAAGATTCTAACCAAACTTTCAACCAAGCCTCAACAGAACGTCCTCCATCCTACTCCTCCTGGGTGAACCACTTTGCAAGCAAGGAAAAGAATACACCACAAGGAGGAATAGCCTTTCTGGAGTATTGGCTATCGAAGTATTTGTTTTGTTCAACCTCTGCAAAGGTTCTCAAGACATGGACCAACCTCGCTGAACGTCTTTACAACAGTGAGCAACTAAGCCTGGTTGAGCCCATCCTCGCCTACATCTATTATGGCCTCAGGCGAGTATCCTTATCGAAGCTTGATTTGAACCAATCAGGACCACTGTGGATGGTTGAACTCTGGTTGCAAATCTACTTCCCCTACTTCTGCCCCTCAGCAACCCCTCATTATGAAGAACAAGAGCTACTGGGCAAATCATTAGTTTCCACAATGCCCAAGACTAAGCAATGGTCCTATCTTAACTGCTTTAAGTATCTCTGTTCGCATAAGGACTTCCCTTATACTGCAGTTGAGAAAATTCTGAGTCGTCACCATCCTGGCCTCCTCTCAAGTGGATTCATACCCTCTCCTGAACAAAATGTTCAAGCGAGGAACTTATTTATCAAGTTCAACACTTGCCAAGACCTGCAAATCCCAGACTCAGTAAGCTCTGGGTACGAACTCTATGCCCCAAATCACTTCTGTAGACAGTTTGGGCTCAGCCAAGATGCTCCTATGCCCCTCGCCTGCTCTGTTAACAAGTACACTCTTTGGCGAGGAAACAATAAACCTGTTGCAGCAGAAGTACGCGACGAAAACTTTGGCTTCCCAATGGTAACGCTTCCAACAATTACAAAGCCACTATCAATATCAAAGTTGGTCACCCCCTCGTATCTCACATGATGCTCCCAGTTCTGGGAAGAGAGACGAAACCAATGACCAGACTACTGCTTTGCTGCAATCTTCCATGAATTCAGCCACAGATTCTCGCATAAAGACGATTTGGCTGTACTTACTAAAGCACACCCCAACACCAGCTCTACCCCGTGGCCATAGGTATGTCTTTTATCAAAAAATTGCCACATACATTAGCAACTTCTCAACATTTCGATGATAAATGACCAATTCCTCCATCCTTGCACAGCACAACCCTGAACCGGATGTGACTGTGGCCATACAGTCCTTTAGGAAGAAGAGGTCAAAGCGCTCTGGATCTTCTGTAAGTACTTAGGCTGTTATTCTTCCAGAACAAACTCAATTACCACTGATTTTGGTCCTAACCCTCAATCTCTTGACAGTCTCCAAGGCGCAAGAAGCTCAAATCGAAGAACCAAGAGCCTGAAAGTGGAACTTGGATGGGGGTTAAGGTCCCCAGCAGGGATAAACAAACAAACCTTTCTTCTCAAATCTTCCTTGCCTCATTCGACCAAAGGGACAACAAAGCCTCAGGGTCTAGTGCTTGTTCAACTGTAGCCTTCATCATTGCACATTGGCTATGTGCAAATCCAGACAGCACCCCTACACTCCCTCAATTTGATGATCTCCTACTTTAAGGTTCCAGGGAGTGGCAGGAACTATGCAAGGACGAGTCCCTTGCGAGCCAGTTCCAAGACCAACATTTTGATCTGGACACCATCCTGAAGGCAAACATCAGACCACTTCAATTTTCACCTGATGGCGCCTTCATAGGGTGCTTCGACTCTGAAAGGTTCTCAACTCTAGATGGTTTTCCCTCTTTTAACAATTTGTGGGAACAAATCCAAGAGAGCCAGAAGCCACAAGTCTACATAGTGAGTTGGAATGATCACTTCTTTGTCCTCAAAGCTGAAGACAAAGTGTACTATATAATAGACTCACTAGGAGAAAGGCTCTTTGAAGGACACGATAAAGCCTTCATTTTGAAGTTCGATGATTCCAGCATCATATATAGCAATGAAGACGAGACTACAGACCACGAAGTCTTCAACAGCCACAAAGAATGCTGCAAGGACTTCATAGCCCAGTTTCTAGCTGGAATCCATCGAGCAGAACTCGAGGAGGAAGAGAAGGAAAAGCCTGTAGGTATTGATGTTTTGCTTAGGCGTCTACAGATTGAAGTGCAATCCTGTTTTATTCCTTCCCCCTCTGGCGAGGGTCCCAGTACCCAGAATGAACAAGTCATTCCAGAGCCTGAGCAACAAATTATTTCCTCGCCAGAGCCCGTAGTCGAACAACCACTGGATCTGGTTAAGAATAACCCAGAATGCGAAGAACCAAGTCCCTCCTCGCCAGAGCAACAAGTTCAAGAAATTGAAGAAACACTGCCATTGTCTCCCCAACAAGTAAGAACTTCGTACCCTTTCTTCTAGATCAATGATTTTTAAATTGGTCCTGACACGACCTATTATTCTTATTGTAGTCCAAACAAGTTCCTGTGGACCTGGACGTTCGCGAGACAACTCCCAACAGTCCAAGGAACCAAGCGAGCATCTCAGGTGAGCCAATTGTAATGGCCTCTGAGAATCAGCCTGACAGTCCTCCAAGTGTCACTGATGAAGATCCCGTAATTCTGATCAAAGAAAATCCTATTCCATCTTCCTCACAAGAAGACAGTCCTCAACTGCTCAGTGTACAAGGGTCTACCAACACGATACAAGAACTTGTAAGCAAACTGAATACACTAAGCACTCCTTCTGACAACAAAGCCTCGCTTAGAAGAATTCTCTCTGGGCCCTTATATTCTCTAAAAGATATTCAGGCCGTATATAAACAAGTGAAAACCCTGCAGGCCACTGCTCCAGCAGACTTCATCCCTCACCTGGACGCTCTAGAAGAAAATCTCCTTGAATTCCAGCACCAAAGCGAAGTCTTCCAACAATTAACACTCGAGGCTGAGCGCAAGAACGAAGCAGCAGAAACCTTGGAGCACGAAACTCGCAAGGAGACAGAGAGAATCCAAAAGCTTCTGGAGGAAAAAGTTACAAAGGAGGAGACTTTAGCAGCCAAACTTGCCAAAATAACTGCTCTCGAAGCTGAACTCACAATTCTAAGAGCTGAAGCAACGGCAATGCAAAATGACATCCCCAATTATCAGGATGAAATGCAAAACTTTCTGATTGGAGGAGAGACCCAAGCTCAAATTCTGCAAGAGGCACGTGCTGAAGCTAACAATGGTCGCCTGGCAGCCCACCAAGCCTGGATGGCCTCAGAAATGGCTAAAATTTCAATGTAGAACTTCCTCCTTGAGTTGTAAAAAATTTGGGCCTCAAATGCAGGCCCCATCTTTTTGTAACAAACCACTAAGTTATTTATATATTGAAATTGGTTTCATTAACAAAGTGTAGATTGGGTCCATAAACCATATTGGGCTTTTCTAATAAACCCCTTTGCCAGCCTCGTTTTAAGCTGTAAATAACTTTGACTATTTTGACTGTTCAACCATAAATGGAATTGAATTCTAAACTTGGAATCCGTATCGCGTCCAACAATCAAAATCTTTGAAATACGTTTTACCTGCCCCATAAATCTCCTCATTTATCATGCACTTCTTGCGAGCAGATAAACCGTCTTCAAGGTCCACTCTTATCTGGACACGTATTCTCTATTTTCAAGCGTAGTTACTCTCGCGAAACCAAACCGGTATGACTCCTGTCTATAAAAGGTTTCCTTTTGCTTTGTGTTATGAACCAATACTTTCACGAGAAATGAACTACCTCACTGCCTATTTGCTCTGGTCTTCCCATCTAAAGAAGCCTCCAGATAAATCTGTTCATGTTGTGTTCCTTAGATAGCAATATCCATGCCCAAACCTGGACTAGATAGCAATATCTATGCCCAAGCGTTGCCTTAGCTCACCCCGATTAAAGGAATCAGGTAGGGACAAGCCAACATCCCAAGGTGAAGACTCCCTCACCTTTCCCCAGTGCACCCGTTCGGTGTCCATATGCACTGGAGATGGGAGGCCACTTCAATGTGGCCTGCAATAGATGGGGAAAGAGGGGGTGTCACCCTGGGAAGAAGGCAACAACGTTAAGGCAGGTGCATAGGTCTTTTGTCCTGATGCACCTCATGCGTTTTCAGATCCTCCCCATCCTCACCGAGGTCGATCTCTTTTTAACTTGGTGTTTTGGTCTTCATCTACCTCAGAGGATGGCGAACAACGCAGAGGATCTTGTGAAAAAAAAACTGTTTTCTTTCTCTCTGTTGTTGATTCAGGTTTGTTTTTCCATATGGTATCAGAGCTTGAGGCCGCAAAGCCTTTGTATTCTTCCAAGTGTTGAATGTAAAATTTTATTTGAGATGTAAAAGTTCTTTGTATTGATAAACTCATATACAGTTTGCTCAAAACTTAGGCCACAAAGACTGGCTAATATGAACTTTAACTTGGAAGAAAAGCACAAAAATTATAAAAATTTGGCCTCGAGTACAGGCCCTAACTTTTTAACCTCAGAAATAGGCTATTACATTGTACATGATCCTCGATATGTGTATGTATTGCCCCTGTAGTTTACTTATGCGAGAGCATAAATAAACTAGATTAAGCCATAGTAGGAGGATCATCATACTCCCAAACTGGTTGTATGAATTTCTTTAAGTAACGACCATTTATTGGGTTCGCGTGTATAGTACCATCTCGATCTCGCAAGCGAACTGCTCCTTTACCTAACAGTTGATCGATAATGTATGGTCCTTCCCATTTTTTTGACCATTTACCTCGTCCTTCAGTCTTCTCGCCAACAGGCAAAATGACTCTCCAAACAAGTTCTCCTTCTGCAAAACTCATGCCCCTTGTTCGTTGGTCATAGGCACGAGCCACCTTTTGTTTCTCAGCACGGAGACTATCATAAGCTTGGATACGTTTCTCATCTAAGTCTTCATGCTCCTGCCACATCGCTTGTACATAGTCTTCACCGATCAAGTTGTGTTGCTCCATCACACGTAAAGACTGAACATTGATCTCCAGAGGCAGAACAGCATTGTGCCCAAACATTAATGCATAAGGAGTTGTACATGTGGGTGTCCGCTTACTAGTTCTATAAGCCCACAAAGAACTAAAAAGTTCTTCATGCCACATTCTGGTGTTGCTCGCGAGCATTCGTTTGAGGATATGAATAATGATTTTATTGCTCGCTTCAGCTTGACCATTGGATTGGGCATAGTATGGAGAAGAGTGAAGAAAATGGATCCCAAGATCCTTCATTAGAGTATCTACTTCTCCAGACATGAATGCAGCCCTACGGTCTGAAACAAAACTCTCAGGGATACCAAAACGACAAATAATATCTTCAAATAGGAACTGTCGGATGGCCTTTGCAGAAGATACCCTGAGGGGTCGAGCTTCGACCCATTTTGTGAAGAAATCAGTAGCCACGATGATAAACTTGTGCCCTTCAGATGAATGAGGATGAATCATTCCTATTAAGTCCAAAGCCCATCCTCGAGCTGGCCAAGGCTTGATTATTGGCTGTAATGGTATTCTGGGCATATGGTTGACTGGACCATGTTTCTGGCATTCTTCACAACCTTTGGCGAACGTGATGCAGTCTCTGAGCATTCCTGGCCAATAAAAGCCACGTCTTCTTAATAACCATCTCATCTTGGGACCAGCCTGGTGTGCTCCTGCAATCCCGAGATGGACCTCTCTCATTAACCGCTTAGCGTCACGTCCAAAGACACACCTTAACAGTATGTCTTCCTCTCCCCTTCTATATAACTCAGCATCCTTGAGTACATAATTGGGAGCTAAAAATCTAATCCGCTTGTCAACCGGATTATTAGGATTTTGGAGATAAGAAATGATTTCCTGTCTCCAATCCTTGTCGATGTGATCTAGTGTAGCAACGTACCATTCATTTTTATCTTCTTGTCGTGCAATGAAAGATGGAAGGGTTCTCCTTTCAACCTTTAATATTCATTCGCGTACTCCATCTTGCAAACTGATACCCGTTGCTAGTTGAGCCAACTCATTAGCTGCATAGTTCTTCTCGCGAGGAACATGACTCAACTCCACTTCTGTAAACAACTTTAATAAGTCACAGGCCCTCCTCGCATAAGGCTCTAATATTGGACCTGCTTTGTATTTAGTTTCGAGTTGTCTGATCACCAGTTGGGAATCTCCAAAGACATGCACATCATTGATCTCCATATCTATTAGAAGTTCTAACCCAATGATTAAAGCTTCATACTCAGCTTGATTGTTTGTGCACTTGAAGTCCAACCTGAAAGAATAAGAATAAGTCTGGCCGCGTGGGGAGATCAAAGCTACCCCTGCCCCAGCCATAGTACTCGTACTGGACCCATCAAAATATAAACACCAGGGGGCCAAGTCAATACGAGCGAGATCCAGTTCTGGCCCCTCAACCACCTCTTCCATGGGATGATGAGCCAAAAAATCAGCCACTGCTTGGCCTTTTACCGCCTTATGAGGGACATATTGCAAAGAAAATTCTGACAAAGCTAGAATCCACTTACCAATGCGTCCACGGAGAATCGGTCTGAACAACATATACTTCACTAAATCTGTTTGTGCAATAACACACGTAGTGAAGGAAAGCATATAGTGCCTTAACTTACACCCTGAAAAGTATAAGGCCAGGCATAACCTTTCCATTGGAGAGTATCTCGTTTCACAATCGTTCAAGGTACGACTCAAATAGAAAATAGCACGTTCAACTCTGGCCGTGTCGTCCTGAGCTAATAAACTTCCAATGGAAAATTCAGTAGCTGATATATACAGCTTAAGAGGAACCCCAGGTCTTGGAGGTTTCAAAGGCCTCTTGATGTATAGGCTCCCATACAAAGTCTTTTTGATTTTGAAGCTTAAGCAACATGGAGAATGGTTGTGTTTTCCCAGCAGCATTGGCGATAAACCGTCGTAAGAAATTGATTTTTCCTAATAAACGTTGTAGCTCCTTCTTACTTTTTGGTGGGACTGCATTGAGAACTGCTTGTTTCTTGTCATCCGGTATCTCAATCCCACGCTGATGAACCAAAAAGCCCAGGAAATCTCCTGCCTGGACGCCAAACACACATTTGGCTGGGTTCATCTTCAGTTGATGTTGCCTCATTCTGAGAAATACTTGCCTTAAGTCTTCAAAATGATCACTTCTGTGTTTCGTTTTAACTACCACATCATCAATATAGACCTCCATGGTCTTACCAATAAGATCATGAAAGATCATATTCATAGCTCGTTGGTAGGTTGCCCCTGCATTTTTAAGTCCAAATGGCATATCCACGTACTCAAAAACACCGGCAAAGCCAGGGCACCGAAACGCAGTTTTATGTCTATCTGCTTCAGCCACTGGAATTTGATGATAACCAGCAGTACCATCCATGAATGTTAACATTTCATGGCGGGCAACTGAGTCGACCAACAAATCAGCTACTGGCATAGGGTATGCATCCTTTGGGGTTGCATTGTTCAAGTCTCTGTAGTCGACGCATACTCGCATCTTTCCATTCTTTTTCTTAACTGAGACTATATTGGAAAGCCACTCATTATATTTGGCTACACGTATAATCCCTGACTTGAGCATTTTCTCGACCTCTTCCTTGACTAGAATTGCTGTTTCTGTGTTCATACGATACATCTCCTGTTTTACAGGCTTCTTCCCTTCAATGATGGGCAAATTGTGACAAACCAAGTCTGGTGACAGACCAGGCATGTCGTCGTACTTTTCTGCAAAACAATCTGCATATTCTTTTAGCAATTCAATAAGCTTGAGTCTTTCCTCAGGCTCCAAGAAGGTACTAATAGCCACAGAGATTGGCTCTTCATGAGTCCCAATATTAATGTGTTCAATGGGATCTTTGACCTTGGGAGGTAAATCATCTAAAGCTGCTGGAGCTAATTTAATCTCGTCCTCATCCTCAAAGTCTTGCAAAACGTCTTCATCCACGTATTCCAAGGCTGCAACCATTGGAACCTTCTCATAGGCTTGGCTCTCTAATAGAAAATTATGAAAGCGTTCGTGTAGAGAAAAACAAGCCTCGGTCTCTACTTCTGATAGAGGCCCAATCATGGAGAACGTTTGGATGGTAGCTCAATGGTGTAGGGTCTTTTACTATCTTGAGTTGCTTGAAGTATACCCCACTGAGCTAGTTCAGAGGCCGTAACACCAACTGGGCGGCCCTTACCGTCGACGCCACATACCTCCAATGGCCTAAGGTCACTGTGGTAATATCTGGCTTCTAATGCATTAGCAGAAACAGAATATGAACAAGGGTCAGCATTGACAAGCTCTGCTTCGCCTGAATCCATGTTCCAAAGTAACATCTGCTGATGAAGTGAAGATGGTACACAGTAGCTTCGATGTATCCAGTCACGCCCCAAAATGGCACTATATGGAGATGTACATTCCACCACAAAGAATGTGTAAGTGCCTGAGGCCAGCCCTATATGTGCCTGCAAGAAGACAATTCCCAAGGTCTTGGTTATGCTACCCTGAAAGTTTCTGACACTAAGCGAGGTTTCTTGGATAGCAGACTTGGGAACACCTATTAAGGCCATTGCATTAACAGTGATGATGTTAACCGCTGCCCCTGAGTCCACTAGGAGTTTATTCAATTGAATCCATTGGACTTGTCCTGTGACATATAACGGCAGCATGTCCATGGCCATGTCAATAGTAGGCTTGGAGAACATCATCTGTCCTTTTGTGTGTGATGAATCCATCTCTGAGATCTCAATCAGTGTTGAATCATTTGGCAGTTTTGGTTCTTCATCTGGTAATACCACACTGTTGACGTTCTTGGATTCACCTCTTGGTGATGACGAGGACAAAGCATATTTAGAAGATAAGACATACACCATGTTAATGGTGGAAGTGTCTTCCTCGATACAGGCAAGTGCTTCAAGATCTTCGTCCTCACCGTAATCTACCAACTGCTCATCGTCGTCGTAGTTATCATCTCCAGCCAAGTGTCCATCCTCTTTAGACATTGTAGTGACCTCAAGATGGGCCACTTGCTGCATTGGATCCTCAGGAATAGAATCAATGGCTGCTGGTAGAAGTGGTGGTGGAGTTCTCTCCTTGGGAGCAGGGATTAATTTTTGGGCCTTCGCTTGCTCTTCTACAATCAAAGGCCTGGGTTTCCATTGCAAGACTGGAGGCTTGCTTGGAGTGTCTTGTTTCTGCATGCCCCATGTTCCCCTAGGGGGTGTTTTTAGCCCTACTGTTTTCATCGTGTCTTCCTCGAAAGTGAGGCATCTCCTTACTGGCTGTCATTTTGTAGTCTCACGATGAATCTCCTGAGTAGATTCAGGCTCTTTACCTTTAGTCCCTAACTCTAGGTTTCGTTCGAAAACCCCTGGTCTTTGAGCCCTCACCTTAGGCTCGCGAGATTTCTTCCCAAAGACCACCAATGGGTTTTCTGCAAGGGTGTTCAATCTCCGTTGCAACACTTCTGGAGGAAACTCCAGGTCTTCTTCTTTGATGAGGCCAGCCTCATAAGCATCCAATGCTCTCTTGGCCCTACCAAAGCGTCGTTGAAGATTTCTCCTCTTGCTCGGAGTTACCTCCACAGTTTTTCCTTTCTCCCTTATGTACCAAACATCCTCTTTTGTAATATTTCTTGAAGCTGGAGGAATATATGGCTTCGCGAGCGTGCTTGCAACTTTAGACTCAGGTATTTTAGCTAAACTGGCTTGGTCTGTTGCTCGAGAGCGTTTGGGAGCTGGAGTATCCCTTTGTCTTGTTTGTTGGGGCTGATGATCTATGTTCGAGAATAGGTCTGGGAAAGACTTGGCTGCCTAAGCTAGTTCTTCATAAGAGATCTTCAGTCCACTTCTGAGTTTACAATGTGCACAAAGGGCTACTGGCGATTCTGCCTTGGGATCCACCCTTTCTTTTCCTTTATTCCTTGGTGTGTAAGATGGATTCTCGCCAGTAGTTGGTTGGTCGTTGGACTGTTTTCTTTTATTTGATTTGTCACGTGTTAATTCCAACATTCCAATCATAAGCATGGGGGTGGTCAAGTTTGACAAGGGCTTTTGTTCTATTTCTATCACTCCCTCGTCAATCAACTGCTGTATCTTGAATTTCAGATCTCGACAAGCACTTGTGGTGTGACATCCCCATTTATGGTGGTATCGACAATAAGGCAAACCCTTAACATCCTCAGGATGTGGGTCAAGCGCTCCCCAATTGTCAGGAACCACAGCTATCCCTTCTAGGCATAGCTCATTGAATATCTCCTCTCGCCAAGACGCGTCATATGTTATACGTGTCCGCTTAGGTCGAACAAATGCTATATTTCGCTTAGCCCTTCGCCTGGACTTCATCCTCGCGTGAGTCGGTTTATTTTGACTATCCCTTGAGGAAGTGCCACTGGCAGGAGGAATTGTAACTGGAGGAGATGGTGTTCTATAAAGATATTGTGGGTGAAAATCCATCTCGCCCCCGTCTTTGATCACAATCACTTCCCAATTGATCAAACCCTGGATTTTATCTCTCAAGGTCGAACACATTGCTGTTCGATGACCAAAGTGATTGTGGAACCTGCAAAAGTGTTAGGCTGGCTCTGCATACCGTAATTGTCTAAGCTCAGTAACTGGGTAAAAAGAGATCAGCCCCATGTCCCTTAGCCTATCGAAGAACTCCTCTATCATATCGATCCTGAATGAATAGGCTAAAAAGGATGATTGATTCCATGCCTCCGAACCCTCAAGATGTCTGTTAGGTGATATCCATTCTACCTCAGCCATATTGACCTGTGGAGCAAGGAACGGCTCGGAATCCACTAGTGCAGCTGTTTTGGACGATCCTTCCAATTCTAATTTTCCTTCATTAATCCACTTCTGGATCTGATCTTTAAGCTTAATGCAGTCTTTGGTAACGTGGTTCCATGCTCCATGGAACTTGCAATACTTCTTACCCTTTAACTGCTCAGCTGTGGGAAGTGGTCCAAAGTCTGCCTTGACGACACGCAGACTGTACAACTCGTCCAAAATTTCATGAGCCATGTTGGCGTCATAGGTGTACTTCTCAAATTCTGGCTTAGTGAAGGCTACTGTTGAGAGTTTGATTGGACCTCTACTCTTCTGGAGCTTGTGGGGTTTTATAACCTTATTTGTTGATAAATCAACAGCACCCACATGATTACCATCAGAGTCTGATTCCTGGTCTTCTACACCTTTAATATAAGCCACTATTTTTGGCTTTAACCTGTCGTAGGTTCGATTACTGTACGTCCTTTTGGACGCATTCCTTCTGTTATCTCTCTCTTGCATGTTGCTATGAGCTTTAGTCACAGCCGTGATGAACTCATTCAGAGAGTAATACTTGCTATTTAAGAATAGCTGATGGAACGTGTCCTCCAAACCATTCTTGGCCATCTCAACCACCTCTTCCTTGCTCAGAGGGGTCTTACATAGATTGTACTCTGACCGGAAACGGTGTAGGAAAGTGACTGGACTTTCTGTCACCGATTGGCTCAAGGAAGCCAGCTTTCCAACACTAGTCTCTGGCCTTGCCGTTCCAAAGTGATCTATGAACAAGGCCTCCATATCCTTCCACTCACTGATCGAACCCTTCTCAATTCCAGTATACCACACAAGGGCTGATCCTGATAACGATGAACCAAAAACTCTTAATTTGAGCCCTTCGTCCTCGGAAAATTGGCCTAACTGCAGAGTAAAATAGGCCAAGTGCGTTGCCGCATTCGCATCGTCATCACCAGAGAAAGTCTGGAAGGTTTGGTGTTTGTAAAATTTTGGCCAACGCCATTCGTTGGGATCATCTTTCATTGGAGGAAACGGTGTTTCGTAAGTTTCATGCATCTTGGATAATTGTATGTTACAATCATCTAAGAACTTATTTAACCGTTGCTCCCAGGCAAGAGGAAAAGACTTTGCTTGCCTAGTTTTCTTAGCTAAGTCCGATACGGATTTGGTTAGAGATCCTATGTCTCTGTCTACCCTTTGTGATAGAGTCGCCGCATACCGGCGATATTCCTCCAATCTTTTTTCCATTTGGCGAAGGATATCTATCCGTAGTTTATCTTGGCCTTCTACCAAACTAGTCACCTGGGCCCCCATGGCCTCTCTCTCCTCTCGATCTTGATTTAGCTCTGCCCTTATAGCCTCGATACCAACTGTTGCTGTATCAACTAACTGGGCCTGGGTGGTGAGGAGTTCTGCTTGTTGCTCGATTTTCGCTTCAAGCTCCAGATGATGATTAGTCTGATGAATATCTCGCCTGGCTGCATAAGCCAGGTATTGCTCGAGTGTGAGCCCTGTTATCTCCGCTTCACTCAAAAATTGGAAATTCATGATGTCGTAGTTATTAGCGAAAATAACTTCAACCGCTTGATTACTTAATGAACGACACTCCGTAGATGTGTGTTCACAGTAAACCGGCTGTGGATGTTTGCGACACTGAGGATAGACCATTCGATAAGGATCTTCAATTGTCGCTTATAGATGCAAAGAGATATATATCTCCCACCGGGCGTGCCAAAATGTTCGATGCAAAAATATCTCTCGGGAAGAGATCCTTCTCGCGAAGCAGTCTCTTTTATCTCGGATGTCTTAACCGCGTGGGCCGGTTTATCCTGCTTGTGCTTCGTATGCTGGCGTGCCACCGTCTCTCAACGGAATATGGACTGATCACAGCCGCCTGACTTCTAAATTAAGCGATTAGAACAGGGAGAACACCAACCCTGCTCGAATAGGTCCTTTTTGCCTAGAAACCTAGGACTTTGATATGTGAATCTCTCGCTAAGTCTCGAAATCGATACTCCACACGTCCTTTCTCGTACAAAGCAGAGCAATCTCTTAACAGAGTGTTGAGAACACTCGCTCCCTTTGAGTATTCAAGCTCCCAACTTACAAGTGAGCCGCTCTTCAACTTTCCAGTTGCAATTGCTTCCTTGGAGTCGTAATACTTTCACTCGATAGGTGACAAGCACTTAGACCTTCTGGTTTCAAGAAGATAGGAATCTCGAGGACGAGATGTCCGTCTATGTTTGTTTGCGTATAGCAAGATTGTTTGATTGATTTTGGGGGGCTTCTCATAAGATCCTTGCTCTCCTTATATACTAGCTTAATAACAGTCATCCATTCTATTTCAAATTCCTCTGCTCTTGTAGTCACAGTCTGAATTCAACACCAGCATACGTGTCGTAATCACTCATAGATCTTCTAATTCCATCATAACTCTTCCAAGAGTTCTATACAAAATGAAACTAGTGATGACAGAAATCAAAGCCGCATGGAATCAGCTAATAAGACATAGTTCTAATAGAACTCAAAGTCTTCTTCTAGCGAAGCTCGCCAGACGTTATATAACTTGACTCTTTCGCCAAGCACCATTAATAGTAATGGGCTGCTCGCGTAGACCTCGGCCATCCAGGCTCAAAATGAAAATATTTATTTAGGCCCAAACAATAGTAAGATGGTCATATTCTCCTAATGGTAGGATGAAACATAGTGTCGACGATGGATTTGTCGTTCGGCAGCATACTAAGGTAGTTTGTCACAAATGAGTATGGATGGAATGTTTTCGCGGAGGAAGCAACATGATATTTTCAACGTGTCGCCATAGGTGTAAAGCAGATAGAATAATCTATATGATTTTTCCTACTACTTGGTGCATGTTTGATTACATAATTATTGTAGGATGTTCTGTGACTATTCAAGATGTTTTGTATGTGCTTCTTGTAATATGAGGTTCCAGTTTTTTGTCTCCATATGTACTCAACAATTTTATTAATAAAGATTTGAGGACTGATACATCCACCCTTGTTAAAAAAGAAGAAGATGTTTGATGGACAGTGGCGTTAATAAAATTGCAGAAGCAGAATTAAGTAAGTAATAGAACAAGCAGCTTCATATAATTGATTTGTATGCACACATGTGAAACCCAATGATCAAACACCTATCTTCCTCAATTCTCACCAAAAATCATTTTCACAATAACAGGTCGATTGATTTGAGAATCAACTCAAATGTAAGACTTTCATAACCTTTCTTCAATAAAATAGGATTATTAGGAGATGAAAATAGCGTGTAAAATAGACGTGATTAAGTACGGCATCCATATCACATTATTTAGTCAAAGTTAGACAAGTTGCATCAAGCAACTAGAGTACGCAAACTTATTTTTCAAGAAATTCAACCAAACACCAAACAATATTACTAATGCAGCAGCTAATATGCTTATTTAATTTCAAAAGGCAAATTATTCTCCAAAACTCAAATTGAGCATCCTAGTAATATTATATAACATCTACCAGAAGATCCGGTTCTTAAACTTAACTTTGATGGTTTTATTGTCAATAATCTTAATGCGGCATCAAGCTTTGTTATTCGTAATGTAAGTGGCCAACCAATTCTCCCCTCAGCTTGGTCCCTTGGAAAGGCTGAAATCCTTGTAGCAGAAACAATGACGTTATGTGAAGGCTTGCTACACTGGCATAACTCTTTACATCCTTAATATTTTCACCCTCCTCTCATCATTTAAGGAGACTCAAATACCTTGATCGACGCTATTAAAAATTGCATGGACACCCCGTGGAGGATATCAACTATTATTCAGGATATCAGACATCTCACAACCTTCTTTTTGGGATCCTTGTTTCACTACATACTGTGAGAAACCAACTTCTTAGCTGACAGCTTAGCTCAAGTTGGTCATCAATTGAACAACACTACCGTTTGGTATTCTAGCCTTCCTTCCTCCTCCAACTCAGCTCTTAGGTTTGACCTAATGGGTGAAGGTTGTGAGAGAGGCTTCTCTCTTTAATTTTTTTATTGTTATTTTCTCTTTATATCGAAAAAAAAAACTAGAGTACACAAACCGCAATACACAATTTCATGCTCAATCATGTTCTATATATAAAGAAAACCAATCCCGCTAGATAGCTAGATAAACTTAACGATGAAGGTTGAAGTGGAAGTGATCTCGAAGGAGACAATCAAACCATCTTCCTCAACCCCTCACCATCTTCGCCTTTATGGGCTCTCTTATTTGGATCAAAGAACTCCCTCAGTCCATACATATATAACTATGTTCTTTGAATCCAATGGCCAGACAAAACCTAACATCACTGAAATATCCAACCACCTCAAGAAGTCATTGGCCGAAGTCTTAACCATCTAATATCCCCTAGCAGGCTTAGCCGATGAGGCTGGCAACATAGACTGCAACGACGAGGGCGCTCCCTACCTTCTAGCTCACGTTATCAACTGCAAACTCTCCGACGTTCTCCGTAACCCTAACCGTGCCGATCTCACTAACTTGGTTCCCTTTGAACTTGATTATGTTGATAACAAAGTTCCCTTCGGAGTCTAGCTCAACGTCTTTGAATGCGTAGGGTTAGCTATCGGTCAGTGCTTTGCTCATAAGGTTGCAGATGCCATTTCCCAGTTCATGTTCACCAAAACTTGGGCCGCCATCGCCCGACTAGCCATCGTCGGATCACATCGCCAAGCAAAGATACACCACCCGGAATTCATTTCAGCAACACTCTTCCCTCCCAAGGTTTTCACTCATCAACCCAGTGAACTAATCACTACCGCAAAGAACAAACTGGGCAAGTGTTTTGTGTTTGATGCCTCTAGCATAGAGGACCTTAGAGGAAAACATGTGAGCTTCTATAAACAACAATGTCACCCATCACGCGTTGTTGCCTTGTTGTCTTTCATTTGGAGCCGATTTCCGACTGTTTTCGGTCAGGAGGATGGCCATAATAAGTTACACGTCGTGGGTAACGCAGTAAACCTGCGCCCTAGGTTTGACCCACCATTACCGCCACATTCATTTGGCAACATTGTCAGTGGAATAGCCATAACACTATCAGCACTGGATACCAGGGAAGATTATCATGACCGAATTCAACAAGAGATGAGCAAGGTTGATGATATTGAGTGTGGGCTTCACACTTGCTCGTCTTCTCTCGCTCACTTACCCTCGCTCGCTTACTCTCGCTCGCTTGAACCATGTGACGTGCACGTGAGGTGCATGAGTCGTATATGAGAAGTATGGTTAGTTTCATAGCGTACGTAAGAAGCTTTGATGGTCTTTGGCGAGGAGCAGAGTTCTTGGCAAGGAACAGTGTCTTTGGTGAGTAAGTTAGGTTGTTGGAGAGAGAGTTGTATAAATACAAAGTATTAAGAGTTTGTGTAGAGTAGAGCAAAGAAGAGTGGTTCTCTATGTGAGTTAGGGCTTTTGTTTGTAACCCTAGCCTACTCTCTCTGTGTAAACCTCCATTGATAGTGAAGAATCTCCCGCTGCTCCGTGGACATAGGCTATTGCCGAACCACGTATCTCTTGTGTTCTTGTTCTTGTCTTCTTATCTTCTATGTGTTCTTTGGGTTGTTGCTGATTCCTATTCTGGTCCTCTTATTATTGTGTTTATCTATCTAGTTGTTAGTGGGTCATTTGGTGCGGGTTTTCGCATAACAAGTGGTATCAGAGCTTCGGCTTAGATCTGGTTGAGATAGATGGTAGATAATAGAGATGGGGACGTTAACCCATTTGGTGGAGCTGAGAGCTCGAAGGTTACAAGGACGACGGTTCAGAATGTAAGGTTCGAGGTGGAGAAATTTGATGGTACAAACATTTTGGAATGTGGCAATGTGAGGTAAGAAATATGTTGACACGGCAAGAGTTGGATGTTGCTTTGGAAGATAAGCCTCAGTCGATGTCGGATGCCAATTGGAACAAGATAAACAAGATGGATTGTTCGTCAATTCGTTTGTGTCTTGCAAAGCCCCAAAAGTTTGATGTGATGAGAGAGACGAAGGCGAAGGATTTGTGGAAGAAACTTGAAGACAACTACATGTCGAAAAGTGCCAAAAACCGTATACATATGAAGTGGAGGTTGTTCTATTTCAAGTACAAAGAAGGTACTAAGATGATACACCACCTTGATGCTTTTAATAAGCTAGTTGCAGATTTGTTTAATTTGGATGAAGATATCAAAGATGAAGATAAGGCTTGGATTTTTTTGAATTCCTTGCCTAAGTCGTATGAGCATTTGATTACCACGTTGCTTCATGGGAAGGAGACTATTAAGTTTGAAGAAGTGTCTAGTTTCTTGATGAATCATGAGATTAGGCATGCAGATAAGAGGAATAGTACTTCTACATCGAATGCTTTGGTAGCTAGAGGTAGAGCAGTTGAAAAGAAGGGTTTCAACAACAGGAGAGAAGTCAAGAAACCTACAAGGTTTAGCAACTATGTTGCTTATGCTTTTCCCATAATTTGTGCTGAGATTCCATCAAATTTCAAAAAGGCTTTAGCGAGTCCAAAGAGTATTGATTGGGATGAAGCAATAAAGGAAGAGATGAGATCCCATGAGAAGAACAAGACTTAAGATCTAGTTCAGTTGCCTATTGGGAAGAGAGCTATTGGCTGCAAGTGGGTTTATGCTAAGAAGGATGCTAGTGGTGACAGTAATAGCATAAGGTACAAGGTGAGATTGATCGCCAAAGGGTACTCGCAAGAGGAAATGATAGACTACAATGAAATTTTCTCTCCAGTTGTGAAGCATAGTACTATCTGTGTGTTGCTAGCACTAGTAGCACAATATGTCTTGAGTTAATACAACTTGATGTGAAGACAACCTTCTTACATGGAGACTTAGAGAAGGAAATTTAAATGTCATATCCTGATGCCTTTAAGGAAGATGGAAGGGAGAACTTGGTGTGCAAGTTGAATAAATCTCTCAATAGTTTGAAGCAATCACCGCGACAATGGTACCTCAGATTTGATGAGTTTATAAAGAGACAGAAGTACACTTGTAGTAGATATGATCATTGTGTATATTTCAAGAAGTTGCATGATGGTTCATTCGTCTACTTGTCAATTTATGTAGATGATATGCTAATTGCTTCAAAGAATGTGATGGAGATTGAAAAGTTGAAAGAGCAAATGAAGAAGGAGTTTGAAATGAAGGATCTTGGCGAGGCCAAGAAGATCCTTGGGATGGAGATTACTCGCAACAGGAAAGATCGTTTGGTGTGGCTAACTCAGAAATAATACATTGATAAGCTATTGCAGAAGTTTGGTGTTTGTAGTTCTACCAAGCCTGTGAGTACTCCCTTAGCTAATCATTTCAACTTAATGTTCTGTTGTGTCCCAAATCTAATGAAAAGAAGCAGGAGATGAAAAATATTCCATATGTTAATTTGATTGGAGGATTGATGTATGCTATGGTCTGTTCTAGACCTGATATTGCTCATGTTATTGGTGTTGTTAGTCATTATATGCACAATCCAGGAAATGAGCATTGGAATGCAGCTAAGTGGATACTTAGATATCTCCATGAGACTGGAGATGTTGGTTTGTGCTTTTTGAGAGGTGTTCAGCATATTGTAATCTTCTTGTTGGTTACACTAATTCTAATTATGCTGGTGATTTGGATATGAGGAGGTTTACTACTGGGTATCTGTTTACCATGGCAAATGGACCAATCAATTGGAGGTATATTTTACAAGATACAGTGGCCTTGTCTACCACAGAGGCAGAGTACATAGCGCTCGCTAAAGGTATTAAGGAAGCTTTGTGGTTATCTGGACTCATCAATGAGTTTGACATATATAAGAAGAAGGTGGAGGTCCATTGTGATAGCCAAAGTGTCATTCACTTGGCTAAGTACCAAATGTATCACTCAAGGACCAAGCACATAGATATGAGATTCCATTATGTGCGTGATATTGTTGAGTAGAAGAAGATTGTGTTGAAGAAAGTTGGTACTGCAGATAATCCAGTTGATATGTTGACAAAGGTTGTTGGTGCTACCAAGTTTGAGCATTGCTTGGACTTGGTACACATTCTTCATGCTTGAAGAATTATTTGAGCAGTGGGAAGTTGAGATGTAAAATCGTGTGAACCCCAAGGTGGAGATTATTGAGTGTAGGCTTCACACTTGCTCACCTTCTCTTGCTCACTTACCCTTGCTCGCTTACTCTCGCTCGCTTGACCAATGTGACATGCACGTGAGGTGCATGAGTCGTATGCGAGAAGTATGGTTAGTTTCATAGTGTATGTAAGAAGCTTTGGTGGTCTTTAGTGAGGAGCAGAGTTCTTGGCGAGGAATAGTGTCCTTGGCAAGTAAGTTAGGTTGTTGGAGAGAGAGTTGTATAAATACAAAGTATTGAGAGTTTGTATAGAGTAGAGTGAAGAAGCATGGTTCTCTCTGTGAGTTAGGGCTTTTGTTTGTAACCCTACTTTCTCCTTGTAAACCTCCATTGATAGTGAAGAATCTCCCGCTGCTCCGTGGACGTAGGCTATTGCCGAATCACGTATCTCTTGTGTTCTTATTCTTGTCATCTTATCTTCTATATGTTATTTGGATTGTTGTTGATTCCTATTTTAGTCCTCTTGTTATTATGTTTATCTATCTAGTTGTTAATGGGTCACTTGGCGCGGGTTTTCGCACAATAGATGAGGGATACATCAAAGGGCTACAACAAGGTGGAGAACACATGAATGAAGAGGACTTAACCGAAGGAGGAGGAGGAACCAAAATAGTCACATTTATTTCTAGTAGTTTGTGTGGATTTCCATGTGTATAATAACGATTTTGGTTGGGATAAACCTACGTGGGTGTTCTTGGGCATACTGGGGAATAACTTCGACACCACGTTGCTTTTGGTTGACACCAGAGACGATGATGGAATAGAGGCTTACATTAGCACAATCGAGGAACTCATGACTAAACTAGAGTCTGACACTGACTTCCTTCAACGTGTGCGCCGCCTCCCGATCAGTTTGGGTTGATCTGGACCGAGAAGTTCCCTGACAAATTCAGTTCAAAGGTCAAGGATCTAAAGATAGAAATTATATAAAGGTCGTGAAACTGTTTATTTGTGATAAATTTCACTATTTTCTGTGTCTCATATTGTTATTGTTATTGTAAGTTACATGTTTCCTTCTTCCATAATGAGTCCATGATTCTCACCAAAGAGGGTGATCGAAGCATATATACTTACACCGTTCCACATTTACTATGATCATGTCCGATAAGACGGCTTTCACGTTAATGTGCTCTAATGATTGGCAGGCGGGTAAACACTTATGCAAAGATATCATATTCTCAACTTAAATATATCAATATAGTATGATAAATAGGGGTTATCGAACACGAAGAATTGGTTAACTAAATCCTAACAGAAATTAAAAAGCTGATAGACTCGACTATATTACACTAATGACACTATGAACCTAAGCTAGAAAGACCCAAATAACCCGAAAATTGGATACAGTAAACTAGACACAATAGCGGACTACCATACAAAATTTGAAGCTGTTATGAGTTAATTTGGTTACCGAAATAAATCGGCTAAGCTACAGCTAATGCAAAAATCAGTAAATTGCAAAAAGTAAATTGTTGGAGGAAATCAATGAGATATGAATGTTAAGGACTTTTCTCCACCATAGACATACTTACGACCTCCCCAATATAACTGAACTAATCATGGATGAATACTCCCCACACAAGAGCTTTGGTTAAGTCATTTTGTGTATTACACTCTCTTACTTTGCATGAAAGAGGGAGGAACAATCCGCTCGATCTTGATCCTCAATTAACCGACTTATACATATGGTGATGTAAGCCTAGAAAACTGAAGTCATTATGTTCTAAGAATGTTTGAAGAATAACAAAGCTTCAAGGGTTGATAAGGTGGTCACCATTACATCACTAAGGCTTGTTTCACACAAATTCATATTTGTCTCTAGAGAATATGCAATGGTAAGGTGGTCATGTACATAATCAAGACTATAGATCCTAAGTCATTCATCTAAGAGTGCACTCAAAGAAACATGAACATAGAATGGTTAATAGAATCAAAAGGGGTTCAAAATCGTATGTATATCTAGGGTTTCAATCAGCCCCTAACAAAAGGAATTTAGCTACTCATAGTCTTAAATACTAACATCAAATAATTCATAAGAGATAAATTAAATGAAGAAGAAAAAAAGAACTCTTGTCGACGTCAGAATCGTAAGCTTTATGCAGTTTGGATCCCCTATTTCTTCTTGTTTCTTTCTTTTTCTTTTCTTCTCTCTCCCTTAATCTTGTTCCAGCCGTCCTCTAGCTGCCTAGTACTAGCTATATATATATATATATATATATATATATATATATCAATTAGCTAGGTTAATTAACCTAGTAGTTCATGTGCCAGACTCTAAATCCAAGCAAACTTCTTCTTTACTTCTGTTTTGTTTTGTCTCTTAATCTCCAAGTCCAAGCCTGCTCACCAAGATCCATATATATATATATATATATATATATATTCTCACGTGCTTTACATTCTTCAGTGTCCTTCTTTAATCAAGTAATTAACCAGCCAATGACACATACTAGACTTCAACTCAATTGCAAACCTTCTCTTTTATTTTTAGTAAGTCAAGCTAATTAACCAGCCAACCTCCTCTCCAAGATTTCTTCGCCAAACTGCTGCACTTAGTACCCTTCTTAAATTAGGATTCCTTCATCTCGTACGTCCTGCACTTCTCCAATTAATTCTCAAATTGTATATTTAATCTCATTTTCTTAATTAATCTCCAAAATATCTAAAAACAAATGAATATAATTAATTCAGTCCAAAACTAATAATAAAACAAGTATAAGAATACAAATAAACACACAAAAATCGCATATTTGTGCGACTATCAATGATGAATACAGGTTGAGGTTGGTGCATCAGCTAGTGATCATAAGCAACGTACAAATCCACAGAGTCTTCGATCAATTGTCGTACGTGAATGTCCAACAATCCAACAGTTGGTCAATTGCCCTTAATTTATTTCCTTCTTCTTTTTTCTGCTAAATTATCAAACCTTAATTTATTTCCTTGTTGTCGACTTCTCTTGAAGCGCACATGCCTGCAGGTCAATATATCCCAAAGGGACAACGAGAAGATATTGTTGCATATATTGATCATATCCGGCCGTGACACAATTTTACATCTGAATTCGTTAGAATTTTCAATTGAGTTTGGTGTCTGTCCACTACAGTTTGGTGTCTAAATTCTTAATATTATCAAAGTAATGTTTGTACTTATAAATGTTATCAATGTGGTGCCTAAGCTTATAAATGTTATTAATGTAGTGCATGAACTTGATTTTTGCTATCAACCGAAATCAATTTGTTTACGTGATAGGGCATGTTTTCAAATTATTGGCAACTTTCTCCACTATTGCGACATTGTAACTCGATCTTATTTCTAATTTTATTCAAATCGATGTGAAATTTCGATATTTTAAATCTTATTTACGAATAATTCGAGCTCGATTTGGTGTCGCGGTAAAAGATTTTGACCGTCGGTAAGTACCGATGTGTCTCAATTTGACTTTATATCAAATTAATGAAATCGGTTGACTTTTTGTGAAAATCATAGAATTTGTCGATACCAGTTGGTAGACCTGAAAATCGTCGAAATCGGAGTTACGACGAGAAAGTTATGATCAGCGAAAGTTTGACGAAATATCAGAAAGTGAATAGTCGTAAATATCGGAGTACAAATAGAGGTTTCGTTTTTGGGAAGGCGGGGAACTTGCCATTTTGGGGGCCAGGCAGGGTTGACCTGCGTTGGGGGCTAGACGGGGTTGACCAGTGTTGACCGACTCTCCACGGCAAAAAAAATTGGCGAGCTCGACTTATGCGAGGCCATGCCGTTCTGCCACCAAATTGGGCGACCAATATATGAAAATTTTCCGCTCGATTCCCTTTATCTTCCCCCCATAGTCTCCGACCCCGATTTGACTGGAGCAAGCCGAAATTTCAATCGAAAGTAGTCGGAAAAATTTAGGTTTTGGGTCATGGCATTTTTCAGCGAATTGGCCATCGAGATAGGTAAGGTTCGAATCATCTTGATGTATTGATTGTGTTTGTGTGAGAAAGAATTTGGTTGCAGGTGTTTATCGTCGAAATCCAATTGATTCCGATCGGATTGTTTGCCACCGCCGTGTACACCGTTGTCGGCGGTTTTGTCCAGTGAGAGGAGAGGGATTTTGCTCCCCTCACCGCTGCGAGTCCATTGGGACCAATCTCGAGCCTCCACCGTGGCTCGATGGCAGGGATCGGAGCCGGATTTTAATTTTGGGCCGTGGGCTTTCGGGGCCAATTCTGGCCAATCTGAACGGAATTTGGCATGGGTTGTTTTAAAGGAGTAAATGGGCTCAAGGAGAGATTTCCATCGATGTATCATTTATCGCCGCCGGTGGTGGCACGTGACCAGCACGAGCTGCCGTCCATGGCAATGCGTGGCCAGAAAAATTGACCAAAAAATATTTTGAAATGGGTCGAGTTATATGTCATTAGAATCGTATCGACGATGTGATTGTATTTGTGATGTTTAATTTGTGTTTAGAGATCGTCGACTCAGTGGGCGGGCGGTGGTGACGGTATTCGCCACCAGTGGCGGTGCGATCGATAGAATACTCTAGTGTGTCCCACTTAGCGATAATTGAAATTGGCGAAACAAGTTATCTAAGAGAATTACGATGTGAATTACTTGAGTTAAATATCTGTCAAAATTTTCCGGAATTAGTTGAATATTTAATATTATAATATTTTTATAATTATCGATATTAAAAAAATAGATGATTTTCAACATCAAAAAATGCTCGTTTATAACCCTTAATTAAATGTTGAAAATGTTTAAATTATTATTTAAATTATGGTTTAAATTATTTTAAATAGTATTTTTCATATCAACGATGCATGTGCAGTACGAGAAATTATTAGCTGGTCCAGGACTATCACGTAACATGCTGAGATTGTGGTCCTAACCAATGCAAAATGACACGTGGACATCTCTTAACTAGATGTTTTTTCTCTGATCGTTAACAATCCTCGTTAGCCTTTGTCATTTAGGTTGGGTTTTCCCCTGCTTTCACGTTTCTTCCATGTTTTGTCTCCTTTGAATGAAAAAAAGAAGAGGAGAGAAACGAACTGCATGCATATTGGTGCGTGAGAAGAGATAAGCATTCAACAAATCAAATCTTCAATGTCGATCGATACAAGTACGTTTACTCATCCCAAAAGTTGTTGAACTTGAAACGAGAGATTAGTTGATGTTCTTTTATTTTCTTTTTGTCAATTTAGTACCGTTGATTCTTGTGTCTTTCTTTTTCTCTCATATGCTTACAATTTACAAGTGATTTATTTAGTTGAAGCGAGAAAGTTGAAGCTTTTTTATGATCGGAGAAGCCGACGAGAAGGAGAGGAACAATCTCCTGGTGTCACTGTATCATCGTTGTGATCCACCATCCCCTATCTTTCTAGTGTATTAGGGTTGCTGTTTCTTCGCCTCCCTCTTGCTTTGGGTCGTAGCTCGACACTCTCAGAGACCTAGATAGCAATTTTCAAATTTGAGAAATTTTCTTTTTCCTTATTTTAATAATAAAACAAATCGTTTGTATAGCCTAAACGACATTTTAAACGAAACCGTCAAATAAAAAAAGAATCCCATCAGTTTTGCTTGTGTCCACATGTCGTTTTTGCATTGATCCAGACCACCTACCTCAACATGTCATGTGATAATCCCCAACCTAAGAATTTATCTGTACAATAAACTATTAAATTTATCAAAGTTTGTCAACTTACATTAATCAAATTAACTTAATCATTACTTGCATGTATTATTAAGTAGGAAAAATTTCCATCCACCCTAATTTAATATAGTACAGCATATCACATATATCAAGGTTAAGCAAGTTGGCAATCAATAATATATATTGCATCTCTAAGGACGTAGTGCACAGTTACATATTCGATCAATTAAGTTCTATAAATCACCAATCCAGCCAACTAGATAGCTAGATTAACTCAAAGATGAAGGTTGTAGTGGAAGTGATCTCGAGGGAGACCATCAAACCTTCTTCCCCAACCCCTCACCATCTTCGCCATCACCGCCTCTCTTATCTCGATCAAATAACTCCCTCGTTCTATACCTCCATCACTTTGTTCTTTGAACGCAATATTGGCCAACCCAACATCACTGAAATTAGGAGTGGGATGTTTTGCCAAAAAATTGAACCGAAAATCGAAATAAACCGAACCGAAATTCGTTGGGCCCGAAACTCATGGGACGGACTAATTTAGAAATCGAACCGAAATAAATCCGAACCGAATAACTTTTTATGGTACGGTACCGAATAAAACCGAACCGTTCCAAAATAATATATATGACAAAATTGTGTTTATTTCTTTACACAAATGAATATATATTCACCTATTTTGAATCTTTTTAGGACATATATATAGAAAATTCTTACAAAAATACTCTTATTCTCTCACATTTCTTCTATCTTTCTATGATATTGCCTTTTTTAAATAATAATTAACTTAAACAATTGTTTAGGCCTAGAAAATTTTATCGAAAAACCGATCCGAAACCGAAATATACCGATCCGAAACCCGTTGGGACCGAAACTCGTGGGACGGATTTGCCAAAAAATAGAACCGAATAGGATCCGAACCGAATATTTTATTACGGTACGGTACGGATTCCGACCTAATACCGAACCGTTCCGAACCGATCCCACCCCTAACTGAAATATCCAACCACCTCGAGAAGTCGTTGGCCCAAGCATTGACCCTATATTATCCCCTAGCAGGCCGAGCCGACGAGGCTGGCAACATAGTCTGCAACGACGAGGGCGCTCCTTACGTTGTAGCTCAAGTTATCAACTGTAAGCTCTCTGACGTTGTGCACAATCCTAACCGCACTGAGCTTACTAACTTAGTTCCCTTTGACCTTGAGGATGCTGATAGCAAAGTTCCCTTCGGGGTCCAGCTCAACGTGTTTGAATGCGGAGGATTCGCAATCGGTCAATGCTTTACTCACAAGATTGCAGATGCGATTTCCCAGTTCCTCCACTTCTCTTTATTAAGACATCAATGCTTCACTGAAAATGAATATGGTCTAAAGTAATGTTGTTTTCAATTAATTGCTAATAATAAATACAGTAGAGTATAAAATATTTCATTTTTGAAAAGATATAATTAAAAACAGGTATGGCTTATATCAAATAATAATGCTTCACTTAGTTGTTTGGTGTATTATCTTAATCTTAAATAGTTTAAAGTGAGTACAATGTTTGGATCAAGTGCCCCTTGTTCCACTATTAATTTGTGGCTAGTTACCAATTTTGGCCCGGAACAAAGTGGTCTTTTATTTAGATCAGAATATCACTTTGCTCATTATATTGCAAGGGTGAAAGGGCAAACGCGCCGGAACTTAAAGGTAAAGTTCTTACTTATTCTTTTAGATTCAGACCTAGTGAAAGTTTGAAGAGTTGTTGGTTATGGAGAAAGGATAAATTTGACATTGGTGATGACCCCCTTTGAGGTGGTCGGAGGTGGCAGTGCATGTAACCCATGCACAGCCATATATGGCGTTGCGTGGGGGCATGCAGCCTCCTCTTGAGCCAAGCAAGTCAAGTTTTTTTGTTCTTCCATTTTCTTAGTTACTCTAGTGTATTCACTGTTTAATATTTCCTTCAAATACGTTAATTGCATCAATCACCTTCAACTAACTGTTATATAACATGTCTGATGAAGTTATTTAATTTCGACAAAGAAACTAAATACCATTCTAAGGATGATTTGCTTGTTGGTGTTGGAGGCTACACAGTTGTATTGGAGGTACTCATTCTTCTGTTGTATTCAGAATTCTCAGATATACTATCTTCCATCCGGCTCTTGATTTACAATGTTGATCATACTTTTTGCAGATTTATCTTCCTAATTCAGAAGATCAGACAGTTTATACAGGAGGGCTCAGGCCTGTAATTGTATTTATCACTGGAGTTATTAATGTACACAAAGCAGAGATTGCAGTGCTAGAAAATGATGAGAGTGTACGAACACAACAAAAGTTCATATCTGATTTTAACTTTTATAGTTAATTACATTTACCATATGTTCCTTGTGAAATATCATTCGAATGTTAAATGCATATAACGATAAAGTCGATGTATTTTGTGTTTAATTTATCAAACTTTCTGCTTGTCCTGTTGTCGAGATTTGTGAAGCATATAATATTTTATTTTATTTTTTGCATATACATCACCAATGTACCCCAGGCGAGATTTAGCTAGAGAAAACTTCCCCGTTACACTATCAGCAAATCACCTCCAAAAGCTGCGCCTGTCCTTTACGTTGACCACGTCTAAGGATCGTGCTTTTGAGCCACATCAGGTTTGTTGTTGTTTGTACCTCCAAGAAGTAACTTCTTATGCTCAGTTAATTTAGACATTTTTGGGGATGCAGGTGTTTCTCAAATTGAAACATGAGACCAAGCAGGTTGAACACATATTTGTGGTGGGGAACTGGGCCGAAAGTTTGAGATAACAATAGTAAGTTTTTCTTTCCAATTTTTCATGGATTTAATTTGGGATCATCATAGAGACCTGTCTGTTGAAAGCCTATATGAACAATACAAACATATTATATGTATGCATTGATAGTTCACCTAATTTATACAAACATTCGATGCAAAGCCACTTAGTTCTCCAAAGGGAAAGTCGAATTTTGGATTATTTTCAGTCAATTAGTTTCAGACTTTCAGCTGATACTGCTATAACCCATGAGTATTGTGCTATTTTGGACACACTAAAGATGGAGAAATTTGTGCTCATTTTTGGTACTTATTTTCAGGATTTTTTAGGGTTAGTTGAGAAATTTTACTATCTGTCTGGTAGTTATAAAATTGAGTTGACTGTTGGTGATACTATAATGGTAAGCATAATTTTTTTTTTTTTCTCTTTCGTACTTTCTGTAAGCACGAATTTGATCAAAGAGATTGAAGAGTAAATTTATTGTCTTTCTAGGAGAACTCATTCGCAAGGAATATTGGCCACATTGATTTAGATCTACCAGAAGCAGCTGAGAAGGCCACCCCCCCCCCCCCATTCACCGATTGTTGATCCTTACTTGAAGTATGGTCCCAAAGCAAAGATAAGCCATATCTTTAGGGTTCCGGAGAAGCTTCCTCCTAACCATTTCTCTCTTATTGGATTTTTGGTTGGGGTGAGTCATTTTAGAAGTGATTTGTAATGCTGTTATTTGGCTTAGAAAAGTTATTAACATATTACACCCGAAACATATCTCTTGGAATACCCACGATAATTGATTGGCTTCAGTATGCACTGGCATACAAAAAGACCACAAGATATAAGGGATGACAATGTTATTAAGCATTTTGTACATATGATAGTGCACAATTTTTGTTAACCTTATTTATGTTTGAAACAGCTATTGTGCTTAGGAGTTAATCTGAAGAACTTCCCTACCTCAGCAGTACTAGCCACATTTGGTGTTCTATTTCATGTTGGCATTGCAGGAGTTCTTTTACTCTGTGCTTTTCTGGCTCAAGGTATGCCATTTGTTTGTCTTTACTAGTATGGCATAGGTTTGCCTTTACTGGTACGCCCAATGATCTGGTCAATCACAGGTTCATATACCTGCCTGTAAACATTGAGCTCGATAAATAAGTGAATGACATGTTTTGTCCTTCACAAATCACAATAATGTGAAGAATAATTTTATACCTTATTGGTCAAAGATTATTTTTTCTTTTCTGTCTGGCAGAAAGCTAGTTCTTATTTTGTTTTTGTAGGCAGATTAGCATATCTGATGACTTTTTCACAAGGTGCCTAATAACACGTTTGTGGCATGTACAATTGGATCTTTTTACAACATTGAAATGGATTGAATTGCTGGGAGTTTTCTTGCTGTTTGTGGGACACAGAATTCTCTCTTATATGGCTTCTACATCATCGATGGTAAAGTCTGCTTGATGAAGAAATTAAGTTACTTTCTGCTCAAGGGAGATCAAAAGAACACCCAAGGAAATTTCCTTGAAAAGAGAAGAATGGATATGCGTGGGACTTTTAGCTTTAGATCAGTTTTATAGGACTGCTAAATCATACCTGTACTTGTCAACTCTAGAAGTTTATCACCCACAATCATAGTTAACAAGGAAAGGAAAGATGTTTTAACTATCTTCATCTTTGACATCACTAGTAATACAAAGGATTAAATTCACTCGTGGTACTCAGAGTCTATGCTATACCAAAAATGGTCCCGAACTTTAAAAACTATTAGCAAGGTACCAAACTCTTAAAAACTATTATTGAGATATTTCTGTCCAATTTTTGTTTGCTCTTCGTCAGGTTTGATGACATGGTAATTTTTTTTTAAATAAAAGAGAAATTATTTTAATACGCTTAAGTCCGGGATGACATTGATATCGTTACCAAAGTTTGCGTATAATTAATGTTGATAATCATTAAGTTGTAAAAAAAATGTAAATTGACTAAATTACTCTTGTTATAAAAAAAATGTCACGTCATTACGCCTTAATGATTTTCAAATGAAATAAAAATTTACACAATTGATCTACTTGTATAAATCTAAAGGAAAAAGTTCACTATCAAGGTCTGAACTTTTACAAAGTTCTTAATGTGATGCTCACATTTTAAAAACTATTAAAATGGTGCCCAAAATTTTAAAATCGTATCAACGTGATACCTTAATCCATTTTCCGTCACAAAATCGTATATATCGTTTACGTGACAATAATTTTTTTCAAAAAACAGATGCAAAAAGACCATATGTAATACCCTTACCATTTTTTTTTAATTCTCTCTCTCTCTCTCTCTCTCTCTCTCTCTCTCTCTCTCTTCAGAGGAATCGGCTTCGTCCAATAGATCTCACCGGAGGTCACCGAGCCTCTACCAAGCTCTCCGACTCCATAGTAAGTATGACAGCTCCTCGAAACGGCGCCGTTTGGAACCCACCAAAACATCCCCACTACTGGCTCACAATTGGTCCTTTGCAATGACAAATTAAGATTGACCGAGGGAGGGTGGGTGGTTCCTCTTTAAGGATCTCCTCAGACCCTAGTTCTCTGAGTCCGGTGCCGATCTCGAGAGCATTGATACACGCGAAGGTGCTGCAGCTCGAGCTGAGCCACACCAGGTTTGGAGGTACAGAGTGACATAGGTGAGTAGCATCAATTGGGAGTGGTATCGGCGATGACGCTGCAAGAAGGAGACAGTGGGGGAGGAGGCACAACCGCGAGGGTGGAGGTCGTACCGTGCGGAGGAGGCACATCCACAAAGCTAGGCAGCAAGGTTAGGCTTTGCTTCGCAATATGCACCTCGCGAGACCGCAAGGCATGTGACACGGAGATGGACAAGGAAGTGGGTGCAAAAATGCTCGATCTCATGGTGGGAGCGTCGATCAAGGCAGGAGGCTGCATCGACGAGGAGGGACGGAGTGGCGGCGGCATTGGAATATCTTTGCTACTGTGTTAGTGGCAGAGAGGACGAGAGAGCTTTTTGAGGGACAAAGGCAGTGAGTGTGACTAGGCTCGAGCTTTTGGTGAACGACGATGGAAGCAGAGTGCTGACTGTGGCTGGAGGTCGCGATGTGGAGGCGACGGGGAAGGACAAAGAGGCAGCGGCGTTGGAGGTTCCTATTATGTTAGTGAGAGAGATATAGAGAGAGAGAGAGAGAGAGAGAGAGAGAGAGAGAGAATATATGACTACGTCATCAGGGTTAACCGATCCGTGACGGAAAATGGCTCGAGGCGTCACTGATCTACACATTTTAGGCGTATTAAACTATTAATTAATGAGTTTTCTCTACATTTTTATTTTGTTAATTACTTAGTATTATTATTTTTATTAGTTTTAATGTATATTATTTTTAAGTTTTTATCAAAAGAGACAGAGTAAATGAGCCTACAAACACGCAAATCATGAAGAAAAATGAAAAAGAAGATTAGGAAGATTTCGGCCAAGAAATTCGGCAAAGGAAAATGAGAAGAAAAAGAAGAGAAAAATAAATTCTAGGTTGACTAGGAACAACATTCCTTTGTTGATTAGAAATTGAAAACTTCCGGAAGAAACTTGAAAGAAGAACCAATGCAAAATAGACTAAATTAATTAGAATACCATTTGAAAAATTCAAACTTGAAGACCAAGTCAGCCAATTTCGTGGAAAACAAATGTAGTTCAAGGTGACAGTGTCTTCTGATGGGATTAGGATTTCATAGGTAGGTTTCCTGGTCCAAGAAGGATTTTGGTCAAAGTAGTATTGTGAGTTCAAATGGTGTCGTGAACATCCCTACTTTCCTAGTCCTAAAAGGAAATTACTTTATCTCTAGCTGAATGCAGCTTCCACCATTCCAAAATCCGAGTCTTACTAAATTCTCAAATAGTACTGCAGTCCCAACACATGGAATCTTCTCTCTTATCCCGTAGCACTAGAAACAATATTCTATATTGGGTTTCTAACCCGGGTCAATTTGGTTTTTGAGAAACTGCAGATTGAAACGTACTTTCCAGATAAATATTAAAACACATCACGGTCAGCATCCCAAGCCCGAGTCTGACTGAAGTCTTCCTATATATGGTTCATCCTCCATATGTAATGGAATTTCTCTTGGCTTAGAACAGAGATCACCTTAGACATTTGCTTTCTTGGCTTTTTATCAGAAGAGAAAACCTATACAATTAGGGGATCAACCTCGAATAGGCGGGAAAAGATTTGATCATTAGGTAACTGTAAACCTTGTCCGAACAAATTATGAACACAAACTAGTAATCATACAACATTTTCTGTGAAAGAGAATAAAAATAAAACTAACGCAAAACAAAAATCAGGCAAATAGGTACCTTTGTGTTCCAATATCGGTTTTATTCTTCCTTTGGTTCATCAAATCCAATACCAGACATAGGTACCTTTCCAACTATCTGACCATCAGCAGGGTCCTTTTCCTCACCAACATCCATGGCAGATCCCTTCTTGATGTAATCAACTTTAAAATCATAGTCATCTTCCATTGCATCCGTAGATGCTGATTTGACCTTTTTCCTCATCTTCTTTTCTGCTTTCTTCTTCTTTGTATTAAGCATACCTTCAGCTGCATACAATTTCTCATTCTGCCTACTAGTATTAAACGCCATCTTTTCCTTTGTCTTCCCTGCATCATTCTCTTCTTCAACTGCCATGGAATGGTCATCATCTTCATCGACAATATCTGTAGGACTTCCATCAGCTTGACTTGAAGCTGCTTGTGTAGCATTATTCTGATACAGGACAATATATAATGAGATTGCATTAGATTCAGTAATTATCCACATGTAATTGGAACTATGAAACATTTGTAAATTTTTTGCAAAAACAATACAGTTTACCATATTTTAACCAAGAAAAAAACATTAAGCTGCGATACCATCCATGTTTGTGTTTTCACGTATCTCTAACAAGGTATGAACAGGGACCTAGTGAATTCTCATATTTTCCAAGCACAGTTATGAGCATAGAATACACAAACACCAATAGGAGACTAGCTTTAAAAACTGTTTCATTTTTGGACTTGTCTCTTATTTTGGGAATTTTAAAGCAGCCACTGTTCAGTCAAAACACCCAAGTCATAAGGATACAAAGAGTCATGTCATTATCAGTGCTAATCACAAACCTCTTCCATATCTTCATCGAAATTGAGTGGGCAACGAGCAGGAACTTCAACAGGATGGAAATCATTGACAGATTTGAGGCTTCCAATGAATGAAGACTCTCCATTGTACACTTCATTGATGTTCAACTCCTTGCCCAGCTCTGAAACAATTTTTGCCTCTGATGGTTCGTCTTGACTCCTAGCTGGGGGCATAGTGTAGTACGGTATTTTACCTAAATGCATTGACTATTTCACATCAGATTGTTGACATTAACAGCAATTGGACCAAAAAATACAATTTCACTTATCTATAGAAAACTTAATCCACAAGGAATGCAATTTACGTACCCTCATTCCAGTCATGTAGAACAATTCTTGCTGCAGCTCCGATATCTACAATACCACCCTTTTTCAGCTTACCCCTAACAGTAGCGACCTTGTGCAGAAAGTCATCAACAGAATCAAAGCTTGGGAGCTTGTATATAGATACCAACAGTCTGGCTGGGCAGAGCTTCAAAATTTCCTTTACTGCTCAACAAAGGTAAAATTTTGTCAATAAAAAATTCCAATAACATAGCAAGGCATAGCATCTAATGAGTTACAGCACTTAGATATACCAACCAAAGAAAAGCAAGAAGGTTGCAATAGTGTAACAAATGGAACTTGAGCAAGTTTAGTACACGCATATATGAGAGATGGGATCATGGGAATCATTAAATACCTGGACCGATTGGGTCCTCTAACTTCTCAATTCTTTTGCAATTTCGAAGAGCTATTGAAGCATCATTTTCTGTAGATTTGAGCATTACAACACCAGGGCAGTCCAACAATTTGACATTATTATCTAACTGAACTTCTTGCAGTGATCTTGTTAATCCTGGAGTTGAACCAACATTGACAACACGGCATCTCTTCAAACTATTTATGAGACTACTCTTTCCAACATTAGGTAGTCCAATAATACCCACTGTGATTGACTTCTTTATCTGTTAATGACAAAAACCTCCATTTATATTTGGAATAATTTAATTTAATGTTGTAGATAGCGAGATTTGATAATCATAAATAAAACCAATGATATACCTCATGACTTCTTGAATAGTTCTTTAGCAATTTAAGAAGAGTTTCAGCTCCTAGACAGTCACTTGTCTGCAATAGGTTGCTAGGTTTTGATTTCTTGGAGGAAGATTTCCATCCTAAGTTTGACTTTTGTTCTTGGGTGCTACATTTGAAGGCCACAGCTGGTAACTCTTCCCTAAGATAAGTGAGCCACTTCTCAACAGCTTCCCTTGGAACAAGATCTATATTCATGAAAACACAATAATAAGAAGAGATGCAGTAGAATAATTAAAACATTCAATAGTGGTTCTTCGTAAAGATCCAACTCAGATACCAATGGTTTAAGTAATTAATTTTTGAATACGCAAACAATTAAGGGAGAAAGGGAGAGGAGTAGCACATTACCAATTTTGTTTAGAAGCAGCACCATATGCTTATTAGGACCCGACTTCCTCACCATCTTCTCCATATCAACACACCGCGTACCCAGTGGATCTCGAGCATCAAGAACTTCCAAAATGACATCTGATGCTTCAATAACTTTAACCAACTCCTTGTAGAATGCCCTGTCTGAGCTATCTATACGTACAAATAGAAAACAACCAATCAGAATATCAAAACATACACTTAGTACAACACACATCTCCCAGTAGTCACCAAGTAATATCATCATACCCCTAGTCTTGGAAACTCCAACTGAATCATCAGCACTCTTCTCCTCTGTAATCTCATCCAACTTGGAATCGTCGTCGTCATCTAACTCTCCTCGCTTCCTTTTCTGAGCCTGAATAAGCACAAACGTTACACTACTACAAAATGACATTACTAACTACGAATTCAAAGTATTCATGTACATCATTATTGCATGAATAATCGAAAACAT
Organism: Geum urbanum; assembly: GCA_946800695.1. Classification (NCBI taxonomy): domain Eukaryota; kingdom Viridiplantae; phylum Streptophyta; class Magnoliopsida; order Rosales; family Rosaceae; genus Geum; species Geum urbanum. Next base: position 45,546,451 of record OX327002.1, on the reverse strand, counting down.
GAAGCAAACAGTCCATCTAATTAGAGAGATTTGAGCAAAATACCCTTTCTTTGCGGGCAGCTTTCTTCTGCTCCAATTCGTCGATAACTTTAGCGCGGCGGGCTTCGAGGGCCTTGAGCTCTTGCTCCTTGAAGGGCCAGTCATTGGGGATACCTGGATCCTTCTCAACCTTCTTGCGCTGGAATCCAAGCTTCTTGGCCTCCTTGGCTTTCTTCTTGTGGTGCTCCTTCACCTTCCTCAACACCTTGTGCTTCTTCTTCAGAGGTATTCTCTTGCTTTTACTCTCTGCAATTAGAAAATTAAAAGATGAAAACTTTGTAGTGAAAACAAGTACAGAAAGCAAAACAGATGAAATTAAAGCTTTGGAGGTTTGGGGATTGGCTTACTTTTGCTCTTCTTCGGCATTTTAGCGGATGACGATGGATATTCAGAAGTGTAGCAGCTCGAATTGGTTTTTAGGGTTTTAGGGAGACGACTCAATGACACCTATGAGGCTGTGTAGGGTTTAAGCGGAGAGTTGAGGGTAGATTAGTAATTATCCAAGGAAGGTAAATAGAAAATGACAAAAATTAAAAGGAATGGGGTGAGAGAGGCTCGAACTCTCGACCTCAGGATCACTCAGAAAGCTATGAGACCTACGCGCTAGCCAACTGCGCCACCACCCCTATGTTCAATCAATGATCAAAGTTTTAACCAACTACCTGCAAATGTATTACCACAAATTGAGTTCTCCCCTTTTTTCTTCCTTTTTGATGAACAAAATAAATTGAAAAACAAACACTTACAAATAAAAGTCACCCTCACAATCAAAATCCATTAGATCAGATTGATAATAACAAATGAGTTTACATTTGCACTTTGTGGTCTTTGCACTATTGATCGATCCAAATTTCTTAGTGTCAGATTCTATGATCATGAAATAGCACATCTAAAGTAATTTTTTCACTTGAAATTGTTATAGCTTTTTATAGTTCACTTTTAAAAATTAAAATACATTGAGCAGTTCATATCTAGAACATAGCTCCGCTTTGAAAAAATATAGCAAAGTTCTGATTTCCACAAGATTGAAAAAATTATTTGATTATTGTTAGGACTATAATTTTTTGTCTATTACGCTCCTAAATTTATGCTTATAGCTTGTTTTCTATTAATAAAACATTGTTTTTAATACGTTTCCTTGTTACGCTAGGAAATAGAGAGTTTATAAGGAAACGAGCTAAAAGATAGAGATTAATCACTTTTTGAAGAAGCCAAGCAAGTTTCCTAAGCATTTGGAGAAGAATGAACAAAACCGAGAAAATGACGAAGAGTCAACCGTCAGTCAAAGTTAACTCCAACCGATCAACGGCCAACTCCGGCGACCCCTTGCCGAAATGTTTTAAGCCCCAAGAATTCCAAGTCTAAGCCCACAAGCCCAAGGGAGAAGATATTTTGGTAGAGGCATGTGTCACTCACATGCTTGGTGAGTCATCTTTGGACCACTAAGTAAAGCCTAAAATTGTGGATCATGTCCAACCTTAATTTGAATTATTTGATGCCAAAATATCTCATCCAAAGCAATAGAGGTCGAGCTCCCCACTATGCTCATATACAACTCACCTCATTTCTTAGTTTTTCATAGTTTTAGTCTCTCTCTTAGGCCTTCATCCACACCCAACCCCAATAGCCATCTCCTCCACCTCTCAAATACCCATTAGCACCACTAAAACGCTTGAAAACCTCCATCACCACCACCATACTTTTATTTACACCATCTTCTCCTAAGTCTAAGGTGGGTGACTCAAGTTCTTGGAGCATAGGAGCATATTTAGAGTAAGAAGGGAAAGAGAGCTTGAAGAGCTTGGAGCTTTTGGGACTCTTTGGTTATCTCTTCTCCTATTTGTCTCTAATTTCTATACTCTATCTTAGCTATGAGTAGTGAGTAGTTGTCTTTTAGAAGGTTAGGGCTTAGCCCTAGCCAATTTGATGTACATACAACTATGTTTTAAGTTATGGATTTGAATTTGCTTTAGTTTATTACATGTTGTGAATGAGTTCGATAGATTGTGATGTGATTGTGGTATGTTTGCATATTTGGGCTTGATTCAATGTTTTCATATTCATGTATTGGCCATGACTAAGTTGAGATGTGTTTAAGGAAGCTAAAAATGAACCTAAATGAATTAATCACTCGCGTAAGGAAGATAAGCATGTAAACATAACTTAGGTCTACACTTAAAAGGATAAACCTAAGGTTTGGTTTCCATTGGGCTTGAGCATGGACGAAACCCTTCTTGAAGTCCGAATGATTCAAGGAGCTTTGCTCAAGCTTATATTGACTCGAATGTGCTTTATAACTACTCGTTACTTCTTCTACTTCATGTTCTAAATGGTATGGATTAGGAAAGTCATTAGAACCTACTTCTATGTTCTCTGATAGGGACTTAGGAAGGAAATTCATTCACATTCAGCATAAGTGAACACATATTGAACTCATTAGACATGTAATATGATTAGGATACGATTCGTAATTGAGTTGCATTCTTGTTTTGGTTTGTTTTATATTTGAATGTTGGGCCAAACACTTCTAGTGCTCTAATGGTCTAGGATATTTGGTTCACAACCAATAGTGATTCCTAAAGATCACAAATTGGACAAGCACGTGTGAATCGAACTAAACTCATAACTTGGACATTGTTTGTATATTGAGTTGGCTAGTGGTGATATCTCTAGCGAACCAAACATTTCATTTGTTTTGCTTTGCTTTATGTTTTCACTTCATTTAGTTAGTTAATCAACCAATCAAATTGTATAATCACTCATCGTAATTGCGTCATCCCTTGCAATGTCAAATCTCCAAAGGATTTGGTAGTGTGAGATACACTTTCACATTTTATTTCTTTTCAGTGTCAAGTATTGTCTAGTGAGCCATAGTCTTTGTGTTTTTCACTCCAAGATAAGGAATCTAAGTGCTTAATCCTCATGGATTCGACACTCAATTTCATTTTCTATACTATTACTTGTCCCCGTATACTTGTGGGTGAAGATCATTCTTACACTTATGAGTTAGTTTATAACTCAATAAGTGTGGGGGTATAAAATCTTCCAACAATTATTGAATCCAATACATCTTTAAATTATCACTAGAAGATCAACCCTATTGAAGATGATTTGGCGATTTAATCATCATATTCAACTTTTGATTAATACAGTTCATCTGATATAGTTTTAAAGTTTGATGTAACAATCAATGGTCAAATTATCTCTGATTAGTCTAATTTTTTGCAAGGATAATTATCTAATAGTAATCTAAATAATGAGTTCAATCGTCGATCAATTTTATCAATCTTATAAAAATTGAGACTTCGTTCTATTTTTTCAAAATGAAGCTCCGCTATAGACAAAAACTACCTTAAAGAGAGGATCATTGCGGGATTTCATATATCAAAGAGTTCAAACAAGCATAGTGACTACAATAGAAGACTTTTTTATTATTATTGATGTCAATTTTTTCGGTGAGTTGTAGTTTAGTCAAAAGGACTCGTACTGTGATCAAAGAGATCATGTATTCAAATCTTATTAAATATCGATTGTGGTTCAATCTAAAAAAATATATGCATTTAGATATTGATTAGCTCAAAAGCTATATAATAACTATTATTATGTCACAACTATGATCTTCTGAGGGACACATTCTAAGGGATATAAAGGGATGAGTACATCTAACAATTGTGATTCAAAGACACAAAAATTATGGTGGGGTTATGTTAATTACTTTCAATCACAACTGTTGGATGTGATCATCCATTTCTATTCCTTAAAATATGTCCCTTAGGAAAACAAACCTTTACTCCATTATGTCAAGGGTACTAAACTCATTTAGTCTCATTGTGGTACTAATTGTTGTGACTTCCTTGGTATAGTAATACAGTATTACACTATTACTGTATTAGAACAAAGAAAAGGAAAATATGTGAGGTTGGTACAAGGTGATTATCAAGCAATAATTACAAACCTTTGTATAAACATTGCTCGCTATAAAAAAAATCCTAGTTCTCTCTTAAGAGAAGTCTCTGCCGCCAAGCCTAGTTCGTCAAATTTTACGTCGAAACCCACCATGTCGAACACCATCAAGACCATCTCAGCCTCCTTTTCCTCTGCCCTGGCCCTTGGAGCACCATTGGTCAACCTCCCCCGCAGGATCGGTGGTACCCTACCCCATGCCGCGAAGGTTTTTCTTCTAGGTAAAGTTTTGTCTTCAAAACCTATGGACTTCCACGACTTCAAATATTTGTTTTTTCATGTGTGGATTCTTGAAGGCTCGATTAGTTTACAAGAGATGCCAAACGGGGTATTTCTCTTCACCTTTGATGGAAAATCGGGATAAGAAGCGTGTAATACGTGGGGGTCCATGGCATTACAAGAAGGCTCTGCTGGTGGTTCTTGACTATGATGGTGTGGTACCAATGGAGGATGTTAAGTTTGATAGCATGTTTTATTGGGGGAAGATCCCAGGTATCCCTCCTCTATATGATCTGGATGAAAACATTCAAGAGTTTGCTACATTTGCGAGAATTTTTGAGGATATTGATGCTTATGCTTGCAAGAAAGGAGTCGTCAGGGTTCAGGTGTCCCACCGTATCTCTGAACTGATTATCTTTGAGAAGGAGATGTTGATGGCACCTAGTTTGGTTGCTAAGATGAAGTTCTTCTATGAGAACCTAGTTGGAAGATGTCCGAAGTGTGGACTAATTTATCATCCCACTGGGAATTGTTTGATGAAGGCATGTGAGAATTCTTTTCGTCCAACTGTGGTGTCTAATGCGACAAGGTTGGTTCCTAGGCAACGGTCGGACACCACCGTGAAGGAGAAGACGACGGCTGTGCTCGAGATGGGGGAGAAGGAAGGCTCGGCTTTAGCAATTGTTCCTAAGCCAACGCCAATTATTCAGCTAGGGTTTGATTTTCGGGAAGCTCTAGGGCTTAACACCAGCTCAGGAGACTTTCGGTTTGGATCTAACATGCCCAAAATATAGGAAGATCTATGTGCAGGTCTAAGAAAGCTAGAAGAGGATTACTCTTAAACTCTTCAAAAGCAGGTTGCAAGGAAGCTACACCGTGCGGGTCCAATTTTCTTTCAAGTCTGGAAGGTCTTCTAACAATATCTTCTTTTATTTAAAAAAAAAACAACAAAAAGGAACGAAAAAAAATAAAATTGTGTTGAAGGAGAAAATATTGATAGATTGAAACTGCAACTCTTTCATTGATAGAATGCCTTAAATATAGGCTGATACAGTCTGTTACAATCAATGTCCCGATATAACATGGATTCTCTGTATCTCTATATAATCTAATATGTATCTAATTAGGACAAGACATATACCAGAAGTTACGGAGAATAAATCTCCTTAAACACTCCCCCTTGTATCGATGGCCTAAGGATTGATGCATAACATGTTGCCTCACTAAAAACATCGCCAAGCAAACAAAAACCTCATGGGTAAAACAAAAGTTTGGTCTAAAAGAAAAGGAGAACAACACATCAACTACAAAAACTACTACATGTGACGTAGACTCCCCCTGATATCTACAGAAATGTAATTCCCCTTGATTATAAACTCAATCATGGAGTTCATATAACCTGCATATACCAATGTGTCTCACATGTTTCACAAATATAGATTTAGGTAATGACTTGATAAACAAGTCAGTAGCATTATCCGCCGAGCCAACCTGGTTTACATGGATAATCAATAGCCGTTGTTATTGCTGATTATTGGAGTACTTTGGCGAAATGAATCAAGTATGACACTCTTACCGTAACCCAACTTTATTTGTCCAATGCCAACCGCATTATTCTCAAAGATGCAAGTTGGCATTGTCGTAGTAGATGATAAACCACTAGACCCTCAAATATGGCGTAAAACTGTCCTAAACCAGACACACTCATCAATCGCTTCATGTAAAGCTTTAATCTTCAGAATAGTTCAAGGAAGTAGTAACAAGCGTTTACTTTATTGTTCTCCAAGAAATCGCCATGTTCCCCATGATGAATACATAACCTATTTGGGAACGTCCTTTATGTGGGTCAGAGAAATACCCAGCATCAGCAAATCCAACCAACACATCAACTAGTGTTTCGGAATAAGGGACTGCATTAAAACTGCTCACAGCAGGGGATGAGTTAGACGGGTCAAAATCCTCACTCGACAGGTCGAATGAATGGTTCTGTTCGATCCAGTGTACCGGTTTCGATGGGTCAAAAATGCCCTCGGGTTATCATAGATTGCTCCCTTCGACGGGTCGAAGGAGTCAGAATTTGTGTGCTATGACTCAACCATCCATTTTTCGGGAATTTCAGATTTCTCTCTGTATTCTTTGTAAGGGAAGAATAAACTCAAGTCATTTGATCACTTCAAGTACCTGAAGATGTGTTTTACTCCATTCCAATGACTTGGCGTAGGCGCATACCGAGAAGGCAATGTCTGAATTTGTGTACTAAGCTATATTTAATCAAGCTCTAACCGCACTAAGATATGAAATCTTAGCTCCAAAAGTTTCTCACCATCATCTCTTTAGATGAAATAGATCCTTTTGAATTTCAGACTGTAAACAACCATTAGTGTACTAATAGGGTGTGCTTTATCCATTGTATGATTAGACATAAGCAGACTGGTGAATAAGAATTCAACCAACTTGATATTCCATCTCAAAACCAAGATTTAATCGAGTCCTACCAAGGTCTCTCATCTCAAATAACTTGTTCATCTACTGAACATGCAGGAGCATAACTTTTTATTCTTGTATCCCTTCCCAATCAAGTAGTCTCACTAAGACGTATATACCATATCCTACCGGATTGCTTCAATCTATATAGTGAACGTCTCAATTTAATTACATGAGCACTCTGTGTTTAGAGTTACTTGATTTGGGTAGAACCATGCCATTCGGCACTCGGCACTCGGCACTCGGCACTCGGCACTCGGCACTCTCATGTATATCTCTGTATTAAGATCCTCATAGAGATATACTGTAACCACATCTATAAGCTGCATACTTAGTATTTTGGACACTACCAAACTGATAAGGTAGCGGAAAGTAATGATGTACATGACCAGAGAATCCATCTCCTTATAAACAATATTAGGTTGTTTGAGAAAATCTTTGCGCCATAAGTCTAGCTTTATATTGTTCATTCATCTCATTATGATTTCGAACAAAGACTCATATGTGTCTAACCGGCATAACAATTGATGGTCATATCACTACCATAACAAACCCATGTGTAAGAGAGTCTACTTCAACATAGATTGCAACTTTCCATATCGGTCAATTTGCTCTACATTAACTGTTGACAATCTGCAACAGAGTAATGTTCCACTCCATCGTCGTCAATTCCTGACCAACGGAATAAGTAAATGCATCATCAACAAACATGGATGTACCATCCATAATAACACTAGCATTTGTTTAACTTTGTGAGATTTCTTTGTTTACTGACATCGTCATTGACTTTGAGGCGTCCCTCAATGTTTGTCAATGTCGACTTTTAGACACATTTACAGTCAGAAACAATCTCATGTGTTGATGATAAATAGTTGTGCCTTTATGGCTTACCTTTTTATTGACAGCTCATCAGTGGACTTTGACCGATGCTACACCCCCACTATGGGCAGGAGAAACACTACATTTGAAAGGACCCAACCCCGATTTAGCTTCCTAAATCGGAATCAAACCCCTTCGAAAACACGAACTAACAAAAACTTTTCGAAATTTGGGCAGAGTTTCGTTACTAGCGTGGAATTACCATTACCTGCACGCGGAAAATACACTTCATCCTATACCACAAAAAGCAAACCGTGGGCACCAATCCCATCCGGATTTCTCAATATATCAACAGTAAAGTAAAACAATAAATATATATATACTTTACTGAAATCCGGTATAAAATCGTATAACATATACCACAGAAAGCTCAGAGCGACCTCTAATACATAATCATATACGCATACCACAGTAGGTAGAACAATAAACCTACTGGATGAAACAAGATTGCTCGAGCACTATGCATCCGACCACGACGTGCGACACCAGAGCCTGAACTGCAAACTGGGCACGGAAACCGAAAAGCCCAGGGGAAAGACAATAAACACGTTAGAGTGAGTGGACGAAAATAAATGTCTTTCACCAAGTAATATATATACATATAAAATCATATGCGAGTCAAATGCATGAAAATCATATGAAACGTGAGGAGACTCTGGCTACCACTCACGTACAGAGCATGCAACGTAAAACATATCGCGGAGACTCTCGCGGGCTTCCACGCGATAGCACAGTCTGAATCACAGGATCCCAGACCCACACATGATTCCTAGCCAGAAAGGCCTCGGGTCAGGATATCTGTCCCCCCCGGAGCGTACTCGGGGATCAGCCGAGAAGCCAATGTGTATCGATACCACAACATATACTGAGACTGTACTCTGTGTAAACCAAATCATAAATCTTTTCTATGCACATGCTTAAAACATAATATATATACACATGTATACTCGTATACGTATATTCGTATATGCATAATCGTAAAACACATGCTCGTAAAATCATAATCAGTCTGCATTCTCAAGTTCGTAAAACGTATATAAAAGACTCGCAATCAATCCGTGAAAAGAAATGTCCACTCACTGACTGGCGTAACGCGTATCGCGTTAACCCGTGATCCGGCGGAAAGTCCCTCGCCAAACGAACGATCACGAACACCTGAATATTCACAAAATCCATATCTCAAAATCATATCTCAACAATGCAAGACAAATCACGAGAAACCACCGTTCCCGGAAACACATAACTCAAAGCCGACGAATCGTCGAAAATCCATATATAACACCTCAATACCTCGCTTTACTTTCGGATGCTCAAATCGAGAAATGAACCTCCCCACTGCGATCGAAGCGCGATTTCGAGTCAAACGACATGCAACTTGCCGAAAGTCCAAAAAGTCAAACCTGTTGACCGTTGACCGCCGTCCACGGCGGCGCCGCCGCCGGACATGAAATTTCATGGCGGAGCCACCCCTATTCCACTCCAAATCATCCACTGAGCAACTTTGTCAACTACACCGAAGTCCAATTCTCACTCTAACCATGTCAATTTCACGAAAAACCGAATGTACACACAAATTTCAAATCCAAAATTCTCCATACACAAGATGAATTAGAACTCCAAACTTACATGGTAGCTTGCTAGTGATGAGAGCTTCAAATCCCACTAAAAATTGCAGCTCAATTCGGTTCGAATCACCAAACCCGAAATCACCAAGTTTCTTCAAACTTTGGCCGGATTTCTCTTCCACTTCCGGCGAGCCTCGCCGTACATGGTGGTTATGGTTGGACTCGGGATGTCAGGGCGAGATGAACGGGACCGGAGCCGAGCTCCGTGGTGGCCGAACGGCGACATCACCGCAGTGGAGCACGTCGGCCTCCTCTCCTCCACCGAGTTGACTCGGTCAACTCGGTCAACACCCAATCTGGAAAGTCTTCCACTTGCCCAAAATAGCAGGTTACTATATATAGCCTTTCCCAAAATAGAAACTTGTAATTATCCTTTTCGACGAACTTCAAACGCGCGTAACTTTCTCGTCGTAATTCCGATTCCGATAATTCTCGCGGCCACAAATTCATCTCGACATATACTTCCAATATCATCCGAAGTCAAACACATCGGCCAAATGGATAAAAAGTCAACCCTTAAAACCAACACATATTTAATCGACAAAATAACCAACAAACAGAAATATTCGCAACTAATTCTTCATAAATCAAAATCATACTCCGGAAATTCCCACGAACTCGAAATTAAATTCCGAACAACTTCCGTGAAGAAGCCGAAACCAAATTCTCGACTGGTAATTTAGTCGCGAACAAACCTGCCATTTAAATCCATTTCCGTCGAAACTTCAAATATTCATAACTAATTCCTCGGTCGTCCAAATAACTATCCGGAACAGCCCATGAACTCATAATTACACGTATAACGACTCTCGAGAAGAGACCCAGCTCCAATTCTCTGCCAATAATTTAGTCGTTAACGAGCCTGGCGATTCAAATAACTGCCGACAAACTGCGACTATGCAGTAACTCATCAATCAAGCTGATCATACTGTTGATTCTGGTCCGGGTCGTCACAACCTTACCCAGGTGTTGCGTTAACTTACCCAATTCAAGGGACTTTCAACCTTGCAGGATTTGCAGCATGTATAATCGATCTCGTCATGCACATGATATCAGTTAAGAAGTCAGGCATAGAGTCTGTTGCTTTCTGAAGATCAAGAAATTATTGCACTTCAATCTCATATTGAGATGTGCGGGGATCATGATGAGACATAGTGGGGATATACCACATCAATTTCCGACGTCTACCCAAAATGGAACCATTCTTATCTCCCCCTAACAGCGGGAAGTATGTCTCATCACAGTGACTCTTTGCAAAAAAACTAGCAGTAAAGAGATCTCCTATCAGAGGTTCGAAATAGCGAACAATCGTTGGAGAATCATAACCAACATAAATTCATAATTGTCATTGATGACCCATTTTTGTAAGCAGTGGAAGCATAGTAGGCACATGTACCGCGCAACCAAAGATGCATAGATGTGAGATATCAGGCTCATATCCAGTTACCAACTGGTACGCACGAAATAGTTGGTGGTTTATGGGTACCAAGCAAATAAGCATAATTGCATGTAATACTGCATATCCCCAAGCAGATACCATCAAATTAGTATGCATAACCATTTCTCCGGCCACAAGCTTTAACCACTTGATTTTTGCCTCTACTAAACCGTTATATGAATGAGCATGGGGAACCGGGATGTTCAACTTCCATCCTAATGAACATGCAATAATCAACAAAATATTTCGATGTAAACTCTCCTATATGAATGAACATAGGGAACCAGAGCGTTCAACTTCAATCCCAATCAACACAATGACCTAGATTAGAACATTCGATGGGTCGAAAAGACTCTCGACGGATTGAAAACTTCCGGGGATCAAAATATTCGTTTTTCGTGTCTCGTTGTTACTGTATCATTGTGTCATTATGCCATATAAAATTGTAAAGATCGAACCATACACTACACAAGTAGTGAAATAACATTCTCAACACTTTCATAAACCAAAAAATAGAGAAATTTCATTACTCGCCAACAAGGAAAAATTACATCATAGATGTCTTATTCAAAAAATCATGACTTAAAACAAAGTCTCGAACCATGACTAAACCAAGTCAAAAAAATAGGGCTAAATTTGATTACATAGCAAAAACTTGAGTCTAATACATAGACTACTAAAAAAAAACTGCACTCTCCAAACTTGCATTTGTATTGTCTGCTATTATAAGGTTGGCTTTACTGCAATCTTTCATCTCATAGTCTTCAAATGAAGTTAGTCTCATGTGACAAGTATCGTGTGAACTTTTTGAAGGCATTTTGAATATCCTTGGGTGCACAACATTGTTTGTGCATGTGCTTGGTAGAACTACATCTATAACAAGATGACAAGCGCGAATTAGAAGCAGAATTTGAAGAATTTCTCCCATTCCAAGAACTGGAATGATTCTTGTTGGAGTTATGGTTATTGTCTTGGTGAGTCCAAGTCAAGTTTTGACTATATATCCTCTATCACGAGTTTTGCCTCGTCCTTCTTTTCCACCAAGGTTATTGCAAGTCTTAGAATGACCGTTCTTCCTATCCTTACCTGCCTTCCCACCAATGGTGTACGACTTATGGATGTTTTTAGTACCGGCTGGCCGAGCACTATTGTGGAGAAGAATCTCGAGATACCGCTTTCTTGGCCAGCACATTCATGAGATCATTGAATGACCTTCATTTTCCTTGCTCATGATCATGGTCTTTACAATGCCATAAACATTCAACTCCGATTGTAGCTTCAACATAGCTTGATTGAAAGCATCAATATTTGGATGATCCAATAACCGGATTGAATCCCATCTTTTTTTTTGCAGTTCTCGAAATTGTGCATTATGCACGTTATTGAATCTATCTTGTAAAGTCACCCACAAAACCACGGGTGACCATTTCTTTAGCAAAAATTGTTTTTGTAGAATTAGATGCATATGTCGCCTCAAAAATATGAGGGCTTGAACTTTACAAGCTGGAGTTGGTGGCTCAGTACTAGGTGGTGGTGGTGGTTGGATTGTATCTGTCAGATTCATACCGGCATGTGACACCTAACAATGGTATTCTGCTCCTTGAGGATCAAAGATATCAAATTCAGGCATTTCCGGCTCTATTGATGTCATCTACAAAAGAGACAAGAGCTATAATTAGTTTATTGATCGAAAAACCACGATCACTAATATCAAATTTAGGGAATAAGAATGTGATTAATGATGTTTGGTCACGGAAATCGATTATCAATAAATGGTCGCTCAAAATTACACCCAGAAATCGTGATGAACCATCACATATGATCGATTTCCCTTTCTTTTCTTTTCTAAACCGTGACTCCTCCAGGACCGTCACTCATACTCTATGAATATAAGTCTATAAGAATTAGCGCATAGATACGCAATAATCACAATATCACAATCCTAAGATCTAGGGTTTTGCAGGAAGTAAATTTTATTCCTGGATTTATAGATTGACGGTTTAGAAAGGTTTACCTCGAAGGTTTTATGCTCGGTATGAAAACTTCGTTGTGAAAGAAGTTTGAAGAAAGGAAAACACGTCAACAAAACTTCCAGCAAAATGAGGATTCCTTATTCTTTTCTTCCTTTTGGGCAGACTGACCTTCGTGCACTCAATCAACCATAACTTTCTCTAGACACATTCGAATTAAGATTTTCAGGATGTTCTGGAAACTAGACATGTGGGGCTTTCCGTGAATATGAAGATATCTCTTTGGTTCGTCCTGGGTTGCTCGAAATACTCTGTGGAAGTTGGATGTTCTACATGGACTCAATTTTAGCCGGAAAATCAGAGATTCTGGGAGAAGGAGATGCCGATTGATGGAGATCGGCGGTGAAGGAGAAGCTACTGGCGGTGGGAGTTTAGTGTTTTGGGATTAGGAATTTTTTTTCTGTAATGATGGCTGGCTATCAACTTAGAACGTGTTGATAACGTGTTGAATGAAAAAATATTGATAGACTGAAGCTGTAACTTTTTCATTGATAAAATACTTTAAATATAGGCAGATACAATATGTTACAATCAATGTTCCGATATAATAAGAATTCTCTGTATCTCTATATAATCTAATCCGTTTCTAATTATGACAAGACACACGGCAGAAGTCAAAGAGATAAAATCTTCTTCTACATTTTTCCATATTTGTTTGGAAAAAAATTGTTTTTTTGTTTCGTTTAGGTGGGTTGGCTCCATCGGAATTTTAGCCGTTCATAATATATCCAGCTCTCAATGACCAGTCCGCCTCTCCTTCCTTTGTGATTGATTATTCAGTCTTCTTATTCTTTTTTTTCAATTCTCTCAACTCTTAAACCCGCAAATCAACTCTCACTTTGGTCTACCCGCCCAATTTCCTTCAGGTGCTTCTTCAATCTTCACTTATTCAATTACACAATTTAAATGTGATTTTTTAATTTGCGTCACAGTCATCTAATTTCAGCTCGCCTATGCATCTGTATCGTTTTTTCATGGGTGCTTTTTTATTTGGGTATTTGAGAATTGCTTATCATATGTTGTGTGCAATTTGATTTTGTAGCTCTTCAAAGTTACCAAATGCGCTGATTGAAGAAGGGCCAGACAAATGTCATTGATAATGGCGGAATGTTTGGCTTCGCCATTATGTATCAAGATGCAAATGCGGAGAGGCTTTACACCTCGGAGTTTGCATACAAAGATCGTGCAAAGGTTTCATCTTTGTGTTTTTACTTGCTTATTTTTGAGTTGTGGTTATAGTGTTGTGATTTGCATTGTGTTATATTGGAGAGTGAGATTAATGCACCTAGAGAAAGACTGTGATTTGTGGGCTAATACCAATGTTGAGTGTCAATAATAGGCGTAACATGTTATAGAGGGAACATAATACTTATATTAATGAACAATGCTGCATTGTCGGTGGCAATCCAGAAAGGCATTCAATTATTCACATCAGCAATGGAAGCTTATATCTTTATGGTCAATGTGATATTCTGGTTCTCATTGATCTTTTATACATTTGTTAACCGTAGGAAGCAATGTTATGAAAGTTACAAAATTGTTCCACTTCCAGCGTGGAAAATGTGTGACTTTACCGCACATGGGTTCTCTACTTTGAAAGTTAGTCCTTTTTCTGGGGAGGTTGCGTTGAAATCTAGTTGCTTGGGGTCTTTGGTAGGTTCTGATGGTGCAGCCGCCTCTGATTGGGTTCCTATTGTTGATCAAGTGCTTCTGACAGCCAGTGTATTTCTCACATATATGGCTGGAGTAATTCCTGGTTACAAATCTATTCCAACATTTCAGAAGAATACCTACGACAATCCTGTTCCTAAAATCTCAAACGCTTCTGGTAGGTAAGGGTAAGCATGTCAAAATTGTGAAGGTTAAAGTTTTGTTATTTTTACCTTATGGGTAGATTACGGAGTGCCCATTAAGGCCAAAAGCTTTTGGCATTAAAAACAATATTATAATTGAGGATGGATTTTTTTTTTACTTGGAAATTAGGGTGCAATGCTTTTTCCTTGTTCATTTTGGGTTTGTTGAAGTGCATTTCTTTCTACTTGTAGTTCAATCAAGAAGAATGATGCAGATTCAGGTTATGCCATGGATGCATTGGACACAGTGAAAAAGAAACTATTAGATTCTCTTGAAGCTCTTGAACTAGGAGGTACTCAAGGAAATAGGGTCATTGAACCCGAAGAATTTTACAGAAAGAGGCCTTTAAGCTTGAATGCTATTGCTGATGGTCCTCGACTAAGATTGCTTTGGGCATCATTGCAGCAAATTGAGGAAGAGGTAGTTGACCTCCTTTGTCCTGCTTTGCTACTTTGCAATTCTTTGTCTTTGCCATTTTTTCCTCTCTTTTTTCTACGAGATTCATTGCTAACTAATCCGCAGCACTATTGAGTTTTGAAACTTCTATGTAGAAAGGAAGTTCTTTGCCATTTTCTCATTAAACTTGCAAGATTTCTATGGATGAAATATAATACTAATTTCCTTTATAATTTGCATCGTGTACCTTACTGGATGCTGATTACAAACATAATAGAATCAATTAGTTGGTGTGTTGCATCAATTACAGTATGATGTGCTGATTATACTTATCTAAAATTGGTTTTATAGGTCAAAGCTATCTCAAAATCAGAAACACTTAGCTCAGCTTATTGCGTGACAGATTTTTCTGGTATCATACGTGATTCTTGTCTCCCTGTGTGCACAAGCTGGCTAGAAACAGAACTTGGTCTTTTAAACAGCAATGCTGACAAGGTATTTGGGTAGTGAATGTATCCCTCCATATTTCATCTGCATCACTTGCTTTTGGATACAGTTCTCTTATTCAGCCGTCCTATGGTTAGGCACTTGTTTTGCTGATGGATGCAAAGTTAGATGGAGATAATGCTATTGTACAAAATATCAGGAACTCTGGCAAGGAAGATCTTTATGCAGAACTGCTATGCTTTCTTAGTTTTGGTTCAATCAGGTAAACTCAGTTTTTATTATGTTATCTTGGTCATAAATTGGCCAAGGAATCATCACCCTGTGCCTTGATTTTATATGACCATGGTTGAGTTCTCATCTTGGTGTTTCTTTTATTTTCTGCCCCTACCTTTGCAAAGTATGAATACGGTTGCAGTCTATTGACACGTGCAGCACTAACAGCTTACTAGATTTAGTGGATCTGAGCAAAAAAAATGTGGTTTGAAATATGTTTGGCTTCAAGAAATGCATTTTAGTAACTGGACAAAAGAATATCCCTGCTGGTAAATCAAGCCCCACATAAACATTAGACCTATTTGGGATAGACACTAGCTAATTATGAGAGAAGATGGGTTATACTTCACCTTAAGTTATGGAAAAATAGATGTTAAAGTGTCATTTAGAAGCAGAAAAATCTTTGTTTATCTCTACTGCATTTACCTTTATAACCATCCCAAAGATAACACGATCTGGGTTTAGACTTTAAAAAGATTTTATGTGATATTGGTGACTCCTACTGGTGGATGAGGTAATAGAAATACTATCAGTATGTTCTTTAAAATGATAAAGCAAAAGTGATCAGTAGCTTGAAACATTGTGGGCTGGGTTCATTTCTGGCATTAGGAGATACTCAATGTTAATCTACAACCAGTTAGGTACGTGTATGGCTTTATGAGAAGATGATATATCTAATTGATCTTTTCATTTCAAAATGATCAATAAGCTGAAAGATCATTTGCAGCTACATGGTTCACATAAGAGGTCTTATACAACCAGTGTAGTTTTAACTAGTTTATTCAGAACCTCCAAGGTCCGATAAGTATTTTGTCAGCAAGCATGTTATTAAGGTTGGAAGGAAATTTAGTTTGATTCACAGGCAGAACTTATAGAGCTGACTGTTTTATTCCAGAGATAAATACCCATGAAAGAAAAGTAAAGAATTTGATCAAGGTTTAGGGTTGTGAAATGAGAAAATGGCCTTTTAAGTATCAAGGGTTGCCTCTCCAGGGGGTGACTCTAAAGATTTACTTCGTTGGACAGACTGGAGAAGTGATAAGAAGGATGAAGTAAAGATCCAAGGGTGGGGGTAGGGGAAAACCAACATTTTTCTGCTGGTGCCAATATGCAATATATATTTTCTGTACAACAGGCAAATATTTCTTCGGGGAATGATTAGAAGGGACGGGTTAGATGTAAAGTGGTTGTGGTTTCCCATCAAGAAAAAGGTTCCCTTTGGTAGGCTGCCGCCAAAAGATGATAGGAAGTCTACTGAAATAATAATGGTTGGAATTCCGACAATCTGACTACTGAAATATGAATGTCTTGGGAAGCACATCCTTTTCCAGGTCTTTGATATCAGTTTAATTAAAGTCTGACAGAATCCTTTGCTTAGTTAACAAGGGTTTTTCGGTTTCTCAGCTAAACTTAGATGTCCTTGTTTTAGCTTTATGAGCTTGGCTATGTTTCTTCAAAACTTGTCAATGATCTGTAGTTCAGTATTCTCATGAAATGTCCACCTTCCGAGATTGGAAAGACATGTGGTCACTATATAATACAATTAATATGTAAGTTCAAATTGAAGTCACATCTTGGTCTTTCATATTTGTTGTCCAAACATAGTTCTCTAGCTTCCTACCATACACTTCTCTTGGTAGCAGGAAACCAGTGCAGAACCTCTGTTCACATGTCTTGGCATAATTGAATTCCGATTGCTTAGCTGAGCCATGTGTCAGTTTCCGCGGAAAAAGATTCATCAGGGAATTTGAGAACTAGTGAGTTATGAAAACAAAAAGGATGGTTTTCAAATAAATAAAATCAATGTGGAAATTATTGTTTAATTCAGGAATTGTCTATAATGCATAGTTTGTAATAGTCATTCCATTTATGTTTAGTTACCATGATGGTACCGCAATGATGAACAGTTAATGACTTTTGTGTACAGTTCCACAGTACTATATGATTGACACAACATCAGAGTTTTCTCAATCACTGCATCTTACAAAATTTCCTTTAGATAATTTGATGGGGATACTTACCATTACTATCTTATAGGGAGGGTTGCTCTTATGACAGTGGCCTGTTTATGAACCATGGAGTTTCCATACTGGAGGATTTGGTGATATCTTTATCAGATGGAATAGTAAGCATATATTTGGAGCTTATTTCTGTTGACAGCAATTTCTCAGATGAAATGGAGAGTGTGTCTTTCTCATTATGTACATTGTCAACACGAGCACTACAGAGATTACGTAATGAGGTACAAAATGACAATTTATTATACAGCATTAGAGCAGGATCATTGATTCTTGGGTCGCGGCCAAATACTTCTTAACTTTGTTTTCAATATATACGCTATCATTCCCTCCTCCCAACAGACACATATACTGACTCATAAATATATCTTTACTGTCTACAACATGATATTTTGGACTCCTAATATTATTATCACAGCAGTTTTTTTTTTCTTTTAGTGTCTTTGTCTTTTCTTCATACCTCTATGATGCACTGATGGAATCTATTAAGACATAAACGTCCTGGAACTTTATTCTATATGTCATGGGGTCATAAACGATAAGGTTATTAATCTTGTTTCATCTAAGCTTCCTTGAGTAGTTTGATATATAGTAAAACCTCGATAATTTAATACTCAATTAATTAATAATCTCGTAAAAATAATATTTTTTGCCGGTCCCAACTCGGGGACTTGAGTATTAATTTAATACTCGATTAATTAATAACCTCGCTACATTAATAAATTTTGTCAGTTCCGAGGTTATTAATTTATCGAGGTTTTACTGTAGTTTCAATTTTGATGTTTGGTTTATCAAAAGAACAAAAATTTATAGATTTTTCACCCCGTTGTTCCCTTATCAGGTGGCTTTGTACCAATGGTTGTATCAAAATTTGGAGGCAGTTGCATCAATGTACGAGGATAGATTCGACTTATGGACATTCAAGAGACAGCTCATTGAAAAAGTAGACAATAATGAAGAATACAGTTGGTGGAAGAGACTTATCTATAAAAATTCCAAGAGTATGTCATCAACGTTAGACCACGTTATGATAAGTAACTTTTCTATGCCTGTAAAGCGAACGAAGGAATTGAGAGCCCTTATAGGCTGGTATGATCTTCTTACCATTATCTCAAAACTTATCTTTTTGTTCATTCCGAATAATTTTACGTCCACTTGTTGATAGGTATGTGAATCAGATGATATATATCTGTATCCGTAACAGAACTATTGAGTTTTCTAGCTTACAGGGCTAGATGTAGGTGGATGACTAGATGCTCAGGTGATGTTTATTGGAGTCTCATGTGACTCGCATCAGTTTATTACTTATCAGGATACATTAAAGAACAACCAAGAATACTTGAAGCATCATATCGTATAGTATGTAGATGAAATATATAGAAAATTTGTTGGAAATGAGCATTGAAGTTCTTTAGGTGAAGCTTACAGTAGTCAATTATGCAACTAATAAGTTTCTGAGAAAGATGGTTGAGTTTATAAACATGGTACTGTAGGATGTCAAATTTGTGCTGGCGCTTTCTCAGGTCATATGGCTTTGACTACTCGAGGGGTTTATGCTTTTCCATGAGTCCGGAGTGTTAAACTGAGATACTGTTCTATTGGTCATGTCGACCACACACAGATGATACTCCATCCCATATAATGAATATTAGAAGCATACCTCATTAAATAATGGGTAGGCTTTTTGGGTAAAAACATCCGAAATTGATGAACAAAAAGTCAGTTTTTTTTTCTTTCTGGAGTATCAATTCATTCAATCTATGAATTTGGAAATTGAAATAATGCAAAAAGTTTGTCGATGTGATTCTGCTTTTGTGATATTCCAATTTTTTTTTCACAAACCAGTTTACAGTGAGTTGCCTTCTCAATCATTTCTATTACAGGAGGTACTACTTCAGTTTATTTCTCGAGTTATCTGACATTAGCATGCCATTGGTCCGAGCAGTCGTTGATAAAGTCAGCAAGGCTCTATCATTTTTTCTAGTTTCCTTGATTGGAAGGTCAGTAGGACTCATCTATACTGGAATTAGGCAGTCTCTGCGATGGAAGTGATACACGGGTATTTCTTGCATTAGTCATCGCAATTTTTGTTTTCTTCATTTTTTATATTGCTAATTTGATACTAAAACTGTATACATTATGGCATAGTGAAGTATTCATATTTATTTGGACTGCTGGAGGGCATAGCACCCCTATATCCTGGTTAACAACTGTGAATGATATTACTAGTTCTGCAAACTATATGAGAAATTTGAAAATCGTGTATACTTGAAGTGTGCAAACTATATGAGAAATTTGATATTAGTCAATGTGTTCACACGTAATTTTCTCATGCTTTTTGTTATTTGATATCCTTCTTACTTTTTCTCATGCTTTTTGCTATTTTATCTTGTCAAAAGCTGGAGAATCGGATATGTTAACTTTCCTTGGACATAGAATTGGTTTTGCCTTATTTGCATCTATGTTTGAGTCCAATTGATGTTTTAAGACCCGTTAACAGTTTTAAGCAAAGATTAACAGAATTGAGTCGGTAATGATTTCAATGTCTTTCGAAATCCCTCTCCATCATGATGGATTAAAGGATGTCATGCCAGCTGTCGAGGGTTTAATTTTTTTAATTTGATTTAGTCTCTGTTAAGAAAAAGCAAATAGTTCAAGATTTTACTAAATAAGCTAGCCAGTACCTATTGCCAGTTCAGTTTTGGTGAAATGATGTTTATTCCATATAAAGGTGGCTGGGGATGGTTGATACGTTTCTATCATAGCTTAGAATTGGAAGGTTGATAAATTTCTCCAAATATATCTGCGTTCTATATATGTCATAAAATATTAGGCATAATCTAGCGTGTGGTTTCTCCCTTATTACATATGAAGAAATTATTAGGAACATGAACATGAGAAAATGACTGGCACATAATGATATTACTTTTCAGAAGATCACAAAAGCAAAAGTTCATTTCAGAAGATAATCTCTTTACCCTACCATCTTTACACCGTAATCTTTTCTTTGGTAAGAAACTTCTTATTATACACTAATCAATATATTGTGTCCACACCTTTCTATAAAGCTTGGTTTCCCACTTTGAGCCTTTGCTTTTATCTGACCTAATTATGAGGCACATTATTGGATATACTTGTATATTAGTAGAATTACAGTGCACAAAATGAATGGATTTCAGATTCTCATAAACTTGTATAATTGAACTACTCAATCAGTCATGCACTTGTTGGCTTGATATATAGATCTAGCACATTTTGGTGTTGGTGTAGGGCTATCCATTTACCTTATTGTTTGAAGTCATATGTTTCTCTTTCGTCATTGAAATATTTTCATGCGCCTACCAAATTGTATTGTGCTCCCACACATGAAATGGGGTCTCATCCATTCTTTGTGAGCATCGACTGTACGTACATTAGGTGTACTCAAGTTTTCCTGAACTGTTCATATTTCTCTCTTCTGATGCAGTAGCTGATGTTATGATCTGGCAGTGGGTATGCTAGTCGACAAAAGTAGGCAGAGAAGTTGAAGAAGCAAAGGCATGGTTTATGGGTCGAGGAAGCATCACTAACCAAAACAGTAAGAACTTAGGAAGAAGTACAAGAAAAAAGAAGAAACCATTACGATTTTTGGTGTCTACAATATGGCAAATACCTTTCGTCAGCTATGATTAGACAATGATAAAGAAATTGGATATTATTGTATGTCTGTGGACCACACTGTCTTTGGCTTCTTTCTAACCTTTTAATTTGTGGTTGCCTGGTGACAAGAACCTTACATGAGGCTATAGTCAGGCAAATTGAAACTGTAATTAACACGATTTGATGTAGAGTTTGAATCGGTTCACTTGACATTTGTGGAGAAGAGATGCTCAAGAACTAGTATAACAAAGTGTACACAGCAACATCTTCACAACAGCTCCATTGACAAAGATGGAATTACACTAGAACCGGCATTTTTCTTTTGCAAAGTGGGATTTTGCAGCTAGCTTTTTTACATAGAACCTACAGATTATACCGCATGGACATGCAGAAATTATATATGTAATTATGTATTGCATGCATGTTCAAAACTTGGGGATAATGTTCTTACTTGCATGGAGAGTGGAGACGTCCATTCATGACCTTGGCAACGCGATTTTAAGGCGGGATATGACCAAAACACGAGATCTCGAAATCTTGCGTGGAAAATCTCGCGTTTAGCAAAAAAATGAATGGAATCTAGAAATCATGAGATTTTGAACAGAATTTTGTGTGAGCTTTTTTCTTAACCGAAAGGGGATCTTGAAATCCCACCTACATAGACGTCATTTTGAAATCCTGAAATCGCTTGTAGACCCGACGTAGACGATGACCAAAACACGCGATTTCATATGGATTGATCATTGATTTTCAGGTCTGTTCTACATGTTGGGCTCCCATTCCATAGTGTAATCTAGGGTTTTATGGCTACAATCTATTGTAATCGATCTCAAAATTCAAATAGGTTGTTTTCTATGTTTCGTTCTATCACTTCTGTGGCTATCAAATTGATATGTTTGGCTTGCTACTTCTGCTAGGTCGATGAACTGAAATTGATTCATTGCTTAAATTGGGTTGTTGACACCGATGAAGTCGAATTACGGTTTTGATTCCTTGTCCGTTGTTCCATGGTTACATTCTATTTATGAATGAGATTGATGTAGTAAATGGTCAATTCAATATATTTGACTACTCTGTTCTTGATGATGTTGTAGTTGGTGTTGAGTTTTTGATTTCTAATATATTTATGTCAAATTGTAATCAATATGAATATGGATACTGAGTTTTAGGTTAAGGATTGATGTAGCTGCTGTACACAAATAGAATTAGAACATTGTAGCCATGTAGTACTAATGTATGCATGCCATGCAATATAAGATGAGTGTTTCGGTTATGCTAATTATATGTTTGGATAACCAAATGCAGCTTTCGGAAGCAGAGAAGAGTTTGAATACGTGTCAAACTGAATTGGCTCGACTACGATCCCTTGGTAATACTTACTATCCGTTGTCTTAATTTAGCTCTTCTTCTCTTCCATCTTTGTTTGAGAGAAAGACAACCCTGGTATAAGTTGATCAAAAAGATTGGAAGGCTGCGTTCTGCTTTTATGTTTCGTGTCTTTTCTGTATTCTTCTCATTACTGCACATTGTTGTAATGGTTTTCTTTGGTACTTTCCTTCAGTATTGTCAACTGGGACAGTTGACTATAACTTTTTCGTTCAAAATTGCATTGCTTATGTGGTATGATGTCGCAGACTGTGATTAATGATAGGAGTTCTGATTACCAGATTGTAGAGAAAGTTGAATACCAGAGCATATCCCATGGAAATCACACTGCTCAACAAGCCTTGTTGGTACCTTGGGTTGATTATGAACTGTTGTTTATTGCACATGGGAAAGAAGTGTTATTTCATTGTTTTCTTTTCAAACTTCGTACCATTTGCTGTGTTGGTTTGTAGTGTTCTACACTTCTACATACCAATAAGTAGAATTGCAGAAGGCCCATTGATCTCATGTGTGTGCTCATTAATAAAAATTGGCTACTACAAGACCATTCTTACTGTCATCATTCTTTGTTGTCTTTCATTTTCTTAACAGTTTTGACTAATATAGGTGCACCTATTTCTAGGAAATAATCACAATCTCTGTAGGTCCAAATTATTAGGAAGGTGTACAATGCTTGGTTCTTTATAGGTGCACCTAGCTATTCGACCATTTTGACGTGACAATAGTTCCACAGATGGAGGATCATATCCATATAACTTCTATAACAAACAATACTGAATAGTAGGATAAAGGAACAAGACCCTTTTGTTACTATAGTCGATCTCTGTGTATTTTGTTCTTGTTTTGGTCATTTTGGAGTTGCTAAGTAGGTTGATATATATCTCATGTACCCTGGCTAACCTCTATTCTCCTCTGAACTTCATGCTCTGTCAAGTTTCATTATATATTCAACTTAGATCAATTTAAATATGTATATGGATGTAATGTAACATCCGTAACTAATACACTACCGGCTTATTTCTCATTGTTTTTCGCTTGTTGAAATCACTTGTGTATTAAGAAGTGGTGGTGTCTTTGTTGGAACCACTTTTCTGCGAGATACTCCCTCTACTCCCTGGTACATCAAGCCTTTTAGAGAGGTAATACTCATTCAGTGATTGCCAAATGTGGGCACAAAAGTTGTTGAACACTATTTTCTTCAATAAGTAAGCAAATTCAAGAGCTTGAGTATATGATAGCTGCTGTAATTCCAAATAAGGTGGGTTTTTTTTAATGAGAGATTGCCTCATATAAGTGGAGTTCAAAGTGATCATTTTGAAACATAATTTGGTGTATAACCTCTGTTACTTAACCCTTCCCAATTCCTCAATTTATCTTTCACTGCTCTCATGATGCTTACTCAAGGCTTGTCTCTTGAGTTTTCCTGCATAAATTTTGATTTCGAAGTACTTTTCAATTCTACTTCTTCACTAGCCTTCTCCTCCAAAGGTTAATGTCCAACAAGCTGCTGTGATAACAGAAAGGCCTTCCCAGGTTTGAATAGTATGTTGTGTTGTTGGATATCTATGTAAAAGGTAGATTTTTGAAACAAGAAAAATTATACTTCTTATATCTTTTTGGTAGATGTGGATCATAGTTCGTTATGTCATTTGAGTCTAATGGAACATGTAGCTGTTTCATGATCCCTTCATTGTCTTAATTACATGTCCTATATGTAATAAATATTTTTAAATCCCTTATGGTACTTTTGTTCTCTCTCTTTTTTCCTCTTTGTTTATCATAACATGGTAAGCTGTTTAGTCTTTTTTGCATAATACTAGAACTATTATTCATGATTACTGCAACATCTGCTTTATTGGAAGGCTTTCTTATCATAACCAAGGACATGATGACTTTCTTCAATACCTTCTTCATTTCATCTGTGTGCAACCAAAATGGGAAAATTTGAGGGAACTTGCATATTTTTTGTTCTCTTTCAATTAATGGTGTCATGATTCGTGAGTGCATTCTTAGTGGAGATAAAGTTGTACTCTATAAATCCAAGTAATCCAACCAAACTACTCATCTATTTATGAATTTTTTGCTCTTTGATTATTTAAAAACTCTTGTTCCGATAAATGAGTCTGCTTATCAAACATGAGTTCATAGTTGCTTAGTATTGTCCACCTCTTAGATCGAGCCAGGAGCATTTTGATGGCTATTGTGAGTCATCAGAGCTAAGATCCTTGACCTAAATTCATCTTAAAATGTGCTGCTAACTTAAAATGTTAATTTTTTAACTTAAAATGTGTTGAATTCATCTTAAGATGAATTGTGTTGCTGAATTCATCTTAAATGATACTTCTAATCTGACATGAATGTGGTCTTGTTTATATTATATTTTATCTTTCTTTGGGTTAAAGTTGGTCTTGCAACTCGAACAACTTGGAGTATTTGACCCGATTTCTGGCTCTTGTGTAGATATCATGGCAACTAGAAAGGGAAAAGGAATCGAGATGAAACAAGAAGATGGAGGCAAGAACATGAAATGGATCATTCCTTGGCTGATTTTCTTCAAAATCAGAACAAAAGTGGTCGGAAGGCTGATGGAGGATGAAAAAGTGTAGCTTATAACGTGGTAGAAGCTAATATGTCGGCTAAATTCAATATGACGGTGACAAAGGAGAACGTATTAAATCACCTCAAAGGATGGAAGAAAACGTATGTTGTAGTTGCCGATATCTTAAGTCAAAGTGGCTTCAATTGGGATAGTAAAAGCAAGATGATAACAGTGGACAACGAAAATGTGTGGAATCAGTATGAAAATGTACCATATATTTTGTCCATCTTTCTCTTGTATATGACTTAACAAAATTTGCTTTAATTCAATATAGGATCCTTTGATTTATGCTCTGCTAATCAACTAATTAGTTTCTCTAGCTAGTTAGTTATTTGTCTAAGCCATGATCTGGTCTATGTTTTACATGTTAATGTGATTGATGCATACAGAGAGCTTCATATTATATATACTTATTTTTACTGTATACACTTCATACATACATTCTTGTTTGATATTCTTAGGAGGCTAGGAAACCAAAATCTAGAGAAGCAGATTCCCTCATATATATATATATATATTTGTGTTCAATGCAACAACCACGTTTTTGTTTGAAAGCTGTGAAAAAGAAAACTTTGTGATACTAAGGATGTATGGGCAACAGTAGCTCGCATTCTCATGTGTAGTTGTTCTTCCATGTCAGCTATATGGAAACCACGTACAATATTCAAGTTAGATTTGCATATTCATTCAAGATAAAGCAAGAATTGATCTAGAAATCTGTGAACAAAAAAGTGGGCCACTAGCTAGAGAACATATATATACTGCAGAATATATAGCTAGCATGAAAATAATTTGTTTTCGGTATTGAACAAAATGCAGGTGCAATCTGATTCAAGATACACTTGTGACCAGTCCATCACATATAAAAACCTCATGTTTTCGTTTGTTCTGTACGAAGCTTACTTTTAAATATCATATTATTGAAGGGTGAATCTATTTGGTGTTACTTTGGATCATTCTGGTGAAGGATTAGCTAACTTAGAAAGGATAAACCTTGCTAATTCCTATTCAGTTTCACTTTTGCTTAATTTATAAACCCTACTAATTGCTATTCAATTTTTACTTTGCTTCCAATAATTCAATTTGTGATCCTATGTAGCATCTAACATAGATTTCTTAATTCATGTTAGACACATAAAGATGCAACAAAGTATCGTTACAAGTCCATTCCCAATTGGGACGATATAGTGGACTTGTGTTCAAAGGATAGAGCAACTGGAGCGGGGGCTGAAAATGCAGATGATGCAGCTATTGAAATGAGTGTGGAGGAAGAAAATAACAGTATTGGTGGGAGTATTTGTGGGAGTGAGGGTTTACAAGATGAGTCGTCAAGGAGGAAGGCTATCTCTTCTATCTCCACATCAATAGTAAAACCCAAGAAATTGAAGGCTGCGGACACCATTGCTCTAGCTGTTTCAGAAATGACATCTTCGATCAAACAAATGTCCTCCGCAATCACTTCCAAAACAACCACATTAACCATAGATGAGGTCTATGAGGAGTTGACTCAAATACATGAGTTAGATGATGATGTTTGTTTAGAAGCTGTGGAAGTGTTTGCCAATAATGAAACCAAATTTCGCATCCTGAAGAAAATTCCAGTGGAGAAGAAGGACTTTGTGTTGAGGTACATGTCAAAAAATGTGTAAGATTGTTGTAAGGTTTATTGAGGACATCGATGTCTTTGTTAAGGACATTTTTATGGTCAAATTTAATGTAACACATAACTCTAGTCCGTGTGCAATTAATCCTCTTTCGTAAAAGAAAAAAAATATTTTTGTGATTAATTTTTTTATTCTCCCAATGAAGATAGAAAATATAATCTATATTAGATGTAGTATTGGAATATTCAGAAAAAATATAAACAAATACCTAGAATGAGAAATGGGATATATAAATTCTTCTTTGAATTCCTCATTTATCCAAACAAGACATTTGCAAAATCCCTTCACTAAATTTCATCATTTCATAATTCTGGTATTTTAAAATTCTGATTTTCAAAATTCTGGAATTTCAAGATTCCTTTAGATTTCAAAATTCCATTCTCAAACAATGCCTAATAAAATCAGCACTTCAATCAGAGTTGGCTATTGCAAATCATATTTCCTTCATCTCCTTCCACGCTTGACCAGTCTCTATCATGTTCTAGTGAAGCTCGAACTCGAAATGCATTTTTTGGTGGTTTGAACTCATAATCTCATTTTAGAGAGCAATATTAGATGACTGATACTTGGTGGTTATCGGTCTTTATCATAAAAACAACCTCGATCTACATATTTGACTATATTTCTCTGACTGTAATCCAAAAGCTAAAGGCTAGGCAATTATACACAAAAAGGTAGATATATTAGCCACCAGACTCCCAAGGAAAGTAAAATACAAAGTAGCATGCAGACACTATCTATGAAATGAAATTAAACTTTGACAAAGGGGTTTCCCCATTACCTAGATTGTCCACTAATTCGGTGACTTATATGAAGGCAACTGTTTAATTAGAAGGCAGAAAGTGCTGTTTACTTGCTTCTACCTTCAAATGTTGAACAGACCAAACACCGCGTACGTTTTAGAGTAATATATATACCCCGCGAGTCAGATATATACTAGTTAACATTAGTGGAATATGCCAGATTGTGAGAGACGTCTTAATATGTAATATTCGTGATCGAATACAACCATGCATATATATTCAAGTGGACCAAACTCAGCAAACAAAGAGAAAGAACTGATCAAAAGCTTAAAACACAGTTGGCATGGTGCCATGGTACGTGGGTAGGGTTTCTGGTTCTGACATTAGACGACGCAGACCACATTGCTAATTATCTGACTCGAATCAATGATCTTCCAACTGGTTTCTTACATATATAATATATAGTGGCTCAGATCGATCAGGTCAAGTCATATTCAGTAGTCATGTAACTAGCAGCTGGTTTATTCAAGAACCTTCAATCTGATATGCATGAGTGAGCAATTCCATACTGCATCTCAGCAAGTAGTCCATGAATCCATGATATATATACAATAAGTGGGAAAAGAATAAGCTGAAAGCTAGAAGTATATGTTATAAGTTCGATTTGTGAGAAACCAATAGCTAGATGCTTTTGATCTAAGGGAGATTCCTTGCATCAAGGAGTGGTTACTTTGGACATCCGATCCCTTTCCACCTGAAAATGGGCCGGGCATGGTTTACCTTGACTATTTGGCGTTGGTAAAGAAAGCTTGTTAATTGAGACTAATTTAAGTATCAGATATATACATAAAGGTGCTGTGATTGCTAGCATATATTAAATCATCTGCAGACTACAAATTCTTTGCTTTAGCATGTGATTTCACACAATGCGCCATATATGTATCCCTACCATCAGTACCATGCAATTCTCTATATGGGTGCCACAAACAGTATATGAATCTTTTTATCTCCATATAGAGCTTAGAGAATTCTGATCTCTTTCTTTAAATTATGACTTTTTATGCCAAATAAAGGAAGAAAGACTTCGATCTTATTAAGCATGTCCATAATTGTTCCACTGGGTCGGCACACTTTAAAATTTGCACATATCATTAACAATTTTAATTTATGAATGAATTATTGCGGGGCTTAATTTTGTTTCTTTTTTCTGTTTTTTGCAAATCGAATACCTTAGAATCCGTAGGTGCATGCTGTGAAATGTGAATTCTTCGATACGAAAATATTATGCACTGCATGTTCATAATTGAAAGTGCATAGATTGACAGTCATTATATTTATTTAATTTTCTGCATATAATTTACCTTTAAGAAAATATAATGAACGAATTGAACTACCCACAAGATCATATATATTTATGCATATGATTTGGGATATATGTTGACATATATATGCTGAACAAACAATAGTATGCTTTGTTTTAATTTAATTTAATTTGCTGTAATCTATATTACAACATGCATGACATTGCAATGACCTAACCTATAGAAAAGATTGCAATAATATATAGAGGCTGTACGTCTTGTCTCTGTCTTTTGAAGTTTTTGAGATGTTGAGAGGAAGTCTTGCAGAAATTTATGCATGGTTGTTAATAACTTATATCATCAGCTAATTAAATGCTGAAACAATGTTTCAAAGGTTCACCCAATTGACTTTAGGGTTTGGCCCCAGATGTCAAGGAAGCATGTATACAGCTTGCCTAATAGCGCATGGGTTAGAACATCTCTAATGGTTTCTTTAATTTTTCTCTAATTATAATTATAGAGATACAAAAGTTTAAATTTTTTAATAAATTTGCCTCCAACTCCAACAATTACTTCATATTTTTTTTCTATAAGTTAATGTCTCACTCTATAATTCAATGTATCTATCTCTTTTTTTTATCAAAAAAGTTATGTTTATTTGTATTTTTAATTAAGAGAGGGAATGAGGAAGCTAGGAGAGAGAAGAGAAAAGAGTGTGAAGTTTGAATGCTAAACATTAAAGTTTAGATCGAGTTTTTTTTTCATAATTTTAGAGTTTTTTTATTTTTCTATAGATATGAAGTTTTTGTTTATTTTTCCACCTACTTTTTCTATTACAGAGAATGATTTAAAGTATTTGTTAAAATAAAAAGTAGCTCATTTTCTTCAAAAATGTTGAAAATCTTCATTGAGTATTGTTGTTTTAATTTCCTTTTCAACGATAATTAATTTACAGTTATTTGTTTGTTAAAAGGTTAAAATGCAGCAGGACTGCCTGACGTTGACTAGTGAAAAAAATCCATGACTAAATAAGCAAATTAAAACAAGTGAAAGATTATGATCGACTTTTCTCACATATGATGAAGCACTTCTAGGTAGGGGCGGGATTCGAGTGATTTGGTTCGGTTTTTGTTAAAAATCATAACCAAACCGAAATATTTTTTTCGGTTCGGTTTTTCAATTTTTAAAAGAAAAACCGTGATTATTCGGTTCGGTTTGGTTCGGTTTTTTTTTCATATTTTTTTTCGATTTTTTGCATAATGCATAAAAAATAAATTTTGAATAAATAACTAAAAAATTGTCTATAAAATTTCTTTTTTTGAGTTGTCTAACATTTTAATTAGATTTATGAGAGAAATTGAGAAGAATTATGCATAAAAAAATTAGGATTTTAGGAGTTTAAGTTTTTTTTTTGCATATATTTCTATAATATATTATAAAATTTTCAAAACGATATCTATTTATACATACTTCGGTTCGGTTCGGTTTTTATAAATTAAAATCCATAACCGAACCAAATATTTCGATTTTTTTGGTTTAGTTTTTATCGAGTACGGTTTTTTTCGGTCGCGGCTCGATTTGGATCGATTCTTTTTTTAGTTTTCGGTTCCAATGTCCCACCCCCACTTGGAGGCTCGTTAATTAATTTGTTTTCCTCATTCGCTTAAGAAACAAATCATAATTAACCAAAAACCTTGACATGCTAATGATCCATCATTTAGGTGCGTGGTTGAGAAAGCTTATCCTATCTAGCTCATTGCATGCAAATCAGTCCAGTTTTGCTGCTAGCTGGTACCACAATCATGTTTTGAAAAAGGAGCATTTGTCATTTCCGATCCATTAAATTTAGAGATCGTGATGAACAACTTTTTTTCATTACTCTAATAATTGTATCCATGCCTGATTCAGTTGACTGTTGACTGTTGACTTTGCCATTTATGTTCCCCATGCTCTATATATGGCCGCAACAACCAATCATACTACGATTTTTGAGCTTGAATATAATGAGAAACTCGAGCTCGATCAAGACTTCAGTAGCTAAACTAAGTACCTTGCACCAAAACCTTTTACTTGATCATATATGAAGTTTGAAAAGGGTTTCATGAGGTACGTAACTAGTGCACTCCTGTGGTCGTATATACAGTCCGTATCGATGAACAATATATGTCAATATATATAAACGGCCTTAACGTACCATCTTTCTCGTGAACATGGTACCGAGGTAATCGGGGACCCATGCATTACCCATAATGGGAGACATGCATGTCTCTTTGGCCACTTTCAGTACGTACTACGTCCTCCCAGCTCCATTAAAAAATTTGCAATATTATTTTGTAGTATTTGATCCCCTCTTATATATAATATATATGTATATACGGAGGACGACGCACGAAGACAGAAATAGAAATCTGACTCGATCGACATGAATTATGGACTGGCCGGGTTAGCAATACAATACTAGTCGTGATGCCTCGTGATAAAAAGAAATTAAGCAAAGGAAAGCCAAAGCAATTCCAGCGTCAAAAGTTTTATATATAATATTTTGAAATACAAAAATTCTTCAATTTTAGAGTGTTCGATAACTTCTGCAGTATTTATTTTTATAGAAATAAAATGATCAAACGCTCCAAAATTAAAAAATTTAATACTCTAGAGTACTTGAAAGCATGCAGTATTTACGCATATATAAATATATGAATGTGAGAGGATCGAGATAGAGAGAGAATACAATGCTTTGCTTTCCGTGTACTTTTCCTAATTTTGTTTCCCACCAACGCAAGAATCCACCCACTCTCGATCACTACTTAGCTAGCTCAACCATTTGCTATAAATAAATGTATAGAGAGGGTCTTTTCATTAAGGTGTATTTATTTTTGGTCATTTTTGGGTATAGCTATAAAGTATCATACAAATTTTTTGATCATATTTTAACATCTTCACCGTTCAATTATTAGGTCTATATGAGTAGATCATTCATGTAAATTTTCAGCTAAAATGGAGATCGTTAAGGCATCGAACTGGGTTAAATCAAGGGATAGATCGAATCTGTCAAACATGAATCGTTTATACTTATAAACTTCAATTGTTGTTTTGAATACCTTAATGATCACCATTTTGGCTGAAAATTTACAGGCTTGATCTACACATTAAGACATAAGATCTGAATGGTGGAGATGGTAAAATATGATCGAAAAGTTGGTGTAATGTCATATACTTGAAAATGACCAAAAAAATGTCTGTTAAGTTAACGGGTGATAACGGGTTAGTCCGATAAGGTAGCGGGTTGCCCATTGAGGCCCGATAAGACCTGTTCAGTTTTTTTTTTTAGGAAAGCCCTTTTATTACCTCAATTTTATTTATTTATTTATTTGTAAAGAAAGCCCTTTTGATTATCTCAACCATCGAAATAGTAAACCACAACTATGAATGCATATTGTCTAGCTAATTCCATATTAAGCATGCAATTGTACCCGAAAGTAACTGCCCTCTTCTATTTTAAACAAATAATGTTGTTGTGATACATGGAGTGATGAAACAATGGACATCTTTAGGTAGTGTATATTCAACATCAGTCTCACCAAAACCTATTTGAAACAATATGTCAAAGCACATACTGCCCCAATTCGGTCATTCTCACCAAAACCTATTTAAAACAATATGTCAAAACACACTGTCCCAATCCGACCACTATTTTCAGTTAACTACTAAGAAGTAAGAAATGCAAGGCCAATACACCTAATTATGAAAATATATATGTTTCTCACCCACTTAAGAAGTAACGGGCTGCAGTTTTCAAATCACCACAGATCACGACGTAGTATATTAAATTGTAACTAACAACTCTAGACGAACAAAATAGAAAGAAGTCAAATACAAACTCTATCAAATTTCAAAATAAAAATGTCTCATTGCTCTCATTCTCAGTCTCTTCTTTCCCCCTTCCTCCTTTTTCTCCAATTTCTCTCTTCCACTTCCGCAAGCAATAGCTCACACCTAGTACTCAACCTGAAATTTTAATAGTTATGCCAAAATAAAGAGACAAAAATGTCATATGTTATAACTACACCTACTTCAGACAATTCAAGCATGTCAAATCAAGAATATATGCTCACTGAGGTATATAGGTGATGCTAACATTGTATACTTTGATATATACCTAGCCTTCTGATAGGCACCCCAAGTTAATATTGTACAAAGGCAAGAGTGATCGAAGCAGTAACATTGTGCAACAGGATCAACAATTGCGTCATTGCCAACTCCATAGAAACCTAAGAAATTGCAACACACAATGTTCATGGTCCACAAAAAGTTGATACAAGACTTGTTTAGAACCAAATTTAGCTTTAAAACTATACTGGATTATTCAAAACCAATCTAACTAAATCTCAAGCATTTAATCAACTTGATAAGCTTAGATTAACACATAGATTGCATCCATCGTTACAGTAATCAATTCTCACCTAGCAAGTGAAGTCACGTAGATATGCCCTCCCTTTAGAGTTCACTACTAATCACTGTCGATCCCATTGAAACCATGTGCATCCAAAACACTGTATAAATAAACATAATCACTCAACAAAATAGGTGAACACTTAAACAACTAGGAGCAAAAGAAAAATTGATTCTTGAATCAACTTCTACTTTTGCGCCTCAACAAAGTTACAAATTTCAAGCAAAAACGAGGTAAAACAAAGAATTGAAGAAGTGACGAGGTTGGTTATACCAGTAGGAGTCACAGGAGCTTCAAGCACTGAAATTCCACGGCAAGATTTTACTGGGTATATGAAAATCGATGAGACTCTGCCTCTTCTTCAATTCTTCTTGTGTGAATTAGAGAAAGTAAAAAGAAGAGAGCGTGTGACGAAGAAGTCGAGGTGGCGGCATGGCCGGGACCGCATACGACGGATGGCAGTGTTGGTTGGACGGCGATCTTAGAGCGATGTGTTTGGACTTTGAATTTGCGAGATACTTTGATAAAGATGAGTTTTGTGAGTTGTGACTTTGGTCAATATTTCTTATCGGGTTTAACGGGTTCACCCCAAACCGCCAATTTTGATAATGGGTTGTTATTGAGCCACCTGTTAATAACTCGATTTATTAATAGACAGATTTAACCGAGTTATTATCGGACAGTAACGTTGATCCGCCCAAATGTCAGGCCTAATCATTCTCATTCACACTGTGAACGATCGATAATTAAATTCGATATATATCGAGGTCATATATGGATAGATATTAATTGCGTAGGTTGCGGCTACTAATATTGACTAGCTAATATAATTTGTCTTGGCTAGGGAATAACATAGCTATGATCAAGGTTTGGAGCTGATCGATCGTCTTACTTGCCTCGATCACTTGTTTAATGGGAAAGGAATTTTCACTAGCAATATGTGAGACTCTATCTAGCTCGGATTTTAATGGGAAAACTCATGTTGATCATTTTAGTTTGGATAAAAGATACGCCATACAATAATATTGATCCAATGAGGTGATGTAAGAGTTCTACGGGATGTTATGCATGACTAGAAGATTTGAAGTCTAGAGTTACCGCAACATTAGTTTCACATCTAGCTCCCATGTTTGGAGGTGTTAGTCCATCTAGTTGACACTAATTTGGAGCTAGCTAATTAAACCTTAAGTAACGATTATGTTAAGAAATACCATATATTGTCACGTAAAGTAGGTATCACATTCACCATATAATTAAGGCAAGTATATATTGTAGATTTAGCTTACATGCACGTACTCATTTGGGATGTTTATTTCTCTAACGGAAGAGCTCAATCGTAAGCGACAAGTTGGATACCATATATAACCTCATAAACGTTGACTACATGTCAAGCAAACATTTTTGAGATACAACAATAAGCACCTTCATTTAGTACGTGGAAATGGAAGTGGAAGTATCCGCTAAAAGTTTTGGGAATGTTTTGGTTAATTTTAACTTTACGAATTACCCTCTTTTGGTAATTAGTTTCTTTTATTTATGTTAATCATGTTGCAAATAATTATGACATATGGTGCATGACTCATAGTGTCTTCCATGCTAATAGGTTCTATCGAGTGTGAGTCACGCAATATATATATATATATATATAGAGAGAGAGAGAGAGAGAGAGAGAGAGAGAGGGGAAGGCAGTGAATTGTATTCTCTAGCTCCTTGAAAAGAAAACTAATATATGCAAAGAACAAAATCAGCAGATATTTCCTTTGTTAGGGTTCTGCAAGTCAAAGAAAGATTTCTTGAGGAACCGGCCAAAGAAGAAAAAGCCACCACACACACTAACACAGAGAAAAAGAAAGAAGAGGTGGTCGATCTGACTTTGGCTTTTTCCTTCCAAAGATATATTCTTTACTAGCTGACTAATCTGCCCTCGTCTAAACGTGGATTACACAAGAATGTTTAATTTCAGTGAAACAACTCGTCAAACCCCCATTTCAGATAAGCTCTGATCAGTTAGCAGCTAATTTGCTTCATATATATTTTCATGCTAAGCAGCCTTGCCCCTCTTCCTCTTGCTCTTCATCTCCTTCTTCCGCTCCCTTTCTCTCTTTCACTTTGGTTTCTCCATATTTCAAAACCCACTTTACATTCACTTTAGCTGAAGCTTCTCTTGTCTCTTTCTCTCTCTCTTTCAATTCTGAAACATCATCCCTTTCTCTTTTGTCTCTCTCTTCTGCCATCATAGCTAGCCAAGGCTTGGAGCTGGTTCATGGATATTGAACCCTTGTGGGCTCTTGGGGGTTGGTTTCTTCTTCCAGACTGCATGGCCTCGGCACCTAAATCCATCTCTGAAACTCACACAGCAACTACGACAACAAAGTTACACCCTTTGATTCCCTCTCTCACCCTCGTTTTCGTTCTGCTCCTCCTCCTCGTCACTCCATTATCAAACACCAACTCAAACCCTCTATCAATGGCATCGAAAAGGCTTCTCTTGGCGGAGACTACTACTGCCACGACTACCACAAAGTTGCAGCCAAACAAGAATACCCAAAACTTTGACGCCACTACTTCTTCTTCGACTTCGACCAGATCAACATCGAGATCAGAGTTCGGAGCTGAAGCTCATGAGGTCCCTAGTGGTCCAAACCCCATATCAAACTAGCTATAGACAAAGAAGAAGATAGACTACTACTACCATGCCATTACTCGACGATGAAGATCTTTCTAGGAGGTTTTGCCTTCAAACTAAATCTTCTATCTTTGTCATCATCACTTCTCATGGGAGGTTTCTTGCCTTTGTCATCATCATATTAATTATTAGCATTATATGCTTCTTCTTTTCCTGGCTAGAAATCATGTATAGCAAGATCGAGACACTTTTTTTTGTTAATTCATATTCTGTTATATCCATCCATCTATATATATAGTTTCATACATATATATAGATGGTACTTATATTAATTAATTGGGTGGTATAATGGATTTGTTTTCGTTTCTCATAAATGCTTGTTTAATTGCTTGCTTTGCGTGTTCTAATTAACTTTTAATTATATAATTAAGCTAGCAAATCCTTCTGTTAGTTCTTGATGAGTGTAGTTTACACTAGCAGTACGAGTCTCATTGTCTCAGAGCTTTGAAAGCGAGACCACATAGTACCGGTTCAATTTGAAGAAAGACCTGCATGTGTCATGCCTGTATGGATGAGAAAATAATGAAAAGCTAGCTGGCATGTGGGTTTTGAAGTTAGCTAGGTCATATAAATATAATACGAACAGAAATCTGAGAGAGAGAGAGAGAGATGAGTCTGATGAAATGGAAGCAATGGGTGTCAGATAATCGCAGCGATATTATACAGTAGAGGCAAGGCACGCCCACAGCTAGCCGGGCAGGGAGCGAGGACCTATTGTTTTGCCTGCCTGAGCAGCTTAGCTAGAAAACCTAGAATTGTGTAATGAATGCATAATTATTATGAGCATCATATCATCGATCCATATATCGATATCGGCTTTTGATATTTTGGACTCTCTCTTTTGTCTTTGTCAAAAGCACATATTCACAGAAAGCTGATGGATTGATGAGATGAGAGAGCTACCCTGGCCGCGGTCGACGTCGTAGTGGTCATGATTTTCATAATCATAACAGTATCATTTGCCTGTGGTTGAATAAACTGCACCCTCCACCAATCATTTGACTACTCTTGAAAACTAGCTATTACTCGGGACAAATTTAGTTGCCAAATTAATATATATATATATATATTTATATGTAAACACGGAATTAAGAATTAAATTTTGGGTGTGTTAAATTTTTTTTTTTAAGAAGAACAATTTTTTTTTCAAAAAAATCGATAATGTTTACTTTATTTTGATAAAACATCTGACCTAAAGAGTTGGAGACATAGAGAAAAATAGTATAGACTAGAAAACAAGCTCTGAACAAAGATGCATAAGAAGAACTACAGAGGTCGAGAATGAAAGAATTGTCGAACTAAAATAAAAACGAATAAAAAAGACTAAATTAAATATTTGAATTTTTTATATTTATATATATATATATATATATATATCCGTGCCTGTATATGTGCACTCACAGTGAGGCTGCTGCTAGCTGCATATATATTCAATCAATTCATAAAAATTATCTTGCATTTTGACATTGAATTTTAGCATGCAGATGGGACAATTCCAGGAGGGCCCATGTCGTGTACCGGTGTACGTGCGTATATGCATATGTATCACAGTGTCGACGTAGTGTGTGTGTTTGAACTTTGAAAAGTATCGAGTGATTTACCATTTGAATATGATGGTTGATATAATTTAAAAAGATTAATTTTTTATAATTTTTGACGTGTGTCTTGTTTTACTTAGATATAAATATTAATTAGACAGATACATGAAATTTCTGTTCTATCAGGACATTTATTGTAACATATTGTATCAACCTGTATTTAAGACATTCTATCAATGAAAGAAAGAGAGTTTTTCCAGTTTACATATTTTCTCCTATAACACATTATCACCAGCTCTCTGGGTTGATAGCCATTACCACCAAAAAAAAGAAAGAAAAAAGACTCTAACCTTCAAAAAATGCCTCCACCGTTGGTAGCCCTTGTCAACGCTGACCACCACCGTCGGCCTCTCTCTCTCCACCGCCGACAGCCCAAGTCACAAGCACAAGCTACTCAAATTTTCCTACGTCGTCAAGATTGCTCAACTTCCAACAAATTGTTTCAAACGAGCTTCAGCATCAAATTGATCAACAAGTGTACCAGTCATACCCAGTACAACACCCGTTGGGGTAACCTTTTCTAAACCATTAATCTCTAGAGCTAGGATCAAACTTACTTACCACAAAATCCTAGATCTAAGTTGATGATAATTGTAATATGAGTTGTTATATATATATATTACATGTTTACCCTAGTTCCTATGGACCTATATCTATAGAGTATAAGTGACGGTCCTGGGGGAGTCACGATTTAGTAAAGAAAAGAAAAGGGGAATCGATATTATGTGACGGTTAGTCACGGTTGCTGGGTGTGATTTTTACCACCGTTTATAATTGAATTTGTGACCATATATCGATCATGGACCCTGTTCTTATTCAATAAAACTTGAAAGTTTTTGTGATTGTAGTTTTCAATCGTTCCGGATAAAACATCTCTGTGTATTTTTGTAGATGAGTTCGAATGAGCCAGCTAGGCCGAAATTCGACATCCTTGACGTTCAAGGCAAAAAATACCACCATTGGGTCTCAGATGTGGAAACTACATTCATTGGAAAGAGATTGGCCAACACCATCACCCTCTGCCCCCCACTGATGAGTCAAAAGCTCAAGCCCTCTTGTTTTTGAGGCGTCATATTCATCCAACTCTCAAGAAGTATTATCTAAACAAAACAGATCCCACGGTATTGTGGGACGTTATGAAGTAGCGCTTCAATAATGTGCATGATGCACAACTTCTTGAGTTGACTGCAAGATGGGAGAACACTAGACTTGTGAACTTCCCCAAAATACAAGATTTCAATCAAGCAATGTTGGATCTGCAGTTTGAGTTGAGTTTTTGTGGGGTGGAGAAATCTGAGAACGATATGATTGAGCGTTCGTTGGATACCTTCCTAACCTCCATGAGCATTCTTGCTCATTAGTACCAGATTGAGTACAAACAGGGGAGGATTATTACCTTCAGTGATCTCATCAATAGCCTTGCGAAAAAAGAGAGACATCATGAGATCATCTTGAATAATAAGTCAAGACCGGCTGGTACCAAAAAACCTGAGAGTTATCAAATTGGAGGAAAGGCCCGTAAAAACAAGAAGGCTGCTTGTTCAGAACCTTATGCTCGTGGTGGACAAGCTCCACGTTGGGGTAGAGAAGGGCATGGGCGTGGCCAAGGCCATAGTCAAAATCTAACTTGGCATAGAAGATTAGAACGCCAGCTCCAATAAGAATCGGTCTGGTTCAATTCCTGATGGTCAACAGTCCCAACATTCTAGAAGATACGTTTGTTTCAAATGTGGTTCTACTAAGCATATGCACAAACAGTGTCATGCTAGTAGAGAAATTCAGAACATTTACAAGAGGCACAAGCAGTATTTGGCTCAAGAGTCGAATTATGCTGGAGATTTGGAGATGGATGTTGACACTAATTTCGTTCTTGCAGAAGACAATGGGAAAGATCTTGCTACCCTGGATTTTGATTAAGCCGATGTAAAAGGCATTGTCTTTATAATTTTTCAAGTTTTTGATTTTGTTTCTGGCTTACTTTTCGGCCAAACTTATTAAGACGCTTGTCTTGTTTTTGATTAAGAACATCTATGATGTATTTTTGTTGGCAGTAATGAATATTTCTCTATTTTTTGGTATATGAAAGAGTTTGAGAATGTTCTATTTCATACAATTCTTATGTATGGTTCGATGTCTTTATATATATGGCTAAACAATGCGAAGATACGTTCAAAACATCCTAAAAATGAAAAAAAAAAAATTGATCACAGGGCAATTTTCTACCAGTCGAAAATTTCAACGTTGATCCTTTCATTTTGTCTCGACCAGTCAATGACATGGATCTGTTACAAATTTTGACCCGTCAAAATTTTGTTATCAGAAATTCGATTTCGTTCTTGGTTTTCCCTTCGATCCGTCGAAGGATCGCCACTGGACAATAATTTGACCCGTCGAAAATTTCACTCGACCTGTCGAAAACCTGGTATCTGAAAATCAACTTTTATTTTGAGTTTTTCTTCGACCTGTTGAGGATTTTCCTCGACTCATCGAAAATGTTACCCGGATATGGTGTTTTTAGATGTTGTTTATACATTGGTCTATGTCATACCATATCAGCAACAAAGGTTACGCCCTTATTCAAATATTTAAGTATATATTTAAAGTGTACGCCTGGTCTTTAGTACAAAGACTTACTTATTTACATTAATTTTGTAGATGTCTCAAGACAAAACCGAGTGTCTAGCAGATAGTGGCACTACCCATACCATTATGCGGAATATGCAACTATTTGTGGATCTTTTTCTATACAAATCTTTAGTGACAACCATGATTGGTGCATCGCCTGTTATACAAGGGCGTGGTTTTGCAAAATTTCTGCTGCCCCGTGGTACAAAATTATATATCACTGATACCTTATACGTGTCAAAGGCCAATCAAACCTTGCTAAGTTTTAAGGATATTCGCGCCAACGGTTTTCATTTGGAAACTTATTGTGGGAATGAGAAAGAACTATTGTGTATAACCTCAGTTGAATGTAGCCGTAATCACATTCTAGAGAAGTTTTCGGTTGTTCGTAGTGGTTTATATCTAACTACAGTTCGGATCATTGAATCCAATATCGTGACTCACACTACTACGTGTGATTCTGTGTCATACAAGCTTTGGCATTTTCGACTGGGACATCCAGGTCGTGACATGATGATCAAATCTTAAAAAATACTCATGGTCATCCATTTTTTAGAGTGAGAAAACATGTGGGATTACCTATTTCCATCGGTTCAGATGTTGAGGATGAGATTACTCCTCTCAATCCTGGCTCGGTCTCCAAGACGAGTGCAACACTATCCCAGCAAAATACTGCTGAGGCGTTGTGGTTATCCCACCCGATTATTCTTATGTTGCAATCTCTGCTGCACATCGCTCGTTTTGCAAAGCTTGTTCTTTAGCAAAGTTACAGACACGTCCTTCATTTGCTATTGATAATAATGACAATATCCCGTTCTTACAAAGGATCCAAGGTGATATTTGTGGACCTATCAAACCCAAATGCAGGTCATTTAAATATTTCATGGTTTTGATAGATGCATTAACGCGATGGTCACACATTGCTTTGCTATCCACACGGAATGTCGTGTTTACAAAACTCTTGGCTAAAATCATTAAGCTTCGGGCTCACCACTTGGATCATCCAATCAAGTCTATTTGATTGGAAAATGCAAGAGAGTTTACATAAAATCTTTTGATGATTACTACATGTCTCTTGGGATTGAAGTTGAACATCTCGTTCCTTATGTTCATTCTCAGAACGGTTTAGCAGAGGCATATATCAAGCGGATACTCCTTATGTGTAGAGATTTGGTAATGCATACAAATTTACCGGTCTCTGCGTGGGGATATGCAGTGTTACACGCAGCAATGCTTCTTCGTTTTCGACCCGTAGCCCGCCAACCATTCAGTGCATACCATTTGGTAACTAGATATGAGCCTGATGTTTCACATTTGTGCATTTTTGGTTGCGCAGTTTATGTGCCAATTGCGCCTCCACAACGCACTAAAATAGGTCCTCAAAAAAGATTAGGCATTTATGTTGGTTATGAATCTCCAATGATAGTCCGCTATTTTGAACCTTCGACATGAGATCTTTTTACTGCTATTTCTAGATTGTCACTTTGAAGAGACATATTTCTCGCAGTTAGGGGGAGATAGGAATGTTTATATTTCGGTGGAACGTCAGGAATTGACGTGGTTTAATCTCACTGTGTCTCTTCATGATCCTCGCACATCTCAAAGTGAGACGGAAGTGTGAAGAATACTTGATCTTCAGCAAGTAGTAGACTCTATGCCTGACTCATTTGCTGATATCGCTAAAGTGACGAGATCGGATATACCTACTGCAAATATTCCCTGCAAAGTTAGAAATCCCGAAAAAAAGATTTTTCTAGTAGCAACACTGGGTAAGGAGACATTTCTCTTGCTTATGTGGAAGGTGTTGCGTCGGCCTTGGCTCCCACCAGGAAAAGGGGGAGACCAAGAAAATCCACTGATGAGCCGCCGGTTAAATGGCAGGCCATCAAGGCACAAAAAGATTCATTTATCATCAACATTGTGAATCCTTTACATGAGATTGTCTATGACTACAGGTATGTCCTTGAATCACAATTGGCAAGTCTGCGGGACGCTTCATAACCTCTTGTGATGTCAGAAAACAAAGAAATCTCGTTTAGAACAAATGATGCGCACATTCTTATGAATAAATCTTCCATGTTAGTTGATGATGTGTTTGCTTATTCTGTCGCCCAGAAGATTATTGACGACAATGAAGTGGAACCTTGCTCTATTGTTGAATGTCAACGTAGATCAGATTGGCTGAAATGGAAGGTAGCAATCCAAGCTGTACTAGAGTCTTTGAATAAAATGCAAGTTTTTGGTCCAGTTGTGCTATGCCCACCGAATGTTAAGCCGGTTAGATATAAATTGGTCTTTATTTGGAAGCGTAATGAGAAGAATGGGGTCTTGCATTATAAAGCTAGGCTTGTAGCATAGGGTTTCTCTCAGGGCCCTGGAATTGATTATGAGGAGACGTATTCTCCTGTCATGGACATTATCACCTTCCGCTAACTGATAATCTTGGTAGTGTCCGAAAAGCTTAATATGCAGTTTATGGATGTGGTTACTACATATCTCTATGGTGATCTTGATCCAGAGATATACATGAAAGTGCCAAATGATATTGATATACCCAATTCAAGTAAATCAAAAAGTGCACACGTTATCAAATTGAGACATTCACTATATGGATTAAAGCAATCTGGTAGGATGTGGCCTACACGTCTTAGTGACTACTTGATTGGG
Organism: Geum urbanum; assembly: GCA_946800695.1. Classification (NCBI taxonomy): domain Eukaryota; kingdom Viridiplantae; phylum Streptophyta; class Magnoliopsida; order Rosales; family Rosaceae; genus Geum; species Geum urbanum. Next base: position 45,503,428 of record OX327002.1, on the reverse strand, counting down.
AAGGGATACAAGAATGATAAATTGTGCCCTTGCGTGTTCATTAAAAGAATAAGTTCAGGATTTGTTATAGTAGCTATCTATGTTGATGATATGAACATCATCAGAACTCTTAATGAGATCAATGAGACTGTTTGCTACTTGAAATATGAGTTTGAGATGAAAGACCTTGATAGAACTCGATTTTGTCTCGGATTAGAGCTGGAACATCGAGTTGGTGGAATTCTTATTCACCAGTCTGCTTATGTCCAAAAGGTGCTCAAGCGATTTAACATGGACAAAGCATACCGTGTTAGCACACCAATGGTTGTTCGCAATCTGGACACCAAGAAAGATCTGTTTCGTCTTGTAGATGATGACGAGGAGATCTTGGGAGCTGAAATTCCATATCTTAGTGCTATTGGAGTTTTGTTGTATTTACCTCAGTGCACATGTCCAGATATTGCCTTCTTAGTGAACTTGTTGGCTAGATTTAGCTCTGCACCTACGCAACATCATTGGAATGGAGTAAAACAAATCTTCAAGTACTTGAAAGGTTCCATTGACATGGGCTTATTCTTCCCTTACAAAGAATACAGAGAGAAGCATGAAATTCTCGAAAAAGAGAAAGTTGAAATGCGTTCTGGGGATTTCGACCCATCGAGGATTTCCCTCAACCCATCCAAACCTGCACCCTGGATTGACCAGAGTGATTCCCTCGACCAGTCAAAAAATGGTCCTATTTCAGACAGTTTTCATGCTATCTCCTATTCCAAAATATTGGTTGATGTGTTAGTTGAATTTGCTGATGTTGGGTACATTTCTGACCCACACAAAGGTCGTTCACAGACCGGTTTTGTTTTCACTATGGGAAACACGACGATCTCTTGGAGATTAACAAAGAAAACCCTTGTTGCTACTTCCTTGAATCATTCTGAAATTATTGCTTTACATGAAGCTGTTAGAGAATGTGTGTGTCAATCATAGGTCATATTCAAGAGTCTAGTGGATTATCATATGTTGTTACTGTTCTCACTTGCATCTATGAGGATAATGCAGCATGCATTGAAAAGATGAAGTTGGGTTACATTAAAGGTAACAATACAAAATATATATCCCCGAAGTTCTTCTTTAATCTGCAACAACAGCAGCTGTTGAATATCCGAGTGAACCAGATTGGTTCTGTTGATAATGATGTAGACTTGTTTACCAAGTCACTTCCTAAATCTACTTCTGTGAAACATGTGAGAAGTATTGGTATGCGCAGGTTATCAGAAATCCTAGATTGAGTTTACAGTAAGGGGGAGTTACATTCCTGTAGACATCGGGAGGAGTCTATATCACATGTAGTAGCTTTAGTAGTTGGTGTGTTGTACTCTTTTTTCCTTAGACCAAGCTTTTGTTTTACCTATGAGGTTTTTGTTTGCTTGGCGAGGTTTTTAGTGAGACAACAAGTCATGCATCATTCTTGAGGCCATCAACACAAGTGAGAGTATTTAAGGAGATTAATTCTCCATAATTCCCAGTGTGTATCTTGTCCTACTTAGATACGGATATACATGGAATCCATGTTCTATCGGGACATTTATTATAACCGATTGTGTCAGCCTGTATTTAAGACATTCTATTAATGAAAGAAACAGAATTTTTCTAGTTTACATATTTTCTTCTACAACAAGTATTAAATTAATATTTAATATTTAATTCAACGTATTTAATTTAAAATTCTATAGATGTAGTATTTTGAGCAAGTAGGGATCGTTCTAACCGAGGTTTGAAGGTGCATGCAATAATTGTGTAAGAAAATGGAAGTTTTAAAGGTTTATTTTAATTAACTAAATATTCTACCTAAATTACTACCTAAAAACGTCACAACATAGCAAAGAATTTTAGGACCCTAACATGCATAAACTCATAAACAAACAATATACAAAAGACCCCTAAAAACTCTAATTCATGTTATGACAAAAATAAACTTAATTACTATTTACATGTGATCAACTTATCCTACACACCTTGTAATTACATAAGTAATCTCATTCAATTACCTACGAAATCTACAAGTTTTAATTCTGGATTACATGTTATGACTTTGAATTAGAGTGCAACTAAGCTAGCGTCTAAACACCATAATCTCGACTTCATTGATTTTAGGTAAAAAATGATTGACTAAGCATTTCATTTTAAGACCTAAACCAAAGCATTAAGCATGTCACACAACATCCAATCAAGACTCAAAACTCATAAACACATGGAAGATAAATTGAACTCAAAAATAGTATAAAACCAAAATAAACAAGTATTCTTCACACACAAAGCAAAACAAATACAAGGAGAGTTACGGAGTAAAGGTTCCATGTTTACACTTTTTGATTCTCGATAAGCCATATAAAATCTTGAGTGGATGGAGACTTAGGTGGAAGCTACACACCTTCTAAAGGGACTAAGCGTATTTAGAAGGAGTGGGGTGGAAGTTTGAGAGGTGGTGATGGTGTAATTCGGCCTTGCACTTGGAGAACTTTGTGGTGGAGGGTTTGTGAGTGTTTTTGCAGCAAGAGAGCATATAGTAGGTTATGATTCTCATTAGGGTCGAGTCTCTTGCTTATATAGGCATTGCAGAGTAGTTTTCCTCATAAAGATATGTTTTCCTACTCCACCCCGGTATATCTAGCAGTTTGAAAAGAATCGCACTTTCCCGGCGCAATAGACCTCCAACAAATTATAATTTTTGGCTCGTTAGAAAGAAGACTCAAAGAGATTTCTAACCATAGGTCGATCTCTGTGTAACTCCTTCTGAGCTATTCTCAGTCGTTCGTTGAAGTTAGTTGTTCTACACAGGCAGATTCTGCTTTCCTTATTTTGATAGATTTCCTTCTGTTTTTCAACTTGGGAATCATTTTCTTGCCAAATATTGTTCTCCACGAAATTTATTTGTCTTGGAATTAATCTTGGGCCTCTTGAATGGTCTTTTAATTAGCTTGGCCCATCTTGAATCTGTTCTTCTTCCAAGGATCTTCTGGAAGCTTCTTTCTCCTAGTCAACATAAAAAGCATTTTCCTAGTCATCCAATGACTTCTTTTTCTTCTCCATTTTCTTCTTGAATTTCCTTTGGCCGAATAGTTCTCCATCTTTTTTTCTTCTCCATTTTCTAGCTTCGAAATTCTTTATAGTCTTTAGAACAAGGGTAGGAAACTCTACACTAGGCTAAGTATTTAGATATATATATATATATGACAATGAAAAAAAAGACTTAAAGTAGGCACAAAATGGTTATTTAGGGGTCTCGCAACTCGTGCGCACAAATGAGACACATGGCTATTTTGGTTTAAGCGGTGAAAAACGTAAATGCCTTTAATCATATCCAAAATCAGATGATATATCAATTTAAAAGCTTTGCAAATCTACATGAGTAAGTTCTAGAATTCTCTAGTTCATTAAAATCTATGGCAAGCAATTTGATGAGGCATATAAACATTTTTGAAATCTTAATGCACGAAATTCACTCAGAAGGAAATAATGTATGCTCAAAAACTCACTTTAAGACTCGTATGATTTAAAATCTTATTCTAACAAGCGAAATTTGTACCATGTTTATGTGAACCATATCCATTACATGTCATGACAATCAAGATATCTCAATTAGCATAAGAAATTCCATGCAATGCCATATGTTGTTCATTTCGGTCCAATTTCATCATCGACTAACTAAGGGCATCCTAAAAACTCTTAAAAACATAAAAAGACTCGAGACACTCAAAAAAGTGTAGACTTAATCCTTGTCTTCTCTGGTCAAGCTTACTGAAATGGTCAGTTAGCAAGAAAGACCAAGAGAGATAGGAGTGATTTTGGAGCTTGTACTTTCTCACATCCAAAATCCATCTTAGCAACCGTCCCCTCCTAGACACCAATTCACATAGACTATTCTTAAGTGTTCATCTACTACACTAAATTAGACTCAAAAATTACACTAATTAAATACTAAAAGAATTTATTTTTTAGGGCATCATCTACCGAAAATCCTTTGTCCGCCCAATTTTTACAATTTATGACTCAAAATAAGTTGTAAACCCCTCCCCCACACTTAAACTCTACAATGTTCTCAATGTAATCAAGTAAAACATAGAATCAAGCATGAAGTATAGGTTTTACGAAAATTCTAACTAAAAAAATGAAAGCTCCGAAAATAAAAAGAGGAAGGGAAGAAAAAGAAAATATGTTGCTGTCTCTTCCATTGGGTTGCCTCTAAACAAGCATCTATTTTTTAAATGTCTTACAGCCTAGACATGATGCACTTCTAAGTACTGAGAATGGCCAATTCTGCGAGTGGCATCTCCTCCACCGTTTGTTCTTGCTGAAGCTCATAATAAGGCTTTAAACAATGGCCATTCACTTTGAACTCTTTCCTTGATGTGTCAGAACGAATTTGGATGGCTTAATGATTGAAAATCTGCATGATGATGAAAGGACCAACCCAATGTGATCTCAACTTTCCTGAGAATAGTTTAAGTCGAGAATGAAATAGTAGTACTTTCTATCCCGACTTCAAATGACTTGTTCTTGATCATCTTGTCATGAAATACCTTAGTCTTCTCTTTGTAGATCCAAAAACTCTTATACGCTTCATTCTAGATTTCTTCAAGTTCATCCAACTGCAATTTTCGATGGAGGCCTACTTCATCATAACAAATGTTGAACTTCTTCACTGCCCAATATGCTCTATGCTCCAGCTCTACCGGAAGATGACATGCTTTTCCATAAACAAATATGCACGGTGACATTCCGATAGGTATTTTGTAAGCACTTATGTAGGTCCATAATGCATCTTCTAACGTTAGCTCCAATCCTTCCTGTTAGGCGCCACAGTTCTTTCCAGAATCTTTTTTTATCTCTCGGTTTGAAATTTCAGCTACACCATTGATTTGTGGATGATATGGTATTGAAACCTTATGAGTGACACCATACTTCTTCATCAACGCATCCATTGTCTTGTTAAAAAAATGACTCCCTCCATCATTAAGTAATATACAAGTCATGCCAAACCTGGAAAAGATGTTAGAACAAAGGAAATCTGCAACAACTTTTGAATCATTGGTGCGTGTAGCTTTAGCTTCAACCCATTTCGAGACATAGTTCACTACAAGCAAGATATAGATGAAATTGTTGGAGGTAGAAAATAGTCACATGAAGTCGATTCCCCAAACATCAAAGATCTCTACATTAAGCACATAGGTCATCAACATCTAATCTCTTGGTCCCAAATTACTACTGCATTGGCATCTATCACATGAAGTACAAAATTCAGCAGCATCCTTGAATAATGTCAGCCAAAAGAAACCTTCTTCCAACACCTTTAATGTTGTTTTCTTCGAACCGAAGTGGCCTCCACGAGCTTCATTATGACTGAACTCAAGAATCGATCCGTGTTTGCTGTTCGGAACACACCTTTTAATAAATGCATCAGCACAGTGTTTCCACAAATAAAGTTCATCCCACACATATTGTTGCGCCTTATGCTTGAGGTGATCATGTTTTGCTTTAGGCATGTCAGTCGGAAACTACCTTGTAACAAGATAATTCACAATGCCTGTATACCAAGGTAATTCATGTGAACTTGTATGTATCCCGAAAAGTTAATCATTTGGGAAGTTCTCTTTGATGTCAATGATTTCTTTCTGATCATGTACAATTCGTGAGAGATGATCTACCACAACGTTCTCTACTTTCTTCTTGTCACGAACTTCAATATCAAACTCTTGGAGAAGTAGAACCCATCAAAAAAGCCTAGGCTTTGCATCTTTCTTCACCATCAATTACTTTAATGTTGCATGATCTGTGTAAACAATGACCTTAGTCTGAAGAAGATATGATCGAAATTTGCTTAAGGCATAGACCACGACAAGTAACTCCTTCTCGGTTGTTATATAATTCATCTGAGCTTCATCCAGAGTCTGAGAGGCATAGTCAATGTCGTAAGGCTTCTTGTCCTTACATTGCCCTAAAACAACTCCAACAGCATAATCTAAGGCGTCACACATAAATTTAAAGGGCAAGGACCAATCCGAAACACAAAAAATGAAAGTTGTCGTTAGAAGCTCCTTCAATTTGTCAAAGGAACATTGACACTCATCATCAAAGGAGAAAGGTGTCTCTTTTTGAAGTAGGCGGCACAGAGGTCTTGCAATGTGAGAAAAATCTTTGATGAAGCATCTATAGAATCCTGCATGTCCAAGAAAAAAAAGAAACCTCCCTCACACTTATTGGAGATGGTAGATGTCGAACAAGATCCACTTTAGCTTTGTCAACCTCGATCCCTCTGGCAGATATGATGTGTGCTAGAACAATGCCCTGTGTTACCATGAAGTGATATTTCTCCCAGTTCAGCACCAACTTTGTTTCCATGCATCGTTGCAAAATCAGCTCCAGGTTACTAAGGCATACGTCAAAACTATCTCCAAAGATACCAAAATCATCCATGAATACCTAAATGATCTTCTCAATATAGTATGAGAAGATGGGTAACATACATCTTTGAAAGGTGTTTGGTGCATTGCATAAACCAAAGGGCATTCTTCTGTAAGCAAAAGTACCAAATGGACATGTAAACGTGGTCTTCTCTTGGTATTCTTTTGCTATGCTGATCTGAGTGTACCCAGAACATCCATCAAGAAAGCAGTAATAAGCATCGCCAGCCAACCATTCAAACATTTGATCGATGAATGGTAAAGAAAAGTGATCTTTCCTGGTGGTGGAGTTTAGCTTCCTATAATCGATGCAAACTCGATGTCCAGTGACAGTGCTCTGAGGCATTAACTCTTTGTCTTCATTCTTCACAACTGTAATTCCAGACTTCTTCGAAACAACTTGTACATGAGACAGACACCTAATGACTATTGGAGATAGGGTAAATCACGCCACAATCATATAGCTTGATTACCTCTTTTTTAACAACTTCCATCATAGAAGGATGGAGTCTGCGTTGAGCCTCTCTACTAGGCTTGGCGCCATCATCAAGTAGAATTGGGTGAACACAGGTTGCCGGATTGATTCCTTTGATGTCTACAAGTGTCCAACCTATAGCTATCTTATATTTCTTCAAAACCTCCACAAGTTGTTGTTCCTGAGCAACTTCCAATGTTGCAGAGATGATGACTGGCAACGTTCCTCTTCCCCCAAATAGGCATACTTCAAATGTTCAGGTAAGACTTTTAGCTCTAGTTCTAGTGCTTGAGCAATTGAAGGTTGCATCTTGTTTTCTCCAAAAGTGATTGGCAAAGAAGGGGAGTGTTTGAGATCAAGTTGTGCTGCGTCTAACAAGGCCAATACTTCATGAGCTATATGCTCCATCTTGAGCCAAAGTTCATTAAAATGGGCATTATCCCTGAGTTGAGTCCTCTCCACTCCTTCTTGAAGTACCAAGTCCAACGTATCCTCATTCCTTGTGTCCAAGTGTGCTTGCGCCAATGAGTCAAAAATGTCCACAAAAAAGCCCAAACTGATACTTGCTTAAGGATGTCTCATGGCATCGAAAATATTAAACTCAATGACTTCACCATTGAATTCCATGCTGAATGTACCACTGAACACATCAATCTTCGTTCTTGCTGTCCTCATGAAGGGACATCCTATCAACATAGGCGTGGTGTTGATGTCACTATATTCAATGTCCACAACATAAAAATCAACTGGGAAGATAAGCTGATTGACCTGTATAAGAACATCTTCTATATATCCTCTCGGACAAGTATTAGAACGATTGGCTAACTGAATGATCACATCATCTTTCTTCAATGCAGAAAGACCTAGAGCTTGATACAAAGTGTATGGCATAATGTTGATGGAAGATCTTAAGTCTAACATCACATTGTTGAAAGATCTGACACCAATCACGCAGGGAACAGAAAAACTCCCTGTATTCTTCAATTTTGGGGGTAGCCATCGTTGAATTACTACTGAAACAATCTCTTTCACCTTCACAATCTTCTTCTTTCTCGTTTGTCTCCTCGTGGTGCACAACTCTTTGAGAAACTTAGCATATTTCGGCACTCGATGATGAGTAGATTTACTCGCACCTTTTTAAAGATTTTTAAGATTTCTTCATCCGTTTCTTGCTTCTTCTTGCTCACTAAATGACTTGAAAATGGTGTTGTGACAAACAAGAAATTAGCAGGAGTCGAAATTGAAGTAATTGAGCTCCTGCCTTGTTGCTTCGGGTCGACTTGTGAAGATGAGGGTGCCGAAGTGACAATAAGAGGCGTCATTTTACTCTTTTCGGCCTCAAGTATGGCCGGATCATTCTCAAAGTCATCTAGGTCAATGATTTGTGATGTTGGCTTCTTCTTTTGATACTCATTGAACTGCTTTCCACTCTGAGTAGCCACTGCATTTGTTCCTCTGAAATCTCCTCCTGGATTTGAAATAGACTGAGTTGGAAGCTTTCCACATCTTCCCTTAATCTGGCCCATAAATTCAACAACCTGGCACATCTTCTTATTTAATTCAGTAATGTCATTCCCCTGTTGGGCTTGTGTGTTCAGCAATAACTCTGTTGACTATGAAAGTTAAGACAACATCTTGTCATAGTTTGGATTTGTGAAAGTAGGCTAAGCTGGACCATTGTTGTTGTGAGGAGTCCTTTGCTGATTTGATTGTTGTTGTTGAAATGGTTGAGGTGCAGGAGGGTTAAGGTAGCCATCATTTTTCCTCCACTGAAAATCAGAATGATTGTTTCTGAGGCCCTGATTATAGTTTCCATAGTTGTTAAACCGAGGGGCATCTTGGTTGTGCTGATAACCACCAATGGCATTGACTTCTTCTGCTACTGGAGATGGTGTATTTTGAGGGCATTGATCATTGTGATGTCCATCTAGCAGGCAAATTCCACAAACAGGCGTGGCATGTGGCATTGGTTATGGTGAATTGGTTTCCAAAATCTTCGTGATTAATGACGTGAGCTTGACAAGTTTTGCCGTGGTGCTAAAGACAATTCATGAACTTTTCTGCTTTGCTGCAATGCCATGCCTTTATACTATTGTGTGTTGAGAGCACGCTGGTTTAATAATATACGACCTACAGTTGCAGACTTTTCCAGGAATGATCATCCAGTTGCTGCGTCTAGGAGCTCTCTCTCCAAGGGTTTGAGTCTTTCATAAAAGTATGTCAAGAGGTTACTTTCAGATATCCCATGTCATAGACAAGATTCACACAACTCTTTGAACCTTTCATAGTAAGCCGGGAAAGACTTGTCATGATCTTGTAGGATGCCAGTTATCTTCTTCCTCAGCTAAGTAATCTTTGACGCCGGAAAGTACTTGGTGAGAAACTCATTCACACACCTATCCTATGTTATGATTGATCCAGCAGGGAGACTAAATAACCAACGTTTTGCCTTATATTCAAGTGAAAATAGAAACACTCTAAGTTTGAAGGCTTCTTTAGAAGTACTGGATAGAAACATGGAGTCATACACAAACTGAAATGTTGTCAAGTGTGTGTTTGTATCTTCAGTAGATAGACCATGGAAGCATGGAAGATGGTGAATGAAGCCACTTTTCAATTCTAGGATAGTCTGGTCTGCTGCTAGCTGAGGATAAACAATGAAAGTTGGGCCAAAGTTACCCAAGCTTGAGAAAGTATGCTCTCTGATGGACTGTTCTACGCCATCTGTACCTGCCATATCTGATTCTGCGTCTGAAATGTGTCTTGATGATGATGGCAATACAGGTGGACTCTCTTCAAAAACAGGCAGATCCTGTTCCTCAGTCTCTTGATTTCGTTGATGTCTAGGCACAGTTTAAGATCCAAGTTCAAGTTGACGCAATACTAACTTGCTTATTTATAAGTTGCCTGAATCATTAACAGATCAAGTGTTAGTATCAACAGAAGACAAAAGAAATACAAAAGTGTATAATGTACATGAAAATTAATTTAACACACCAAATGTAGAAACACACTTAAACGTGAATGCAAGATGTTATATAACAAAATGCAATGCATATGAATGTGAAAAATGCAACGAAAATGCAAGTATATATACAAGAAGAGGCACACGTTGGAATTACGAGCTTAGAACATGTTCCATGCATTTTTCATACAATGCCACACCTTGATTCATCTTGGATCACATATTTACTTAATTAAAATTTTAGCTAAATGCATTAAACAAGATCAACCTAAATGATAACATAGCGTGAATGCACAAGAGAAAATTATTTAGAACCTGCAGAAAACATCCAAGTTACATGAACAATATGAATAGAATGACTCTTCCTTTGGTCTCATGTCCCTGACTTCACTTAAGTTAGGATACTCGGTGGTGAAATCTGAGCATCACAAAACTGCAGGGGAGTTATGAAGCTAAAAATTGCAACATTGGTTATAGCCCTACAAGTTCAAAAATTTTGAGCAAGCTCTTAGCAAATATGTCTAATTAAGTTGAGTTCGCCAAAGATTTAAAAAGAGTACATAGCTTGATCTTTAGGTCTTTCTTCGGACATGTGACCCACGCGATAATATATGCTATTCTTGATTATTCGTCTTATTTAACGTTTAGAAATGACCAGTAGGGATAAAGATAACACGAGAGACAAGAATAATTTTAAGAAACACCCCGAGGCTAACCGAGTCAATGGTATATATTCTATTGATGTTTCTCCTTCTTAGATCTAGAATCTATCACCAGTTATAACCCATCTAGACACCATATCCAACAATCAGCCAAACTTTCAAGGTAACACACACCCTCAAGTCCTTTGTAAACTTTGCCCGGCCTCAACCTCATGTCCATAACTTCACTTAGGTTATGGTGTGCGGTGATGAAATCCACACATCATGAGGGGTTAAGGAGATAAACAATAAAAAGATGCGTCATCTATTCAAGAAGAGTGAGACTTATTCAACCAAGTATCACTACCAACATAAGCACTTTAGGCAACGAAATTGAAAACAACGCGCAACGACTAGGGAATTTCGTTGCCTATAGTTTACAATAGGCAACGAAATGGATTTTCGTTGCCTATTGTAAACTATAGGCAACGACATCTTTGCCTATAGTAATAAAATCGTTGCCTAAAGTCCATTTTATAGGCAACGAAAAAAATCGTTGCCTATAGTTTTCGTTGCGTAAAGTTTGGTTATAGGCAACGAAAAAATCGTTGCCTATAGTTTTCGTTGCGTAAAGTTTGGTTATAGGCAACGAAAAAATCGTTGCCTATAGTTAATAGGCAACGAAAAATAATTATAGGCAACGAATTACTATTTCGTTGCCTATAATTAGTATTATATCAGAGCCAGCAGCTATTCAAATCAAAATCGGTGGAAAAATCTGAAACGTTTTGGAATCGGCAGTACATTTCAGGATGGACAAGAGTTGGATGAGGCTGGATAGAACTGATGCAAGATATGGGCAGGGAATTAGGAGATTTCTGGAATTTGTGGCGGCTAATTGTGGAGAGTTGCCAGTGCATTATTGTCCATGTAAACAATGTCGGTGTCGCGGCAATCGTTGTCCCATTGCTACAGTTGAGCAACACCTTCATAGAAACGGATTTTGGAATAAGTACACCCGTTGGATTTATCACGGTGAAGCATCAGCAGCCGATCCGCATGATCATGGACAATTTGCTGATACTGCGAGGTCATCCAATTATGATCCCACCAGGAGGTTCATCGACGATATGTTTCCTCATGAGAGCGGTGTATTTCATGATTCTGAAGCACCCGTATATGTTCCTCCAGAAGTTGAGAATTTCCCTCACATTGAGCCAGTCCAGCCATTACCTAGAGTTTATGTCAACACACGTGGTATGGACAAGTACCACAACCTGATTCAGATGCATCAAACTCCGTTGTACCACGGATGTCCTAAGACAGTCCTTGAAAGTGTGATGGCAGTGATGCAGCTAAAAGTGGAGACCAAGAGCACCGTGGCAGCGGTCGATAGGTGGCTTCAGTTGACTGGTGATCTGCTGCCCCCCGGTCATCGTCTTCCCCCCACTCATCGTAAGATACGACATGTCCTCAAAGATCTTGGACTTTCGTACACCAAGATTCACGCATGCATGTATGATTGCGTTCTCTTTTGGGGTGTAGACGATGACGGGAAGGATCTATCGAAGCTTGAATACTGTCCGGTGTGTGGTACGGAAAGGTGGAAGTACACTCCTGCAGGAAACAAGAAAGCAGTGAAGATACTTCGGTATTTCTCACTTATTGATAGGCTGGAAAGGTTGTTCATGTGTGCATTCACGGCGAAAGCTATGAGATGGTGGGCTGAGAGGACTTTGCCTGACGATGATATCCTTAGACACCCTGCTGATGGTCAGGCTTGGAAGCACCTGGTGAATGTGTTTCCTGATTTTGCAGCTGAAGTCCGAAATGTTTGGCTGGGGCTATCGACTGACGGATTCAACCCCTTCGGCAACATGAGTCAGAAGTACAGCATATGGCCCGTTATATTGGTACCGTACAACCTTCCTCCGTGGATGTGCATGAAGAAAGAATATAATATGCTGACTCTGTTGATTCCAGGGCCGGGTTATCCAGGAAAGTGTCTGGATGTGTACATGAGGCCATTGATTATAGAGCTTCAGCAGTTGAGTACAGTTGGTCATCCCACTTACGACAGGTTTAAAAATGAGATGTTCCGAATGCGTGCTATGCTTGTGGGCACAATCAGTGATTTTCCAGGTCGAGGGATGTTGTCGGGAAACCCAACCAAGGGGTACAGGGCCTGTCCAGAGTGCATGACTGCCATGTTTGGACAAGCTCATTGCTCGAAGATTGTCCATATGCGTCACCGATGTTGGCTTCCACGACATCACCCATTTCGCCAGGACGCCCAGGCTTTTGACGGCACTGTAGAAGAAGGTCTGCAACCCATGGGATGGACTGGAGATGAAATCTTAGAAGTCCTGAATGAGTATAATTTTGGGCCATTGAGCAATCATCCTGAGGTTGTTGCGACTATACCGAAGATACCCGACAGGTATAAGTTCTGGACACACAAGAGCATCTTCTGGGAACTCCCGTACTGGCGGATGTTGCCTATCAGGAACTATCTAGATGTCATGCACATAGAGAAGAATGTGTGTGAAAGTGTGGTGGGCACCGTTCTAAATTGGCAAGGTAAAACCAAAGATGGCCCTAAAGCTCGCGTTGATTTGGAAAAAATGAAACTGCGGGAACATCTGTGGTTGAAAAAGAAGGGGAGAAAGATGCCCCAAGCTCCTTACACGGTCACGCGTGACGAGAAGCATGAAATTTTTGTGTGGATGGCTAACGTCCAGTATCCTTATGGGTTTGCTGGAAATATAAGTCGGTGTGTTAACTACAGGGACAATAAGATTTATGGATTAAAGAGTCATGACTGCCATGTACTACTTCAACGCCTCTTCCCTATTATGATTCGAGGGTACTTTGATGATGAGGTGGTAGAGCCGTTAGTGGCGCTGTCAAGGTTCTTTCAAAAGTTATGCACCAGAGAAGTGAAAATGTCAGACCTCGAAGAAATGCGAAAGGACATCATTTTTATCATGTGCAAGTTGGAGAGGATTTTCCCCCCAAATTTCTTCGACATCATGCCTCACTTGATGATGCATCTTCCCGAGCAATTGATGCTCACCGGTCCCGTTCACTACACTTGGATGTATCCAATGGAGAGGTATATACCCCGCATTTGTATGATGTTTGCTAATTAAGTCTTTATATATTAATTTATTCTTGTTCTACGTACAACAATAATAACAAGCTGTTTTCATCATTGTAGACAACTGGGAGAGTACAAAGGGTATGTACATAATACATCTGCACCTGAAGGGTGTATCGCCGAAGCATATCTTGCGAACGAGTGCGTAACGTACGTCAAACTGTATTTGGGAGCGCTTGAGGACCCACATTCGAATATGTCGGTAGATGAACCCCAGTTCAACCTTTCTGTAGTCTCTAATGATGTTTATCCACAGAGTAGGTTGCACGGGGAGTGGGAGTTGACACCATATGAGTTAGACATTGCACACTGGTGTGTACTCATTAATTGTAAAGAAGTTAAATATTGGAAAGACACACACCTTGGAAGTCCAGAGGTTCGCGGGGATGTTGCGTACCACAACCGGACCTTTGCAAATTTTTTTGGCACATGGGTGAGTATATATTCATTTAGTCATAATATATATGACGTGTAAAAGCAAATTGTGACGGTTATTTATATGAAATGTCGTATCTAATGTTGACGGTTATTTATTTCAGATGAACTATGTAGAAGATGATGGTTACCCACAATGGTCACACGCATTGAGGCTCTTGGCTATGAAACCTATATCATCAAAAGTTTACGCGATGTGTAGGGTCAATGACGTGAAATTTATGTGTCAAGAAAGAGACAATAGGGTGAAGACACAGAATTGTGGGGTAATGGTGCATGGTGGGGATAACGACCCTGACTACTACGGGGTACTCCATTCAGTGGTTGAACTCATGTATGGTGAGCGCATGAAAGTTTACTTGTTTAAGTGCAGATGGTTTGATACTCGTCCGGAGACCGTTCGCATCGATCAATATGGATACATTTCCGTGAATACTGCCACAAGTTGGTATGAGGAGGATCCTTTCGTTCTTGCCACATCGGTCAAACAAGTGTTTTACCTTGAAGATCTTATGAACAGACCCCCCTGGAAAGTAGTAAACCATGTGCAAGCTAGGAATGTGTACAATGCTGCCACACTTGGTGAAAATGAAGATGACGAAGAAGTTGCAGCATACCAAGAGGGAAATGGAATTGACATTCCGAAATCCGATACAATTCGCCATTATAATGTTCGACCTGGTATTGTGGTTCAAAATTCTGGAGCAGCACTTCTAAATGTTAATCCAAATGACTTTGATGAAGACTCGAGTGACGAGGACGAGGAGCGACACCTATTACCAGACTTCAACTATCAAACTGCGTCAGACTCTAGCGATGATTCTGATTATCAGCCTTAGTTAGAGATGTAATTGAGTATAGTCTTCGAGCTTGTATTCAGTTGATTAACTCCTAAATGTATATATGTGTTGATCGAATCGAAGTTTACTTGTGTAATTTGATGGATTAGTTTAACGGTTATTTTCATGTATGTTGTGGAAAACATAAATTGAATTTCGTTGCTTATAAATTGAAGTTCGTTGCCTTTAACATTGATTTCGTTGCCTTTAACATTGATTTGGTTGCCTTTAACATTGATTTCGTTGCCTTTATCATGGATTTCGTTGCCTTTATCATGCATTTCGTTGCTTATAGTATAGGCAACGAAAATTTCGTTGCCTATAGTATATGCAACGACATATTTCGTTGCCTTTAGGGTGCATTTCGTTGCCTAAAGTATAGGGAACGATACACTTCGTTGCCTATAGTATTTATTTCGTTGCCTAATGTATATGCAACGAAAAATTCGTTGCCTATAAGTCCTCCTCGTTGCCTATAGTATAGGCAACGATGCCACCATTTCGTTGCCTATAGTCCTGGAATATATTCCCAGCTCGCGAACAGCTCCGCCGCAACTAGCATTCTCTCCGCAAACCTCGCCGGATTTCTGCCCTCTCCGCAACCCGAAAAGTACGGTTCGCATTCTCCCTCTCTCCTTACTTGAATAAACAACGTGATTTTAGTTGGATTTGTGTTGGGTTGTTTGTTGGGTTGATTTTAGATGGATTTGTGTTGTGATTTAGGTTAGGTTGTGTTGGATTTGTGTTGGGTTGTTTGTTAGATTGATTTTAGTAGGATTATATTGTGGATTAGAGGATTATATTGTGGATTATATTGTGGAGTAGGATTATATTGTGGATTGTGGATTAGGATTATATATATTGTGGATTATATTGTAGATTATATTGTGGATTGTGGATTAGGATTATATTGTGGATTATATTGTGGATTGTGGATTAGGATTATATTGTGGATTATATTGTGGATTATATTGTGGATTAGGATTATATATATTTAGTTTATGTAATTAGAATTGGGAATAATTAGAATTGGGAATAATTAAGTGTGATTTTAGTTTGGTTATTTAGTTTAGGTAATTAGAATTGGCCGGGAATAAGTGTGATTGTTAGTTTGGGTTGTTCATTTTAGTTAGACAAAATTTAAATTTAGGTTATTGTTGCCTCAATTGTAAGGTATTCATTATGTTATTTTGTTGCAGACATAAATAAAAATGTCCGTGTTCAAAAGATTGATTCCCGGGAAAAGTGGGAAACAAAAAGGAGCTTCCTCCTCGTCACCTCAAGGAGCGACACCTCAAATGTCCTCCGGGTTGAACCCTCAAGGACCCAGGAGTGGGTCTAGGTCCGTTGGTGGGAGTTCTGGAAGCACCGTACCGGACAGTCTTGAGACCGTCTATGTACATTCCAATCGTCATCTCCAACTTCTTGCCACATCCCAGGATCCCCAAGGTCCACGTCACTCGGTGTCTCATGAACGACCCTCCCGCAACAGCAGCCGAAACTCCACCACGGAATCCGGTCGTCACTCAGTCAGCGGCGAACGCCCAAATAGTACGAGGGTACTATTTGGGCGTTCGCAGCAGGACCCACCGCGTATGCCACCTCTTCCTCCCAATGCGGCGACGCCACAACCTAATTCCGGATCATCTGGGCCATCCGGCAGTGCATCCCGCACGGATTCTGTGCACTTATGCCCGCCAAGGGACTTGTTCTTCCCTACGGTTATTCCGAAGATACCTCAGCTCGACCCTAACAACGTGGCCGTCTATGATGAGGACCCGTTCACGACGCCTGAGGAAGCATACACATATGAGCCGTTCTCTCAACCTCTGTTGAGTGTGAGGGTTAAGGGTCAGCTCACTTACGAGAATGGTAAGTTTATGTTCATTTACTAGATACAGTACATTAAATTAGGTTCTATTTCTTAATTTCCTTCTTTTGTACCGTGTCTTAGGCACCGTCGTCAACCCTAAAGCTAAACAGAGCAGAGGTACCACAACCGGGAAGGGTATTGAAGATCGAGTCGGTGACAATCGGGCTCATATTGATTATGAAGATGATGGGGAGGCTATCGAGTATGCTGACAAAGGGATGTATGCTAGCCAAGCAGGATTTGTCATACGTGATTTCGTCCCGATGTTGTGGGATTCGTGGGGTTCAGTTGATGCTGAAGTGAAGGCCCGAGTGCATAATGCACTGTCGGTGAGTTAAATTTACATTAATTTGTCATAAAAATAGACGTTCTTATATATTATTGTAAGGCACCAAACATACATATTTATGAGGCTAATTATGTATACGTGTATTGCAGCAATGGTTTATTATTGACGATCGGCTGAAGGAGCCCGGGGGGTGGTGTGAACGAAAGCTCACGTCTAGGTGATGTGATTTTGGATTTATATAAGGCTAAGTATCCTTATATGATTTGTGAATACGTTAGATTTGTGAATATAAAGTGTTGGTTATATGATATTTTTGTTGCATCAATATAGGTATCGAGAGTGGAAGTCTCACTTGAAGAAGTTCTGGGAGGAGAACATAGATAAAGGCCGAAATGGCACTCCAAGTGAGTTCAGATACCGGGAGTACGAGTGGAACTGGCTTATAGCCCACTGGAAGCATCCCAAGCTTGTGGTATGCACATGAATTATGTTGCGTACCTAAATCTAAACTAATATTATTATTATTATTAATTTACCTACATTTTATGATATATTATTTTATATACGCAAGAGGTAGTAGGTAAATCTCTATCTATGTTATTAATTTAATATGTAGGTAAATCTCTAATATATTGTGTAGGTAAATTAAATTATACAATTTACATTGTTTATACGAAGTAAAGATAGTGAACTGTATTAGTGATTGAGATGCTAGAAATTAAAACCAAAAATAACAAAGATTAAATTATTTCCCTGCAGAATAACATGAAAAAACCTAGAAATTAAAGGAAACAATTCTAGGTCAGAGGACTAAATATGTGAAAAATAAATGGGTTGGATTTTAATCAAAAAAATTAATGTTGCGAGGATATTCTCTAATTTATGCTATATATATAATTGGCTAATAATTGTGCACATTTTCTTTTTCTACAAGCACATTTCGAAACAAAATGCTAAAAACCGAGCGCAGAACGTGAACCCACATCATTGCGGTTCCCGAACGTATGAGAGATGGACTCGACGTGGGGCAAGGTTGGAACCACAGACCGATCCTCTCGTGTATTCCATCCGACATGGGTATCCGAACAACCCTGAATATGTTGTAAGTATCTAATAAATATTTGTCCATATTTGATACATCTCATGTTTAATTAATTCTTGTATTTTACTCAATTATTAATGCGTCACCGATTTTGCATTGTCTATTAGGAGAGATTGGTTGAGTCGATCCCGAAGGTGCGTGCTAAAGTAGCTCGAGAGCTGCATCAGGGGTGCACGGAGGAAGAGGTGACCCAGTATGCATCTCAGGTTGACCACATGACGCCCATTAATGCGGCGAGGTGCGTGTCAGATGCGATTCCCGTTGGAAAGAACAAGTTTTGGGCCAAGGGGATGGGTTACAGAGGAAATGGAGTCTTGAAGATGACTCCAGAATTCTCCAGCGGGTCCAGCAATTCTAGGTCGTCCGGCGTACAAGAGCAGATTCGGAGGCAGGAGGAGCAGATTCGGAGGCAGGAGGAGGAGTTGGAGGAGATGAGGCGTGCCAGGGAAGCCATGGAGCAGGAAAGAGCCCGTGAGAAGGAGCAGCACGACCAAATGTGGGCATTCTTTCAATCTCAGCAACCTCGGGGGGCTTCGCAGCCGCACCCACAGACTCAGCCAAATCTGTTCACGCCTACAACACAGCCGCAGTATTTTGGGGGTCACCAGCAGCCGCCGTTATATGGGGACCACCAGCAGCCGCCGCAGCAGCATCAGTTTTGGACGGGTGCCGAGCAGCCGCCGCCTCCGCCGCCGCAGCATCAGTTTTACGGGGGTGACCAGCAGCCGCAGCTTCATCAGTTTTATGGGGATGACGACCAGCAGCACCAGGAGGGTTCACACGAGGACTTCCTCAATTCTGTTAACTTTGATCAGTAGCACGTAGCTAGTTTTTGATTTCGGTTGAAATGTGTACGCTGTTGTGGTTTGAACTCATGTAAATGTTGCAGATTCTGGAATTGGGCCCAATCCAGAATCAAGTATTTTTTTTAAAAATTACACACACTATAGGCAACGAAATGGACCAATTTCGTTGCCTATAGTTTGCCAGAAATGCAAAAATTCAAACTATAGGCAACGAAATCCAAAAGTATAGGCAACGAAATCCAAAAGTATAGGCAACGACGTCGTTGCCTATAGTTTGAGAGGTGACCTGTCAGTTTAGGGTTTAGGCAACGAAGAAGTCGTTGCCTATAGTGAAACTATAGGCAACGAATTAAGCTGGGGTCGTTGCCTATTGTTGAAAACCCTAACCCCTAAACCCCGAACTATAGGCAACGAATTGGTTATTGATTTCGTTGCCTATAGTATAGTCAACGATGTATAGGCAACGAAAGTATAGGCAACGAAAATTCGTTGCCTATAACTATAGGCAACGAATTTTGGACTATAGGCAACGATTTGAAATCGTTGCCTATACCTGTTATTCTGGTAGTGTATCTGTACTCAATGTAAATCTAAGACTATCATTTAACGTGCTTAACAATTATTAGATATATATACAAACACAGGTTAATATTTACATGCAAAAATTAAAATTATTAGCTAACACAAATACAAAAGCAACGAAATTTATGGCACATATTGACAAGTATATTTCGAAAATTCTATGTAAAATTAGCATGTAAACTATGTACAAAATCTAAGTTTAAATTCCTGCAAAGAAAACGTTAGTCATATATACAAGTATAAGAAAATATGCACATATATACACACAAAACTCGCAAACAATTTTCAATCCCTGGCAACGGCGCAAAAAATTGATAACGCTAAAACTAAACACCAAATTAATATTTAATACTTAATCTAACACATTCAATTTAAAACCCTATAAATATAGTATTTTGAGCAGGTAAAGATCGTTCTAACTGGAGATTGGAGGGTGCATGCAATAATTATATAAAAAAAATACTAAATAAATAATATAGTCAGAATATAGAAAAAAAACACATTAATTAACACATCTAAAATTGCCCAGATCAACGGTATCCCCTCTCAATAGCAAAGTTGGTGACGTTCTTATATTTGATCTTGTTTAAATTTGTAATTCTACAATATATTTACTGTACGTACTCGAGGAATTGAACCAGATTAAGTTCACGAACACATCCATTAATTAGCCCTAGCTAGGAATTAAGTAATAGGTAAATCAGTAAATGGGAGCATTCCATGCAACCCTAACATGATATGATCTCTTAATTACCAATGTCAAAATGATAGGTGAAAACTGTGAAATGCATGCATTCCATGCATATTTGTTTGAGGATCAGTTGAGCTTTGTTCATGCATGGTAGTGTCAAAATGGTACAATATATGAACAATTGCATTTTGATATATGAAGATCGTCAAGTACGTAAAGGTGCATTACATATTGGAGCTAGCTGATCCTGGTCAGGCCAAGGGTAATTAATTGGTTATTTAAATTTTAAACAGGTAGGTTTAATCGATTAGCCAACAATTAGAATTAGTTTGAACACGAACGTACTCTAAGAGAACGGAGTATAGCGCCAAGGGTGTCATGAGTCATGAGTCACCCTACTTAAACATTAAATTTCTTTGAGAGCATTGCAAATTAAAATTATACAATTATATAGAAGGAGCAGGCTCGAAGATCCTTTGATAGAGAAAAGAAAAGAAAAGAAAATCTCCATCATGAATTCATGATAAAAGCTATTCATCGGAATTTCAAACTATGAACTTTGAGCTCCAGCGTCTGGCTAAGAGTTACTTGCTTTTTAGCTGTTGTTACAAAACAAATAGTAACTTTCACTTTAATATGAGTGACAAAGCAAAAGTGTCTGTCACTGTTTTACAGCATATATATATGAGGGGAGTGGGAGAACTTTCATTCTGTGCCATATTCCTACTTTAAAATCGTGCAACAACTTTTCTCATATTTTTCGACAACTTATACATATCTAAGAGGCAAAGGGCTTCATAAGCCTACAAGGTTTCACCAGCTGGTTAGCTAAACAGTTTTAATTCCTTTGAACCCTTATCCCTCTCTATCCATGATGGAGCTCGTACACATACCTTTTCCGGCATAAATTCATTGTCTCTTAACAAAAACGTACACCCAACTAACAAGCCAATGTATATATACTAGAAAAGAAACCCGCACCGGAAGTATGATATCATTAATATGAAATGAGAGGAGAGTCGAGAATAATGCACTTTTTTTATCAATAAAATTATGGACCGGGACGATGAATTAGTCCCGGTAGCGTTTTACCAAAAAAAAAGTCGGAAATAATGCTTAATTATATTGAGATTAAGATTTAGTAAAAAAAAAATACAGCAAAATTGAAGTAAAGAAGAAATCGTAAAAAAAATGAAAAGGTAAAATCTAATTAAAAAAATGTAAACGGTTAAAAAGTAAAAAATAAAAGTGTAAACTGTTAAAAGTAAAAAAGTAAAAAAAAAGTGTAAACTGTTAAAAGTAAAAAAGTAAAAAGTAAAAACATTCAAATAGGTAAGTAAAACATGTTGAAGAAGAAAATAGATACGCAAGAGATATAATTTGAAACTGTAATTTGTGCATCTATTACATTACAATCAATTACAATCAATATCATATCCATATAAATCAGGGATTGAGAGAATATTTACTTCTATACTAATTAGGACAAGACACATGTCGGGATATCAGGAATAATATTTCTTTAAACACTCTCATTTATGTCGTGATCCTATCTTATGGATGATGCATAACCTATTGCCTCATTAAAAACTCTGCCAAGCAAATAAAATACTTCTACGGTAAAAATAAAAGCTTGGTCGAAGGGAAAAAGAGTACAACACATTAACTACATGAACGACTACATGTGATGTAGACTCCCCCTAATGTCTATGAAATGAATTCCCCGTGATCAGTAACTCAAACTTAGAGTTCATACAATCTTCACATTCTAATATGTTTCACATGCTTCACAAATGTACATTTTTATAAAGACTTGGTGAATAAGTCTGCAACATTATACACCGAACCAATCTGGTTCACACATATATTGAATAACCGATATTGTTGCTGATTGTAACAACCGCTGTTGTTGCTAAATCTAGACTCCAAAGGCTTAATTTATTCCAAACCCACATGAATCGAGTCAAGACTCTAGAGAGGATTAAATCAAGACTGCGATCAACTTAATTTATCTAGTGACTCAGTCATGCTTAACTACAAGCATAGTCTACAGAAGCAAGATTTAATTAGAGCATCACCCTCTTCAACCAAAATGACAGCATAAAAAAAATCTTTTTAAATAGTACATATATAACAAAAAAACGTATATATATGCTATTTGTTTAAGGGAATAATACTCTTGGTATTCCCATGTGTGCATTGTCCTAATTAGAATAGAAGTATATATTCTCTTAATTCCTGATTTATAGGAATATTGATTTGTAAGAAATTGTAATGCTTATATATGATCATCTATCAATGAATAAAAATACAGTTTCAGATCTATCACTTGCGTATCTATATTTCTCTTTTAACACGTTATCAGCAGCTATTGAGTTGATAGCCAACCCAAAACCGAAAAAGAAAAAAAAACCTAAATACTACAATAGCCACCGCCAGCCTCCTCCCTTGCACAGAATACCACCGCCGCTTATAACCACCGGAGCACCGCTGTCCTTCACCGGGAATCGTCACCGTCGCTTGATTTTTTGTTTTCTTGCTTCAAACTTCGATCCCAGTAAAGTTTTCATTCCGAGCATAATACTCTCGAGGTAAATTTTTAAAGTTCTTCGATTTAGAATTAGGTTGCAAAACTTAATTACCGCAACATCCTAGATCTATGTCTAGATTTAGGTTTTAAATACCGTGAATTATATATGCTTCTAGTTCCTATGGATTATTACAGGTACAAGTGAGAGAGGATTAAATCTTCCTCCTCAAAGTTTAAACAATAGTGATGGTTCTGGGAGAGTCATGGTATACATGAAAAAAAGGAAGTTGATATTTTGTGACTCTGAGTCAGTCATGGTTTTATGGGGTGTGGTATGAAATCACTGGTTATCGCATTGATATGTGTGACCATACATCAATGCTTCATGTTTCTTATTCCCTAAACTTGATTAGTGATCATGAATTTTCGATCGGTAAACTAATTTCATCTCTTGTCTTTTGTAGATGACTGAGCCAGCAATGTCAGAATTTGACATCCTTGATCTTCAATGAGCAAAGTATCATAGATTAGTCTCAGTTGTGAGGAATACTCTCATCGGTAAAAGACTCACAGATACGATTCAACCACTACAACTATACACTTAAGCAGATGACGACACCATAGCCCGAAAAACTCAAGCTCTTATGTTTCTTAGGAGACATATTTATCATGCTTTAAGGAAGCAATACTTGCTAAAGGACGACCCTACAAATTTTTGGGTGACTTTACAAGAAAAGTTTAATATCGTGCATGATGCACAACTTCCTGAATTACTTGAAAAATGGGATCAAATCCGGTTATTAGATTACCAAAAAATCAATGGTTTTTATCAATATATGTTAGAGCTACAGTCTGAACTTGTCATTTGTGGCATTGACAAGAACGACAAGGCTATGGTTGAGAATTTGTTGACTACCTTTCCTACCTTCATGGACACCCTTGCTCACCAATATCATATTGATTATGAGCAAGGAAGATTTAGATCATTCAGTGATCTCATGAATGTAGTGGCCAAGAAAGAATGACACCAGAAGATTCTTCTCCAAAATAATGTTAGACCAGCCAGTACAAAGAAAGTCCATGAGGCTCATCATACTAGAAATGCACGAAAAGATAAGCAAAACAATCATTCAGAACCTTATCAAACTCGTGGTGGTAGAGGATGACGTGGTAGAGGTCATGGAAGAGGAGGAAACAGTAGAAATATGAATTAGACTCGCCAAGACAATAACAAGAATCCATCAAGTTCTAGTTCCAAGATCAATGGAAATTCTTCAAAGTCTACTCCTTCGACATATAACTCAGCACCTTGTTATATGTGTGGTTCAAGCAATCATATGCACAAGCAATGTCATGCGCCAAAAGATGTCTAGAATGTCTACAAGAGATGCAAGAAATATTTGGCTCATAAGACTAACTACACTGCGGACGAAAAGATGGAAGATGGTTGTGCAGCCAATCTAATTGTAGCAGATATCCTAAATGTAAACTTAGCGACTACATATTTTGCTTAGATCGATATCTCTACTATGTAATCAAGTTTAGTATTATATTTGACTTTATTTTTAGTCATGCTTATTGAACAAGAATCCATTAAGTTCTAGTTCCAAGAATAATGAAAATTCTTCAAAGTCTGCTCCTTCAACATATAACTAGCACCTTGTTATATGTGTGGTTCGAGCAAGTATATGCAAAAGAAATTTTGTGCGCCAAACGATGTCCAGAATGCCTACAAGAGATGCAAGCAGTATTTGGCTCATGAGACCGACTACACTGTGGATGAAGAGATGGAAGATGACGGTGAAACGAGTTTGCACCTTTGTCTATGCAATCCCCATATCTTGTTGTTTTTGCTCCCTATATCCCTTACTCTCTACTAGATACTCAACTTGATCTTACTGGTTTTTTTGCTAATGGAGGTGGCAGAAACCAAAACTTCAATGAAGGTGGTAACAGTGGTTTTGGTAGAGGGTCAGGCACTGTGGAAAGAGTACATGTCAACTTTGTAGGAAGGTTTTCCATGGTGCTAAGACATGCATGACTCTAGCTACCTAACAACTTTTCTACAGTTGATGAAGCTGGCTCTAACACTATTCAATGTCAATACTGAAACAAGATGGGACACATTGCCACTAAGTAGTGCTGGTCCATAATTGGTTTTCCTGGAAAACAAAGACAACAAGATCAAGTCCCCTCAACTCCAGGTTCACTTGCTTCCTCTCATCAGGCCATGATTGTTGTTATGTCACCTCATATACAAGCTGCTATGTCACCTCAGAGGCAGCTAAATGTTGCATCACTAATAGCTACTTCCTATTCTGGTCAAGCTTCTCCTCACCATATTGCTATGCTAGCTACAGCTCAACCTTCATCACCTTAATATTGGCATGCTGACTCAAGATCCACTCATCACATGACAAGTGATGTTTCTTTGCTCTAGAATGTGAGTCAATTCACTGCTCCTGACACTGTTCAGATTGAAAATGGTAAACTTTTGCCTATCTCAAATACTGGTAACACATTTATTGTCACTCTAGAGTTAAAGTATGTTCTACATATTCCTGATATCTCTGCTCATCTTTTATCTATTAATAAGTTTTCTATAAAAAAAATTATGTTATGTGGCTTGATGAGAACATGATGATTGTTCAGGACAAAGTGCTGGGCAAGATTCTGTTCAAAGGACCGAGTAAGAATGGGTTGTATCCAATGCATGTTGATCTGCCAAATATTTCACTAGTATCCAAGTCTGCTCAAGCTCTCTCCTCAATCTCTCAACCTACTTCTGCTCACATTGGACAATTGGTGAAGCATGCTCCCTGACATCAAAGGTGTAGACATCCCTTTAATGACATAGTTCAATGCATGCTTACTAAGAGTAAAGTTGTTAGTCAACCAGAAATAAACACATCTATTTATGAAGCCTGTGTCTTGGCATATTCAGCGAGTTTCCTTTTCCAATTTCAGAGAGCAAGAGTACAATTCCGTTTGAAATTCTGCGCTCTAATGTATAGAGACCAGCTCCTCATACTTCTCTTGAGGGTTTCAGATACTATGTACTATTTGTTGATAACTTTACTAGTTACAGTTGGATATTTTCTATGAAATACAAATTTGAGGTATTCAAATATTTTACCATTTTGGTTAATTTTGTGCATAATCAATTTTCCACCATTGTTAAATGTCTGAGAAGTGATGGGGGAGGAGAGTACCCTAGTAACCAATTTAAAGAGTTTTTGACTGAAAAAGGGATCTTGAATCAAATTTCATGTCCATACACACCACATCAGAATGGTGTCTCCAAAAGAAAAAATAGACACATATGAGAAATAACAGTTACAATGCTTCAAGCAGCCTCACTACCACTACCATATTGGTATCATGCATGTGCTCATACCACACATCTCATAAATATGATGCCAACCAAGATCTTAAACCTACAGTTTCCATATGAAAAGATATACAATAAAATCTCACCTGTCAACATGCTTAGAGTGTTTGGTTGTCCATGTTACCCTCTCATGACACCCTATAACAATCACAAGCTTCAACCAAAAAGTTTACAGGGCATATTCTTGGGATATGCTTCAGGCTATAAAGGATTTATTTGCTACAATATTCAGTGAATGAGATTTATTGTGTCCAGGAATGTATTATTTGATGAAGTCACTTTTCCTTGTGCCTCCTTAGGTACTAAAGCTATTGATGCACCTCACAACTCTTTAGGATATAACCTTACATCACACACTACTCTTACTCAGTCAACTCAGTCTCCTTAGACACAGAATCTGCCTGCACTTGTCCTTATCTGCACTTCAACTCCAGGTCTGCAATCTTATTCATCTCTACATCTTAATTCTCAATATGTTGTGGTTTCTAACAATACTACTAATGTTGCTACTCTTGTCACCATTCCCTCTCATGTTACAAACACTTCAAATATCATGCTTGAGCCTCCTTTTAGCCCAAATAATCATACACAAACTCTGTTTGAAGAAAAACAAGGCAATCTGAATATTCATACACAATCTGGTGAAGGAGTTTATGCATGATGTTTCTAAGTCAAACATTCTAATCCCCATTGTTGGTCTCTCTGATGCAGTGACAGATGACCATGCCATGCTCACTAGAGAAAAAAGGGTATCTCAAAAAGAAAGTGCTTCCTGGCCACAACTGCTTCATCAACTAAAAATCTCTCAACCACAGAACCTGTTGGTTACAGGGCAGCTATGCAAATCCATATATGGAAAGTTGCTATGTAAGAGGAATTTGATGCTCTTATTAAGAAAAACACCTGGAAATTGGTTCATTTACCTCTTGATAAAAACCTTGTATCTTGAAAGTGGCTCTTCAAAATAAAGAAGAATGTTGATAGAACCATTGCTAGGCACAAAGCTAGATTGGTTGCAAGAGGATTTAGTCAAGAATATGAGGTTGATTATAAAGAAATTTTTTCACTAGTAGTCAGGCACACTTACTACTGTTAGAACAATCATAGTTGTTGCTCACAAAGGATGAAAGCTTCATCAATTAGATGTCAAGAATGCATTTCTTCATGGCACTCTAAATGAAGAAGTATACATGGCACAAACCTCAAGATTTGACGATCCTCATTGTCCTTATCATGTATGCAAGCTAAAGAAATCTCTTTATGGACTCAAACAAGCCCCAAGAGCATGGAATGAGAGATTCACTAGTTTTCTTCCCACTATTGGCTTCAAATCATCCTATGTTGATGCATCATTGTTTGTAAAGGTGTGTGACACCTCTAATGCTTATCTATTGTTGTATGTTAATAATATAATACTCACTGGAAATAATGATCAACTCATTCTAAGCATCAAACAGTCTCTTCAATCAGAGTTTGATATGAAGGATATGGAAGAACTTAATTATTTTCTGGGACTAGAAATCAAGTATCTCTCATATGGTATCTTCTTATCACAACACAAGTATGCCAAGGATCTTGTACATAATGCTGGGTTGGATGCTTATAATACTCACCTTACTCCATGTCAATCAGGCGTTAAATTGGTTAGAGACTTTGGATCACCTCTTCTTGCAAGTGATATGCCTCACTTCAGGACAATGGTAGGATGTCTTCAATATCTTACTTTACACGACCTGACATAGCCTATGTTGTCAATAGTGTTTGTCAATTCCTTCATACACCTACTCAAGATCATTTAAATGTTGTAAGGAGAATTTTGAGATATGTTATAGGCACCTTGGACACTGGTACTGTATACAGAAGAGGATCAACTTCAGAACTTCACTTACAAGCATTTTGTGATGCTGATTGGGCAGGAGACCCCAATGATAGGAAATCAACAACTGAATTTGCGGTTCGATTGAATCAAATGCCTATATCTTGGTGTAGCAAGAAGCAACACTCAGTGTCTAGATCTTCTATGGAGACTGAATATAGAAGTATGGCGGACACAACTTCAGAGTTACAATGGTTGAAGCACTTGCTTCATGATCAACATATTAATCTGAATTCTATTCCTACTCTTCACTGTGATAGCATCTCAGCTCTTGCTCTTGCTGTCAATCCCATACATCACTCACAGCTTAAGCATGTGGAAGTAGATGTTCACTTCACCAGAGACAAGGTCAAAGAGGGTTCTATTAAGTTGCAATTTGTAACATCCCAAGAGCAACTTGTAGACATCTTTACAAAAGGCTTAAGCTCTCCACAACACACTTACCTCAGTCAAAGCTTGATGCAGGAGACCCTATCACTCTAAGGGGGAGTGTTAGCATAAACACTAAAGTCGGTAGTATTAGTTAGCTCTTAGTGACGCGTGTTCGTCACTCTCCTTATGTTTGTTATACTGTGATGATGAGCTATTGTTTATCTACACGTGTCATTCACTGTGTGATTACCTTAGTGATATATAAACCGTACTGTACCTAGCTTGTAACTAACCTTTGAGATATTTCAATATACACAGAGCTTTTTCATCAGTTTCTCTCTTCAAATATGTACAAGCTTAGAGAGAGAGGGGGATGGAGGGAGGGAGGGAGGGATGGAGAGAGAGAGAGAGAGAGAGAGAGAGAGAGAGAGCGCACTTGACCGAGCAACAATATGTTGTTTCTTGGAGCATCAAATATAAGATTGAACCGAAGATAAATGAGATAATCTGATACAGATAAGCAAGAATCTAGACACTATGTCCAGTACTCAACATTGGAGTATTTAGATAAGGAAATATGCATTCGCTGAGGCCTAAGAGACAAGCCATCAAGAGTTTCATTGATGCAACATAATATCTGTCTTACAACAATAAAATGAGATTCCGGGAATGGATAACTGAGCTAACTGCATACACAATATCTAGATGGATGCTAGTTAGATATTGCAAAGATCCTAAAAGTTCAAGGAAATGTTGTAGGATAATCAAGTAAGGCACCATCAATAATGAGAGATTGGCTTTGGCATACATGAGGAAAAGTAGCAGGTTTACTATGCGACAGATCATGCTTTAACAAGTGATCATTGCACATATTTAAGTTGATTGATATAGAATCCGCGAGAGAGAGTAGTGACTTATAATTAAGCTAAGGAAGTAGTGAAGAGATTATAAATTTGTGGTTAACTCATGTACACATCTTCATTGAGAAAGCCCTAAAGGCATTTTCGACATCCAACCGAGAAAGATCGAGATGGAAGAGGCACTAAACCACTTATCAATCGCAAGGGATCAAACATGGCAAAATCAACAACTAAAGCACAATAATAACGAAATAACACAAGAATTGAGCATGGAATAATATCAAAATTATATCCCACCTTTTGACTACGACCTGAAAATCATATACATCGTTTTAATTCCGTTTCATTCTTTTCTAGTATACATGTTTTCAAAGACATAAAGAATCAAAGATTAATGGTAGGTATTAGTAATGACATGTATGATTTAAAATTTTTTAGGTTGGGATCAAAATTTAGGTAAGGTTTTTTTTTTGAAGGAATTTAGGTAAGGTTTTAATATAATAAAGTAAGTGTGAAGGAGGGAAATTAAAAAACTTTTTGATTAAATTTCCCCTGTATAACAACATCCAATTCACGAGTTCTTTCTCACCTTGAAGTCTTCCAGCTTCAACCATTTTTCAATATTTTACTTTTACTTTATTCAGCTTCTCAGTTAGTTTTTATACCGTTATAAAAAACAAATATGACATCATAAACTAACTTGGCTGATGTGATATATATCCGACTACCCGCCACCAATTTCCAGTTTCATTCGACGAACTCTGTCTTTTGTCTATCTCTGTTTTCAGTTTTCACACAACGAATCTATGAACCTAACACGAATTTCTTATTTATTTTGGGTTTCATATATAGTACCATCCTAATGTGCTACAGGTTTTACATGCATAGTTTATTGGGTCTGATCGATTCAATTCGATAATGCCATGCTGCCAATTTTGTGCTGCATCAGTTTTGGTGGGTTTGATGTTGATATGGGCATTGGTTATAAACAGAGCCTTTGCTTTGAACAGCTTCTGATTTGAAGAGGTGATTTTTAATTGGATAAGCTATGAAGAGTGAATCTTTGAAGTGGGTTTTGGGTTTGGTTTACATTTTTTCTGTTGCATCAATCTGGATAGCTGCTAGCTTTGTGGTACAATCTGTTGTAGATGCCGGTGTATCCCCTTTTCTCATTACTTACATATGCAACTCATTGTTTGTGATCTATATTCCGTTGGTTGAAATTGGGCGGTATTTGGATGATTCTTTTGGAAGGTTTTGGTTTTGGAGAAGTAAGGAGAGTGGCGCCTTGCGAAAGTTGGGAGAATCGGAGCAGACCACTCTTCTTGGAGATGGTGAGGCAACTGCCAAGAAGGATGCATCTGTGAATGTAGAAGAGGGAGAAATTTCTGGACATGGAGAAGGCGTTGGGACAGATCTGAAAATTGTTGCATACGAGCTTATTTGGACATCACTGAATCTGGCTCATGTGGATGATAAGGAAGTGGATGCAAAAGGGCGTTGGACACGTACTCGAGTGGCAAAAGTTAGCCTATTGATTTCCCCGTTTTGGTTTTTCGCGCAACTCATGTTCAATTTGTCATTGAAGTATACTACAGTCACGGTATCCTTCTTTCTTTTTCTTTTTCTTTTTCTGAGATTGCCTTTCATGTCATGCTTTTTATGTTTGTTGTTGTATTTGAACAGTTAAGTCTGATTGGTTCAGTTTGCTTGTTGCTTGCAGTCAAATACAATCTTGAGCAGTGCATCTAGCCTGTTCACGTTTTTGGTCTCTCTAGCATTCTTAGGTGAGAAGTTCACTTTGGTGAAGCTTTTTAGTGTTCTTCTTTGTATGGGAGGAACGATAATTGTCAGCCTTGGTGACTCAAGAACTACTCTAAGTGCAATTGCTACAAACCCTCTACTAGGAGACATACTTGCTCTTGTCTCAGCTGCTTTCTATTCAGTTTATATTACCCTCATTCGCAAGAAGTTACCTGATGAGGATGATGAGAAAAGTGGCCGTGCCAGCATGGCTCAGTTTCTGGGATTTTTAGGGCTTTTCAATCTTGTTATATTTCTTCCAGTTGCCCTTGTATTGCATTTATCAAAGTTGGAGCCCTTTTATATGCTGACCTGGAAGCAGATTGGTCTCATCGTTGGTAAAGGTTTGTAATCTACTTCTATGTGATATGATCTGTGACTTGGAGACCTGTACTGAAAAATGCCTTATCTCTTCGTACTTTCCCAGTGTTCTATGCTTGTTTTTAGAGAAATAAAGTTACAGATGCCAATATAAAATTCTAAAACAATAATGACCAGGTCTTTATTGATTAAGCTATTGGCCATGCATCTCGTTACTGAAAATCCTATTGCCTCAATAACTTTCTTTTTTGACACCAATGTTCGTGTTTATTGCATTGCCTCAATAGATCATCTGGTCAGTTCTTCTTATGTGACCATTGGGACTAGTTTCTATTAATGTACTGTTTTGATTTCATAAACCTAGTATATACTCAAACACCAAAGTCATTTGAGGTTTATGGTGTCTTCTTACATCAGACTAATACTTTTTTGTGTGATTTCGTTAGGTTTGCTGGATAACGTTCTGAGCGATTACTTATGGGCCAAGGCTGTTCTTCTAACAACAACCACCATAGCAACAGCTGGTCTATCGATACAAGTTCCATTGGCAGCAATTGTGGACTCAGTGACTGGTCATGCTCCTCATTTTGCTGATTACTTTGGAGCTCTGGCTGTCATGATTGGATTTGTAGGCATAAACATTCCTTCCGATGCTTTTAAGAGATCAAAAGAAGCTAAACTAGAATTAGAGAACGGAAGTAATAAAGATATGAGCTCAACTGATGAAGCTGGTAGTTCAATTGGTGGTCCAGATGCAGCTGCCCCTTCATAGCATGCATGGTCTAATTGTTGGTAAAGGTTAGTACCAGACTTCACTTTATTTGCTGTTACTAGGGAATACCAAATTCATGGTTGCCTTTTTATTAAATCTAATTGTCTTTACTTTATCAGGCAGTGTAATAAGGTCTTGCATCTATTGCTTGGCTATTGTTTTCTTATGAGATAGAAATGGAGCTAGTGATACTTTTGGCTTTATCTTTTTAATTTAGGGTCCAGATGTTGAACATTCAGTGAAGCGTAATAATGAGTATGCTGAACTAGGATTACCTTATTTTAAGTTAAGTTTTTGAATAAGCAGTGATATTTGTTAGATATTGTCTTTAAGGCAATCTCAGTCTTTATGGTATTGTTTCTATAGATATTTCGACAGTGTACATACCCACTGTAGATATCTGGGAATTGATGTTCTGACATTTTCTTGCTTATCTGAGGTTGCGTTTAAATGTTCAACCTAAACTATCAAGATGTATATGTATAGAACTACTTGAAGATGAAAAGATGTATTGTGACCTAGAGGAAAGAAAAATAAACAAATAAAAGGATAGTGTTGGTTTCATATGGCAACTATCAGCTTCAATCGGTTGGTTAAGCAATTGTGCTTATAACGGTTTGTTGTATTTGCTTATTAGGTGCGAATCAGAGTCTTTTGTGCTCTTACTGCTATAAGGTTTCCTGTGGTATAAGCTGCCAATGTAATATGGGGAACTGTCATTCTGGCCTTAGTTTTCTGTCTGAGGGTTATGCAGTCAGATCACTTAGATGTTTAGTTCAAAACGCCAAGTTGTTAAATACTAATTGATGGCGGGGATCCCATAAACTACTGGTAGGCTATTTGACTGAGGTCTGATGTTGACTTCTCACCTCTTGGATTCTCAAGTCCTTCAGCTGGGCATGATATAAGTGTAGTTGACACGAGACACATTGGCATTTGCCATTTGGATAGAGGCACAGATTAGCAAAGCTGATAAATATTAAGAGAGGAGCAAGTGAAGGGGAGATGTTTGCTAGCTATTGCTATGGTCTAAACTCCTCCTGTATTGGTTTTGCCATTAATATGTTGATACAGCCATCCGAAATCCAACTTTTGCTATGTTTCATGTAAAACAAGAATTCTATTTGGCTTCTGTAACCTGTCAAATAATAACCTATTCAGTGAGGCATGTATGGTTTACCTTGTGCATTAGTCCCTTTGTACTTTGGTTGGGTAACATATGAGAAAAGTTGGTGGTAGACAGTAACATATAGATACAGCCTGTGGATTGATCTCATTTTCTTACTTCAAATGAAGTGTATACTGTTTGATGTGTTCAAACTTTGATGAAATGGTTCTTCATGGTTTAGGTTTGTTGAATAACGTTCTGATTGTGTACTTATGACCGAGCGAGGATGTTTTCTGACTACTGTCACAGTGCCAACAGCTGATCTATGAATACGGTTCAACTTGCGAAAATTGTTGATCCTGTGATTGTCCATGCTCCGATCCTTATTCTGCTGTTTACCTTAGAGCTGTGGCTGTGGTATGCTTTTAATAGACCGAAGAAAGTCACAATAAAAATAGTGGTTCATCAGGAGTGTGCAATAGCTAAACTCTCATAGCCGGCTCGGATCGTGGAGTCGTCGAGCAAACTGGAGTTACATTCGACTGCATTTTTTCAAGTTGTAAATACCACGAGTGCGATTGATTATTGCCAGCTACGTGACAAAGGAAACAAATCAGGAAAGTAGGAAATTTTTTTATTTTTTCTTGATACAAAAGCTAAAAAGAAAGAAACACCAGAGGCAGAAGCCTCTTGAGCACCCATTCCCAGTCAAGTCAAACAGCAGTGCATTCCTAGCTCTTCCGGGAATACTTCCGTTCCAGAACCAGTCTTCAGGAATAGAGTGGCCAACCTCCGCCATCTTGTCTGCTACGAAGTTGGCCCTCCCTAAACACATGCTGAATCGAAAACTGATCAAATTGGTCGAGGATTTTCCTGATGTCCTCAATGATTGTTCTTGGCCTCCATGGGGTAGGATACACCTTTGACACAGTTTATCACTAAGCTGGAGTCCCCCTCGATCTGAACATTATGGAGATCAAGTCTTCTAGCATAGAAGAGGCTGTCTCTTAAAGCTGATGCTTCTGCTATTGGGACCATTGTTCTTCCTAGATTTCTTGCTCCTGCTGCAATAGGCTGACCATTCTGGTCTCTGATAATGAAACCCCCTGCCGCCCTTCCCACTCCTGGATTAGAGACACTTCCATCAAAATTGATCTTGACACATGTTTGGTTAGGAGCATGCCACTTCATGATGCTTCTTGTTGGAGTTGCCTTCTGAGGTTGAACAGTGCTGGTCATATAGTCTTCGAAGTAGGCTGCTGCAGCAGCAGCAACTGAGGCAGGAGAACATGCTTCATTCCTGAAAATACAGTTGTTCCTCGCTTTCCAGATCTGCCATAAATTTGTAAAGATATTCTCTAAATTCTGGTTGTCATTTCTAGCCATAAGCATTTCATTCAGCTTATCCATAAGTGTGTCATTCTGGTTGAAGCAGTTTAGTCTAGACAGTCTCCAGACTTCCTTTGCCACAGGGCATTTACAAAAGAGGTGATCCATATTTTCTTCTGCATTGTTGCAGAAAGGGCAAACATTAGTATTGATCATTCCAAATCTCATCATTCTATCTCTAGTTTTCAGTCTCCCTCTTAAGAGGGTCCAGGCAAACACTTTAATTTTAGACATCATCTATTATTGATCTTGGAAATGAGCTCCTTAGCATTCAGAGGGTCTTTCCAGAAGACTATTATGGATACCTAAAGTATTTTCCTATGGAGCATCTATGCCGGATACCAGTAGAATTGGTGATAGCATTTTTGACAGTAGTACTCACCTTAGGAGAAAAATAGAGGGAAGATTTATGAAAATTGATCCTTTGACCAGAAGCTTCAGCAAAATCCTGGATAACTTTCATGACATTCCTTGCAGCCTTAGGAGTTGCTTTTCCAAATTTAAGGCAGTCATCAGCAAACATCAAAAGTTTGATAACCTCAAACCTTGGGGGGCAGATAGAATACCAACCTGACTTAGAATTTCTAGCCAAATAATTCACATGTCTAATAAAAGGTTCCATGCACAAAATGAAAATGTAAGGGGAGAGAGGATCTCCCTGTCTAATACCTCTACTAGGCTGAAAAAACCCTTCAGGCTTACCATTCACTACTATGGATAAAGAAGCAGTTTGTATACAGTTCATGATCCTTTTGATCCAATCACTTGCAAAACCAAAAGCTTCCAAACAGCTCATAATATAATTCCAGTCTAGTAAATCATAGGCTTTTTCCAGATCTAACTTCATTGCCATTACACCTTCTACCCTTCTTTCTTTTAAAGTCAGAGAATAGCTCATGAGCAATCGTAGGAAATTTCTTGTTTTTTCGGCTTGTAGCTAATTTCTTTTACACAAACTTTATAAGGTCATGTTTGTATCCTTTAATAACGGGTTTCCATACTTGACTCGTGCGTGAAAAGTCTGTAACAATGATAGTCATTTGATTCCAAAGGGCACGCAATTATCATGGCATGAATTAATTAGCTTCTTATTCTCAAAATGACAAATTAATCATTGATATTGGTAAATTGTCAAACCATGCTTGCAAAGAGGCAATCACACTGATGGCAAATAATAAATAATTTTATCAACTATTGTGCAAGAACAGGACAAAACCCCACAAATCTTTGATTGCCTGCCTAGCACCCAACCTCTAATGAGCATCATAAAGAAGACATCTAGCGTCTTCACAACACAAAGAGTACAAAGGTGGTATGAGATACAATCCATACCACTTTAAATTCAGAAACAAATCCAAACAATAATGGGTAACTCAGCTCTGTGACATGGCTGCACTTGCATGACCGTATCTCTCCATCACTTTTCTTGTTGCCAAAGTTGCCGCCTCACTTGCACGCAATGTTCCGCTTGCCATAAGTGCAGCAAATTCAGCAGCAATCTCTTCCTGTACCTTACTTCGTGCATCCCCAAGTGAATCTACAATCCCATTGCCAGGTTTAACAGCACTTAACGTGTTTTTCTTCTCATCCAGCTTGTTGAGCTGTCCTCCAGATTTTGATTTATTGGCAGTCACATTGTTAGAACTACTCACAGGTTTCGCAACATTAGTCGTTGGCTGAACCATGGAAGGAGGCCTGAATTGTGGAGCTTGAGGAGCAGCCCCACTTCTCAATGTCGCTTCCAAGTTTTGTATCATAGGCACTGCAAAACAACATGAAGAAGCAATTCAGCTGCAATATTCACAAAGCAGTACTCCACACAAATTCATTTTCAAACTAAGTTGGACTTTCCTATCTAAACTTAAGTGAATCTGGTATGACTCCAATCCAAACAGACCAACAAAAATGAACTGAACCATTATTTGATAAGAAAACTATTTCCACGCATCAGAAACATACAGGCCTCAGCTTCTTCAGATACAGAAAATTCATATCATAGCTTGGCTAGCAGAAAACTTACGTATCATGGGTCCCATTGGACTGCCCATAACTTCATTAGGCAGCTGCAGAATGTAGTCTGGTATGGTTGCCCCAACCAAGAACTGTGCAACCTCATTGCTAAAGTTGTTGCAATTGTGAGTAAGCAGACTATAGGTCTCAGCTGTATATCGAGGACTGATCTCCTCTAAATAGGATTCGAAAACATCCTTGGGCACGTGCGTTTCACCCAAATCCACCACTCTTAATGGTGCCCCATAAGGTGTCGATCCAGCAGGAGCATGTTGTATGCCTCCCCCAAAGTAGTACTCATTACCATAAACTGACACTCCTGTATGCCTGTTATTGTAAATCCAAATCAGATCCATATAATGACTTGCTACAACA
The DNA here is from genome assembly GCA_946800695.1 of Geum urbanum. NCBI lineage: Eukaryota > Viridiplantae > Streptophyta > Magnoliopsida > Rosales > Rosaceae > Geum > Geum urbanum. The sequence goes on along the minus strand of OX327002.1, from coordinate 45,466,326 downwards.
ATGGATTCCGCACAACATACTGCAATCAAAAGAAGCACTTACCATATACCTTCAATGGCTTTCCCAATGAAAGCCATGGACATCTGCCTAGCAAGCCCTTGGCTCAGGTCATATACATTCAAAGTCACCCGATGACCCTCCTGCGACAGATTTTAATCACCTCAATTTTTCAAAACCGCAAGCACAACCAAAACTATAAATGATGAAGGAAGAAATACAACAATGTAGAAAAATAGTACACACCTCTGCCATCTCTGCTGCAACAGTAGAGTATCAAAAAAACCTCCGTAAATGAAAAATGCAGCTGTGGGTGTTAAACTAATCACAAATACCTATTCAAATCATAAACACAAGTTAATCAGAACTATGCATTAATGAGGAACCAAGAGCATTTCGAAAACAAAATCACAACTTTCTTCCATTTCGAAAACAAGAGCATCCAAACTTCAACATGCCATCATCTAGTATAACATTGAAAATAACCGCCCCAGACAACACAAATTTGATCCCAAGATCACAGCTTTGATAATCACAAATCGGCACAAGCAACACCACAGAAATCGCCCAAAATTTCAAATCCGAGACCAAATCCAAATCTTCTCCAAACTCAACATGCTAGGAATACCGCTAAATGAAATCGCATTACGAAGTCGAATAGCAGCATCGGGCGATCAATTAGCTTTTGAATTGCAACAATGACGAATAAATCGTAGGGAAAGAGAGAGAGAGGGAGAGAGCCGTACCTTAAGCAAGAAGAAGGCGAGAAAAGTCTCAATCGGCTACGAAGCGTTAAGAAAAGCGAAAAGCAACCCCCAACATTTAAGGAGCGCAACTTCGTTCGGTTACCTCCATTTAATAATACCAACCGGCCAACTTGACCAAGGGACTTTGATTCCATACAATTCCATCGTCTTCTAGAATCTACCAGCCACTATGATCTCGACACGTGTATTGAGGTCCCTTTGCAAAAATGATTTTTGGCTTCCGCTTTGGAGGGAATAATGTATTTTTGTCACACTTCGTTGTGTTATGGTTCGGTAAAATAATGACGCTTCATGCCTTCATCATGCTCAGTAGGTAAAGGAGGTTAATTTGTAATTATATTTACAAGATGGAAATATGCCTTTTGATAAAACATTAATGGAGGAAATCATTATTTATCACAAATCAATTATATCAAAGCAAAAAATGCGATGTTGAAGAGATCCAGGGTTGCGCCACTCGACATTCTCCTCCTCGACGATGTCTAACGTCTTATCTTCATCGAGGTCATATTGGAGATAGCTTTGTGCAGAGGCGGAGGGTAGTGATCGCAATCCCAGCGGCCGTTGGACAGTTTTTAATTCGACCATGTATCATTTTCTTTTTAGCTGGGTAAAAACCAGCTCAAATGTCAAACTACTTTTCTTTTAACCGGTACCTAAGCTAGCTCATGCATCGAGTATTAGGCCTGGAATATATTGTGAAAGAACAACGAGTACATTGTTTGGGGGACTCCACCTAAACTAAACAACTAGTCATAATAAGACACATAACTAAACACCCTCCATGAATCACGAAGAGGCCACACATGCAAGTGAAGCAACCTAGCACTTGTACATATAGCTCGTTATTCACCTCATTAGGTATGTGCTTAACTAATTCTCACCGCCAACACTCAAAAAGTAAGAAGTTTGATGACCAGCCAGAGTCTTGATTCAGACTTAGTTCCACTCATGCGCCCGAATGAGAAACTGTCAGAGAACATTTTGGTAAAAGGGTAAGAATACTGATCCTACATCGAATAAATGGTAAGGGCCCTAACCTCAACCACCTTTATAAGTTTGACGGCTCAGCATTAATGGTACGCATTCACTACTCTATTACGTTGTTACTCTGTTTAGATTACATCTCGTTACTGACTTAAGCATCGGAGGGTTGAAGGTCGGCAAACCCGATCTCTCCTTAACGGTTGTCAATCTTAGCAGCGTAAGCGATTGACAGAGAGTGATCATAATAGGATAGCGAAAGCAAACACCGAAAGTGAATCCTGAGAACGATCATCGAAAGCAATCAACGGAAGTAAAGAGTGGAACTTAGTGAGTGAATCAACAAATAATCATCCCGTTCAATATCTTAAACTCTTAGTAGTTTCCGATATTAACATTGGAGCCGTCTGTAGGAAACTATACTGAATTTTTTTCTTCCAACCACGAAGCACCTAACGAAAGCAAGTCACGAAACATGAATACATTCCTACCTTTCGGCATAATGCCGAACACGCAATAAGATATCTTCTACCTGACCCCGGGTAGAGAAGGGACTGCAAAAGAACCCGCACAGGTACAACGGGCGGGCAAGCAGCACGTCATAGTAGAACAAGGAGCGACAACGATAGTGGAACAACGTCTCAGTGAGATGGAGCACAAATACGAGCTGGCAATGCAAAAGTACATGGAGCTTGAGAGAGCGAGAGGTTTGAGCATCAACAGTTCATGCAGGCCAAATCCAAGTTGAAGGCAGTAGAGGAAAGATAACTGGTGTCGGAGTCTACATAGCCATCTCTACAAAATCACCTTATACAACTGACCAAAATTGATGAATACACTCGCTATAAAACCTCACCCAATATCAATCCAAAAAGAAAAAAACAACTCATCTAGTTGCCCACCAACGTAAAAATGCTAGGATGGATATGGCAATGTAGATGAGTTTTAGATGAAAAATGCTAGGAGTGAACTGACCAAATTAATTGACTTTAATTTGTATAAAAGAGAGGTCTCTATTTAATTTAGTTATCCAATATAGCAAAAACGTTTTCGACATAAAATGGGTGCTCGGGATTGCAAATTTTTATCGTTACTTCTTATTTTTTATGATTTTTTATGATTTTAACACAGCTAAGTAAGATTTCTAGTTACTTCATTGTTAAATTCGTATTCATATATTATGACTTATATTTTTTCGCTCACCTTAATTTCGAATCTTAAATTCGCCACTGGTTCTGTGTGATGATAATCAATGGTCTGGTCGAGGACCACATTGGACCTATGTGCTGGTGGTCTAGGCTTGTATGTGGGTCATATATGATTCGGGTCGAGAATATTTATTTTGTAATGTCATTTGTTTTAAATTTCTATTTTCTAGTGTTAAAAGAATTAACCGGAGAGTTAAAAATCACTCTTATTGTAACCAGTAAAAGAAAAAGAAAAAATCGTTTTTATGTTCAATCGGGCGGCCCAGAGCTGTGTTATTCTGCCTGCGTAGCCCGCAAGCGCGCTCGTGAAGCACACCTTCATATTTCCAAGGCAGAGAGTTTGTTGAAGATACAACCAAACCAGCGAACCAATCATCGGCGCGACAGAGAGAGACGAACCCCACACACACATGGCCTCACTTTTAAAACTTTGAACATGGGCCCCCCCCCCCCCCCCCACCCAGACCCCCGAGCCTCAGCTTCGGCTCCAAACTCTCCTCTTAATACCTTCCCACCTCTCTCTTTTCTCGTTCACCGTGACACTCAAGAACACTCCCACTATTTTCTCAGCACCAAAACCATTGCAGGTCACAATTTCCAACGCCAACCGAATTGATCGAGTAATCTCTCGGATCACTCTCACTTGCGAATTTTCCACTTGTCAATTTTTCTTTTCAATTCTCTTCCGCTAAGCTCTTGCTTGATTTTTTTTTCATGTTTGTTTTTTGGTTATGTAGTTTCTGCGCTAGGGTTTATGATCGGAGATCGTGCTGGATGGAGTTGTAGGGCTTTGATTCGGTTTCACTGGTAAGGTTTGAGCTGACTTCTGATGATAACTGTTGGAAATCCGCCATTTTTTGTCTGTTTGTTTGTTCTTTTTTTGCTCTGTTTGGTTAGGTAGAAGCTCGATGATGATGATGGAAGGAAGAACCTTCGAGAAGTTGTTGTGCATTATCTATTTTTTTTAATTGCTTAGAGAAATTCAGTGTAGTTCGTTGAGATGATTTGAAGGTGTGGAGTCATAATTGGGCAGTTGTTGCGGATATTATTAGTGTAGTGAACATTTTCCTGCGTTTACTGTGATGAGTAGTAAGTTTTGGAGCTGTTTTTTGTTCAATATATGTGGATGAGGGATCTGATTTTAGCGAATATTGCAGACAAACAGTGGTTGCTGTTTTGATTGCAGCTGCTGAAAACAAACATGGCGCAGAGTAATTGGGAAGCTGATAAGATGTAAGTATTCAATTAAGTATATTCGTTTTTGACTCTTGCTAACAATGATACTAAGACTTTTAAATTTTTGGTGTCCACGTGATTTGTGATCTATTTTGCTCATCTGTTGCTGTTTTTGGTGCGTTTTAAGCTTGATATTTTCTCTATTTTCGACTTGGGTGTCTGCTATAGGCTAGATGTTTACATTCATGATTACTTGGTGAAAAGAAAATTGACTGCTTCTGCAAATGCATTTATGACTGAAGGGAAGGTTGCTGCAGATCCAGTAGGTAATGCCGTCAGCTTTTGATTAATTCTTGGATCAAGTTAATAATTTATTTTGTAACTACTAGATTCTACTTGGTATGTGTTTGCATAGTGTTTTAACTTTTAAATATATTATAGATTATATGCTGAATATTGTTGTTGAAAGAGTAAAACTGTCTAAGATTTTGAATATGCAGCAATTGATGCACCAGGAGGGTTTCTCTTTGAATGGTGGTCTGTTTTCTGGGACATATTCATTGCAAGGACAAATGAAAAGCATTCAGAGGCTGCTGCAGCTTACATTGAGGTTCATTCATCATGTATTATTTATAATTGTGTCTAGGCAATATTACATTCACGTAAATGACCTTTTAGAGCGCTTATCAGTCTGAATCTCAATTTAATATAGGCTCAGCAAATTAAAACAAGGGAGCAGCAGTTACAGATGCAACAGATGCAGATAATGCAACAGCGCAATGCTCAGTTACAGCGTAGAGATCCTAATGCTATGAATGCCATAAACTCTGAGGGGGTAATGGGGCAACCTTCTGCCAGTGTGCTAGCCATGAAAATGTTTGAAGAACGTGTGAAACATCCTCACCCAATGGATTCGGAACAGTCCTCAGGTCTTACTGATGCCAATAGAATCGCTCTTCTCAAATCAGCTGCAAATGCACAAGGGTATGTTTTCTTCACTTCAGCCTACTTTTTCGATTTTTTTTTTTTTGCGACTGGACACAATGCGTCATTCATCATATTGGCTCTTGTTGATTCAGCCAATTGACACAAAGCAATTCCGGAAATATTCCTGCCACTTTGCAACAGATGCAAGCCCGACATCCTTTGACCACTGTAATATACTCGAACTATAATCTTAATGCTTTATTCATTTTCATTAACTGAATATATATCCATGTGTCTTTGCCTTCTCTACTCTAGCATACTAAGCAATAGAGTATGTCGACTTCTGGAGATTGTAGGACGTCAAAGGTGAAATTAACTTAGGTGCAACTCAGAGAAGTTTGCCTATGGATCCATCATCGCTTTATGGACAAGCAATTTTGCAGTCAAAATCTGGATTGGGTGGTGCAGGTAACATTACTTGTTTATGTCTCTTAAGAGTTAAGATACACTTATCACATGTTGGGAATAATGGTCCCTGTCCTTAGATAATTTACATATGAATACATTTTTCTTTTTCAGGATTGAGTCAAGGTGTTACAAGTTTTCCTTTGAAGGGTTGGCCTCTAACTGTAAGTTCAATATAACTCTTCCTTCCTGGAAGTTTATTTGTGTAAGCTTATTCACTTCTTTCCTGTTAAAACAACTAAATCATACAGGGAATAGAACAATTACGACCAAACATGGGTGTACAAGTACAGAAGTCAAATTTTCAGACGCAAAGTCAATATCTTTTAGCAAATCAACAGCAGCAAGCCTTAGCACATGCCCAGGCTCAAGCACAAAATAACCTTGGAAATTCAACAAGCTCTGGAGATATGGATCCTCGAAGGTTTTCTGGCTTGCCTAGAGGTGGCATGAATGCAAAAGATGGTCAATCTCCATTGCAATCAAGTTCACCTAAGGTAAACCATTTACATTTGAGAACTAATTTGTTATAAAGTGAAGTACATTTCATGCACAAACAGTTCAAGCTTTGCCCTTTTTATATAATTGCTAGTCTTGCATTCATGGTTTTGTAATGTTTTGAATTAATATACATTGATCCTGCAACTACTGTATGTTGGTCCTAAACTAAGTATCTCTTTAAATTATTGTACATTGATCATGCAGTATTTCTGAAGGGCTTAAAATTAGTTCTTGTATACTGAATGCTTTTATTTTTTGTGTGATTCTATTATCACCTGAGCTCAGGCTCTATTCTGCAATCATGTCGTTAGGCCCTTAGTATCAACGGTTTGATCAGTTTCAGTTTTATGTTATGTGTTTTTTTTGTTGGTAATTATTGTTTCACATATGTCAACAATTTTGTTTCTTGGTTGGGGTTTAACAGATAAAAATGGCACCGATGCAACAGTCTTCCTCGCAACAACATGACCAATTGCAGCAGCAGACATTACAACAGGTTTTGTGCTGTTATGCAAGATTTATTCGTTTCTGTTATCTTTAAGCTCGTCTTAGGGATACAAGGGTGGAGGGTAAATGTAAATATTACATCTCATTTTTTATTCTACTTGATTGAGCTGTTTGACGTAACCAAATTCATAGAGATGATGATAATTTCTGCATCTATCTTATGCCTTTCCAATCACGTTTTTTTTAAAGTTATAAAACACAGCTGATTGTTGGTTTATTGCTTTTATTCCTGCAGAATAACAGAAAAAGGAAACAACACTCTTCTTCTGGACCTGCCAACAGCACCGGCACAGGTAACACTGTAGGCCACTCACCCAGTTCACCAGCATCAACTCACACACCAGGTGATGGGATTAACACTGCCAATAGTCTGCAGCATGTTAACAACATTCCGAAAAGCTTGATGATGTATGGTGCAGAGGGAACTGGAGGTCTTCCTTCATCTTCCAATTTATTGGTATGCTGCCATTAATGGTGGATATGAACTTAGGCTCCCTGTCTAATGCTGTAAGGTTGCTCTTAAATGCAAATTAGCTATATTCCAGTTGGTTTCCAGACTGATGCTGTCTCAATATATGCTTGTAAACATTTGATGATCCAAAATATCTATTTAGTACATGAATCTGTCAGTATTTTTTTTATATGATTTGTCTATATTTCTTCTTTGAAGAATGATGCATTCACTAAATTTGGTACAAAAAGCTCCTTTTATATATATATTTTTTATCTTGTTAAGATCTTAATTTATTCAGAATCAGAAATTGTTGACCTTGCTGAAGCAAATATATAGTTAAGAAACGAATCTTCTCTAAGAGCATCAATTTCTGCTGCAGGAAGACATGGAACGATTTGGAGACGTCGGTACGTTAGAAGATAATGTGGAATCATTCTTGTCACCTGATGGAGGAGATGGGAGGGATCTATATGGGACACTGAAGCAGAGTCCTGCTGAGAACCGTAAGGAGTCTTCTAAAGGTAGCTTTTATAATATCACATTGTATTTGGAGAATTTGAGAAGTTGTCTTCACTCTAACTAAGCATGGCGTCGTTCTGTGTGTCAGGTTTTAGCTTTGCTGAAGTTGGATGCATACGGACCAGAAGCAGTAAAGTTACTTGTTGTCACTTTTCTTCAGATGGAAAATTGCTGGCTAGTGCTGGACATGATAGAAAGGTATATCAGTATATGTGTGTGTGTGTGTATGTATGTATATCATTTAAAGGCTCATGATAATTTTGATTTACAGACGGGGTTTGTTGATAAGCATTTCAGCGATTTTATCAGTCTTTTGTGCACTCTTAATAAGCCTTTTAACAATGTTTGAACTTCCAGAATCACAATCTTTAATACTATTCTTGGCCTGCTGTGCATACCTGTGCATTTGTCTTGTATTGTCTTGAATTTCTTTTTCTTTGATGTATGCTAATATCACTTTTTCATCAAGAATGAATAATGTACTGGATTCACAGTTCTTACTAGTTTCCCTCAAGGTAAAAGCTCCATTGCCAATAGAATTGTGCACATTGATCATTGTACTATCGATTTTGAGGTTAAAGAATGACAGTAAATGTTGTGTTGGCTATAAGGTTGTCCTCTGGAACATGGATACCCTGCAGACACAGAGCACTCCTGAAGAACACAAGTTGGTGATTACAGATATTCGATTCCGACCAAATTCAACACAACTGGCAACAGCTTCAGTTGACAAAACTGTGCGGTTATGGGACGCAGCCAATGTAATTGTCTTTACTCACATTAGTTGATTAAGTAGGGAGTGGAAGAATCTCTCATATGTTTATTAGATTTTCTAGTCTCTTAGAAACCTTGTTATAGGAGGTATTTAGTTACTGTTATTTATATGCTGTTTATATGCACTTGCATTGTTGACATTTTCTATCTTATTGTGGCAGCCAAACTATAGTTTGCAAGCATATACAGGGCACAACTCTCCTATTATGTCCCTTGACTTCCACCCTAAGAAGACCGATCTTTTTTGTTTTTGTGATAGTGACAATGAAATTCGTTACTGGAATATCAACCCATTTGCCTGCACTCGAATGTCCAAGGTTTGTTATCTTTCTGCATCTACTAGTGAGTTGAGAAATGTATTTGACTGGTTGAAAGCTAGCCTTACCTTTCTTTATGATTTGGGTAGGGAGCTTCTGCACAAGTGAGATTCCAACCAAGAATTGGACAACTACTGGCAGCAGCATCAGATAAAACTGTTTCCATCTTTGATGTCGAAACTGACAGGCAAACACATTCATTCCAGGTACCAAGCATGTGAACATACTGTCGGGAGTTGACTAGCTCTGATTTTTTTGGTCTTTTTGCTCAGTAATCAGTGATTTGGTTAGATTTTAATACTGGTTTACGATCATCATCCTTGATCTCAGGGGCACTCTGAAGTCAATTACATTTGCTGGGATGCAAATGGAGATTATGTGGCGTCTGTCAGCAAAAGTTTGGTGAAGATATGGTCATTAGCTTCAGGGCATTGTATACAGGAGCTTGGCTCTAATGGGAACGAGTTTCATTCATGCGTTTTTCATCCAAGTTATTCAACTCTATTGGTCGTTGGAGGAATCTCGGTAAGTTCTTGCATCCTTCTAGCAACAACATCATGTACAAGAAGTAGTGATTTTATTTTGACGATGTCACAATGTTTCTGTGAAAAGCTGATTACTTGCTGAAAGTTGCATTCATTCTTGTGAGGTAGTCCGTGGAGCTGTGGAACATGGCCGAGAATAAGAGCATGACGATTCCAGCACATGAGAATATAATCTCAGCTCTGGCTCAGTCACCCGACACAGGAATGGTTGCATCCGCAAGTCATGACAGCTCTGTCAAGTTATGGAAGTAAACTCGGATTTTTAGTGGTAATGCCTTTTATCTTCTTCTTGAAGAGGCCTTTGTGCAGCAAAATCTGGTCGACCATTGTCGGTGGCAGTCTGGCAAAGATTTAGAGTTGATAATATAATAGCAAAATTAGAGTGATAAAGCAGCTGTTTGTTTTTACGGTTAATCATATATATTACGTAGTAATATCATCTCCCCTAGTCAGCCAACCTTCTGGGTTAGTCTTTGCCTAATTACCCCCCGTTGTCGGAAGAACGCCAATGTATATTTTACGTTGTAAAATCTACTCTCTCGCCTCGGATTAGGGTTGTTAATCAGTACAAACGATTCGGTTATTAGGTCGAACCGAAAATCGAATCGTATTTTTTAATCGGTTCGATTCGGTTTTCTTGATTTTTTTTTACAAAAAATCGAATGGTTCAGTTAGGTTTTTTTTAAATAAAAAAAAATTTCTAAAAAAATACTGTTTCCCTCTATTAGTTTTGAAAGTTCGAAAATCTTCATTAGCTATTTTTTTCAATAACTTTGTGAAAGTGTGAAGCATATTTTATGTCAAATTGAATCAAACTACAACAAATATAATTAGTCACAAATCACACATTCAAAGTTTTAAACTATAGCAAATGGTCAAATGTTTATCGAAAGTTTACATCACAAATTCAAAGTTTCAAACATCAACAACCATAAACCAAAGTTCACACTCCGTAATCCAAGTTTAAACAATCTACAGTCCATCCAAATAAAAATACAATCCAAATATCACATAAAAACACTTAATTGAATCCATTCTCAAACTATACTCAACTTATCCACCATTCTCACTTTCTCAGCTATGGGATTTTTCTTTGACAACTCAACATTCATTTTCTTAAACTTACAAGAACCCCAATAATCATTGTTAAGTATCAAACTATGGCACATACCAAATACTAATTTCATATGGGACAAAGAGAGATATTCAACAACATACCCAACAACATCAAACTTGATTGACACTTGTAAAACGACGTCGTTTTATTCATTTCTGTTCAAATGATTCGGTTCGGTTTAGTTTTTTTGTTTTTCGATTCGGTATTTGTTCGATTTCGATTTTTTCGGTTACGATTCGTTTTCGGTTTGATTTTTTTTTTTTTGATTTTTCATTCGGTATTAACAGCCCTACCTTGGATGGCTCAGCTCAAGCCGGCTTTGGGGATCATGTGCAAAATAGTATCTACCATTCACAATCTTGACTACCTTGAAATCTTACCATGGTGATTTCATTTCCTGTCACAGGCAAAGGAGCTGAAAAATAAGAAAAAGGAAGATGAATATATATTTTTTCTTTTCCGATAACAAGAAAATTATCTAGCCACAAAAGCATCTAAAATAAAGAAAATAATAATAATCGAGAAAAACAAATGAATGGCGTTAGGCCATTTGGAACTTACAGCGCAAGGCTAGGAGTTGATGATTAGTTACCGCCGCGCATAGGACTCTTGTTCTTCTGACCCTAAAAACCAGCTCCAGTCTGGTCATTTTCTACTCTGACTCTTCTCTCTCTCTCTCTCTCTCTCTCTACTGGTCTATTTGCAGTTTTCTCGCCGGAAATCAACTTTTTCAATGGAAGACAACCACGTTGTTCATCACATCCCGCTCCCTGTCCAAGACAACGAAGACGAGTCTGAAGAATTCTCCGACCGCTTCGTCTGCTGCGTTTGTCTGTAAGTAGTTTCTCAAAATTAGATATTACTATTTCTTCTTTATTCTGTATTGAATCGAACATGGAGCTGCTTATGATTTGGCTCAATGGTGCAGGGATCTTCTGTACAAGCCTATTGTGCTCGGTAAAAAAATTCATGAATATTTCAAACCAGCAAATATTTTTTGGGGGTGTGATTTGTTGTTGTTGTTTGTTAATTAATTAATTAACTCTGGGGTTTGTTTTATAATCTCTGGCAGCGTGTGGACACATATCGTGTTTCTGGTGCGTGCATCTATCGATGAGCGGTGTCCAACAATCTCATTGTCCGCTGTGTCGGCATCCTTATATTCACTTTCCGACCATCTGTCAAATGCTTCATTGTTTACTCTTCAAGTTGTATCCTCTTGCCTATAAGAGAAGGGAACTGCAAACTCTAGGTCTGATGATTTCTAATGCATCTTTCTATTTTAGAGCAAGTAATCTAGTGAAAAAAAAACATTTATGTTGAATTGTTGTAATCGTTCATATATGTGTGCTTGTGTATGACTCTCATAAGTTAATAGTATAGTTTGTAATCGCAAAAAGGTTGACTGTTACATTGCTGCAGAGCAGGAGAAGAAAATGGACCATTTCTCGCCGCAGATTGATGTTCAGGCTTGGAACTCACTAACTAAGCAAGATTCGAGTACTCCGGGTGAACCGGCGTGCCAAGAAGAGTTCCTTGGGAATATGGAGGGAACGGTTTCCAATTCCTCTATTCAGAACAATGACAATGTGGATCTTGAGCAAGCTGATGGTGGAGACGATGAGGGAATGGAGAATGGTACCAATGAAGTAAAGAATGGTCTGTTAAGTCAGCAGGAGTGTGGAAGTCCCCAGCAGATTTTAGTTGAAGATGTGCTGTGTGTAGCCTGCAAGGAACTGCTGTACCGTCCGGTAGTTTTTAACTGTGGCCATGGTAAATTCTGCTTATAAATTGTGAAATTTCTGTTAGATTTATCGGCTTTCATTCTGGAAGTATGCAATTATTCTAATATTTCTTGTCATCATGGTACAGCATACTGTGAAAGCTGTATCGTCAGCCAAGATGATGAGACACTTAGATGTCAAGTTTGTCAAAGTTTCCATCCAAGTGGATTTCCAAAAGTTTCTTTGGATCTTTGCAACTTTCTGGACGAACAGTTTCCTGAGGAATCTGCACACAGAAGAGAAGCTGTACAACTTAACCATGAGAATCTAACTGCAAGTATGTCAACTGAATGCTCAGTGCCATTTAATTCTGATGCAGTAAAATACTGTACTAAATCACCATTACACATGGTCTGTTGTCACTGTGCTACTTTTTAGATTCAGTATAGCTTAGGAAATTTAAGGAAAGAGCCACTATATACTTCTAGGCAAGTATGTCTCCTAGACTGTTTGATAGGCTCTAAAATCTCTTGTTCTACCCAATTATAAGTTTCACAATATTTGCATAAGCTTGCTGCTAATGGGCTAGTTGATTCACTAATGAAGCCAAATTACAGGCTACTAATTATGAGAGATTTTAGCCTATTGAATTGGATTTCTAATCTTCCACTGTACCAAAAGGCATTGATATTAAAGGTTTAAAACTTATTCAATCAAGATTGGCACATAATATATAACACCTAAAATACTAATGCCATGTCTTTTGTTGCTTGACCTTTGTTTTCTGAGATTAAGCTTTTCTCTAATTGTTGCATTTTGTGATGCTTAATGTTCTATCTTCAATTCTGCTCTTCATTGGTGGTGCCATTTATTTATAGGTGAAAGAAAAACTAGCAAAGAAGCAGAAAAGGTGTCACCATGGTCAATCCACAGTGGAGTTGGCTGTGATTATTGTGGGGTAAACTTTCTTTCCCTGTATATTGATGCTTTGAATTTTGTAGCATTGCATATTAGTGTCGCTTATATATATATATATATATATATTTTTTTTTTTCTGCCTGAGTTTGTGGTAGTGCAATGTCATTATGTGGATACTGAGTGTTTACATATAGCTGTAAAACACATATACAACACTGCTCGACATAAACAGTACATGTGGATATGATGATACTATCTCATTGCCTGTACAAGGTTTCATTATACTACTAGCCTCTGCTTGCCTATTCTCAGCTCCTACTTCAGTTAGTTACGCATTATCATTCCATTTTGCTGTACAATTGGTATGAAGAGGTGCTGCAGTAACATCTAATGTTGTATGAAACAATCTTTATTACCTTTATGCTTGCATAGATTGTCTGGTGATTAGATCTGTCTTCTTTAACTTCATTGAGCCTCGACTGTAGTTAAAATTTATCTCCCTGTCTCATTGTTGATATCAGTATTACGCAGAATAATAACTTGATAGTTTTTCTCAACAGATGTATCCCATAGTAGGGGATAGATACCGGTGCAAAGATTGTTCGGAGAAAATAGGATTTGACCTTTGCGGTGAATGTTATAATACAAGTTCCAAGCTACCAGGTCGATTCAATCAGCAACATAAAGCAGAACACCGGTTTGAACTCATGAGAATGATAGTGACAGAGAGGTTGGAGAATGGTTCTGTTGGTCAGGTAAGGCTAGTGACTGAGTGATTAGAGGATGGTTCTGTTGGTCAGGTAAGGCTAGTGACTGAGCGATTAGAGGATGGTTCTGTTGCTGTCCGCGTGACTCGCATGTCAGGGATTCCAGAGGAAGATGTCGGGAATAGGGAGCTCCCTTATGTCTCCACCATTAGTGAAGAAGAGGATGATCAAGAAGATGGCTCTCAACCAAGTTTTTTCCTTGGTGGCGTTTGAGTTTGGTGCTTACTTTGGCTTTGAGATGCATGCTTCCGACGTTCAAAAATAATGGTTTTCTAGGGGACTATCTATTATCGCAAGGTTCTTATAGAGATGCCTATTAGATTGTACAACTTTGGTTGATATCAATTCGTGCACGAACGGAGTTTATGGTCAGGGCTTTTCTGCCGCATTGTGTTTATAGAAGATGTAATGTATGATATCACTTTGAGGTTCAATTGGGTATCAAAATCATTTAACTGAGTAAAAAAAATTCACAATCAAAGAAACTTATTACAACCTAGTTATAGAGATTAGAGAGTCCCCTATTACATTCTCTACACATTTGGTCACGCAGCTTTTACAGCATAATTCATCTGTTGTGAGAAATTTCTACTGTATTCAGTAGTTGCTGTTGAACTTATTGCAGCTGTTAGGGTATCTTTTTGTGAGTTTGTTATTCTGCATGTAATGTTCTGCTGCGAAGTTCCGTTCAGGAGGGCGTATAAATGCATTCGAGAGTGATAGACTATGTTGCATGGACACGGATATGTGAGGTCACGAGACATGGCAAAATTTTAAAAAATAAGACACGAACACTGCTAAAATACGGTAATTAAATTAAATTTAAAATATTTAATAAAAAAATTGAGTATAATAATCAAAATTATCCATAAATATAAAGAATCATGTAACTTAAAAATTCATAACAAACTTAAAAATCCATGTCATTAAAAAAATACTAAAAATTCAAACAAGACATAAAGATCATATAACTTTATGGTATGATGATTAGTTGCACCCTCGTTGCCATCATTCAAAGGTTTTAAATAATACGTCATTTATTGTTGGTTCATTTAGAGAAAAATTTGCAAGCTCAAAAACATTTGCACTTCTTGATACATATATATACATATAATACAGCAAGCTTCCATTCAAGTATACCTGAAAATGATCATTTTCAGGTATATGACATTATGCCAATTTTTTGATCATATTTTACCATCTCCACCGTTTAGATTTTAGGTCCTAATGTGTAGATCAAGATTGTAAATTTTTAGCCAAAATGGTGATCGTTAACACATATCTGACGGTAGAGACCCTTATACTGAAATTGTTTTAAAATAGGTATACCTGAGTAGAAGGGGTATGTATATATATATATATGAATAGGATTCTCATTTATTTACATTTAAAAATATATAAAATTATGTATTATTTAACACTCTAAAGTCCCCAAGCGTACAAAAATGAATATTTTTGGACACGTCACGTGGCACTTTGGATACGACATCTCCAAGTGTCCCCAAATATCGGACACATGACACGATACTACAATAAAATATCGGGGCTACATAAATGATACGTATATAAATCTCTTCTCGAGTTGTTTTGGCATAGAAAGGAGAATAGTGCAAAGATCGACTTCTCTAGGCAGTCTCTAGGCAGTATCTCACTTTCTCATCTCTCTATTGGCCAGAAAAGTCTTATATAATGAACAAAATAATAATAAATAACTATGAAAATTACATGTGAGCCCTCAACCTAATTTGGGATTTGTATTCGTGGCACCAGAAAACATTCTTGGCCACCCGAGTATATCCGATCGAGTTTTTCGTTGACCACCGCTGAGCGATCAAGGAACTCCGCCGACTTTGTGGACCAACCCGCCACCTCCGGTGACAGACGATTGGTTCTCCCCGATCGAATTCGAGATCGAATTCGAGGCCGCACTCCGCCGCCTCCAGTGGGGATTGTGACGCCGGCTGAAACCTCCTCTTCCCGGAATCCATTGTCTCCAATTAGAGATCTCTGTTAAGAATCAAGAACTAAAACAGTAATAGACTCAACAGATTGTGGGAATGATTCATTATCATATTGAACAGACTCAGGCTCTTTAAATAGCCTGTACAACTTAACAAGAGTGAGAAATACTAGCTCACGTTTACCACTACTGCACTACAACAGCCAACTAACAAAACAGGAAGCAGTAACAAGCATATCCTAAAGACTAGGACTTATTTCAACAAACACTAACTAAACTTCAGGAAAACTCTAACTAAACCTTGACTTCTTCTTTTCATTCCCTCCCGTAAACTAGTTCCCAACGAACTAATTTAACTTGGAACCTGACAAACTCCTAGCTGACTTCTGAGCTTCTGGAATGCATCTAAAATCAGAGGCTTCGTCATCACATCTGCCAACTGATCTTTAGTCCCACAATATACCAACTCAACAACTCCATCTCGAGTTAAATTACGAAGAAAATGAAAGCGCACATTAATGTGCTTGCTTCGACCATGAAGTACTGGATTTTTAGATAACTGAATAGTGGAGCTGTTATCACAGAAGATTGCAGTACACTTACTCTCCTTCAAGCTCAGCCTCTCAAATATCTTCCTCATCCATATGGCTTGACTTGCACATGCAGCTCCAGCTACGAACTCTGCCTCTGTGGTGGATAGAGTGACAATTGGTTGTTTCTTTGAGGACCAAGCCACAGCTCCTGATCCCAGCTTAAATACATAACCTGATGTGCTCTTGCGATCATCCAAATCCCCTGCATAGTTACTGTTTGCAAACCCAACCAAGCACTCATCTCCTCCTTTTTTGTAAAAGACTCCAAGCTCCGTTGTTCCCTTCAAGTACCTCATAATTCTTTTGACTGCCAACATATGTAATTCAGTTGGTTTTGACATGTACCTACTCACCAAGCTCACAGCATACATAAAATCTGGCCTTGTAGCTATGAGATACATAAGACATCCCACCATCTGCTTGTACAAAGTCTCATCAACTTGAACCCCTTTTTCATCTTTAAACAGCTTGCTACCTGGAACAATTGGATTTTGAACCAAGTTACAGTTCTCCATTCCAAAATTCCTCAATACCTCCAGTGCGTACTTCCTTTGGCATATGTAAATTCCATCTGACCTTTGCAACACTTCAATACCAAGAAAGAATCTCATTCTTCCCAAATCAGTCATGTCAAATTCTTTTAACATAGAACTCTTAAACTCAGCGAACATCAATTCATCATTGCCAGTAAATATTAAATCGTCTACATATAAACTGACAATGAGAATTTTACCTTCTTCTTTCTTCTTGATGAACAAAGTCTGCTCGCTGTAGCACTTTTCAAACCCCTGACTCACAAAGTGTGCTTCAATACGACTAAACCAAGCTCGTGGAGCTTGTTTCAGTCCATATAACGCCTTTTTTAGCTTGTACACCTTCTGAGGACATTCTTCCAACTCATAACCTCTTGGCTGCTCTACGTACACCTCTTCCTTGAGTTCTCCATGCAGGAATGCAGATTTAACATCAAGTTGATAGATACTCCATCCTTTCTGAGCTGCTAGGGCCACAATCATCCTCACGGTGTCCATCCTTGCAACAGGTGCAAATATTTCTGTGTAATCCACCCCTTGTTATTGCACATATCCTTTAGCCACCAATCTCGCTTTGAATTTGTCCACCTTTCCATTCTCCTTGAGCTTAGTCTTATATACCCATTTCAAACCTATCTTCTTTGCACCAGTAGGCAGATCAGTGAGCTCCCATGTATTGTTCTTCTTAATTGCCTTGATCTCCATATCCATAGCCATCCTCCAATTTTCATGCTTCACTGCCTCCTCAAAGTGAATTGGATCAGCAGAAGCAAACAACACTAAGTTGACATTCTCATCTTCTTTTGAAAATTCTTCTCCAGTTTCATAATTTGCCATCCACACAGGAGCTCTTCTAACTCTCCTAGATTCTTCATGATCAGATAACATACCTCCATCATTATTTTCCACTATTTCAGCAACATCTTGAACCCCTCCCTCATTCTCAGCTTCGTTATTTTCTTCAACCACTTCACCATCCTCATTATCTCTCCACTCCAAGTCAGCCACCACTTGATCTTCATAGCTTCTATCCCAATTCCAACTCCTGCTTTCTTCGAAGACCACATCCCTGCTAATTACGATCTTTTTTGCAACAGGATCATATAGTCTATATGCTTTAGACTCTTCACTCACTCCCAAGAGTACACAAGTCATACTCTTATCATCCAGCTTCTTTCTTCTTGCCTCAGGGACGTGTACAAGAGCCATACAACCAAAAACCCTAAAATGCTTTACTGTGGGTTTTCCTCCGCTCCAAGCTTCTTCGGGGGTTTGATTCATCACAGCTAATGTTGGGCATCGATTTAGAACATAGAATGCCCAATTCACTGCTTCTGGCCAAAAAGTCTTGGGAAGCTCCTTCTCATATAGCATACATCGTACCATGTTCATCACTGTTCGATTCTTCCGCTCAGCTACTCCGTTCTGTTGAGGGGTATATGCTGCAGTCAATTGCCTTTTGAATCCATGTTGATTGCAAAACTCATTGAATTTAGAAGATGTGAACTCTCCTCCTCGATCTGTTCTTAAACATTTAATAGATCCTCCTGCTTCTTTCTCAACATAATTCTTAAAACATTTGAACATGCTCAATGCTTCTGACTTTTCTACTAAAAAATAAGTCCATGCTTTTCTAGTAAAATCATCAATGAAACATATGAGATACCTCTTCTTACTGATGGAGGTAGGAGAGATTGGACCACAGAGATCATCATGAATAAGTTAAAGCTTTTCTGTAGCTCTCCAACTACTCTTCCTTGGAACTGGATCCCTGTGCTGCTTCCCAATTAGGCAGCCTTCACACACACTTGATGGAGCCTTGAAGTGAGGCATACCGTCTACCATATTCTTGTCTTGCAATGTCTTTAGCCCTTTGTAACTCAAGTGTCCATAACGACGATGCCACAGTTGCGCCACATCAAGTGTAGAGGTATAGAGACAGGTTTCCAGAGAATTTGTAATCAACACAAACATCCGATTTGCTGTCATATCGGTTGTTACAATTAGCCCTCTCTTTGGATGATATATCTTGAGTTTTCCATGTTGAATGACAATTGCTAGCTCCCTTTCTTGTAGTTGTCCAATGCTTAGCAGATTATTTGTCAATTCAGGTACATGATCAACGCATTTTAGGCGTACTAATTAATGTACTTCTCACCACATTTAATTGTGTTATTCACTTAGTATAGTTAGTTTTTACTTATTTTGTCATTTTCAGGTGTTGACCAAAAGAGATGGAGTAAAGGACACCGATTACACTAACTAGTGTACAATATTGCAAATGAGTGATGGAAAGAAAAGAAAAATAAAATTAATACCTTCAAGTCCATCAATGAAATGCATGCATTACCTTGCTTGGCATAATCATTCAAAGAGGAAAACCAACCGGCATGCAAGGGAAAAGCAAAGTAAAGATTGCTTGAATGAAGAAATGAAATGATGACTTGATGGTAGATGGAAGAGTGGAAAAGTGGAGAAAAACAATCAAGCAAAGAAGAAAAACAATCAAGAAAGAAGAAGAACAATCGGCATGTAAAGAAGAAGAAAAGGAAGATTGCTTGAATGAAGAAAAGAGTAGGTGGAAGAGTGAAGAAGTTGATTAGCAAAAGAGAAAGAAGAAGAAAGGAAGAAGAAGCAACCGGTAAGGAAAAAAGAAGAAGAAGAAAAGAGCTTGCTTGCACCAATAAAAGATTAGGTAGAAGAGTGGAGAAGTGGAGAAAGTAAGTAAAAAGAAAAAGAGAAAAATCAGAGAAAGAAGGATAGAAAAATGTCCAGCCAGCCTGAAATCAGGGAAAGAAAAGTGAGTAGAAAGAGAAAGAGTGCTGACAGAGTTGTGGCAGTTGGAACAGGGATAGCTGAGCTGCCTGGAATCCTATAAATAGGAGGCTGGCTGCCCAGCTATCCATCCCTCCTCTCCAGCAGAATCCAAAATCCTAAAATTTTCTCTCTTCCCATTTTTCCTTCCTCCCCATTTTCTCTCCACTCTCCCCTCTTGATCACTTCTCTACACTTTCTTGATGCCAAATTTTCACAAAGTCTTTCCACATCAAAACTCTCCAAGTATTAGGAAAACTACACCACCACCACCTCTCAAATTCTTCATCTCACACTTCTAAATACGGTTAATTCCTCTAGAAGATGTGTAGCTTCCACCGAAGGATCCATCCACTCGAGATTTTGACAGGAGATACCGGAAATCAAAAAGTGTTAATGGAACCTTTGCTCCGTAGTTCTCCTTGTAATTGTATTATTTTGTTTGTAAAGACAATGTGTTTATCTTGGTTTTATTACTTATATGAATTTCAATAACTTTTCCATGTGTTCCTTATTCTAGATTTCGATTTGCATGAAGATAATTGATTCTTAATGCTTTGATTTAGATTTAGGGGATACCTAGTCTAGGTCAATGGTGTTTAGGGGGTACCCAGCACAAAATTTGAATTATCCATGTTTAATCGAAATCTAGGGTTATGGAATTTCGGTAGTATTGTTATTTGTATATGTTAATAATTGAGCTGAGTGTAGAATAAGTCGATCACCTGTATATAATTAGTTAGGTTTATTTTCGTCTTAAGCATGATTTAGATTTTTTAGGAGTCTTCTATGTGTGGCTTGTCTATGAGTTTTTGCATATTAGAATCCTAAGAATTTTGACTTATGCTTGTGACATTTTTAGGTAGTAACTTAAGAAATTAAAAATCAACTTTTACAACCCCCCTTATTTTTATTCACATAAATTTCGCATGCATCCCTCAAATCCCCGGTAAGAACGATCCCTATTTACAAATGCTACATCTACACAAAAATGGTTTTAAATTGCGTACGCGTGAAACATGTGTTAAGTGTCTACTCTATGTTAATATTTAGCAAGTGTCTCGCGACGAACGTTCAGTTTATAATAAACTCCACTAACAACATGAGTAATACCTTGTACCTTCAGTCTCACATTGCCTTTGCCTTCCACCTCCATTCTTGTATTATTTCCCAACTTTACTCTGTGTTTGAAACTCTCATCGAAATCACAGAACAAGCTCTTGTCACCACTCATGTGATTGCTGCACCCCGAGTCTAAGAACCAAACATCTTCTCTTCGAGCTCCATTCTCTTCTACATAAGCCATGAGTAGCATCTCTTCCTCCTCATCCAATTCAGTATAATTTGCTTCCTTATCCCAGCTTGGACACTCAAATTGAAAGTGACCAAGCTTGTGACACCTATAGCACTCCACAGCAGCTTTGTTGTATGATTGCCTACCTCTGCCTCTTCCTTTTCCTCTACCTCTATAAGCACCACGACCTCGTCCGCTTTCACCTCTGCCTCTTCCTTCTTCACTTGAAACCTTCAAGACCTGCTCTTCACCAGTGTGTCTATGAAACTTCTGCTCTTGTACTATTAATGAGCTTTGTAGCTCATCAATAGTAAGAGAATCAATATCTTTTGACTGTTCAATAGAGCAAACAATATAGTTGAACTTTTCAGTTAGGGAGCGTAGGATCTTCTCCACGATCTTCACATCTTGCATATCTTCTCCATACACTCGCATCTTGTTTGCTACAGTCATGACTCTAGAGAAATACTCTGTCACTCCTTCTCCAGACATCATCTCCAGAGTTTCAAAGTCACGTCGAAGAGCTTGAAGATGAGACCTCTTGACCCTCGCATCTCCTTCGAACTTTTTCTTCATGGAATCCCAAATATTCTTAGCAGTGTCCTTCTTGAGTATGGTGTCAAGGATGGTGCGATCAATGGCCTGAAAGAGATAGTTTTTCGCTTTCAAATCATTTAATTTCTGCTCCGCGACTTGCTTACGGTGATCCTCAGCCTGCTTATGTTGTGCTTCTATAAGTTATGCTCTCTCTGCCACTACTGTAGAAAAAGTTCTTGACTCGGATGTTCCTGCTGCCCCTTGTGTATCTTCCGGAATTCCATGCTCGATGATGCCCCAAAACTCCTTAGAACGGAGAAAATTCTCCATGAGCATTGCCCAATGGTCATAATGACCATCGAACCTTGGAATTGCAGCAGGCACAAAGCTTCCCTCCGCTGCCATTTTTTCCTTCACTGTGTTTCACTCAAACACTCTTTCTCTGTTGTTAGGATACTGCGGTTCCTAACCCCTCTCACAATCAGACCCCTCTGTGGGGCTCTGATACCACAATGTTAAGAATCAAGAACTAAAACAGTAATAGACTCAACAGATTGTGTGAATGATTCATTATCATATTGAACAGACTCAGGCTCTTTAAATGGCCTGTACAACTTAACAAGAGTGAGAAATACTAGCTCACGTTTACCACTACTGCACTACAGCAGCCAACTAACAAAACAGGAAGCAGTAACAAGCATATCCTAAAGACTAGGACTTATGTCAACAAACACTAACTAAACTTCAGGAAAACTCTAACTAAACCTTGACTTCTTCTCTTCAATCTCGACGAAATCCACCGATCCTGAATCGGAATTCGAACAAAATAGAGGTCAATCGCACCGCCCCGAGCCGCGATTCCTCGGGTCTTTGTCACCACTGCGTGACAGGCCAGGTCCTTACACCAAGCCTCCGCCGCGGGAAACATCGCCAACTCCGCCGTACAAAACCAGGTCGAAGACCCTAATCCCCAAATTCAATTGGGTCCTAATTCGGGCCAGGCCTGGATATTCAGGTCGGGTAAGAAAATGGGTCAAGTCCATATTCTGATCCATGATGGTTATTGACGTGGCAACACGTCACCGCTGGGATACCCAGAACTTTTTATATAATTGTTAATATTTATGAATAATTCGAGTTCGATTTAGTAGTCGCAATAAATTATTTTTACCGTCGATAATGTTGAGAGGTCAAATATTGACTTCTTATCAAATTGTCGAAGTTGTTCGAATTTATGTATAAATTGTAGAATTTGACGACACGAGTTCGTAGACCCAAAGAACGTCAAAATTTGAGTTATGACGGAAACATTATGGTCATCGGAAGTTTGACAAAATTGTATTACTGTAAATGTGCGACTATAAAAAGGGAAATGCCTAAAAAGGAAAGTCATACTTCCATTTTGGAAAGTTGACCTACGTTGACCCCATTGACCGGGTCTCCCATGACAAAAACTGTCGCTGATGTGTTCATTGGCGGCACGACGTCGTCCGGCCTTTTCCGGCCGTTAAACCAGTTGGGTTTGATTGGCCTCGTCGTCCTCTTCTTGTTTCTAGCGTTTGTTTGGGGAATTAAGGCCTGATGAGGGAGAATTGGGAATGAGAAATTTTAGGGTTTTGGATGCAAATTGCCACCTTCGTCGATGACATCTCCGGCCACCTCCGGTCGAGTTTTGGTATGGTCTCGATAGCTCTCTCTCTCTCTCTCTCTCTCTCTCTCTCTCTCTCTCTCTCTCTCCTCTATTGAATGATGTTGTCAATTTTGGGTTTGTAGATGTGTGAGGAGAGATTCAAATCGATCTCTATTTGGTCTCTCTCTCCTCTATTGAATGATGTTGTCAATTTTGGGTTTGTAGATGTGTGAGGAGAGATTTCGAATCGATCTCTATTTGGATTCGACACCGTCGTTCAGGGTCGACGATTGATAGCGGTATTGGCCGTTGTGGATAGAAGGGTTTTTCTCCCCTCTATCTCTTGAGTCGATTGAGTCAAGCCTTGAACCGATTAGTTGCTCAATTTTTGGCCAATTTGTTGTCGAGGTCGATTTGGACCTCTAAATGGGAGGATTTGCTTAAGGTGTAGTTAGGCAGTTGGATGGGTGAGAGCTTTCCAACGGTGGGTCAATCATCGTCGCCGGCGGTGGTAGCCGGTGGTGGCGCTTGACCAAAAATATTTCCAAAAAATTTGTCGAGTTATATGTCATTAGGTTAGTATTGACGATACAAACAAAGTCATGATGTTTATTTGGTGTTTAGGCTTCGTCGACCCAGTGGGTGGGCAGTGGTGACAAGGGTCTCCACCAGTGGTGGTATGGTCTACGAAGAAATTAGATTTGTCATCTGTTGTTACGATCGCTTCATCATAACGAATTTGTCGAGTTGTTTTCTTCGACTGGATTAGTCGAAGTTGTTTTCGGATATCGAGTACTTTCTCGATTTACCTGTTTATTTATTATTTTTGATGATTTTCGATAAGGGTCGGGTCATCACAATTGGTATCAGAGTGCAGCTTAACTCTTGGACTCTGCTTTTGTTGTGTTTCATGTTATGGAGTTTAGTAGTGGAAGTATGTGTCTCAGACTTTGTGAATTTGTTTTGTTGTGATCGTAGTGAAGACGGTGTATGGTGGTCTTGGACGTGAAGTGGTTACGCATTTGTCATTACTACACCTGAGGTACGTGGTTCTTTATCTTACTTTGTATTGTACTTTTGCGTATCCATTATCAATATTCATTTATCGATATGTTATTGATGTTCATTTATCAATATGTTTTTGATATTCGTTTATTGATACATATTTTCAATGTTATATTATTATATTATGTTGACATGATTATCACACGAAAATCAAAATCGTTACAAAATGGTAACAGAACGACAACATTGGTTGTCAAACGAAATGGAAACGAGATGATACTACAACGACAAATGAAAACGATACAATTTGAAACATGAAATCCAAATGGACTCTGATTAAAACTTGTGATTATTTGTACAATTTGTACAAATATACAAAATGACTTTTTGCATATTGATGCAAATATACGATCGATGATCATGATTAATGATCAATTTGACTTGATTAGAATCCAACGGGATTCATCGAAAATTATGAAATTGAAACTATTATGAAACGATTACATTTGCGAAACAAGAACTATTATACTAGAAATAGAAAAGTTGAATATATTATACATATGATGATTATATATATGGGATATATGGATAGGCTACCACATATTGGTGGGGCCGCCATGCTACAACGCTGGTTTGAAATCCTAATTGAGGTCCATCTACGGGCAATAACTAAGTAAGGATTATGCCTCCCTGGTGTGAAAGACTCAAAACCAATCCGGTGGTGTTCTCGATATCCTAATTCGAGAGATATCTGTATTTACGGGGTGTTCTCAATGTCTTGAATTTGAGAGTATATTATATTTGTATTACTGTTGATAGACGGGGTGTTCTTGATGTCTTTAACTCAAGAGTATATTATATATGATGATATGATTCGAAACGTAAAACGATAATGTGAAAAGTGAAACAATTTATTGAGATATATAATTTGATTACCGTCGTTGTACGGATGATGATGTGATATAAATGAACTTGCGAGGCGAGTATTGAGATATGATTGAGCTCACGAGATGAGCGATACGATATACCATATAACTTGAGCTCGCAATGCAAGCATTGCAATGTGATATTTTTTTGCGCAGCGAACATGACGATATAATATAATATTCGCTCACGTGATGAGCATACGATTTTGAAATGATTTAAAATTTAAATACGAGATTACAAAATTATATTTACTCATGCGACGAACATGATGATATAATATACTCATTTGATGAGTATAAGAACACAAAATTATTTAAACTCGTAAAACGTGCACAAGTGTGATTATAATATTTTGTGTTTACGCAGTAATACGATGATTGGAAATTTGAAACTTTGATTAGCAATTTTTATCGCATCGATATATTATCATCAGAGAGTATGCACAATGTCAATGGTGGATTGTTCATAGTTTCGAGATTTATTTTGATAAGAGTATTGAATTTGATTATACTTGAGTATTTCGTATACAGTTTATGAGATGTTGATATGTTAGTGGAGAAATCTGGACGAGCATCAGTGACTCGCCGTATAGGTTAGGATTTGTGATTATTGAAGTGTATTTGGACATTTTACAGATTTTGGGCATCCTACTTTTAGGGGAGACTCTACCCAATTTTTCGTAGAAATTTTCAGCGATCCTTGTTTTGTAATTTCGAGAACAAAATTATTTTAACGGGGGCAGATTGTGATACCCTAACCTTTTTAAATAATTGTTAATATTTATGAATAATTCGAGTTTGATTTCATAGTCGCGGTAAATTATTTTTGTCGTCGGTAAATGTCGAGATGTCAAATGTCGACTTTTTATTGAATTATCGAAGTCAGTTGACTTTTATTTGTACCAGGATTCTAGCGGATACTGATGAAACACTTGGATGAGGAGAGATGGGAGTGTTGGGATGGTGACTCGCTTGGGTATGTTGAGCTACTAAGATAAAAGACGAACGTCAAAAGTGAATGTGGGGTGGCTCGCCTATCACACTTGGATGCTTAAGTAAGTATGGGATATACTGAAAGTTATTGGGGGGGGGGGGGTAAATGAAGATGTAGATAAGATATAAGCTATTGATTACCTTTTCTTAATGACAATTAATGTATCATATACTTATCTGGGAACACGCTTCCTCTTCATTCTTCGATGTGGGACTTGGTGTGCCCCTGTTTTCCTTTCTCTTATGAACTTCCTTGGTTTGTGTTTAACAAGCGTGTACGAAATGAGGCAAAATTGAAGTGCTAATTCCAACAAGTCCCCCAAGTCCCCGTATCAAGATCATTCTTGAATGGGGAGTTGAGTTGATTCACCCACTTTGTACACGCTTGATTTCATCTGTCAAGCAGCTGGGCGTACCCCATAGTCCCCATCAACTCCGCAAGAAAGATTGATCCGCCCACTTTATGAAGGGAACACCGTGTAAGCAAGATAGTGATATCGCCCAGATTACAACACGTAAATGTAAGTAGGAATGTTACTTTGGTGAACGTGTTACATCTGAACGGGGGGCTCAAATTGCAAAGCATGAATGCGAGTATGAAGTACTCTTTCTGGTTGCATTTGAGCGGGCCGCACTGTGACGACCCGAACCGGAATTGGTATATTAATCGGCTTAATTCGCGAGTTTCATGTATAATTGTGGTTTATCGAAATTTATCGGTTATGCGACTTTGTTCACGACTTAATTTTCGGGCACAAATTTAGTTTGGGTTTGTTCGTGGGAAATGTAGAGAATCTGATTTCGAGTTCGTAGGAGCTTTCCGAGGATTTTTCAGATAATCGAGGAATATAAAAAGAATATTTGAAATTATTGTCGAGTTAGTCGTGTTTATCCGTTTGAGTTTGAATTATCCGAATTGTGGATATAGTTGATTCGAGACGTATAAATAGCCGAATAGTCGTAAAGTTATCGAAAAGTTCGAAAAATGGGCTGTTTGACCAAGTTGACCGAGTCAATCCGTGTTGACTCAGTGAGCCGTGACTCGCCGTCGTGGTGGTTGCCGGAAAACGGCACTGTTGCCGGAAATAAAGGTAAGGAAATGAAGCTTAGGACCTATGCTTTCATTTGATGTATGTATTGTGATGTATGGTAGAGGTTTTGGGTTGGAATTTTGGATGAGAAATGGAGGATTTTTTGGGAGGACGGACGGTGGTGCTCCGGCCACGGTGGAGGCCGGGGTTTGGGGGAAAAGGTTGTGTAGACCACGGCGAAACTTTTGGGAGTGGTCTTGTGAGCCACCGTGTGCCGTGGTCGGAGTTCCGGTGGTGGATCGATCGCCGGCCGGTTTGGATTTCAAGGAGTTTTCGAGTGGATTTCTGGTGGATAACGGTGGAATTGGAGGAAGGCGAAGAAGAAGAAAGTGTTGGGCTTGAGGAGGAGTTGAATTCTAGGCTTTCCCCGCCGGAAAATCTCACCGGTGACGGGCGGTCAACGGCGGAGCTCCGACGATGCGTTGACTTTTTGGAATTTGTCAAGTTTTATGCCGTTTTACTCGTAATCACGCCCCGATCATCGTCTTGAGGTTTTCGAATTGATTTGAGTGGTGGATTTTATGTCGAGGAATATGTGGAGTATTTTGGGATTTTCGACGATTTTCTTGTTATCCGAGTTATATATTTCCGGAAATGGTTGGTTTTCAAGGTCAGGTTCAGAGTATTTAATTGTGATTTTGATCAGTGATATTTTGTGATTATTCAAGGGATCGAGATCGTACGCTTGTCGAGGGATCTTCCGCCGGGTCTCGAGATTAGCGCGCTGTGCTTGTCTGTGAGTGGACATTTCTTTTCACTGATTGGTTACGAGTCTTTATTATATGTTTTACGAGTATGAGGATGCATATGCGATTATGATTTATTCAAGCATGTGTTTTACGATTATGCATCGACGAATATGCTTTTATAATTATGTATTACGAATATGCATTTACAATATGCTTTATACATTTGCATAGAAACTATTTATGATTTAGTTTACACAGAGTACAGTCTTAGAATATATTGTTGTATCGATACACTTAGCATCCCGGATGATCCCCGAGGATGTTTACCGGGGGGGGGGGGGGGGGGGGGCGCAGATACCCTGACCTGAGGCCTTTCTGGCTAGAATCATGTGTGGGTATGGGTCTGGGATCCCATGATTCGGACTGTACTAGTGCGGATGTGTCCATGAGTGACCCCGCGAGATTTTCGATGCATGCTCTGTACGCGTGAGGAGTTAGAGTCTCCCTCGTGTACCATATTATTTTCATGCATTTAGACTCGCATATATTTTTATAACATATATTATTCGGCGAAAGACATTTATTTTCGTCCACTCACTTTAACGGTTTATATGTCTTTCCCTGGGCTCTTTGTTTTCAATGCCCAGTTTGCAGTTCGGATTCTGGTGTCGCACGTCAAAGTTGGAGGCTTAGTGTCCGAGCTACTTTTCCTTCTCAGTAGGTTTCTTGTTTGGCTTACTGTTGTATATTTATGTATATACTAGAGGTCGCTCTGAATACTCTGATGTTTATATGTTCATATGATTTTTCCGGATTTCTGTAAAGTTACAGTTTTGTTTATTGCTTTTCATTATGTTATGTTTTTGAGAAATTCGGATGCGATTGGTGCCCACGGTTTGGCTTTTGTGGCATAGGATGAAGTGTATTTTCGGGTGCAGGTTAATGGTAACTTCGCGATATAGTGAAACTCTGCCGAAATTTCTATGGTTTTTGAAAGTTTGTGTTTTCAAAAAGGGTTTGATTTCGGTTTAGGAAACTAAATCGGGGTTGGGTCCTTTCACGCACAAAAGTAAAGACATGAACTACTCAAACCTAACAAGGAGTGTCACTTGCTGGTGGTTGTGTAGTGCCATATCGCGCTCACTTCATAAAGTAGCATTTTGAGAGACAACACACATAATGACCAGTCATGCTCAGATGGTGCGTTTGTTGAGTGCCCAAGGATAAAATGGCGTTGCCATTGTGAGTGAGGAATAATCTGCCGCCCAAAAAGAAAAACGAGACGTGCGTTTGGGCGAGGCAGAAGTAAAAGAATTACCTCTAAGTTTGATTATGGAGCGAACAAGGAGCGTATCCGTTAATTTTGGAAGACATTTGCATTCCTGAAATGCATTGTGGACATGTGTGACAAAGTTGTGGAAATGGAGAGGGAAAAACAAAGCATCGCATACCCTCATCATAATGGCGTGAACCATTATGACATTGTGGGAAACGATGCAACTTGGTTCGGCTTCCAAGACAGAGAGATGCATTAAAGAAACCAAGGGCTAGGATTGAGCCATGAATTTGGCTATGTTCATTCAAGGGTTTCCAAAGAAAGTATAAAGGGAGAGACAGTTGCCACTCTTCCTCATTGTGTACTTATATTTCAGAAGAGAAAAGCAGACAAAGAGTTCAAGAGAGAAAGGCAAAGTTTGCAGAGCAATGGGAAAGAGGAAGAAGAACAAAACTAGAAATCATAGCATTAAAACAAGCAGATCCTTGTACCTCAATTAGTTATGCAGCGTTGTTATCATATAATAGGGAAAACATAGGCATTTTCAGCTGTAAAGAAAACTGAAAGCAACACTGGGTTTATGCAACAAAAAATAAGGAATAGGTACATACATGCAAAAACTGAGTTTTCGTAAATCTGGGTTTATGCATGAGTAATGATTGTAAGAAATGGCTTACCTAACGTGCATGGGTATTTGACTGAAATAAGAGGTGGAAAAGAAGAGAAATTGTGTAAGGATGTAGATGGGGAAAGGTTCTGGGTAAGACGAAAAATATGAATGAAACAACACATATATGAAAATTTTGTGCTATTTTTTTTATTTGTTTCGTTTTGGTAGAATAATGAAGAGTGTGTTTAATCGAGTAGATGGGAGATAAAGAAAATTGGAGGTGTTTGTGGAAAATAAGTGAGCGAGGTGAAGCTGATAATGTTAGTTCAAATACTAACGTTGTTTATCTTTATCTTAGGCCTCCCGAGTGACGGAATAGAGATGAGCAATGCCGAGGTAATAGAAGTGTCAAGCGGAGATAATAGGATAATGAACGGGAGAAAATGTCGCCAAAAGGAAAAAAAAATTCCTTCACAGAAATGGGCTTAGGAGATTTGGGTCTTAGATTGTATAGTGAGAGTGTAACTACAACCTCGTCTGATTCAGAATCCAATTTTAGTAATGCAGTGTCGCTTATGCGTGGAGATGACCTTAACGCGCCTTTACTTTTATTGCCATCTCTGCCCAGAATGGAGGATTTTGCGATCGATGCGTACATAGGCACTGGGCGAATGCGGTCTGCATAACGAGGGAATGAGTCAGGGGCGAGGGCCTTAAAAAGTGGGGTGGGGCAAGAACAAATGCCTTTGCCAGGGAAGAG
Organism: Geum urbanum; assembly: GCA_946800695.1. NCBI lineage: Eukaryota > Viridiplantae > Streptophyta > Magnoliopsida > Rosales > Rosaceae > Geum > Geum urbanum. Next base: position 45,435,948 of record OX327002.1, on the reverse strand, counting down.
GAGGAAACAAACTGCTGGGAAGCGAAGAAATAAGAAACAGACGGGCGCTGCCTTGCCAATCGGAAGGACTTTGACGAATGTACTTCCTCAATTTGAGATAGGCGGGCTTTGTATGTTTCGCTTAAGTGACAATACTGTAGCACAAGAGCCGGTGAGTGCACTAACAGAAAAATAGATTGAGGGCTTTCTAGGAGACTACCGAATTCCCTCAAATGTCATATTGTGGTGCCTGAAGGACGGCGAGTCGGCGGTGCGCCCACCTGAAGGATTCACTTAAAGCATAGTTACCTTTTTTGTCATGCGTTGGTGCTGCTGTTGCACCCATATATGTAGTACATGCTGGTGAGGTTGAATGTGTCAATAGGATAATGCGGCCCGCTCATTATTAAAATATTGCAAGCATTTTATACACTGTTTAACTTGTCTGGACTTGGTCATCCCACAATAGCAGAACTGATGTCCATTTGTGATCTAGGATATTCAAGTAAGGTGGGGGATAAGGGTACAACCACATTTACGCACAGAGGCAAGTTATGATTTTTTTATGACATGTCCACGTACGCCCATATGGAGGCGGGGGGCCGTATTAGTAGGCGGGGAGTGGGAATTCAGGGGGGTTGTAAGCCAAGAGGCGAGAGCAAACATGCGACAAGTCCCTTTAGCCTTTCAGGCAATAGGTATAATATCATAGATGATGCATGAGATAAGATTGTGTCCATTGTAGTCCACTTACATTTGCTAATATATTTGCGTGCATTTGCAGTTAAATGGAAATTCCCTCATTGTCAAGAAGAAATGTAGCGCTTAAGAAAGACCATATACTCTTGGGGAGAGGAACATGACTGTCGCTTACTTATTGCTCTGAATCACATGAACTTATTAGAGCAAACGGGACTAAGCCGTCATCTAGGTAACTGAGCTGACTGAATGAAAGATTGTTGACACTTCGTTTGTATAACTTTTATTGTTGGTAATTAATTTGAGTTGGGCGGCAATGGGTGCAGTTAAATTTCCCAAGACCTCAACTACCAAGAAGATGGACAGACTCAGTGATGAATTGGAGTATCTGAGGATGCAGGCATTGTGACCCCAGAAAGCTTAAGCCAAAGAAAGCAGCGGGTTCGAAGAAGGCGAGATAGCCCAAAATATGACTGTGCCAGATGAGGCCATGTAAAGGGAGCCCATGCGAATCACTACAGACACCGTGCCGGATGAAAACTGGGTGGAGCCAACTGCTGAGGAAGGAGATGGCATGCGAGACAATGATGAAGACGAGGTGGTCGAGCTGGGGAACTATTAGGCGGATGAGGAAGAAGCGAGCTTCAAACGCTCGAATCTGCTTGAGTTGAATGAGATCAAGAAGAAGCTAGATTTTTGAAGGAGGCAGGCGGAGAAGAAGAAAGCCAAAATTCATGAGAAGCTAAGGAAGAAGTCTGAGAAACTTCACTCCTACTCATCGCACTCCGAGACTTGCCCTCGGAAGTTGCCAAGGCAATAAGAGGTTGAAGATCTAGACGAAGAAGGCATGCATACTTCTCAACAACGTCAGACTCCCCCGCTCATTGGGACGCCGATTAGCTGAGCAACACTTGACATAGATGGTGCGACAACCATTCGCTCAGGGTATGTTAAGCAGGTGGTTGAGGCGATCGATGGTGGATATGTGTCCATCAAGTACAAACATGATCGACCCCGCCCAGAGAAAATTTGCAGGCAATCCTCTCTGACCACATCTGGGCGGGTCATAGACTCTACCTGACACTGGAGGATGAGGTTAGTGACAGCCAGCTGGCCGAGATGGCAGCCTTGCGTCTGCAGTGTGACAAGTGCTTGGGCGGGCTAAAGAAGGTTAAGGAGATGGAGAAGATCCTTAAGAAAAAGTTGAAGAAAACAATGCTGCTTGTGGAGAAGCTGAAGGCGGAGAAGAAGACTACTGAAGATGATGCAGAGGAGGCAAGCAGAGAGAAGAGAGAGGCGGAGCACATGCTGGAGGAGCAAAGACAATTGTTAGAGAATGAGCAGGCATAGTGGAAGATAGAGAAAGAGAATCTTGAAGAAGAGATCAAGACGCTCACTACTTACAGTAAAACCTCAATAAATGAATATTTGATAAATTAATAATCTCACTAAAGTAATAATTTTTTCCGATCCCGACTCGAGTCCAGTTCATATTACTAGAAACCTCGCTAAATGCATAAGATATTAATTTTTCTCTAATTCATTTAGGTCCCTATGAATATATAAAGTAATAATTTAAATAAAAAGTTAAAAATGTGTATTAAAATTTATAAAAGTACATAAAAACTAAATTTTTAGCTAAAAATTTCTATTTTCTCAATCACTAAAGCTATTTCTTGACAAAAAGACTATTGTAGCATATATATTTTTTCGCATCTAAACCAATTTTAACTTTGTCTTTGATCTTTTGTAATGTGTGCATCACATTTGATGTATGTTTTATATTTTGTAGCAGAAAGTTATTCCGATATTTAATGCCTTCATGTTTCTTTAGGAGAAACTATCAGTATAACAAAACTGTCATTTGAATCATGATCGTCTTCCTCATGCAGATTCATTGTCCCTTACATGATCTCTTCATCAGTAGGTGATTCTATCACATATCGTTATTATTGGGATAATTCAAAAGTAATAACTTCGCTAAAGTCTTGATAAATTAATAAATTATTCATTTATGAATAAAATAATAACCTTGCTAAAGTAGTATTTTTCTCCGGTCCCGAGGTTATTCATTTACAAAGGTTTTACTATATATCGAAAGTCTAAGAAGCCTGGTGTTGAGCAAGGACCAGATGGACAGATGAAGGCAAATGCCGTGGAAACCTTTAAGACGTGGAAATGGCAGGCAGAGAAGAAAAAGGTATGGGCAGAAGCACAGGGTGCTATTTTTAAACATCTAGAGAATTCCTCATACTTCAACTGGGAGCAATTCAAGAAGGATAAAGATTTCTAAATGGTGGCGGAGGAGATGGGCGAGCTTTGATGTTTTAGAGGATTTCTGTTGTCTCCTCTTCTTTTTTTGCTTGCATTAGATATGTAAAATTATGCTGGGATAGCCATAGTGACAGACAATGTTTCGTTTATGTAGCTCGTCTATCTATGGTATTTAATATTTATTCATCTATGAATCGTATAACCATGTCGATGGAACACTCATTATTTTTAGAATGTTTTGGAATATTTTTTTGGCGGTGTTTTCAGAAAAATTGACGAGTGATACACTTTCATTGATTAGAATAATATCCCAATACAAAAATAGTAAGCGGGGATACAACAAAAATATTGCCTACTATGGATGGACATAGACCAATGATAGTACTTTTTTAGATGGGTTGAATTCTAGGGGTGTGGTAGGGTACGTCCACTACCATCCTTCAAATAGAAGGTTCCTGGACGGACTTCCTCTATAATCTGATATGGACCTTCCTAGCTTGGGCGGAGGGATTCTACAGTTGTCTGAATGGCTTTCATTACCCAGTCCCCAACTCGGAGCGGACGGGCCTTTACGCGCTGATTGTACAAATGGGTGATCCTCTGCTTGTTGGACGTGTTGCAAAGGTGAGCCAAGTGTCGTTGCTCCTCGAGCAGATCATTATTCAAGCGGAGTCCATCACCATTTGTGACTAGGTTAAAGGTGATATAAGGCATTAATGGGTGATTTCAAGTGGGAGAAATGCTTCGGACCCGAAGGTCAATGCGAAATGAGTCTCACCCATTGCCTTAGTACAGTTCTACGGATAGACCATAGGATACTGGGTATCTTATAGATCCATCAGTCGAAGCGTGGTTTACCCTTTCTGATGTCGTATATTTTCTGTTTTAACCCGTACTTTATAATCTTGTTCGTAGCTTCCACTTAGTTGTTACACTGAGGGTAGGCAGGAGAAGAAAACAAGACTGTAGTCCCTAGTTTCTTGCATAATTAGATGAACTCATTATTGTTAAACTGAGCCCCGTTGTCAGTCATGATGTTGATGGGGGCGCCATAGCGATAGTAAAGTGTGCGCAATAGGAACTTGAGGATCTTCTCAGTAGTGACCTTTATTAATGGCCCCGCCTCAATAAACTTGGTGTGGTAGTCAATGATGACCACAATATACTTGTACTGACCTTTTGTTTTAGGTAGCTCACCAATGAGGTCTAGTCCCCACTGGGCGATAAGTATGGGTGAGATGATGATAGAGAGCGGGATAACTGGTAGGTGGTGTTTGTGGGCATGCAACTGACATTCGTGACACTTCTCTACTAGGTCAGTTGCGTCCGCATGTATTGTGGGCCACCAGAAGCCGCTTCGAAGAACCTTATGGGCGAGGGATCAAGCCCCTATGTGATATCGGCATATCCCACTATGAACTTCTGCCAATCTACCTTGCCCGATTTTTGGAATGACACATTTCAAGTTTGGCCATGTCCGCCCATGCTTGTATAATTGCCCGCTTCGAATACTGAAAGTGTATGAACGTGGGACAATTTTTCGCGTTTCTGCTTTGTTAGGCGGGAGAATTCCTTTAGTCTTGTATAGATATACGGGGTCTATATAGCTTGGTTCAGCGGAAGCTAACGACAGTAGCTCAAAAAAGACTCTGGCAGTGGTTGGTTTTGATAGGGTTTCAACTCGCTTATCTTTTAAGGTAGAGTGGGCGGTAGCCAATTGGGCCATTGCATCAGCTTTTGCATTCTGGGCGCGAGGTACATGTGTGATTGTATAAGACTTGAATTTACCAAACAGAAATTTGGTGAGCGCCAGGTAGGCACTCATCTGCCCATCCTTAGCGTTGAAGTCCCCCGTGACTTGGTTGACCACCAGTTGTGAATCACTAAATATGTTGATGTCTCGAGCGGCTGATTGGTGAGCGAGCTGCAGTCCTGCAATAAGAGCTTCATACTCTGCTTCATTGTTTGAGGCTGGGAAATCAAATCGTAGCGCATACTCCACATGGGCGCCCCTGGGGACGGTGAGAATAACTCCATTATCGCTTGCTAGTTGATTCTTGGATCCATCCACATATAATTCTCATTTGGACTTCCGAGTGGGGATGGTTATGCTTCTCCTAGTTATGCCAATTACTGACTGGGCGGGCTCCAAACCGAGGCACTCCACAATGAAGTAAGTGGCTGCTGACCCTTGAGAGATGTTTGGGGCTTGTATTCAATGTCAAACTCGTTGAGCTTAATAGTCCATTTACTTAAATGCCCACTATGGTCTGGTGACTAAAGAATTTTCTAAAGTGGTAAGGTAGTGAGTACATGAATGTTATGCGCCTGAAAATAAAATACGGGCGTAGTCTCCTGACAGCCATGACAAGCGCTAATGCACCCTTCTCAAGGGTGGGATATCGAGCCTCAGCGTCTGTCATACCTACTTGCATAGAATACCAGAACTTCTTTATCACTTTTTTTTTTCCTGACAAGGGCGGGGCTGACAGGAGTTTCAGAAGCAGCGAGATTTAAAAATAATACTTCCCCTTTTACTAGGCGGGACATGGTAGGAATTGATGCTAGATAATGTTTGAGACTGACAAAGGCAACTTCACACTCTGGTGTCCATTGTAACTTACTTTTGTGGGTTAAGAAAAATGCTTTGAAGAATGGTTCACACTTATTTGAATAACGCAATATGAAGCGATTCAAGGATGCCAATTTTTCAGTCAAGCTTTGCAATTCTTTTTTATTAGATGGTGCGCTCATTTCCATAATTGCCTTTATCTTGGCTAGATTTGCTTCGATCCCCCTTTGGCATACCATGTATCCTAAAAATTTACTGGTTGGGACACCAAATGTACATTTTGCAGGATTTAAGTGGACACCCTCAGCTAATAAGATCTGAAACACTATGCAAAGGTTGGCGACGTGTCCTTGAGCAGTTACGCTTTTAATCAGTATGTCGTCCACATAAACTTCAATGATGTCCCCATCCACTTCCTCCATAATGAAATTCATAAACCGTTGGTATATGGAGCCAACATATTTTATTCCGAATGGCATGACATTGTAACAATACAACCCTTTGTCTGTGGTGAACAAAGTAGCCTCTTGGTTATCCGGATGCATCTTAATCTGATTATATCAGAAGTATGCATCCATCATTTACAGTAGCTTATAACTGGCTATAGCATCTACAAATTGATCGATGCGGGGCAATGGGAAGTTGTCCTTTGGGCACGCCTTATTTAGGTAAGTGTAGTCTACACACATACGCCATGTCTCGTTACTCTTTTTGATCATCACGGTGTTTGAAATCCACTTAGGATAATTCACCGGGCAAATAAAGCCAATCTTAAGCAAGCGCTCCACTTCCGCTTGCATTGCAGCATATCGCTCCTCATCGTAAGCACGTCTCGTTTGCTTGAGCAGGCTGGCTCCTGGATTTATGCTTAGCTTGTGAGAGATGAGGTTGACAAAAATGACAGGCATATCAACATAAGACCAAGCAAAAACTTCTTCGAATTCTTGGAGGAGGGCGGTAAGATCCGTGGTAATATCGGGGTTTAACTAGGTACCAATCTTGACAGTCCCCTCAGGATGATCAGGATCACCCTGAACATTGATCATGCTATTTTTATCGCCAGCTGGGCGGACAGAATTTACTCCGTCCCTTGGGTCATCCAGAGTTGTAGTAGTTGGGTCTTTATCCTTAAGGGCCAAAATTTCTTGTTAAACAACGTTACTTGTGCAGGGGTCCACTAGGTGCTCGACGACCTGGGCACCTCACACAGAACCAGCACTGAAGTCGGTGGGAAATTTAAGGTAAAGCATGTGCGTGGCTAAAATGACCTTGAGATTTATCAAAGCGGAGCCTCCAAGTATAATATTGTATGAAGACGACAAGTCGCAAATTATAAATTTGGTGGTGACTTCCCTTTGGTGCGTTCCTGCCTCGTCCAAGCATAGGCGCATAGAGTCACAGCCAAGTGGATACACAAGATCGCCTGAAAACCCACAAAATTTTCACTATCATGTATCAATTTGTTTTTCGGGCAGCATAACTGTTTGTAGGCGGGTAAGAACACGATGTTTGTTGCGGCTCCAAAATCAATCAAAATGCGTTGAATTTTGAAGTGATCAACCACAACATCAATGACAAATGGGGCGTCCAATGGGAGTGCACTGCACTTGTATGCCTTTGAAAAGGTAATAGGATCCCATAAGCGCTTCTGAGCCTTGACACCACTGTGCGAAAACAAGCTGAATACCTCTCAAGCACTACAAGGTTTACCTTTACCAAAGAAAATTGTGCTAATCATTCCCTGTGGTTCGATGAGTGAGATCTGACATGGTGGTGGGCCACCTGCTTTAAATTGGTCCAGCTTACACTCGTTGAATAATTTTTGGATGATCTTCTTTAGAGTAAAGCACTCTTCCTTGTTATGTGATTCGTTAGAGTGGTATTCATACCATTTTTTAGTGTTGCGCATGGACGATGTTCGTCGTTTAGGCGGGGGTAGAACATCAATGAGCGCCTTGTTATTGGCGAGGATCTCAGCATACGTAGCATTGACGACCGTGAAAATTTTCTGGGGTAGGAGTTGTTGCCGTACCTGTCTGTTGCGATCGATAGTAGAGTTGGCACCCATGATGAGGGTTTTCATGTGGAATGGGTGGGATGTCCCGTCTGTCATCATGAACAAACTTTTTCCTTTTGAACTTGTGTGAGTGTGAGACCTTGCCATCTGGGCAAGCATGGTATAATCTCTTCGCGGGCAGGGTTGGCCACCATACACAAATTTGTTGATCTGTGCCTTTTCTACGACCATGTCGACGAGCTCGTCGTAATCCAAAGAGTGCTGGTGTTTGATGTTTTTTTTTAACAGGGAAGGTGTTAATCCATGGATGAGACTTGCAACGATTATCCTTTTGTCCAGATGGCGGCATTACTGAGCGGGCATCCGAAATCGGCCGATGAAGGGCGATAAGTATTCGTGCTCCACCTGTTTAATAGCAAATAGGGCGTCAGTTGTATCATACCTACCATGTAATCTATATTTCTTAAGAAAAGCATATGCGAAGGAGTCAATGGAGCATTCAAGTAGTTCAAAAAACCATATCAATGACTCACCCGTTAGAGTTTCCAGGAAGAGGTAACATAGGGTTACGTCATTGAGACGTCGCCTAGAAGTGGCCGAGAGGAACTCATCTAGATGGACGCTCGGGTTTTCCCATCCAGAATATAGTGGACCCTTGGGGGCCTTATTATGTAGGTCATGCCTGACTCTAGTATTGGATACCAAAAAGGGAGTTGTGCGAGGTGTGTAGATTGTGCTCATGCCCTGGGCGGTCGCATTAGGAGTTGTTGGTTCCAAAAGGGGGGGGGGGGGGGGGGGGGGGGGGGGGGGGGGGGCTGGGAACAAGGGTGGTGAAGTGGAGTTGAAATTTGGATTACTGGAGGATTCAGACGAGCGTCAGCGAAATTATGAGTTAAATTACCCTCTGAGAGGCCCTGTTGCATAGCATCCAATGTGCCTTGTAGTTCTTGCCTGGTTGAGCGCTCAGTGTCACACTCATGTCAAAGGAGCTCCAATTCTCAGATGAGTCAGACGGATATGTCCTCGCCTGCTTCTCGGGGGCATGTGGCGTGGGGATTTCTTAATTGGACGGGGACTCACCGCCCAAATTTTCTAAATGCTGGAGGATTGGAGTAGTGAGGTCGAGGATGGAAGTCTGCTTCATAGTCGAGAAGAGAACGTGCGGGCTTTTATTGATGCGGGAGAGAAATAATGTTTATATCAGGATTCGAGTGGATAATTATGAAACACATGGATGAGTAGAGATGGGCGTGTTGGGATGGTGACTCACTAGGCTATGCTAAGCTTCTAAGATGAATGTCAAAAGTGAAGGCGGAATGGCCCACCTATCACACTCTGATGTTTAAGTAAGTATAGGCTATACGGAAAGTAAATGGGGGGGGGGGGGGGGTAAGTAAATATGTAGATAAGACAGTAGCTATTAATTACCTTTTCTTAATGACAATTAATGTATCATATAATTATCTGGGAACACGTTTCCTCTTCATTCTTCGATGTGGGACTTGGTGTGCCCGTGTTTTCTTTTCTCCTGTGCGCTTCCTTGGTTTGTGTTTAACAAGCGTGTACAAAATGGGGAAAATGAATCTCTTATGCCAACAACTTTGTGTATAAATTGTAGAATTTGACGACACGAGTTCGTAGACGTGAAGAACGTCAAAATTAGAATTACGTCGGAAAAGTTATGGTCATCGGAAGTTTGACGGAACTATATTACCATAAATGTGTGACTATAAAAAGTAAAATGCCTGAAAAGGAAAGTCATACTTCCATTTTGTGAAGTTGACCTGCGTTGACCCCATTGATCTGGTCTCCCGCGATGAAAACTGTCGCTGATGTGTTCGTCTATAGCACAGCACTGTACGGCCCTTTCTGGCCGTCAAACTGATAGGGTTTGATTGGCCTCTTCGTCCTCTTCTTGTTTCTAGCGTTTATTTTGGGAATTAAGGCCTGGGGAGGGAGAATTGAGAACGAGAAACTTTAGGGTTTTGGCTGCAAATCGCCGCCTTCGCCGATGATGTCTCTGGCCACCTCCGGTCGAGTTTTGGTATGCTTTTGAAAGCTCTATCTCTCTCTCTCTCTCTCTCTCTCTCTCTCTCTCTCTCTCTCTCTCTCTCGCTCCTATATTGAATGATGTTGTCAATTTTGGGTTTGCAAGTGTGTGAGGAGAGATTCGAAATGATCTCTCCTCAGATTCGTCGCCATCATTCGGTGACGTTCTTGCGACGGTTAACAACGGTATTGGCCGTCGTGGATAAAGAGGTTTTGCTCCCCTCTATCTCCTAAGTCTATTTATTCAAGCCTCGAACCGATTGGTTGCTAGAACGATGGAGAATGGTGCTGGAATCAATTTTCAGCCGATTTATTTTCGAGGTCGATTTGGACCTCTAGATGTGAGGATTTTCTTATGGTGTAGTTAGACAGTTGGATGGGCTCGGCGAGAGCTTTCCAACGGTGGGTCAATCGTCATCGCCAGTGGTGGTCACCGCTGGTGGTGCGTGACCGAAAAATATTTTCGAAAAATTTGTCGAGTTAGTCATTAGGTTCGTATCTACGATACGAACATAGTCGTGAGGTTTATTTGGTGTTTAGGTTTAGTCGACCCAGTGGGTGGGCGGTGGTGACGAAGGTCTCTACCAATGGTGGTGCGGTCTACGAAGAAACTAGATTTTCATTTGTCATTACGCTCACTTCATCGTAACAAATTTGTCGAGTTGTTTTCTTCGACTAGATTAGTCAAAGTTATTTTTGGGTATCGAGTACTTCCTCGATTTATATGTTTATTTATTATTTTTGATGATTTTCGACAAGGGTTGGGTCATCACAACCACTGACGTGGGAGATGTGTCAATGCTAATGTGGTAAATGTCAATGTTGATGTGGCAAGATGGTTGTGCAGTTTTCGCTGACGACATGGTATGCCCACTTGTCACCTAAACTACCGATATACTTTCAAATTTTGACTTTTCCAAATACTACCTCGACTAATTTTAGAGTAAATGTTCTAAATCAATTAATACCGACGTATTACACCCCCCCCCCCCCCTCTTAACGTTGATGAATTAATTAGGATCTCCATTCATCTCATAGTTATATTTTGAATTCTTATTCGAACCATGTAAATAATTCTGCTATTCCATATGAAAATCAAGGCCATTAACTAAAGTGAAGTCAGATTGGCAGAACCTTTCGTATACTGTCTCGTACGGATACAAAAGAATTTGATTAGAGTGATGACATTGGTCATGTCGATTACTTTAACCATCCACGCCTATACGCTAAACTCGTAGTTTCCTGAATATTGTCGATTATGAGAAGTACTAACTCTAATCTTTCGACACATCCGTAAAAGATATTCTTGAAAGGGTGTATATCGATTCTCATAAAATCCAATGATGACAAGATTGATATTGATAATTTTGTTTATGCTCATTCGAGTATTATAGCTTACATTCATAACGCTTAGGTGACCTACAATCTAAGTTTTATGAGTGATTCAATTTTTCTTCACTAAAGACGTTGAAATAGACATATGAATTTGCATAAGTTGATGAGAAATTAACCTCCTTCCATCAAATAGGCAAAGTTGAAATATTTGGGGGACAAAAGACCGTTCTCTCATTTATGGTAAGACGATCTGCATGTATGTATTGCATACGAGAATTCATTGGTAATTAAATCACTACAATGAGCCAGTCTTCCACCATTTAGGGGGACATACGAACGAACTTCTTAATGAAAATGATAGTAATTATCGTGGTTCCAAACCTCACTATGTCTCATTGAGATCCAGGATTTGCAGTGTTCGAAACTGAATCCAAACTTGGTGATAATCGATGGATACTATTCTCATAATACCAAATGTACTACAAAAGGCAATATCATACAAACACCCACACCATGCTAAGAGAGGAGCCTAGATGGAGCCACTGTCGGTCAATCCACCATTGGAGACCGAAGTGTCGCGGGCTTGGCCGCCAATTTTATGCACCAAGAGACGACATGGTTAGGGTGATGCCATGATTCCTTGTTAGGGAGAGTCATTCATTTATGACAACTATCCTCAAAACTTTTGTTATTCTATCCATACCAATCAACTGTTTCTAGATTTAACTTATCTGTGTAGACACTTGAAACTAGTTAGTTACATGTGCATGTACATTGGTCGTGGTCATCGTAATCATGATAAGAGTTTTGAATATGTAGTCATTTAGATACGGCAACAAAACTAAGTAATTTAGAAATTCGATTGAGATTGAATTTAATTATTCACTAGATCAAGGAAGAGTAATAAGAGTTGGTTTCCATTCCACCTTGAGATAGAAAACATGTGAAACATGAAGTTTTCGTATGAAAGTTTTCATCATACATCCTCCACCGTCTGCAATTAAAGGCAGTCATCTTTTCGCGTTGAGTATCTTTTCCATTGATTGAGAATATATTCACTACAATTCGATTGATGTAGAAACTCACACTTCCTGACCTATCATGACAGTTAGTAGTACTTCCAAGGAACTGCTGTACTAGAAAATACCTAGATCGCTTCCTCCACAGTATGACAATTATTTCATGGATCTGAATACGTTGTCATTGAGATTTGGAGAAGACATTACCACATATTGGACTCGTTGCTAAGTATGAAGTCATGTCGGTTGACCTCATTCACCTAACTTGAAGTCGAAATTGGGATGCTCCGTCTATAGGTGACCATTTGAGATGCATGTAGGATCGTGTGTATGTCGATACAATGTATCGAGTAAAATACTGTGTTCACATACATGATGAATTTCTGAATTTGGATGAGTGCTCTGGTAAAGCACTCATAAATCTTGACTGAAAAGTCCTCTTAGATCTCATGGTCTTAACTAAGAGAAGTCTTTGACTTTGGTACTAGAGAAGTCGTTTATTCTCCTATTCTCAAGATACTTAGATTGCACCTTATCATCTATGAAACTTGTGAGTTTGATGGTAAGCCATGTTCCACGAAGTGGGTTTTCATGCTAGAGTTTCAAGGCCTCTGGATTCATAAAACGCAGTGTATCTTAAGAGAAACGAAATATGAGTTCGGACCTCGTATTCGAAGCTATGTTTGTTTAACCATACAATCAACAAAAGACTTGAAGTGAAAACAAGAAACTTTGCTGTGACCTTGCTTCGGTCGCACTCACTTCATCACTCTCTTTAAAACACCATAATCTCCACCAATTCGGTCAAGAAGTAGAACTCAATTCAGTAAAGCTCTCTTTAGTCAGGTGAGACTGAGCTTTAAAGCTTTGTACTTTCTTCTACCATTTACTCTAATTTTGTTTCTTTAAAGTTCCACTATTTTGATTGTGCAGAAGTTAAAATGGCAGCTGTCACTGCTTCAAGCTTCACTACAAGCACACATGTCAGCTACGGCGTATCTTCCCGCCGGGAGCCGAAGACGGCATTTCAGAACATGGGTTTTGGAAAAGAGGGCCAGACTCATAATGGGCTAAGAGCATTGAACATAGTCACAGCAAAGTCAATTGCAATGAGGAAGTCCTTCAATGCTAGAAGTTCAAAGCGTTCTACAGTGCTTTTTGTGGGGACTGAGGTGGCTCCCTGGAGCAAGACCGGTGGACTCGGCGATGTTCTTGGTGGTCTGCCGCCGGCCATGACAGTAAGTACTCATTGTATACTGTGTTTATGATGTGTTTTGATCAATGTGATGACTTTGTGTAAGTGATTAATGAGAGTAGTGAAACTGATATGAAAATTTTCAGGCAAATGGACACCGTGTGATGACTGTTTTGCCACGGTATGATCAGTACAAAGATGCATGGGATACGGGAGTTACAGTTGAGGTGTGTCTGTATACATGTGAAATCTTGGGCATTTAGAATTTTGGATACTTTAGATACTCTGGATACTTGCTGTGTAATTTTTTTAACAGTGTTATGTTGTTATGTAGCTTCAAGTAGGTGAAAAGATTGAGATGGTTCGGTACTTTCACTGCTTCAAGCGAGGAGTGGATTGTGTTTTTGTAGATCACTAGTTGTTTCTTGAAAGGGTTGGCTCTTTTGAGTCTTTTCTCATTTATAAAACTTCGTATTCCATTACAAATTGTTTGGTTTCGATTTTTCTCTAGTCAGGTCGTTGCGAGTGGAGTGAGAAGAGTACCAACCCCACTCGTCGAGTCCTACTTGTCTTGATTCAAGACGTAAGTTTCGTGTTTCTCTACTGAGCCACAAAGAATCAATACTTTATACCCTCGGATAAGTATAAAGCAGAGCAATTCTAAGGACGTAGTGTTGAGAACACCGGATAGTTTAACTCCGTAGATCTTAAGAATCCCCACGCTCTGTTGGGTGGCCTGGACATCGCTGACTTTCGTTGTCGTAGTTTGAGTGAATCCTCGAATCCTCACGCTCTGTCAGGTGGCCTAGATCCTGAATTTGCTGTCGCCGGTTGGTTAGCTTGAGTGAACCTTCAAATCCCCACGCTCTGTCGGGTGGCCTAGATTTTGAGTTCGCTAGTTGTTAGTTGTTTACTCGGGGTGAGTAGATTTGCTGGTGCGCAAATTTGTGTATGTGTCGAGATGTTCACAAATCTGCTCTGCTTCGTCTATTTATAATGGTAGGTACTATGATCCTCCTTACTTGACAGGGTAACAATTATTAATCAGGAATGATACCCTGCCTTTAGATTTCCTAGATTATTCAGGAATCATATAGATTTCTTCCGGATTTGCGGCTAAATATCCTTTCTAGATTTGCAGCTCTTTATTGAGCCACTCGTAGCTGGCCTATTTTATTTCCAAAGCCCAAAAACATCAGAATAAATGTTAAGTTTATTTTGGGCCCAAACACAAATTAATTTGGTATCAGTGCTTGATGAGTCTGATTTTTCAAGGTATGGGGAAAAATTGCATAAAAAATATATGGACCCGTCACGGGAGAGGATTACAAGGACAAACAACTTAGATTCAGCTTGTTATGTATGGTATTATCTACAACCTCATCATTCTATGCTTGCATTTGTTATTGGGATTCCCTGGGAATTTATACAGTGAAATTGATCTTAAACTGAATATGTAAGCTTCTTCAGCAATAGGGTCTTTTAAATATATGAAACTGGTAAAGTAGTCTTTAGGTTCAAATATGCCCTTTATATCTCTGGTGGGAACTGGCTAATTTTTTGCTACTTATTCGAGGTTACTCTATTGATGTCAAGAAATGGCTTTGCTTAGATAACAATCCTTGCATCTTGAAACTGTAATTGCTGCATTAATTTATCTTTTCAGCATTTCTTCATTCCATTCTCATGGTTGCATACGGTTGTATGTCTTACGCAGCTCTAGAGGCACCGGAGTTCTGAATCTTAACAGCAACAAATATTTTTCAGGACCATATGGTAGGAATTTCAGTTACATTTCTCTTAATCTTGTACTTATAAAACTCGTTATGTATTGATAATGTGAAATTCTTACATAAAGGTGAAGATGTTATTTTCGTCGCCAACGACTGGCACACTGCCCTCCTACCATGCTCCCTGAAAGCCAAATACCAATTTAAAGAAATTTGTATGAGTGCCAAAGTAAGTGACCAGTTTATGTTTAGCATTTGTTGTGCCCAATTCTTTCAGATGCAAATTCTTAAGGTAGTCTTCCAATATTGCTACAGGTAGCCTTTTGCATTCACAATATCACTTACCAGGCGTGGATGTATGCACTAGCTTACCGGGGTTTAAGCCCCGGTGAGTTTTTGATATGTATACAATTGATTGTCTTGATTCAGTTGGTAAAGTCTCAATTATACAAGGGAGCTGATATTAGGACTCCGTTCTTCCTCAAAATTTACTATTAGGACTCCCTTCTTCCCTTTTTATTTATTTTAATTGATTCTGGAAGTTTCACTTTTGCCCTCCTTTTTTATATCCTTATATTTCTTCTATGTCTCTTTTTTCTTTTATTTTTCTCTTTTATTTGATCTACCTTAGCACACTGATCAACAAAGTTTGTTGTACGTACGTATGTGAGGTATGTTTGTTGTATGATTTTTGGTTTGGTTTGGTTTCCAAGCACAAGTTGTAGATTTAGGAACCTGCTGTATCATTAGTGAATCTTTATTACTCTATATGATGAGACACCATTTACACAAACAAACTAATGTAGATCAAAGAAGACGAAGTAATATCCTGATGGCACCAAACCACCAACCAACAGAGCTCAATTGTAGAGTTACACACTAAAGAACTTCTTCACATATAATATGAAGTGATAACATCAGAAAACCAACGATCAAGAGTAGCATATCCCATTACAAAAAGAATACAACAGAATTGTTGTGCAGAGTGAACAAAAAAAAGTAACTTCCTCTTCCCAACGTAATAAAACCAAAACAAAAGCATAGGTTGCACCTTGCAGCATGGTTCTTCATTTCAGCATGTTTTCTAAATCTGCTTCAAGTATAAGAAAATTTCAGGTACTGAAGTATGCAAGCTAATACAAATTCTCACTCACTTTAAAGAAAGAATAAAGAATATAAAAAAACAAAGTAAGAAAGCTAAATGCAAGTGAAAATTACTATTGTGTACTTTCAGAACATATCATTACCTTAACTGTTGGATTTATTAGTTCGTCCCTTGCCACCATTACAATTTTGAACTTGTTTCTCAACAATCTCAAATAGCAAAGGGTCACGTTTTGTTAAGTTAAAACACTTGCTCCTCTTTGACCTTAATGGACGACCTTTATGAGGTTGAACAATTGGCTCTAGAATCTAAGGTACCAAGAAGCTAAGATAGTTGCCTTTTGATAACTTTTTTTTTCATAAGAGGCATTTTCTCATACTTTTCTTTAAACTCAACAGGAAGACTATCCATTGAATCTTCCTTTTTTGTTCTTGAATGATCATTATTACCAAAAGGCTTTGTATCAATCCTCCATTGATCATGTATATCATTTAGTTGCAATACTTCACTTTTCATCATCCTAATAATGTGGACGCAAGGAAGTTCCATTGTCTTATAGAATTGACCTTTACATTGAAATGAGTAGTTACTAGAAGTGGCTAATTCATATACCTTGTATGACTCAAACAATGCAACAAAAGATACATGACTAACAAGCCCTTTGAAGAAAGAAATGCAAAGTTGTCGAGGAACACACACCTTTTCACTTAAAAGTTGAGTTTTAGTTTCTTGAAATTGGTTATCAATAGCAAGACAAATTTTGTCTCTCACCTCACGCAGATCTCCGGTTGAAACTTGAAGATACATCTTCAAAATTGCATGCGCACCTTCAGCTCTTGAAGTGACATGATTGCCAAAGTGTCGAACATGCTCTGTCCAAGACGACCTTTATGAGGTTGAACAATTGGCTCTAGAATCTAAGGAAGAGTTGTACCAAGAAGCTAAGATAGTTGCCTTTTGATAACTTTTTTTTTCATAAGAGGCATTTTCTCATACTTTTCTTTAAACTCAACAAGAAGACTATCCATTGAATCTTCCTTTTTTGTTCTTGAATGATCATTATTACCAAAAGGCTTTGTATCAATCCTCCATTGATCATGTATATCATTTAGTTGCAATACTTCACTTTTCATCATCCTAATAATGTGGACGCAAGGAAGTCCCATTGTCTTATAGAATTGACCTTTACATTGAAATGAGTAGTTACTAGAAGTGGCTAATTCATATACCTTGTATGACTCAAACAATGCAACAAAAGATACATGACTAACAAGCCCTTTGAAGAAAGAAATGCAAAGTTGTCGAGGAACACACACCTTTTCACTTAAAAGTTGAGTTTTAGTTTCTTGAAATTGGTTATCAATAGCAAGACAAATTTTGTCTCTCACCTCACGCAGATCTCCGGTTGAAACTTGAAGATACATCTTCAAAATTGCATGCGCACCTTCAGCTCTTGAAGTGACATGATTGCCAAAGTGTCGAACATGCTCTGTCCAAGATTTCACAAACTCTTATTTCAAAGGCATCCAAGTGCCTCTAATATACTTCACAACATACTCCTTCTCCTTGTACTCAACCTCAAAATGACTCCAAGCTTTGTCAAATGATGATTCATTTGGAGATTTGATTAAATTAGTCTAAGAAGATAGGAAAGCTACCCAGTCAACTTGTTCCTTGAAGTGAGTCTTACAATTTGAAAATACATTCTTCTCAATGTGCCACATGCATAATAGATTTGGAGTTCTTGGAAAAACTGCATTTGTAGCCTTCATCAATGCCCACTCTCTCTATCTATTATAATTTCTAATGGATGATGATTAACCCCTAAAAGTTTACTGAACATATCTAGAGTCCAAACATAATCCTCTTGTTCCTCCTTTTTGCAGAAAAATGAAGCAAGAATAAAATGACGTATTAAAACCTGTGACTCCAATGATATCTAGTAATGATATCTTGTACTTATTTGTTTTATATGTACAATCCATTACAAAGACATAGGGGTAGCACCTCGTAAACTTGATAGACTTCGGATGGGCGAAAAACATATGAGTCAAATGGCCTTCTTTATCGTACTTCACATTATAAAAAAAACCACCATCCCCGAGCTCTTCCAATAGAGCTTGAATAATTGTACGTCCGGCTAGACTCTCTTTCCTCATCTTAGCTATCATGTTATAAATAGTTCAGGCAATTGTTAAGAGATTAGGATTATTTTGCCTCAAGGACGACAATATTTGTCATGGTTGTATGCCAACCTTATGCATCTCTTGAAGCAACAAAATTTCTCTTTCTGAAATCTATGACAAGATGGATGTCTAGACATATCAGCCGAAGGTTCATGGTTATGACACAAATTTTATATATATATATATATATCCACCTTCCACATTCCTGCATATATCTTTTTTCTCTTTCCCCTAATCTCGAAAGGACACTTGATGAGGCGAGAAGCTGACTTCCTTTTCTTCTGCTGGAATCTTACTTCCTCGATAACAACTGCCTCTATCACAATGAATAACAACATACATACCAGGTTTAGACCTTTTAATTACTGTTGCATACCCCTTCTTAAAAGCAACCTTTCGAACTACAGTAACAAGATCTTCTCGACTCTCAAAACTTTCATTAGTCAAAGAATTGAAGCTTTCGAAAGCACCGATGTTTACTTGATTTCCTAGATCGTGAAAAAAAAATCCAGTTACATTATAGGTTCATCATTGAATCTAAAATATGAAATTTGAAAGTTAAAATTTTTGCTGGATGTATAATTTGCATTCCGGCCACAATTCATGAAACAGATTTCTATACCCGGCCAATTCCTATTAAGAAAAGACAATCATCATTGTAAACAAAAATTAAGATGTGCTTGTGTAGATAGAACTCTGAGTAGCCCACAAAACAAATACGGATTCATCAAATCCTTGATGTACAATTTAATAGAGTTAATTCAAAATAAGGCCTCTCCGAATCCTACCAAACACCCAAGCAAATGTACTTAGGCTACAATGCATGTATTCCATTGGTACAATATTAGCATAGAACTAGCTACAAGGAGGAAATATTTGGTATATAAAATGTATCATATGGTATACACAAAATCAAATGTACTTAATTATATATCATGTTGTTTGTGCATAATCCAAACAATCACAACATAAAGGTTTTCAAACTCACCAGTAGTATTTTCGTCCTCCAAACAACTAGTTAGTTGGCCAAACTCTATTAATTATTCCCTATCACCACTCTGTACCATATCTATAACTCTTTGTAACTCAGGATCAAGGGATGATTCCTCTTCCATGGCCAATACGTCGATAATATCTATGATAATGGAATCTAAGGAGGGTTTAGAATTTAAACTAGGATTTTCTGTTGTTCATGGAGGTTGAGCGAATACTAAACGACCCAGCCGTCAGGGAATAGTAAAAGAGGAGTGAAAAAAAGAAAGGAGAAAAAAGAAAGTAGAAATATTAAAAGAAAAAGAGGGCAAAAGTGGAACTTTCCAAATTAGTATTCTGGAAATCAATTTAAATAAATAGAATGGGAGGAAGGAGTCCCAATAGTAAAGTTGAAGGAAGAAGGGAGTCCCACTATCAGCTCCCTCATACAATACATCTAGGTCTCTTGTTCGATTCTTTTGTGGGCCTTTATAAGTTGCTCTTCATTTTCTAATTTTTTTTTTTTTGATAAGTCAAAATTTTCATTAAAAGGGAATCAACTACAACCGGGATTTGAAGACTAGAACAAAAAAAATTAAAGACAGTACATAAAGAGTAAACAAATTGCACCAAACTAACGTTGAATATCGACAATCGCTGGAGACGGAGATGCAGTCAGTTACTAGATCACAGGTGGTATGTTAGCTTTTAGGATGGCTAGGGCTGCTCTTAATATCTATAGAGCATGTGAGTCTAGTATTCGTCCAACTACATATACGTGCATCCAAAGTCGCGACGATCTCAATGCGAGGCGCTAAAAGTCCCCTACAATAAGGGTAGCCTCTCATGACGAAATGTCTCGTCCAATGTTGACACATAAAATAATACCTGAAAGTGAAATCCTACGGAACCAAACAATTGATTGTTGCATAAGGGTCCAAATTGCAAGAGAGACAACCGAATTGTGACAAACCCTAAGCCCACCATGAGCCCACAAGGATTGTGAGGCCCATGTGGACCAAGGTAGCCCAACTGGGTAAAGTGACCAGTCGCCAACGAGTCTTGTGTGGATAGGTTTATCGGCGGGTCTGTCATGTCGGCCAGTACTTCCTCTCTTGATCGATTTTAGTGTCACCCTTATACCTTCCTCAATCCTCCATCCACTTGGATCCCAAATTTTGAAACTCCTAGGACTGGGTCGAATTCATCCGCGCAAGGCACTCCTTGCCTCTTTCCAACTCCCTCATGCGTCGGCACTTACTCATCATAGTTCACCTTCTCCTCGCACAGGAGCGAAGGTGTGAGCAAAGAAACCTAGGACACTCAAAAACCAAGAAGAACCATCAAAACCCCAACCTTGCTAAATCCCAGGAGGAGGAGTATAGATCGCCCCCTTAATTGGTTGAGAAAGCAAAGCCAGGAGGCCCACCATCGTTTGGAAACTCAGATTAAGGTAAACTAGAAGAGGAGGGAGAGGAAACAAGGTCAACCAGAAGAGGAAGAGAAGGGAGAGGAAACCAGGTAAGTCGTTTCGCTAGCGACAGTGGCGGCTGCGCTAGGAATTAGGGTTTTTCTCCCTCCCTTTCTTCTTTACTTTCATGCTTTTCTATTTTCTTCTGGACTTCTCTTCTATACTCATAAGCAATTTCTTTGTTTGTTATTTTTCTCTTTAGTTATACAAAGCTTAATTTTCTTTTATAAATCTCAAAAGAGCTTATCAAACAAAAAAAACTTGTGTGGTTATGGAAGCATTTTCAACCTTTTTTTATTGAGAGGGCACAAAATTTTATATCCACTCAAAACTTGTGATAGAAATACAAAACTCCACCGGATTACCCAGCCCGCTAAAAGAGAAGTCATATAATACGCTTATGCTAGATAAACAATATGACGCGCAACAGAACCTAGACTAACAAATCAGAGTAGCACGAGAGGGCTTCAAAAAAAATTGGGTGTACCACTCCTTAGTTAGCTAGGGGGTCTTTCTACATGGTGGTTGAATCCCCCGGGTCCACGTCTTGCACCACCCGCACCATGGGCAAAGAATCATTTCCCAGCACTCTTGACGTAATCCAGCTGATAAATGCCATCTGCTGCCTTGAGAAAGTACCAGTTTAGGACCTTGGCCCTTTAACGATCATTTTTCGCCTCTTACGAGCTCCCTTCTGATACAGCTTCACAGTGTTGTTGCCCCAATTATCCGCAACCTCCTCTTGCTGGTTGCCAACTCTTTCTCCTGGTCTAGGCATCTCATCCCTCAAACCCTAGCTTTAGCTGCTAAGACCGACTCAATGGGTACAAATTCATCGAATTCCTCGACAATAACCGTGGTATCTTTAAAAAACCAAGGTCCTCGATCTATAGCTCTCTGAAATGCGCTTCGATCCGTGAAAGTAACCTCAAATCGGTTCAGAGTCTCTTGCCGAATGATAATCGCACTCATGCCTTTGAAGCCACTCCACAGTCGAGGCATTTAGAACTTGAGAGATTTTGCCTCCTCCATCGATAAAGAAGTCGGAGAAAAAACTCTCATTACAGCAAAATCAAATCCATTGACCTCCTCTTCCTCTCCCAGCGAGAGATCAAAAGCCAAATGTGGAGAATGTTTAGGGTTTATTATCATGTGAAGGGTTTAGTTTGTGAAAACGGGAAGAGAGAACTCACAAAAACCTTCAAATTGTGGTATAACAAGATTGAGAAAGAAAAGAAGAATCCAATTATACAATCAAAATTGAAAACAGGATAGAAAACAAAGAGATCTAAGGAAATTTAGGTTCAGGAATAGAGATAGCTAAGGTTTAGGATTAGGAAAAGAGAAGAGAGAACAAAGAGGGTAAATTCGAAATCCACTCTGATCGGAAGCATTTCAACCTTAAACAAAAGAAAAGATGTAGGGTAAAATTAGCCCCTCCAAAATTGTAATCCCGGCTCCTCTGTTGTCGCTTACCGGGGGAGATTTGCATTTGCAGACTTCTCACTTCTCAATCTGCCAGACTCGTTTAGAAGTTCTTTTGATTTCATTGATGGGATGGTTTCATACTTTTTTTTGGCACATTATGATAGTCCTAGGTGTAAAAGGGAGGAAAATTAACTGGATGAAAGCTGGAATGTTAGAATCAAACATAGTCTTGACTGTTAGCCCGTACTACGCCAAAGAACTTGTTTCTTCAGTTGATAAAGGAGTGGAATTGGATAACGTTGGTCGGAAAGTCGGAGTTCTTGGTATTGTAAATGGCATGGAGGTCCAAGAGTGGAACCCGTTAACTGACAAGTATACAGACGTCAAATATGATGCTACAACCGTAAGAACAATTATAATACTTGCATCTTCATGAACAGATCCTTTGATTTATATGCCAATACCCAATAATTCGTTAAGCTTGTCTTGCCTAGGTGACGGATGCAAAGCCCATATTGAAAAAAGCCCTGCAAACAGAAGTTGGATTGCCAGTGGATAGGAACATGACCATCCCTTTGATAGGTTTTATTGGTAGGATATTCTCATAGAAGTGATTCCCCACTTCATCAAAGAGAATGTTCAGATTATAGTTCTTGCAAGTTCCCGAGCATGGAAGATGTATTTCACCATATCTTGCAAACCTTTCATCCTAGTTAGTAGTGCAAAGCAACATCTATATTCCTTAGAATTGAGTTTTATCAGTTTTTCATTGTAATGGACAAACTTCGGATATGCCACAAGAACGAATTCTGTGAGAATGTCTGGGGGTTCAAACGTCAAAGATTACTTCTTGCATTATGATTGATAAGCAGAAACTAAGTCCGTGAAAGCTAAACTACCAGCAAGACGATGTTGTCCTTCACCTCATTCATTAATAGATGATCGGACGATTCGGACCTCCAAGTAAGAAATACTAAACAACCAAATCATTAAGTTTCATTTGGCTGGAGAAGGCAACATAAAGTTAGATGCGGTTAGAAACAGGCAAGCACATCAATCTTTCTAAACCCTAACAAGCAATACAACTTAACAAGTGTGCAAGTAGCCCAAACGATTACTATTCAAAATTAAGATGAATGATCGAAGTAAAAGAACTCTGAACCATCTGTCTTCACCAATACACATTTCAAAAACCAACGATAGAAACCCTAATTGATTAAATAAAGAACATGGTCTCGAAAGTACTACATTTTCTGAAACATAAATGATTAAACCACTAAGTGAGCTCCTAGTCGAACAAGCTGAATCCCATATCATCATCACTCTCTTCCTTTACCTCTTCCTGCAAAATCAGACAAACAAAACCAGAAGTAAGATAAACCCTGGCAATTATAAACAATACTAGACATAAGTTCATAAATCTTCAAGAACAATCCATCTACCTTCTTCTCCAAAACTGCAGCAGGGGCAGCACCACCACCGGCAGCTGGAGCAGAGACGGCAACAGCACCGCCACCACCTCCTGCACCAACGTTCAAGATAAGGTCACCGGTGTCTCTCTTGTCGGCAAGCTTGGCAAACAAACCAGGCCAGTATGACTCAACAGAGACACCGGCAGCCTTTACCAAAGCTGCAATCTTCTCACTATCATAACCAAAATCAAACAAAACAACGACTTCAGAGCACATACTTTACCCAACATCAAATTAGAATCAAAGCACTAACTCAAGCTAAACAAGTCATGAATTTAACATCTACCCAGCAACTAAAACTCAACAAGTATCAAGACTACATAAACAAAACTACAAAAATGTAATCTTTAAAGCAAAAATGTAATCTTTAAAATAAAAATGTAATCTTCATACTACCGAGATACATAGCGTAAAGAGAATGAAACAGAAACTTACAGTGATGGGTATGCCATCGTCGTGGAGGATCAAAGCAGCGTAAGTGCAAGCAATCTCTGAAACCGACATGGCGTCTGCTACAAACACCAAACAAGAACAGCAATTAGTTCAGATTTTTAAGAAGAAATGAAGACTCTTATATGAAACAGTTCATAGCTGGGCGAGGCTGAGACTCCTGAGAGGAACAAAGATTGTTTACCTGAGAGGAAATGAGATCTGAGACTAAGGAGTGCTCTGCGGCTGCTGCAATAACCACGATGGCTCTGTGCGGGTGTGTTTAGATGAAATATTTTTGATTCTCTTCAAATTTTCAATTAATGAAAATTGGATTTCATCTTTTAAAATTTTCTGATTTGTGAAGATTCGAGACCATGTGTTTGGATTAAAATAAAATGAGAAGAATTTAATTAAATTTTAGAAATTTAAAATTTTATCACTTAATTTTTTATGTTTGGATAACCTTTTTAAGAATTTAACAATTCATCTATCTTAAAAATCGAAGAAATTGAAGAATTAAATTCTACATTTCAATTCCCTTAAAAAGATGTATCATTTTACAAAAAATATTAATTCAATTGTTTAATAATATCATAAAATTGTTTAATTAATATCTAATTAATCACACGTCTTAATCATTAATGTCCAAATCAATTCAATAACCTATTTATTACATTCGGTATGTAATTACAAGTAAAATAACATAAAATTTATGCCGAAAATCCCTTCGCCAGAGCACCGCCGTGGTCTACCGCCGGCAGTGGCGGCGCCGGTGACTTTTTTCCAGCAACCCGAACCTGAAAACATCCAAAATCTTGCAAGCAACAATTTTCTCAACTACACCAAAGTCCCAATCAACCTCTAACTAGTCTAATTTACATTGAAACCGAAATCTTCCAAGACTTCAATCCTTCGATTTTCCTTCCTTTGGTCGAATTAGAACGTGTTCTTTGTGCCCTTAGCTTCGTGGTGAGGAGAGCTTCAAATCCCAATAGGTTTCACCGGTCGATTTGGCCGGAAAAGTATCGACCCGAAACCTAAATTTTCTCAGTTTTTCTTCTTGAAATTTCGGCTATCTTCAGTTGAATTGGTGGTGGAGACCATAAGGGTTTGAAAGAGGAAAGTGAGACGCTTCTTTTGACATCTTAGTTGACGGTTTTGGTGGTCGGCCGAGGGACATCGCTGGCGAACTCGTGGTGGAGAGAGAGAGAGAGAGAGAGAGAGAGAGAGAGAGAGAGAGAGAGAGAGAGAGTGAGAGAGAGAGAGTCTTACCAAAAATGAAAGTTTTGACTTTCCATTTTTGGAAAGTCCTATTTATATTTGCGAATTGCGACTAATTGATTATGTAAAACAGTACAAAACTTTCGCCGACCATAACTTTTTCATCGTAACTCTGATTTTAACATTTGATGTGGCTACGAACTCGTCTCGATAAACTCTACGACTTTGCACAATAAAATTTATCAAAAAACTTAACCTATAATTATCTGATCGAAAGACCATCAATAATTACCAATGATAAAAATGAACTACCATTCTCGATTAACCTTAAGAAAATCATAAACAGAGAATTCTCGGGACGGAATGTCACATCTTCCTTACCTCCTCTACAAGCTTGGTTGGAGTTAGAGACATCAAGGGAGCAAGAAGTGAAGAAGAAACTTGAAGGAGCTTGAAGGGCTTGCTTAAGGAATACTTCGGTTATTTCTTGCACTTATTGACTCTTCTCTATATATCTAAACTTGATTGTAGTATGAGTAGTGAGTAGTCTATTTGGGAAGCTAGAGTTTGAACCCTAGCCATATGATGTGAACAAATGATGCCTTGATTTATGTATAGTTTATGTTTTTGTGTATGTTTTGTGAAGTTGTGTTTGTGAATGAGCTACTTTGTGTTTGTAGGTGTTTATATGTTTGAGCTTCATGATTTGTTTCACCTATGCATGTGTTGACGTTAGCTAAGTTAATATATGTATTAAGAAACTAAAAATGGGATCTTATTTGAATTAGCTACTCACTTAAGGCTAGATGAGCATGTAAACATAATAAGGGTATATTCCAAGAGGGTTTACCTTAAGGTTTGGTTTCTTGAACACTAAGCAAGGACTAGAGCTTCCTTGAGTCCCAATAGACTTAAGGAGCTTTAGTTATGTGCACATTGAATCGAAAAGGTTATTGTGACTACTAGTAGGTTCTCTTGATTCGTAACCCAATAGGTGCAGATTGAGAAATTCAGTTAGACTTCCTCCCAAGTCTTCCAATAGAGGTTCGAGAAGGGGAACATTCCACAATTATCACATTGTATGCTTGTTGACTTCACTCATGTGACATACGGTCAAGACATAAGCCTAAAATGACTTAGGTCACCATTTCGGTTCACTAAATACTTCAAGATTGGGCTCAAGTCGTCTAGAATCTGAAATGGCCTAGAAACTTGGGTTCAAACCAAACATGACTCACAATGTCACGATTTGGACATAAATTGTGTGAAAATAAACTTTAATAATATACCTACATAAATTGGGATATTATTTGAGCATCAAATGGTTAGTGGGGATTTCTCTAGTCAACCATTATTCCTTATTGTGAATTTGTTTTTATTTTAATCTCTTGCTTTAGACTAATACAATCAATCAATCAACCTCCGTTAAATCACTCATTGTAGTTTGTGAAGGAGATTGCTTTGATTAAGGTCATTTCATTTGCTGACATCTTAAATATGTAACTCCTTTGAGTCCTTTCTACTGTGGGTACTAATACATGACCATGGCTAGCTTCTAGTGAAGCCACTTCTCTCCACTACCGGTGAGACTTCATTACAGTAGTGTATGTCAAGTAGTAATCAAGCCAATTTGTTTATTTCCTAGGTTTGTAGAATTCTGAGCTTCCCATTTTAACCCTCGAATGGAAAATGGTCCAAACTCAATGTCAAGTATTTGCCGAAATCTTATCAAGCTCCCCTAGACCCTCACATAGGGCTTCTCACCCCATTCCCATCCTCGCCTTGGACAACAACGACCCCCCCCCCCCCCTCTCCCTCAACTTGAGATCGAAATTGTTGGTGCGGGCCTCGTGGATGTAGAAGGTGAAAACGGGGACGATGTCAGAGACTCTGGACGCTAGAATTTCATGCAAAGATTAACTTGTTGGCAGTTTCTTACTTTTACAAAAAGAACAGGATATCACAAGGAGGTGGAGGGAAGCCTATCAGAGCTTCTAGATGCAAAGATTAACTTGTTGGCAGTTTCTTACTTTTTATCTTTTTGTTGGCAAGAAAAGTCTCTTCTTTTTTTCTAACCAAGAGATAATCACATTAAATCAATAATGAGGTTACATAATACATAGATCCACCCTAACGGGCACGTCTTGGGGAACACCAACGTTCCTAAAGAACCTATGCGTCCTAACAAAGCTAGGATGCAACCTCAACCTCTAGAATGAAACTCACATTAACCATGTGACCACATGAGAATATTGTCAAGTTGGGCAAGAGTCATCAGGCATTGACAACTTGTTGTTTTAGAGTCTTGTAGAGGCGGGCATGAGATCATCAGCCCTCAACAAAAGCACTAAAACTAATTCTAACTATAGTACCACCCGGATCTCAGGTCCAAATCCAAAACAGATTAGAACCCAAAACCCGGGCCCAAAATTCAGCCAAAGCCCACATTCTAGACAACCCTAACACCTCAGGTTGCCTCCACCCCCACCCAAGCTCATCATTGACAGCAATCCACCTACATCTCTACCCACGCTTGAAGCCTCCGACCACCACCACAACGCCCCCACATGCCGACAAACTCCAATAAGTTCGATATGCAGAATTTCAATAAGTTTGATCATGAAGTTTATCACATCTTTGAACAATCCAAAATCAACCTCAAAATACTCCCAAAGAGAAAGTTTGAAAATAGAAACAATCTAAACCAAATGACAGTCAATAAGCTTGCCATAAAAAATAAAAAAAAACTAAAACTAAAAGTCAATCAGTTGATACTTGATAGGAAAACAACGCTGGGAATAAAGTGAGATCGATAAAACTCATAAATGAGTTATACTATAATGTATAGTTGATAGGGTTTTACTATATTTGCACTACAAGAAAAGAGGACTTAGACGACGGAACAGTATTAGTTCCGTCGTCTAAGTGTTACTTAGACCTCGGAGATTTCTCCGTGGTCCAAGTAACACTTAGACGACGGAGAATTACATCTCCGTCGTCTAAGTGTTACTTGGACCACGGAGAAATCTCCGAGGTCTAAGTAACACTTAGACGACGGATGTGAAGTTTCTCCGTCGTCTAGGTAAGCACCTGGACCTCGGAGACTTCTCCGTGGTCCAGGTTATCACCTGGACGACGGATAATTACATCTCCGTCGTCTAAGTGTTACTTGGACCTCGGAGAAATCTCCGTGGTCCAAGTAACACTTAGACGACGGAGAATTACATATCCGTCGTCTAAGTGTGACTTGGACCACGGAGAAGTGATCACCTGGACAACGGACCGACACGTCGTGGTGTAAGTTCCACTTAAACGACGTACCGACACCTCCGTCGTCTAAGTGAAGCATTATATATATAGGCCATGCCAAACTCTCTTAGCTTCGATCATTCCATTATATTTTCTCCCGTGGGGAATTTTTGAGATCGAAGGAGAAGGAGAAGGCCGGATTAGGCTAGGCCGGGGCTAGAAATTAATTAAAGGATCGGATCTCCGGTGTTCGATCACTAGCTAGCTTAATTAACTGCAGATATCGAGAAGGCCAGCAGGTACGTACGTAGGCAGTTAAAATTTGCATGATTAAATATATATATATATTTAGGGAAACCGTACGTGCGTACATACATGCATGAATGTTAATTAGCTATATATACAGATTAAATTACGTACGTAATTTGATGGATCGATGTAGATCGAGTACGTATAATTAATGGTAAATTAATGGACTAATATATATATATATGTAATAATTATTTAATTATAATATTTTGTAGCAGTATGGACAAGAGTTGGATGAAGTTAAAGAATAGATGTGATGTCCGGTATATGGATGGAATTAGCGAATTTGTGAATTTTGCGATAGAACATGGTCATGGAAAGAAGCGTTTCAGGTGTCCGTGCCAGAAATGTCCGGCGACGACTGAAGATGCTGCTGAACCAGACAGAGACATTCCTGCCTATCAAGAGCCTAATATTTCTGTCATCCGCTCCGACATAATGGACCTGGTTCAAGACGGTGAACGGTTACCCATGCCTGATGGTTGTACAGATCTAACTGAAGAAGAGATCATTGAGGTAGATGAAGAAGACGTGCAGGATGAGGACGATGACGACGACTCTGGTTATTCCTCGGACGATGTTGAGTACGATGAGGAGGATGAGCAATCGGATAACGGTGATGATGATGATGACGATTATGACGAAGAGTACGGTCACACGACGAGGATCATTACTTGGTAAACCCTAATTTATTATTGTAATATATATATATATGATCGATCGATGCATCGTAAAAAGGTGAAAGATTTCTATTATGTCGAGACTTTAAGATTCCTCGTCCAGCTTTGGTTGGTTTTATTGTTTTTAAATACTATATATATGATCGATCTCCGCCAGCTTAACTTCCTCAGATTTTAATTAAGTCGACTTCTCTCTGTTTCAATTGAATGTCTTTGGACTGTTTTTCTAGTCCCGGCCCCTCTCTTTGCTTTCAACTTCATCGGTGTATTCTCTGATCTTATTAAAAGTAAGCTGAGGCTGCTCTACATTTCGCTCACGCAGCCCTTCAAACCCTAAATCCTAGACCCTAAATGTAGCAGATCGGATCGATCGATCATTTTTTTAGTTATATTCTTGAATGAGAATAATTGAACGAACATACAAATGACCGGGGACGACCTAAACCCTAAACCATACGGCCCTAACCCCTGAATTCAGGGTTTTTACACTTGGACGACGGAGACAGTCATTCTCCGTCGTCTAGGTACACACTAGGACGACGGAGAATGTCGTCTCCGTCGTCCAGATGACAAACCCGATACCCTAAACCCTAAGGACCCCTAACCCCTGAATTCAGGGTATATATATTCACCTGGACGACGGAGACAGTCGTATACCCTAAACCTAAGGACCCCTAACCCCTGAATTCAGGGTATATTCACCCTAAACCCTATACCCTAAACCTAAGGACCCCTAACCGAGAACGGAGAAATTAATTGCAGATTCACCTTTGGCGCCAAATCTCAATCTCATATAAAACCCTAGCTAAATCTTGGACCCTAAATCTAGCAGTTCGGATCGATCGATCAATTTTTTAATTATATTTTTGAATCAGAATAATTGAACGCACACACAAATGACCGGGGACGACCTAAACCGTAAACCCTAAGGCCCTAACCCCTGAATTCAGGGTTTTTAAACTTGGACGACGGAGACAGGCATTATCCGTCGTCTAGGTACACACTTGGACGACGGAGACAGTCATTCTCCGTCGTCCAAGTGTAAAACCCTATACCCTAAACCCTAAGGACCCCTAACCCCTGAATTCAGGGTATATTCACCTGGACGACGGATACGATATTCTCCGTCGTCCAAGTACACACCTGGACGACGGATATTAGCGTCTCCGTCGTCCAGGTTTCTACTTGGACGACGGAGAATGTCGTATCCGTCGTCCAGGTGTAAATTTCGTAATTTTTTCTAAGACAACGACCATCTAGACCATCTTCGAATGCGTATTCTTTTCGTCAAGACTTTAGAGTAGTATATTCTTGGTGTGTGAGCTTCGACGGTTCGAAAATCGGAGTTGCGAAATGTCCTGTATCCACGTTTCCGGTTTGTGAAATTCTCGGTTTTGCGGTTGACTGTGCCGATGAAACCCTTCCCGAACTTATTATTTCCTGGTCCTTTATAGTAATTATATATTATGTTACGACGAACATATCCAACGGTTGTTTTGTCCAAATTCAATTTCGTTAGCACTCTGCTGCAAATCAGCAACTACTCATGAACACTAAAGTCTTAAAGATTAGTCGATACTTAACAACTTTCAAAACGTAAAATTATTCGGCGGTTCAAATTTAACTGTTTATATATACGATGCGTTCATCGATATTGTACGACTATTTCACTCGAATGACAAATCGCTAAATTCCTAGCGAATTAATTTAAAATTTTTTTTTGGCATAATTTGAACCTAGACGACGGATACTGTCAGTTTCCGTCGTCCAAGTGTTCACCTGGACGACGGAATTAACCGTATCCGTCGTCTAGGTTCAAATTACCATGGCGGTTCGAATAAAATTTTTTATTTTTTTTCGGTGTAAATATCGACTTGGACGACGGATATGTAGGTTTCCGTCGTCCAAGTGAAAACTTGGACGACGGAAACCTACATATCCGTCGTCCAAGTCGATATTTACATGGCGGTTCAATTTGCCGCTTCAATTTTCGGCACCGCTTGAAATTCCACTTAGACGACGGAAAACACTGTCTCCGTCGTCTAAGTCAACATTTATGGCGGTGAAACGGCCCGCCCATTTATTTGGCGCCGGTTCGAAAAAATTTGACCCTTCACTTAGACGACGGAAAACACTGTTTCCGTCGTCTAAGTGCACTTAGACGACGGAGAATAGTGCTCCGTCGTCTAAGTGAAACTGTATATAAGGAGGAGCACCCCCCCTCATTTTCTCATCATTCCATCTCCTCCTCTATACTCTCCTCTCCTCTCTCTCTCACTCCGGCGATCCTCCTCCGGCGACGCCCCGACGACCAATTTTCCGGCGTGGTTCCCCCTCTCCGACGACTCTACTCTTCCAATATTCCGGCGAAATTCCGACGAGGTAATAATTCGAAATTTTAACTCTTTAACAATTTTTTTATTTGTTTAATTATTTAATTTCTAAATACTTTTAATTTATTAGTTTTAAATAATAAATAGTTGTAATTATAATAATTATTTTCTTGTTATTATTATTATTTAGTAATCATTATTAGTTGTTAATTATTTGGTAATGAATAATTATTAGTTAAAATTAAATAATAGTAATAATAATAATTGATTATATTGGTAAATGAATAATTATTATTAAATGCATGATAAATAATAATTAATTGATAATTATATGTATTTTCTAGTAAATTGCATGGTAGTACGTGTTCGATTTAAATTTAGTACATAGGCTTGGTGTAATTAAGTCGCACTCTTTGGAATAGATGGCGCCTCTTTTCCTTGCTTATCTCCTTAACCCCTCGTGATGTGTGGATTTCATCACCGCACACCATAACCTAAGTGAAGTTATGGACACGAGGTTGAGGGCGGAGTTTGCAAAGGACTTGAGGGAGTGTAAATTTTCGAAAAATTGGCCGAATGTCGGACATGGTGTCTAGAAACGGGTTATGACTGGTGACAGGATTTGGACTAAGAAAGACTTTTGTCGAAATTAGTCCTGCCTCTCGCGTTATCTCTATCCCTAACTGGCCATGTTTTTCGATTTAACCAAGGCTGATTAATTGAAAATTTACACTTTATCGCGCGGGTCGCACGTCCATTGAACGACCGAAAATGCCAAGCTAGTGTACTCTATTTAAATCTTAAACGTACTTAATTAATTAGCGTAAATTCTCCGTCGTTGTAATTATTATGGTAAGTAGGTATTTTAACACCGTACGTACTCTTAGGTTTAAATGGCTCCGCCAAAGATCACATCCGGGAAGAAGAAAGCCCAACAGGAGTCAGAAGATGAGATGCTCCAAATGTTGGCGGCCCAAGTCGGTTGGGTTCAACCGCAGGTAGACGCCCTCAATCCGGGGCCTTCTGGGGAAATTCCCTCTGCCCCATTTCTCTCAAGCGGTGATGACGTCGACCCCTTTTCAACTCCGACGCCCGGTACCGCTTCAACGGGAAGTACTCAGGCGTCTTCGACGGCCGAGTCTATCATGTACAGCGCCCGCCGTAAGCAAAGGAGGGCCCCCACTGACCCCCAACCGAAAAAGACTCGGGGTCTCGTTAAAGGTGGAAAGGCGGAGAAAATTTGCAAGGCGACCGGGAGCAAGATCGCCTTGCCTTACGACGAATTCACCGGTGGCCCTCCCACACCTCAGCTAGCAAGTCTCTCGGCTCATAGCATTGGGTCGATTGTTCGTAACTGGGTTCGTATCACTGCCCCTACTTGGAGGGATGTGCCGGATTCGGAGAAGGCGAAAGTCTTTAAGGATCTTTCGGTACGTAATACGTACAATTTTAGTTATTATATACTATTTTTAATATTAGTTATATATAATTTTATAATATATACGATTATAATTTTCAATTTATTTCTGATAGGAACAATTTGCGGTGGATCCGGATCCGGCGATGTTGAGGCATATCAACCAAACCGCCAACAACATCTTCAAAGATTGGAAGTACAGGCTCCATCAGTACTTCCGAACTAACGGTCCCGTGCCTCCCCCCGAAGAGCTGCGTGGGGATAGAGAAGATGAGTGGGAGTGGTTGTGTAACCACTTTGCCGATGAGCAATTTCAGGTGTTAATTTACTTTTTTTATTTCAATTAAGATAATTGAATACTCTAAATTTTAGTTACTTATAAATTTTTTAATGATTTCATTATGTTGTCTAACAGAAATTCTCCGGTGTCAACAAAGCCAACCGGGGGAAGAAGGACAAGCACCATACTTCCGGCGCCAAGCAACTCATTCAAATTGCCAAGGAGCACAGGGATAAGGGCTCCAAACACCCTTATCTCGATGCAAGCGTAAGCGCGTACGTGACGCCTGGGCTCGATAATGAAGCGAGTCAACGCGGCGTAAGTCATATATATATATATATATGTGTGCGCTAATAATTATAGTAATTATTATTTAAATATTATTTCATTATAATAAATTTATTATTCTTTTGTAGGCAAGAGTGATAGAGCGTGCGCAGGAAGAATTGGCTAACACTCAGCTTGCGTTCCCAGATGTGCCGCTAGAAGACCTGCCTCCTCTATCTGTGGAGAGCCAAATAGCAATTGCGGATGAGGTCTACGGTCGTAGAGCTGGCAAGGAGGTTAGGCACTTCGGGCCTAAGGTGGTTCGAGATTTGTCGACCTCTGAGTCATCATCTACGGGAGGTTCGGGGCGGCGGAGAAGTTCTCAAGCTGCGGCAGCCTATGAAGAGGCTCGAATCGCACGGGAGGAGAATATTGCCATGCGCCAAAGAATGGACCAGCAAGACGAGCGAATAGCCCAACTCATCGCCCTTATGCAACAAGCTCAAAGACAATGTCAACCTCCTCCGAACCCATTCCCCGACGACGACGACCCGGCTGGAGGCGGAGGACGAGGCGGCGCATCTGCTCCTCCAGTGTTTTAGCTAGCTAGTAGTTCATTATTTCGTTTCTTAATTTCCGCATTACGAACAATATTTTCATTTTTAATTATGGGTTTTTTCGATTATGTATGTACAAATTAATTTTAATTATTTTATTAATTTAGTGTATTTAATTAATTTAATTAATTTTTTTTCAATTAATATTAATAATATTTTTGAATTTAATTTTTTTTTTTAAATTAATTTTTCACTTAGACGACGGAGACATTAATCTCCGTCGTCTAAGTCCCTACATGGGCCACGGACGTTGTTAGCTTCTCCGTGGCCCAGGTGGTGACTTAGACGACGGAGATTAATGTCTCCGTCGTCTAGGTTACGACCTGGGCCACGGAGAAGCTAACAACGTCCGTGGCCCATGTGGGGACTTAGACGACGGAGATTAATGTCTCCGTCGTCTAAGTCACCACATGGGCCACGGACGTTGTTAGCTTCTCCGTGGCCCAGGTCGTAACCTAGACGACGGAAACATTAATCTCCGTCGTCTAAGTCACCACCTGGGCCACGGAGAAGCTAACAACGTCCGTGGCCCAGGTGGTGACTTAGACGACGGAGACATTAATCTCCGTCGTCTAAGTCCCCACATGGGCCACGGACGTTCTCCGTGGTCCAAGTGAACTTGGACGACGGAGATTAAATTCTCCGTCGTCTAAGTACTTAGACGACAGCACTTGGAGCACGTACCTTGGACGACGGATTTTCCGTCGTCCAAGTACTTAGACGACGGAGATAGGCACTTAGACGACGGAAATTCTCCGTCGTCTAAGTCACTTTTTCTTGTAGTGTTGATTGTTAGGTGTAATATTCGGGTCGTGCTGCGATATTACTCACACTAAAAAATAAACCTAAAGTCCGTTCCATTTTATTCAAACGGGTCGGGGTATGACAGACTTTTTATTTCAAAAATATAAACTTGTATCGTATTTATGCGAGATGATTTGAAACTGGGTCATACCAGAATTTTTGGGACCATGTGCCCGGCTCTAGATCTACTCATATTTACCTAAATATGTAACGGTACATTATTCAAATTTTAATAAAAAAAATGGATTAAGTGAGAAGGTACGCACAAATTGTCATTATAGAATTTCCTAGACACATATTTACGCCCTCAAATAACTTCCAAGAAGATAAAAAGAAAACTAAAAGAGCTGGTGTGTTGTAAAGGGAAATCAAATTTTGTTTTCGTATACCAGGTCGGCGGGTCCCTTCTCTTCGAACCAATGGAGAGGCTTCAGGTTGGCGGGAAAATCTCGCGGTAAAAGAAGGAAGGAAGGAAGGAAAAGATTCCCTCGCGATCGATCATTGGTTTAGTATTGATCCCTGCGCTAAATTACTAAAGCACACACTCCCTACTAAATTATACACAAATTTGTGCACAAAAAAGCCATAAATTCGGGGAAAGGGCATGATTATTATACTACCCCAAATCGGGTACAAATGATGATTTAAAGTGTGTTTACTCCCGGCACAGCCAAGGGGAAAGTTTTCTGGTGAGGGTGAGAGTGAGTGAATTCAGGTATCTTTTTTTATAAGAACGCAAATGGTAATTTCACTATTTAGTATTTTATTTCACAAAAATAATTATTTACACAAATGATGTCTGAATTTTTGCTACTAAGGTAAGCTTCAAAGCTTGTCCCGGACTTACAAAATTATTCACCTGGTACTTGAACTCAATTTTCGTTGGCAAACATGTACCTTCATTAAATTATTGTTAAATAAATGTCAATTAAGAATTATAAACATGATGTGACATGCACACGAATGACCCAATTAAAAAATGATGCTGTAAGTTGTCAAACGCAACCCATCTCTCAATTTCGACTCATAGAGAGTCTAAGTAGTGAGGTAGCCCCAACACCGTCCTTCCTCCATTGACGGCCACATCATGAGCTCTGGTTTTGATCACTCGCCATCGCGCTACGCAAGCCGATTGGTTATAACTTCTCCGATAAAGTTTGTGGTGTAGCAAGGTCTTTGGCATATCAAGCCCATTGTCGCTCACCTCGACATTGCTCCTCCAATGAACGCCACATGTTCATGATGTCTGCACCCAAATACAAGAGCCCAAATTCAGGTGCAAAACAATGACGTACAAGCATCCTAACAACGTTTGTAGTACCTTGATTTCATAGAACGAAAATTGAGTCGTGTATCTCTTGGGGCGCGACAAAAAGCCCTCTATAGAGGCACAAAGCTTAATAAACATCGGAGTAGGCGCTTAATCTGATTCACTTGAGATTGATATTTTATTATTCAATTCAGTTATTTTATGAAAAAAATGGTTAAAAATGTCACTCAAGTATGACCCGTTCTAAACTTTGCTCACTCATGTATAGCAAATATCACTTTGCTCACTATCAAATTACACTTTGCTTACTCCAAACCGGAGAAATTGGCGGCGCCACTCCAATTTCCGGCGAACCAAAGCTCAATCTGTGCGAAATCAACCCAACAACAATTTTCTCAACTACATCTAAGTTCAATTCATTATGGAAGTGATTGAATTAACATTTGTAGTCAATAACACCAAAAACTTCAAATCTTCGATTCTCCCTCCTCATAATGAATTGAGGTTCGACCTTGGTATGAAAAGACTCACAAGGAAGAGAGCTACAATGCCCAATAGGTTTCTTTGGCCGATTATAACTCGAATTCAAAATCCCAAATTTTGTAAAATTCGGAGTGAGCAAAGTAAATAAAAGTGTAATTCGATAGTGAGCAAAATGATATTTGTTATACATAAGTGAGCAAAGTTTAAAATGGACCATACTTTAGTGACTTTTTTAGCCATTTTATGTTTTGAAGTTTTCTCTTGTACTTCACACCATGTGGTTTTTCACTAATCAAGGAGCTAACCGCCATCTCTTCTCATCTAGGCACCTTGGCGAGGGATGAATAAAGACATGCAGAAGCACGAGTCCTGGATCAATAATTGTACCTATTTTGATTCAATAACCTACACCTCTTCGACATAAGAGAAAGCCATATATAAACTGAGAAGAAAACAAAATATATCCGATCCACACCCTCCCACAACACTGCCTAGCTAGAAAGGAAAAAGAAGACCAAATCTCTTGGACCATGCATCCCGATACAAGTCATACTAGAAACTTTTACTTTCTCAAGGTGTCATGCATGCCACTTCATAACTAACAACAGCATAAAATTTTGGGAGAGTGACTACATGTCCAATCTACTTGAATCCGGGCAGCTCAAATTGA
Source organism: Geum urbanum (assembly GCA_946800695.1). Classification (NCBI taxonomy): domain Eukaryota; kingdom Viridiplantae; phylum Streptophyta; class Magnoliopsida; order Rosales; family Rosaceae; genus Geum; species Geum urbanum. The sequence continues at coordinate 45,398,413 of OX327002.1, read as the reverse complement.
AAATGACTATCAATTTAATCATGATAAATGTTACACAACTCATATTTTGGTACATAAATTTCTTGCTCGAGTTGAAGTTGACTCATAAGACATGAAGATTTTGAATTCGAGGTAGTCCAACTTAGTCCAAACCTTGGGATGATTATCAGGTGAATCGGGTTCAACGTGAAATCAAATTGGATTACACAGCAAAAAAATTAGATTCACGCTGAACTCAGTTCACACCAACCGTACTGCAGACTTTGACCTAAAGACTTATATATGACTAGTGTACTTTTATACGTTCCAGTCAAGAAATAAATTTTGTGCTTGGACTGCAGTTTATTACAAATCCTTTGGATAGTAAAGTTTACTCACATGTTAGATTATTTTCCAAAATGATCCAATTATAGTATTCAAATCCAAATGAAGGACATGCAAAAGAACGAAAACAAAAAATAAACTAACTCTACAAAGATTATATTGTTGTGAAATGACGATGTAAAAACAGACACAATATATATATCGTATCTTAATCGGGAAAAAAATACATATAACGTATCTTAACCCTAAACCATATAAAAAGTTCCTCCAACAAGATAACAACAACAAACTATTTATATTAGTTAAATTACTATTCCCTCCTTAATAACAACGCAAACGTACATTAATTTTTCCAACATGTTGATGTCGTCACTAAATGTGCAATCTTCACATTAATCAAGAATTTAATAATTAACAATCATCACTAAAAAACTAGTAGCGTCTAAACCGACGAGAGCTTGCAAACCATATACATTACGATTATTACGATGGATTATAGCTTGCCTTGGTAACATTACTATCTCTCATAAATAATTTGTTTTTACGTATCTAGACTTATCTCGTAGTTAGTTTATACAATCTATACTTAATATGGGATCATAAATGTGTTTCTATGAGCATTGATTTTATATAGTTCTTAATCAAGCTAGAACTGAGAATTGATTAATATGATTTTATTGGGGCTGTAAATAAAAAGTAGAACATTAGCTTGGTTTCTTTCGTTTCATTATTATCTCATTTTGGAAATAAAATGAAAAATGAAAAAAAGGAGAGTTTTGGGATCCAAATATATAAAGTAGTACTACTGTTCCCTTAACCCCAACCCTAGCTTTTCTTTATCTTCTTCCCCATTCCTTTTTTTTTCCACAGATTTCCATTTAACAAAATAAAAATTGCTCTCTCTCCCTCTCTCTCCCTCTCTGAGAGCGAGAGGATCCAACCTTAAACCCCTCAAACCAAATTCAAAAGCAGATTGGGGGCCCAAAATAAGAAAATGGGCAAGTACATGAAGAAATCCAAGATCACCGGCGACATCGCCGTCATGGAGGTTTCAATTTCGCCGCAGTCCTCTCTCGGCGTCAGAACCCGCGCCAAAACCCTAGCCCTCCAGAAGCTCCAGCAACAGCAACAGGAGCAGTCGCCGGACTCAGATTCGTCGTCTTCTTCTTCGCTTTACTATCTCCAGCTCCGGAGCCGCCGCCTCGAGAAGCCGCCGCTCAAAAAGCAGGAGAGTCTTCGAGGAGATTGTTGTGGAGGAGGAGGGAGGCCTAATTCGAGGCTGAGCGTGACTTCGGCGGCGCCCAAGGAGGAGGAAGAGGGGTGTTTTGGTAATATTGGGAGTGAGGCAGAGTACGGGGGCGGAAACGATGTTGAGCCTTCGTTTGGGGAAAATAATTTGGATTTTGAAACCAGAGACAGGTAGCTTTTCATTCTCTCTATTATTACAATTGGGCTTTTTAACTCCTAAAATTTCAAATTGGCTCTGATTTTTGTTCTTCCTTATTTTTTTTTTTGGAATATGATATTTCTGGCTATGATATTAATGTAATTTTTGGGTTCTAGTTTGTGTTATAGTGTGTGATTTTTCAATTCTAGTAGCTTTTGTCATTTTTTTGTCATTATCTGAGTGTGAGTTTTTTGTTCTAGATTTCCTTTTGTTTCTTCAGTAATCTGTTCGAATAGGGAATTTCTATATTTGAATTTTTGAGTTTCATGCAGCTTCTTCTTTCAAAATTCAAAATTCTAATGAGAATGGATTGACTTGTTTTTTTTTTAAGAAGCTTTGAGCTGGACCTGGTTTGTTCTTGCCCAAGGTTTAGGCTTTTAGGCACTAGTGATTTTTTGTTTCTATTGCTTTTGTGTTTGCATTCTTCTTCTTTAACACTTCACACACAGACAGACAGACAGAGAGATTGAACTCTTATCCCATTGGTGGTATTGCTGCTCTTGATTGATATATGTGATTTCACTTTCATGAAAGGTACCTTTGGTTATGATCTTAAATTAATCAAAAGTTTACAGCCATGTGGCAGAGATGTTAAAAAGAGAAACTTTTCCAAATCGAATAAAGAGAAACTATTTCTTTCTTGCTCACCAAATACTGAAAGAAAAAGATTGCCCAGTTTTGTTGATCATGCATGATTGTAGAGTTTTGTTACCAATGTCAATCTTGGTTTAGCCCCTCAGAGATTTCCCATTAAGCCTGTCTCAACAGCCCTGGTGCATAACTAGAAACGCTGCTTCTATCTGTTGGTACATAGTAAGAGACTATAGAAACAAATGTTGGGTACTCTAGTTACCAATTTTTCAGCTTGGTTTATGGTTTTTACCTCTCTTTTTAATTGGTGATGATGAAGTAAGGAAATATTTAAATTATCTATTGCAGTACTGACAGTGATGGCTACTGTGCTTCATTTGTGTTAGCAATCATGTATCATTTTCACGGGGCCTGGATGCCCCTGACTACATTTATGTTGGATGCTCTCTTTCTGAAGTTAGCAGTAGGTGACAAAGGGTTACAGATCTCGTGCGTTTTATTGTATCACTACACTGATACACTGCCAACATGAAGCTTGTTTATATTCAATGCACTCATTTTACCAATTTATGCTACTTTATTTGCCAACTTGAAGCTTTGTCATTAGTCTCATGTTAAGAAAGGAAAAGATGAATAGTTTTGGGGATGGAGGGCCCGGAAGTTGCATCATGTTTTCTATTTGTTTGGTGATTTTTGAACTTACAAATTCCAATGATTGTCTGTATGCAACTAATCAAAATTTTCATGCTCATACAGAAGCACCCGAGAAAGCACTCCATGCAGTTTGATAAGGAACTCAGATACTGTTGGTACCCCGGGTTCTACAACAAGGCGGTCGAGCTCTATTGCAAATACCCAAAGAGTCAGAAATGAGATGCAAAGAATTATTCCAACTGCATTTGATATGGACGAGTTCTTTGCCCAAGCTGAGCAGCAACAACAGAAACTGTTTATTGAAAAGTAGGTTACATTCAATTCAATATGGAATTTAGGCTTAATCCTAATCTATCCACATATATCATGAAAACCCCTAATGTATTTGCTTGATGTGTGCAGGTACAACTTTGACATTATCAATGACATGCCTCTTGCAGGAAGGTACGAATGGGCTCAAGTAATTCCCTAAGCAGTGGACAAATTATCGGGTTCCAATGCCGCAGTTTCTCGGTTGTTTGAAAAAAACTTTAGTAGATGCGGCATCTAACTAATCCCACCCATTTAACTCCATGTAAAGAGAACTGATATAAGATGCCATCTGACTATTTATGGCAGAGGCATGTTGTATTCGCTAATCCATCCCTAGAGCTTAAAGTCTGGGATTCTGATAGAGACTGAAGGGATCACTTGGGAGATCGGGTGGTTGGTTTCATTAAATCGATGGCCCTCTGCCGTCAACATCATGTTTCAGGGATATATCTAATTATCTAGATTTTCATTTTGTCTTTTTTGAAGCTTAGCCTTTGTCTATATTTTTAGGTAGGGATGACTGAATGATGAGCTTGTGCTCTTTGGAAATAAATGTACCTCGAAAACAAATGTAACTCAAATTTCCTTTATCATCTGTGTCTTGTCAATTTCATCTCAATTTATCTGCCCTGCATTTTATTGATGACTGACTATTAAGTCGATCATAACCATCCTGGTACTTCTCTGGTACAAGTCTTGATGCTTGATGTTTCTGAGTATGTGAAATATACGTGAGATGGCTTCGACTTGGATATGTATTTTAGATTTTGGAGTTGCATACAACACTTAGATAGCAGCAAGCGAAAGCAAGAACTAAACAAAGCATAGCTAGGAATCCATATTAAGGGTTAGGGAAAACGAGTTACTCGTATATATGAGTGACGAACAAATGTGGTGTGGTCAGTTAGTGAGGGAATCAGACGGTGGGGATGGGGAACAGTTCTGGAGCGGTGAATAGTATCATCACAAACTGCAGAGCTCCAGGTCTGACAGACATGAAAGTATTTGTTTGTTGAATTACACCAACAATTTCCTGCTTCTAAATTTGTGGTTGCTAAGAATGGTCCCCCAGTTTCAGTGTGTGTGTGTGTCAAGTGGGCATTTTACTGAGCCCTGACTGCCTGCCTGAAGCTGCCGGATGCAAGTTTTTCAAAGTTCACATGGGACACAGTACGATTCTGATTTCTGAAGAAGCTGTGACTACGTCACAAGTGGAGACTCGGATATTGTTTTTTTTTTTTTGGAGGGCGTTGCTGGCTCTTCGTTACTTCTCCCAGCTCCTTCGTTCATTTTGTGAAAGCTTCGCTCACTGGAAAATGTAGGGTAGGCTGTTGCTGTCCAGTCCAACTGAGTATGATGCTTTTGCAGATTAGCACCTCTGCTTTGAGTTTTGATTTTGAAGAATATGCCTCTGGACGGCAGAGAGAACCGACAGAGCAGTAAAATTATCATCAGGTTCTTGACGTTTCGAGCTCAGATTGATAAGTTTACCCTCTTGAAAATAAGGCATGTGCAAGAACAGCATCATCGTCAAAGATTTTGTTATGTGTTCAATGGCTTGACAAACCAAGGCTTTCAAAGATTATGTGTTGAATATACCGAGGACCCTATCATAACTGAAAGCTATTCTCTCAAGTTCAAATATACAAATTTAACAGAGTGAACTAACTGTTTATCTTGAACTTGAACCATTTAACTTGTATGGTTTATCTTGAGCTCCTGAGAGGCGACTAGCACAATGGACGATTCGGAATATACATTTTCTGGATATTCCATCTAAAGTTCTAGCTTGTTTCCTATAGAACAAATCATGTTTGAGTGAGGTTGTACCTAGATTCTATCTTGTCATATGTTTAGTGCAACAGTAGACTAGATAGTGGATACAGCTACAAGGCATATGTGATGTTATGGATTTGGTGGTGCTAAGTTTCCTGCTCCAATGTGCTTTCCCTCTTGCATTTCAACTTCATATGCACTGGAACTGGTAGATTTTTCATTTTCCATTGCCATTTCTTTGAGCCTTGCTACTTGTATGGCACGCAGCTCATATCTGTAATCAGAAGAGGAATCTGTTAGATGAGTGTGCAGGCGCATATAAAATGAACGGCGGACTTTAAACGCAGGCAACTTTTATGATTCCATTTCAAATCACTCTACTTAACATGTGAATCTTGAAATTAAAATTACTTCCCGAAGATGTGTTGGCACGAGATGCTTCATCACTATGTTGGCCTATGTTAACACACAAACTTCATATAAAGGAAATGAGGAACCATAGAATGATGGTAAAAGCAAATAAATAATAGCCCCAAAAGAAATTTAAGAAACCTTTCAGAAAATCAGCAATGGACTTGCATGCCTCTTGTATTAGCATATGAGGGGAATAGTTAGCCTAGAAAAAGTATTAAGTGGCCAAGCATTATTCTATCCGCAACAAACTATTTACTGGGATGAACACAGAACTATACCACTAACATCCCCTAGAAGAATTACCATATCATAACTTGATCAAAGAACTTGACGTCATCACAAAGAATATTCTGTTTCTTCGCCCAAAACGCTTGTTTGTTACAAGGTTCAAATCAAGGATGTCAACATGTAAGAGTACACAAAACCAAAAAAGTTATATTCAAAGGGTTAAAAACTGTGGCTATATACAAATGCCCTACTCTGTCAAAGTTAGAGCCAGATAAAGACCTGTGTCATAGTTCTCAATCATTTCATGGCACTGTATGACGTATTGTTAAGACTTCTGGCCCATTCAGTGTGATTGGTTTCTAAATTTGTGTTCTCTCAAGATAGAAATGAGGATGGGAGTCTAGATTCCTAAAGAACCAATCTACATGTAGTTATGTACTAAGCACTTATGTGATCAGCTGGAATTCATCTGCTGCCTCTCCATTAGCCGTGAACACAAATTAAAACAAATCACTTGCATACATTCATACTCCTTACACCAGGCTATACTTGACCTTCCATTAAAGTGATTAAACCATGATTTGAAGTGGCATTGCCGCAGACCAATAAAAAAGCTTGGAAACTTACTCGGCCACCTGTTTCTTGACAAGCATAAAGTATACTCTCCAAAATTGATGTTCCTTTAAGTAGCCGGGGCATAGCTTGTATCGTAAGTAGGAAAGGTCCTGAAAAACAAATATACAATTATGATTCAAATTTTATATGTTTCCATTCCAAGTTATAACTTCTCAAAATTATTGCTCTGGAATATCTCATTTCCCCCTTATATCTGTTCGATTTAATTTCTAAGCTATTGTCACAAAAACCAGCTTAATTTCAGCTACACATTCTAACAAAGTTAGAGGAGCACCACCAGCCAATTAGAAATAAGTAACGTTCAAATTTGTTACTAAAAAAGTTGCAAAGTTGGATTGAACAAGACAAAACTAATGATATCAACCTTCACTTTTGATAAAACAAGCATGGCATGTCTTTCCTGCCATTCGGAGAGATCTTTCTGATTGTTGCTTGAGGTTGTCGGTGAATAAGTAGCTCCATCATCTGCACCACAACAAATTCAATGTATGATAAATATAAGTTAAAGAATAAAAGAACATGAGAACCAGCAATCTATGTGACCAGATTCATGCAATCAAATGTATGAAACAAAACCCTACCTCGAGATCTAAGAAATATTAACACTTGACAACATCAAAGGTATTTAATCATTTATGAAGCTTAATCACTAATTCATTTTTCTACCAGCACACAGTAACAACATATGTTGGACTAATGCAGTCTCTCCTAGTCTCTAGAGCTACTAAGCACTTACTTACAGTTGGTTATAGTGGCAGGCAACATTATTATCATTATAATTTTCTTTGAAGAGCAACATGTTTTATTAATGTTTATATAAAAAATAGGTTTTACTGATTAGAAAGCATAATAAAAGGAATTGGACAAGGAGTCCACTGATGATAAAGCATAACACACATTGATTCAATAAAACGGGCCTAGACCATATTGATTTCAAATCAGACTTCCTATGCACCTTTGCATTTAGTTCTGTAAAGAAGCAAATTTTATACTGTAATGTTTCTACAAAATATAGGCCTTGAGAGGTATTTCACCATCAATCTAAGAAGTACAACAGCTTAGCATTAGTAACTCCAACATGCAAATCCCAGAGAAGGGCATTTCTTCCTTTCTCCAAAGCTTGAAAGCAAGTACTCAACAACTGAAAACCATATTTTGGAATAAGCCATATATCTTCATGCTCTCTAAGATACTTTCACCAAAATTAAATAACAGACGGGCAGCGTAGAAAGCCATGTTCAACTGTATCCTCCTTGGATTTATATGTAACACACAGTAAATACTAAATACTCAGCCATTTAAAAGCACATTTTGGAATTATTCACACACCTTCAATCTCTCAAAGCAACTTCCCCACATTTTAATCAAAATAATAGCGATTACAATGCCTTGATCAACACTCTCCTCCTTGGATATGCATTTCATGCGCCAGTGAGATGAAATCAGATCATAAGTTTTCTCCACTAAACTTGGTCACAAGCGTTAAATCTCCCATATATACTAGAGACAGTTTCCTTGCAATAACTCCAACTACAAGCAGCATTCCAATCATACACAATTGGTGCAGACAAATCACCAAGCTAGTTCATACAATCCTTATGGAATACTTGACACTGTCATCTAATAAACCAAGGGCTGAAGCTACTTAATCCTTAATTTATGAAAATTTGGCTGCCAAAAATTGAAGCGCATCTGATGCTGTTAAAAGATATCATGGGCAAACTTCAAAATCTCTATAGCTCAATGCTCCTAGTGCTGATACATTTATCACAAATAATTTTATCTACTGGCAATTCTCGAGTATACAATGCTAAAGGAATCAAATTTGCAAACTGGGAAATCGAAAAGAAGTACTTCCTACTGCAACATCAAATCAATGTAATCCAATGCATTATAAAGCAATGTTGTCTTGGGGTATTTTTTTCAGTGACCAAATAGATAGAATGGGATACCTGGGAGAGGGAAGCTCTTGAAGGTTTCTAAAGTGAAAGACTTGACGTGATCGATCAACTGTTCAGTGACTCCAAGTAGCTCATCTTCCGGACCGGCTTGAGATTGATGATGATGATGGGGTTGTTGCTTTGGGAGATCTGGGTTTTTGGTCTTTTCAGTATTCCGTAAAAGGGTGCGCCGGAACCACGAAGATAAGTCCATTGGCGGCGTCGCTGATACAAAAGACGGTGACTTCTGTTTTGTTGTTTTATCACTGAGATTTTGTTTCCTTGTAAATAATACTACTTTTTTATTTGGAGTTGAAATTGGCATTTTTTTTCGCCTCAACTCTCTTTATTTATTGGAAAAGAAATGATTTTACACTTTAATGGGTCATAAGGTAGTAAGCTTCAAAGTTCAAACTCTACGTGTATATTTTATTTGTTCACATCATTAATATTATGACATCTCAACTTCATCAAAAGACAATCATATCTTTTAAATCTAACAGTCGTTAATTTTTTATATTTAAAATTTTAAAAATTATCAATAATAATTTCTTGTATAACACGACTGTTGAAGGAAATTAATAAATTTTTATAAAATAAGGAAATTAATTAATATTCATCAAAACGAAAAAGTTAATACTGATTTAATTACACATTAATTGTGTAAAAAAAGAAATTAATTAGTGTTCATCAAAACTTTAATGACAAAGATTTTTCTTCTTCTTCTATTCTTTCTTCTCCTCACTATGGTTAATGTGTAAAAAAAGAAATTAATTAGTGTTCATCAAAACTTTAATGACAAAGATTTTTCTTCTTCTTCTATTCTTTCTTCTCCTCACTATGGTTTTTATAGTTTTGGAATATGTAGAATGAAATTTTTTACTAGAACTTGGTAATATCTTATGCTGCAAAGGAGATCAACTAGAAAGAAGGAATGTATGTATATATAGAACACTTAAGGCATCTCCAATGGAGAAGTCCTATATGAAGTCCTAAACCTATTTTTAGGACTTCATTTTGACACTATTCATTTAGGACTTCAATCATCTCCAATTAAGGTCCTATATGAAGTCATAAACTTATTCTTCCCTCTGCCTGGCCCACTGCCTCTCTCCCTCCCATTTTAGATCCGGATCTAAATGAAATTCTATTCTAGATCTTCATTTGCGACTTGTAGCTAGATGAGTGTAGGGTTTAGATCCTCAAAATGAACCATTGGAGAGCAAATATTGGCATACCAAGCTATAATATAGGGTTTAGCACCTCCCATTGGAGATGCCCTTAGTTCATGCCAAAGTTGATCTTATATCGAAGAAAAAAGGTTAACATTGACATTCGAAAAATTTGAATGTTTTATGTTTTCTAGGGTTTTTTAATTTGCTATTGTTAGGTTTTTGTTTTGAATTAATAGTTTATAAATTTAATTAAATATATAAAAAAGTAAAATTTATTTTGTAAGTTGCATATTTTCTCATGAATTTACAAAGAAATAAATTATTTATATGACATGGTATGCCATGTCAGATTGAGGCCTACACCTCATAGCTTCATTGAGTCCCCCTAGCATTGCCCTTCTTTGCAATTCAAGATACACATGAAAGATTGTTAAAGGAGGAGTAATTTATAAAAAAAGGATGTTAATTTCACTCTATTTTATGTTCTCTAGTGATAATACGCAACATGCATTATATGAGGAGATACATTGATTTTTTGGGTAAATTATTATTTTTTTCAACGAAACAAACAGAAATTGAAATTGTTAAGGTGTTGAATGTTTTTCTCGAAAAATAAAAAAAAAAGGTGTAGACCGTTGAATAAGATCAAAGCAATTTTTTTAGGTGAAACATTAGAAATTTATTAATAATAGAGGTCATTACAATTAAATAACCAGTCCCGCATAAAGTCGGGTATGACATGGAACCTATATGGGACCCTCACATTCCGAAGGGCCCATTTAACAAGCTTATCCACAATTATATTAGCCTCACATCCTAAGTGAACAAAACTAGACCCAGGTAAAAGTCGAAAGTCCAGATGAAGGTCATCGCAGGATTCCCGGAACATACTAGAGATAGTACTAGGATCCGCAACTGCCTTGATCCCTGATAAGCATTCAGAACTAATCCAAATAGGGATGTATCCCATCTGATGGCTATGTAAATTGCCCGCCAAGCGTCCTCAATCTCCATTGCCAATGCCGAATACACCCCATCAATTAGGCTTGCAGCTGCAAACACAAATTTACCCTCTCAATCTCGAACAATCATGCATATACCACCTCTCAGGCTAGAGGAATCGAAGACTCCATCAATACAGACACAGTAATGACCCACCGATGGTCTAGACCACGTCTGAAGAACTCTGACTAGGCGGTCCGGAGTCTTATGCACGAACATATATCTATCATGCCAAGCTCCTGCCAACACCCTCAAAGTCTGTCCATCAAACAACTTTTTGTTCCACATTTTGTCGTTCCATCCTTTCCATATAAACCAGATCATAACCACTAACTTGGAAAACACATCCATCGGCAAGCCCACCGAGCACGCCACAATCCACTCCCTGAAAGTGTCCACTGCCCCACCCACACCTTTAGTGATAGGTTGGATAATGGACTGTATTGCACTGCAATCCTGAAAGAGGTGTGCTCAGTCTCATCCTCCTGCTCACAGAGAAGACATATACCATCAACATCCACATGCCGACCTTTTAGATGTGGACCAGTAGGTAGGTATCAATGGCAAGCCCTCCACAAACACATCCTAGCCGTTGGTACTACCCTAGTTTGCCACAAACACTTCTATAAATTCCTCCACTGGTGCTGCACAATCAAGTGAGGGAGGATAAACTGGTCCCTGGCTACCCGATATGCACTACTCAAAGTATACTCTCCCTTCGAAGTGTAATGTTATACCAATCGATCAATGCAAGGCCTATAACTCAATGACATAGAAAGAACAACAACTATATCATCCTGTGGCAAATACCTCTGTAAGGCCTCCTGATTCCAGGTCCTCTGTGGTGTAATAAACTGAGAAAATCAGTCAATCGTCGTAGGAAACCGAAGCTCGATCGATCAATGCAAGGCATATGACTCAACGACATAGAAAGAACAACAACTATATCATCCTGTGGCAAATACCTCTGTAAAGCCTCCTGATTCCAGGTCCTCTGTGGTGTAATAAACTGAGAAAATCAGTCAATCGTCGTAGGAAACTGAAGCTCGACCAAGGTAAAAAGAGGCCTCGGAACCCACCGATTTTGCCATATTTGAATTTTCCTTCCATATCCCACCAGCCATCGTGACCCTCTCTCCAAAACCTCTCTCGCATGCATAAAGCTACGCCATGTAAAGGATAATGAACCTCCAACCCGAGCTTCCCTTATGGACCCCTTTGGGAAATATCGGGCTTTAAGGACCTTGGTTACCACTGAATCAGGTTGCTGACTAATTCTCCAAACCTACTTAGCCAATAAAGAAAGATTAAAAGCATAAAGGTTTCAAAACCCGAGCCCACCCTCCTTCTTCGGCTTACACATGGCATCCCAAGTATACCAATAAATCTGCCTCTTCTCCGTTGTATCTCATCAGAAGAAGTTTGCACACACTTTTTGTAGCTTCTCACACAATCTTTGGCAGCGAAAAATAACTCATAATATAGCTCGGTAAAGCCTGTGCCACCACTTTGATCAATAGTTCCTTACCTGCCCCACTCAACAAGGATCCTTTCCATCCTCTAAGCCTATCTCCCAGCCTGTCTTTGATGTAAGCAAAGGTCTCATTTTTTCTTTGCACTAATATGTGTCGACAACCCAAGGTACTGCTCATGATAAGGCACTAACTTCATCCCTAAGGCCTCTGCAAGCTCATTCTGAAACTCTTGTGCTAGATTCTGACTAAAGCACACACTACTCTTTGAGTAATTAATATATTGGCCCGACACCAATTCATAAGCTTATAAAACCTCATTTACGTTGCGTAAGCCTACATATCTGCTCGAGAAAATATCAAACTGTCATCAGCGAACAACAAATAAGACAACCTAGGAGCTATGGGGCAAACCTGAATACCCTATAGAGTCTTGTTCTACTGAGCCCTGTATAGTAGTGCAGACAAACCCTCTGTACATACCAGAAACAAATATAGAGATAGTGGATCACCCTACTGCAGACCTCGAGTAGGGGTGACACGCCCCCCTGGGTAACCATTAATCAAAAAAACATACCTAACCGAGTCCACATATGCCATAATGTTGGTCACTCACATCGAAGAGAATCCTAGCTTCCTTATGATCGCCTCCAAATACCTCAACTCCATCCGGTCATACGCCTTACTCACATCCAACTTCAAAGCCATTTGATATGTCTGCCCATTCATCTTGGTCCACAAGTAATGATCCACCCCATTCGTCACCAGCTTGTTATCCGTGATCAAATGGCCCAGAATGAAAGTACTTTGGCACAGATAAATGATGTGTTAGAGCAACGGTTTCAGTCTATTCGCTAACACCTTAGCAACAATTATGTATACCACATTACACAACGCAATCGGTCTGTAATCCATGATCTTACCTGGGTTCAGAACCTTCGGTATAAGCCTAATAGTTCACTAAAGATAGAAACTGCCCCAATTGCAGAGCATCCTGCACTGCCTTAATCACATCTACACCCATTATATCCCAATATTTTTTTGAAAAAATAAAGGAGGCATATCGTCTGGGTCTGATGCCTTCAAAGGATGCATCTGGAAGAATCTGCTCAACATTATGTGGGAGCAAGAGTGTTTGCCCAATCTCCTCAGTCACGACCGTCTTGACAAAACTTGTCACAGCCTCTAATTGCTCATCCGAAACCCCTGTCGAGGTGAACAAACCTGAGTAGTAGTCAATCACGACCGATTCAATGCCATCCGAGATTTCCTGCCAAACATCATGACTATCAAATAAACCCAAGATATGGTTCTTCCTCTTCTGATTTGTGGCCTTTTGATGGAAGTACTTCGAGTTCTCGTCACCATCCTTTATATGCTTATCTTTAGTCTAATGCATGTTCAGGTCGCATTGAGTAGGATAATGATCAAAACGAGTATAGATGTATGCATGCATGCAATTGGCTCTAGATCCATATATATATAATCACTTTTAGTGTCTGTTTGGCACCAAAATTTCCCATTGTTCCTGAGAAAGATTCAAACCGTCTCTTTTCTCGATCTTGTGCTTCGTGTGCTGGCGTGCCACCATCGTACGACGAAATAGTCCATTATAGGCCAACTGCTACCTGACTTCTTTAAAGTGATTGAGACGGGGAGAGCACCAACTCTGTCTGAATGGATTTTTTTTGCCTAAATGACTTTAGGACTTGTGGTTTTCGCGTCTTTAGCTGAGCCATGAAGATCAATACCCTACACTCCTTCTGGTGTAAAGCAGGGAAATCTTCTCGACAAAGTTTTGAGAACATAGTGGTTGCGTCTTTGAATCTCAAGACTCTCACTCCTCCTAGTGACAAATCTCTTGATCGTTAGTTGCTGTTGCTTTGTGTCCTTGAATCACAAGAATCTTACGCTCTTCGGGTGACAACTCTCTTGATCGTCAGTTACGATTGTTTTGCATCCTTGAATCATAAGAATATCACACTCTTTGGGTGACAACTCTCTTGATCGTTGGTTGCAAGGATTTCTCGAGATCAGAAGGTAGTTTGCCGATAGCGAAATGTATGTGATCGAGGATCCTTTCTTCGGCGTTATTCTCCTTTATATATAGAAAACGGTGCTCGTATTTCAGTTCAACTGAATCTCCTCACAATTCGACTTACCAAGCAACTTAAACTTCTTGGTTCCCACGTCTCTGACCTTATCTCGGAGTCTAAGACTCTTAGTGATAAGTTTTGCTAAGACTCATTTCCTTTGTAGGAAAGGTCGATTTTTTAATTGGTGGGCTGCAAGACTCGGCCTCCTTCTCTCTTTCGGTTCGTCATGATTCGACTAAAGACCACTACTCGGGCTGTTTGTTTGATCCAGTCTTCAAATCCCAATAACAAGATATATTATCTTAGGCCCAAACTGTGATGACCCATGTGTGGGGGTGTCAAGGGTACTAGCTTCCTACATGGGCATGCAATCTCACATCGCTCGGGAGTGGGAAGGTGATGTGCTTATACGTGTATGCCCACATCTCTATAGTAAGATACGTTTTGGGGGTAGGCCCAAAAGTAAAACCGTGCGAGGGAGACCCAAAGCAGACAATATCTTACTATGTGGAGTGAGATGTGACACAAACATTGCCCCTCAAACCTTGAGATAACGTTTCATTAGTAATCGAATAGGCTTGTTTTTCCCTAACGACATACCGTTTTCATCCTAACGATAACTTTCCAAGCCAAACGCTGTGTCATCTTTCTTCTGAAAAGACGCACCACTTCAGATGACATCATATAAGAGAGCACACATCTCATCAGAGTCCGATTCTTAACACAACTTTCTCACTTTTCATCATCTCAAACTTCGTTCTGAAGCTAAACTTTCTTCCTTCGCCGCTGTTATCATCCATTCCTCCGGTCAACCACAAACAATGCCGCCTCACCATGAAGAACACCCGGAACTCACGTGAGAAGGTGCTGAGCTCTTCACTGCAATCGTTTGTACCGACGCCATCCAGCAAAACCCAAACCCCTGGTCACTCTTAGAGTCTCAAATACCACCACCGACCGTCTGGGTCCATTCCTTGTTGTACCTATCATTCCAGTACTCTATCCAACTCTTCATTGTAGGTACTGCAATTCAGCTTTAATCTTCCGAGAAAACAACCATGCCGACCCAACCGGGTGGATAAACAAAGATATCCTTTGCTCGATTGGTAAATGACCGGTTACTTGTGACAATGAGAGAACTTGATATGCAACTCATCGAGAAATCGACCTCATTCGCTCATAAGAAGTTGGCATTACAGACCTCATCGACCTCTGCTTCTCGCTACCCAACGGAGGGAACCATGCTCCATTCACCACCGCTATGTACTTTTGGGATGCTGCCTGCAACTACTTTCGTCTTCCCTGCGACGATGTAAGTATCACATTGCTAGATCTTCTCACTATGTTTGGGGTACCTATCACATAACCCATTTAGAAGCAAGGCTTCTCCGCCAAGGTCATGGACAAAGCCAGCCTCAATCGGCCTGCCTCTTTCCTAGCTTGGGTTACTGGCTTTATGTGCGACGCATCCAACCAATAAGGTATAACTTTTCTTGAATTTTGGTTGTCAAAACATATCTTCTGCACATCTTCTCAGAAGGTTAACAAGTGCTAGACCAACCTTGCCGAGTGCTTATTTGCGGGCACAAGAATGAGTCTCGCACAATCCATCCTTACTTGCATCTATCACAGCTTAAGATGAATTTCTCTCTCGCCACTTCAACTCAATAGACCTATCCCTTTGTGGATGGTGGACCTCTGACTCTAGATGTATTTTTCAATTTTTTGACACCCAGAGGTACCGCCATTCGAGGCAAACAAGCTTCTGGGACAAACTCTAATAACCCCTCTCGCTTTTGACGGCTGGACTTACCAGACCTGCTTCTCCACTTTCTGCTCGCACAATCATTACCCCACAGACTCAGTTTCACTATCTTGGACCGTCGCTTCCCGCCAGAGCTGAAGACTAGATTTATGCCTTCACGAGACCAAAGTGACCAAGTGAAGCTCATCTTCCTCCAGAGTCACACTTGTGGAGATTTTTTAGTCCCTGACTCATCCAGAATCAGCTACGAGTTGTATGCCCATAACCATTTCGCCAGGCAACTTGGATTAACACAGTGTGCCCCTATGGCACTGGTTGATTCAATTTATGGATGGCCTCAGATCTACTCAACCGCTTTCCCTTTTTGCCTCCATCTTCAAGGATTTCAAGGCACAATTTGTCGACGGCTTCGACAGGGCAGCTCTGAATCTGTCCCTGCAGACCCAAATGAAGATACCCCCTCGCCTGTGGTACGTATCTTCGTCTAGCATTCTTATTAAACTCTTGCCACAGGTGTTGGCAATAATTTGACTTTGCACTAATGTTTCTTATTGGAACCCAAACAGTTCTATGAACAAGATGGTCCTTCCGACCCAAATGAGGAGCATAATGCTGTGAACGAACAAGGACCAGAACAAAGACGGGATCCAGAATTAGAGCAAGAACCAATGCTGGCTGTAAGTAACCATGACCTTCATTCAAAGTGTATATCTAATTTCTAAACTATAATTGTCCTCTCCTATTCCAGAGGTCTCAAAAACGGCAAAGAGATGTTTCGTCAGCTGACATTTCTGGTAAGCAGACACGACATCGCCAACGGCTTAGCTATGGGAATGCTTAAGAGGGACAACTTGAACAAGTTGAGCCGTTATTGATACCTTCTGCTTTGGCGATAGAGATCACAAGAGTCCTCCATGTTATTCCTACTTTACCAATGAGGACTACCGACCTCTCTTTCAGCTCTGAACCACCGCATGAGCCTATCCAGCCAACACCCTCATTTCCAAACCAGGTATTTTATCACATCCTTCGACTATTCCAGTGCAAGATCGGATCAGATTCCTAATCATATTTTTTTCTTTCTTAATCTTTAGGACATGCCCAACCTCTCAGTAGAGGCCATTGTTGCCAACATAGAGGTAACATATGCTAGGGGTGACCACAATGATCGTTCAGACACTGAGTTTTCCCATCACATCGGTGGTTTTGTTGAGGCAAATGTCTAGCTTCAAACTTAGGATCTTCAGATTGCTGAGGACGACGCACTTGGACTTAATGGTATGGATGAACGGAACAATGATGTTAATGACTAGGGCGCATTCAATTTTAGTTTTGTTGATGCCCCATTCTTATTTCATGCCATGTATTATACCCTAGAAGAGTAGAAAGCCATAGCGGACAGGTAAGTGCTACCTCTCACTAACCAGGAACCCCCAGAGGTACAAGACGTGCCCAACGATCCTAACACGATCTTAGAATAGATGGTGCATGACATCCTTCACTCGCCTAGCTCACACACACCTAGCGAGATTGAGGTATGCAAATTCAACTAATCTTGTTCCTCATCTGCTCATCTATTGGTTCTAAGTTCTATGTTTTTTAATAGGATCTAAAATGCCCAGAGCTCTTTACCAACAAATCCTCGGAGTCAGAGCTCAGGACTCACTTGGCGGCATGCCCAACTTCAGTGACTGCCACTAAGACTACAGTCAATGTGCACGTTGCAACTCCTTGGGCCTCATTCTCCTCAGGCCTCGCCAGCCAAGTGGCCATTCTAGAGAATCAAATCCTATGTCTAGAAGAACTCTCAGCGAAGCTTGTCACCATAGGATAGATCCCTTCTGAGATTTTTCTTCCCCAAGCTGCCCTTAAGGAGCTTTTCAAGGCCAACTTGGACACCCCCGAAGCCATCAATACCGTGCTAGATAAGGTGGTGGATTTGACAAGGACTGCCCCTAGTGAACTTTTCTCTACGATCTCTCAGTTAAGGCAAGGACTTCGCGACCTTTACAAGCTACATGCCAACCAGGCCGACATAAAGCATCGCCTGGAATGTAAGGAAGCCGCTGTAGGCGAGATGGTCAGTCAGATGGATCAAGACCGAGAACGAGTTCAAACTCTCCTCCAAAGTGCTTCTTTTAAGAAGGCAACTCTGGCTACTAAAGAAGATAAATTGGTGACTCTTCAAGCCGAGGTGGAGATCTTACGGGATGATGCCATCTCTACTCATGCGAGCGCTCAACAACTACGTGACAAGAGCTTGGGCCAAACCAAGAAACTCACCAAAGCTGAGGATGATGCTGCTTCTCTTCGCGAATCATATGGCTCTTCCTGGAGTGACTTCGAGCATTTCAAAGTAGAGCTAAAGAGGAAAGTCCTCGTGTTGTAATCCTTGGGCCACTGATATTAACCATATCCTTTGTACTTTAAACACGCTGAGTTTATGGTAGTACTTTAATATTCTAGGTGCTTTATCTTCTTTTCTGGACCTCCATGCCCAACTCTATATTTCATGATCCACTTATCTTATGGGTTTGCTTGTGGGCCTCAGGTATAGGCCTAATTGATAACAAAAAAACCCAACGACAGCTGACCCATATCCGAATCATTCTGAATTTATCGCTGCCATTTGGTTAACCTAGTCAATCCTGATAACTAGGGTTTTTTTTGTTTGAAATCCGAATCATGCGCTCTCATCACATCAAATCTTCCGACTTCCAAGAGGCACGCTCAACTGCTTCAGCAATTAATGACCATTACTCCATTGACCCTGCATGGACGAACTACAACCTCCTTGAATCACAGACAAACATGTGTCCTTAATCCAACAAAGAACTTTGGTTTGTGGATTTTAACTGCTCCGTCTGGAGACAAATCCTCTCAAGTTACTTTCCCCTATAAATATCACTATGGTTCTTCATACCGTGTATTCCAATACACTTACTCCAACATGAAATCCCTCTTAGTGCATTTCCTTCGGTTTTCCCTCAAAGAGAAACCTCCAGATAAAGTCACTGCATCGTTGATAGTGATATCCATGTCCAAACCTGGGCTAGATAGTGATATCCATATCCAAGTCAGCCCTTGGTAAAGCTGCTCCATGTAAATATGGAGTAGCGAAGTCTAAACGCCGGGGATAACGTTGCGCTAGTTCCCTCGCTAGTAACAGCTCTGCATTTGTATGCATAGAGGCTGCCGATCCACGGATCCAGATGCTTCTGGCGAGGAAGAACACATAGCTGGTTATCCTACCACTCCCCATTTACGTGGGGGTGGTTCAAGGAAGCACCTGGCAACGTGTTGCTGGCACTTGGCTCGTTCCCTAGGAGAAGGTGCCAAGGTGGAAACTAGTACATCGACTCCAATGATGAAAGAGACAAAAGGGAAAATTCATTTCCCTTTCAGTCCTCCTTCGTCACTTTGGACTGCTGAACTAGCTTCATTGAGGTATTGTCTCCAATTTCTATTTCTTCTTTTGTCTGTTGAGGTCCTTCTCTGTTTTATAATGGAGTTGTTGGTCCTCGTAGCACTCTCGTTTCCATGTATGCATATTTGATACGAGTGCCATAGAGATTGATTATTTTAACAACATTAACGATTGTAAAAGTTGTTTCCTTATGGTATCAGAGCTTGAGGCCGCAAAGCCTTTGTAACCCTCTCCTAAATAAGGAAACTACTTTATGTACTTTGTTTCTTTAGCATTGTAAATCATACTATGTCGTTAATTTTGGCAAAGTCGGAAATTGTTCCCATATATCCATAACTTCACGTTTGGCCACATAGATTGGCTAATAAAGAACAAATATACCAATGAGATGAAAGTTTAGCCACAAAAATTGGCTTCAAAAAAATTAGAAAAATTCGGGTATATGGCCACCGTCATTGGCCTTTTTCTAAGATACACTAAGCCCATATATGATATGCCCCTTCAGTTCAATCAGGCGAGTGATTGGGTAGGAGCTTGAATGAACCGGATTACTCCGTTGTGGGCAGGTCGTCATATTTCCAAACTGGTTGGACATATTTCTTGAGGAATTGACCATTTATAGGTTGTCCTAGACTTTACCATCTCGGTCACGAAGACGCACTGCTCCACGGCTTTGGTTGCGATCAATTATGTATAAGCCTTATCATTTTTCAGACCATTTGCTCCGTCAGTCAAACTTCTCCCCAATTAGAAACACCACCTTCTAGACCAAGTCCCCTTTTGTGAAACTCATGCCTCTAGTACACTTTTCATAAGCCTGAGCTACTCTTCGTTTAAGAGCACAAAAGTGTTCGTATGCTTCTAACCGCTTTTCATCTAAGTCCTCATGTTCCTACCACATTGCCTGCACATAGTCCACACCTATCATATCGTGTTGTTCTATAACATGTAAAGACTACACATTAAGCTCCAAAGGCAGCACGACATCGTTCCCAAACATCAACGCATAAGGAGTCGTCCCTGTTGGATTTCTTTTACTTGTCCGATATGCCCAGAGCATGTTGAACAAGTCGTTATGCCACAGGCAGGTGTTGCTAGCGAGCATTCATTTAAGGATATGAAAAATTAACTTATTGCTCGCTTCTGCCTGGCTATTGGGGCATAATATGGTGTTGAATGAAGAAAGTGTATGCCCAAATCCTGCATCAGAGTGTTGACTTCGCCGGACATGAACGCATCTCCTCTGTTTGACACGAAGCACTCTGGTATACCAAAACGAAAAATTATATCTTCAAACAAAAACTAGCGAATGGTACCCATGGAAGCCACTTTTAATGGCCTAGCTTCCACCCATTTGGTGAAAAAGTCAGTAGCCACAATGATGAACTCATGTCCTTCTGACAAGTGAGGATGAATCATCCCAATTAATTCGAAAGCTCATCCTTGTGCTGACCAAGGCTTGATGATTGGTTGTAAGGGAATATTAGGCAAATGGCTAATTGGACAACGTGCTTGACAGTCCTCACAACCCTTAACTAAAGTGTGGAAATCCTTAAGCATGCCTGGACAATAGTATCCGTGACGCCGTAATAACCATCTGATCTTTGGACCAGCCTGGTATGCTCATGCTGCCTCTAGATGTACCTCTCTCATTATCCTTTTAGCGTTACGTCCATACACACACCGTAAGAGCAAACCATCTTCACCTTGTCTGTATAACTCATTTTCTTTTAGCACATAATCAGGAGCCAGAAAACGGATCCGCTTGTGTGCCGGTTCATTAGAGTTCTAGAGATAGGAGATGATAGGTTGCCGCAAATCTATGTCAATATGGTCTAATGTTGCTATGTACCACTTATTGTTTTCTTCCTGTCGAGCGAAGAAAGAAGGAGTACAGTGGAATGATGAGTGCTTATTGCTACATACCACTTATTACTACGTACCACTTATTGTTTTCTTCCAGCCCAATGATGAGTGCTTCATACTCCGCTTGGTTGTTCGTACAACGAAAGTCTAACATGAAGGAGTAAGAGAAAGTTTCCCTATTCAGGTTGACCAAGGCAATGCCTGCCCCAACCATGGTATTAGTATTTGAACTATAAAAGTATAAGTGTCACGGGGTAAGTGAGATGCGAGCTAACTCTAACTCTGGACCTTCGTGAGCATCCAACATTGGATGATGGGCAAGGAAATCAGCCACCGACTGGCCCTTCATTGCTTTTTATGGTACATAGTGTAACAAAAATTCAGAAACTGCCAGAATTTACTTCCCAATTCTGCCCCTCAGTATAGGCCTTAAAATCATGTACTTTACCAGATCCGTCTGTGCAATCACGCAGGTGGTAAAGGATAACATATAGTGCCTCAATTTGCATCCCGAAAAATACAGGGCTAGGCATAACTTCTCCATTGGAGAGTACCATATCTCATAATCTGTCAACGTGCGGCTAATGTAGAAAATAGCTCGTTCAACTCCTGCCGTATTGTCTTGTGACAATAAACTCCTAATAGATTGGTCTGTAGCAGAGAAGTAAAGTTTGAGAGGTACGCCCGGCCTTGGAAGAACCAAGACTGGTGGGTTTTGCCAGATAATCTTTGATGGTATCGAAAGCCTCTTGGTGAATACGCTCACATACAAAGTCTTTTTGATTTTGTAATTTGAGCAAAGGTGAGAATGGTTGTGTCTTTCCTACATCGTTTGCAATGAACCGCCTAAGGAAATTGACTTTGCCTAGCAAACATTATAGTTCTTTCTTGTTCTTAGGTGGGATAACATTGAAGACTGCTTCTTTCTTTTCGTCTGGGATTTCAATTCCCCGTTGATAGACTAAGAATCCTAAAAAGTCCCCTACTTGCACACCAAAAACACATTTTTTTGGATTCATCTTCAGTTGATGTTGCCTAATACGAATGAATACCTTCCTCAAATCATCGATATGATTTGTCTTGCATTTCATCTTCATCACTACATCATCGATATAGACCTCCATGGACTTCCCAATGAGGTCATGGAAGATCAAATTCATCGCGCGCTGGTAGGTCGCCCCAGCGTTCTTAAGTCCAAATGACATGTCCACGTACTCAAATACTCCTACAAAGCCTGGGCATCGAAACGCTGTCTTATGCTTATCAGCCTCTGCCACTGGGATTTGATGGTATCCTTCTGTCCCATCAATGAATGAGAGCATCTCATGGTGAGCTACAACATCTATTAGCAAATTTGCTACTGGCATGGGATATGCATCCTTTGGGGTTGCATTGTTAAGGTCTCGGTAGTCAACACAAACTCGCATTTTTCCATTATTTTTCCTAACCGAGACCACGTTTGAAAGCCATTCGTTATACTTGGCTACACGAATGATGTCGGTCTTGAGCATCTTCTCTATCTCCTCTTTGACCAGAATTGTTGTTTCTGTGTTCATACGACACATCTCTTGCTTCACATGCTTCTTTCCTTTTATGATGGATAAGTTATGGCATACTAAGTCTGGCGACAGGCCTGGCATGTTTTCGTATTTCTCTGTGAAGCAATCAGCATACTCCCATAGTAATTCAAGGGGCCTATGTCGTTCTTCAGGCTGCAAGAAAGTGCGTATAGCCATAGTTATTAGCTCTCCTAAAGTTCCAAGATTGATTTTCTTGATGGGATCTTTAACTTTAGAAGGGGTGTCATCCTAGGCTGCTGAGGCCAAATGAATCATCTCCTCCTCGTTCGATTTGTGCAGTACATCATCGTCTACATATTCTAACACTACAATTATTGGAACGCTGGCATAGGCTCAACCATTAAATAATTATGAAATCAATTGTGAAGAGAGAAACAAGCCTCGACCTCTATGTTTGATAGAGGCCCCATCATTGAGATGATCAGAGTGGTAGCTCAATGGTATATGGGCGACGACTGTCCTTGCCAACTTGGATAATTCCTCCTTGAGCTAATTCAGAGGCCGTCACCCCTACGAGGTGGCCTTTGTTATCTACGCCACACACTACCAGTGGTCTAATGTCATTGTTGTAGTAATTGGCATTCAGAGCGTTGGCTGAAACGGAGTAAGGACATGGATCAACATTGACAACCTCCGCTTCGCCTGACTCCATGTTTCAAAGCACCATCTGCTGATGAAGAGACGATGGTACATAATAGCTTCGATGGATCCAATTGCATCCCAGAATTTCACTATATGGTGTCGTATACTCTGCCATAAAAGAATGTGCACGTATCGACCATTGATCCTATCTGCACATGTAGGAAGATGATTCCCAATGTTTGAGATATGTTTCCTTGGAAGTTTTGGACATTCAACGCTATCTTCTGAATGGCAGACTTGGGAATGCCCAGCAATGTCATTACTTTAATGGTTATGATGTTAACAGCTGCCCCTAAATCTACCAAGAGCTTGTTGATCTGGACCTTCTGAATCTTACTCGTGACATATAGTGGTCGCATGAGCATAGCCATGTTCAGTGTAAGTTTGGCGAACAACATATATGCCTTCCTTAGGGATAAGTAAATTTCTGGTTGCTTGGTGAGCAACTCCTGGTCTGACTTGTCTTCTTCTTTCCCGGCAGTCGCCAGGCTGTTTATGCTTCTGGTCGAGCTGGTATCAACCCTTGTTAAGGAATCTGTGAATTTAGAAGGTCACACAAATAAGACTTTAACATTTACCTCCTATACATACTCTTGTATTTCAACTTCTTCATCTTCCACATAGTCGACCAACTCCTCATCATTGTCTTCGGCCCCCTCTCCTTCTTCCTCTTCTTCCATGCTTGCATCCTGCGTAACGTCTAAGGCGGTTACATGCTCTTGCTAGCAGTGGGTCAAAGGTGTAGGTTCAATATTAGCTGGTAAAAATGAACCGACGTTTCTCTCTTGATAAGTGGGAGTAGACTCGTCTAGGCTGGCCATTTTCTTCTTTTCTTTCTTAATTAATGACTTTGGTCTCCACCTAAGTCCATTTGTCTCACTCAAGGTAACGTGATCTTAGGCGAAATTTTTGATCAGGCTCTCGCGTGGAAGATCCCAAATTATCTGGCACCGTCGCTATCTTTGCGCGGACTAGGCATTCAAAGATTTCAGCTTGCCTGGATGCATCATAAGTGATTTGACTCTTTGGTTTCTGTCTTGACCTCCTCTCTCGCTGCTGGGGCTTATGTGCGTTGTTTGAGGGAATCAAAACACTTGGATGTAGTTTTTGTGTGGAAATGTGATAAAATTGGTGGGTTCCAATCTATGACACCCTCTTGATTGCATCCGATAACCTTATAATCGAGTAGGTTTTGTACCGTGTCCTTCAAAGCATAACATGAAGATGTTTTGTGTCCGGATCGGTTATGGTATCTGCAAAAGTGCTCACCTGGCATAATATAGTCAAGATCCCTTAACTTGCAGACCGGCCAAAAGTTGATGAGCTTGTTCCTCAACAGCTCATCTAGGATTTCGTCCATCTTGTCTTTCTCAAAAATATAGTGTGGGTGAATTGGCACATTTTTGCCTGTGAGGCCCTCTGGTTCTACCAGGCCTTCTGATTCTGCCATAAAGTTCTCTGCCGATGGCCACTTGACCTGTACCATATTAACTTGCGTGTCTGGGAATGGCTGGGAATCCACCAAAGAGACCATCTTAAGTGGTGCTTCCAGGTCTAGCTTGTTGTCGTTAATCCACTTCTGGATTTGATCCTTCAGTTTCACGCAATCCTTAGTCGTGTGGTTCCACATGTTATGGAACTTACAGTACTTCTTTCCTTTCAGTTGCTCGACAGTAGGAATCAGACTGAAGTCTATTTTGATGACTCGAATACTAAAGAGCTTGTCTAGAATTTCATGAGCCATATTGGCATCATAAGTGTATGTCTCGAATTCTGGCTTGGTAAAAACCACTGTCGAGAGTTTTATATGACCTTTATTTTGCTGCAACTTACGTGGTTTCAAGACTTTATTTGACGTTAGCTCTACTGCATGTACTTGATCGTCTTCAGAACTTGAGCTCTTGTCTTCTGGGTCTTCAATGTAAGCTACCATTTTTGGCTTATATCACTCGTAAGATCTCGATGCATAAGTTTCTTTTGAGGAATTACGCTTATTATCCCTTTCTTGCATGATATTGTGAGCTTTCGTTACTGCAGCAATCAACTCGTTCAAGGTGAGAGGTTTGTGATTGAAGAACAAATTGTGATATTGATCTTCTAAACTGTTAATAGCCATCTCAACGATTATGTCCTTCCCTAATGGAGCTCGGCACAAATTATACTCGAACCAAAACCGGTGAAGGAACGTTACCGAGCTCTCCGATGATGACTGGTTCATGGCCACCAACTTTCCAATGCGTGTTTCTGGCCTTATTGTCCCAAAGTGGTCGATGAACAATGCCTATATCATCAACCACTCTGTTATGGACCACTTTTCCAGGACTGTATACCAGACGAGCGCTGACCCGGATAACGACGAACCAAAGACCCTCAACTTTAGTTCTGGGTCCTCTGCGCGAATGGTCCCAACTGCAGGGTGAAGTATGCCAGATGTGTCGCTGCGTTTGCATCATCGTCGCTTGTGAAGGTCTGGAAGTTGATTGGTTTATAGTGTCGCGGCCACTGCCAGGCATTAACTGTATCCTTCTGCAAAGGCGGGTAGGGGTTCTCGTATGGCGATGTGTATATCACACTCCTTCATGAATTTCTTTAAACGATCCTCCCAGGCGGCTGGAAACGCTTCAGTTTGGCGTTTTTTCCTGGTTAGGTTAGAAACAGACTAAGTTAGCTCCGAGATGTTCCTATCTGTCCTCTTATAAGACCAGGTTACTACCCTGGCCTGATTTGCTTGGTTTTCCTCCAAGACGCATAGAAGCTCCGTATGCATTCTTTCCTGACCTTCTTCCAGGGTTGCTATCTGAGCTTCAAAGTTGCTTGCTCTTCTAAGCCTCTATTTTACTCGGCCCTTAGAGCCTTGATCTCGGCTGTCGCCGTATCTGTTTTCTCGCCATTGGCAGCAAGCAACTCTGCTTATTTCTCTATCCTCTGCTCGAAAGAGGCAAAATATTCTCCAAACCTCTCGTCTCACTTGGCAGCGTACAGTTTGTAGTCTTCGTAGTTTAGATGGTTAATCTTTTCTTCGCTTAGGAAGTTGAAGTCCATCGTTGAATAACGCTTAACTCCAAAGATTATTTCAACCATGTTCTTGGTAAGCGAATGACACTTAGAAGAAGCGTGTTCTCGGTACTCCGGTTGTGGATGTTTACGACACTGAGGGTATCCCTTTTATAAGGATTTCCAATTGTCGCTTAGAGACGCAAAAATTTGGTCCCACTGGGTGTGCCAAAATATTTGGCACCAAAATTTCCTAGTGTTCCTGAGAAAGATTCAAACCGTTTCTTTTCTCGATCTTGTACTTCGTGTGCTGGTGTGCCACCATCGTACGACGGAATAGTCGATTCATAGGCCAACTGCTACCTGACTTCTTTAAAGCGATTGAGACGGGGAGAGCACAAACCTCGCCTAAATGGATCCTTCTTGCCTAAATGACTTTAGGACTTGTGGTTTTCGCGTCTTTAGCTGAGCCACGAAGATCGATACCCTACACTCCTCCTGGTGTAAAGCAGAGCAATCTTCTCGACAAGGTTTTGAGAATACAGTGGTTGTGTCCTTAAATCTCAAGACTCTCACTCCTCTTGGTGACAAATCTCTTGATCGCCGGTTGCGGTTGTTTTGCGTCCTTGAATCGCAAGAATCTCAAGCCCTTTGGGTGACAACTCTTTTGATCGCCGGTTGCGGTTGTTTTACGTCCTTGAATCGCAAGAATCTCACGCTCTTCAGGTGACAACTCTTTTGATCGCTGGTTGCAAGGATTTCTTGAGATGAGAAGGTAGTTTTCCGATAGCAAAGTGTATGTGATCGAGGATCCTTTCTTCGACGTTATTCTCCTCTATATATAGGAAACACTGCTCGTATTTCAGTTTAACTGAATCTTCTTACAATTAGATTTGTTAAGCAACTCTAACTGCTTGGTTCCCACGTCTCTGACCTTATCTCGGAGTCTAAGACTCTTAGTGATAAGTTTCGCCAAGACTCATTTCCTCTATAGGAAATGTCGATTATTTAATTGGTGGACTGTAGAACTCGGTCTCATTCTCTCTTCTGATCCATCATGATTCGACTAAAGACCACTACTCGAGCCGCTCGTTTGATCCAGTCTCCAAAGTTCAATAACAAAATATTTTATCTTGGACTCAAACAGTATCACATCCCGATCTGAATTATGAAATGAAAGCATTGGATGCCCCATCAATAATTATGCAATGTCTACCAGTCTACCTCCGTATATCGATCACTAATTCCAGATATTGGCGTGCAATTTGTTCCAAAGATGCAACTGACTTTGCTTCGACTCACAACCACAACAACAGCATGCACGCCTTGCCTCACGTATATGATCACGGCCCTAGCTAAAAAGCTGATAATTTACCATGCATGTTTATTACGATCCATGATTCCATAATCTAGCTGTGATAAAATTTGTAACAAAAGTTGGATCATTTTCCATCATTCGTGGCTTTCTGCATAAAACTAAGACCGAATTCGATCACTTCATATTGTCTCCTTAATTTAAAAGGTATCCCGACCTAATATCATGTTTGCAAGACAATTTTAGATTGTTGTTTCGACTAAACTTAAAAATGATATAATAATGTTATTGTCATATTGTACAGTGTACGTACTATATTGAGATTATGACAAAAACATTATGGTACCCATTTACACATGAATGGTCTCGTATGAGTGTGACTAGCCAGGTCCAGGTTTTTAATTTGTGATCTTCTAAATTCAAAATCAAATGAATATGTATATGTGTATATATATATATATATATATGATTATATGGTGGTAGTGGAAGTATGATATCAAATCAAATCACCAATAGCATTACCAAAATTGTAATAATATATATATGTGGTCGAATCCATTTTGTTCTTATTTCTTATTTCAATTTGAGAAGACACATTGCAGGTGGTGGGCATAGAATCATACAAATTTATCAAAAAAGTGTCCACACCATCCACCACCCGTATATCACCAAATTTGTGATATTGTTTCTTTTTCTTCCTTTCTTGACCTTAAGTATGTCATTTTGTTTGCTAGATCTCATGTGGATTGGATTGTTCAATTTTTTCCAAAAGGCGAAGCTATGTCTTTCTTTCATTTCAACCCTAAACTACCCGTAATTGCGGAAGAGCTTGATTAATGATTAGAGCATAATGGAATATTGGAGCTTGATTTTAGAGCATGCCACCCAAAAACAGATCCTTCATTTCCTGGTTTTGTTGATGAAAAATAGCATAGCTTCTTTGATACTTATGACAAATCAAATGACTATATAGATCCCATAGTTCTGGGTTTAATGATTGTTTGATTGGTAGTTTGGTACACAAAATATCTAGTGCTCAAAATAAAATAACCTTTTTTGTTCAAAATATAGACGATTAAAAGGCTAGTAAAAGGTTAGTTATAATTTCATCTTCATCAAATTTACCGTTTATACAATAAAGATGTATACTGTTTTTTTTTGTTAATTCGAACTCAATTTTTGGTGAATGAAATTTCTAAACTCTTATTATTATTATTATATATAGGAGGTGTTAAGGGTAACCAAAAGGTTTCTTAGACCCAAGATAAATTCTTCGGCTCATGTGAAATGGTCAAACTGTGCATTGCAGCACAATGCCTAACCACGTTTATAATTTAACAAACACATTTTACGAAACTCTTATTATATTAACTACTTAATCTTTTTTCCTAATTTTTTTTTCAAGCTCATTATATAAGCTTTTAACCATGGACCACGACAAAAGTAATTGATATGATATTTTCAAGAAGTAAATTAAATATCGGATATCAAAAATATATCGATTGTCCAAAATACGGATATTTCGACAAAAATATCGAAGAAATATCGTTTCAGTACAAAATCGATGGAACTTAAGATAAATACATGAAAATTTGTATCGAAACTTTATAAGATTCTTATATGATAAATATGTATTTTGAAATTAACTTGTGACTTGTTTTATGTTGATTATTAATAAAGATGATTGGATTGAGCTTTTGGGTTATTGGCGTGGTGAATTTTATGCTTTGAATTTAGTGTGATCAACATATATGTAAAGTCAAAATATCGGATAAATTCGAAAATATCGAGGATTTCGGTGATATATAAAAAAATATTAAATATTTAAGGAATATTTAGGAAAATATCGAGTGGAAGATATTAATATGCATGATTAATATCGAGAAGTCTAAAAAAAAAATATCGCAAAAATATCGAAAATATTATCGATATTTATTTTTTAAATATTTTTGACGAGGAAATATGATGGTTTACTGTAGAGACCGAGAGGGGGACAAAAGTGAAAGATGTCAAAACTAAAATAACTACCTTTTTCTCTTTCCCGCTTTTTTGGCCACCGAGAGGTTTTGACTTTGCCCCTTAACAAACAAAAGCCTCACTTACTTATAACTAGCAAAGACCCACACTCAATGAATGCGGAGCGGCATAAATGAGAGTCTGGAAGAGTAGAAACATATTTATAGCAGTTATTTTTTATATTTCTGGTTTTCTATTTATTTTTTTTTTCTTTTACCATTAAGGGTAATTTTGAAAGTTCAGAATTTGGTATGACCGATGACACCAAACTCACGCTTGATTTTATTATAGTAGAGATATATGCAATTTTAATCCCAGGAGAGGAGAGTGCAACAAAACCAGCACTAGGATTTCAAGTGTGCTAGCTTCATACTCATACTAAATACCCAATACCCACCATTGCGATTAAAGAAAACATAAAGAGTCTTAAAATTGATCACTATGATGACCCACCAGAGAGGCCCATTGCTCTTTGGACAATTGCAATCTTATGTTTTGCACACCACCTGTTTGACGAAATGTCCAAACAACTTGCTTCTTCAATTTTTTCAGTTCTTTCACCAACAGCAACACCTCCAACTGGGTTCCTCTCCTGTCCCTCTTCCCACTTTTCTTCTTCTTTTCTCTCTCGTGGCCTTCTTGACATTCATATTTTCTCGCCATGGACCGCGGCAGCATCAGGCAGCAGCACAGATACAATGAATGGTTTGTTTGTTGCTTAATCTTGCTGTGTTTTCATGTTCTTGTGCTTTGCTAGTGTTTTGCATAAATTGTGTGTTTACTGTTTCTGTGTACTTAAATCTTGTGATTCTATTGTAATAGATAGTACTATAGTTTATCAGACAGTGCTTTAATTCTATAGTTGTAGTTTTGAGTTGGGATTACTGTTCTCTTTATCCATGTTCTAGTTTTCTTCTCTTATGAGCTCTCGAGCTAAGTACTAATATCAGTACTTTGTGTTCTGTTATAATCATTTTTACACTTAAAGACATACTGTTGAAGTCTTGAAGATGATGTATGAATGTTTGGCTCTTGTCATGTAGGATTTTCCGAGATGTTTCGAGTGATATTACAATAGAAGTGAATGGAGGGGCCTTTTCATTGCATAAGGTAACTAGTTGTACTATTGTACTGTGCTATCGTCTAATGTTCTGCTTGGAAACAGATTGATCAAAAGGACCTTCTGAGAGAGAATAAAATATTTAACTCTATCAGATGGCTCGTACTCTGACTTTGCTCATGCAATTGAGATATCTAACGTTATCTTGGAATACAGTTCCCTCTTGTCTCCCGAAGTGGACGAATCCGAAAGCTGGCTGCAGAACATAAGGCTGATATCTCAAGGGTAGAGCTACTTAATTTACCAGGAGGTGCTGAAACATTTGAGTTGGCAGCAAAATTTTGTTATGGTATCAACTTTGAAATCACATCAGCAAATGTTGCACAGCTCTGTTGTATATCTGATTTCCTTGAGATGAGTGAAGAGTTCTCAAAAGATAATCTTGGCTCGCGTGCTGATGAATATCTTGAAAGCATTGTATGCAAGAGTCTTGAAATGTGCGTGGAAGTTTTGCAACAATGTGAGGCCTTACTTCCTCTAGCTGATGAGTTAAGAGTAGTTAGCCGCTGCATAGATGCAATAGCCTCAAAGGCTTGCGTGGAACAAATTGCTTCAAGCTTCTCGCGCTTGGAGTATAGCAGCTCAGGAAGGCTTCACATGAACAGGCAAGCCAAATGTGATGGGGACTGGTGGATAGAAGATCTTTCTGGCCTCCGGGTGGACTTGTACCAAAGAGTCATATCAGCCATGAAGTGTCGTGGAGTACGTCCGGAGAGCATTGGGGCATCTCTGATGAACTATGCTCAGAAGGAGTTGACGAAGAAGTCTAGCTCATGGAACCCACCTAGCCAGACAAAAGATGATGTAATTTCAGTTTCCACTGGACATGAAAAACTAGTGGTTGAAACGATTGTTGGCCTATTGCCTGTTGAGAAACTTGTTGTTCCAATCAATTTCCTTTTCGGGCTTCTGCGGAGCGCAGTGATTCTCAATTGCACAATTGCTTGCAGACTTGATCTGGAGAGGAGGATTGGCTCTCAGTTGGACATTGCCACTCTTGATGATCTTCTCATCCCATCTTTCAAGCATTCAGGCGATACTTTATTTGATGTGGATACAGTGCATAGGATTTTGATCAACTTCTCTCAGCAAGAGGATAGTGAGGATGAATTGGAAGATGGTTCAGTATTTGAATCCGATAGTCCTCAGTCGCCTTCCCAAACCGCTCTTTTTAAGGTCTCGAAGTTAGTGGACAACTACCTTGCTGAAATTGCTCCTGACGCAAACCTCAAGCTTCCTAAGTTTCTAGTCATTGCTGATGCTTTGCCTGAACATGCACGAACTGTTCATGATGGATTGTATCGAGCTATCGACATTTATTTAAAAGTATGTCTCTATAATCTTTCTTCACACTTAATGCAATGTGTTTCAGTAAATTTTGTTTTCTAGTTACCACTGTGGTGATACGACCAAGAGTAGAAAGGCACCACTAGTTGATTAGTTGATTGTCATTTATATTACTCCTTTTCTGTGGCAGGCCCATCAAGGTTTATCAGATACCGACAAGAGGAAGCTCTGCAAGCTGATTGATTTCCAAAAGCTCACTCAAGAAGCTGGTGCACATGCTGCACAGAATGAACGCCTCCCTCTCCAGTCAATAGTACAAGTACTTTATTTTGAGCAACTAAGACTCAGAAACTCCTTAGGATGTTCTAATGGTGAAGACGAACACAAGCCAATGCACCGGTCATGGCGGATCAGCAGCGGGGCATTGAGTGCAGCCATGTCTCCAAGAGACAACTATGCATCATTAAGGCGAGAAAACCGTGAGCTAAAACTCGAGCTAGCTCGGATGCGAATGAGGCTGAATGATCTCGAGAAAGAACACGTCTGTATGAAGAGGGATATGGAGAAGTCCCATTCTCGTAAATTTATGAGTTCTTTCTCTATGAAAATTGGCAAGCTGAGCTTCTTTGCTCATAGTTCTTCAAGGGCATCTACTTCTCCATCAAGGCAATCGTATAGAACTGATTCTAAGGTGATCGAAAGAACGTGTGCAAGCATAGATTAGGTAATTAATATTACTAAGAATTTTTTTAAGCTTTGTTGATTAACTGCAAGTAATGCTCGAGTTTTGCTTTCTTTGTTATATTTCTCGACCACCACACATGTATATAAGACTTGGCGCTTTGAGTAAGTAATACTGTAGCAGGGAAATTTTCTTGGTTGCAAGCCATGCTTTGGTCGAATACAGTATTTAGTTTGTTTATAATCTAAATCATCATATAAATTTGAAATGTAAAATGCATGAGTCTCATTAACAATCTATCTGCTTGGCATGTAGTTTATGTGAAAAATTCTGTCTTGGCTTTAAGAGCATAGCAGAAAATCGGAACAAACCAATCAAACTTGAGTAACTGATCTAGTAAGGTAGGCAACAAGCATGTGTGCATAAATATGATTCAAGTCAGAACCATCAATATCCATAGCTCGAATATTGGTTCCTATAATCAGCGGCCTTGCTTTGCTGCTCCACATAATCGTCTGGCAAGACAAATCTCACCCGAAGTTGAAGCAATTTACGAGCAATTCCAGGTTTTCGTATACAAGTTTTCAACTTCGGGACCTGTTTACTGGCTGTAAACCTAGGATCACTGATTTTCTCCGTAATGCTACTGATGCTAGCTTTCCCTTTACCTTTTCTAGTCTCCTTTTTTGAAGATAGAGACGATGGTTTTGGTTTTGGTTTAGGCTCTCCCTGAGCTGTCTTGTATCTGTCAAGCAACACTGGCCCGGACCCCCTTTGAACGTGCCTTTGTACTTCTCTAACGTCTGTGTCTTGTACGTCTTCACTAGGACACACAGTAGTAGAGCAAGACATGGCCAAGAACTGATGCTTAAGCCGCCGCCTGTTCTCATGGTGCATTGGTGTCATCCCAGCATTTGATGAAGTCTTTCTCGAAACTTGCTGTTCTTGTTGCGGAGACTCTCCTTGTTGCTGTTGTGAAGCAGAAGAAGAGCGATCAGAGTCAGAGTTTTCTTTAGACTTAACCAACTGATAGATTGTGCGGTTAGGAACTATGAAAAAAACTCTTCCAGGGGTCAAAATTGCTTCAGGCTTGACAACTATCCATGGGAACTCAAAGATGTCCGGTCGAGTGATGCTGTGCCTCGGATACCTTCTCATCACCTCGGCTGCAGTAACCGGTACGTAGTGATGCTCCACTCGCCTACCGGGGTGCACCAGTTTCAGCACTCCTGCTTCTGTTGCAATGGTTCCCATTGCCACTATCTGGCTTATTTTTGCTTTGCAAATAGCTCACCAAATAGTACTAATGATCCAGAACCGCTTATCTAATTTTTACGCAAATAGGAGTACGTAGAAGAAAAACTCAGGAAGAGGGAATATGAGGCTACCTAGGGAGTTACTTATATTATGATGCATCCAGCTAGATGATGAAATTTTTGGCGTCAAAATTCATGAGGAGGTTTTGGAGGTCATGGAGGTTGACGCCAAGAGAAATTGATCCAAGATGGTATTTAGTTTCTATAGGTAGATTGACATTCATATTTTACAAGGCAAGATTCTTACTTTGTTAGCTAGTGCCTAGTTCGGCCATAGTGCTGCTGTGCACTCTTCCAAAATGTTCTTTTGGTCTGGTTCTCTAATCGTTTATCTGCTCTTGTTTGCATTTTCTGATTATTATTTGTTGCTGTTCTCGTCACTGTCAGTAGAACATATAGGTTCTATTGACGTAACATTTTGTAATTATGTCAAAAATGAGAAGTAACTAGAGCCCCTAGACTAGATGAACATGTACATCAACGTCTTCACGAAGAGAAATATCACTAAACAAGTTTGCAGAGCATGTCACAATGTGGCTGTGATTTGTATGTCATCATCAAAACATGTCGGATATTTCACCAGATAGGGCATATATTACTTATTTTGACATTGAATATTTGATGCTCTATAGTACTTGTATAACTCGCATGCCAGAATTTACGATGATGCTCAAAGTATCTAAGAAGGGGTGTGGTCAAGTGATGTTACACCACAAACTCATAGCATTGATTTGAACGAATTTGAGAACGAGCGACTCCATTTTTGGACCTGCATGCATAGACCACAAAAGCTAACAAATAATATAGCTGTAAATGATCCAATGAACGTCCTTGAAATATCCCACTCTCGTTGACAGAGGTAAATTTGATCCATGGCCAATCTCAATTATTGGAAATTTCGTGTACCGTTTTCCTCATCACAGTACCACTAGTTTGTTTTGCCCTCTATTTTTCTTTCTGGCCTTCTTGCTACTCATTTCAGTAAACAACATAGCTTTGGCTGAATAAGGTTAGTCAATACTTGCTACAACCTACATACATCCAAGAGTTTGATTCCTACTCTTAGCACTAAAAAATTACTCCAAAATTTCGAACATGATCCGAAAGACTTAGAAATTGGGGTGCGTATGGTGATGAAAGTATTAGATGTAAAGCTCACTAAACTCTGAACCTCAGAACCAATATCATGAAATCCAAATTTGTGATTTCACCAATGTGTTTTTACCGTGTGCGAACCAGAAGGCACTCAGAAACTCATTACCAGAGGACAAATTCTGACAAGAAAACTAACAAAGGGTCTTCAAACCACATCCTAACATAAATTTATTTGATTGACAGATTCTGCAAACTTTTGTTGTTGTGAATTCTCTGCTTTTAGGCTGCTGGTGATTTGGTATAGGAGCGCACCGCAAATGCTAAACCCAAAATGAGCAGGGGAACAAGGAACTGGAGAATTCTGATGATGAAATCAGGTGTCTTGTCAGGATTGTACTGAGGCTGCTTTGGAGAAGTGTACTTTGCTGTCGTCGCCGGGATGAATGCTTTATCAAAGTCTCCAACATAGTATTCATCCAGCATTGCTTTGGCAGTGGTACTATGACCAACATCCTCAAAATCATCAGTTGCATCCTTCCCTGTAAAACCATAGATCCACATTAGGACCAAAATTGTATTGCGGAAGATAAGCAGGTTTCTGCAAATCCATAACAGAAAAAGAAAACTGATATATGGAAGGCATTGCTATTGTTGTCAAACCTGTAGATGACAGTAAGACCTCATCACCACCAGGATGGTCCTCCATGAATTTTGTCACATCATAGACCTGAACAAACACAGTCAAATGTCACATTATGGTTAGTCTGTTTACATTAAATATAAACATTCATATTGCTTCTTGTCAAAATGATTGGTCAATAAGGATACGGATAGAAGTCAATGAACCTGCCTGATTTACATATCAACCTTTCCAAAAAGCAATGCTCTTTTTCACTTTACTGTCAAATCCTAGGAGCATTGCAATGCCAGCAGCAAATTTATAACCTATAGTTATACCCATCAACTTCAAAATACAACTAGTTCAAAAGATATCAAAGTGGAGTTACAAAATTCCTTTGTTTTTTTTTTATGTCCTAGAGAAACGCTAAAACTAAAAAGCAAAATCAGGCGCCATATGCTCCAGATTGTGACTACTATATTCATATAACACCTTGCA